>CAMTDV010000014.1:63870919-65354710 GCA_947069175.1 Scalesia atractyloides
GAATAGAGCTGTATTGGTCATATACCGTACTTGAACTTATGGTTTGTAATATGATCTTATGTATGTTGTAAACGAGGTTTCCCTCTGTATATTGATATCCGTTTTTTTTAAATTATGGGGATAGTACCAGGTGTGCTGTCACACCCTGCCATTAGCTTCTGTTGCTGAGTAGGGTGTGTGACATTATATATGTCGTATATGTATATGTATGTATGCATGCAGCTGAGTTTTTGTCATATGTTCATAAATAGAAGTATATCTTGGATTTATGTAAACATGATTAGATTATGATGTGATGAATATGTTTTGGATTATAAGAACGTGAATTAAATAAATGTTTGAATGCATTTAAGTTCATGTAAGATGAAGATGGTATGATGACCATGCATTAGATGTTTGTACATAAGCATGCATGATGATAGTATGATCACAAGTTGTGAAAATGTTATTATATGGCAAAAGTGTTTTAAATCAGATTATAAACACTAGAAATAATATTATTTGGCGTGTTATAATGGCATGAAACTTTGTCATAGGTTTGGTAGCTTTGCATGTTCTACATGTAGCTTAAAAAGAGTAAAATTTGTGAACTTTGCATGATTTATGTGGTTACATGGAATCTGCACTAACATGGATATAAACATCATTTTACTCAGTGAATAACATGTGTGATGTTAAAATATCAAGTAATGACAATTTAGGATGCATATAGTAAAGTTCGGTACAAGATTATGTGTTAAAAACGGTAAAAAACGACTTTTTAAGAGATTTTTATAGAATTGTTTTAGATCAGTAAATAAACTGATACTTTTGATATAAATATAATTATTTTAACTTATATTAAGTATCCATGCTGTATGGTTAGTCTTACGTGACTTTCGACGCCCGAAAACGTTACCGAAAATGCTAAAATACGCATATTTCAATGTACACGAAAATAGATTGTTTAAGAATGAAGTTTGTGTAATATGATATGATATGTGATTATGAGAATATGTGATGTGATATGCTAAGTGATGACATGATAGTAGGGATTTAGACTATGTATGTACACTTGTGCGGTTAAAATGGTGATATCGATAAAACTCGCTTTAAATGTGTAACTTATTTGTCAAGCATAAAAATGATACATAGCTTAACTTGATGAGTTATTTCATGTATGAATGCTTTAAAAGGATAATATATATAAGTTAACGAGATACGTGTATTACGATATTTGATTATATGTTCACGTTTAGGTATATATATTACGACGCGCAAATCGTAGATATATTGCTTATAAACGGGTGTGATAACGGATATAACATAATGAGGGTCACCACTAAAACTGTTCAAGTCACAAAATCTTAAAAACATATATATAGGAAACACACACACACACACACATATATATATATACGCCAAAATAATAAAAAATAACGACTTTCGAGAAAACCTCAAAGTTATATGAAAATTCTAAGTATTGGAGAATAAAAACGCACCCAAAGGTGAGTGTCACTAAATGTAACACCCCAAAAACTTCGCAACGGAAATACAAATGTAATGGTGACGGAAGTTGGTGCCATAAATATTTTAGTGGATGATGCATCGTTAATTTTAGACATATTACTTAATTAAAAAATTGTTTACAAATTTAAACATAAATCACAACCATAACATAGTTAAGTTGTCTTGATCCTTATGGATCTTAATACAGTCGGTCCCAAATAAGTTTTAAAAGTGTCCAAAGTTTATTATTAAAGAAACATGCATCACAACCACAAGATACGCCAAAGATTCCCGAAGCCATGCTAAAGTACCTAAAGAACACTTAAAAATCAAGTGTCAACACAAAGGAGGGTGAGCTCTCATATTCAAATTTAAAACAAGGAAAACTTTCTAATTATGTGTTTATTATCAAAACATCCAAATAATATTTTCGAAAGTTAATTTATTTCCTTAATAAAATCCATGAGTAAGTCATCGCAAGCGTTTCCCCGAAACCTCCGAACTAAGCATCTTCCCAAGTTTTGCATATTAAATTTATTTTTAACCTCCATTTGTTCAGATTCGTTAGTTTGCAAGACATTACGAGTTATATATTAACATTAAGGGTATAATCAACGCTAGACAATAACAGAATATAAATTCGTCGCTTGACATGACACGGAGCTACCGGTCACGACGGGGTTGTCAACCCGATAGATCTATCAACAATTCTACGCAATCCATATTAATGACTAAATGGCTAAGTTTACGCAAAGTGCCCGCAATGGGTCACCCAAGGTGCCAACCTTATGAACAATATATATATATCTTACTAAAATGATAAAATTGAATATAACACGTTGTACGAATCCCCAACATCCCCATCGAAACGTAAGCCTAATCCCGATACTTACTCTCTTGAGACCGGCCAATTCGTTACAACTTTAGATTTAAACATTTTAAATCCACACGGTCGTTCTATCCCATAACGCCGTAAAATCCCCGTTTCATTCCCGAAACGCATATAACATTATTCCAAAATCCGTTTCATCCGGAAACATATTTATATCCAAGAGCATGTTTTCCACCAAAAATATATCACATAATTTCCAAATCATATTTTCAACGAAAATATATTTATAGTTTAATCAAATGCATATTTTATATGAAAACATATACTTATCCTTTTAAGGCGTGTTCTTCCCCCAAAACATATGCTAAAACAGTAAAAAGAGGGGGGTTTAGTGACACTCACCTTTGGGTGCGTATATTAAATAGCGCAATCCCCAGAATTGAATTCTACTCGTCCTAACAACGTAGGCACGATTTAATAATCACACATCACAAAATTCCTAAGTTTCTCAAATCTTGGAATTTTTACATAACTTAGAGATTTTCTCAGAAAGTTATTATTTTTTATTAGGTTGGCATATTAATATATATATATATATATATGAGTTCATATATATATTTAAAGATTTTGCGATTGAACGATTTTATTGGTGAACTTAATGTTTATCCGTTACACTCCCGTTTATAAATACTATATATCTACGATTTGCGCGTCGTAATATATACACATAAACGTGCACATATTCACAATATTATAACATGCGAAAACTCATTAACTTATTCACTTTATCATTGTTAAAGCATGTATACATGAAATAACTAATTAACTTAACCTATGTATCAATTTTCATGCTCGATAAATAAGTTACACATTTAACGAAATTTACCGATTTTACCGTTCTAAACATACAAGCGTACATGTATAGACTTAATTCCCGCTATCATGTCAACAATTAACATGTTATCATATACACATATTTAAATCACATAACACATTTAAACACATAAGGTTCATCCATTAACAACCCATTCTAGTGTATGTTGAAAAATGCGTATTTTAGCGATTCGGTAATGTTTTCGGGCGCCGGAAGTCACGTATGACCAACCAAACACCAAATAAACTAAATATAAGTTAATATACTTATATTTATACTAAAAATATCAATTTATTCACTGATTTAAAACAGTTTCAATGAAATCCTCTTAAAATGCGATTTTTACCGTTTTTACCGCATAGTTTTGCGTCAAACGTTACCATAACCATCCGAACTCGAAACGACTTCATATTTTAACACAGTACATGATATATATTGAATAAAATGATGGTTATAATCAGATTAGTGCAGTTTTTGTGTAAGGAACATTAATCATGCGATTTCATGTATTTTAAAACACTTTTAAGCACATAGTACAACATGCTAAGCTAGTAAACTTTATGTCAAAGTTCCATGCTATTTTACACTTCAAATAACATTATTTTTAGTGTTTATAACCTGATTAAAATCATCTTCATCATATCACCTTTTAATCACCATTTCATATCTGCTAATCATCATGCATGCTTAAGTACAAGCACTTAATGCACACATATCATATTATCATCATCATGCATGTACTCATATGCATCTAGACATACATTTATTTCATATTCATATATTCAAGAACATTCTCATCTTCCTATAATCATCATCAAATCATTCAACATAATGCAAGTATCATCTCCTTTACATTTATGAACTAACAACAAAATTTTGTATGCATGCATATACATACATATATATATATATATATATATACACACGGCACACACATACATGCATACACAAGATTCCAGAGTTCAACTTTTCATATACATCTTTTCAAATCACCATAACCCTTTTAGAACATTCTAAAGATTACATGCATTCACCTTTTAACATCTTATCAAGCAAGATCATTTCAAACATCAACAACTCAAACTTTAACATACACACACACTCACGACCATACATATACCCACATTCATGTCCATTTTCATTTCCCTTTTAAAACCCATTTGATGTTGTTTTCAAGTTAGTGTTTAAACCCAAGAACATGAGAAACTTCATTTACTATCATTTTCCTCAACAAGAATCAAGAACATGATTTTATACCTTCAAGTTCTAGTGGGTTTTTGAGTTAGTTGATGAGATGAAGCTTGGTTTTTGTTTGGAACTCCTTGGAAACACCTTTGATTCTTCAAGAACACTTGAAAACACCTTGAAAGGATCTTGAATCTTATTGAACAAGATTAAAATTTGGAAATGTATTTGTTCATGGAGGTGTTCGGCCGAGAGCAAGCAAGAGAGAGAGAGAGAGTTGTTTGATTTTGAATTGTTTGTCTTGGATTTGCAAAGATATGGAAGATATGAAAAGGGTTAATCATCACTTCCTAATCCCAAAGCTAACAAGTGTTGGAGAGAGAAGAGAAAGGAGATTTTTGGGCTGCCACATATCTCCACACACACATACATATCCGCATACATATATATAATACATATATATGCTTTAAACTGGTATTTTACTGGATACCGGGTGTTTTATCTAGCGTTTTAACTGCGTTTTAACACGTTTTAAATTATTTTCATCGCTTTATAAAAATAAACACACCAAAATATTACTAATCAATATTTTATTTTCCTGGACCGGTTACGTTGTCGGTATTTGACAGTATGCGCGCTATGTTGCGCAGTACGCGCTTAAATTCGCAAAATAGGGATTTTAACCGTTTTAATTTATTTTTATCATTCTATAAAAATACACTTGTCAAATTATTACTATAATAATTATTGGTTGCCCTGAACTGGCTGTGTTGACAGTACTTTGTCAAATATGCGTAGTATCACGCAGTACGCATTTAAACTCGAAAAATAGAGTTTCTTAGCTTTTTAAATTATTTTTCCTCACGATTATGATTAAATATATTATTTAACTCATAACAACCTATTTTTGGGATTTTAACATTATTCGGCGGTCATCGACGTTCATTTTGCATTTTAACCGTTACGCGATAAGCGTTTATCTTAATATTGCCAACGTAATTTTTATCAAACTTTGGATTTACCAACACAACAAATACCATATATAAACATCATAAATAATCAAATATGGCCTTTTATTCATTCATGACGTGTGTTACATTTGTACGGGACAGCCTAAATAGCCGGGTGTCACAGTCTCCCCCTGTTTAAGGAATTTCGTCCCCGAAATTCTTACACTACATGTTGTGTTTTCGCACTAGACTTAAAGAGATGCGGATATTTTCGTTGCATCTGGTCCTTCCGTTCCCATGTGAACACAAGTCCACGTTTAGAATTCCAGCGAACCTTGACCAACTTAATCCGACTCCTTCTAAGCTTCTGAATCTTCTCATCCAGAACTTCAACCGGTTCCTCGATAAATATCAATTTATCGTCTACTTGAACCTCATCAGGGGGTATAATTAGTGCTCATCTGACAAACACTTTCTTAGGTTGGAAACATGAAACACGTCATGAACTCCATTCAAATCCTGCGGCAGCTTAAGCCTATGCGCGACTGATCCAACTCGAGATGCGATTTCGAAAGGACCCATATACTATGGGCTTAGCTTTCCCCCTTTCTCAAATCTAACAACACCTTTCCAAGGCGACACTTTCAGCAGAACACGATCCTTGAAGCTGGTCGAAAAATCGTCGATTCTTGGCAATGGGTACCGATTCTTGATAGTCAGCTTGTTCAACTCTCTGTAATCAATACACAATCTGAAGGAACCATCTTTCTTCTTCACGAACAAAACAGGTGCTCCCCAAGGCGAAAAGCTTGGTCGTATGAAACCTTTGTCTAATAGCTCTTGAAGCTGATTTGACAATTCTTTCATTTCTGACGGCGCTAATCTATAAGGAGATTTTGCAATCGGTACCGCACCAGGTACAAGATCAATCTTAAACTCAATCTCTCTCGCAGGGGGTAATCCAGGCAAGTCTTCAGGGAAAACTTTCGGGTAATCACGAACTACAGGAATTTCTTCAATCTTCCCACTTTTGGCAATCGTATCCACTATGTTAACCAAGAACGCATGATAGCCTTTACGCAACATCTTGTGCATCTTCATAACACTAACAACTCCTGATACTCGACTTGATCGGTCACCATGAACAACTAAAGCTTCACCACCACCAGGACGAGGTATCCGCACTTATTTCTCCGAACAAATGATCTCAGCTCCATTCTTGGATAGCCAATCCATCCCAACGACCACATCAACACTACCCAGCTCCACTGGTAATAAATCGATACTAAAACTGTGATCACATAACCGAATTCTACAACCACGAATGACTTCGCTAGTCTCTATCAATCTACTATTTGCTAATTCTATCGAGTACTTTTTACTTAGCTTACATGTTTGAGAACACAGAAACGGTTCAAAGTTTTTCGAAACAAAACTCAAGTCAGCACCAGTATCAAATAGTACGAACGCAGAATGGTCATTGATTAGGAACGTACCGGTAACAACTGCAGGATCATCACGTGCCTTCCCAGCATTCAGCTCAAAAGCTCTGCCCCTAGCACCCTGATTCTTCAACGATGGACAATTTCGCTTGATATGTCCTTGCTTCCCACATTCGAAGCAACCCTCAAGCTTGACTCCATCTGTGGTGCTTTTGGCATAGCACTCACGCGTCGCGTGTCTAGATCGACCACACCTGGTACATTTTCGCTGCTCATCACCATGAGTCTTCCTTACTAAATCACTTCCACCATCCCTGGCATTATCCTTCCTCGAATCACTAGCACTAGCCACATATGCTTTCCCCAAATCGCGTTTCTTCTCACGCTTCACATCGGAATCTTTCCTCCAGCTCTCAGATCTTTGCTTCCGCGAATCCCCAGATCTAGACTAAGCATATTTCGATCGTTCAGATTTCTCATCTGCCTGGACCTTTCCCGACGACTTCCCAGTCTCCTCTTTCCTGTTAAGGCTACTTTTGCGAGCACCATCATCTGCTAATGATTTCGCTAGAGTAGTAGCTTCCAGATAGGTAGTGGGCTTCGCTGGCGTAACCATACTACGAATTTGTGGTGATAATCCCCGGATATACCTTTCTACCTTAACGTACTCAGGAGTGACCATCCGTGGAACCAGCCTAGCCAAATCATTGAACCGAGACGTATAAGCTCTGACGTTCAGGCCTTCCATGGTCAAATTCCAGAAGTCAGTCTCAATCTTTTGCATCTCACTTCGCGGGCAGTATTCCTTTAGAAGCATCTCTTTTAGTTCATTCCAGGTAAGACCGTAAGCTGCATCTTCGAGAACTTGAACTTGAGTGTTCCACCAGGATAAAGCTTCATCGAGAAACGAACACGAAGCATGCCTAACCATCTGATCAGTAGCAAACCACTGATGGCCATCACAGATTCCATCTTCTCGATCCATCTAGTGATTTCAAGAGGCCCTTCAGCACCGTAAATGATCGTGGGTTACAGCCTGAAATGTTTTATACGTACATCCATGCACTGTTCACAAGGTTAATGAAAAATCAAGATTACTCACTGATATATCATAACACAGGAACTACTAAAACTTTTCCGATCATTATATTACCTTATGGGTTTCCAATCTGTACACCACCATCACCATGCCCCGGAGCACCACGTCCACGTCCTTGCCCAAAATTCTGGTTAGCTTCACGTTGTTCCAAGGTAGTATTAATGTGTTGGGCTATGAGTTGTGCCAACTCTTCTGGGGTGGTAGGTTAGTCCAGTACCCTGTCACGCTTTTGGCGGCATCTTGTCGTTTCTATTATTGCAATAATAATATCAACATAAGACATTGCTTAAATATTTCAAACATTAAATAATAGTGGACTAAACAATACACATGCATCTACATAATAATGAGAATAATTTAACCAAAAGAAACCCATAACATTGATATTTATCACGGAAATTACAAAGCTTGTTCATAATACAACGACTAACCAAAATGTGGTGTGACATAATCAACCACTAATAACAAGTCTAGATGAAATTTCCTCCTAAATATCCAAAAACTTGGCATGCAAGCCAATATAAGGGTTTATCAAAGAGACATACAAAACAAAAAAAACAACACAAATGACAAACAACCAACAATCACTTCTTCAATCCCGCTAACTCAAGAAGCCTCCACACAAGCTCCTCCAAGTCAGCTATCCTCCAGTGCATTTGATCCATTGCACTGTCATCCAAGTCCTTAAGCTCATCAAACCAGTCCATTGCCCCTCAAGATCCTTCACTTTTCCCCTAATTGCCTCCAGATCTCCGCGTATGGCCCCCAACTGACGGTCGCAGTGAGAGCATCGGTAAACCCACACTTCTTTCTGCTTCTTTGAAGCAGATACAATCTCAGCTCCGGATGTTGAAGAGATATCTCCGACAGGTCGTATCCTCTTCCTACGTCGAAAGTATACCAACAGGGGTGCAGTAGGAGTACGCGACTCGATCGATGGAAATGACGACTCGGTAACAACTGGTGGAGGGATCTCAGTAGCGGGCTCAGCTACGACAGCAGACGAGATGACCAATGGCTCTAGTGGCTGAGCCGTATCAATGGTAGCGTCTACTGCTGGTGCGATACTATAAGATCCTCCGATCAATGGAATACCTCTACCCACATCATTAATAACTGGCACGGTACCTGATGATTGTCCAGTCTCATAAATCGAGGGTGGAGCATCATCAACATCGTCTTCGATCCAACCGTTGCTTGTAAAAGCATAACGTGGGTCAACCTGACTTGCAAACGCAGCAGGGTTAACCTGGAAGGACGAAGCGAATCCGGCCGCATCAACAAACTGTGGAATCGTAGGGGGTACCTCTGGTAATACGGATCTAGGTGAAGTCTCAAATTCTGGCTCGCTCTCAGAGTCAGTAATCTCGATGACCTCGTGCTCCTGCGACATCTGTGACATATATATAACCATACAAAGTAAGTGTGTATTCAAATGAAAAATAACACATAAGGCCCAAATAAACATATTAACACGTATGCACAATAACACGCAATGGTTCTCATACATGATAAAAATCCATGTTTATTTAAAATTTTTGGCTTCGCGAATTTTGGACTTATATCTCAAAATTATTCGGTTGAAGTCTAGAGTTTTCCCCCGAAAACATCTAGTTCGCTAACAACCATTCGCTCTGATACCAACTTCTGTGACACCACAAAAACGTCGCAGCGGAAATACAAACGTAATGGTGACGGAAGTTGGTGCCCATAAATATCTTAGTGGATGATGCATCGTTAATTTTGGACATATTACTTAATTAAAACATTGTTAACAAATTTAAACATAAACCACAACCATAACATAGTTAAGTTGTCTTGATCCTTATGGATCTTAATATAGTCTGTCCAAAATAAGTTTTAAAAGTGCCCAAAGTTTATTATTAAACAAACATGCATCACCACCACAAGATACGCCAAAGATTCCCGAAGCCATGCTCAAGTACCTGAAGAACACGTTAAAAATCAAGTGTCAACACAAAGGAGGGTGAGCTCACATATTCAAATTTAAAACAAGGAAAACTTTCTAATTATGTGTTTATTCTCAAAACATCCAAATAATATTTTCGAAAGTTAATTTATTTCCTTAATAAAATCCATGAGTCAGCCGTCGTAAGCGTTTCCCCGAAACCTCCAAACTAAGCACCTTCCCAAGTTTTACATATTAAATTTATTTTTAACATCCATTTATTCAGATTGGTAAGTTTGCAAGACATTACGAGCTATATATTAACATTAAGGGTATAATCAACGCTAGACGATAACAGAATATAAATTCGTCGCTTGACATGACACGGAGCTACCGGTCGACGAGGTTGTCAACCCAATAGATCTATCAACAATTCCACGCAATCCATATTAATGATTAAATGGCTAAGTTTGCGCAAAGTGCCCGCAATGGGTCACCCAAGGTGCCAACCTTATGAACAATATATATATCTTACTAAAATGATAAAATTTAATATAACACGTTGTACAAATCCCCGACGTCCCCACCGAAACGTAAGCCTAATCCCGATACTTACTCTCTTGAGACCGGGCCAATTCGTTACAACTTTAGATTTAAAAATTTAAATCCACACGTCATTCTATCCCATAAAGCCATAAATCCCGTTCATACCCGAAATGTATATAACATATTCCAAATCCTTTTCATCCCGAAACATATTAAATCCAAGACCATGTTTTTCTCCAAAAACATATCACATAATTTCCAAATCATATTTTCCACGAAAATATATTTATAATTAATCAAATGCATATTTTATACGAAACGTATACTTATCATTTTAAGGCGTGTTCTTCCCAAAACATATACTAAACAATAAAAAGAGGGGGTTTAGTGACACTCACCTTTGGGTGCGTATATTAAATAGCGCAATCCTTAGAATTGAATTGTACTCGTCCTAACATACGTAGGCACGGTTTAATAATCACACGGTCATTCTATCCCATAAAGCCATAAATCCCCGTTTCATACCCGAAATGTATATAACATTATTCCAAAATCCTTTTCATCCCGAAACATATTTAAATCCAAGACCATGTTTTTCTCCAAAAACATATCACATAATTTCTAAATCATATTTTCCACGAAAATATATTTATAATTTAATCAAATGCATATTTTATACGAAAACGTATACTTATCCTTTTAAGGCGTGTTCTTCCCCAAAACATATACTAAAACAATAAAAAGAGGGGGGTTTAGTGACACTCACCTTTGGGTGCGTATATTAAATAGCGCAATCCTTAGAATTGAATTGTACTCGTCCTAACATACGTAGGCACGGTTTAATAATCACACATCACAAAATTTCTAAGTTTCTCAAATCTTGGAATTTTTACATAACTTAGAGATTTTCTCAGAAAGTTATTATTTTTTATTAGGTTGGCATATTAATATATATATATATATATATGAGTTCATATATATATATATTTTTAAGATTTTGCGACTTGAACGATTTTATTGGTGACCTTAATGTTTTATCCGTTACCCTCCCGTTTATAAATATTATATATCTACGATTTGCGCGTCGTAATATATATACATAAACGTGCACATATTCACAATATTATAACATGCGAAAACTCATTAAATTATTCACTTTATCATTGTTAAAGCATGTATACATGAAATAACTAATTAAGTTAACCTATGTATCAATTTTCATGCTCGATAAATAAGTTACACATTTAATGCGATTTTACCGATTTTACCGTTCTAAACATACAAGCGTACATGCATAGACCTAATTCCCACAATCATGTCAACACTTAACATATTATCATATACACATATTTTAATCACATAACACATTTAAACACATAAGGTTCATCCATTAACAACCCATTCTAGTGTATGTTGAAAATGGGTATTTTAGTGATTCGGTAGCGTTTTCGGGCGCCGGAAGTCACGTATGACCAACCAAACACCCAAGAAACTAAATATAAGTTAATATACTTATATTTATACTAAAAATATCAGTTTATTCATTGATTTAAAATAGTTTCATAGAAACCCTCTTAAAATGCGATTTTTACCGTTTTACCGCATAGTTTTGCGTCAAACGTTACCATAACCATCCGAACTCGAAACGACTTCATATTTTAATACAATACATGTTATATACTGAATAAAATTATGGTTATAATCAGATTAGTGAAGTTTTTGTGTAAGGCACATAAATCATGCGATTTCATGTATTTTACAACACTTTTAAGCACATAGTACAACATGCAAAGCTAGTAAACTTTATGTCAAAGTTCAATGATAACATTATTTTTAGTGTTTATAACCTGATTAAAATCATCTTCATCATATCACCTTTTAATCACCATTTCATAACCGCTAATCATCATGCATGCTTAAGTACAAGCACTTAATGCACACATATCATATTATCATCATCATGCATGTACTCATATGCATCTAGACATACATTTATTTCATGTTCATATATTCAAGAACATTCTCATCTTCCTATAATCATCATCAAATCATTCAACATAATGCAAGTATCATCTCCTTTACATTTATGAACTAACAACAAAATTTTGTATGCATGCATATACATATATATATATACATGGCACACACATACACACATACACAAGATTCCAAAGTTCAATATTTCATATACATCTTTTCAAATCACCATAACCCATTTAGAACATTCTAAAGATTACATGCATTCACCTTTTAACATCTTATCAAGCAAGATCATTTCAAACATCAACAACTCAAACTTTAACATACACAGACACACTCACGACCATACATATACACACATTCATGTCCATTTTCATTTCCCTTTTAAAACCCATTTGATGTTGTTTTCAAGTTAGTGTTTAAACCCAAGAACATGAGAAACTTCATTTACTATCATTTTCATCAACAAGAATCAAGAACATTTTAAAGAACATGATTTTATACCTTCAAGTTCTAGTGGGTTTTTGAGTTAGTTGATGAGATGAAGCTTGGTTTTTGTTTGGAACTCCTTGGAAACATCTTTGATTCTTCAAAGAACACTTGAAAACACCTTGAAAGGATCTTGAATCTTCTTGAACAAGATTATAATTTTGAAATGTGTTTGTTCATGGAGGTGTTCGGCCGAGAGCAAGTAAGAGAGAGAGAGAGTTGTTTGATTTTGAATTGTTTGTCTTGGATTTGCAAAGAAATGGAAGATATGAAAAGGGTTAATCATCACTTCCTAATCCCAAAGCCAACAAGTGTTGGAGAGAGAAGAGAAAGGAGACTTTTGGGCTGCCACATATCTCCACACACACATACATATCCGCATACATATATATATAATACATATATATGCTTCAAACTGGTATTTTACTGGATACCGGGTGTTTTATCTAGCGTTTTAACTACGTTTTAACGCGTTTTAAATTATTTTCAGCGCTTTATAAAAATAAACACACCAAAATAATAATAATCAATATTTTATTTGCCTGGACCGGTTACGTTGTCGGTATTTGGCAGCATGCGCGCTGTGTTGCGTAGTACGCGCTTAAATTCGCAAAATAGGGATTTTAAGCGTTTTAATTTATTTTATCATTCTATAAAAATAAACTTGTCAAATTATTACTATAATAATTATTGGTTGCCCTGAACTGGCTGTGTTGACAGTATTTTGTCAGATACGCGCAGTATTACGCAGTACGCGTTTAAACTCGAAAAATAGAGTTTCTTAGCGTTTTAATTTATTTTTCCTCACGATTATGATTAAATATATTATTTAACTCATAACAGACTATTTTTGGGATTTTAACATTATTCGGCGGTCACCGACGTTCGTTTCGCATTTTAACAGTTACGCAATAACAGTTTATCTTAATATTGCAAACGTAATTTTTATCAAACTTTGGATTTACCAACACATCAAATACCATATATAAACATCATAAATAATCAAATACGGCCTTTTATTCATTCATGACACGTGTTACATTTGTACAGGACAACCTAAATAGCCGGGTGTCACACTAAACCCCTTTTTTACTGGTTTATAAACTGTTTTGGGGAAGAACACGCTTTAAAAGGATAAGTATACGCTTTTGTATGAAATATTCCTTTGATTAAACTAGAATATATTTTTGTGGAAAATATATGGTTTTGATATAAATATGTTTCGGGGAGAAACGGTTTTGATATAAATATATGTTTCATGGAGAAACGGGATTTGGTTGATATATATGTTTCGGGGACAAACGGGTATTGTTATGGTGTTTTGGGGATAAAATGATGGTGTAGATTTAAAAATGCTTAAATCTAAAGTTGTGACGAATTGGCTCGGTCTCAAGAGAGTAAGTATCGGTTTAGGCTTACTTTTCGGTGGGGACGTCGGGGATTCGTACAACTCGTTATATTAAATTTATCATTATAGTAGGATATATGTATTGTACGTGAGGCAGGCATTATAAGAGACCTATTGCAGGCTCTTGCACAAGTTTTGCCTTTTAATCATTAATATTGTATGCGTGGAATTGTTGATAGATCTATCAGATTGACCACCCCGTCGTGATCGGTAGCTTCATGTCAAGTCAAGCGACGAATTTATATTCTGTATTGTCTAGATTTGGTTATACCTTCATTGTAAATATATAGCTCGTAACGTCTTGCAAACTTATGAATCTGAACGTTTGATGCTAGAAATTTAATATGTAAACCATTGGGAACAAGTCGTGATATCAATATGGTTTTGGAAACGCTTGCGATGACTGACCCTTGGATTTTGTAAAGGAAATTAAATGGAATTTCTTAAGATTATATGGATGTTTTATTAATAAACACATAATACGAAAGTTTTCCTTGGATCAAATTATTTATAATTTGGAATATATGTGAACTCACCCTCCTTTGTCTTGACACATGATTTTAACATGTTCTTCAGGTACTTGAGTTCGGGTTCGGGAATTATTGGCGTATCTTGTGGTTGTGATGCATGTCATATTTAATAATGATTTGGACTACTTTTAAAACTTATTTGTGACCATGTTTGTATTAAGATCCATAAGGATCAAAATAACTTAACTATTTATGGTTGTGGATGCGTTTAAACTAAAAACTTTAAAATTATGTTTTAGTTGAGTTAAATTTCCAAAAATTAATGATGCATCATCCACCAAGATATTTATGGGCACCAACTTTCGTCACCATTACGTTTGTACTTCCGCTGCGACATTTTTGGGGTGTTACACAAATGATTGGAAACAAGCTCCAAGAGAGTGGGAGGAAGAAATGAGAAATGAAGAAGTTGAAATGAATGAAATTGGTTGCTATTTATAGTGTTTGGATGCCACAAGATCATCACAAGTGTCCCATGTGGTGGCATGATCAGGGGATAGCTTAAACACATGTCAAGAGCAAGTAGAAGCCAAGAAATTTCGAGTTCTTGGGCTCCAAACAAAGAAAATAGCTGGTTGCACACAATCTGTCACTAGCGGTATCTGGCGGCCCGTGAGAGGCTTAGCTTGATCCTCTCGCGCCCTGCGTGACACCCATAAACTTTGGAATTTGGCAGTTTTGCCCCTTGACTTGTTTCATCGCGTTTTGTCACTTTTAACCCTTTTAACCAAATTTTTAGGCTCTATAAGGGTGTTAAGGCATATGTAACTTGGATTTTGCCCGAAAATGTCATGGATGTCAGTTCGTTTGGTTGTACAGTTACACATCTTGCAAATCACGTAAAAAGCTTTAACGAATATGAAAATGATCGAAATTACGCAATGATCGACATTTTTGCATTCTCGTCAATAAAACACAAGGTTTCATTGAATACGAAATTGTTCAGAATTGTACAATGATTGAAATGGCACAAATGTCACATTTCAAACTAACAAAATCAAAAATGAAAATTAATAATGAAGGAAATAGAACAGTAGCCAACTTACTTGCGAATCTATTACTTCGGATATAAATATATGTCACTATCCATAACCTTGCAAAAAAAATATTTATACATACAAATTATTCAACTACAAATTGAGCAGTTCATGATATCAAAGTCAAAAGTCACCAGAATGTAAAAATCGCCTTGCCGTCCCTTGTAGTGAATTCACAGAATCCCATAACAACCATTCAGCGAGCTTTGGTAACGATCCTTTAGATCATAATGTCAAACTTGAGCTTCATATACAAGGTTACTTTATTCCTCAAAATATGTTAACATAAACAAATTATAAAATACATGTTAGTGTAAACTTGCCACTCATACGGAGGACAAAGTTGCAACCCTTACTACTACGATGCTTAAACTTTAATGCTACCTATAAAAAACTGAATCTCTAAAGGTTCAAAGTTTTGGTGGTATGAACAAGCAATTGGTATTAAAAAACCTTTATTGTTTTGACATACCTCAACTGCATTTGGCCCTATTCTTTCGGTTCCACTACTTACCTCCGACCAACATAAACATGCCCAAAACCACCCTTCCCCAACTTTCTATGAGTATTATACATGCGCAAATTAACTATTTATACCTGAATTAACATAACAACACATGTTAAATTACAAATCTTACATGAAATATACTATATGATTATCATATTATTGCGACTTCAAATCAAACAGAAACTTGCCGACCTACCTGTAGTTGCTGCCACAAACACTTTTCCTATACCTGCAACATCACCTCTTCCCCGTCCACCACCTGTCTTCCTTGTGGTTGTGGTTGGTGTAGTGATGTTTTTAGTTTGATTAATCGCACCTTGCTCTACTTCTCAGTTGTGGCATCATCACCCATGCAATTTTATATCAAACTCATAACCCATTAGCCAAGCACACAAACTGATTCACTAATCGTTTATCAGAGCTTCAGTAATTTGTGAAAATCCCCAAAACATGAATCATTTACCAATTTCAAGCTAGAAAATAAATAATCACAAAAAATTAGTTAAAACATAATTTCAAACAATAAAAAATTACACATATCAGCTTCCTCTGCTGCACAGGAATCCAAACCCAATTCTCTAGGTCAATTAAGATGTTGAATGAAATGGGTAGTTATGGAGCCCTAAAAATCAAAATTTCAATTAGAAAATCAATCAAAAGTAACCGGTTAAGCAAGAAACAAAGGAGAACTCATAAACAGCAAGATGTACCAAACGATTTCCATTGTGGACTTTTTAACAAAGGGGGTCTAGAAATGGACGGTCGATTCAGATGACACATTGAAGAACAAACTATTTAATTGCAAAGCAAATTAGGGTATAAGACGATTCAGTTGCATTAAGTCCCATTCAGTCGATCGAATTCATTGATAAGGCGATTCAGTGTAAGACGGGGAGCCATTGAATGACGGTGCGTGATGTAGGGTGGTGATTTGTAACTGATGGAACTGGATTTTTCATTAATTTGGATCGTCTCCAGAGTTGCAATACCAAGGGGCAACTGCCCCTGTGGCATCTTAAAACTTTGGTGAATATACCATTTCAACCCCTCTAAAAAGGCTTCATTTTCTTGTACACGTTGTTATAAAGTTTGTACGCAATTTTAAATTACATTTTTGCACATTAGATTTGCTTTATATAGCAATTATAGATAATCTTAATATTTAACAATAAAAAGATAAATAAAGCGTTAATTAATATAATAATTACCAAACCAAGTAAATGAGTTGTGAGCATCAAGACAAGAGTTGTACGTCAGTTTAAAAACTGTATAAGAAAGAAATTAATATGCATAAAACAGTAATGAAAGGTACATATATTCCCATATGCTAGCCAATGCATAAAAAAATAATGAATGGTGCATATATTCCGATATGCTAGCCAAATTTTCTTTTAACTATATAAGTTATAAAAGTTTCTTTGGAAACTTTATTAAGTTGAACACATTTTACTAAAAGGATCATTTATACACATTTTTAGTTGCCAGCACATGCCTATGTGCTGAGGATCAAAGAATTGACGTGTTTCATTCAAATGTAAAACATGAAATCCATGTAAGAGAATGGATAGGCCAATATCAGTATCAAAGTGCAATGTTTATTGATTCAATTTCTTATTTTATACAAAGGGTGTAGTATTAACGGTGGGTGGTGTGTCATTTTTTTCGTGCAAATAGAACCCATATGCCAAATAAGTTGGGATTGAAAGTATGAGCTTATCTTTTAAAATTATATTATCAAGAAATTTACATATTTTACGGTATGATTATATGTATATGATTTATCATATTTTAGTTTAATGTAGTTGTGAAAAGCATAAAAATTCCATAAAAATTGGAATGGTAAGAAAAACAGACAATTACTATTATTTTTAAGTAAGAGGTATACATGATAGTTACATTGGATATCCGACAGTTATTGGGCCTATGGTTGAGCGTGTGATAAAAATGGGATTAGCATGGACCAAACTGGCCCGAAACCATAGGCCTTTGCAAAATGGAACTAAGGACATTACCATTTGTGGTTTGGTCAGTTTTGGGTTTGGCAGTTTGTTAGATAGGGTTCCGACATGTCTTAGATCAGGATTGAGTTTTCAAGTGATTTTGGGCATGCTTCAAGTTTATTTAGAGCTTCTCCAAATTGACAACTTATGAATCACACAAGTCTAGTTTATATATAAACCATTTAACAAAATCCAAACCATTAAACCAATTTATTCATATAGCCCAAAACCAAGGCTGCTCTCATTTGGTTTAGAGTGCGTATGATTTAGACTAAATTACACAGATTGTCCTTTAGTTGTGTGTAAAATTGCATCATATGTCCTTTTTCTTTATAAGTACACTCTATGTCCTTTATGACTAAATTTTGCACATTCCAAGTCCTTTACACTATCCATTTCATGCATTAAATAGGTGCATGTGCCCCTCATGTTAGACTTGAACCAAATGTGGCTACAAATATGCATACATAAGACTTGAACCAACTATACATTTGGCTGCAAATTTGGCTTCTTGGTATGAGCATATATATATTGATTAAGGAATGCACAAGGGATTGGCACTTTGATTCTAGAAGAGAAAATTTTAACAATTGACTTCAATACTATGATGTCTTGACCGTGTTGCAAATTGCAAGTAGGCTTAGTTCAACCTAAGGAAGAGCTCAGTACCAACCGGTACCGAAAATACCATAAAATGGGTACTTGTATCGAAAAAAACCGGGTACGGTACGGTACGGCTCGGTACCGTACCAGTACCGAAAACGCTCAATGTCGGTACCGAATAAGTACCAAAAATCAGTCATTTGGAAATCCGATATCGGTTCCGAACTGGTACCTAGTACCATTTGCTCATCCCTAGTTCAACCTTATATTCATCGCAGGTACTAGTAGCCTACATATATGCCAATCTCTAATTTGATACATATAAGCTTCCACCTTTCTAAACCATACTACAGCAACATGTATCAAACTAATGCATTAATTATGACAATGCCTGTCTCTAAACAGTGGTACCATCATTTTCTTAAAACACATTATACTAAAGATCAAACTGCATAAATCGTGGCTGCAAATATCAAACTATATAAATCATGGCTGCAAATCATGGCCGCAAACTACATAATTCATGGCTGTAAATGTAAATATCAATTGTCAACATCCAAATGTGGCTCCATACTTAGATATAGCATCAAACCCATAAAATGATTGTTTTGCCCCTCACACGAGGGGCAAATGAACCTCCTGAACGGATGAAATGGGATGGTGGTTAGTGTAAAAGACTTAGAGTGTGCAAAAATTAGTCATAAAGAGACATGGAGTGTACTTATGGAAGAAAAAGCACATAGGGTGCAATTTTATGAATGATTAAAGGACAATCTGTGTAATTTAGTGGTATGATTTATTTAATATAAAATTCAAAAGTGATTAATTTAAAAAAATTCAAATGGAAATCAAATCAATTTTTCAAAAAACTTAATTAGCTTTTCTCTATAATCTTCGTTGACCCGACGTTCTTAAAACTGTATAGAAAAAGATTCAGAAAAATGAAAACTTCAATCAATTATACAAGATACATCTTAAAAGGGACGGTTGAAAATTGTCTTTTGCAAAACATCAAGAAACAAGTTATTACCGGACCGAAATTATCCAAACTTTTTTGTTATCAAAGGGTGCAAAACATCAAGAAACAAGTTTTCACCGGACCGAAATTATCCAAACTTTTTTGTTATAGAAGGATATTACTTATACCCGTTTGATACAACCCCTCTGTTTATGCACGATGTCTATTGTCTGCGTCTTAGGTCTACTTTGAATGTATAGGGCTAGATTTGTCACATGTTAAATTTATGTTTGTTTAGTTTGTACTTCGTACGAAGTGTAAAGTTCGTACGAAGTGGCAACTTCGTACGAACTAGGGTGTCTTCGTACGAATTGTGAGGTCTATAAATAGGTTGCTGGGTCATTTCATTGTAACAGTTTTTGCAACATTGACGTTGAGGCTCTGTCGGATTTCATCCAGATTGTAAACATTTATTAATCAATGAAATCAACTGTTAAACAGTAATACTTGTGTAAATGTCACTAATTCATAATAATTCCGTGATTATGGACTAGTTATCAAGTTAGGTACCTTTGCTAAGGAGGAATTCGGTCCTACAAGTGGTATCAGAGCTCAGGAAGCCTGATTTCAAGACTTTAACACAAGATTACTTCTATTTCTACTCCATTCTTTTCATTTTTCATCTTTAAAAACGAATCTACGGTTAAAATGGACTAAATTTCGAATATGTCATGTTAAATCACATGAATGATAAACCCTTCAAAGTTTCAGATCTAAAAACGAAAGAATTCATGTCGAAAATTGCAAAATTCATCATTTTGTGAAACCCCATTTCGCACGAACTTTTAAAGGAAATTCATACAAAGTGATATTATCAGTTCATACAAATTAACGTTTCTTAATTCGGATCAAAATAACTGACTTGTTCAATTCGTACGAAGTGGTAGTGTGATTAACTGTTTTCAAGTTTTGATTGTTTTCAGATAATTTCGTCTGATACCATGGATAACATGGATTTTACAACGCGTTTGTCATGAACGTAGCCAAGACAACAAATGCAGTTGCACAAATGAATCTTGAAAACGAGATAGGAACTACTGTTAAACCACCAAAGCTTATGAATCTTGAAGATTATGAGAGCTGGAGAGAAAACTTTGTGAAACTCGATTCAGGCTAATCACTTCAACAGTTGGCTTGGCATAACAACGAAATGGGCTCCGCAATAGATGAAAATGGTATTGAGAAAACCATTATGAACTACACTCCAGAAGAAAGAGACAAGTTTGTTAATGAAAAGAAGATGACGAGTTTATTAATGCAATCTGTCAAAGAAGACATTCTGATGTTATTAGAGCATGACAATCATTCTCAAACTCTGTGGAATGCATTGCGAATGAAGTATCACGGGAGTACTAAGATGAGGAAGAGTAAGAAGGCCTTATTGAGGAAAGAGTTTGACATTTTCAACCTCATGAAGGGTGAATCCATGAAACAACTGATCGAACAATATTGTCATTTAGTTGTTCAACTAAAGAGACATGGTATTCTGAAGACGGATGAAGAGCTTGAAGATAAATTGGCAGATGCTCTGCCTGAGGGAGAATGGTCCACATATTTGATGGTATTAATGAACGGAATTGAATAAAGTGGATAAAATCTACCAACATTTATCAAAAAGCTTGAATGACATAAAATGGAATTACAGAAAATAGCAAGATCTAAGAGTGCACAGATAGTACAAGATGTTGGTTTGTATTTCAAAACTGGATCACCTGAAACACAAAGGCCAAAAATACAAACAACATTTAGTACTAATACTTTTGGAAATTCATTTTTCGAACCAATCAAGTCCTCAATCATTTCCAAGATACAATCCTAACACCCCTCGGACACCTCAAAGCTCAAACTCATTTCAAAGCTGTGAATGTCAGGAACGGACCCAACTTGTGAGCTTCCGATCAGACTTGCTCAACTAACAGAGGCGGAATTCATTGTTAGCTGATTGAACAAACAAAGAACAATCGTGATGATTACTGTTAAAACCATCTGTATCTTGTATTAATCAAACTTTGGAAAGATTACAGACTCGAGCAGGGCTTCACCTCTGATCAACAAAACATCATGCTCAACAAACATCCTAAGTCACCTATTTATAGGCAAGACATGACAGCACTAGTGACTCAGGACCAAGGGATTTTTGCATGAAATTTTCGTGCGAAAATCTACACGAATTTTCGTACGAAAATTCTAGAACTATACAAACTAGTAACTTTCAAAACATAACCTTTGACGTTGCGAAACCCTATCTATACAATAGACTTGTCCTAGACGTAGGCAATAGACATATGTGCACCAACAGACTCCCCCTTGGATGTTGCCGCAGTCTTGGACAATCCTCAAAACTTTTCTGCAAGAATCTTCAAACATATATGACTTGATTATCCGAAAAAGCGTTTTGGCGGCTTTCGATGCTCCTCAGAAGCAATGGGAGTTTGATCTGTTGGAGGAGGTCGATTATACGTGTTGCCAAACTTGAATCTTTGTTGAGAAGCTATCTTTCGTCTTGCCTCGATTCTTGCTTCTTTCTTTTCCAACTTTCTCTTCTCTTTTTCTTCCAGCTTTCTCCAGGATGTGCTCCAGCTTTTACCTGAATTAATATTGTTAGCATAACACACATTTACAATCCTCTGGAACTGCAAGGCCTGCTCTTTATCTTTTTCTTCATAACTGATCTTGATGAAGAATAGGCTTTCGATATCTTTCTCTGAGCAGTTAATAAAGCCACATCGGATCCAAAACTCTGATCGTACACCATAACCCATAAATTCTTTTATGCATAATCACGGTTTCAGATAGATCTTCAGACATATCCCACGATCCTTCATCAGGCTCTACACAGATAACAGCCTCTCTAGTACTTGAATCGTAATGCCACCATTTGAAGATTTTGTAAAAATCTTGTTCCATCTTCTTCAAAGGCATATTCTTCATAACACGTGGCCGTTTGACAATCAAGGTAACATCCTTTTCGTGCTTTACTAGATCAATCTTTGTGACAATGCGCGGCTTGTGTGGCTTCCAGTAGTTGAAACCATGAGCAGCTTCAAACTTGATCATCTTCCAAAGATGTTGATCATTTTGTTTCATCTTCAAACTGAACGAATTACTTTGAACTAACTCCTTCACATCCCACTCTCGCAGAGTCTTTATATCACCCAAATGTCTGAAGTACTAAACTCCAAACTCGCGTTTTAGAGCATAAACATCTAGTTCCTCAATCCACTCCCAACTGATAATGTCACCCAAAGATACATCAGGGTCTCTGGTGAAGAAAGCTAACGGACGTCGAAACTTCCTTTCTGGAGGCATTTCTTTGAACCACTTTTTCTTCATTTCTATGATCTCTTCTTTTGGCGGTGGTTTATGAGCTGTGCCATCTTTCACTGCCTCTTCTACTTTGCGCAAAGGTAGGAAACACACCTGTTCCTTCACCTATATACGTTGCTTCCACATTATCGTCGTCTGAATCCCAATCTTCAATAATCACTTTGTCATAATCATTCGCTTGTGGGACATCTTCAAATACATAATCATTTGGTTATGAGCTTGTGTTCTTTAATTCTTCCTCAAAATCAAACTCAAATGATTCTTCATCTATTCCCAACAGCTTAGCGGGATCAACCTTTGAGTAGTTTTTAACGTACTCTCTTTCCAGTTTTCTTTTTTGCAGGCTTAACAACGGTTATATCTTCTTCGGTCTCAGATGGTTCATATGTAGTGTCATCATCTCTTGTAGCCTTCCATTTCTTTTCTTCGGCTAACTTCCTCTCTCTTTCTATTCTTTCTTGTTCTTTCCTTTCTCTTTCTTTCTTTTCACCTTCCCTCCTGTCTTCAGAATCAGTACTAGACGATGGCCCTTCATCATCACCACCACCTGCTTCTGTTTCAACACCAACCATTCCTTCTATTTCTTCAGTGGTTTCTTTGACAGACTCTTCAACATGCGCTGTGTCTGTAGTTTGCATTGTTTCTTCAACACGTACTT
This sequence comes from Scalesia atractyloides, assembly GCA_947069175.1. NCBI lineage: Eukaryota > Viridiplantae > Streptophyta > Magnoliopsida > Asterales > Asteraceae > Scalesia > Scalesia atractyloides. Next base: position 63,894,803 of record CAMTDV010000014.1, read on the forward strand.
CTTCAATATCAGGTTCATCAATCAAACATGTTTCCACACTTGGCTGTTTCTTTTGGCGCTTAGGAGCTGAGGAGGAAGTCTCTGACGCTTTCTTTCTTTTTTGTAGCAGAGGAAGCATAACCAGCTTTCTTTTACCATAATGACCCTTCTCTCCCTCAGCTTTGATAAACCATGTGCTTCGCTTCTCAACAAAGTCTTCCATCATGTTCCATTCTTCGCTTTCATCGCCACTACATTCATTTCTCCATTTTCCATCTGGCGGAGCGACATAATCTGCCTTAACAAAAGTACCAAAGATAGGCTTAAATGTTAGAGCCTTTCCTCCTTTTCGGTAATTGCTGATTTTTTGGAGGTCTAACGGAGACATGTTCTAGCTCCAATATATCATCTTTCTTCCTCTCAAGATTGGGGTGTAGGTGGTCGAGGATCATCTGAATAAATCTAGGATACTGTAAGAATCGACCCTTTACCAAATTCATCACCATTTGATCGAAAATCATCTACTGAAGTTGTAAGGCTTGTTTAGAATAACTGCTACGATCATGCACATGTGATAATCTACGAGATCGTCCCAACCTCCTTTCCTGTGACTTAAAGCCCGTGTAATGCAGTGAGCTAAAAATCTGTACGACAGTCCTAGCCTGTTGATCTTAACAGGAGCAGAATTCACATAACCGTTGTACCCCATGCTGTAAAAACATCCCTTTACCATCCTTTTCCTGTAAAAACCTGTAGGGAAGTCGCTTTCATCTCTTAGATGCAACACTGTTCGGATAAGATCTTATGTGATAGTAATCATTACATCATCCTTCCCGATTCTGAATGCTGACGTAATAGCCCTTGGCTCGGCTTGCAACTCTGTTTCGCTCCAAAAACGATCAACATGTGACACATAGACATTATGCTTATGTGAGAGCATAATATATCGGAAGCCTTTCCAGAAAATCAAGATACTGTGAAAACGGAGCAAACTCTGGCACATCTTTATCAATCAGACAGCATGAGTTGTGCATGGGGTGGAACCCGTGTGCGGTTTTCTGTGAAAGAGAAAGTAAGAAAAAGTTAGACAAAATTTCTAAGAAAACAATGTATACGCGAGACTCATTTGGAAAAACGATAGGCGTAGGTATATCCAAGAACAAACAATTTTGATAGGAAAGATCCCTATAATGACTTCTCTGGGAGCTTTTATAGTAGGCGTATTATGCCGGTTCTTTTGAGTAATATATCTGGAAATGCCCGTTGTATCCTCACAATTTTCGTACGAAAATAACTTTACAAATCATTACTGAATTTTCGTGCGAAAATTTATAAGACACATTTAATCATTTAACCACAACAATTTTCGTGCGAATATTTGATATTTTCGCACGAAAAATATCCTTCGTCCTCATTAGTCTTATCATTTTGAATCGACTCAAACACTTGTAATTTTTGTGATTTTCACGAAATTGAAACCGTAAACCTTGGTTAAATTAGCCGATTTTACCATTATTGAGTTCAATTTTAAGTTTTACTGGCTAGTTTATCCTAGAATTACATGTTTAGTCCGTTTGAGTCCAAATTGTTCAAGTTTACGGTTCGATCTCCATATTATAACTTTGCCATTACAAGAGGTGTGCAAATCAACCTCCCTAATGTATCAAACAAGTCATAAAGTGGGTAGAGTGAGAGATAGAATGAAATCGCCTCAGAGAATCCGCAACAAAATGTTTTCAGATTTTTGTACGAAAACAGTATCCCTCACTCTTATATGTAAGCACTAAGAATTTTCGTGCGAAAATTGGTTTGCATAATCTTGCCAAATTTTCGTGCGAATTTTTTTCAAACCTTTTGAAATATTTTCAACTTTCCAACTTTTTCGTTTGTTTTCAGTTTTAATTATTCACACAGTTGACCAAGTCCAAGTTAATGACCTTGTGTAACTGTTTTTGCTACCAAGTCCAAGTCAATGACCTTGGTTGACCACGCTTTGACTAAAACTGACATTATGCTTTGATTTTAAGTTTCAAATTAATGAACTTTTAAACGTTTCAAACCAGACTTTGTTTCCAGATTAGCTCCCAGCCCGTAATTCAAAAGATTTTCCTCTGCATTCCGTCGCTTTTGACTTTGAAGATCTATTTTCCATCACCGGTAGTCAAAACTTAAAGTAGAAACATAGAAAATCTTTTTGAATGTTAAATATATCTTAAGCTAAAGGAACTTTTTAATAAAATACGTACAAACATATTTACAGACATATTTTTGTGAGTTTGTGTTAGAGGATCATATAAGTTTATTGAGACACATTACCAGCACCATTGCTCTAGATAAAGCTTTAAGTTCTTAATTAGATTTTCTTTAGATTGTCAGTATACTGATCCACTTAAACCTCTACATGTTTCTCAACTGCTTCAAGATATGTTAGGTAATTTTTAGCAACATGGCTTAATTTGTGTTTCCTACCTCAGAATATACTCCCGCATCGAGATTCCCTAGATTTCATCTCACAGGTGAATATATCTAACTAATATTTGTAAAGGGGTGAAATGCGAAACCTTGAGAGCTCAGGTTAGTACTTCCGTACAGAGAAAGAGATAAGGCTCGACTTAGGTGGTGTTCCTCTTGGGAATCTTTTAATTTTTTTTGTACTGCAGAATGTCGTATCTTTTTATGACATTTTTCTTCATTTTTATGCAGCTTTGGGGTGAATAATTGCGAAAGTATTATACAAGTTCTAGGCCATTGCTGACGCAAAATTAGAAGAACTCGTATAATACCCCAGTTATCAACTAAATATAAGGACCTAGTATCTCAGAATCTAGCATTCTCTCAAACGAAATTTCGGGGTACCAAGCCCATATATCTGAGAGATGTTAAACCACAGATTTACCAGTTTATCTTTTTAATTTTATATCCTGAAAGCAGTTTACTGAACGTGCGAAGCCTACTGGCACATCCTTAGAAAGACCTGTTTAGACACTTTTAAACAATACATTTCTTTAGCGTAGTGTAACGGTCAACTGATGTACTATCATCTCCTCTTACACACAAAACTCCTTTTGAATTTTTTTAATGTTTTTGTATTTTTCATGATTTTGTCAATGTTTTTGTATTTTTCATGATTTTTTCAATGTTTTTGTAATTTTCACAACTTTTCTCCCCCTAAAATCAAAAACATATTTTTGGATAATTTTTTTTTTAAGAAAGTATGTAAACTATTTACAGAAAAAACATTTGACTTATCAGTGACGACCACATCCCAACATCGTCATCCTCAAATTCAACCTCATAAATATCCCTGATGTCAGATTCTTTAAACCATTTAATTTTGAAAGATTTCGTAATCTTGCTCTATCAAAAGCTTTGGTGTAAAAATTTGCTTTTTGGTCATCAGTGTGGATTTTCTCTATTCGTACCAACTTTTTCTCGTGACAGTCACGGATAAAGTGGTATCGAATCTCGATATGTTTAGTGCGTGAGTGTTGACAAGGATTGACTGTGATATCAATAGCCGCCTTGTTATCTACGAATATGGGCGTATCAAGAAATTGTAGTCCGAAGTCTCTCATCTGTTGTTGTATCCACAATATTTGGGAACAACAATTGGATGCTGAAACGTACTCAGCTTCACAAGTAGAGAGAGCGACTGCGGTCTGTTTCTTGCAATGCCATGTTACCAAACGAGTTCCGAAGAACTGGCAGCCGGCCGTTGTAGATTTAGCATTCTGCATGCAGCAACCAGAATCAGAGTCCGAGTAACCCGCGAGATTGAAATCATCATGGTGTGGATACCACAAGCCGATGCTTGGGTATCCATTCAAATAGCACATGATTCTTTTGACGATCAACAGATGTGATTGCCCGATGGCTTCACTGATATCTGGCGCAGAGGCATGTGGGGTACATGATATCTAGTCTTGAAGTTGTGAGATACATCAGGGATCTAATCATGGAATGACATAGTGTTTCATCGACTCTCTCTCCATGCTCGTCTGGACAAAAGCCGTGGTTTGTGGCTAAAGAGGTAGATGCGGGTTTAGTTCCTATCATGTCAAATCTATCCAACACGTCATGAACATACTTCGTCTGGTGAATGAAGATACTGTATGGCAGTTGTTTAACCGAAAGCCCCAAAAAGAATTTCATCTCTCCCATAGCACTCATTTCAAACTTTTCTTTCATGACTTTCTCAAAGTCCTTACACAGCTGTTCATTTGTTGATCCAAAGATTATATCATCCACATTGGATTTGCAAAACAATCAGATGTCCATCTACTTCCTTGGTAAAGAGGGTGTTGTCTACTGTTCCTCTGGTGAATCGGTTAGCCAGAAGGTGTTTGGAAAGCGTCTCGTACCAGGCTCTCGGGGCCTAGTGTAAACCATACAGTGCTTTGTTCAGCAAGTAGACCTTATCCTTGTGTAACGGATTGATAAACCCCGGTGGTTGGCCGATATATACCTCCTCTTTTACCTTACCGTACAGGAAAGCAGACTTCACATCTAATTGGTACACTTTAAATCCTTTCCATGAGGCGAATTCCAAGAAAATGCGGATAGCTTCAAGACGTGCGACTGGTGCATAGACCTCATTGTAGTCTATCCCTTCTTGCTGACGAAAATTGATGTGCGTGAATTATATATATTTTTAATTGCATTTTCCTTCACACAAATTTAGTTTTAAAAAGGTTTTTCACCTAAAAACTAACTACACACACAAAGGGCAAGTGTACCCAACGGCAGGTAATATAATTTGGCGGTAAGAACCGGATATCAATCCGTGGACGCGGTGTCTCGATACTAAACTTTTGTTACTTTAAATCCTTTTCAATTGATGAGTTGATTATGTTTCTAAATTCTCATGCAAAAATAACAAGCTACCAACTAAACTAAGGAAGAACAATATCTAAAAGAGGTTACCTAAACTAAGTTTCCACTAACAAACATGTGACAACTAAAGGAAGAGACTAATGGTGATGCAAGATTCACATTTAACTAAGTCCCCAATCAAGGCTTCCTAGTTTATAATCCTTAGGAAAACTAAAATGAATAACATTCTAATCACCTAAAAATTATTATTTTTGAGGTCACTTGCTAAGTTAATGTTAATCTTTAAACAAGAGTTAATTGTTTGTCAAAACTCCTAACTCTACAAGTTTGGGAAAATTACCATGAACAACATAACAATCACCCTAACTTGCTTTCAAGTAAGTAGCACTTTCACCATGTTCTTGACAAAAACCACAAGCATGGTCATGCCAGATAACAATCTTGGCCAAAAATCATCAATCTAACACAAACACAACTATAGAATCCATGTAAACATTACTATGATTTTTTCCAAATCTAAATGCAAGAATTCCTACACATGCTCCAATCTCCATTCTAATCATGTTAGTAATCACCATTCCTGGTATCATGCCATGAATCATACTAACAAGTTAATAAGATTCAACAATCATAATCTCTACGTGGGTTTTCCAACACAACAAGTAAATACTTATGACCAAACCTTCAAGAAAAAGCCTTTAAACATACATAAGAACTCCAAGAACAAGATTCAAGCACTACTATTAAGATTAACAAAAACAATCACCACATCTACTTCCATAATCATCACATGTTCATAAGCTTCAACAAAGTTTAAGCAACACAAATGTTTAGCCCATAAGGCTCATAATGACCAAATCAAAGACAAGAAAGCACAAATTGTTTATAATGAAACTAGTAAGCTAACTAACTTAAAGACAAGATTAAATGGTGTTTGAGTAGATCTTCAAGTGTAGTAATCCTCTACAAGGCTTCCTCTTGGCTCCTACAGGCTTCCAAGGTCAGATTCTGGAGAGAAAACTTCACCAAAATGCTCCAGCTCCCTAACAAATGAGCTTAAACCACGTATTTATGCTACTGGGAGTTTGGCACGACCATGCCACCTTTTGGCACGGTCGTGCTTGGTAAGTGTCAGAGTGCCTTTTTCGAGTGTTGACTTGTTTTCTAGCCATTTTGGGAAAAATCCCGCTCAAACGTTTCTGAGGTGGCACGGTCGTGCCACCCTTTAGCACGGTCAAGCTTCCCGGTAAAGTATTCGAAAATGGCTGAAATGATCCCGAGAATAAGCTGATCTCAGACTGGTTTGGCTTGGCACGGTCGTGCCAAGCTTTGGCATGGTCGTGCCAGTCATCAAATCTTCCTGGTTCGCCTAGAATCTGAGCGTGCTGATGAGAGTGCCGATCAGGGTTGGCCTGGCACGGTCGTGCCAGTGGTTGGCACGGTTGTGCCATATCTGGCAGTTTGCTGGAAACTCCGTTTTTGCTCGTTTTTGCTCCAAAAGCCTCCATTTCAACACCGGGCCGAAGCCTGAACCTGTATTTTCACAAACAACTCAAATGAGTACCAACATCAATGAAAATACGACAAGTTCTCGCGTAAACGGGGTCTATTTGACGTTTTAAAGATGTATAAATTCTTATAAATCAAACATCCCTACACTTGAACTTTGCTTATCCTCAAGCAAACTAACACGAACTAAAACTCTCTAAATGGCAATAACCTCAACTAGCATTTTATACGCACAAACAAATTACTCGGGCTATACAATCAAGGACTACTCGACATGATGGAAAAAACCAAAAAGGTATATAAAATAAGTTTATGAGCAATGGTCCATCTTGGAAATCCCTACAAGTCTACCTCACATCCTCACAATGTTCACACACACTCGGCTAATATATGGGTGCACATACGATTTATGGAGTATGTGTTAAACACTCGATGCCACGACGATGACTATGTGATATCATAAGCTTGTGAAATGATCAAATTTAATCACTCGACAAAAACATAAATCATGAGGTCTTATTCGGGTTGTAACTTGGCTAGGGTCAAGGGTATGGAAGTGGATATTTAAAGTGGCTAAAACGTTTGTACCCCGGCGGTTCGACTAACTTGAAACAAAAGCAAATAAGAACTATACAATTTAATATTATCTAACCGCGAGCTAATTAACAGATTTAGCTTTTCCACTCTAAAATTGCTCTAATGAAGCCACTTGGTAAGGCTTTTTTAACTATAATCGTTCTTCTCAGTTTTTTTTGCACATGCTTGAGAGGGAAACTAAGTACGTCTACTTAGATAAAAACTCTACCCCATGATGTTGCAACTATAAACTAACATACTATACAAAAGTAACAAGTTAATCGCTAACCAAACCGGGCTTCCAAACAAAAATGGGTTAAAATATAAAAGGCTAATTTGGCTAAGTGGCTAGTATTTAGTGGTTTAAAAGAAATGAAAGGGGAAGGCTCAAATTGGTTTAACTAAGGGAATGATTTGGGTGAGGGAATACATAAAATTGGTTAAAAACAAAAGGTTTTCTAGTGCCTCAATCATTTCCATGCTATATATTCACCTTGCGGCCTCGAAATGTATACCTAACACAAGTTCTAAATCACAAAAGTCATCCGGCTCACTGAATCTTTGCCCGCAAAAACATGAACAAAAATAATTCTAAAGCTACAAAGGCTCAAAAATAACTCACGGAAACGGGCGTATTGGGTAAATATGCAAGGCAAACAAGTAGGTCAATCGCTTGATATCTCATACTCAAGTGTATACAAAAAATTTCTTAGTGGTAATCCTCACGCGAGCTAGCCCTTTTTGCGTTCACCCTTTGTATATTTGTCAAAAATTTAGTGCCTTTATAAAAATTTATGTTGGGTTGATTATTAAGCCACAAAAATTCTTTCAAGAGAGCTTTATTTTATTTATTTATTTATTTTATTTATTTTTTATTTTTTATTCTTTTTTATTCTTTTTTTAACATGACAACAAAGCTAAAGCGCTAAACCACCTCCCCACACTTGAAATGTACATCGCCCTCGATGTACACAAAAACAAATACATGAAAACATATATAATGAAAGCGGAGGAAAATGGGAACACGGAAACTCCCCTGAAATGAAACGGCATGAATGGAGCGAAGTGACAAGCAAAGAGCAACCGCAACGAACCACCAAGCAACCAACAAACCAACCTCTCAACCAAGCAACTACACACTAGCAAACAAGATGAAATACACAAAAGATTACCCAACCCATGTACCCTTGCCTTGTTTATTTAAACCACTAATCATAATAAAAAGAAATAAAAGATCACAACGGAAGGGTGTACGGACGGTGCAAAATGGCACACCCCTCAAACACGAAATAGTAAAGTACAAAATGGAGATGGGGCTAAGACCTGTCACTCGGTCCAGAAGGACCGGAGTTGTCTCGGCGGTCGAATCGTGATCTGCGCGTGAAATGGGGAGGCGGCTGCGTGTATGGAGCATTCATTGAGTTCGCTATGTGCAGCTGCGAACTGAAGAGCCAGTCAAAGCTCCTTCAGCTTTGCTAATACATGTCCTCCAGAAAATTACCCTGCCTATGTACCTCCGTGCGAATCAGACCGACACCCCGTCTCGTCTCCTGCTAGCTCAAATCAAGCTTGTCCATCCTATGCCAAAGATCAAGTGTGGCCGGGTCCCGCCCTACTCAAAGCCACTACCACAAAAATCACCATGCTCATGCCCCCAAGTTGGGTTTTCGAATCCGTGCCCAACTGCATGTGAGGAATCGCTCCCCCAGCGAATCCCTCAGGCTCGTGAACTGGAGCATCCTGCATGTGAATGTCATCACCACCATCATCACTATCATCATCCCCATCGGGAAGCGGTTCCCAAATCCTACCTAACTTGTCGACAAGCTTCGGGATACCGTAAACCTTACGTGTCATATGCATGGAGTTCAGCTGGGCCAAGTCGAGCAGGCCGTAATCACAAGCTTCGGTAAGACCATCTAATGAGACTCGATAATACTTCGCGAGTTTGGTTGAGAAAGCACCCCCGCAAATCTTTGACGTGGGCGTCGAACCAACACCTCGGAAGATGGACTCCACAACGCTTGCAGCTAAATTGCAGTTTGAACCTGAAATGATGCAGTAAAGGTGGAAAAGGTCGCGGTTGGTGATGTTTCCTGTGCTATCACCACGACACCTGATCATGTGAAAGATGTCTCGCTCGATGACCCAATGAAGTGGGTCGAGTATCCAGGTAGCTTTAGCTTTGCGCGGGTCCCAAACCCGACCCGGTACCGTGATTTGAACCCAGAATGCTGCTCTATCAACCCCCGGCTCCCAATCTTGCAAACTGCCATCAAACAGCTCGGTGTCGATTTCATCGTCCTCATACAACCCCAATACCTGTCCGAAGCGACTGATGGACTGGTGGTGCCATTCCGCCCCAACCGTTAGCTCACACCAGCCTTTTTATCATATACGTCCAAGCATGGAAAAGTGCAGCTGAAGGATGCAAAGAACTCGATCACAAGCTCAACGTACTGTGGCTCAGCAATGTCAAACAGGTGGTTCCATGGAGGTATCATCAAGTCCTCGAACCGCTCGGATTGACCGAGTAAATCCAAGTCTACTTTTTGAAGCCTCCTCATTGGCTCGATTTGGTTCCACCGAGCCCATAACCGCTCCGCTTTCTGTATACAGTGCCCTTCCTTGGCATTGTTGCTAAACCGCATGAACGGGTGAACCATCTGCAAGACAACCAGAATTAATCAGCAACAAAATTAAAACAAAAACGGACCTCTGACAATTGGCAGGGTCATGCCTGGGTTTGGCACGATCATGCGTGGATGAACAACAACATATTTTATGAAGTTTCTAGGAAAATTATGAAGTTATGGGTTCATCTTCAAGTGGCACGGTTGTGCCTGGGTTTGGCACGATCGTGCTTGACCTGGTTCTGACTGATTTCTGGGCGAGTGTTGAAGATCTGGAATTTCTTATGAAGGGCACGATCATGCCAACCTTGGCACGGTCGTGCTTGACCGATTTTCTGGGCAAATTATGAAGACAGTCACAAAATTATGAACGGCACGATGGTGCCAACCCTTGGCACGGTCGTGCGTGACGTAACCCAGATTCCTGAAATCACTCAAAACGCACCCAAAAACCTGATTTTTCCATCTTTTTGCTTAGGGGTTTTGTAAATCGGTTACTTATGGTCAATAACAACACAAAAAACAATAAAAACGGGCTTAAATCGGGTAATTTAGACCAAGCCCTAAAAACAAAACATAAACTACCATGAAGAACAAACCCTAAAGACTCAAGAACTTAACAAAGAAGGAGAAGGATTTGTACCTGGAATGATTGTTGGGATGAAATAAACTAGTAATCTTGGAGGAAGCTAGGAGATGCAAGGGATTCGTGAGTGCTTTGAATGGGTTCAAGAGAGTAAGAAGGAGAGGTTAAAGGAAAGTGGTTGAATGTATTATTGGTGGGTGCTATTATTGGTTCTGCAAAGGGGCTGACACTAGCAGGTCTGGTAGTGCCAGATTTTTCGGTTGATAGTGCTCGATTTTCGAAATTTTTTTATTTATTTATTTCGAAAAACATAATTTGTACAAAAATTAATTTAGAAACTAAAGGGTGGAAATAAATATGAGAATTAAACGGACTCCTTGAACCCGAGACACTCACGAAGCATCTCCTACCAAGAAAATAGCCGAACTAACATACCTGAGAGCCGGCAATAAGCACTAACATCCCTCGCGACCAGAATGAACCGCAACCTGAAAAAGAAAAACAAACAACCGACACAATATATATACAAAAACGGGCTAAGTTTATTTACGAGTCTTCAGCTAGACTCACCACCCCACATTCATTTGTTCCTAGGGTGGAGGGGAACAACCTCCTCACTCTGATCAACGGGCCCTCCAACATAAACCTTTAACCTATGCCCGTTGACCTTAAACAACCGGCCATCCTCATGACCTATCTCCACTGTCCCGTAAGAAAACACTGACCGTACAGTGTAGGGACCTGACCATCGAGACTTGAGCTTACCAGGAAATAACCTCAGACGAGAGTTGTATAACAACACATGATCACCCACACGGAATTCTTTCTTGTCCTTCAAGCGGCTATCATGCAACGTCTTGGTACGTTCCTTGTATAGCTTGGAGCTCTCATATGCCTCATTCCTTAGCTCCTCAATCTCGTGGATCTACACAAACCTGTTCTCGCTCGCAGCAGCCATATCAAGATTAACTGTCTTCAAAGCCTAATAGGCTTTGTGCTCGAGTTCCACAGGAAGATGATAAGTCTTTCCATAGACTAATTTAAACGGTGTGGTGCCTATAGGAGTCTTGTAGGCTGTCCGGAAAGCCCACAGTGCATCGTCCAACTTCCTAGAGTTAACCGTCTTCTCCAAAATTCGATTGATACCCCGATTAGTGACCTTGACCTGCCCACTCGTCTATGGGTGGTATGGTGTAGAAAACCGATGCTGCACACCATATCGGGACAATGCTTTCTCAAGCTGTAAATGTGTCCCACGGTCACTAATCAATGCCTTAGGGGCACCAAATCGAGCAAACAACTTCTTCAAAAATTTCACCACTACTCTAGCATCATTTATGGGTAAAGCCTGTGCTTCAGCCCACTGGGACATGTAGTCAACAACAACTAGAATATAGCGGTTACCAAAAGAAGTCGGAAAGGGACCCATGAAGTCTAGCCCCCATACATCAAAAATCTCACAAACTTGGATACCGTTTTGCGGCATCTCATGGCGTGCTGAATGTTGCTTGCCCTCTGAAAAGCATCACAAGATCTTACCCACTCATGGACATCAGGAAGTTTGTCGGCCAAAAGAATCCAGAGTCGAATACTTTCTTCGCAGTGTTATTCGCTCCGTTGTGGCCTCCCGTAGGTCCCTCGTGACAGCGCAAAATATCTCTCGCCTCGTCACCATACACGCAACGCCGATCATCTGATCCGCTCCTACCCTAAACAAGTAAGGGTCATCCCAAAAGTAGTACTTAACATCCGCAAAGAACTTTCGCTTTTGCTGATGGGTCATCCCCTTGATCAGGATGCCACTAGCTAAGTAGTTCGCAAAGTCAGCAAACCACGGGGAATTCATCACTCGTCTCATATAACTCGTGGGGGAAATTGTCATTGATTTTAGGCCCACGAATTTCCTTCCTCTCGGAATGCTCAAGTCGAGACAAATGATCGGCTGCAATATTTTCAGCACCTCTCTTATCACGGATTTCAATATCAAACTCCTGCAGCAAAAGAATCCATTGTATTAACCTCGGTTTAGCATCCTGCTTGCTAAAAAGATACCGAAGAGCTGCATGATCCGTGTACACAATGGTCTTGGAAAGGACGAGATAAGACCGAAACTTATCGAATGCAAAGACCACTGCTAGAAGCTCTTTCTCTATCGTGGTGTAATGCTCCTGAGCATCGTTCAGGTCTTGCTCGCATAGTAAATTGGGTGAAAGTGCTTATCCCTCCTTTGGCCCAAGACGGCCCCGACTGCGAAATCACTCGCATCACACATCAACTCAAAGCGTAGTTCCCAGTCGAGAGCTACCATTATCGGGGCATTCACCAACTTCTCCTTCAACTACTCGAATGCCTTAAGGCATTCATCGGAGAAAACAAACTGGGCATCCTTCTCGAGGAGCTGAGTCATGGGACGGGCGATTTTGGAAAAGTCCTTTATGAATCGCCGGTAAAAAACCTGGATGACCTAGAAAACTCCTAATAGATTTCACTAATGTGGGAGGCGAAAGCTTAGAAATAGTCTCAACCTTGGCTTGATCAACCTCAGTCCCGCCTGTGAAATCTAGTGCCCAAGCACAATGCCCTCCTTCACCATGAAGTGGCATTTCTCCCAGTTCAACATCAAGTTGGCTTCCTCACACCTAGCCAACATCCTTTTCAGATTCCCGAGACACTGATCGAATGAACTCCCAAATACAGAAAAATCATCCATGAAAACCTCCATGGAGTCCACGATCATGTCATGAAAAATGGCCACCATACATCCTTAAATATGGCCGGGGCATTACACAATCCAAAAGGCATCCGCCGGTAGGCAACTGTGCCATAGGGACATGTGAATGTCGTCTTCTCCTGATCCTCAGGAGAGATGGGAATCTGAAAGAAACCCGAGAAACCATCAAGGAAGCATTAGAACATCCTACCCGACAACCTCTCCAACATCTGATCAATGAAAGGGAGTGGGAAATGATCCTTCCTCGTGGCATCATTGAGTTTTGCGATAATCAATGCAAACTCTCCATCCGGTGACTGTACGAGTAGGAATCAACTCGTTTTTCTCATTCGTTACCACCGTCATGCCTCCTTTCTTCGGGACTACCTGCTCAGGGCTAATCCAAGGTTAATCAGAGATCGGGTATGTCAAACCTGCATCAAGTAGTTTGATGACCTCTTTCTTCACAACCTCCTGCATGTTTGGGTTCAAACGCCTCTGATGCTGAACCACAAGTTTAAAGTCCTCCTCCATAAAGATCTTATGGGTACAAACGGATGGATTGATCCCTTTTATATCCATAATCTTCCACGCGATCGCCTTCTTGTGCTGCTTCAAGACCTCGAGCAATCGATCCTTCTCCTCTCCCGACAATCCAGCAGAATGATAACGGGCAAATGAGTCGCACCCTCCAAGAAGGCATACTCCAAGTGCTCTGGAAGCTCCTTAAGCTCAACTGAAGGTGGATCCTCAACAAAAGGGCGTGCTTTAGGCTCAGCAACGCGATCCACAACCTCAAGAACCTCTGGATACGGGGGAGATACATGACCTATCAGACAGGTCGTCTCCTCAACTAGTTGGCTCAAAGCAGGTGAACCAAAAGTCTCCCTCCAAGTAACTGCATGTCCACCACATCCTCCTCAAATGTATCATGAAATGATCACTCACATATGTATCGATAGTCTCAATGAAATAGAGTGTATCATCCTGACTCTGTGGATGCTGCATGGATTTACGAATATCAAAGGTCACCTCCTCATCATCAACCCTAATAGTAAGTCTGCCGGTGCAAACATCAATCAAGGCTCTAGCAGTGGCTGAAAATGGTCGACCTAAGATAAGCGGGAAAGTTTTGTCCTCATCCATGTCCAAAATCACGAAATTGGCAGGAAAGACAAACTTGTCGATTTTCACAAGCATATTCTCAACTATGCCTCGGGGATACTTCACTGAACGATCGGTAAGCTGAATGCTCATACGAGTGGGCTTGGGCTCTCCCAAGTCTAGCTTAGCAAAAACCGCATATGGCATGAGGTTTATGCTAGCTCCAAGATCAGCTAATGCATTGCTAACCGACAAACTATCAATCAAACACGGGATAGTGAAACTTCCGGGATCATTCATCTTCTTCGGCAGTTTGTTCTGAAGAACCGCTGAACACTCCTCATTCAAGGTCATATGCGAAAGCTCCTCAAGTTTCTTTTTATTAGATAAGATATCTTTAAAAAACTTGGCATACTTAGGCATTTGAGCAAGTGCCTCGACAAATGGTAAATTTATATGAAGTTACTTAAAGAGCTCAAGGAATTTACCATAATGTTCCTCCATCATCTGCTTCTTCAACCTCCCCGGATATGGAATGGGAGGGACATAATCTCCCAATGGCTCCTTGGGTCGTGCTGTACTTGCTGGGACTCGCCTCAGTTGCACCTCACCCGGAGACTCCATCTCAATCTCCTCATCAACCTCATCATCAGTCGGCTTTGGTGAAGCAGCCGAAGTGATGGGCTCAGCGGTCTTGCCGCTTCTCAACGTGATGGCCTTCGCAATAGCATTCGGATTTGGTTTCATGTTGCTTGGAAGCCCCCCTATTGCCTCTCAGACAACATCTTGGCAATCTGGCAAACTTGGTTCTCAATGGTCTGCATGGAAGCCTTTTGGCTTCTCAACTCACTCTCGTGCCTCGCGAAGCGACCGTCATAATCCTTGTAACGCTTCTCATTCTCGGACTTTATGGAATTCTGACCGGCTATGAGCTGACTGAACATGTCCTGCACACTAGGCTCGCTAGTGTGAGATGTCTGCTGAGGTCGAAGCTGACCGTACGCTCCTGGAGCTGTAGGACGTGGAGTAAATCCGGGTGGATGCTGAGTAGACGCATCTGGCCTCCAACTGAAATTTGGGTGATTCTTCCACCCCGGATTATAAGTGTTGCTGTAGGTATTATTCTGAGGAGGTTTGGTTTCCCATGAAATCTACATGCTCGTGTGACATCCCCCGTCAGAAAATCGCCTACATGATATGCTCCCCCACTCGAAGAACCACTCGAGTGTATCTCCATCACTCGATCAAATTTCGAAGATAAGGCATCCATATGTGCTGTCATGGCAGTGAAGTCGTCCACGTGATGAACTCCCTGTTGAGAACTCTTCCTCTCTCGGCGGCTGCTGTGTACGATTCTTCGCGACTCATCTCTCTAAAATCTCAAATGCCTTGTGGCATTTTTCGTGCCGATGTCTCCGCCCGAATATGTATCGACCATCATTTGCCCGGACCGTCTAAACCATGGTAGAAGATCTGACATTGTTGCCACTTGGGCAACCCGTGGTGTGGAACCTTTCGCATAAGCTCTTTAAATCGCTCCCATGCCTCGTAAACGGACTCATCCTCATGCTGACGAAACTTGAGAATCTTGGTTCTCAACCGAACAGTTTTCTCTGGAGGGAAATATTTCTGGAGGAACTTCTCAGCTAATTGATTCCATGTGGTGATAGATCCAGCTGAAGTGAGAGAAGCCACTCCTTGGCTCCATAGGTAAAGAAAATGGGAATAGCCAAAGTCGTATCGCATCCGGTGATGCGTCACGAATCGTGAATGTGGCACAAACCTCAAAAAACCCACAATATGGACACTAGGATCCTCGTGATCCTTGCCATAAAACTGCACCACATTCTTCAACATCGATATGGTGCAAGATTTGATCTAGAAATTATTATTATTAATTGTTGGTGCATTGATGCTCGGAGGTAAACCCTCAAGTGACTGCTTTCCTATCTCATTTAAGATCCTCGTTTCCTCCTCGTCCCCATTTCTACACGAACCTCATAGAATGTGTCGTCTCCCGTCGCGTCTACCTCGATCGTAGCGGCTACCGTGCGGGACCGCTCCCGCAGTCTTCGATGAAGATTACGCTCTGGCTCCAATGAAGGCTCAACGATTCCAGCAACGGGGGTTGAGGACATACACGAGCTGTAGGGAAAAAGAAGGAGCACAATGCACTATATATACAAAAATAAAATAACTAGCAAATAATCATATTTTTTTTTCTTTTTCAAATAATCATGCAAAGACAAACAAAACAATGAGAAAAAAACTTTGTACACTTTCACAATGGCTAAATAAGTAACTCGAACCGTTCTCATGAAGATCGCATCCCTGGCAACGGCGCCAAAAACCTTATGTGCGTGAATTATATATATATTTTAATTGGATTTTCCTTCACACAAATTTAGTTTTAAAAAGGTTTTTCACCTAAAAACTAACTACACATACAAAGAGCAAGTGTACCCATCGGGAGGTAATATAATTTGTCGGTAAGAACCGGATATCAATCCATGGACGCTGTGCCTCGATACTAAAATTTTGTTACTTTAAAGCCTTTTCAATTGATGAGTTGATTTTGTTTCTAAATTATCATGCAAAAATAACAAGCTACCAACTAAACTACGGAATAACAATATCTAAAAGAGGTTGCCTAAACTAAGTATCCACTAACAAACATGTGACAACTAAAGGAAGAGACTAATGGTGATACAAGATTCAGATTTTAACTAAGTCCCCAATCAAGGCTTCCTAGTTTATAATCCTTAGGAAAACTAAAATGAATAACATTCTAATCACCTAAAAAAATATTATTTCTGAGCTCACTTGCTAAGTTAATGTTAATCTTTAAAAAAGAGTTTATTGTTTGTCAAAACTCCTAACTCTACAAGTTTGGGAAAATTACCATGAACAACATAACAATCACCCCAACTTGCTTTCAAGTAAGTAGCACTATCACCATGTTCTTGACAAAAACCACAAGCATGGTCATGCCAGATAACAATCTTGGCCAAAAATCATCAATCTAACACAAACACAACTATAGAATCCATGTAAACATTACTATGATTTTTCCGAATCTAAATGCAAGAATTCCTACACATGCTCAAATCTCTATACTAATCATGTTAGTAATCACCATTCCTGGTATCATGCCATGAATCATACTAACAAGTTAATAAGATTCAACAATCATAATCTCTACATGGGCTTTCCAACACAACAAGTAAATACTTATGACCAAACCTTCAAGAATAAAGCCTTTAAACATACATAAGAACTCCAAGAACAAGATTCAAGCACTACTATTAATATTAACAAAAACAATCACCACATCTACTTCCATAATCATCACACGTTCATAAGCTTCAACAAAGTTTAAGCAACACAAATGTTTAGCCCATAAGGCTCATAATAACCAAATCAAAGACAAGAAAGCACAAATTGTTCATAATGAAACTAGTAAGCTAACTAACTTAAAGACAAGATTAAATGGTGTTTGAGTAGATCTTCAAGTGTAGTAATCCTCTACAAGATTAAATGTTTAGCCCACCCTTTAGCACGGTCGTGCTTCCCGGTAAAGTATTCGAAAATGGCTGAAATGATCCCGGGAATAAGCTGATCTCATTTTAGTTTGGCTTGGCACGATCGTGCCAGTCGTCAAATCTTCCTGGTTCGCATAGAATCTAAGCGTGCTGATGAGAGTGCCGGTCAAGGTTGGCCTGGCACGGTCGTGCCATATCTGGCAGTTTGCTGGAAAACTCCGTTTTTGCTCCTTTTTGCTCCAAAAGCCTCCATTTCAACACCGGGCCGAAGCCCAAACCTGTATTTTCACAAACAACTCAAATGAGTACCAAAATCAATGAAAATACGACAAGTTCTCGCGTAAACGGGGTGTATTTGACGTTTTAAAGATGTATAAATTCTTATACATCAAAAACCTTGAACTACGAGCCGAGCTTTATTGCGCACAACCATTCCTCTATCATCTCTTTTGCACTTGAAGACCCGCCGAGTGTTTATCTTTTTTTGTTTCGGGGGTAAGTTAACAAGTTCCCAGACTCTTAATTTCTGGAATTGCAGCAATTCTTCCTGCATTGCTTCCACCCAACTTTCATCTTTAAGAGCATCTCTGTAGCTTCCTAGTTCTACCTGAGAAACAAAACAACTATGAGAAAATCTATTTTGAAGTGGAGTAACTTTAGAATAAAAACAACTTAGATCCTTATTGATCTGATTTCGCGTTTTCACGCCAGCTTGCATTTCTCCAATGATGTTGTCTGTCGGATGGTAGGATACTGTTCATGGCATCTTTGCTTGGAACATCTACTGAGGTATCCAGATTAGTGATACTCTGATCAGCAACTTGTTCTGAAGATGTGGTCTCATTTCTAGCACTGGTTTCAGCAGCTTGATTGTTAAGATAACTTGTAATCTCTTCTGATCCTTCATCGGAACTGGATCCCCCATCATCAAAGGTAGGAGTTAGTTCAAGTTCTGCATTTGCTAGTTGACTGGAAGATGGTTCTATAGTATTCTGAACTAGTGCATCAACTAGTTTTGACTGAGTATTGCTCAGACCTGCTTCTGAGGGAGGAGTTGCTGTTGGAGAAATCACCAATGGCCCTGTAACTTGCTCTTGATTAGATAGATACTGATTTGAGTTCATACTTCTGAGTATTGGTGTGCACGCGAAACGATGCCAGAAGAAGCCCAACTGAAAACTAATACTACCCTGACGTCCATCACCATGCCAGTGTCCTATAGACTCAATCCGGGGTGAGAACTCCTGATCGAATCCAAGTTATAACCATTACCAACCTAGATCTGATTTGAGTTCGTACTTGCATGCTTGCTATTAAAGTTGATCCAGTTGCCTGATCACCCTTTTGTTGAGACTACTACTAGTACAGTGAGTTTTCACTTCCCTACTTTTGAATTGTTTTACTGTTTTCTAGGGACTTGCATGTTACAACTGTGTTAATTACACCAACTTGTGGGTGAGTTCACCTCCCTGCTTTTAAATTGTTTTACTGTTTTCTGGGGACTTGCATGTTAAAAACTGTGTTGATTACAACAAGTTCGGAGTGAGTTTCACTCCACCACTTTAAATTGTTCTACTGTTTTCTGGGGTGACTTACATGTACAAACTATGTTAATTGCACCAACTTGTGATGATGTGAATTATCTAACACACGAACAACCTCCCTACTACAAGTGATTAACATAAGCCTTATGGGGCAGTGGATAGTACTATTGGTTCGACAAACCCAGTTGATCTGGACTAGTGCGGTCAGTAACAAGGCAACTGCACGCGTCCTAACCTTGGTTATGTTGTTAGGCATAACTACTTTGGGGACATTCAATGCATGTGACGCAGTTGGTAGGCTAAAGTGTCTGTTATGACACGACCCGGTGCAATGATGTGTCTGCGTGACACAATTCGGTTAAAATAGTCCAGGTTTCACTTGTGCTCTTCGTTTAATTTCATCTATGACTGTGACCAGTGCAATTAAACTTGTTAACACCTATTGTTCCACAACAACTAAACTAATGGAACTGACGCAGCGTTAGCTGATCCTTTTTAAAACTAACATGCATTTCAGGAAAAACTAAACAAGAATAAGGAACGTGCTGTGTGGATGGCTTGGGTAGCAGAATGTAGCAGAATAAGAGTTGTAGTGGCTCGTAGTACCGTACTTGAACTTATGGTTTGTAATATGATATTTTATGTATGTTTTACTGAGGTTCCCTCTTTATATGATATCACGTTTTTTTTTAAATTATGGGGAATTACCATGTGTCTGCCGTACCCTGCAATTGTCTTCCGCTGCGAATCGGGGAGTGACATTATATATGTCGTATATGTATATTATGTATGCATGCATGTGAGTTTTTGTCATATGTTCATATATAGAAGTATATCTTGCATTTATGTAAACATGATTAGATTGTGATGTATGAGTATGTTTTGGATTATAAGAACGTGAATTAAATATATGTTTGAATGCATTTAAGTTCATGTAAGATGAAGATGTTATGATGACCATGCATTAGATGTTTGTACATAAGCATGCATGATGATAGTATGATCACAAGTTGTGAAAATGTTATTATATGGTAAAAGTGTTTTAAATCAGATTATAAACACTAGAAATAATATTATTTGGTGTTGTAGGACCGATCCTCGATGCTAAGGAACCTAAATTTGATATCTAACGTTCATAATAGCGGAAATATTATGACGTGTTTACCAAAGACAAGAATTAATCAGTTAATAGTCAATTTTATTGATGTAACAATCAAGAATCCAGATTGATAGAGCTTCGCCTCCAAAATGCAATGTTACAAATGAGAGACACAAGCTAGGTATTTATAGTAGTACAAGTTCGTTCATGGTGGACATGAATTCGGGCGAACTTGTTAGCAAGTTCGGCCGAACTTGACATTCCAAGCATGTCATGAGCGAACTTGACTCTATTTTACATAAATACTTCATACCACTAGCCTATTCAGCTCTAATCTATACAGACTCGATATAAGACGAAGACATAGACATTCTGCACCAACAGACTCCCCCTTGGATATCGTCTTGTCTTGTATCAGTCTTCAAAACTCTGTTTTCCTAATAAACATTAATGCACACGACCAAAGAAGTTATTGTAAGGCTTCTTTCATCGTTCTTGTTTTAGATCCAGCGTCTGATCTGTAGGAGGCACTTTAATCTCCTAAGCCTTGCCGCCCTACCTTTCTCATGTATAGCCTCGAGACGCTTTTCTTCCTTTAGGAATTCAACCCTTTGTAAATCCCTCCAACTTGTCTGCCACATCTTCCCTGAATTTACTTCTCATGCATAGCAAACATTCACAACTTTCTGATATTGCATAGCTTGTACCTTCTCACGTTCTTCAAACACAATCTTACTATAGAACAAGCATTTAATATCTTCTCTCGAACAGTTCACCAACCACATTGGATCTAGAATCCTGATTGTTCTCCATAATCCCCTCAAGCCTTGAAACCCAAGAATTTCAACTCTTTCCTTGTGATATCCAAGTGTTCTTCAAACTTAAAACAATAACAGCTTCACAAGTAGATGGATCTATCTACCACCACATGAACACTTGATAAAATTTTTGCTCAATCGGCATTAACGGCATGTTCTTCATAGCTCTCGGTCGATTCATTATCAACGTTATGTCTTTCTCCCGTGTTTTATGTTTGTTTTGATTCTACGACGTGGGATAAATGGTTTCCAATACCTGAATCCTTTTACTGCTTCAAATTTTATCAACTTCCACAACAATTGATCAATCACCTTCATCTGGTATGTAACATTCACAGTTTGAACTAGCTCTTCAACATCCCAATATGGTAATGTCTTCAAATCAGCAAGGTATTTGAAGTATTGCACTCCAAATTCCCTTTTGATTGCATATACGTTCAGCTCCTTAAACCAACCCCAACTAAGAATATCCCCCAATGACACGTCTTTGTCTCTGGTAAAGAATGCTAGAGGACGTCGAAACTTACGTTCATGCGGCATTTTTTAAACCAGGACTTCTTGGCTTGAGCAATTTCTTCTTTTGTCATACGCTTTGGAACTTTGCCTTCACGTAAAGATTCTTCAATCTTATCTTTCAACATATCTTCGTCAAGTTGCTTGTACATCTCCTCAAATGTAGGAAAACTATCAGTATTAGAACCGATGTACTTCACAGTTTGATCTATTTCATCATCGGAAGACCAATCTTCAACTATCACTCTATTATATTCATCAGGTTCAAATATTCTAACGTACTGATAATCATTCGGCTCAAAAGTGTTTACGTTCAACACTTCCTCTTCAAAATCAAACCTAGATTTTCAGCATCAACTTCAATTAATTTGGCCAGATCTTCCTTAGTATAGTTATGCACGTACTCGCCTTCCTCTACATTATGTTCAAGAATCAACATTAAAGGCTTTGTGGGTACTGCAGCAACAGGCTTCACAAATCTTTTAACATTCAACATATCAATCTCATCAGATGGCCCTGTCTGCCCTGACTCCCCTCAATCTTATCATCCATCCTATTCGGTTCATCATCCATTAACGAAAAGAAATCAAAGTCTTCTGAAACTTTTGCCTCAGTAACCTTTAAACAGACTCCTCCCTGATCATCATCATCATCTTGCAACATTCCAATCCTCATAATCAGATTCATATTTCTCTTCATCTTCATTTTTATCTCTTTTTCAACTTCTTCATCGTTCCTTATCTTCAGAAGCAATTACTAGATCAGAAGGCTTGACAGATTCGTCAACCTTTGGAATATCAGACTCAGAAGCTATAACAACATCATCAACAGACTTCTCTGCGGCTTCAGATAATTTAGGGGCTTCACCCTCAACACTTTTTCCTTTGTCACTTGCTGCTAATTCTTTCGTAGACCTTTCTTTAGCTTCTTGTTGATCCAGACGATCATATTCATGATGAAATCAATCCCAAGTGTATTAGATAACACTTTCTGGATTTAGTAAATCTTTAATCATTTAGAGCCTGAATGGTCTTTAACTCTGTAATTTCTGTCTGCAACTTCTCATTTGCATCTTGCAGACTCTCGATTAGAGCTTTGAAGTATTCTCGTTCATTCTCCAACACTTTGACCTTATCGTCCAATATCTCTTTCTCAATTGTGCTTTGATTCATCTTATTAATCAGCTCAGCTTTTTCCTCTTCATTCTTAGCCACTTTTTCTTCCAAGATATTGACACGTTTTTCGAGAAGATCAACACTAGTATCTGGAAATAAATCATTTAGATCTTGAAGACTGATTGGATCATTCGGCATATCACCAAATAAATTCCCCTTGGAGTTTACGGTGTAGACTTTGGTGTTGCATCTTTTGTTGTTGACTTCTTTGGAGTAGAGCTTTCAAATGTAGAAGTTGTTGGAGCAACCGACGATTGAATAACAGGTACTTCAAGCAATCCAGTCACAGGAGGTTCTTGTGTAACTCCTGGACGTTCAACTTGAGCAGAAATGATAACAGGAGGTTCTTGTGTAATTCCTTTCTCCTGTGTGCCAGAAGGTTCTTGTGTTGCTTCTGTGCTCTTTAGTGTTCCGATATATCTCCTGCTTGGCGGCTTCGTTGCTTTCTTTGACTTTTTGCCTTTAGCTTGTGGAGATCTTTGGTTTTAGTTAATGAAACCACTGCAGACTTAGCACGCCTAGCCTTTTCTTCGGCCTTTCTTCTTCAGATTCTTTCTCGAGATTTGGATCAAAATCAGCATCCATTTCTTTTTCTCTTTCAACTTGTTTCTCTGCTTCTGTCTTTTCTGGTTCTCTCACTAGAGTTTCATCTGAATCATCATCATTTTCAGATGTAGCAGAGATAACATCATCCTCTTGCGTAGCTTTTTCTGTTTCTTGACTTTCAACAATGACTGCTGCGCTAGAACCTGCTTCAGCTTGAATATTTTCTTGTTCATCTTCATCAACGAGCATAGTATCAACTTTCTTTGCAACTCTTTTTTCTTAGGCTTTTCAACTTCAGCCTTAAGGAACCAATCACTTCGAGCTTTCGGCTTGAAATCTTTGAACCACTCTTTCTCTGCGTTCAACTCTTTCTCATCACCGTTGCCATCATTTCTCCATCTGTTTTCTGGCGGCGCAACATAATTTTCATTCTTTATCGCCCCAAATACTGGTTTAGCAACAGGTGCTGACGCTTGCTTTTGAAACTTGATCAACTTCTTCATAGTTGTATCGTCAAGGTGACTTAGATATAACTCATCATTTGGATCACGTGCGATGTTTGTGAATTTCTCATCTATCAGCATTTGCACAAACCTCGGATATAAACATAGCATTGAATCTTCCATGTTCCTTGACATATGAGTAAATACAAGCTTTGAAAAGTTGAACGGCTTCTTCAAAATTAATGTCGTTGCTATACAGGCCATGTAATCCTAAACATCGTCTAGACCTACCTTGCGGTGACAGAAAGTATGTATAATTGCATGCATCAAGAGCTTGTAGGGGTTAGGCACTTCCCCTTTCTTTAGTGTCGGCTAGTTCACGCTCCCCTTGTAGTCCATTCGATAAAAACAACCTCTAACCATCTTTTCATCAAGAAATATCGGATCATCTTTGTCATCATTAAACTGTAGGATCCGTCGAATATCGTCTTTAGTAACCGTGATCTCTTTAACTTCATTTCCCACTTGCACCGATGAAATAATAGTCTTCTTATCGTCGCTTAGCCTTGCATTCGTCCAGAATGATATGTATGAGTTCTGTAAGAAACATACGTTCCGTGATGGCTCTATGTATCGGACATTCCTTCAAAAACTTCAGAATATTGTCGTACTCCTTCAACGATGGACAAATATTCTTGTCGAGCGTGATACACGTATTGTGAAACTTAGAAAAATCTATAGCATTCACACGCGCTGGAACTTGAGCCTGAAAGACGACGCAAAACAATTAGCACGCATTACGAGAAAAAATTACAATTTTTCCAACACCTTTTCATCAAGTTCGGGCGAACTTGATTAGTGTATAACATTATGTTTTGTCAAGTTCGTCCGAACATGTTTTACAAACATGTTCAAACATCCAAATATAAGTTTAGGCGAACTTATACTTATCACACATTCTTAAACTTAAACCCTAAGTTCGGGCGAACTTCCAGAAATCATTCTTTCATAGTCAGTTTTTATGAAGTTCGGTCGAACATGCCTTAGATTCATATTTATCAGGTTTTTATTAACAAGTTCGGTCGAACTTGATAACGAGTTCGGCCGAACTTGTTATCTTCTCCAAACAACAAACCTGTTCAACATGATAACGGTCGGTTTATGTTTTTGATCATGATTTTATATTCAATTTGGTCCAAAATACCCTAGATCTATCATTTTTAACAAGTATAGATCTGAATTCATCGTTAATGGTCCAATTAACAATTCAATCAAACAATACACACCTCTTCCATTGACATGGGTGTGTGAATCACCAATATCAACTCAAATTTGGGTAGTATAACGTTACAATTTTGCCAAAATCACAAAACTCTCAAAACAGTAAGTTCGCTTCAGAGAATTTTGGGACGGATAAATGAGTTCGGCCGAACTTGCTGGATATATATACCCTAGCAAGTTCGGGCGAACTTGCATGCCCAAGTGTAAAGCCCATTCAAGTCCGGGCGAACTTCTGCTTTTTCAACAACCACCAACGCAAGTTCGGTCGAACTTGCTGAAATGTTAAACTTTGTTCAGTTTGACAAGTTCGGCCGAACTTGCCAAACCCCAAATTTTTTAACTTTTCAATTTTTTGCAATTTAGTCCCTGAACTTTTCAACTTTTACCAGTTATGAAAATCCACTCAGATAACCAAGTCCAAGTTAATGACCTTGGTTAACCGATTTGTCTGCCGAGTCCAAGTAAGTGACCCTAATTTGACCCGTTACGAACAAACTGTTGAAATTTTCAAAATTAAAGTTTCAAATTAATGAACTTCTCATCATTTAGGCTTTTCAGATTTTACATATTAGCTTCCAGCCCGTTGTCAAAGAGATTCCCACCAGTTCTAGCACCTTACCAGACTTCGAAGACCCATTCTCCAACATTGGTTTGCTGAAAATAATGTAGAAACAAAATCTTTTTGTATTTTTGTAAATTTATGCTAAAGCTCACTGAAAATCTTTTTGGTTTTTAATCTGTAAAGCTGATAAACTATGTACAGAATAATGTAAACTATGTACAAACATATTTACAGCCATATTTTTGTGAATTCGTGTCTTATGATCATATCATGGTTGAGATATTCACCAGTACCGTTGACCTTTAGATGACTTTAAGCTTTAAATCTCGTTTACCTAGATTGTCGATGTGTTTGTCCACTTAAACTTTACCACATTTCTCAACTATTTCAAGATATGTTAAGATATGATTTATGAAACTTGACTTATTTGTAGTTCCCACTTCTTGAATATACTCCTGTATCAAGATTCTCTAGATTTCATCTTACAGGTGAATATAGCGTAATTGATATCTGTATCTGGGTTAGTGCGACGCGTTGAGAGCTCAGGTTAGTACTACCGTACAGACAAAGAGATGAAGGCTCGTCTTTAAGGTGTGTTCCACTTAAGGAATCTTTTCAGCACTGCAAATGATTAGATCTTTCGATATATTTTTAAGATTGCTTGCAGTTTAGGGTTTATAGCGAAACTATTATAGAAGTTCTAGGCTATTGCTTTCGCAAAATCAGAAGAACTTGTATAATACCCCAGATATCAACTATCTATAAAGACCTCGTATCTCAGAATCAGGCAATCTCTTTAATGAAATTTCGGAGTAGTGAGTCCATATATCAAAGATGTGTTAATCCACAAGATTAAGCAGTTGTAAAATTTTGTTTATATCTCGAAAACAGTTTACTGAACGTGTTAAGCGTATCGACACATCCACAGTAAGACTCGTTTATCACTTTTAAACTTTCCATTTCTTTAGCATACTGTGATAGTCCACTGATGTACTATCATTTCCTTTTTGTGACACCGAAATCTTTTTGTCTTTTTCAATGTTTTTGTACATTTTTGAAATTTTCATATGTTTTTGTATTTTCCCAAATATTTCTCCCCCTAAAATCAAAAACATATTTTTGGATTTTAGATTTCTAAGAAATACTAAACTATAAAGATAGACAAACCAATGCAGATTACGTGAACTCGTTGTCCGATCCGTATTCAATCTCAGCTTCCGCACCTGTAAGTAATTTTTAATACCGTTAAGCCTCATTAGATATTTAAATCTTGTTAACGGAAATGCTTTGGTATAAAAATCAGCCCTTTGTTCGTCGGTGTGGATTTTTTCTATTCGAACCAATTTCTTTTCGTAACAGTAACGAATGAAATGGTAACGAATTTCAATATGTTTAGTACATTAGTGATGAACCGGATTTTTGGTTATATCGATGGCTGCTTTGTTATCTACGAATAAAGGGTATCAAGAAATTGCAGACCATAATCCCTCATCTGTTGCTGAGTCCAGAGGATTTGAGAGCAACAGCTGGAAGCAAAAATGTATTCTGCTTCACAAGTTGAGAGAGAGACCGTGGTCTGTTTCTTGCATTGCCACATTATCAAACGCGTTCCAAAGAACTGGCATCCTGACGTTGTAGATTTCAAGTTTAGCTTGTCCACTCCGAAGTCTGAGTCAGCGTATCCTGTCAAATCAAAATTGTCGTTCTTAGGATACCATAAGCCCGTGCTAGGACATCCCTTTAGATAACGGAAGATTCGCTTGACTATCTGCATGTGTGACACTCGAGGACTAGATGATATCTCGCACATAAGCAGGGAGGATACATGATGTCTGGGGAGATGCCGTCAGATACATCAATGAACCTATCCTCGATTGATAAAGAGTGTCATCAACTTTAGTTCCCGCCTCGTCTATGCAAATTCCATGGTTCAGTGCGAGCGGCGTCAAAGCGGTTTCGAACTATCCATCTCAAAGTTTTTGAGTATATCATGAACGATTTAGTCTGATGAATGAATATTCCATCTGGAAGCTGATCCACTTGTAAGCCTAAGAAGAACTTCATTTCGCCCATCGAGGACATCTCAAACTCTCTTGCACAAACTGTCATCCGTAGAACCGAAGATGATGTCGTCCACATTAGATTTGTAATATTATCAGATGAGATCCGACTTCTCTAGTAAACAAAGTGTTGTCCACTATTCCTCTCGTAAAGCCTTTCCGACGAGATGTTGCGATAACATCTCGTCACCAAGCTCTCGGGGCTTTATCCAAGAGATATGCTTTATTTTTGTTCAGTGGATCGACAAACCCTGGTGGTTGGCCGACATACACTTGTTCACGAAGTTTACCGTAGAGAAATGCAGACTTCACGTCTAATTGGTACACCTTAAATCCTTTCCAAGCTGCGAAAGCTAGGAATATGCGGATAGACTCTAATCACGCAACCGATGCATATACCTCCTATAATCTATACCTTCCTGCTGGTGGCATCCCTTGACAACCAACCAGCTTTGTTTCTGAATATTACACCCCGATCATCTCTTTTACACTTGAAGACCCACTCTGTGTCAAGAGCTTTCTGCTTCGGTGGCAAGTCTACAAGCTTCCAAACACCTACCTTCTCGAACTGTAACAGTTCGTCCTGCATATCTATCACCCAGTTCTCGTCAGCCAGAGCTTCATTAACGGTTTTTGGCTCTATTTGTGAAATGAAACATGAGTAGAAGTAGTAGTTCTAGGTTGGAGCAACGCGAGTGTAAAACCAACTGAGTGCTTTGTTGATTTGACTTCAAGTTCAAACACCAGTTTGAAATTCTCCGATAATATTTGTAGAAGGATGGTATGAGTACGCTCGTGGCAGTTCATCACTTGGAACATCTACTGAGCTTTGTTGATTTGAAACAATCGGATCAACGACCATATCAACATTAGGAGTGCTTGATGAAGCTTCATTTCTGTTGCTCGGGCCTGCAGATTGATTTAGAAGACTTGTTATCTGCTCCGATTCCTCATCTGAGGATGATTCCCCTTCAGCATCAAATGTTGGCGCTTCATCTGAGTTAGAATTCTGATTCTGAGGCACGTTAGGCTCTGATGTTGCATTCACTGGTTCAGTAGAAGCATTCGTTGGAGGAGTAGTAGGTGTTCCTAATGTTTCAGAAACATTTTCAACCGAAACACCACTATTACTTGAACTTGCGCCAGAAGAAGATGGATCCAACGTGGGTTGATTAACCACAATTGGTCTAATGATTTGCTCTTGGTTCGTTGACTGATGAAGATAATAAAGCGCTGTAATTTCTTCGTCAGACGGTTCTTCGGGCGAGTCGAATGACTTCCACAAATCTTGGTAGTTGAACAGCCACACGTCACCTCTTCTTTGGATAGGATCCGTGTAGTTAAAGCAATCGACGTGTTGTGCTTCAATTACTTTTCTCAATGAAGGAACATAAACTCGTCTCAGCAGACTCGCATATCCGACAAAGAAACCTTCAAGATATTTGGCCCCAAATTTACCATCTTGTTCTATTACATTACATGGCGCACCAAATGGTTCTAGGAACTTCAAATTGGCTTTCGTCGGTTGATCATTTAAAACAGGTTTTCTTCGTTGGTTTGACAGTGAGAACTCTGCTTAGCGTGTAGCAAGCCGCAGCAACTGCTTCACTCCAGAAGCTGGCTGGAAGTTTAGAATCCACAAGCATTGTTCTCGCAGTTTCAATCAAGGTTCTATTCTTCCGATCAGCTACTCCCATTTTGCTGTGAGTATAGGGAGCATAAACTCATGCAAGATCCCTTTAGCGTTGCAGAATTCCTTCATTTTGTTTTTCTTAAAATCTGTGCCAAATGCGCCTGACCGGTAGATGATAAAGATTCTCGAGTTTCTTAAACAGAATCACCAAGTTTTCAAACGTTTCATCTTTTGATTCCTGAAAGAATACCCACGAATATCTTGAATAGTCATCTGTTACAACTAAGCATACAAGTCTCCTGAGATACTTCGAACATTGACAGGACCTAATAAATCCATGCGGAGACGTTCGAGTGGCAACTTGATTGAGTTTAGAATTTTATTCTGATGCGACTTCTTGATTTGCTTCCCCTTTTTGCACTCGAGACAGTGATCGCTCATATGGAAGCTTCTCAAGTTCACACCATCTACCAGTTCATTATGAACCAAGAAATTCATCTTTCTCAAATGAATATGCCCCATCTTACGACGCCAAAGAATAGAATTTTTTCAGTAGCCTTTGTCACAAAACATTGCACTGATTTTGATGAAGTGGTAGCGACGCCCATATCTAGAACATATAGATCATTCTCGCGAGGAGCGCGCATCAATATCCACTCATCTGGAATCACGAAACCCGGCTTTAAGATAATACATTCTTTATCGTTGAAATGGACCGGAACTTCTTGTCGCAAATCTGTGATATGCTCAGAAGATTATTCTCAAGTTCTGCAATATAGTTCACACGATCGAATGACATAACGCCATTGGAGAGTTTTCCCTCGGCGACTATCCTCCCACCCTGATTACCAGCAAATCCAACATATCCGCCATTGATAGCTTTTATGTCGAATAGCAACGCTTTCATTCCCGTCATATGTCTGGATGCTCCACTATCCAAAATCCACTTGGAGAGTACGGATCTTTGGAGCCCCTGCACATGTTAAAAGCTAGTTAAAGAGCGCGACCCAAGCCTTTTTGGTCTTGGGTTTTGGATAGAAAGCTTGGTAATCATCTTCATAATCTGATTCTGATCCTCCACTGTCATTTACATTTTCAAAACTTACTTTCTTTTTATCTTTTGAATTTTTACCATTTGTAATTTTAACAGTTTCGGATTTGGTCTCAGACTTTGATTCTTTTGTGTTATCAGTCTTTACAAGCTCAGACTTAATAACATCGGATGTAGTTGACCTTTTCTTCGCAATCCAGGCTTGAGATTTTATGTTAGCCTTTTTTATGTAAACCTTGTTTTCATTAGCCTTTGAAGTTTCACCTTTTTTGAAAATAGAATTTTCAAACTTCTTTTCTGTTTTAGGTTTAACCTCAGCTTTTGATTCATTTCGTTTCAAAATCGTTACAGGTTTTACAAACTCTAGTTGTTTTGGTTTCACAACACATGAACTTTCTTTCCTTCAAAGATAAGCCTGCTTTGATTCGAACATTTGCGTGCAATATGACCAACTTCGTTGCACTTAAAACAAGTCTGATTGTCATGTGAATGACCACTAGTGGATTTTACACCACTTGCAGCTTTGGCTTTATCTCGAAATTCTTTATGTTTCTTGAATTCGTCGTTTGATTGTTTACAGATCAAACTCTCTTCAAGAACCTTGCTCGTACCATAAACGAATGTCATGTTTTAATTTTTATATTCGTGAAATGGTGACTTTTTCTTTACAGGTTCATCAGATTCCTCTAATCCCAACCCAGCTCTCCGGTTTTCCGGATGATCATCACCATTCCTTCGATAGTTGTTTCTTTTAGGTTTGGAATAGAATTTTCTTTCATTGATCTCCAGATCATCTGATGTAACTTCCACAAGTTTAGAGAATTTATCCAACTGATCTTCCTTCACGTTCCGAATCGAAAAACTATCGTCGAAGTACAATCTATCAGAATCCTTAACTTTTTTGTACATTACAACGTTAGGATCATCACTTAGACCGTCATCCAATGATTTATCGTCATATTCGGACCGTGAATAAGAATTCTTTGAACTTGAGTCAGCGCTTTTGAAGCTGCCTTCATCAAAATCATTCAGAACATTTTCAACCACATTCTTAACAACAGCATTGTCATCATCAGATTTAGTATAGATTACATCAATGTTCTCTGGCAACTCATTTTTCTTTTGAGATAACAACTTAATGTTGAGTGCCTTATCCATCCCATCAACGATTTTGTGACAATATTTCTCGAATAGGGGTGGAGGAACATTGCTATATTCTTTACCAATTCTCTTTTTAGGTTTCTCTTCCAATGGAATTGCCGGAAGAATGTGATCAATGACATATGCGTTAGTTGTGTAACTTCTTAGAAGTTGTTGAACACGCTCTGTTTCGATTTTCATGTCCTGGAGTTGTTGTTCGGTTTCAGCAATGGTGATAATGTAGATATTAATTGCTTTTTGTTTATCCATTAGTGTCCCTTTTAACATTCTCATAGTGTCGTGTTGTTCGACATTGTTTCTATCGAGCCTGCCATAACATCTTTCATTTTATCATACGCTTCCTTCATTGTGCAATAGTCGTATTTTAAAATTTCATTATGCACATTGATTTCAGCGATGATCTTTGATTTTTCGGCACATTAGGTTTTTCAACCTCTACAACTTGTACTTTCACAACTTCATTTACCTCTGGACCTACCTTGGTTAGATTTGCCATTAAAGCTTTATCGGCAATGTCCTTGAGGTTTTCGGTATTCACTTCTTAAGTAACATCAATGACCACTTCATCAATTGATTTCTCCTCGGCAACTTGCTCCTGAGAACTTCCGTCAAAGTGACCTGCAAAACTTTCACAAGAGTTAGGAGATAAAATTCCTTGTCTCTGCATGTGAAGATACACCTCTTCCTCTTGTTGTTGTTGCAAATACTGTTCCAGTAAGATATTCTCTAGAACTGATACGTCTTCGGCAGATGTATCTTCAATGATTTGTGCCATCAATGCAACTCCGGTCTTCTTACCGATATAAGAGTTCCAGTCAAAACCATCATCTTCATTTGATGCAACCATAGCTTTCTCAGTGTTGCTGTTGTTCGGTTTCTCTGAGATTTCAATCTGTGTCTTCTTCGGGAAAGGCTTGTACTGAAGTGACTTTTTGTAATACTCGTTGCCACCTCCGAATGGACTTTGGTTGCCCATTGCTTCAGGGTTTTTACACTCTCTTTTAAAATGTCCCTTTTGGCGACATCTGAAGCACGTGACTTTTGTCTTGTCGAAACCTAGTTTATTACTCGAGTTTCTGATGTCTCGGCCTGTTAACGCAACAAACTTGGTAACCCTTCGGATAATCGAAGCTAAACACTAATTTATATCCATCAACTCGAGTTCTTCTTCATCAACTTGGTCATAGTCTTCTGCGGTCATTTCGGGATTTCCAATTTTTCCGGCCACAAGACTTTCATATGACTCTAGTACAATGGCGAGAAATGCCATGTGTTGCTTCGCAGTTTGTTCAGAAACAGCATTATTCAAATTAGCAGCGATGTTGCATTTGAATACATTAGAATCAAGATTTGATTGTTGATTCTGACTAGCTTGATTCTGATACAAAGAGTTTGAACCAGTGCTTGAGAACGAACTCTATGGACTCTGGTCATAATGAGGCTGTGATCGGTTCTAATTTTGTGGAGAAGAATTCATGTTTGCACTAAACTTGTCTGAATTTTAGGACTTGAAATGTTATCTTTCATTCCACTCTTGTAGTACAAACCAACGTCTTGAACAATGTTAGCGTTCTTTGACTTCGTAATCTTCAGAAGTTCCATTTCATGGCCTTCGAGTTTATCGATAAATGTTGAAAGCTTGAAGAATTTCCAATTTGCACTTTCCTTCAGAACCATCAGATAAGTAGTCCATTCTCCATCTTGTAGCGCGTCTGCAAGCTTGTCGATGTACTCTTGTTCCGTCTTTTCAAGACCGTGTCTTCGCATTTGGACTTTAAGATGACAGAAGCGTTCAATCATCTACTCATAGTCTCACCCTTCAACATGTTAAAGATATCAAACTCTTTCATGATAAGCGCTTTCTTACTCTTGATCATCTCCACCCTTCCTTGATATTTCTTTTGAAGCGATAGCCAGAGTTCTCTCGTAGTTGTATATTCCGGCAACAAAACGAGAATATCTTCTTTGACAGATTGTTGAATGAGGCTGATCGTCTTTTTCTCAGCAATGTATTCTTCTTTCTGAGTCGTGGAGTATTTGAACTTCTCCAGAACTTGCTTGATGTTCATCCAACAGAACAGTATAACCTCTTTCAATCGACACCCAGCCTAGGAAATGCATGGCTTGAACC
This sequence comes from Scalesia atractyloides, assembly GCA_947069175.1. NCBI lineage: Eukaryota > Viridiplantae > Streptophyta > Magnoliopsida > Asterales > Asteraceae > Scalesia > Scalesia atractyloides. The sequence continues at coordinate 63,928,292 of CAMTDV010000014.1, forward strand.
CATTATGTAAAATCTCCTTCCACCCTTCATACTCGCCCATGCTCATTAGCTTTGGCGGTTTAACAGTCGTGCCCATCTCGTTGTCAAGATTGACTTGTTGGATCACGTTGGCATTGGACATACCCACTCCAGACATATAAGCTCTTTGAATATCATCCATCACGAATAACGAGACTCATACGCTGAAAACACTTAAAAACTTTTGAAAATGTTAGATTTACTACAAGTTCGGTCAAACTTGTAGTGAAATGAAGAATTTCAGTCTTTTAAACACAAGTTCGGTCGAACTTCTGAATTCTAATTTGAAAAATTTTCTTGTGAACTTCGAGCGAACTTGCAGTTGAGATTATAAGAATAATTTGCAAGTTCGAACGAACTTAGTATAAAAACCAATGAAACTGCTCAAGTTCGAGCGAACTTGAGGAAAATCAAAGAAAGTTTATACAAGTTCGGTCGGACTTATCAAAAAACCTCCAAAATCTATCAAGTTCGAGGAAACTTGATAGAAAAACACTCAAAAAGTGTGTTTCTGGGCAAGTTTGGTCGAACTTAGGGTACAAGTTCGTTCATGAGGGTTTTGAAAAACATGGTTTTTGCACAATTATGACACCAATTTGTTTGATTTTGGTCTCTAAACTTCAAGGGTTTATCTATGTTGTATTTAACATGTTATATACAAAATTTGACCGTGAATTCTTCATTTCTGTTCAAAATTAGGAAAAATAGAAGAATGGAGTAGAATTAGAAGTGTTCTTGTCTTGATATCAACCAAATCAGGCTGTTCTAGCTTTGATACCAGTCATAGGACGATCCTTGATGCTAAGGAACCTAAATTTGATATCTAATGTTCATAATAGAGGAAATATTACGACGTGTTTACCAAAGACAAGAATTAATCAGTTAATAGTCAATTTTATTGATGTAACAGTCAAGAATCCAGATTGACAGAGCTTCGCCTCCAAAATGCCAAAGTTACAAATGAGGAGACACAAGCTATGTATTTATAGTAGCACAAGTTCGTTCATGGTGGAGATGAGTTCGGGCGAACTTGTTAGAAAGTTCGGCCGAACTTGACATTCCAAGCATGTCATTGGCGAACTTGACTCTATTTTACATAAATATTTCATACCACTAGCCTATTCAGCTCAAATGTATACATACTCGATATAAGACTAAGACATAGACATTCTACACCAACAAGTGTGTTATAATGGCATGAAACTTTGTCATAAGTTTGGTAGCTTTGCATGTTGTACATGTAGCTTAAAAAGCAGTAAAATATGTGAAATTTGCATGATTTATGTGGGTTACATGAAATCTGCACTAACATGGATATAAACATCATTTTACTCAGTGAATAACATGTGTGATGTTAAAATATCAAGTCATGACGATTTAGGATGCATATAGTAAAGTTGGTACAAGATTATGCGTTAAAAACGGTAAAAAACGACTTTTAAAGAGATTTTTATAGATTGTTTTAGATCAGTAAATAAACTGATACTTTGATATAAATATAAGTATTTTAACTTATATTAAGTATCCATGGTGTATGGTTAGTCGTACGTGACTTTCGACGCCCGAAAACGCTAAAATACGCATATTTCAATGTACACGAAAATAGATTGTTCAAGAATGAAGTTTATGTAATATGATTATTATATGTGATGTGATATGCTAAGTGATGACAGGATAGTAGGGATTTAGACTATGTATGTACACTTGTGCGGTTAAAACGGTGATATCGATAAAACTCGCTTTAAATGTGTAACTTATTTCTCAAGCATAAAAATGATACATAGCTAAACTTGATAAGTTATTTCATGTATGAATGCTTTAAAATGATAATATATATAAGTTACGAGATACGTGTATTACGATATTTGATTATATGTTCACGTTTAGGTATATATTACGACGCGCAAATCGTAGATATATTGCTTATAAACGGGTGTGATAACGGATATAACATAATGAGGGTCACCACTAAAACTGTTCAAGTCACAAAAATCTTAAAAACATATATATATGAACACACATATATATAAATACGCCAACATAATAAAAAACGACTTTTCGAGAAAATCTCAAAGTTATGTGAAAATTCGAAGTATTGGAGAAACTTAGGAATTTTGTGGAATATGATTGTTAAATCGTTCCTACGTATTTTAGGATGTGTAGAATAAAAACGCACCCAAAGGTGAGTGTCACTAAACCCTCTTTTTACTGTTTTATAAACTGTTTTGGGGGAATAACACACTTTAAAAGGATAAGTATACGCTTTTGTATGAAATATGCCTTTGATTAAACTACGAATATATTTTCGTGGAAAACATATGGTTTTGATATAAATATGTTTCGGGGAGAAACGGTTTTGATATAAAGATATGTTTCGGGGAGAAACGGGATTTGATTGATATATATGTTTCAGGGAGAAACGAGTATTGTTACGGTGTTTTGGGGATAAAACGATCGTGTAGATTTAAAAATGCTTAAATCTAAAGTTGTGACGAATTGGCTCGGTCGCAAGAGAGTAAGTATCGGTTTAGGCTTACTTTTCGGTGGGGACGTCGGGGATTCGTGCAACTCTATATTAAATTTATCATTTTAGTAGGATATATGTATTGTACGTGAGGCAGGCATTATAAGAGACCTATTGCAGGCTCTTGCACAAGTTTTGCCTTTTAATCATTAATATTGTATGCGTGGAATTGCTGATAGATCTATTGGATTGACCACCCCGTCGTGACCAGTAACTTCGTGTCAAGTCAAACGACGAATTTATATTCTGCATTGTCTAGATTTGATTATACCTTCATTGTAAATATGTAGCTCCTTTGTCTTGACACTTGATTTTAACGTGTTCTTCAGGTACTTGAGTTCGGGTTCGGGAATTATTGGCGTATCTTGTGGTTGTGATGCATGTCATATTTAATAATGTTTTGGACTACTTTTAAAACTTATTTGTGACCATATTTCTATTAAGATCCATAAGGATCAAGACAACTTAACTATGTTATGGTTGTCCATGCGTTTAAACTAAAAACTTTAAAATTATGTTTTAATTGAGTTAAATGTGCAAAAATTAATGATGCATCGTCCACCAAGATATTTATGGGCACCAACTTTCGTCCCCATTACATTTGTACTTCCGCTATCACGTTTTTGGGGTGTTACACAAATGATTGGAAATAAGCTCCAAGAGAGTGGGAGGAAGAAATGAGAAATGAGCAAGTTGAAATGAATGAAATTGGTAACTATTTATAGTGTTTTGGATGCCACAAGATCATCACAAGTGTCCCATGTGGTGGCATGATCAGGGGATAGCTTAAACACATGTCAAGAGCACGTAGAAACCAAGAAATTTCGAGTTCTTGGGCTCCAAGCAAAGAAAACAGCTGGTTGCACACAATCTGTCACTAGCGGTATCTGGCGGCCCGTGAGAGGCTTAGCTTGATCCTCTCGCGCCCCGCGAGACACCCAAAAACTTTGGAAATTGGCAGTTTTGGCCCCTTGACTTGTTTCGTTGCGTTTTGTCACTTTTAACCCCTTTTAACCAAATTTTTAGGCTCTATAAGGGTGTTAAGGCATATGTAACTTGGATTCTGCCTGAAAATGTCATGGATGTCAGTTCGTTTGGTTGTACAGTTACACATTTCACAAAATCACATAAAAAGCTTTAACGAGTATGAAAAACGATCGAAATTGCGCAACGATCGACATTTTTGCATTCTCATCAATAAAACACAAGGTTTCATTGAATACGAAATTGTTCAGAATAATCATTAATATTGTATGCGTGGAATTGCTGATAGATCTATCGGATTGACCACCCCGTCGTGACCAGTAACTTCGTGTCAAGTCAAGCGACGAATTTATATTCTGCATTGTCTAGATTTGATTATACCTTCATTGTAAATATGTAGCTCCTTTGTCTTGACACTTGATTTTAACGTGTTCTTCAGGTACTTGAGTTCGGGTTCGGGAATTATTGGCGTATCTTGTGGTTGTGATGCATGTCATATTTAATAATGTTTTGGACTACTTTTAAAACTTATTTGTGACCATATTTCTATTAAGATCCATAAGGATCAAGACAACTTAACTATGTTATGGTTGTCCATGCGTTTAAACTAAAAACTTTAAAATTATGTTTTAATTGAGTTAAATGTGCAAAAATTAATGATGCATCGTCCACCAAGATATTTATGGGCACCGACTTTCGTCACCATTACATTTGTACTTCCGCTATCACGTTTTTGGGGTGTTACACAAATGATTGGAAATAAGCTCCAAGAGAGTGGGAGGAAGAAATGAGAAATGAGCAAGTTGAAATGAATGAAATTGGTAACTATTTATAGTGTTTTGGATGCCACAAGATCATCACAAGTGTCCCATGTGGTGGCATGATCAGGGGATAGCTTAAACACATGTCAAGAGCACGTAGAAACCAAGAAATTTCGAGTTCTTGGCTCCAAGCAAAGAAAACAGCTGGTTGCACACAATCTGTCACTAGCGGTATCTGGCGGCCCGTGAGAGGCTTAGCTTGATCCTCTCGCGCCCCGCGAGACACCCAAAAACTTTGGATATTGGCAGTTTTGGCCCCTTGACTTGTTTCGTTGCGTTTTGTCACTTTTAACCCCTTTTAACCAAATTTTTAGGCTCTATAAGGGTGTTAAGGCATATGTAACTTGGATTCTGCCTGAAAATGTCATGGATGTCAGTTCGTTTGATTGTACAGTTACACATTTCACAAAATCACATAAAAAGCTTTAACGAGTATGAAAAACGATCGAAATTGCGCAACGATCGACATTTTTGCATTCTCATCAATAAAACACAAGGTTTCATTGAATACGAAATTGTTCAGAATTGTAAAATGATTGAAATGGCACAAATGTCACATTTCAAACTAACAAAATCAAAAATGAAAATTAATAATGAATGAAATAGAACAGTAGCCAACTTACTTGCGAATCTACTACTTTGTATATAAAGATATGTCACTCTCCATAACCTTGCAAAAAAATTATTTATACATACAAATTATTCAACTACAGATTGAGTAGTTCATGATATCAAAGTCAAAACTCACCAGAATGTAAAAATCGCCTTGCCGTCCCATTCAGTGAATTCACAGAATCCCTAACAACCATTCAGCGAGCTTTGGTAACGATCCTTTAGATCATAATGTCAAAACGTGAGGTTCATATACAAGGTTACTTTATTCCTCCAAATATGTTAACATAAACAAATTATAAAATACCTGTTAGTGTAAACTTGCCACTCATACGGAGGACCATAGTTGCAACCCTTACTACTACGATGCTCAAACTTTAATGCTACCTATAAAGTTTTGGTGGTATGAACAAGCAATTGGCATTAAAAAACCTTTATTGTTTTGACATACCTCAACTGCATTTGGCCCTATTCTTTCGGTTCCACTACTTACCCTCCGACCAACATAAACATGCCCAAAACCACCCTTCCCCAACTTTCTGTCAGTATTATACATGCGCAAATTTCCTACTTATACCTGAATTAACATAACAACACATGTTAAATTACAAATCTTACATGAAATATACTATATGATTATCATATTATTGCGACTTCAAATCAAACAGAAACTTACCGACCTACCTGTAGTTGCTGCCACAAGCACTTTTCCTATACCTGCAACATCACCTCTTCCCCGTCCACCACCTGTCTTCCTTGTGGTTGTGGTTGGTGTAGTGATGTTTTCAGTTTGGTCAATCGTACCTTGCTCCACTTCTCAGTTGTGTCATCATAACCCATGCAATTTATATCAAACTGATAACCCATTAGCCAAGCACACAAACTAATTCACTAATCGTTTATCTGAGCTTCAGTAATTTGTGAAAATCCCCAAAACTTGAATCATTTACCAATTTCAAGCTAGAAATAAATAATCGCACAAAATTAGTTAAAACCTAATTTCAAAAAATCAAAAATTACACATACCAGCTTCCTCTGCTGCACAGGAATCCAAGCCCAGTTCTCTAGGTCAATTAAGATGTTGAATGAAATGGGTAGTTATGGAGCCCTAAAAATCAAAATTTCAATTGGAAAATCAATCACAAATAATCGGTTAAGCAAGAAACAAATGGAGAATTCATAAACAGCAAGATGTACCAAACGATTTCCATTGCGGACTTTTTAACAAAGGGGGTCTGGAAATGGACGGTCGATTCAGACGACACATTGAAGAACAAACTATTTAATTGCAAAGCAAATTAGGGTATAAGACGATTTAGTTGCATGAAATCCCATTCAGTCGATCGAATTCATTGATAAGGCGATTCCGTGTAAGATGGGGAGCCATTGAACGACAGTGTGTGATGTAGGGTGGTAATTTGTAACTGATGGAACTGGATTTTTCATTAATTTGGATCGTCTCTAGAGTTGCAATACCAAGGGGCAACTGCCCCTGTGGCGTCTTAAAACTTTGGTGAATATACCATTTCAACCCCTCTAAAAAGGCTTCATTTTCTTGTACACGTTGTTATAAAGTTTGTAGCAATTTTAAATTACATTTTTGTACATTAGATTTTCTTTATATAGTAATTATAGATAATCTTAATATTTAAAAATAAAAGATAAATAAAGCATTAATTAATATAATAATTACCAAACCAAGTAAATGAGCTGTGAACATCAAGACTAGAGCTGTACGTCGGTTTAAAAACTGTATAAGAAAGAGAAATTAATATGCATAAAACAATAATGAAAGGTACATATATTCCCATATGCTAGCCAATGCATAAAACAGTAATGAATGGTGCATATATTTTGATATGCTAGCCAAATTTTCTTTTAACCATATAAGTTATAAAAGTTTCTTTGGAAACTTTATTAAGTTGAACACATTTTCTAAGAGGACCATTTATACACATTTTTAGTTGTCAGCACATGCCTATGTGCTGAGGATCAAAGAATTGGCGTGTTTCATTCAAATGTAAAACATGAAATCCATGTAAGAGAATGGATAGGCCAATATCGGTATCAAAGTGCAATGTTTATTGATTCAATTTCTTATTTTATACAAAGGGTGTAGTATTAACGGTGGCTGGTGTGTCATTTTTTTCGTGCAAAAAGAACCCATATGCCAAATAAGTTGGGATTGAAAGTATGAGCTTATCTTTTAAAATTATATTATCAAGAAATTTACATATTTTACGGTATGAGTATATGTATATGATTTATCATATTTTAGTTTAATGTAGTTGTGAAAAGCATAAAAATTCCATAAAAATGGGAATGGTAAGAAAAACAAACAATTACTATTATTTTTAAGTAAGAGGTATACATGATACTTGCGCTGGATATCCGACAGTTATTGGGCCTAGGGTTGACCATGAGATAAAAATGGGATTAGCATGGACCAAACTGGCCCGAAACCATAAACCTTTGCAAAATGGAACTGAGGACATTACCATTTGTGGTTTGGTAGTTTTGGGTTTGGCAGTTTATTAGATAGGGTTCAAACATGTCTTAGATCAGGATTGAGTTCTCAAGTGATTTTGGGCATGCTTCAAGTTTATTTAGACCTTCTCCAAATTGACAAGTTATGAATCACATAAGTCTAGTTTATATATAAACCAGTTGACAAAATCCAAACCATTAAACCAATTTATTCATATAGCCCAAAACTGAGGTTGCTCTCATTTGGTTTAGAGTGCGTAAGATTTAGACTAAATTACACATATTGTCCTTTAGTTATGTGTAAAATTGTATCATATGTCCTTTTTCTTCTATAAGTACACTCTATGTCCTTTATGACTAAATTTTGCACACTCCAAGTCCTTTACACTATCCATTTGATGCATTAAGTAGGTGCATGTGCCCCTCATTTTAGACTTGAACCAACTGTGGCTACAAATATGCATACATAAGACTTGAACCAACTATACATTTGTCTGCAAATTTGGCTTCTTGGTAGGAGCATATATATATTGATCAAGGAATGCACAAGGGATTGGCACTTTGATTTTATAAGAGAAAATTTTAACAATTGACTTCAATACTATGATGTCTTGACCGTGTTGCAAACTGCAAGCAGACTTAGTTCAACCTAAGGAAGAGCTCAGTACCAACCGGCACCGAAAATACCATAAAATGGGTACCGGTATCGAAAAAACCTGGTACGGTACGGCTTGGTACCGTACCAGTACCGAAAACGCTCAATGTCGGTACCGAATCGATACCAAAAATCAAGTCGTTTGGAAATCCAATACCGGTTCCGAACTGGTACCCAGTACCACTTGCTCATCCCTAGTTCAACCTTATATTCATCGCAGGTACCAGTAGCCTACATATATGCCAGTCTCTAATTTGATACATATAAGCTTCCACCTTTCTAAACCATACTACAACAACATGTATCAAACTAATGCATAAATTATGACACTGCCAGTCTCTAGCCAGTGGTACCATCATTTCTTAAAAAACATTATACTAAAGATCAAACTGCATAAATCATGGCTGCAAATCATGGCCACAAACTACATAATTCATGGCTGCAAATCATTGCCACAAACTACATAATTCATGGCTGTAAATGTAAATATCAATTGTCAACATCCAAATGTGGCTCCATACTTAGATACAGCATCAAACCCATAAAATGATTGTTTTGCTCCTCACATGAGGGGCAAATGAACCTCCTTAACGGATGAAATGGATGTGGTTAGTGTAAAAGACTAAGAGTGTGCAAAATTTAGTCATAAAGAGACATGGAGTGTACTTATGGAAGAAAAAGGACATAGGGTGCAATTTTATACATGACTAAAGGACAATCTGTGTAATTTAGTGGTATGATTTATTTAACATAAAATCCAAATAAAATTCAAAAGTGATTAATTTAAAAAAAAATCAAATGGAAATCAAATCAATTTTTCAAAAAACTTAATTAGCTTTTCTCTATAATCTTTGTTGACCCGACATTCTTAAAACTGTCTAGAAAAAGATTCAGAAAAATGAATACTTCAATCAATTATACAAGATACATCTTAAAAGGGATGATTGAAACTTGTCTTTTGCAAAACATCAAGAAACAAGTTATTACCAGACCGAAATTATCCAAACTTTTTTGTTATCAAAGGGTGCAAAACATCAAGAAACAAGTTATCATCGGACTGAAATTATCCAAACTTTTTTGTTATAGAAAGATATTACTTATACCCGTTTGATACGACACCTCTGTTGATGCACGATGTCTATTGTCAGCGTCTTAGGTCTAGTTTGAATGTATAGGGCTAGATTTGTCACATGTTAAAGTTTGTTTGTTTAGTTTGTACTTCGTACGAAGTGTAAAGTTCGTACGAAGTGGCAACTTCGAAGTGTAAAGTTCGTACGAAGTGGCAACTTCGTATGAACTAGGGTGTCTTCGTACGAATTGTGAGGTCTATAAATAGGTTGCTGGGTCATTTCATTCTAACAGTTTTTGCAACATTGACGTCGAAGCTCTGTCGGATTTCATCCATATTGTAAAACGTTTATTAATCAATGAAATCAACTGTCAAACAGTAATACTTGTGTAAATGTCACTAATTCATAATAATTCCACGATTATGGACTAGATATCAAGTTAGGTACCTTTGCTAAGGAGGAACTCGGTCCTACAAGTGGTATCAGAGCTCAGGAAGCCTAATTTCAAGACTTTAACACAAGATTACTTCTATTTCTACTCCATTCTTTTCATTTTTCATCTTTAAAAACGAATCTACGGTTAAAATGGACTAAATTTCGAATATGTCATGTTAAATCACATAAATGATATACCCTTGAAAGTTTCAGATCTAAAAACGAACGAATTCATGTCGAAAATTACAAAATTCATCATTTTGTGAAACCCCATTTCGCACGAATTTTAAAGGAAATTCATACGAAGTGATATTATCAGTTCGTAGGAATTAACATTTCTTAATTTGGATCAAAATTAGTCACCAGTTCGTACGAGCTGACTTGTTCAATTCGTATGAACTGACTTGTTAATTCGTACGAAGTGGTAGTGTGATTAACTGTTTTCAGATAATTTCGTCTGATACCATGGATAACATGGAGTTTTACAACGCGTTTGTCACGAATGTAGCCAAGACGACAAATGCAGTTGCACAAATGAATCTTGAAAATGAGATAGGAACTACTGTTAAACCACCAAAGCTTATGAATCTTGAAGATTATGAGAGCTGGAGAGAAAATTTCGAAAACTTGGTTTAGGCTAATCACTTCAACAGTTGGCTTGCCATTACAACGAAGTGGGCTCCGCCAGTAGATGAAAATGGTATTGAGAAAACCATTACGAATTACACTAGAAGAAAGAGACAAGTTCGTTAATGAAAAGAAGATGACGAGTTTATTAATGCAATCTGTCAAAGAAGACATTCTGAGTTATTACAACATCACAATCATTCTCAAACTCTATGGAATGCATTGCGAATGAAGTATCACGGGAGTATTGAGATGAGGAAGAGTAAGAAGGCATTATTGAGGAAAGAGTTTGACATTTTCAATCTCATGAAGGGTGAATCCATGAAACAATTGATCGAACGAATTATCATTTATTGTTCAACTAAAGAGACATGGTATTCTGAAGACAGATGAAGAGCTTGTAGATAAATTGGTAGATGCTCTGCTTGAGGGAGAATGGTCCACATATTTGATGGTATTAAAGACGGAATTGAATATATGGATAAAATCTACCAACATTTATCAAAAAGCTTGAATGACATAAAATGGAATTACAGAAAATAGCAAGATCTAAGAGTGCAAGATAGTACAAGATGGTTTGTATTTCAAAACTGGATCACCTTAAACCAAAGCCCAAAAATACAAACAACACTTAGTACTAGTACTTCAGGAAATTCATTTTTCGAACCAATCAAGTCCTCAATCATTTCCAAGATACAATCCTAACACCCTCGGACACCTCAAAGCTCAAACTCATTTCAAAGCTGTGAATGTCAGGAACAGACCCAACTTGTGAGCTTCCGAACAGACTTGCTCAACTAACAGAGGCAAAATTCATTGTTAGCTGATTGAACAAACAAAGAACAAGCGTGATGATTACTGTTAAAACCGTCTGTATCTTGTATTAATCAAACTTTGGAAAGATTACAGACTCGAGCAGGGCTTCGCCTATGATCAACAAAACAGCATGCTCAACAAACATCCTAAGTCACCTATTTATAGGCAAGACATGACAGCACTAGTGACTCAGGACCAAGGGATTTTCGCACGAAATTTTCGTGCGAAAATCTACACGAATTTTCGTACGAAAATTCTAGAACTATACAAACTAGTAACTTTCAAAACATAACCTTGACGTTGCGAAACCCTATCTATACAATAGACTAGACGCAGGCAATAGACATATGTGCACCAACATACTCCCCCTTCGATGTTGCCGCAGTCTTGGACAATCCTCAAAACTTTTCTGAAAAAATCTTCAAACATATATGACTTGATTATCCAAAAAAGCGTTTTGGCGGCTTTCAAGGCTCCTCAGAAGCAATGGGAGTTTGATCTGTTGGAGGAGGTCGATTGTACGTGTTGCCAAACTTGAATCTTTGTTGAGAAGCTATCTTTCGTCTTGCCTCGATTCTTTCTTCTTTCTTTTCCAACTTTCTCTTCTCTTTGTCTTCCAGCTTTCTCCAGGATGTGTTCCAGCTTTTACCTGAATTAATATTGTTAGCATAACACACATTTACAATCCTTTAGAACTGCAAGGAATGCTCTTTATCTTTTTCTTCATAACTGATCTTGATGAAGAATAGGCTTTCGATATCTTTCTCTGAGCAGTTAATAAGCCACATCGGATCCAAAACTCTGATCGCACGCCATAACCCATAAATTCTTTTATGCATAATCACGGTTTTAGATAGATCTTCAGACATATCCCATGATACTTCATCAGGCTCTACACAGATAACAGCCTCTCCAGTACTTGAATCATAATGCCACCATTTGAAGATTTTGTAAAAATCTTGTTCCATCTTCTTCAAAGGCATATTCTTCATAACACGTGGGTCACATCCTTTTTGTGCGTTACTGGATCAATCTTTGTGACGGTGCACGGCTTGTGTGGCTTCCAGTAGTTGAAACCATGAGCAGCTTCAAACTCGATCATATTCCAAAGATGTTGATCATTTTGTTTCATCTTAAAACTGAACGAATTACTTTGAACTAACTCCTTACATCCCACTCTGGCAGAGTCTTTATATCACCCAAATGTCTGAAGTACTGAACTCCAAACTCGCGTTTTAGAGCATAAACATCTAGTTCCTCAATCCACTCCCAACTGATAATGTCACCCAAAGATACATAGGGTCTCTGTGAAGAAAGCTAACGAACGTCGGAACTTCCTTTCTGGAGGCATTTCTTTGAACCACTTTTTTTCATTTCTATGATCTCTTCTTTTGACGGTGGTTTAGGAGCTGTGCCACTTTCACTGCCTCTTCTACTTTGCGCTTTAGCAAATCGTCGTTTACTTCAGCAGTCATTTCAGCAAAGGTAGGAAACACACCTGTCCTTCCCTAATCCGTTTCTTCCACATAATCGTGTCTAATCCAATCTTCAATAATCATTTTGTCATAATCATTCGCTTGTGGGACATCTTCAAATACATAATCATTTGGTTATGAGCTTGTGTTCTTTAATTCTTCCTCAAAATCGAACTCAAATCTTCATCTATTCTCAACAGCTTAGCGAGATCAGCCTGAGTAGTTTTGAACGTACTCTCTTTCCAGTTTTCTTTTTTGCAGGCTTAACAAGGTTATATCTTCTTCGGTCGCAGATGGTTCATATGTAGTGTCATCATCTCCTATAGCCTTGCGTTTCTTTTCTTCGGCTAACTTCCTCTCTCTTTCTATTATTTCTTGTTCTTTCCTTTCTCTTTCTTCTTTTCACCTTCCCTCCTATCTTCAGAATCAGTACTAGACGATGGCCCTTCATCATCACCACCACCTGCTTCTGTTTCAACACCAACCATTCCTTCTGTTTCTTCAGTGGTTTCTTTGACAGACTCTTCAACATGCGCTGTGTCTGAAGTTTGCATTGTTTCTTCAACGCGTACTTCTTCAATATCAGGTTCATCAATCAAACCTGTTTCCACACTTGGCTGTTTCTTTTGGCGCTTAGGAGCTAAGGAGGAAGTCTCTGATGCTTTCTTTCTTTTTGTAGCCGAGGAAGCATAACCAACTTTCTTTTAACCAAATGACCCTTCTCTCCCTCACCTTTGATAAACCATGTGCTTCGCTTTTCAACAAAATCTTCCATCATGTTCCATTCTTCGCTTTCATCGCCACTACCTTCATTTCTCCATTTTCCATCTGGCGGAGCGACATAATCTGCCTTAACAAAAGTACCAAAGATAGGCTTAAATGTTGGAGCCTTTCCCCCTTTTCGGTAATTGTGATGTTGTGGAGGTCCGACGGAGACATGTTCTAGCTCCATATATCATCTTTCTTCCTCTCGAGATTTGGGTGTAGGTGGTCGAGGATCAGCTGAATAAATCTAGGATACTGTAAGAATCGACCCTTTCCCAAATTCATCACCATTTGATCGAAAATCATCTTACTAAAGTTGTAAGGCTTGTTTAGAGTAAGTGCTACGATCATGCACATGTGATAATCTACGAGATCGTCCCAACCTCCTTTCCTGTGACTTAAAGCCCGTGTAATGCAGTGAGCTAAGAATCTGTATGACGGTCCTAGCCTGTTGATCTTAAAAGGAGCAGAATCCACATAACCGTTGTAACCCATGCGGTAAAAACATCCCTTTACCATCTTTTCACTGTAAAACCGGTAGGGAAGTCGCTTTCATCTCTTAGATGCAACACTGTTCGGATAAGATCTTCTGTGATAGTAATCATTACATCATCCTTCCCAATTCTGAATGCTGACGTAATAGCCCTTGGCTCGGCTTGCAACTCTGTTGCGCTCCAAAAACGGTCAACATGTGATGCATAAACATTATGCTTGTGTGTGAGAGCATAATATATCGGAAGCCTTTCTAGAAAATCAAGATATTGTGAAAACGGAGCAAACTCTAGCACGTCTTTATCAATCAGACACATAAGTTGTGCATGGGGTGGAACTCCTGTGCGGTTTTCTGTGAAACAGAAAGAAAAGAAAAGTTAGACAAAATTTCTTAGAAAACAAAATCCTCACAATTTTCGTACGAAAATAACTTTACAAATCATTACTCAATTTTCGTACGAAAATTTATAAGACACATTTAATCATTTCACCACAACAATTTTCGTGCGGAAATTTGATATTTTCGCACGAAAATATCCTTCGTCCTCATCAGTTTTATCATTTTGAACCGACTCAAAACACTTGTAATTTGTGATTTCACGACATTGAAACGGTAAACCTTGGTTAAATTAGCCGATTTTACCATTATTGAGTTAATTTTAAGTTTTACCAGCTAGTTTATCCTAGAATTACATGTGTAGTCCGTTTGAGTCGAAATTGTTCACGTTTACGGTTCGATCTCGATATTATACCTTTGCCATTACAAGAGGTGTGCAAATCAACCTCCCTAATGTATCAAACAAGTAAGAAAGTGGGTAGAGTGAGAGATAGAATGAAATCGCCTCAGAGAATCCCCACTAAAATGTTTTAGATTTTCGTACGAAAACATTATCCCTCACTCTTATATATAATTTGCATAATCTTGCCAAATTTTCGTGCGAAAATTTTTCAAACCTTTTGAAATATTTTCAACTTTCCAACTTTTTCGTTTGTTTTCAGTTTTAATTATCCACACAGTTGACCAAGTCCAAGTTAATGACCTTGTTTTAACTGTTTTGGCTACCAAGTCCAAGTCAATGACCTCGGTTGACCATGCTTTGACTAAAACTGACATTATGCTTTAATTTTAAGTTTCAAATTAATGAACTTTTAAATGTTTCAAACCATACTTTGTTTCCAGATTAGCTCCTAGCCCGTAATTCAAAAGATTTTCCTCTGCATTCCGTCACTTTTGACTTTGAAGATTTGTTTTCCATCACCGGTAGTCAAAACTTAAAGTAGAAACATAGAAAATCTTTTTGAATTTTAAATATATCTTAAGCTAAAGGAACTTTTTAATAAAATACGTACAAACATATTTACAGACATATTTTTGCGAGTTTATTGAGACACATTACCAGCACCGTTGCTCTAGATAAAGCTTTAAGTTCTTAAACAGATTTTCTTTAGATTGTCAGTATACTGATCCACTTAAACCTCTACACGTTTCTCAACTGCTTCAAGATATGTTAGGTAATTTTTAGCAACATGGCTTAATCTGTGTTTCCCACCTCAGAATATACTCCCGCATCGAGATTCCCTAGATTTCATCTCACAGGTGAATATATCTAACTGATATCTGTAAAGGGGTGAAATGCGAAACCTTGAGAGCTCAGGTTAGTACTTCCGTACAAAGAAAGAGATGAAGGCTCGACTATAGGTGGTGTTCCTCTTGGGAATCTTTTAATTTTTTTTTACTGCAGAATGTCGTATCTTTTTATGACATTTTTCTTCATTTTTATGCAGCTTTGGGGTGAATAATGTGAAAGTATTATACAAGTTCTAGGCCATTGCTGATGCAAAATCAGAAGAACTCGTATAATACCCTAGATAAACTAAATATAAGGACCTAGTATCTCAGAATCTGTATTCTCTCAAACTAAATTTCGGGGTACCAAGCCCATATATCCGAGAGATGTTAAACCACAATTAACCAGTTTATCTTTTTAGGTTTATATCCTGAAAGCAGTTTACTGAACGTGCGAAGCCTACTGGCACATCCTTAGAAAGACTTGTTTAGACACTTTTAAACAATACATTTCTTTAGTGTAGTGTAACGGTCCACTGATGTACTATCATATCCTCTTATACACAAAACTCCTTTTGAATTTTTTAATTTTTTGTATTTTTCATGATTTTTGATCCGAATTTTTTTTGTATTTTTCACAACTTTTCTCCCCCTAAAATCAAAAACATATTTTTGGATTTTTTTTAAGAAAGCATGTAAACTATTTACAGAAAAACATTTGACTTACTAGTGAGGATCACATCTCAACATCGTCATCCTCAAATTAAACCTCATAAATATCCCCTATGTCAGATTCTTTAAACCATTTAATTTTGAAAGATTTCAAACTCTTGCTCTATCAAAAGCTTGGTGTAAAAATATGCTTTTTGGTCATCAGTGTGGATTTTCTCTATTCGTACCAACTTTTTCTCGTGACAGGCACATATAAAGTGGTATCGAATCTCGATATGTTTAGTGCGTGAGTGTTGACGAGGATTGATGTGATATCAATAGCCGCCTTTTTATCTACGAATATGGGCATATCAAGAAATTGCAGTCTGAAGTCTCTCATCTGTTGTTGTATCAACGATATTTGGGAACAACAACTGGATGCTGAAACGTATTCAGCTTCACAAGTAGAGAGAGCGACCATGGTCTGTTTCTTGCATTGCCATGTTACCAAACGAGTTCCGAAGAACTGGCAGCCGGCCGTTGTAGATTTAGCGTTCTGCTTGCAGCAACCAAAATCAGAGTCCGAGTAACTCGCGAGATTGAAATCGTCATGGTGTGGATACCACAAGCCGGTGCTTGGGTATCCTTCAAAATAGGCATGATTCTTTTGACGATCAACAGATGTGATTCCTTTGGGCTTGACAGATATCTGGCGCAGAGGCATGTGGGGTACATGATATCTGGTCTTGAAGCTGTGAGATACATCAGGGGTCCGATCATGGAGCGATATAGTGTTTCATCGACTCTCTCTCCATGCTCGTCTGGACAAATGCCATGGTTTGTGTCTAAAGGGGTAGATGTGGGTTTAGTTCATGTCATGTCAAATCTCTCCAACACGTCATGAACATACTTCGTCTGGTGAATGAAGATACCGTCTGGCAGTTGTTTAACCTAAAGCCCCAAAAAGAATTTCATCTCTCCCATAGCACTCATTTCAAACTTTTCTTTCATGACTTTCTCAAAGTCCTTACACAGATGTTCATTTGTCGACCCAAAGATTATATCATCCACATAGATTTGCACAATAATCAGATGTCCATCTACTTCCTTGGTAAAGAGGGTGTTTTCTACTGTTCCTCTGGTGAATCGGTTAGCCAGAAGGTGTTTGGAAAACGTCTCGTACCAGGCTCTCGGGCCTGGTGTAAACCATACTCTGCTTTGTTCAGCAAGTAGAACTTATCCTTGTGTAACGGATCGACAAACCCCGGTGGTTGGCCGACATATACCCCCTCTTTTACCTTACCATACAGGATAGCAGACTTCACATCCAATTGGTACATTTTAAATCCTTTCCATGAGGTGAATGCCAGGAATATGCGGATAGCTTCTAGACGTGCGACTGGGGCATAGACCTCATTGTAGTCTATCCCTTCTTGCTGATGAAAACCTTGAACTACGAGCCGAGATTTGTTGCGCACAACCACTCCTCTATCATCTCTTTTGCACTTGAAGACCCGCCGAGTGTTTATCTTTTTCTGTTTTGGGGGTAAGTTAACAAGTTCCCAGACTCCTAATTCTGGAATTGCAGCAATTCTTCCTGCATTGCTTCCACCCAACTTTCATCTTTAAGAGCATCTCTGAAGCTTCCTGGTTCTACCTGAGAAACAAAACAACTATGAGAAAATCTATTTTGAAGTGGAGCAACTTTAGAATAAAAACAACTTAGATCCTTATTGATCTGATTTCGCGTATTCACGCCAGCTTGCAGTTCTCCAATGATGTTGTCTGTCGGATGGTAGGAGACTGTTCTTGGCATCACTTCGCTTGGAACATCTACTAAGGTAAGATTAGTGATATTCTGATCAGAAACTTTTTGAAGAAGTGGTCTCATTTCTAGCACTGGTTTCAGCAGCTTGATTGTTAAGATAACTTGTAATCTCTTCTGATCGATCATCGGAACTGGATCCCCCATTATCAAAGGTAGGAGTTGGTTCAGGTTCTGCATTTGCTGGTTGAGTGGAAGATGGTTCTGTAGTATTCTGAACTAGTGCATCAACTAGTTCTGACTGAGTATTGCTCGGACCTGCTTCCGAGGGAGGAGTTGCTGTTGGAGAAATCACCAATGGCCCTGTAACTTGCTCTTGATTAGATATTTGATGTTGTTGAAATAGCAAGATAAGTTCTTCTTCAGATGGTTCTTCTGGCAGATCAACCGAATTCCACAACCCTTCGTAATTGAACAGCCAAGGATCTCCAGGTTTTTGAATGGGCATTGTGTATCTCTAGCAATCAACGTGTTGAGCAACGATAACCTGATTCATGCTTGGTAGATAACTCTCTTTTGCAGACTTGCATATCCAACGAAAAATCCTTCCAAAGATCTGGCTCCAAATTTTCCTTCCGGATCCAATACAGTACACGGTGATCCAAAAGGCTCCAAAAACTCTAGATTAGGTTTTCGCTGGTTAAGAATTTCAAAGCATGTCTTTTTGTTTTCTTGACAGTCATTACGCGGTTAAGGGTGTAACATGCAGATGCAACAGTTTTGCTCCAAAAGCTAATGGCAACTTTGAGTTAGCAAGCATCATGCATGCAGTCTCGATAAGCATTCTGTTCTTTCGTTTAGCTACTTCATTTTGTTGAGGATTATAGCTGAACTCTGATGAATACCCTTAGCATTGCAGAATTCGAGCATCTTGTTGTTCTTAAACTCAGTACCGTTGTCACTTTGATTCTCTTGATAGGCAAATGGTAAAGGTTTTCAATTTTTTGAAACAAGATCATTAAGTTTTCGAATATTTCATTCTTGCTTTCTTGAAAGAAAACCCATGAGAATCTTGAGAATCATCGGTTACGACCACGTAGTATAGATCTCCTGTTATACTTTTCACTTTGATAGGCCCAAAGAGATCCATGTGTAGCCTTTCCAGTGGAAGCTTGATAGAATTAAGAAAGCTTTCTGGAGTGTGACTTCTTATGTTGCTTCCCCTTTTTGTAGCTAATACAGTCATCTGACAGATGAAAATTTTTGAGATTCACCCCTTCCGCTAGATTGTTGTGCACTAGAAAATTCATCTTACTTAGGTGAATGTGACCCATCTTTCTATGCTAAAGAATTGATTCCTTTTCAGTGGCCTTCGATATAAAACATTGTCCTTCCTTTGAAGTAGTGGATGCGACGCTCATGTCTAACACATATAAATCATTTTCACGTGGAGCGCGCATGAGGATCCACTCCTCGGGAATTACGAAACCCGGTTTGAGAATGAGACACTCTTTGTCATTGAAGTTAGTTGTGAACTTCTTATCCCAGATCTGTGAAATGCTCAAAATATTGTTCTCAAGCTCAGCAATATAATTCATTTTGTCGAAAGACACAATTGTCAAAATTCCTTCTCCCACGATCCTGCCGCCCTGTGTCCTAGCAAACCCAACATAACCTCCCCTGATGGCTTTTACATTGTACAACAAAGCTAACATCTCTGTCATGTGTCTAGAAGCTCCATTGTCCATGATCCACTTTGAAATGATTGACCTTGGAAGCCCCTGCACACATGAAAAACATATTACTTAAAGAGAGAGACCCAAGCCCTTTCGGTCTTGGGTGGGACGGCAATGTCCAACTTTGGAACATTGGCAACTTGGATATCTTTCTTAATCTCAACCCATTGTCCAATCTTTGATTCAGTCTTTTCTTTTGATTTGACTGGGACATTGTTGACTTTGTGGTCACATGAGATGTTTTTGCTTTAGCCACCCAGGTTTGTGCCTTCGAAAATGCCTTTTTAATGTAAAGATTAAATTCTTTCTTTTCATTTTTCTTTGATGTTTCACCAACTTCAAACTCAGAATGATTTCAGTTGTTGGTTCCACATTAGGACTGGAATCTTCTTTCCTTTTTAAAATCTTTCTTGGCACAAACTCTGGACCCTTTTTCTTTTCATCTACTGTGAACCTCTTTTGTTTATGAACAAATTTTGGACAATTTTAAGAACATTGTCATGCAATATACCCAACTTTGTTACATCTGTAGCATGTTCTACTGTCGTTTCCAACAGTGTGTTCCAAATCCTGTTCACGAAGCTCCTTTTATTTCTTAAACTCATCGTTGGTTTGTTTGTTAATGACTTCTTTTTCATCAACTATGTTTGTTCCAAACACAAACTCAACTTTCTTTGTAAATTTTCTCTATCATGATTTGTTATTTCGTTTCTTTTCAAAACCTAACCTATCCCTCTTGTTTTTGGGGTAACTTCTACCTCTTGGATGAATGGTTTTGAGTAGAAAACCAGCAACTTGTTTTTCAAGATCAGATGTGTCAACTTCAATGAGTTTAAAGAATTTGTCAACACGATCAAAGTTAACATTCTGGACTGGAAATTCTTCATCAGTATATAGTTTATCTGATCCTTTTAGTTTGTAGATCAATACATTAGGATCATCACTTAAACCATTATCTGATGCTGTGATAAAATTTTCATGAAAACTTTTCTCACTTCTAGAAGGTGAACTTGACTCTGAATTCTCATTGTTTGACTTAGCACTTTCGTAAATGGTGCTATCAGACTCATTTTCAAACACGTTTTCAACTACTTTGGTTACCACCTCGGATTCACATTCCTTCTCAGATTTGGAATAGGTTACATCAAGATTTTTAGGCAGATCGTTACTCCTTTCAGTGAGTAAGTTTAAGTTCAGCGCCTTTTCCACCCCTGTCAGGATGTTTCTTAGCATAGCTATTCCACATTGGGGGTGGAACATGATCATAACATTTTCCAAGAATTTTATAGTTCTTCTTACCTTCTTTGGTATTTTCTGCTTTTGGAAGAATGTGATCAAGGACATACATGCTGGTAGAATAACTGATCAACATTTTGTTAACCCTTTCAGATTCAATTTTAGTTTTCTCCAGCTCGCTTTTTAGCTCCGCAATTGTGTTAATGTGAGATTAATGCCCATTTGTTTGTCCATCACAGTTGCTTTGAGCATTGAAAGTGTTTTGTCATCTTCTTTGACAGTTTTCTCATACTGTCGAATGGTCCTGCTAAGTTTATGATATGATTCTTTTACGGTGTTATAATCATATGACAACTTATCATTGTATGTTTTAAGTTCTATAAGAGCTTTTTCTTTCTCAGCAAATTGCTCACATGCTTTGGCATATTTTAAGCATGGGCTGACCATTTCGACAGTGTGAGCTTTGATTTTTCTTTTGATGTTTCAACCTTTTCTACCTGTTCTTTCACACTGACTACCTTGTTTGTATTGGCCATGAGTGCTTTGTTGGCAATGTCAGTTAAGCTCTCTAGTGTTACAGGTTTGGTTACATCAATCATCTCCATACTCTCTGCTTTTGTCTCTTCAAGGCTTTCTTCTTTGTGACCAGAATCAAAACTACCTGCAAAAGTGTTAAGAATTGTATCAAACAAACAAGGTTTAGGGTACCTCTGAGACATTCTTCTTCTTCCGCTGAGATCTGAAGTAGTCTGTCAGAACTTCTTCCATTTCTTCTTCTGTGAGTCCTTCTGATGATTCAGGTTCTTCCATTATTTTAACAACAAATGCAAGACTTTCCTTCTTGGAAATGAAATTTTCCAATTGAACCCTTCATCTTCTTGCGTGACCACAAGAGCTTTGTCTTTTGAGTTCGATGGTCCATCTTTGATTTGTGCCATTCGTTTCTCTAGCTGTGGTCAATGATAAATCGCCTTCTTGTAATAATCATCCCCAAAAGGATTTTGATTTCCCCTTACTTCACGATTTGGACATTCACGCTTGAAGTATCATTTATCCCTGCATTTAAAGCATGTAACTTTGGATTTATCAAATCCGAGTTTACCATCAAGACCTCTCAAATCGTCTCTTCCTGTGATTTCCATGAAGCGCTCAGCTTTCCGAACCACTGATGCCATACACCACATAATATCAATCAATTCCATTCTTCTGGATCAGTCTGGTCATAATCTTCTATTGTCATTTCTGGATTGCCGATTCTTCCAGCTACTAAACTTTCATAGGATTCCAGAACTGTTTCAAGTAGAACCATGTGTTGTTTCGCAGTTTGCTCGTTGAAGTCTTGAGCATTCTAAAGGTTTACTATGATATTGCATTGTAGAATTCGCTGGTTAGGATTGGATTGATTTGTTGATTGTTTTGTGGTTGATTGGAGCTGTGTGACGATTGTTGCCCTTGTGAAATATTTGGATTGAAGGAAGTAAATGATTGAAATCCACTTGACTGGTTGGAAGCTGGACTAGTATTAGAATTGGCACTAAAAGCTGTTTGAATCTTGGGACTCTGAACAGGTGTATTTGGATTTCCTTTGTAGTATAGACCCACATCCTGTTGCGCATTCGACTTCTTGCTCTTTGCCATTTTCTGTATTTCTAATTCATGACCTTCCAATTTTTTGATGAATCTTGGCAAACTGAGACTATCATACTCGGCTCCATTCTTCAAGATGGTCATATATGTTGCCCAATCTCCTTCAGGCAGTGAATCTGCCAATTTATCAACTAATTCTTCATTAGTTTTGATAATTCCCATATGCTTCATTTGTACTACTAGGTGGCAGTATCTTTCTATGAGCAGCTTCATGTTTTCGCCCTGAAGAACATTGAACACTTCAAATTCTTTGTTCAGTAACGCTTTCTTTCCCTTTCTGACATGTGTACTCCCTTGTACCCTTAATCGTAAAGCGAGCCACAATGACCGAGCATCGTCATCATGTTGCAAAAGAACCAAGATATCTTCTTTTATGGCTTGCTATAGAAGATTCATCATCTTCTTTTCATTAACATATTTCTCTCCTTCTTCATCGGTCAGACGAGCCAATGTTTCATCAATACCAAGTTCATTAAGGGTGCTTGATACTTGTTCTCAAGGGCAAACCAAATAGTTAAATTTGTCGCTTGAACCCAGTTCTGGAATCTCTCACTCCAACTTTCATAGTCTTCAATGTTCATGAGTTTCGGAGGCTTTGTAGTGGTTCCCATTTCGTTTTAGAGATTCATATTCTGACCTGCTATAGACGTTGTAACTGCTTGGGTGGCGAATGCGTTATGAAATTCTTCCTCACCTGACATCTTAAAATTACTTTTAACAGAAAACAGATTAGAACTGATTATCCTTAACTTATCTGAAAAACAAGATTAGACAGAAATTTTGGTACAAAATGGTAATTTATAATTTCATGCCAAATTTCGATTTTCGTACGAAAAAACTGATTTCGTGCGAAAATTTATAACTTTTGACACTTTAATCTTTTAAGTGTTTTAAACCTTTTGATTTTCGTACGAAAATGGTGTTTCGTGCGAAAATTCTTATATTCCTTGAACACTTGTTCACAATATCCCGTTTTCTGTAATTTCAAGAATGATTTTGATGGATTTTAGGTTGTATGTTTCAGTGAACTTGTTTAGAATTGATTTAACACGTTATACTAATAACCTAGTCCAAATTGTCCATGAAATCCTTCAGATCTAGATAAAGTTCCAAGAAAGAGTAGAAGAAGAGTTTCCAATGGATAATCTTGAACTTTGAAGTTTGAATCCAACTGAAACTTGGTTGTTTGTTCACAAATCAGACATCAAGGCTCTGATACCACTTGTGAATGTCAGGAACGGACCCAACTTATGAGCTTCCGGTCAGACTTGCTCAGCTAACAGAGGCGGAATTCATTGTTAGCTGATTGAACAAACAAAGAATAAGTGTGATGATTACGGTTAAAACCGTCTGTATCTTGTATTAATCAAACTTTGGAAAGATTACAGACTCGAGCAGGGCTTCTCCTCTGATCAACAAAACAACATGCTCAACAAACATCCTAAGTCACCTGTTTATAGGCAAGACAAGACAACACTAGTGACTCATGACCAAGGGATTTCGCACGAAATTTTCGTGCGAAAATCTACACGAATTTCGTACGATAATTCTAGAACTATACAAACAGTAACTTTCAAAACATAACCTTTGACGTTGCGAAACCCTATCTATACAACAGACTTGTCCTAGACGTAGGCAATAGACATATGTGGACCAACAAAAGCCAAACAAATCAATCAAGTCAAGCAAGTTCGAATCCAAATGTTCTACAGTGCAACATAGTGGTAAATCTGAACAATGCTCAAAATTTCACCGAACAGACAACCAAACAACACATCGCTCTACTTGCTTTAGTTCTCGAGTCTTATGAAAGGTTGGTCGCTGGAACGAATAGGAAATCCAGAGATGACAACTGAAGACTATGATCAAATTGATTCTGAAGAGCTAGAACTAATGGATATAAGTGGTGTAATGCATCTGTCGTTCGACGAGCCCAAAGATTTCTTGAAATCATGAGAAGAAAGGTTTTGGGTACTATGGATGGTAAACTTAGGTTCAACAAGTCGAAAGTTACGTGATTTAGATGTCGAGAAAAAGGACATTTTAAGAGAGAGTGCACTAACCGGGAAGTGAATGGAAACCAGAATCCTTTTGGCAACGACTATTATAAGAAGGTTATCTACCATCAACCATCTCCTTCAAACAGAAGAGCTATTCAAATTAAAGATGTTCCTCAACTCCAAGAGAAAAGGCCTTGGTTGTAGCACAAAAGGATGAAAGATTCAACTGGAATAAGTATATTACAAAAAATGAAAGCTTGGCATTATTGGCAGAAATCATCGAAGAGCTAGAACCAGAAATGAAAGAATGTTCGGATAACGTGATCTTTGATGAAGAAGCTTTGGAAGAAAGTATATTGGAGGAATATCTTCAACAATGATCAGACGAAGAAAACATTCAACATAATGCTTTCAGAAGTTTAACTCCACCTGATATGATTTCTTCTTTTGCAGGTTTCTTCAGCCCCGGATTCCAGAGTGAGTTGTGGAGACAGTGAAACCAGGGATTGAAGAAATAATCAACGCTGAGAAAGAAATGAAGTTGAAAATCTGACAAAGATCGCAGATAGCGATATGGCAAATTTGAAAGTGGTAGATTCTGATTCAGAGATAAAGAGATCGGAAAATGAGACAGAATTGGTAAAGGAAGTGGTGAAGGTGCAAATTGGCGAGGTTGAAAAACCTTGTACAAAGTGCACTAAGCAATGTGAAAAATGTGCTGAAAAGGATAAAATCATTAAAGAAATTAATAAGCATTCAGAACATTTCAAATATGATTATCGAACAATGAAAGAAGCTTATGATAAGATAAAGAGAACTTATAAAATGGTTGAGCAAGCAAATTTGGAAAATGGTAAAACGATGGATATGTTGAAGGCAACTGTAAAGGAAAGACAGATGACAATTAACATACATCTAAACACAATTGCTGAACTCAAAAGTGAATTAGAAAAGATGAAAATTGAAACTGAAAGAGTAAATAAACTCTTGATCCGTTACTCAAGCAATTCATATGTCATCGATCACATTCTACCTAAAACTGAAAAGGTAGACTATAGACGTGTTCCACCGCCCATGTGGCAAAGTTATTGTTAAAAAACACAAGATGGGATGGAAAAGGTGCTTAATCTAAAACTCAAATCTGAGATGGTTGATGAGCTACTTGAGAACATAGATATAGTATACACTAAATCTGAAAATGACAATGAAACTGAATTGGTAAAAAATGTGGTTGAAAAAGATTTTGAAAGTGATTCAATGATTCAACTTTTGAAAGTGTCGAATCAAGTTTGAATAGTTCTTATTCAAACTCACAATCTAAAAGTGAAGACATTGATCACAAAAAATCTTTTGAATCATCAGAAGACAGTTTAAGTGATGATCCTAACGTTGTTCTTTACAAAGTTAAGGATTCTAAAAAAATGTATTTTGATGAAACATTTCCGATTCAGAATGTGAAAGAAGATCATATTGATAAACTGTTCAAACTTGCTGAAGTAAACACATCTGATCTTGATAAAAATTTGAAGAAGTTTTACTCAACCTAAAAAGACATTCAACAATTATTGGAAAAGGGAGGAGATTTTCTTGAGAACAGGAAAGGTAGTTTGGGTTTTGAACAAAACAAGAATGAAAGAAAATTTCCAAAGACAAATGTTTAAAAGAAAAAGGTTGAATTTGTTTTCGGAACTAACACGCTAAGTGAAAGAGAAAACCATTGGTAAAAAATCCAATGATGAGTTTAAGAAAGAAAAGGAGCTTCGTGAATAGACCAAGAACTTCAAGGTTGCTGATAATAGGACATGTTTCAAATGCAATGAAATTGGTCATATTGCACGTATTGCACAAAATGTCCTAAATCTAAATCTGTTAATCAAGACAAAAGGAAAACAGAGGATGTTAAGTCAAAGAAACTAGATTTTGTGCCAAAATTCATCTTGAAACGAAATCATGAAAAACCACAAGTGGTAAATTTTCAACATCTTAAAAAGGTGAATCTTCGAAAAGAAGTGAACAAAAGGATTCAAAATTTTAGATCAAAAAGGCACATTTGAAATCACAAAACTGGATTCCAAAGACGAAAACATCTTATGAGGTTCCAAAATCAACTGTGATGGTAAAACCCAAACAAAACATCGAAATAAAAACTGTAAGGTGGGTTCCTGTTAGGAAAGAAGAGAAATTTCCGACATTTGACATTCCTATCCCACCCAAGACCGAGAAGGCTTGGGTCTCCCTATTTAGTAATTTCTTATTTGCATGTGCAGGGGCTTCCAAGGTCAATCATATCTAAATGGATAATAGACAGTGGAGCTTCCAGGCATATGACAGGGATGCTAGCTTTGCTTTATGATGTCAAATCTATCAGAAGAGGTTATCTAGGCTTTGCAGGGAATCAAGGAGGTCAGATAATCGGAGAAGGAAAGTTATCAAACGCGGTTGTATCATTTGATAAAGTGAAGTACATCATAGAATTTGCAAATAATCTACTTAGTATTCTCAGATATGTGACAAAAAGTTCACCACTCATTTTAACGACAAAGAATGCATGATTTTGAAACCAGTATTTAAGATTCCGGAGGAATGGATTCTTATGAGTGCCCCGAGAGAAAATGATCTATATGTTTTAAAATGGGAATAGCTTCGACAATATCAAAGTTGGCACAATATTTTGTTACTAAAGCTACAGAGAAAGAATCAGAGCTATGGCATAGGAAGATGGGTCACATACATTTGAGAAAAATGAATTTTCTGGTTCATAACAACCTAGTGAGAGTGTTAATCTGAAAAGTTTCCATTTGATTGATGATTGTCTGAGCTGCAAGAAAGGGAAGCAACAGAAGAAATCCCACCCAAAGAAGTTATTGAATTCAATCAAGTTACCACTAGAAAGACTTCACATGGATCTCTTCGGACCTGTCAATGTTAAAAGCATTTCTAGAGATCTATACTGTCTGGTTGTTACTGATGATTATTCAAGATTTTCGTGGGTATTCTTTCAAGAGAGTAAAGATGAAACTTTTCAAAATTTGATGATACTCTTTTGAAAGCTTGAGAATTTGTATCATTTGCCAATACGAAGAATCAGAAGTGATAACGGAACAGAATTCAAGAACAATTACATGCTCGAATTTTGCAACGACAAAGGCATTCTTCACACATTCAGCGCCCCCATACTCCTCAACAAAACGGAGCTGAACGTAAGAATCGCACACTTATTGAGCCTGTAGAACAATGCTTGCAGATTCAAAGTTACCTGTAAGTTTTTGGAGTGAGGCTATTGCATCTGCATGTTATACTCTAAATAGGGTATTAACTATCAGACCTCATAAGAAGACATGCTTTGAACTTCTCAATCGACGAAAGCCGAACTTGGAATTTCTTGAACCGTTTGGATCTCCATGCACAATTATTGATCCTGATGGAAAATTTGGTGCAAGATCTTTAGAATGATTCTTTGTTGGTTATGCTAGTCCACTTCGACGTCTGTTCTTACCAAGTTTGAATCAAGTGATTCTAGCACAACACGTTGACTGTCAAAGATATACGATGCCAACACAAAAGGCAGGTGATTCTTGGATGTTCAATTATGAAAGCTTGTGGAATTCTTTTGACCTTCTAGAGGAACCAAACGAAGAAGAACTTGAAGTGTTGTATCATTTACATCAAACTGCAAATCAAGAATAAGTTCCAAGGCTTATAGTAATAACGCAACCATCTGTTGGAACAAACCATTCCGGAGAAGGTCCAAGTAATTCGCAAGATGAACCAGTTGTTGAATCAGTGATTAATTCAATAGAGCCCATTTCTTCTCAAGCAAATGATTCTGATTCTAAAGGGTCTCCGACTTATGATCAAGATGGCGAATCAGTTCTGATGATGAATCCGAGCAGATAACAAATTTGTTAAATCAATCTGCAGGTCCTAGTAATCAAAATGAAGCATCAACAAGCAATACCGTTGCTGATTCAGTGGCTGAACAAAACATTACTAATCTATAAAACGAAGTAGTGGTTTCTGATGAAGTGATGCCAAGAAATCTATCTTATCACCCCTCAGACAACATTATTGGCGAACTGCATGTTGGAGTTAAACGAGATATCAAAATAACAAAGCTCTTAGTTGTTTTTATACTAAAGTAGCTTCTGTTCAAGAATATTGTTCTTATCGTGCTTTTATCTCGCAGATTGAACCAAAGTTTGTTAAAGATGCAATAGTTGATGAAAGTTGGGTCAACGCTATGCAGGAAGAACTGCAGCAATTCAAAAAGTTAGGAGTTTGGAAGCTTGTAGATCCTCCGGCAAATAAAAAAGCCATCGATACTAAACGGGTCTTCAAGTGTAAGCGTGACGATCGAGGAGTTATCATGCACAACAACGCTCGACTCATTGTCAAAGGTTTTCATCAACAAGAAGGAATTGATTACATAGAAGTCTATACTCCGGTTGCAAGACTGGAAGCAATCCGCATATTCTTGGCGTTTGCGTCATGGAAGGGCTTCAAGGTGTACCCGCTAGATGTCAATCAGCTTTTCTCTACGGAAAAGTGAAGGAGCTAGTTTATGTCGGACAACCACCGGGGTTTGTCGATCCACTAAACAAAGACAAGGTTTGTCTACTCAACAAAGCTCTATATGGGTTGCATCAGGCCCCGAGAGCCTGGTATGAGACTTTGTATCAGCACCTTGTAGACAATGGCTTTACAAGTGGTACAGTGGATAACACGCTCTTCACGAGAGAAGTCGAAAATCATCTGCTGATATACAAATCTATGTGGATGACATCATATTTGGTTCTACAAATGAACAACTTTGCAAAGAATTTGAAGCAGTCATGAAGAAGAAGTTCGAAATGAGTTCTATGGGCGAGATGAAATTCTTTCTGGGATTACAGGTTGATCAACTGCCTAATGGTATCTTTATTCATCAAACTAAGTATGTTCATAACGTTTTGTAGAAGTTTGAGATGACTAGCACTAAACCGCTTTCAACACCATTGGCACTCAACCATGGAATCTGCCCAGATGAACATGGAGCTAAAATTGATGAGACTCTATATCATTCAATGATAGGATCCTTGATGTATCTGACAGCTTCTCGGCCTGACATCATGTATCCTACCTGCCTTTGTGCCCGTTATCAATCCAGTCCTTGACTTTCACATTGATGATCGTGAAAGAATTTTCAGATACTTGAAGGGTTGCCCTATCACTGGCTTGTGGTACCAAAGAACGGCAACTTTGATCTCATGGGATATGCTGATTCTGATTTCGGATGCGACAAACTTAACGCAAAGTCTACGAGGGCCGGTTGCTAGTTCTTCGGAACACGCTTGGTAACGTGGCAGTGCATGAAACAAACCATGGCCACTCTCTCGACTTGTGAGGCTGAATACATTTTAGATTCAAGTTGTTGTTCACAGTTATTGTTGATCCAACAACAGATGAGAGACTTTGGATTGCAATTTCTTGCACTCCTTTATACGTGACAATAAGGCAACAATTGACACATTGAAACCAAAAATCCAGTTCAACACTCTAAAACCAAACACATTGAAATTCGATATCACTTTATTCGTGACTGCTACGAAAAGAAGTTGATTCGAATTGAAAAAATCCACACTGATGAACAAAAGGCAGATTTTTATACCAAACCACTTCCATTAACAAGGTTTAAGTACGTAATGAGACTAAACGGTATGAAAAATCTTTCATCAGATACGGAGGATGAGGTTGAATATGGATCAGATGACGAGTTTTCGTGATCCTCATCGGTTGTCATTTTTATTAGGTTTTAGAATTTCTTTCTTTAAAAACAAAAATACAAAAATATGTTTTTGATTTTAGGGGGAGGAAGTTTGGGAAAATACAAAAACATTACTTAATCAAAAAGTAATAAAACATGAAAAGACAAAATGAGTTTTAGTGTGAAAAGAGGAAATGATAGTACATCAGTGGACTATCATAGTATGCTAAAGATTCCCAAGTGGAACATACCTTCAAGACGAGGTGTGTTTAAGATAACGAATTGATAGCGAATTGATATCTGGGGTATTAAACAAGTTCGTCTGACTTTGCGGAAGCAATGAACTAGAACTTGTAGAATACTTTTGCTTATGAACCTGAACAACTAATATTGAAATCATCGAAAGATATACAATAAGCAGTTCAAAAGATTCCAAGTGGAACACACCTTCAATACGAGCCTTCATCTCTTTGCCCGTACGGTGGTACTAAGGTCTCGCATTACCCAGATTACAGATATCAGTTATCTATACTCACTTGTAAGATGAAATCTAGGAAATCTTGATAAGGGAGTATATTCTGAGGTGGGATACACAATTAAGAAAGTTCTTAAAGATTACCTAGAAGTATCTTGGATCAATTGAGAAATGTGATGGAGTTTAAGAGGATCATTATACTAACAATCTAAGTGAATTTGTCTTGATTCTTAAAGTCAAAAATTAAAGGTCAACGGTACTAGTGATATGTCTCAAAAACTGACATGATCCTCTAACACAAACTCACAAAAATATGTCTGTAAATATGTTTGTACATAGTGAATTATGTTTCATTTTAGAAAACTCAAAAAGATTTTTAGTGTGTTTTAGCATAAACTTTGGAAAATTCAAAAAGATTTTATTTCTATCTTAGTTTCGACTACCGATGATGGAAAACGGATCTTCAAAATCCAGAGGTGCTGAATACTGATGAAAATCATGAGACAATGGGTTGGGAGCTAATTTGAAGTAAAAAAACATTTTGAAAAGATTAAAAAGTTCATTAATTTGAAACTTTACACTACCGAAAACATCAGTTTGTTCACAAAAAGGTCAACCAAGGTCATTAACATGGACTTGGTAGACAAATCAGTTAACTAGGGTCATTAACTTAGACTTGGTTATCTGAGTGGGTTGATAAAACAGTTTAACGAACAAAGTTTGAAAAATCTAAAAATTTGAAACTTTCAATTCGTACGAAGTGTCAAGTTCGTACGAATTGAACATAGAGATCAACTTCGTACGAATTGTACAAAAGGACTATATAAAGGACAAATTCGTACGAATTCATCATTTGTTCACTGTTGATCTTGAGAGAGTTTTGTGCGAATTAAGAGAATTTGTTCAATTTAACCATTATACTACCAAAAATTCATTGTTAGGGTTGATTCACACACTTTGTACAATGGTTAAGGTTTAAAATCAAACTTTCACCGTTAAATTTGTTGTTTTTGGACATTCGGACCTTTAAACTCAGATCTGTGATGATTTAATGGTCAAAACCTAAAATTGAACATAGATTCTTGTAAATCGGTGTGTTTAGATTGATTTGGACCGTTTAATTGTTGAAAACCATTGAAAAACTCATGTTACAGGTTTAAGTGGAGAAGACGACCACTTCGTAGAAAGTTGCAGTTCGTACGAAGTGAATGTTTACTGAGTTTGTATATCTAATTCATACGAACTGGATCATATTTTATAAAAAAATGTAATTCGTACGAAGTGGATGGAAAATTGTGTATAATTGTTAAATATCAATTCGTACGAATTGATAACTGCCTAATTCGTAAGAACTGAAGAAGTAAAAAGTTGAAATTATTGAAAAAATGTTTAAGTGTTTGTGTTTTTGTGTTGCGCAGGAAAAGAAGTCCAATTATTCGAAGTTCCACAACACCTGTTGTGTGCTGGATATAAAGAATTTTCCGAGATTAGCGTCGTTTAAAGAAATTTTGGATTTCATGAAGCGCATACAGATCAACAAGGCGCTAACACATCATCAAACGGCATATAAATCACATGTTGAGAATTTCTGGAATGCTGCAAGATACGTTGAAGCTGAAAAAACTCTATATTCGCGGTAAGGATTGATGACAAAGATGTTGAGGTCAAGATAACGGAAGCCGATGTTCGCAGAGTCGTAGAGTTTAAAGACAAAGAATCAGATCTGACAGGCTATCCAGAACGATTGTTGAAGGGTTGTTTCTACAGGATGGCTTATCGAGGATACGTGAACGCCACAACTTGGAAAAAGAGAAATCTTGGGAGACCATACAAGTTCTTTCTTCATTCCTTGGTACATGCGTTGAGCCACAAGAAGGGAGGTTTTGATGACATCCATGACTATCAAATGTGTATGGCTACGGCGTTAGTACTAAATCTGCCATTCAAGTTCTCGCACGTTAGTTTTTACTATATGATGAAGAATACTAGAGCTGACAAGTTTCTTCAGTATCCGAGGTTTGTCCAGATGCTTCTTGACGATAAATTCAAAAACTTGAAGAAAAAAAGATGATGATATTTTGTATCTACATCACATGGATGATGACATAAATATTTGAGGCAAGATAATGAGCCACCAACGAAAGCAATGTTGGAGCAATTGCTAAGAAAGATTACATTGCTTCAGAATTAGGTCCATGGCGTAAGGATACTAGTGGTGATGAGAAAGATGAGATAGAGGATACTAAGGCTGAAACTGAGAAGAAGCGTAAACGTTCTACAAAGAAAGCTTAGACTATGTTGGTTGATGAACCTGAAGATGAGCCTGAGAATGTTGAAGCCGAGAACATTGAAACTGAGAATGTAGAAACAGAAAATGTTGAAACTAGTAAATATAGAAGTTGAAAATGTTGAAAATGAAGACGTTGAGGGTGATGATCACGGTGTTTTCTCTGCTACTTTAGACAACAAAGAATCTGAAGACTCCACTGATATTCGAGAACGTCAAATCAGAGAAGAATCAGAGCAAGAAAAACTGAAAAAGAAGGGAGATGATGTGTATGTACCATCTGAGCATGAGTTAGAAGAGGAAGTTAGGTCGAAAAAGAAAACAAGGTGTACAAAGAGTAAAACATTAGAAGTTAAGAAGACAACAGGGTCATCAGCTGCGAAAGCTAGAAGGAAAATGTTGAAAAAATCAAAGCCTGTATCAGAAATAGCTGCTTCTACTCTACTAACTTCACCATTACACATTACACCACAAGCTTCTCCCACTCACACTGAACCACCACCTACTACTTCACAACCTATACTTCCACAACCACAATCAACTAAACCATTAACAGATAGATCCGTTACCAACTGGTGAAAGGTCAATGATTTATGAAGAACCGGTAATGGATATGGTTGCAGTAGGTCAAGTCGTTGATATTGTTGATAATCCTATTCTACAAAGGATTGCTGAAATTAGACGTCAAAGAGCTGAAAGAGCTTTAGCAGAAGAGGAAGTAAACAAAGATGAAGATGAAAATGACGATGAACCAAGGAAAGATGATGACAAAAAGGGTGATTCTGATAAGAAATATGATATATGATGATGATGATAATCAGGAAGGTGTTGGTGTTACTATCGAAAGTGCTAAATTTACTAGAGAGTTTGATTAGGATGCACTACTGAATGATGAATTTGTGACACCCCGTGTTTTCGAATTTCTATCCGTACTGTAATTTTGAACGTGTTATTATAAATGGTGCAATAATAATTAAGTGTTATTAAAGCCCAATAAAAAATTATAAAGCCCCAATGTGTAATAGAATTTGCAAAAGCTGAAATTTAAGAATTCCCGTATTTTTAAAGCTGCGACAGACCATAATGAATATTGGTGATGACCCGGTTAGTATTTAGAAGCCCATGAATGTGCCTAACATGTTAATATAAGGTGGAATTATAAGTCATTGGGGGAAATTTAGAAGAAAAGCGCATACGCCTTAATTGGTAGTTTCTGTCTAAATTGTCCGGAAATTGCTTGTGCGACAGATATTTAACAGTCCTGAGCAAACCCAGACACCACTAAACATCCGTTATTATTCTAATTGTAAAATTATGATGGAACTAAATATATGAAAATTATTCCATAATTAATAAGTTTAATCAAGTGAAATAAGGCTCCAAGCTTTTATAAAAGGTGCAAGACTTTTATAAATTGAACAAATAATAATTTTTACAATATATATATAATATATATATATATATATAAAAAACACCCCATCCTACAATAAAAGTCGGCCATGGGGCCCACTCCCACATAAATCCCTACATATCCATAAAATCTTCCATAATCTTATCAAATCTCTTACACATCCACTCACAATTAAACCCAAACCCACACTCCACCTCCTAATCATTTCTAACCCTTCCCAAGACACTCTCTCTCCTCCTTCTCTCTCCATATAACCGTCCACCACCATCTCCCTCACCACTTCACCCATTTCATTTTCTTCATCTCTCAAAACCTCCCATTTCACCTTCATTTACACACACTTAAGAGTTGTTAAGCAATCCTTGAAGAATCCAAGCATCCATAGGAGATTATCAAGGAGGAATCAGCTCCAAGAAGCTCTCATACTCTTAGAAATGCTAGTGTGTTCATTTAAGGTAATACATCTCTTAAAACCCTAAGATTTGAGATTGTAGTTTGTATAAAAGTGAAGTTGTTCATCAAACAAGAGGATTTTTCTAACGAACTAATCAAATCAGTAAGTTCAGGGTTTTAATAAGAAATTTTGAGGGTTATAAGGTGTGTGAATGATTCATGATTAAGGGTATGTGAATGGTAGCGTTATAGGTTAAAATGATGCTTAAAAGGGACATGCAAGATAATAAATTAGGGGTTTTGTGTAATCTGAGTTTGGTGCTATATTTGAAGTAATTTATGGTGTAAAAATGTTTGATGATAGATTTGGATGAAAAACCCTAACTTAGGAGGGTGTATTATGCTTGATTTAAGTGAAAAATGCAAGATAAATGTAGGATGTTGACATGCATGTATAGATAAATGCTGAACTGAAAATATGGTGATATAATGGTAATATTTTATGTATAATATTCAGGTCACATCTAAATTTTATGAAAAGCATGAGTTGGAAACTTACAATCTAGTAAATCATGCTTAAAATGTGTAAAAAGTGGTTATAACTAGGGCATTAGAGATGATTTATGTGGAACTGAAAAGTTTAAGCTAAAAACATGATATTTTATCCATAAAAATCAGATTATAAGTTTGGAATATGATCAACATGATTTGGATTGCTTATGTGGTAATTATAGGCTTAAAAAGGCGTAAAAATGGCGATTTTGGGTATGATCGAAACATGCAATGTAAATCTAATTTAAAAAAGAAAATTTAGACATATAATATCATGTTATAACAGGTCTTAAAGTGTATATTATGATGTGTCCATGTTTGATATGTTTTATGTGAAAGAAATGAGTCGAAAACACTAATTCTACGCTTAAAAATTGGACATATCTATGCATGTGTAAACTTTGTGACATAAACTGTCTTGAATGATAATAAAATGTATAACATGAATATCTTGGTATATAAAGTGTATTTTGGTCTTACATGATGAATATGGAATGATTAATGCAAGATAAGTAGCTAATACGAACGCATGATACGTTTGGTGTTACTATGAGGAAACTATGTGATTTTGTTAAAGTATGATTGTGTGATGATGATGGTATGTAATATGATTGTTAAGATGAGTTATGTGGCTTGTGTGATTTATGAAGTATTGGGTGTTTATAATAAGAAATGCTTAAGTATGGATTTGATTTACGGGAAATCGTAATAATAAAACTTGGTTAAATAAGTAGGTGTTGGTGTGTGTCGTTGAGTGGATATTTAGAGGGAAACAATACTTCATTTTGGAATAATTGAACACTAAGAAAGTAGGGAAAATATAACCGTAAGGGTCGTAGTCACCAACGGGACGTCCAAGTAACGGGTCAAAACACAAAAAATATTTAATAAGTCTAAAGGGTTGAATGAACAACTTCGTTAGCAGACTTGAATTTAATCTGAAAGTGTACCTTGTATATATAGGGCACTAGTAGGCGAATACCTATTCAATTCGGGCTTTTTTTGCAAACATTTAACGCACCCAAAGGTGAGTTCACGGCCTCTTTTTAAATTATGATTTTACATTTCGGGGGAGAAACACGTAAAGTATTTTGAGTTAATATGATCAAGAGATGACAAAAGGAAATGTAATCTTTGTTGGCCTTGAGTAAGGGCCTTAAGTTACCCTAACGAGGGTGTATCCATGGACATTTTCCCGCCGCTTGTAATTATTAACCTCTTTGTTGGAGGGCACCGGATATATAGATAGATCTATCAGGTTTTGACAAACCCCAAGCTTGTCGATCGGTCGTCCAATCATAAAAGACAAGGAATATATGTTGAAAAGAAGAATATGGGAAACGATTAAGGTTTCGTTTTGATTATGGGCTCTTGGTTGCAAACATCATTTCGTATTCCTAGATAGTTTACGAATGTCGATCTAACGTTTTCATATTTTTTTCAAAATGGAAATCAAGAATAAATATTTTGATATTTAAAAGTAAGTAAAACCCGTGAATTCGCCAACTTTGTGTTGATATTTTGAAACATGTTTTTCAGGTACATAAGTGGCTTCGGAGTTTGAAGTGGGTTTAGGGCAACTCAAAAAAAGGACAATAATAAAACTTGTGTCATGAGTCCACGAGATGGAACTTTAACATGAACACTTTAATCAATACATTTTGGATGATTTATAACTTTTAACTATTTTCGTCTACTTTAAATAATTATCTATGTTGCCCTATAATTATTGATTGCCAACCTCCGTCACCACCATTCTTATCTTCCGTTGCAAATTTCGGGGTGTGACAGAAGTTGGTATTAGAGCCAATGGTTATAGCGAACTAGATATTTTCAATATATTTAAAAAAAATGATATGAAAAATCTAGACTATAACCGAAGAAAGTTAGAATACTATCAAACTCACGAAGCCATTAGTAGACAAATGAGTATCTCATGATTGATTTTTGAGAATCTTATGAGATGTCCATTTATATGCATACTGTTTACTTTTATGCAAGTTATTTATATAGTACGGATAAAATCATGTTACAGATGTCGTCTGAGTCGCGTACTATCACTATTCCCTCAGATGATGAGATGGAGTTTGCCTCCGTCTCACCCACCACTCCACTACCACCTTCGCCTTCTGGATTCGCGAGAGTTCAAACTCCTGTTGAAGGTGCTGGTTGGATTGGGGAATCTGAAGACGAGGACCCTAGTGAGACCTAACCTGTTACTGAGACCCCTGTTGTAGAGACTCTTGTCATAAAGCCTCATGTCTACGATGTTCGAGAGACGCTCTGGGAAGGAGCCGATGGTTGAGCCATCTAGCGATGAAGAGCGAGATGAGGTTGAGCCCCACCACCCATTTCGACCCGTTTACCCACATTTTGGAGGAGCCCATACAATCTTTACATGACGCAAGACAGTTGGACCTCTCAAGAAAAGGAAGTTGGCTGCCACAGGTTCGAGTCCTACGCCAAAGACTGACGAGAAGCTATGTAGCTAGGCGATGGGGTTGGTTAGCGATCAGGTCCAGAAATGGACTGACGAGGAGGGAGTCCGTCCAGCCTTCAAGGAAGGCGAGTCATCCAACACCTCACGAGTCTTGCCTCTCACAAGGCAGACTTTGGAGCGAACTGTGCCATAACTAGCGGCACGATGTGCCCGTCGAGCGTCTTAACTCTTTGCAGGGTCGAGTCAGAGTAGTTGGTCGTCGGTGTGAGACCTTGATATGATCGAGTGGATGCATTGAGAAGAAGCAAGCAGTTGAGGAGAAGGCTGGAGAGACTACGCAGTCCCAGATATCGGAGCTGAAGGCAAGAGATGGCTGATAAGAAGAAACATATGGAAGATGCTGAGTATAGAGCTCAATTGATGGGCCAACAGTTGGATATGGCCTGGGAGATGATCTATGGCTCGATAGATAGGGAGATGGTTGCATTGCAGCGAGTGGACGCGCTCGAGCAACGCGTTGAACCCACTGTTGCTTTAGCTGTCATATGCATCCTACTCGCCTCTACAGCCATACAGTTGGGAGCCCATACCAGATTCGCACGTTAGCTTCACCATGTATTTGAACTGAATCAATATTATGAATGGGAACACTTGTATCGGTGGAAGCTTTAGTTTCACCAATTTTGATATTTTGTGTTTTCAAAACAATGTAACAAGTGATTATTACTCCTATTTAATGCTATGATTTATGTTTTATTTATCATGTGTTGTCGTAATGCCTTTGTGGTTGGATGATTGTTTTGATGGTCGTGATTAGTTACTATTCATACGTGTTTGATTGACTTTAATATTGCGCGAATATTATCTCATCAAATCGAAATGTTTGTTTTAGAAAGAAAACTATGCCTCTAAAGTCACGAACTGGTGATGGAACTAGTAACGCTCTCCCTACCACTCCTGAGGAACTAGCTTTGTTGATCTCTCAGCATGTGAATGCCGCCTTAGCCCAATGTGAAGCTATTAATGTTGACAACCAGACTCATGGTAATATATCACTTATAGTACTAGTGAAGTTAAGTTACCATATTATTCCGATCTACTGATCTTGAGATTTTTCAATTGTTAACCTGATCAATTTACACAATTTCGAAATCAGGAAATCAAAACCAAGATTGTTCATACAAGACTTTTCAAGCTTGTCAACCACGATTATTCGTGGGAACTGAAGGTCCACTTGGGGTAGTGCGTTGGATTGAGAGAATGGAAGTTCTGATGGTCACTAGCAACTGTAGTGCTGGTCAGCGTGTGAAGTATGCTACTAGTTCACTGTTGGATGATGCCCTGACTTGGGGGAACACCCAAGTCAGGCATTAGGAGAAGAAGCTGCTTATGGACTTTCATGGAATGTTTTCAAGGATAGGTTGATGAGAGAGTACTGCCCACGAAGTGAACTGCAGAAGGTAGAAGCTGATTCTGGAATTTGAAGATGGAAGGTGCTGAAGTCCGCTAGTATAATTCCACTTTCAAGGATATGGCCCGACTGTACACTACTTGGTCACGCCAGAGTACAAGCGCATTGAACGGTACATATAGGGCCTAGAACCCGAAATCGTGGTATGGTCACTTCGGCAAACCCCAGAACCATCAATGATGCCATGAGAATAGCTTGTTCGTTAACTGATGACACAGCGCATAAGGGTGATCTGTCTAAGAGAGGAAGCGCTGACAAGAAGTTTGTTATGGCAGACAAGAAAATGGTTGAGTCTAAGCAGAAGCCATCTGAATCGAAGAAGAGATGGTCTGGAAGTTCTGGAAGTCGTTGGGGCAACAAGAGAGGTAGAGATCAAGGTTCAAGTCGAATGTATGCTGCTAACGCAAGTAACTAAAAGAAGGGTTCGAGTTCTTCTTCAAAATGCAACACTTGTGGGAACCTTCATTCGGAGAATGCAAGAAGTGGTGAAAGTGCAACAGATTCGGGCACCTAGCCCAAGATTGTCGAGCCCAGGTCCCAGGCAATGATGGGAACCGCAATAGTGGTGGTTATGAATGTGGTGATGAAGGACATTTCAAGAAGAATTGCCCCAAGTTGAAGAATGCAAAAGGCAGGGCGTTTGAGATGAATGCACGAAACGCCCGCAAGGACCCCTCTGTAGTCACGGGTACGTTTCTCGTAAACAACCATTTTGCCTTAGTGCTCTTTGATACTGGAGCCGATTTAAGTTTTGTTTCTAAAAACTTTGAACTTTTACTTGGCTTGAGGTCAAGCAAACTTGATAGTAGGTATTCAATAGAATTAGCTAATGGTAAAGTTATAGAAACCAAAGAAGTCATTCGAGGATGCACACTTCAGTTGAAGGAACACAAATTCCCTATCGATCTTTAACCTGTTGAGTTAGGAAGTTTCGATATCGTTGTAGGAATGGATTGGTTGTCCAAAAATCACGCTGAGATTGTTTGTTCTGAGAAATTGGTACGTCTACCACTCTCTAATGGAGAAATCTTAGAAGTGCAAGGCGATAAGAAGAAAGTGGATCTTAAGATCGTCAGTGTCATGAAGACGCATAAGTATTTGCGTAAAGGATACCCAGCCTTTTTAGCGAATGTAGTAGATACCAAGGCCGAAGAACGTAAGCTAGAAGATATTCCAATCGTATGTGATTTTCCGGAAGTTTTCCCCGAAGACTTACCTAGTCTACCGCCCCCTAGGCAGATAGAATTCAAAATCGACCTTGCACCCAGAGCAGCGCCAATAGCACGATCTCTGTATCATCTAACTCCGTCGGAAATGCAAGAGTTATCCCAACAATTGCAAGAGTTATTAGATAAAGGATTCATAAGACCAAGTTTCTCACCCTGGGGAGCACCAGTTTTATTTGTGAAGAAGAAAGATGGATCATTCAAAATATGCATTGATTACCGAGAACTAAACAAGCTAACCATCAAAAATCGATACCCATTACCGAGGATTGATGATTTGTTTGGTCAATTGCAAGGATCTAGCTTTTATTCAAAGATTGATCTCTGTTCCGGTTACCATCAGCTAAGGATAGCCGAAGAAGACGTTTCCAAAACAGCGTTTAGAACACGAAATGGCCACTATGAATTTTTGTTATGCCGTTTGGGTTAACCAATGCACCCGCAGTATTCATGGATCTTATGAATCGAGTGTGTAAACCATACTTAGATAAATTCATGATAGTATTCATCGATGATATACTTATCTATTCGCGAACTAAAATGGAGCATGAGGAACATCTGAAGCTGATTCTGGAGCTATTAAGGAATGAGAAGTTGTATGCTAAACTCTCTAAATGTGAGTTTTGGATTCGAGAAGTGCATTTTCTCGGTCACGTCATAAATAAGAAGGCATTACATGTGGATCCTGCAAAGATTGAAGCAATTAAGAACTTGGAAGTGCCAAAGTCTCCTACGGAGATACGACAATTCTTAGGATTGGCAGGATACTATCGAAGGTTCATAGAGAATTTTTCTAAAAACCTTTGACGCTATTGACACAGAAGGATCGAACGTACTCTTGGAGTGAGAAACAAGAGGAAGCTTTTCAGACGTTAAAACAAAAGTTGTGTAGTGCTCCTATTTTGTCCTTCCTGATGGGACAGATGGATTTGTGGTGTATTGTGATGCCTCACACCAAGGACTTGGTTGTGTCTTGATGCAAAGAGATAAAGTCATAGCTTACGCCTCCCGACAATTAAAGTTGCATGAGAAGAATTACACGACACACGACTTGGAGTTAGGAGCGGTGATTTTTGCGTTAAAGATTTGGAGACATTACTTATATGGTACTAAGTGTAGATCTACACTGACCATAACAGCCTCCAACACATCTTTGATCAAAAGGAGCTTAACATGAGGCAACGACATTGGGTAGAGTTACTTAATGATTACGAATGTGACTTTCGTTATCATCTAGGCAAAGCCAATGTTGTAGCAGATGCCTTGAATAGGAAAGAAAGAGTGAAACCGTTATGCGTTCGTGCATTGGGATTAATGATTCAAACGAGCCTCACGGCTCGTATCTGTGATGCACAACGTAGAGCGTTGAAGAGCAGGAAGATTAAGAAAGAAGGATTGTGTGGGATGGAAAGCGAGCTTACACCCAAGGAGGATGGTGTGTACTTCAGAGATCGAATTTGGGTGCCACGTCTAAGAAATTTGCAAGAGTTGGTCCTGGACGAGGCCCACAAATCAAGGTATTCAATCCACCCAGGGTCAGACAAGATAAAAGACCTCAAGGAGTTCTATTGGTGGCCCAATATGAAAGGCGAGGTGGCTCTATAAGTTAGCAAGTGCTTAACCTGTTCGAAGGTTAAAGCTGAGTATCAAAAGCCGTTTGGGATTTCGCAACAACACGAGATTCCTCAGTGGAAATGGGAAAGAATAACCATGGATCTTATAACCAAGCTGCCAAGGACATCCAGTGGTCATGACGCTATTTGGGTAGTTGTTGACCGCTTAACAAAATCTGCTCACTTCTTACCAATTAAGGAAAACTATGATGTTGATAAGCTATCAAAAATCTATCTCAAAGTAATAGTTGCATGACACGGAGTGCCAATTTCGATAATCTCCGATAGAGATGGTCGCTTTACATCGAAATTTTGGCAGTCGCTGCAAAGAGCGTTAGGATCACGTCTGGATTTGAGGACGGGATATCACCCGCAAACATATGGTCAGAGTGAAAGGACTATCCAAGCGGTAGAAGATATGTTGCGAGCATGCGCTGTTGATTTCGGTGGAAATTGGGACACTCACTTACCTTAGTTGAGTTCTCTTATAACAACAGTTACCACTCGAGTATCAAGGCAACCCCTTTTGAAGCACTATATGGAAGAAAATGTCGATCGCCCCTGTGTTGAGCAGAAGTCAGGGAAAAGCAATTAACTGGACCTGAAATAATTCAAGAGACTATTGATAAGATCTCTCAAATCAGGGACAGATTAAAAGCAGCCTCAGACCGACAGAAAAGTTAGGCCGATAATAGAAGGAAACCATTGGAATTCCAGGTTGGGGACAGAGTCATGCTAAAAGTCTCACCCTGGAAAGGTGTTTTTAGATTCGGAAAAGGTGGAAAATTGAGCCCGCGATATATAGGATTGTTCGAGATTATAGAACGAATAGGTGTAGTTGCCTATAGGCTCAAGCTGCCTCAAGAACTCAGTGGGATACATGATGTATTCCACGTGTCTAACCTGAAGAAGTGTATGTCCGATGAGACAGTTGTGATACCCAAAAGTGAGGTTCAGATTGACGACAAACTCCGATTTGTTGAAGAACCTGTAGAGGTTTTGGACTGGAAGGTCCAAAAGCTCAGGTGAATCCCTATCAAGTTGGTTAAGGTTAGATGGAATTCAATGCATGGACCCGAGTATACCTGGGAACGTGAGGACCAGATGAAGCGGAAGTACCCTCATCTATTTAAGTCCAAATCCAGGGATGACGACGTAGCTTAAATTTCGGGACGAAATTCCTTTAAGTAGGGGAGACTGTGACACCTCGTGTTTTCCGATTTCTATCCGTACTGTAATTTCGAACGTGTTATTATAAATGGTGCAATGATACTTACTTTATGTGTTAATAAAGCCCATTTAAAAATTATAAAGC
Source organism: Scalesia atractyloides (assembly GCA_947069175.1). NCBI lineage: Eukaryota > Viridiplantae > Streptophyta > Magnoliopsida > Asterales > Asteraceae > Scalesia > Scalesia atractyloides. The sequence goes on from CAMTDV010000014.1 coordinate 63,971,601, forward strand.
CCCAATGTGTAATGGAATTTGCAAAAGCTGAAATTTAAGAATTCCCGTATTTTTAAAGCGACGACAGACCCATAATGAATATCGGTTAGTATTTAGAAGCCCATGAATGTGCCTAACATGTTAATATAAGGTGGAATTATAAGTCATTGGGGGAAATTTAGAAGAAAAGCGCATACGCCTTAATTGGTGGTTTCTGTCTAAATTGTCCGGAAATTGCTTGTGTGACAGACATTTAACAGTCCTGAGCAAACCCAAACACCACTAAACATCCGTTATTATTCTAATTAGTAAAATTATGATGGAACTAAATATATGAAAAATTATTCCATAATTAATAAGTTCAATCAAGTGAAATAAGGCTCCAAACTTTTATAAAAGGTGCAAGACTTTTATAAATTGAACAAGAATAATAATTTTTACAATATATATATATATATATATATATATATATATATATATATATATATAAACCCCCATCCTACAATAAAAGTCAGCCATGGGGCCCACTCCCACATAAATCCCCTACATATCCATAAAATCTTCCATAATCTTATCAAATCTCTTACACATCCACTCACAATTAAACCCAAACCCACACTCCCCTCCTAATCATTTCTAACCCTTCCCAAGACACTCTCTCTCCTCCTTTCTCTCTCCATATAACCGTCCACCACCATCTCCCTCACCACTTCACCCATTTCATTTTCTTCATCTCTCAAAACCTCCCATTTCACCTTCATTTACACACACTTAAGAGTTGTTGAGCAATCCTTGAAGAATCCAAGTATCCATAGGAGATTATCAAGGAGGAATCAGCTCCAAGAAGCTCTCATACTCTAAGAAATCCTAGTGTGTTCATTTAAGGTAATACATCTCTTAAAACCCTATGATTTGAGATTGTAGTTTGTATAAAAGTGAAGTTGTTCATCAAACAAGAGGATTTTTCTAACGAACTAATCAAATCAGTAAGTTCAGGGTTTTAATAAGAAATTTTGAGGGTTATAAGGTGTGTGAATGATTCATGATTGAAGGGTATGTGAATGGTAGCGTTTATGGGTTAAAATGATGCTTAAAAGGGACATGCAAGATAATAAATTAGGGGTTTTGTGTAATCTAAGTTTGGTGCTATGGTCTAAAAATGTGTGATGATAGATTTGGATGAAAAACCCTAACTTAGGAGGGTGTATTATGCTTGATTTAAGTGAAAAATGCAATATAAATGTAGGATTTTGACATGCATGTATAGATAAAAGGTGAACTGAAAATATGGTGATATAATTGTAATATTTTGTGTATAATATTCAGGTCACATCTAAATTTTATGAAAACCATGAGTTGGAAACTTACAATCTAGTAAACCATGCTTAAAATGGTGTAAAAAGTGGTTATAACTAGGGCAATAAAGATGATTTATGTGGAACTGAAAAGATTATGCTAAAAACATGATATTTTATCCATAACAATCAGATTATAAGTTTGGAATATGATCAACATGTTTCAGATTGCTTATGTGGTAATTATAGGCTTAAAAAGGCGTAAAAGTGGCGATTTTGGGTATGATCGAAACATGCAATGTAAATCTGATTTAAAACAGAAAATTTAGACATATAATATCATGTTATAACAGTTCTTAAAGTGTATATTATGATGTGTCCATGTTTGATATGTTTTATGTGAAAGTATGAGTCGAAAACACTAATTCTACGCTTAAAAATGGACATATCTATGCATGCGTAAACTTTGTGACATAAACTGTGTTGAATGATAAGATAATGTATAACATGAATATCTTGGTGATATAAAGTGTATTTTGGTCTTACATGATGAATATGGAATGATTAATGCAAGATAAGTAGCTAATACGAACGCATGATACGTTTGGTGTTACTATGAGGAAACTATGTGATTTTGTTAAAGTATGATTGTGTGATGATTATGGTATGTAATAGGATTGTTTAGATGAGTTATGTGGCTTGTGTGATTTTATGAAGTATTGGGTGTTTATAATAAGAAATGCTTAAGTATGGATTTAATTTACGTGAAATCATAATAACAAAACTTGGTTAAATAAGTAGGTGTTGGTGTGTGTCGTTGAGTGGATATTTAGAGGGAAACAATATTTCACTTTGGAATAATTGAACACTAAGAAAGTAGGGAAAATAGAACCATAAGGGTCGTAGTCACCAACGGGACATCCAAGTAACGGGTCAAAACACAAAAATATTTTTAAGTCTAAAGGGTTGAATGAACAACTTCATTAGTAGACTTGAATTTAATCTGAAAGTGTACCTTGTATATATAGGGCATTAGTAGGTGAATACCTATTCAATTCGGGCTTTTGTTGCAAACATTTAACGCACCCAAAGGTGAGTTCACGCCCTCTTTTTAAATTATGTTTTTTACATTTCGGGGGAGAAACACGTGTAGTATTTTGAGTTAATATGATCAAAAGATGACCAAAGGAAATGTAACCTTTGTTGGCCTTGAGTAAGGGCCTTAAGTTACCCTAACGAGGGTGTATCCATGGACATTTTCCCGCCACTGTAATCATTAACCTCTTGGTTGGAGGGCACAGTGTTGGTGCATATGTCTGTTGCCTTCGTCATTACACGAGAACGAGTCTGGATTAAACAAGAGTTTCTGAAGACCGAACAAGAAAAAGTAGATATCCAAGTGGGAGTCTATTGGTGCATAACATTTGTATATTAGTCTTGTATCGAGTCTGTATAGAATAGAGTTGAATAGGCTAGTGGTATGGAGTATTTATGTAAATAGTGGTCAAGTTCGCCCATAAGTTACTTGAGTAGTCAGATTCGGCCGAACTTGCTAAGGCAAGTTCGGGCGAACTTATACTCTCTTCCAGCGGACTTGCACTACTATAAATACCTAGCTTGCCTTAATTCATTTGTAACTTTGTCAAATCAGAGGCGAAGCTCTGTCGGATCTGGATCGAATGTATTGAACTTTAGATCAATGAAAACAAACCTTTAAATGAGTAATTCTTGTATATTTGGTTAACTTGTCATTAGTTTCCGCCTAATCGGACAACAGATAACAAATTTAGGTTCCCGAGCTGTTTGTGGATGTTCCTACAAGTGGTATGAGAGCCTGGATACCTGAATTTGTTGAAATCAAGACAAGAATCTCTCTATTTCATCTCCATTGTTTTATTTTTCTTAACTTTTGATCAAAAAGGAAGAATTCACGGTCAAATTCTGTCCAATTTTGAATATTTTTTTCACAAGATTTGACATTAAAAAGTTACAAAAAAACCATGTTTTTCAAAATCATGTTGGCCGAACTTAACCTCAAGTTTGCCCGAACTTGATTAAAAATCATTATTTTTTATCAAGTTTGACCGAACTTGATAGGGATTTCAGTGATTTAAAGCTAAGTCCGCTCGAACTTATTGAATTTTTCTTGAGTTTCTATCAAGTTCGACCGAACTTGATATAATTCTGTTGAAAATTCACTTAAGTTCGCCCGAACTTGAAATTTTTCATAGAAATCCAAGCTAAGTTCTCCTGAACTTAGTGTTTCTCTTAAGTTCAGTAATTTTCACAAGTTCGCTGGTGATCAAAAATTTTTGAATTCTTTATCCAACAACAAGTTCGACCGAACTTGTTTAAAACTGAAAAATTCTCATTCTTTCACTGTAAGTTCGACCAAACTTGTAGTAGTTCTAATCATTTTCAAAGTTTTATCGTGTTTTCAGCATACGTTCTCGATTTGCAAAATGGAAGATTTCCATAACGCGTTTGCAGCTGGAGTAGCACAAGCCTCAACTTCAAATTCGATTGTGGTTAACCAGATGAACCTCGATAACGAAATGGGTACTACTCAGAAACCGTCGAAATTGATGAGTATGGACGAGTTCGAGGGATGGAAAGAAAAGTTTGTTAATTGGATTCAAGTGAATCAATTCAACAGCTGGGTTGCGATTGAAGATGGTTATACATGGCCCAAAGTGAACGTGATCAAGATCTTCCACTGAACAAGTTTTCAGTGATTGACAAAGAGAAATATGTTGCTGAAAAGAAGATGATCAGCTTGATACAACAATTTGTCAAAGAAGATATCTTGAAATTATTACCAGAATATGATACTTCTCAAGAATTATGGAATCTCTTTGCGAAAAATTCAAAGGAAGTGATATAATGATCAAGAGCAAAAAGGCCTTGATTAAGAAAGAGTTTGAGATCTTCATGATGATCAAAGGAAGACAATGAAGCAAATGATTGATAGATATTGTCACCTCATGGTCCAGATGCGAAGACATGATATCAAGAGAACTAATGAAGAGCAGATTGAGAAGCTGGCCGATGCACTTCCAGAAGGAGAATGGACAAATTTGTCTGATGATTCTTAAGAATAGTCCATCTTGGAGACATTTTAAATTGTCATCTTTCATTGACAAACTTGAAGGTCAGGAAATGGAATTGATGAAGATTGCAAAATCAGAAAACACTAATGTTGTTCAGGATGTTGGAGTTTATTACAAAGGTGGTGTTCCAGATACTCCGATTCAAAGTCCAAAAATCCAAACAGCATTTAGTGCAAACATGAATACATCAGATCAGTCGTCACAAAATCAGTATTCTCCAAACACTGGTTATTCATATGTTGGTTCAAGTTCTTCTTCTCAAAGTCATCTCATCAGACAAGCCAATCCACTTCTAATTCAAATGTTTTCCAATGCAACATAGCAGTTGGGTTTAAAGAATGTGTTTCCTAAAAAAGTTGCAAAACAGCACATAGCACTGCTTGCTACAGTTCGGGAATCGTATGAAAGTCTTGTTGCTGGAAAGATCGGAAATCCTGAAATGACAGTTGAGGATTATGATTATGTAGATGAGGAAGAGTTGGAACTGATGGACATCAAATGTTCCTTAGCATCAATTATCCGGAGAGTTTCAAAGTTTGTAGCACTCACTGGAAGGGATATTGGTAACTCAAGCAATAAAATTGGTTTCGACAAAAGGAAAGTTACTTGTTTCAGATGTCGACAAAAAGGGCACTTCAAACGTGAATGCCATAACCAAGAAGCTTGTGGAAACCAAAACCCTTTTGGAATTGTAACGAATATTACAAGAAAGCACTGCAATAAAAATCATATCCAAATAGAACACAAGTTGAAGTTGAAGATAAATCTGAAAAGAAAGCCGAACAAGCTCTTGTTGCCAATCATGAAGATGATGGTTTGGATTGGAACAAATACATCGGAAAGAAGATTGGTTTTGCTATGATGGCAGAGGTTGTGAATGAATCTGATACATCATTTGTGGATGCTACAATCGAAAAGCTATTCAAGAAGCATTAATGCAGAGAGCTGAGAAGAAGTTGTCCTGGAGCATGCAGTTCTGGAAAGATACATGCAACAAATAGAGGAAGAAGGAATAGCTTAGCTTGAGACGCAAAAGCAAGAAGAATTGAAAGCAGAAGTCGAAAAGGTAAAAGCTGAGGTAAGCATGTCTGAAAAGGAAGTTTGAAAGTTGTGGAGATTGAAAAACCTTGCACAAAGTGTGCAAGTCCTTGTGAATCATGTCTGGATAAAGTCAAAGTCATATGAGAATTGACTGAACATGACGAAAACTTTCGTTATGATACACATAAAAGAAGCTTATGACAAAATATCAGGCAAATATAAACATGTTGAAAGAGCAAAAGTGAACTCAATGCTAATGTCACCATGTTAAATGCCACAGTTATTGAAAAACAAAAGGCAATTAACATGTACATTAATACAATTGCTGAGACAAAGTGTGAGTTTCACGAAATGAAAATTGAAACAGAAAGAGTCAGGCAATTATTAAAGAGTTACACCACAAACGCATATGTCACTGATCACATTCTTCCTACGATCAAGTCGGAGGAAAATGTTGATAATTCAAAGCGTAAAGTGTATGGAAATGTTCCTCCACCATTTCTTGCAAGTTACTGCTGCAAGAAAGATGATGATATTGAAAAGGCATTTAATCTTTTACTTCTTTCAGAAAAGAATGATAAATTGCCTGAGAACATTGACGTAGACTTTACAAAATCAAATGATGACAATGAATCGGTGGCAAAAGATGTGGTAAAGAATGTTTTGGGAAATGATTCTGATGGCGGCAGCTTTAAAAGCGCCAACTAGAGTGCAAACAGTTTTGGTTCACAATCTGAAAGTGACGATACATTATCAGAAAATAATCTAAGTGATGATCCTAACATTGTCATGTACAAGGTTAAGGAATCTGATAGATTTATTTCAATGATAGCTTTCCGATTCAGAATGTGAAAGAAGATCAAATCGATAAACTGTTTAAACTTGTGGAAGTTTCATCAAATGATCTCGAGAAAAATGAAAAGAAGTTTTATTCTAAACCGAAACGGAATTTTAACAATTACCGTAGAAAGGGTGGTGATTTTCCTGAGAACAGGAGAGCAGGTTTAGGTTTGGAAGAAGCTGAAGATGATCCGAAGAAGAATCAGAAGTCAACGTTCCAGGAATACAAAGGTAAGAATATCAAGTTTGTGTATGGAACGAGCACGGTTCAGGAAGAAAGCTTGATAGGTAAGAAATCAAAAGATGAATTCAAGAAAGAAAAAGAACTTCGAGACAAAGCTAAGACCAAGACTACAAGTGGAGTAAAACCCACTAGTGAAAATGTTCATGATACTCGGACTTGCTTCAAATGCAATGAAGTTGGTCACATTGCTAGCAAGTGTCCGAAGTCTAAGCCTGTGTATCCCCGAAGAAAAGAAGTTTCAAAAGAGGTAAAACAAAAGCAATCTGATAATAGTCAAATCAGGATTGTAAAAAGAAACATTGACATCAAAGAAATGAAATGTAATGTTGAATCCAATCTTGAATAAAACCTAAAAATGAATCAAAATTTGAAAATTCAATTTTTCAAAAAGGAGAGACTTCAAAGTCAAACATTGATTCTAGGTTTTATATCAAGAAAGCTAGAGTTAATTCTCAAGCTTGGATTGCTAAAAAGAAATCATCTGAAAAAGTGATTGTTTGTGATAAAATTGAAAATGTAAAATCAATCAAGAAAGATAAAAGTAAAGTTGATTGTGAGTTTGAAGTTTGTGATGTTGAATATGCTTATCAAAGAGCATACGAAAGTGATTACGAAGAGGTGTATGAGGAGTTATATCCAAAACCCAAGACCAAGAAGGCTTGGGTTGAACTTTTTAACTAAATTCTTTCATGTGCAGGAGTTCCAAGATCTACTTGATCAAAAGTTGATTCTGGATTGCGGAGCTCCATATTAGTTTAGCTTATCTAGAATGTCAAAATCTTAGTCATTTTTGATATTACAAGTGGTTAAAAAGAATGTTTGAATATTTGAGAAAATTCACACCGTTGAACAGAAAAACTGATTTCAAAGTTCTTACAAGTTCAAATTGCTTTTACAAGTAGTAAATAAGTTTAATGATTGTTTGTTAAACAATTGCAGATACTCGATTGAGAAAAGGATCGGATGACGAGGTCACGGGATCCATATTGGTTTGTTACATTTTTTGAAGAATTTCTTTAAATCTAAAATCCAAAAATATGTTTTTGATTTTGGGGGGGTAAGAAAATTTTAAAAATTGTTGAAAAATCAAAAACATATAAAAAAGTTGAAAAATTAAAAAAAACATTAAAAAATGCAAAAAAGTACAAAAACATGAAAAGACAAAAAGAATTTGTTGTCAAAAAGGAAATGATAGTACATTAGTGGACTATCACAATATGCTAAAGAATTGTAAAGTTTAAAAAGTGATAAACAAATCTTACTGTGGATGTGTCGATAGGCTTTAAACGTTCAGTAGATTGTTTCGAGATATAAACTAAATTTTACAACTGCTTAATCTTATGGATTAACATATCTTGGATATATGGACTTAGTACTCCGAAATTTCCATTGAATGGTTGCCTGATTCTGAGATACGAGGTCTTTATAGATAGTTGATATCTAGGGTATTATGCAAGTTCTTCTGATTTTGCGGAAGCAATAGCCTAGAACTTCTATAATGCTTTTGCTATAAACCCCTAAATTGCATGCAAAACTTGAAAAGTTGAAGGTCCGTGATCAGGTGGTTCTAGACGGAAGTTAGTGGATAAACGTAAACTGATTCGGTAGAATGTTATTACAGAAAGGAGTAGAAATAGAATGCAGCGGAAGTCTTCACTCATACCGAAAGAGTATACATCTTTATAAGTCCAGCTGCCGAGTCCTGGAGAGAATCCAGCAGCACCTCCCGTAGGGATGCCAAAAACTTAAATGACAAATGAACAACACACCTATATATAGGGAGACAAGTTCGCTGGAGTGTATGGAAGTTCGGGCGAACTTGACCCAGTCAAGTTCGGCCGAACTTGACTTCCTAAGAGCATTCTCGAGCGAACTTGGCCTGCATTATTCAAGTTCGACGAACTTGACTAAAAGCACATCAAGTTCGGGCGAACTTGACCAATACAGGTCACGTTCGGGCAAACTTGTTCTCTTTTACACTGAAATCTCCGTATTTCGGTCGTGTGTTCAATTCTACCCTATACAATATTCAACACACGCTCTATCAAGCCAATTCGACAAGTGACGAACACAATAGTGCATCAACAGATTCCCCCTTGTTCGTTATTGTCGAAGCTTGATCTTGAACTTCAAAACTTTGAGCCGTGTTTGAATATTCTCTACAACTTCAATCAAGGTGTCTGCCGATGTCGTCGAGACGCGTCAACAGATTCCCCCTTAATTAATGATCCGGGTTTGCATTAACAACTTTCAATACCGCTGAATTCTCCAGTTCAGATTTTGGTTGCGTGGTTTCCGACTCCTCTGATTTACTTGACCGACAAATTTTCTCGAATAAACATCAACTCGAAGCTAATCAATCGCAGCAGCTTCTCCATTTCAACGATAACCGCATCCGAGTTCAGTTTTTGAATAAGCGTTGAGCATCGAGAGTTTATTCGCACAATCCTAAGTATCAAAAACTCAACCGGCAATTGATAGAAACTTCGAATCACCACATCGGAAAACTTCAAATCAACGAATACCCTCGAAAATCTGAAATCCTGATTTCCGTAATCGCAGTTAAGCACCCTTCAGAAAGATTTGATTAGCAAATCGGTAATCTGCTCAATCAGCAAATCTTCATTGGAAACAGATAATCTGGTAATGCATCAAATCTAAGAATCACAAGTCCATAATCAGAATCACATTCTTCTTCTTCAGTCACAATGACAGATGTATAGCTATCTCCGCTAAACCTGGCGCCTTCAAACTACAAAACATCCCTATTTCCGGCTTACCCAATCAAAATAGTTCATTTGCTTTGCAGAGTTAATGATAAGCAGTCGTGTATGCACCAACCCCACATCGGAGATCAGGACCTAAATCCTACATCCCTTAGCATCAACCTGTATCACAATCTGAAAAATTCAACTTCCTGTGATCACAGAATCCCAAATATATAGCCTCTTTTGTCAGCAACTGGTATACACAACTTTATCCGAAGATCCGATCCCATAAATCATCTTCTTTAATCATGGTACCGCGTAAAACTCGGGGCAACTGAAACTACAGAGCATCCCTATCTCCTGGCGGTTACTCCAGTCAATAGTTCATGTGCAAAGCAGAGTTAAAGATAGGCAGTCGTGTGTGCTTCCAAACCGTACGCGCGACTCAGGTGTCAATCCATAACCATGACCTCAGAATCTGATAAACAACTCCTCCGAAGACTCAGTTATGTAACCACCCACTTTCAAAATAGATATCAATTTGAAATACCCAATGAATCTCAATCTCTGCATTTCCCGATAATCTGCAATCGGTAACCACCCGGACCTGTTGCAGTAGTCACAAATTTTAAAAATGCAGGAATCTTCAAATATTGAAAATTTTTAATCCCCCTCATTTTTGCAAATTTTGACCATACTTAAATTTTTCACTGAAATTCCCCCTGAAATCCGAAACTTTCAGTTTTTAACAAATGCGGATTTAACGTTTAGGTCCATTACTAGTCACGACACCCAAATGATCAACGTTCTGCATCGGTATCAATGACTCTCACGTTATCTTCAAAATTATGTGACCGTATCACCAAATCTGTACTCTGAAGCTCTAGACGGTGTTCCCGAACATGCGGTTCGGTCTTCGAAAACTCGAAAATATTTCTATCGCCAAATTTTTTCTGGACACTCATCACATCAATACGATCAACAATTTTTTTTAGACATTGGACCAAGTTCGGCGACTGGCACCACACAGTTCGCGAACTTGGTCACCCACACCAAGTTCGGGCGAAGTTGGTTTCCCAACTCACAAGTTCGGGCGGCGGACTAGATCAAGTTCGGGCGAACTTGATCAAGTTTGGGCAATTTCGGGTGAACTTGATCAAAAATGGTACAAGTTTGGTCGAACTTGACCAATATAAGTCAAGTTCGGGCGAACTTAATCCCCCAAATCAGCCCATTTTTCACATTTTTCAATCCAGATATCCTTATTTCTTTCGGATTTTCGAGCGAACTTGACTTCCTAAGAGCATTCTCGAGCGAACTTGGGCTAAAAGCACCATCCATAGTTCGGGTGACTTACTCCCTTTTACACTGAAATCTCCGTATTTCGGTCGTGTGTTCGATTCTAACCTATACAATATTCAACACACGCTTTATCAAGCCTATTCGACAAGTGACAAACATAATAGTGCATCAACAAAAGTATCGAAAGATCTAATCATTTGAAGTGCTTAAAAAGAGTCGAGCCTTCATCTCTTTGTCGGTACGGTAGTACTAACCTGAGCTCTCAAGGCCTCGCATAACCCAGATACAGTTATCAATTATGCTATACTCACCTGTAAGATGAAATCTAGGAATCTGGATTCGGGAGTATATTCAAGAGGTGGGAACCATAGATAAGTCAAGTTTCATAATTCTTACCTAACATATCTTGGAACAATTGAGAAATGTGATGAAGTTTAAGTGGACAAACATACCGACAATCTAGGTAAACGAGTTTAAAACTTAAAGTTATCAGAAGGTCAATGGTACTGGTGATATGTCTCAACAAAACTGATATGATCCTTAGATACGAATTCACAAAAATATGTCTGTAAATATGTTTGTACATAGTTTACTTTACTTGTTAAAAGTTATGTAAATATTTTACTTGCTTTTTAAATCTAAAAAGATTTTCAACGATCCAATGTTGGAGAATGGATCATCGAAGTCTGGTAAGAAAAAGTTTATTAATTTGAATCTTTAAAATTGAAGATAATATCAGTTGTTCACAACAGGTTTTAGCTAAGGTCATTAACTTGGACTTGGTTGACAAAATTAGTTAATCAAGGTCATTAACTTGGACTTGATCAACTAAGTGGATTTTTACAAATCAAATAATAAAAATATGAAAGTTGAAGGTTTTAAACGTAAAATGTTTCAAGGTCATTAATTTGAACTTGAAATAACTATAAATGAAAACTAAAAGAAATACAAGTTTTGTACAGGTGGTATGTAATACATGTGGTACAAAATTTCAAAGTTAGAATCTGAAATGTTTATTTTAATTCCCATGTACTTTGAAACAAGAAGTAAAGTTTTAGGGGGAGCAGGATGAAACATGATTGAAGATAAAGCTCAAAGCTAGGGGGAGCATAGCTCACAGCAAGGGGGAATTTGGAGATTAAAGTTTTATCAAGTTAAATTGAAAAAATGAGAAAAGTTTGAAGATCATAAAAGTTTAATGCTTATTCAAGGATAAAGAAAAATACTCAAGAATTTATTTGAAGTCTGATGATTACAAGGCATTCAAAGAAGACTATGTCTCTCGAAGACTGACGAGGATGATTATTGTCAAAGATGTCTATGAAAAGTAGATGACTGCGGCAACATCCAAGGGGGAGTCTGTTGTTGCATATGTCTGTTGCCTTCGTCATTACACGAGAACGAGTCTGGATTAAACAAGAGTTTCTGAAGACCGAACAAGACAAAGTAGATATCCAAGTGGGAGTCTATTGGTGCATAGCATTTGTATATTAGTCTTGTATCGAGTCTGTATAGAATAGAGCTGAATAGGCTAGTGGTATGGAGTATTTATGTAAATAGTGGTTAAGTTCGCCCATTAGTTACTTGAGTAGTCAAGTTCGGCCGAGCTTGCTAAGGCAAGTTCGAGCGAACTTATACTCTCTTCCAGCGGACTTCCACTACTATAAATACCTGGCTTGCCTAATTCATTTGTAACTTTGTCAAATCAGAGTCGAAGCTCTATCGGATCTGGATCTCGAAGGTATTGAACTTTAGATCAATGAAAACAACCTTTAAATGAGTAATTCTTGTTATTTGGTTAACTTGTCATTAGTTTTCGCCTAATCGGAAATAGATAACAAATTTAGGTTCCCGAGCTGTTCGTGGACGTTCCTACAAACAGGATATATTGATAGATATATTGGGGTTTGACAAACCCCAAGCTTGTCGATCGGTCGCTCCGATCATAAAAGACAAGGAATATATGTTGAAAAGAAGAATATGGGAAACGATTAAGGTTTCGTTTTGATTATGGGCTCTTGGTTGTAAACATCATTTCGTATTCCTAGCTAGTTTACGATGTTACATGTTGATCTAACGTTTTCATATTTTTTTTCAAAATGGAAATCAAGAATAAATATTTTGATATTTAAAAGTAAGTAAAACCCGTAAATTGGCCAACTATGTGTTGATATTTGGAAACGTGTTTTTCAGGTATATAAGTGGCTTCGGAGTTTGAAGTGGGTTTAGGGCAACTTAAAAAAGACAATAATAAAACTTGTGTCATGAGTCCACGAGATGGAACTTTAACATGAACACTTTAATCAATACATTTTGGATGATTGTAATAACTTTTAACTATTTTCGTCTACTTTAAATAATTATCTATGTTGCCCTATAATTATTGGTTGCCAACCTCCGTCACCACCATGCTTTTCTTCCGCTGCGAATTTCGGGGTGTGACAGAATTAAATGCAGAGGTTGTTCAAGCTCAGGGGAGCAAACAATGCCAACAGAAACTGAAGGAGCATCAGGAATCTTCACGGCTACTCTTGTTACAGCTGTTCCGGATTGCTACAAGCCTATGATGCTCATGTTGGAACATAATGTTGAAGAAGGTGAGTATGTTCACAACTACTCGAAAGAAGAACTAGCAAAATTGTTAGAGATTGATGAGAGTTTGATTGAATTTGATTTTGAAGAGGAGTTAGTGAATATAAGCACTTTTGAGCCGAACAGTTATGTTTACAAGCGGGTGTCTAAAGCAGACAATTATGATCATGTGATAATCGAAGATGCTTCAGATGATGAAGATGTTGAAAAGCATTCTAGAGCTGATACTGATAGTTTTCCTACGATTGAAGAGATCATGAGTCAGATAGATCAGGATTTGTTAAACGGAAGATTAATGAAGTTGTTAAAGATGGAATTATTCCGAAATGAATGTCAATGGAAGAGATAGCTGAAGCCAAAAAGTCATGGTTCAAAGAGTTACTGAAAGAAAGAAAGTTCAAACGACCACTAGCATTCTTTACCAGAGACAAAGAAAAATCACTTGGTGATATTTTAAGCTGGGGATGGACAAAAGAGTTAAATGTTTATGCTATCAAGCAAGAGTTTGGAGTTCAATACTTTCGATATCTAAATGACTTGAAGAGTTTACCGTTTTGGGATGTGGAAGAGCTAGGGCAAACAAAGAATATCAGTTATCAGATGAAGTTCAATGATCAACAGCTATGGAAGGTGATAAAGTTTGAAGCGATGCATGGTTTTAATTATTAGAAGCTATTTATTCCCAAACGTAGAATCAAGATTGACAAAGTAACAAAAGAAAAGGATATTACGTTGGTCATGAAATGTCCAAAAGCCATGAAGAATATGCCTTTGATGTAGATTGAACAAGATTTTCATCCACACTTCTTATGGTTGCAAAAAGATCTAGAAACGAGTGAAGTTGTGATTGTTTTGCAAGCTGAAGAAAATTGGGATATTTCAAAAGAAACAACTCCTGAATTGATTGAATGAAGGAGAATTTGGAGATTATAGAGGACGATTAGGATACTAGACCCGATGTGGCTAGTGAATTGTTCAAAGGAAGATGTGAGATGTCTATTCTTCAACAAGATTTGCTATGATAAGAGAGAAGAAACTCAAGCGAAGCAATACCAGGGTGTGATTAACGTTTGCTATGCACATGGTATTAATTCAGGGCTTATGTGGGAATCGAAATTGTAACACCCCAAATCGCGTATAACAACACGCGGCGGAAACACTTGGGGAGTCACATTACAAATTGTTTCACAATTTGTTTTATTGGATTATTGAATTACAATGTCTTGGAATAACGGAAATAAAATATAATCAATTTGTCTTTCAAGTTTTAAAGTCACTAAGGCCTGAGTCCATCCTATGTGTAGCATGCGGCATCAATCATCGCATAAATAAACCTGAAACATATGTGAAAATAAAATGTTAGAATAAAAATGCCTGTGAGTAACATAGGTTTTGTGAATTAGATTCATGGCTTTGGATTTCCTATGGAAAGATTAAACAGTTTCAAAATAGCCATGAATCCTTGATAAGCCATTGGTAAAAATAATCTGCGTTAAAAATAGATTTGTTGTATATCAATATATATTTTGGTTTGAAAACAAGGAAATTAGTAGTATATCTAATTATACTTTGGTTTGTGAACAAGAGTATCGGTAGTATATCAAAACATACGTTGGTTTATGAACATTAGTATCGGTAGTATATCAAAATATACTTTGGTTTATGAACTAGAGCATCGGTAGTATATCAAACTATACTTTGGTTTAAAAGTTTAGGTAGTACATCAAACTATACTTTAGTAACATATCAAACTATGCTTTGGTAAACAATATCACATTAGTAGCATAATAAGCTACGCTTTGGTAGTATATCAAAATATACTTTGGTTGTGATTTGGTAGTATATCAAACTATACTTTTGTTAAACAATATCACATTGGCAGCATATCAAAATATGCCTTGGAAGTATATCGAAATATACTTCAATTGTGATTTGGTAGTATATCAAACTATACTTTGGTTTTGCAAATCAACGTAAAATAAGTTTTTATGGCTTAACTAGAAAACCTTTGTAAAACACACATTGTGGACGTTTGGCATATACATTCAAACTTGAGTATATCAGATTATAGTTTGGTGACTATAGATTTACCACAAAGGAAAAATCTATTTGGTTTAAACTTGGTTTCTGACATTCCATACAACAGGAATGGGGTGTCAAATCCTATAGCGCTATATCGTACTACCAATCGGCTTGATCATTGTTAATGAATGTATAAATATAAATACACACCAACAATAGTCTTACAAACTTTGAAAATCATTTCATAAGCCGTGGGTAACCGTTTCAAATCGTTAACGGATATAATACTATGTATACGAAATCATATAGCATTGAAAACGTGAAAATAGTGAATAGGCCCCCAAAATATTTGAAAAACGTAAAATAGGGGACTATGTACTCGCTTGAGAATGCAAAGTGTCCTTGAATCAAGTGAAATAACAAGCTTCAAACGTGTCCTAATGAGTCGGATAACATGTAAATAAATCGGGACATAATCGGAAGAATAGGATAGAATGAGGTCTTGTAAACCAAATGAGTGTTGGAACTCATATGGAATGGTTTAACAAAATCAACATTCTGATTTGGTATTGATCCTAAGTGCTTTTGACCCCTTATGACTCGTTAAGGTAGTTTACGCTACTTTAACGTGTCGTTTGCGTAAATATATGTTCGGATGGTCATTTATGTCTTAAGATAAGTCTTACATGCCAAAACATGTTTAATAATGTTGTAACATCAGTTTATATGTCAAAACTTTGCTCACATATGCTTAAATTTGATTTATGCGCAAAAAGGTCATTTTGGTCATTTATAAAGTACATATAAGCAACTTATCATAACACTAACCAAACGACGTGACCATAAGGTATAACCTCAGTAGGTTATTCCCTATACAACTGTAGTGACAAATATGTGTTTGGTCGAATCCTAAGATCGACCAAACGGGTCGGATTCAAAAG
Source organism: Scalesia atractyloides (assembly GCA_947069175.1). NCBI lineage: Eukaryota > Viridiplantae > Streptophyta > Magnoliopsida > Asterales > Asteraceae > Scalesia > Scalesia atractyloides. The sequence continues at coordinate 63,987,675 of CAMTDV010000014.1, forward strand.
TCAAAGCGGTGGTAAAACCGCTCGACATACGACCCTAAATAAGCACTAAACTAGAAGTGACGAGTTAGATATGTCAAACATGTCTAACTAAGTTTATAAAACTGATTTAGTATCAAAACTTGATGTATTGATCCCCGAAAGTAGTTCTTCGTAAAATGCACATAATGCGCATTTTTTACCGAACTTTGACTCGCCACTTCGACTGTAACGTGGTAATCAGAAGGTGCCATCGCAAGGGATTATAACCTTCGTGATTACGATCATGTTGCAAATTTCAATTGAACTTTGACTTGACCAAATATGGTCAGAACCGAAAGTCAAACAGAAAGTCAACTTTTGACTTTTAGCTCTAAATAAGCTAAAATAATGAACAATACTAGGTAGAGCACTTACTTGTGTAGAAAACATCCAAGAGCTCAGAGAATGGAGGCCTCCAAAAGCTGGAAGCAAGCTCCAAAGAGATGGGAGAAGAAATATTGAAATGAGCAAGTTGGAATGAAAAAAGGCACATATGAATCACCCCAAAATATTTGGAAAAACGTAAAATAGGGGACTATGTACTCACTTGAGAATGTAAAGTGTCCTTGAATCAAGTGAAATAACAAGCTTCAAACGTGTCCTAATGAGTCGGATAACATGTAAATAAACCGGGACATAATCGGAAGAATCGGATAGAATGAGGTCTTGTATACCAAAGGAGTGTTGGAACTCATATGGAATGGTTTAACAAAATCAACATTCTGATTTGGTATGGATCCTAAGTGCTTTTGACCCGTTATGACTCGTTAAGGTAGTTTACGCTACTTTAACGTGTCGTTTCCCTAAATATATGTTCGGATGGTCATTTATGTCTTATGATAAGTCTTACATGCCAAAACATGTTTAATAATGTTGTAACATCAGTTTATGAGTCAAAACTATGCTCACCTATGCTTAAATTTGATTTATGCGCAAAAAGGGCATTTTGGTCATTTATAAACTACATATAAGCAACTTATCATAACACTAACCAAACGACGTGACCATAAGGTATAACCTCAGTAGGTTATTCCTTGTACAACAATAGTCACAAATATGTGTTTGATTGGATCCTAAGATATCGTGTCCGGACAAGCTATTAAAAACTAGAAGTGACGAGTTAGACATGTCAAACATGTCTAACAAGTTTATAAAACTGATTTGGTATCAAAACGTGAGGTTTTGATCCCCGAAAATAGTTCCGTCGTAAAATGCACAAAATGCGCATTTTTGACCGAAACTTTGACTCGCCACTTCGACTAGTAAATGTGGTAATCAGAAGGTGCCATCGCAAGGGATTATAACCTTCGTGATTACGATCACCTTGCAAAGTTCACTTGAACTTTGACTTGACCAAAAATGGTCAGAACCGAAAGTCAAACAGAAAGTCAACTGTTTGACTTTTAGCTCTAAATAAGCTAAAATAATGAACAATACTAGGATAGAGCACTTACTTGTGTTAAAAACCCAAGAGCTCAGAGAATGGAGGCCTCCAAAAGCTGGAAGCAAGCTACAAAGTGATGGGAGAAGAAAGATTGAAATGAGCAAGTTGAAATGAAGAAAATCACTTGCTATTTATAGTGCTTTGAAGCTCACAAGATCAAGCCAAGTTTCCATGGAGGTGGCATGATCCTAGGGAGGACTTAACACATGTCTCTTGCAGGTTAGAAGCTGGCAAAATCGAATCGTTGGGATCAAGGCTTGGAAGGAGAGGCTGCCATATTGCAAACATGATTCTACTGAGCTGGGGACCCCTAACGGATTGTATGGGGTTTTGCCTTACGGTGCGTAAGGCCCTGCAGGGGCAGAAGTTTCACAAAGTGGCAGAAATGGCCCTGAACTTGTTTCGTCGGTTTTGGCACTTCTAACACCCGTTAACCTTATTTGAAGATCTATGAGGAATTTAAAGCATATGTAACTGGAATTATGCTAAAAAATGTCATTGATGTAGGTTTGTTTGGTTGTACGGTTGTGTTTTTTTCTTAATTACGACAAACGCTTTTACGAACGCGAAAATGACCGAAGTTTCGCAACGATTGATATTTTTGCATTCTTATCAATAAAATACAAGATTTTATTGATTACAAAACTTTTTGGATGTCTAAACATGGTACGTATTCAAAATACGAGAATTGGCAAAGTTTCGCAATTTGGCGAAAATAGTCCCTGAGCTTGAACAAGTATGTTTTTACCATACCGAACCTTTAAAACTTATTTCAATGTTATGTAAAGAGTATTTAGGGTATGTTTAGCTTATGTCATTGTTCTGGAGTGTATTTCAACTTAAACTGAATACGTTGCATAACAGTTTATGTATAACTTCCAAATTAGACTTGAAGTGTCGAAATTGTACATGGACTGAAATTGTGAATGCCGCATGTAATTATACAATTCCCGGGTATGAAACACAAGATTTCATTTGAGTCGAAATTGTGCGGGATTATATGATGGTTGTAAAGGCACAAATGTCACATAAATGGATAGAGCTAGAACGTGAAGAATTCTTGAAGGAAGAAAGCGTTTGGAAGAAATTAGAAAAAGGAAAAGTGGCGCGTCTAAGGAGATTTCAATTTATGAAATGGGTACATGCGATAGATCAAACACTTATCCCATCACAAGAAAGTTGAAAGAAGCCGTACAAGAATTTCTTTGGAAGAGGTTGAAGTTTTTGAAGACTAACCAAGACTGCGACAACATTTAAGGGGAGTTTGTTGATGTACGATGTCTGTTGTCTGTGTCTTAGGTCTATTTTGAATGTATAGGGCTTTGTCACATGTTAAAGTTATGTTTGTGTAGTTTGTACTTCGTACGAAGTGTAAAGTTCATACGAAGTGGCAACTTCGTACGAACTAGGGTGTCTTCGTACGAATTGTGAGGTCTATAAATAGGTTGCTGGGTCATTTCATTGTAACAGTTTTTGCAACATTGACGGCGGAGCTTGACGTGTGCGTGTATATACATTTTGTTACAATGAATTTTACACACGATTCGGTTTTAAATTTATAAAAATGATTTATACTTCAACATTAAAACACACACGAAAAGGCAAGTGTACCCCGTCATATATGTAGTAAAGTATCGGTAAGAACCAAGTATCGATCCAAGGATGCGGGCGGAGAAGATGATACTAAACCTTTACATTATTTTACCAGGAATAAAGATAAGTTGATAAGTTGTATAAACTAGAAAATGACTAAAACATAATATTTTTGTTTCTTTTTCTTTTTGTAAACATAATAGACTCCAAATATGAAAAATGTACATATAGCCTTGCTTTATGAACAACAAATGGAATATGTTAACTAAGTCGGTTATGCGACTAAGTCACTTGGTCAATTTTCCATTTTTTTAAAGACAATTAGTATCCCTTTCAGGAATCCTAACATGACAACTCTTCGAAAAGTTAAAATGATAAACACACTTTAACCACCTAAAATTGTTCTTTAACACCCTATTGATTAATGTCTTTGAAAATCATTTCATAAGCCATGGGTAACAGTTTAAAATCGTTAACGGATATAGTACTATGTATATGAAATCATATAGCATTGAAAACGTGAAAATAGTGAATGGGCACATATGAATCACCCCAAAATATTTGAAAAACATAAAATAGGGGACTATGTACTCACTTGAGAATGCAAAGTTTCCTTGAATCAAGTGAAATAACAAGCTTCAAACGTGTCCTATTGAGTCGGATAACATGTAAATAAATCGGGACATAATCGGAAAAATCGATAGAATGAGGTCTTGTAAACCAAATGAGTGTTGGAACTCATATGGAATGGTTTAACAAAATCAACATTCTGATTTGGTATGGATCCTAAGTGCTTTTGACCCGTTATGACTCGTTAAGGTAGTTTACGAACTGATTTGGTTATCAAAACTTGATGTTTTGATCCCCGAAAATAGTTCTGTCGTAAAATGCCATAATGCGCATTTTTTACCGAAACTTTGACTCGCCACTTCGACTAGTAAATGTGGTAATCAGAAGGTGCCATCGAAAGGGATTATAACCTTCGTGATTACGATCACGTTGCAAAATTCAATTGAACTTTGACTTGACCAAAAATGCTCAGAACCGAAAGTCAAACAGAATGTCAACTGTTTGACTTTTAGCTCTTAATAAGCTAAAATAATGAACAATACTAGGATAGAGCACTTACTTGTGTTGAAAACACCCAAGAGCTTAGAGAATGGAGGCCTCCAAAAGCTTGTAGCAAGCTCCAAAGAGATAGGAGAAGAAAGATTGAAATGAGCAAGTTGAAATGAAGAAAATCACTTGCTATTTGAAAAACGTAAAATAGGGGGCTATGTGCTCACTTGAGAATGCAAAGTGTTCTTAAATCAAGTGAAATAACAATCTTCAAACGTGTGCTAATGAGTCGGATAACATGTAAATAAATCGGGACATAATCGGAAGAATCGGATAGAATGAGGTCTTGTAAACCAAATGAGTATTGGAACTCATATGCAATGGTTTAATAAATCAACATTCTGATTTGGTATGGATCCTAAGTGCTTTGACCCGTTATGACTCGTTAAGGTAGTTTACGCTACTTTAACGTGTCATTTGCGTAAATATATGTTCGGATGGTCATTTATGTCTTATGATAAGTCTTACATGCCAAAACATGTTTATAATGTTGTAACATTAGTTTATATGTCAAAACTTTGATCACATATTCTTAAATTTGATTGATGCGCAAAAAGGGTATTTTGGTCATTTATAAAGTACATGTAAGCAACTTCTCATAACACCAACCAAACGAGGTGTCCATAAGGTATAACCTCAGTAGGTTATTCCCTATACAACTGTAGTCACAAATATGTATTTGGTCGAACCCTAAGATCGACCAAACGGGTCGGATTCGAAAGTCAAAGCGGTGGTCAAGACCGCTCGACTTACGACCCTAAATAAGCACTATACTAGAAGTGATGAGTTAGACATGTCAAACATGTCTAACTAAGTTTATAAAACTGATTTGGTATCAAAACGTGATGTTTTGATCCCCGAAAATAGTTCCGTCGTAAAATGCACAAAATGCGTATTTTTTGACCGAAACTTGACTCGCCACTTCGACTAGTAAACGTGGTAATCAGAAGAGGCCATCGCAAGGGATTGTAACCTTCGTGATTACGTCACGTTGCAAAGTTCAATTGAACTTTGACTTGACCAAAAATGGTCAGAACCGAAAGTCAAACAGAAATTCAACTGTTTGACTTTTAGCTCTAAATAAGCTAAAATAATGAACAATACTAGGATAGAGCACTTACTTGTGTTGAAACACTTAAGAGCTCAGAGAATGGAGGCCTCCAAAAGCTGGAAGCAAGCTCCAAAGAGATGGAAGAAGTGTTGGTGACAATGTCTATGTCTTAGTCTTATATCGAGTCTGTATTGTATAGAGCTGAATAAGCTAGGTTTTGAAGTATTTGTGAAATGTTATAGCCAAGTTCGCCCATAATCATGTATTGTATGCATGTTCGGCCGAACTTGCATAGAAAGTTGGCAACTGCACCTCATGGGCCGAACTTGTTGTGCTATAAATACCTAGCTTGTGTGTCTCATTTGTAACTTTGGCATCTCAGAGGCGAAGCTCTGTCAGTCTGTAATCTGAACCTTTGATCTATAAAACTGACGTTTAACTGATTAATTCTTGTCTATTGGTAACACGACGTAATATTTCTGCTATTATGGACGTTAGATATCAAATTTAGGTTCCTAAGCATCGAGGATCGGTCCTACAAGTGGTATCAGAGCTAGAACAGCCTGATTTGATAGTATCAGAGAAGAACACTTCTTTTTCTACTCCATTCTTCTTTTTTCTTAACTTTTGATCACAACATGAAGAATTCATGGTCAAAATCTTTTGATTTTGATATATCTTGTAAAATAATACAAAGATAAACCCTTGAAAGATTGGAGACCGAATTCAACCAAATTCATGTCGAAATTTTGAAAAAACCATGTTTTTTGAAAATTTTCTGGAACGAACTTGTTGGCCATGGTCGGCCGAACTTGCACTAAAACATCACTTTCCAAGTGATTTTTAGTAAGTTCGCCCGAACTTAGGTAATTTTTGAGGAAATTTCAGTCAAGTTCGCTCGAAGATACTGAATTTTCATTAATTTTACATCAAGTTCGACCGAACTTGTGTAAAATCAAGAAGATTTTAAGTAAGTTCGCCCGAACTTGCTTGTATTTCATCGAAATTGTGTTGATAAGTTCGCTCGAAGTTCTGTGTATTTTCTCAACGACTGTCAAGTTCGACCGAAGTTTCACAATCTTTTCAAAGAAATCCCAACAAGTTCGACCGAATTTGTTAGAAAATCAAAGAATTCTTCATTAGTTACTACAAGTTCGACCAAACTTGTAGTAGAACTAACTGTTTTCAAAGTTTTTGAAAAATTTTCAGCGTACACGTTTCGTGATTCACAATGGAAGATCAACTAAGAGCTTATATGTCCGGAGCTAGTTCGTCAAATGCCAACGTGATTTATCAAGTCAATCTTGATAACGAAATGGGAACGACCGTTAAACTGCCTAAGTTGATTAGCATGGACGAATACAAAGCATGGAAAGAGAAATTTACCTACTGGGTTCAAGCCATGTACTTCGCTGGCTAGGGTGTCAATCGAAAGAGGCTACACTATTCCCGGGTAGATGAACATCAACAAGTTCTTGAGAATTACAACTACTCGACAGCTCAGAGAGACGAATACATTGCTGAGAAAAAGATGATCAGTCTCATCCAACATCAGTCAAAGAAGATATTCTGATCTTGCTACCAGAGTATACTACAGCAAGAGAGCTTTGGTTGTCATTACAGAAGAAATACCAAGGCAGTGCTGAAATGATAAAAAGCAAGAAGGCTCTCATTCTGAAAGAATTCGATATTTTCAGCATGCTAAAGAATGAGACCATTAAGCAAATGATTGAGCGTTTCTGTCATCTCAAAGTGCAAATGCGAAGACACGGTCTTGAGAAGACGGAACAAGAATACATCGACAAACTTGTTGATGCACTACCAGAGAGTGAATGGACTACGTATTTGATGGTTCTGAAGAATAGTGATAAGTGGGATTTCTTAAAGTTGTCAACCTTTATCGATAAACTCGAAGGCCACAAAATGGAGCTTTTGAAGATAGCAAAGTGAAAGAACGCTAATGTTGTTCAAGACATCGGTTTGTACTACAAAACCGGAATGCAACATAACATTTCGAGTCCAAAAATTGGAACTGCTTTTAGTGCAAACATGAATGCTTCTCCACAGAACCAGAATCATTCACAGCCTCAGTATGACCAAAGTCCACAAAGTTCTTACTCGAGCACTGGTTCAAATTCAACATTCCAAAGTCAAGCAAATAAGAACCAACAGCAAAGTTCTGATCCGAATGTTTACAAATGCAACATCGCAGTGAACTTGAACAATGTTGTTTCAGAAGAAGTTGCAAAACAACATATGTCACTACTTGCTACCGTCTTAGAGTCTTATGAATGTCTTGTTGCCGGAAAGATCAGAAATCCTGAGATGACCGCAGAAGATTATGACCAGGTAGACGAGGAAGAACTCGAACTAATGGAGATTAAATGGTCCTTAGCTTCGATCATCAGGAGAGTGACAAAGTTCGTTGCACTCACAGGCCGTAACATAGGAAACTCCAGCAACAAATTGGGTTTTGACAAATCCAAAGTCACATGCTTTAGATGTCGACAGAAGGGACATTTTAAAAGGAGTGTAAGAACACCGAGGCATCCGAAATCAAAGTCCTTTCGGAGGAGGGAATGAATATTACAAGAAGGCACTTTAATATAAACCGATCCCGAAGAAAACTCAGATTGAGATCCAAGAAAAGCCAAACAATAGTACCACGGAGAAAGCCATGGTTGCATCCACAGAAGATGACGGTTTTGATTGGAATTCTTATGTTAGGAAAAAGACCGGAGTTGCTTTGATGGCGGAGATAGTTGAAGATAATTCAGCAGAAGAAGCAGCGGCAGCAGCTGAAGCAGCGACAACAGCTTTCAAACAAGCTATTCTGGAACAATACTTGCATCAACAGCAGGAAGAAGAGGAATATATCCATATGCAGAGACAAGGAATTTTATCCTCTAATTCTTGTGACAGTTTTGCAGGTCACTTTGATGGAAGCACGAAAGAACAAGTCGTTGAGGAGAAAAAGATTGATGAACTGATCATTGATGTCACTCAAGAAATGAAAGTCGAAGACCTCAAGGACATGGCAGATAAAGCTTTAATGGCGAATCTAACCAAGGTAGGTCCAGAGGTAAAGATTGTCGAGAAAGAAGATGTCAAAGTACAAATTGTAAAGGTTGAGAAACCTTGTACAAAATGTACTAAACCTTATGTCGAATGTGCCGAAAAATCAAAGAACATCGCTGAAAACAATGTGCATAACGATTTGTTGAAATATGATTATCGCACAATGAAAGAAGTGTATGACAAAATGAAAAATGATTACGGAAGACTCGACAGAAATAACATTGAACAACATGATAATATAAGAATGTTGAGTGGTATAGTAATGGATAAACAAAGAGCATTTAACAATAGTACCACGGAGAAAGCCATGGTTGCATCCATAGTAGATGACGGTTTTAATTGGAATTCTTACATTAGGAAAAAGACCGGAGTTGCTTTGATGGCGGAGATGAAGATAATTCTGCAGAGGAAGCAGTGGCAGCAGCAGAAGCAGTAGCTTTCGAACAAGCTATTCTGAACAATACTTGAATCAACAGCAGGAAGAAGAGGAATATATCCATATGCAGAGACAAGGAATTTTATCCTCTAATTCTTGTGATAGTTTTGCAGGTCACTTTGATGGAAGCATGAAAGAACAAGTGGTTGAGGAGAAAAAGATTGATGAAGTGATCATTGATGTCACTCAAGAAATGAAAGTCGAAGACCTCAAGGACATGGCAAATAAAGCTTTAATGGCAAATCTAACAAGGTAGGTCCAGAGGTAAAGATTGTCAAGAAAGAAGTTGGCAAAGTACAAATTGTAGAGGTTGAGAAACCTTGTACAAAATGTACTAAACCTTGTGTCGAATGTGCCGAAAAATCAAAGAACATCGCTGAAAACAATGTGCATAACGATTTGTTGAAATATGATTATCGCACAATGAAAGAAGCGTATGACAAAATGAAAAATGATTACGGCAGACTCGACATAAATAACATTGAACAACATGATAATATAAGAATGTTGAGTGGTACAGTAATGGATAAACAAAGAGCAATTAACATTTATATCAACACCATTGCTGAAATCAAACAACAACTTAAAGACATGACAATTGAAACTGAAAGAGTTCGACAATTGTTAAGAAGTTATACCACCAATGCGTATGTTATCGATCACATTCTTCCAACAATCTCATCGGAAGAAAAACCCAAAAAGAAAGCAGGCAAAGAATATAGCAATGTTCCTCTACCCCTTTGCGAGAAATACTGTGTTAAATCTGCAGATGGGATGGACAAGGCACTCAATGTTGAGTTATTTTTTGAAAAGAAAAACGAGTTGCCAGAGAACATTGATATAGTCTATGCTAAATCTGATGATGATAACAACGTGTAGTTAACAAAGTGGTTGAAAATGTTTTAAGTGATTCTGATGATGGCAGCTTCAACAGCGCCAACTCGAGTTCCAAGAATTCCGATTCACAATCTGAACATGACGATAAGTCATCAGAAGATGGTCTAAGTGATGATTCTAATATTGTAATGTACAAAATTAAGGATTCAGATAGACTATACTTTGATGATAGCTTCCCGATTCAGAATGTGAAGGAAGAATTGCTAGACAAATTCTTTAAACTTGTGGAAGTCACATCAGAGGAATTGGTAATCAATGAATGAAAATTCTATTCCAAACCTAAAAGAAGTAATTACCGAAGAAACGTGGTGATCATCCAGAAAATTGGAGAGCGGGGTTGGGTTTAGAAAAGAAACTGATGAATTTGTTAAGAAACCGTCACCATTTCATGAATATAAAAACAAAAACATGAAGTTTGTATATGGGACGAGTACAGTTCATGAAGAGAGTTTGATTGGTAAAAGTTAAATGATGAGTTCAAGAAGGAGAAAGAAATTCGAGATAAAGCCAAGGTTACAAGTGGTGTTAAAACTTCAAGAAGGGTAAAACCACCTGTTAAAGGACATCCACTTGATAATCGGACATGTTTCAAGTGCAATGAAATTGGTCATTTGGCACGACAATGTCCGAAATCAAAACCGGCTTATCATCAAAGAAAAGAAGACTCAAATGTTGTTAAATCAAAGCAACCAGTGTTTGCAAAACCTGTAAAGATTTTGAAACAAAATGAATAAAAACCAGAAGTTAAACCAAAGTCTGAAGAGACTTTTGAAAATTCCATTTTCGAAAAAGGTGAAACTTCTAGGTCTAATGAAAAACCAAAAAGTTTTACATCAAATCTCAAACCTGGATTGCCAAGAAAAGGTCAACAACATCTGGTGTTGTTAAGTCTGAGCTAGTAAAGACTAGACAACACAAAAGAATCAAAGTCTGAAATCACTAAGTCTGAGCAGGTAAAGACTAGTGAGAATGTGAAAGAAATGAAAACAGAAATCAAGATCAATAATGTCAAATCTGTAAAAGATAAGAAAAAAGTGAAATTTTCAAACATTAACATTGTTGAAACAGATGATGAATTTGATTTTGATGATGTTGATGAGTTTTGATGATGGTTTTCCAGTAAAACCCAAGACCAAGAAGGCTTGGGTAGAGCTTTTCACCTAATTTCTGAATTTTGCAGGGGCTCCAAAGATCCGTACTTTCAAAGTGGATTTTGGATAGTGGAGCGTCCAGGCATATGATGGGAATGAAAGCATTGCTATTCGACATTAAAGCTATCAATGGTGGATATGTTGGATTTGAAGGAAATCAAGGTGGAAGGATAGTCACCGAGGGAAACTCTCCAATGGCGTAGTTTCTTTTGATCGCATGAACTATATTGCAGAGCTTGAGAACAATCTTCTGAGTATATCACAGATTTGTGACAAGAAATTCACAGTCCATTTCAATGATAAGGAGTGTATTATCTTGAAGCCGGGTTTCAAAATACCAGATGAGTGGATTCTGATGCGAGCACCGCGAGAGAATGATTTATATGTTCTTGATATGGGTGTTGCTACCACTTCATCACAATCAGCATAATGTTTTTTATCAAAGGCTACTAAAAAGATTCTATTCTTTGGCATCGTAAGATGGGGCATATTCATTTGCAAAAATGAATTTCTTGGTTCATAATGATCTTGTAGAAGGCGTAAATCTTCAAGTTTTCAAATGTCTGATCATTGCTTGGAATGCAAGAAGGGAAAGCAGATCAAGAAATCGCATCCGAGAAAATTCTAAACTCAATCAAGTTGCCTTTAGAACGTCTCCACATGGACTTATTTGGTCCTGTAAATGTTAGAAGCATTCAGGAGACTTATATTGCTTGGTCGTGACAGATGACTATTCGAGATATTCGTGGGTATTCTTTCAAGAATCAAAAGACGAAACATTCGAGAACTTGGTTATTCTATTCAAGAAACTCGAGAACATTTATCATCTGTCGGTCAGACGCATTAGAAGTGATAACGGCATAGAGTTTAAGAATAACAAAATGATGGAATTCTGCAATGCAAAATGGATTCTGCACGAGTTTAGTGCTCCCTATACTCCACAGCAAAACAGAGTAGCTGAACGGAAAAACCGAACTTTGATTGAAACTGCGAGAACTATGCTTGCAGATTCAAAACTTCCAATCAGCTTTTGGAGTGAAGCGGTTGCTGCGGCTTGTTACACGCTAAACAGGGTTCTCACTGTCAAACCAACAAAGAAAACATGTTTTGAGATGATAAACCGACGGAAGCCAAATTTGAAGTTCTTAGAACCATTCGGAGCACCTTGTACCGTAATAGACCAAGATGGCAAATTCGGAGCTAAATCTCGAAGGTTTCTTTGTCGGATATGCGAGTCCGTTGAGAAGAGTATATGTTCCTTCATTGCGAAAGGTTATTGAAGCACAGCACGTGGATTGTTTCAATTACACGGATCATGTTCAAAGGAAAGGTGACGTGTGGCTGTTTAACTATCAAGACCTTTGGAAGTCATTTGACTTGCCCAAAGAACCAACTGACGAAGAAGTTGCAGCGTTATATTATCTTCACCAGTCAGCAAATCAAGAACAAATTGTTCAACCAATTGTGGTTAATCAACCCATGTTGGATCCATCTTCTTCTGGAACAGTTCAAATATTAGTGGTGTTCCTGCTGAAAATGTTTCTGAAACATTATCAACACCTACTACTCTCCAACAAATGCCTCTACTGAACCATGAATACAACAACGAGCCCAGTATGCCTCAGAATCAAATTCTGATCAGATGAAGCACCAACATTTGATGCTGATGGGGAATCATCTTCTTCAGACAAAGAAGTGGAGCAAATAACAAGTCTTCTTAATCAATCTGCAGTCCCGAACAATAGAAATGAAGCTTCATCAAGCTCTCCAAACATTGAATTGGTTGTTGATCTCAACATCACGAATCACAAAACTCAGTAGATGTTCCAAATGAAGAATTGCCGCGATCATATTCCTATCATCCGTTAACAAATATTATCGGAGAACTTCAAACTGGTGTTAGAACTCGAGGGAAAATTAATAAAGCACTCAGTGGTTTCTACACACGTGTTGCTACAACTCATAACTATTGTTTCCATTCATGTTTCATCTCTCAAATTGAACCTAAGAAAGTTAATGAAGCTTTAGCAGATGAAAACTGGGTACAAGAAATGCAAGAAGAGCTATTGCAGTTTGAGAAGTTGGGTGTGTGGAAGCTTGAAGACTTACCAGAAAATCAGAAAGCAATTGATACAAAATGGGTCTTTAAGTGTAAACGTGATGATAGAGGGGTTATTGTTCGTAACAAAGCTAGGCTTGTTGTCAAGGGATTTCACCAGCAGGAAGGGATAGACTAACGGAAGTCTATGCACCAGTAGCTCGATTGGAATCTATTCGAATATTTCTAGCTTTCGCATCATGGAAAGATTTAAGGTCTATCAATTGGATGTCAAATCAGCTTTTCTGTATGGAAATTACCGAGAAGGTGTACGTTGGACAACCACCGGGTTTGTCGATCCACTTAACAAGAAGAAAGCGTACCTACTGGATAAAGCTCTTTATGGTCTACACCAAGCCCCAAGAGCTTGGTACGAACGTTATCACAACATCTCGTCGGAAACGGATTTATCAAAGGAACTGTGGATAGTACTCTTTTCACCAGAGATGAGCCATCTGATTATAGTTCAAATCTACGTTGACGACATCATCTTCGGATCTACAAACGATAGTCTCTGCAAAGAGTTTGAGGGAATCATGAAAAAGAAATTCGAAATGTCCTCGATGGGCGAAATGAAGTTCTTTCTTGGTTTGCAAGTAGATCAGCTTCCGGATGGTATTTTCATTCACCAGACGACATCTTGAAGAAGTTTTGAATGGAAAGCTTGAAGCCTCTATCTACGCCTCTTGCTCTAAATCATGGCATTTGTGTTGACGAGACTGGAGCCAAAGTTGACGAGACGTTATACAGATCGATGATTGGATCCCTGATGTATCTGACGGCATCGTGCCCAGATATTATGTATCCAACCTGCCTATGCGCCAGATATCAGTCAAGCCCGAGGATCTTACACATGCAGATCGTGAAGCGTATCTTCAGATATCTGAAAGGATGCCCAAGCACCGGCTTGTGGTACCCGAAGAACGACAGACCTCACAGGCTATGTTGATTCCGATTTTGGTGTAGATAAGTTGAATTCAAAATCAACTACAGCGGGATGCCATTTCTTCGGAACAAGAATGGTAACCTGGCAGTGTAAGAAACAGACTACGGTCGCTCTCTATACCTGTGAAGCTGAGTATATCTCGGCCTCCAGCTATTGTTCACAGATTCGGTGGATTCAACAACAAATGAGAGACTATGGTCTGCAATTTCTAGACACTCCGCTGTATGTTGATAACAAGGCAGCCATCGATATAACTAAAAATCCGGTTCATCACTCACGCACGAAACACATTGAAATTCGTTATCATTTCATTCGTGATTGCTACGAAAAGAAGTTGGTGCGAATAGAAAAAATCCACACCAACAAACAAAAGGCTGATTTTTATACCAAACCATTTTCTTTGTCACGATTTAAACACTTGCTAAGAATTAACGGTATGAAAAATTTGCTGACAGGTGCGGATGCTGAGGTTGAATGCGGACCGGACGACGAGTTCGCGTGACCCACATTGGTTTCTGAATATCTTTCTAGTTTAGAGTTTATTAAAAAAAAAAATTCAAAAATATGTTTTTGATTTTAGGGGAGAAATGCTAGAGAAAATACAAAAACATTCGAAAAATTTTATAATCCAAAAACATATAAAAAATTCAAAATGTTCAAAAATATTGGAAAAGACAAAAAGAATTTAGTGTCATAAAAGGAAATGATAGTACATCAGTGGACTATCACAATATGCTAAAGAAATGTAAAGTTTTAAAAAGTGATAAACGAGTCTTACTGTGGATGTGTCAATAGGCTTAACACGTTCAGTAAACTGGTTTCGAGATATAAACTAAGTTTTACAACTGCTTAATCTTATGGATTAACACATCTTGGATATATGGACTTAGTACTTCGAAATTTCATTTGAAAGATTGCCTGATTCTGAGATACGAGGTCTTTATAGATAGTTGATATCTGGGGTATTATACAAGTTCTTCTGATTTTGCGGAAGCAGTGGCCTAGAACTTCTATAATATTTTGCTTTAAACCTTCAAAATGCATGCAATATTGAAAATTATCGAAAGATATAATCATATGCAATGCTGAAAAGATTCCTTAAGTGGAACACACCTTAAAGTCGAGCCTTCATCTCTTTGTCTGTACGGTAGTACTAACCTGAGCTCTCAAGGTCTCGCACAACCCAGATACAGATATCAATTACGCTATATTCACCTGTAAGATGAAATCTAGGGAATCTGGATACGGGAGTATATTCAGGAAGTGGGAACCATAGATAAGTCAAGTTTCATTAATTTTACCATAACATATCTTGAAACAGTTGAGAAATGTGGTAAAGTTTAAGTGGACAAACATATCGACAATCTAGGTACACGAGTTTAAAACTTAAAGTCATTTAAAGGTCAACAGTACTGGTGATATGTCTCAATCAACTTATATGATCCTTAGACACGAATTTACAAAAATATGTCTGTAAATATGTTTCTACATAGTTTACATTGCTTATTTCATTGTATTTCAGCTTTACAGATTAAAATCAAAAAGATTTTCGGTGTGTTTTAGCATAAACTTACAAAAATTCAAAAAGATTTTATTTCTACATTTGTTTTCAGCAAACCAATGTTGGAGAACGGATCTTTGAAGTCTGGTAAGGTGCTAGAACTGGTGGGAATCTCTTTGACAACGGGCTGGGAGCTAATATGTTAATCTGAAAAGGAAAAATGATAAAAAGTTCATTAATTTGAAACTTTGTTTTGAAAATATCAACAGTTTGTTCGTAACGGGTCAAACCGGGGTCATTAACTTACACTCGGCAGACAAATCGGTTAACCAAGGTCATTAACTTGGACTTGGTCAACTGAGTGGATTTTCATAACTGGTAAAAAGTTGGAAAGTTCAGGGGTTAAAATGAAAATTTGAAAAAGTTTGAAATTTTGAGGTTTGGCAAGTTCGGCCGAACATGCTAAACAATTCAAGTTTAACAATCAGCAAGTTCGACCGAACTTGCAGATGGCTGATTGTTTGTATTTTTAAATAATAAGTTCGCTCGAACTTCGCTGGGCCTTCATGTTGGGCTTAGCAAGTTCGCCCGAACTTGACATGGTATAAATACCATTCAAGTTTGGCCGAACTCATTTACTTGTTATCAGAACACTTGAGCGAACTTGAGCTTTTAGAGAGAATTTATGAGAAATTGGCATTTGTATACCGTTATTCTGTCTGATTGAAGTTTATTTTTGGTGATGCACACCAATCACAATGGCAGAGGTTAGATATTGGAGAATAAACCATGATTGAACTGTTAAACAAACAAAACGAAATCTAAAACTTAAAATATGATAGATTTAGGCGTTGTTGGATAAAATTGATCATAGATTCTGAATCTACACCTAAAATCGACCATATAACTTGTTTCGATTGATCTGAAACAACAGTTTGAATGTCTGAACATTGTTTGGTCTGATGAAGAAGACGACATCTTCGACCGAACTTGTTGTCAAGTTCGACCGGACTTGTCCAAAATATGCTTAAATGATTCAGTTTCATCTTCGACCGAACTTGGATCTTAATAAAACTAAATGTTGATAACATAAGTTCGCCGAACTTGTTCTTTAATAAGGAACATGTGTTTTATACATGTTCGGCCGAACTTAGTTAAAATTGAATGATAAAAATTGTTGTAAGTTCGCCCGAACTTGCATTTGAAAATGTTGAACATGTTTATCACATGTTCGGGCGAACTTGATCAAAACAGAATGATGTAACACCTAATCAAGTTCGCCCGAACTTGATTAAAGTGTTAGGAAATTTTTTTATGATTTTTTCTCGAAAGCGTGCTAATTGTTTTATGTCGTTTTTCAGGCACAGGTTCCGGCGTGTGTTATCTCAGTTGAGTTTTCCAAAACTCACAATACATGCATCACGCTTGACAAGTCTATTTGTTCATCGCTGAAAGAATATGATAGTATCTTGAAGTTTCTCAAGATAGTCACATTCGCCGTGCAATTACTGAGCGCACAGTATCTTATCGATCTCATATTGTTCACTTCTGGATGAACGTGAGTCTAAGCGCTGACGAGAAGACAATCTCTTCTACGGTACAAGTTGGTGATGAGCTAAAACGACACAAAACGCAAGAAAAATTGGAAGTAAAGACAATAATACCGACACTATAGAGATGTTCGTGCTTCGATGGCTAAAGGAGTAAACAAGCACGCTAGAAAGGGAAGTGCCTACCTACAGCTTCTGATTCATGCTTGATCAACTTTTAGCCATCGCAAAGCCGGTTTGGATGATGTTCATGATTATTTGGCTAGCATGGCAACGGCGCTTATTTTGAAGAAGCCGTTCAACGTTTCGAAGTTAGTGTTTACTCATATGTCGAAGAACATGGAGGATTCGAGTTGTGCCTTTATCCAAGATTTATTTAGATGTTGATTAATGAAAAGTATGCCAACATTGCTCGAGATCCGAATGATGTTCTTTATTTAGTACATCTTGATGAAACCACAGTGAAGAAGCTTATCAAGTTCCAGAAACAAGCTTCTGCTCCTATTGCCAAGCCAAATATTCAGAGCGATTAAAGATTCAGATTATGTCTCGCCACCTGGAAACAAATGGAGAAAGGATGGTAGCGACGATGAGAATGAGCTTAAAGCTGAAAGAGAGTGGTTTAAAGAATTCAAACCAAAGGCAAGGAGTGAATGGTTTTTGAAAGCTGAAGCTGATAAACCGAAAAAGAAGCGAGCATCAAAGAAAGCTGAAACTTTGCTTGTTGATGAGGAGGAGACTGAAAATGTTGAGGCAGTGGCTGGATCGAGCTCTGCAGTTGTTAATGAGAGTCAAGAAACTGTGAAGTCGACTCAAGAAGAGGTAATTTTTGCTACGTCCAAAATGAGGAATCTGATAAAGAGCCTGAAAACACAGAGGCTGAAATTAGAGCAGAAAAAGAAAGGAGATTGGATGCAGATTTTGATCCGAGTGCTGACAAAGAATCTGATGAGGAGAGGCCGAAGAAAAAATCAAAGCGTACAAAGTCTCCAGCTATCGAAATATCTAAGAAGACTACAGGGTCACCTCATACTAAAGGGAAATGAAAGGCTAAGAAAGCTCAGAAAGCGGTGAGCAAAAGATACAAAAGCAAGGTGCAAAGCACAGAAGCCATACAAGAACCTTCTGGTGCTCAGGAGAAAGGAGCCACACAAGAACCTCCTATTATTGTTCATGATGAAGCTAAAAGGCCAAGAGTTACACAAGAACCTCCTGTGTATGAATTTGTTGAAGTTCTGACCGCTGAATCACCTAGTTCTCAAAAGACTTTTGCACCTGAAAGTTCTACACCGAAGAAGTCTACACCGAAATCTGCAACACAAACCAAAAGACGCCAAGGGGAAGTATGTTTGGTGATATGCCACATGGTCCAATAAGTCTTGAAGACTTGGATGAATTTTTCCCAGAGACTAATGTTGAAATTTTAGAAAAACGTGTGAAGGTTTTGGAAGATAAAGTTGCACAGATTGAGATTGAAAAGGCTGAGCTTGTAAAGAAGGTGAATCAAAGCGAAGTTGAAAAACAAATACTTGACGATAAAGTGAAGGTGCTCGAGAATGAATTTAGTATTACAAGGCGTTGATAGAAAGTCTGCAGGACGCCAATGAAAAATTACAACAGAGATTGCAGAATTGAAGAAAATTCAAGCTTTGAATGATCGAAGATTCATCAAATTACAAAAGGTGTTATCCAACAATCTGAATATTGATTTTATCGCTGAATACGATCGTCTGGATCGTCAAGAAGCCAAGGAACATGCTGAGAAAGAATTGGCTGAGAGTGGTAAAGGGAAGCAGGTTGAGGGTGAAGCCCCTAAATCTACTACTGAGAAATCTTCTGATGTCCCCGAGAAGCCTACTGAAAATGTTTCAAAAGCTTCTGAGTCTGATTTCCAAAAGGTTACGAATCTGTCAAACCTTCTGATCCTATCATTGTTACTGAAGAAAAAGACAATGAAGAAGCTTAAAAGGAAGATAAGAATGACGAAGAGGAAGAAGGATATGAAGATTGGAATGTACGGGATGATTGATTTTGATCAAGGTGATGATGTTTTTTATCAGGGTGGTACAAGGGTTAAAGATCAATGAAGCTAAAGTTTCTGATGAATTTGATTTTTCTGATCTGATGGACGATGAATCGAATAAGATGGAAGATAAAAGTAGGGGGAGTCAGGGCAAAAAGGGCCTTCAGATGATATTGATTTGTTAGATGTTGATCGTTTTGCGAAGCCTATGACTGCAGTACCTACGAAACCTTTGATACTAATGTTGGAACACAATGTTGAAGAAGGTGAGTTTGTACATAATTACTCGAAAGAAGATCTGGCAAAGCTAGTTGAAGCTGAAGTTGAGAATTTAGAGTTTGATTTTGAAGAGGTTATGAATGTTAATACTTTTGAACCAAAAGAGTATTAGTATGAGAGAAGATTTGAAGCTGATTAATAAACCGTGTGATTGTTGAAGACTAGTCCTCAGATGATGAAACAGAACAAAAGCTAAGTATGTTGGTCAGGATTCAGAAAGTTTTCCTACAATTGAAGAGATGTATAAACAACTGAATGAAGATATGTTGAAAGATAGAATTGCTGAAGAGCTACGAGAAGGAAAGATTCCTAAACCAATGACCAAAGAAGAGATAGCTGAAGCGAGAAAGTCCTGGTTGAAGGAGATGCCTCGTGAACGTAAGTTTCGACGTCCACTAGCATTCTTCACCAGAGATAAAAATGTTTCTTTGGGAGATATTTTGAGTTGGGGATGGTTTAAAGAGCTCAACGTTTATGCAATCAAAAGAGAGTTTGAAGTACAATACTTCAAATATCTTGCTGATTTATCTTGCTGATTTAAAGACATTGTCGTATTGGGATATGGATGAGCTAGTACAAACAGTGAATGTTACTTATCAGATGAAGACAGTTGATCAATTGTTGTGGAAGATGATTAAGTACGAAGCTGATAAAGGTTGGAATCACTGGAAGTCGTTTATTCTGAGACGAAGAATAAAGATTAACAAGGTTACAGGAGAAAAGGACATAACATTAATTATGAAAATCCTAGAGCCATGAGGAATATGCCACTTATGTCGATCGAACAGAACTTTTATCCTTTATTCAAGTGGTAGCAGATTGATCCAGCTACATGTGAACCAGTGATTGTTTTAAAGTTTGAAGATCATCTGCATATTGCTAAGGAATGAGTTGAAGTAATGGGTTATCAGGGTATGAGAGGCTTGTGGAGGACGATAAGGATTCTAGATCCTATGTGGTTGGTTAACTGCTCGAGAGAAAATATAAAATGCCTTCTCTAAATCGAGAAAGTCCTGGTTCAAGGAGATGCCTCGTGAACGTAAGTTTCGACGTCCACTAGCATTCTTCACCAGAGATAAAGATGTTTCTTTGGGAGATATTTTGAGTTGGGGATGGTTTAAAGAGCTCAATGTTTATGCAATCAAAAGGGAGTTTGGAGTACAATACTTCAAATATCTTGCTGATTTAAAGACATTGCCGTATTGGGATATGGAAGAGCTGGTACAAACAGTGAATGTTACTTATCAGATGAAGATAGTTGATCAATTGTTGTGGAAGATGATTAAGTACGAAGCTGATAAAGGTTGGAATCACTGGAAATCGTTTATTCCGAGACGAAGAATAAAGATTAACAAGGTTACAGGAGAAAAGGACATAACGTTAATTATGAAACGTCCTAGAGCCATGAGGAATATGCCATTTATGCCGATCGAACAGAACTTTTATCCTTTATTCAAGTGGTGGCAGATTGATCCAGCTACATGTGAAGCAGTGATTCTTTTAAAGTTTGAAGATCATCTGGATATTGTTAAGGAACGAGTTGAAGTAATGGGTTATCAGGGTATGAGAGGTTTGTGGAGGACGATAAGGATTCTAGATCCTATGTGGTTGGTTAACTGCTCGAGAGAAGATATAAAATGCCTTTTCTACAGCAAGATTGTTTTTGAAGAAAGAGAAAAGGTACAGACGATGCAGTATCGGAAAGTTGTCAATGTTTGCTATGCACATAATGTAAATTCTGGTAAAACGTGGCAAACGAAGTGGAGGGATCTGGAAAGAGTTTAATTTCTTAAGGAAGAAACCAGAAGTTAGGCGATCAAAGAAAAGATGGAAAAAGCGGTAAGGCAAAGTTCACTCATAATGGCTAACTTTAAAAGACCACCGCCAACTGATAAGACGCCGGATCCAAAACAAGAGAGACGAAAGAAACCGTACAAGAACTTCTTTGATCAGGTACGTTAATGTTTATATGAAGACAGAGTTTTTGAAGACTGATAAAAGACCAAGACTATATCCAAGGGGAAGTCTGTTGGTGCACAATGTCTATGTCTTAGTCTTTTATCGAGTCTGTATTGTATAGAGCTGAATAGGCTAGGTTTTGAAGTATTTATGAAATGTTATAGCCAAGTTTTCCCATAATCATGTATTGTATGCATGTTCGGCCGAACTTGCATAGGCAAGTTCGGGCGAAGTTGCACCTCATGGGCCGAACTTGTTGTGCTATAAATACCTAGCTTGTGTGTCTCATTTGTAACTTTGGCATCTCAGAGGCGAAGCTCTGTTAGTCTGTAGTCAGAACGTTTGATCTATAAAACTGATGTTTAACTGATTAATTCTTGTCTATTGGTAACATGACGTAATATTTCCGCTATTATGAACGTTAGATATCAAATTTAGGTTCCTAAGCATCGAGGATCGGTCCTACAAGAAGAAAGATTGAAATAAGCAAGTTGAAATGAAGAAAATCACTTGCTATTTATAGTGTTTTGAAGCTCACAAGATCAAGCCAAGTTTCCATGGAGGTGGCATGATCCTAAGGAGGTCTTAACACATGTCTCTTACAGGTTAGAAGCTGGCAAAATCGAATCCTTGGGGATCAAGGCTTGGAAGGAGAGGCTGCCAAATTACAAACATGATTCTACTAAGCTGGGACCCCTAACAGATCGTATGGGGTTTTGCCTTATGGTCCGTAAGGCCCTAGCAGGGGCAGAAGGTTCAAAAAGTGGCAGAAATGGCCCCTGAACTTGTTTCGTCGCGTTTTTGTACTTCTAACATCCGTTAACCTCATTTTAAGCTCTATGAGGAAGTTAAAGCATATGTAACTTGAATGATGCTCAAAAATGTCATGGATATCGGTTTGTTCGGTTGTACGGTTGCGTTTTTCGCTTGATTACGACGAACACTTTTATGAACGTGAAAATGACCGAAGTTTCGCAATGATTGATATTTTTGCATTCTAATCAATAAAATACAAGATTTTATTGATTACAAAAATTTTTGGATGTCTAAACATGGTACGTATTCAAAATACGAGAATTGGCATAGTTTCGCAGTTTGGCGGAAATTGT
Source organism: Scalesia atractyloides (assembly GCA_947069175.1). NCBI lineage: Eukaryota > Viridiplantae > Streptophyta > Magnoliopsida > Asterales > Asteraceae > Scalesia > Scalesia atractyloides. The sequence continues at coordinate 64,009,927 of CAMTDV010000014.1, forward strand.
CCCTGAGCTTGAACAAGTATGTTTTTGCCATACTGAACCCTTCAAAAATTAATTGTAATTTACGTAAAGAGTATTTAGGGTATGTTTAGCTTATATTATTTTTCCGGAGTGTATTTCATGTTAAACTGATTACATTGTGTAACAGTTTATGTATAACTTCCAGAAAAGCTTTGAAGTGTCGAAATTGTACATGGACTGAAATGTGTGAATGTCACATGTAATTATACAATTCCCGGGTATGAAACACAAGATTTCATTTGATTCGAAATTGTGCGGGATTGTATGATGGTTGTAAAGGCACAAATGTCACAGAAATGGAGAGCTAGAACGTGAAAAATTAGGAAGAAAAGCGTTTGGAAGAAATTAGAGAGAAAGGCAAAGCGGCGCGTCTAAGGGGATTTCAATTTATGAAATGGGCACCTGCGACAAATCAAACACCTATCCCATCACAAGAAAGACGAAAGAAGCCGTACAAGAATTTCTTTGGAAGAGGTTGAAGTTTTTGAAGAATGACCAAGACTGCGAAAACATCCAAGGGGAGTTTGTTGATGTACGATGTATGTCGTCTGCGTCTTATGTCTAGTTTGAATGTACAGGGCTAGATTTGTCACATGTTAAAGTTATGTTTCTTTAGTTTGTACTTCGTATGAAGTGTAAAGTTCATACGAAGTGGCAACTTCATATGAACTAGGGTGTCATCGTACGAATTGTAAGCTCTATAAATAGGTTGCTGGGTCCTTTCATTGTAACAGATTTTGCAACATTGAGGAGCTTGACGTGTGCGTGTACATAATATTTTTACAATGAATTTTACACACGATTTGGTTTTAAATTTATAAAAATGATTTACACTTTAACATTAAAACACACACGAAAGGGCAAGTGTACCCCGTCATATATATAGTAAAGTATCGGTAAGAACCAAGTATCGATCCAAGGATGCGGCAGAGACGATAATACTAAACCTTTATCATTATTTTACCAGGAGAAAAGATAAGTGGATAAGTTGTGTATACTAGAAAATGACTAAAACATAATATTTTTGTTTCTTTTTTCTTTTTGTAAACATAATAGACTCCAAATATAAAATATACATATAGCCTTACTTTATGAACAACCGGAATATGTTAACTAAGTCAGTTATGCCACTAAGTCACTTGGTCAATTTTCCATTTTTTAAAGACAATTAGTATCCCTTTCGGGAATCCTAACATGACAACTCTTCGAAAAGTTAAAACAATAAACACACTTTAACCACCTAAAATTGTTCTTTAACGCCCTATTGATTAATGTCCTTGAAAATTATTTCATAAGCCATGGGTAACAGTTTCAAGTCGTTAACAGATATAGTAATATGTATACGAAATCATATAGCGTTGAAAACATGAAAATAGTGAATAGGCACATATGAATCAGCCCAAAATATTTGAAAAACGTAAAATAGGGGACAATGTACTCACTTGTGAATGCAAAGTGTCCTTGAATCAAATGAAATAACAAGTTTCAAACGTGTCCTGATGAGTCGGATAACAAGTAAATAAATCGGGACATAATCGGAAGAATCGGATAGAATGAGGTCTTGTAAACCAAATGAGTGTTGGAACTCATATGGAATGGTTTAACAAAATCAACATTCTGATTTGGTATGGATCCTAAGTGCTTTTGACCTGTTATGACTCGTTAAGGTAGTTTACGCTACTTTAACGTGTCATTTGCGTAAATATATGTTCGGATGGTCATTTATGTCTTATGATAAGTCTTACATGCCATAACATGTTTAATAATGTTGTAACATCAGTTTATATGTCAAAATTTTGCTCACATATGCTTAAATTTGATTTATGCGCAAAAAGGGCATTTGGTCATTTATAAAGTATATATAAGCAATTTATGATAACACTAACCAAACGACGTGACCATAAGGTATAACCACAGTAGGTTATTTCCTATACAACTATAGTCACAAATATGTGTTTGGTTGAATCCTAAGATCGACCAAACGGGTCGGATTCGAAAGTCAAAGCAGTGGTCAAGACCGCTCGACTTACGACCCTAAATAAGCACTAAACTAGAAGTGACGAGTTAGACATGTCTAACTAAGTTTGTAAAACTGATTTGGTATCAAAACTTGATTTTTTGATCCCGAAAATAGTTCCGTCGTAAAATACACATAATCCGCATTTTTGACCGAAACTTTGACTCGCCACTTCGACTAGTAAACGTGGTAATCAGAAGGTGCCATCGCAAGGGATTATAACCTTCGTGATTATGATCACGTTGCAAAGTTCAATTGAAATTTGACTTGACCAAAAATGGTCAGAACCGAAAGTCAAACAGAAAGTCAACTGTTTGACTTTTAGCTCTAAATAAGCTAATGAACAATACTAGGATAGAGCACTTACTTGTGTTGAAAACACCCAAGAGCTTAGAGAATGGAGGCCTCCAAAAGCTGGAAGCAAGCTCCAAAGAGATGGGAGAAGAAAGATTGAAATGAGCAAGTTGAAATGAAGAAAATCACTTGCTATTTCTAGTGTTTTGAAGCTCACAAGATCAAGCCAAGTTTCCATGGAGGTGGCATGATCCTAGGGAGGACTTAACACATGTCTCTTGTAGGTTAGAAGCTGGCAAAATCGAATCCTTGGGGATCAAGGCTTGAAAGGAGAGGCTGCCATATTGCAAATATGATTCTGCTGTGCTGGGGACCCCTAACGGACCGTATGGGGTTTTGCCTTACGGTCCATAAGGCCCTAGCAGGGGCAGAAGTTTCAAAAAGTGGCAGAAATGGCCCCTGAACTTGTTTCGTCGCATTTTGGCACTTCTAACACCCGTTAACCTTATTTTAAGATCTATGAGGAAGTTAAAGCATATGTAACTTGAATTATGCTCAAAAATGCCATGGATGTCGGTTTGTACGGTTGCATTTTTCGCTTAATTACGATGAACGCTTTTAGAACGCGAAAATGACCGAAGTTTCGCAACGATTGATATTTTTGCATTCTTATCAATAAAATACAAAATTTTTATTGATTACAAAAATTTTGGATGGCTGAACATGGTACGTATTCAAAATACGATAATTGGCAAAGTTTCGCAGTTTGGTGGAAATAGTCCCTAAGGTTGAACAAGTATGTTTTTGCCATACCGAACCCTTCAAAACTTATTTCTAAGTTATGTAAAGTGTATTTAGGGTATGTTTTGCTTATGTCATTGTTCCGTAGTGTATTTCATGTTAAACCGATTACGTTACGTAATAGTTTAAGAATAACTTCCAGAAAAGCTTTGAAGTGTCGAAATTGTACATGGACTGAAATGTGTGGATATCGCATGTAATTATACAATTCCCGAGAATGAAACACAAGATTTCATTTGATTCGAAATTGTGCGGGATTGTATGATGGTTGTAAAGGCACAAATTTCACAGAAATGGAGAGAGCTAGAGCGTGAAGAATTCTTCAAGGAAGAAAAGCGTTTAGAAGAAATTAGAGAAAGGCAAAGCGCGCATCTAAGGAGATTTCAATTTATGAAATGGGCACCTGTGACAGATCAAACACCTATCCCTTCACAAGAAAGACGAAAGAAGCCGTACAAGAATTTCTTTGGAAGAGGTTGAAGTTTTTGAAGACTGACAAAGACTGCGACAACATCCAAGGGGGAGTTTGTTGATGTACGATGTCTGTTGTCTGCGTCTTAGGTCTAGTTTAAATGTATGGGCTAGATTTGTGACATGTTAAAGGTTATGTTGTTTAGTTTGTACTTCGTACGAAGTGTAAAGTTCATACGAAGTGGCAACTTCGTACGAACTAGGATGTCTTCGTACGAATTGTGAGGTCTATAATTAGGTTGTTGGGTCATTTCATTGTAACAGTTTTTGCAACATTGACCGCGGAGCTTGACGTGTGTGTGTATATACATATTTTTGCAATGATTTTTACACACAGTTCGGTTTTAAATTTATAAAAATGATTTATACTTCAACATTAAAGCACACACGAAAAGGCAAGTGTACCCCGTCATATATGTAGTAAAGTATCGTAAGAACCAAGTATCGATCCAAGGATGCGGGCGGAGACGATAATACTAAACCTTTATCATTATTTTACCAGGAGAAAAGATAAGTGGATAAGTTGTGTAAACTAGAAAATGACTAAAACATAATATTTTTGTATCTTTTTCTTTTTGTAAACATAATAGACTCCAAATATGAAAAATATTCGTATAGCCTTGCTTTATGAACAACCGAAATGTGTTAACTAAGTCGGTTATGCCACTAAGTCACTTGGTCAATTTTCCATTTTTAAAGACAATTAGTATCCCTTCGAGAATCCTAACATGAAAACTCTTCGAAAAGTTAAAACGATAAACACACTTTAACCACCTAAATTGTTCTTTAACTCCCTATTGATTAATGTCTCTTGCAGGTTAGAAGCTGGCAAAATCGAATCCTTGGGGATCAAGGCTTGGAAGGAGAGGCTGCCACATTGCAAACATGATTCTGCTGAGCTGGGGACCCCTAACGGACCGTATGGGTTTTTTCCTTATGGTCCGTAAGGCCCTAGCAGGGGCAGAAGTTTCAAAAAGTGGCAGAAATGGCCCCTGAACTTGTTTCGTCACGTTTTGGCACTTCTAACACCTGTTAACCTTATTTTTAAGCTCTATGAGGAAGTTAAAGCATATGTAACTTGAATTATGCTCAAAAATGTCATGGATATCGGTTTGTTTGGTCGTACGGTTGCGATTTTCGCTTAATTACGACGAACGCTTTTACGAACGCGAAAATGTCCGAAATTTCGCAACGATTGATATTTTTGCATTCTTATCAATGAAATACAAGATATTATTCATTACAAAAATTTTTGGATGTCTAAACATGGTACGTATTCAAAATACTTGAATTGGCATAGTTTCGCAGTTCGCGAAAATAGTCCCTAAGCTTGAACAAGTATGTTTTCGCCATACCGAACACTTAAAAACTTAATTCTAAATTACGTAAAGAGTATTTAGGGTATGTTTAGCTTATGTTATTGTTCCAGAGTGTATTTCATGTTAAACTGATTACGTTGTGTAACAGTTTATGTATAACTTCCAGAAAAGCTTTGAAGTGTCGAAATTGTACATGGACTGAAATGTGTGAATGTCGCATGTAATTATACAATTCCCAGGTATGAAACACAAGATTTCATTTGATTCGAAATTGTGCGGGATTGTATGATGGTTGTAAAGGCACAAATGTCACAGAAATGGAGAGAGCTAGAACGTGAAGAATTCTTGAAGGAAGAAAAGCGCTTGGAAGAAATTAGAGAGAAAGGCAAAGCAGCGCTTCTAAGGAGATTTCAATTTATGAAATGGGCACCTGCGACAGATCAAACACCTATCCCATCATAAGAAAGACGAAAGAAGCCGTTCAAGAATTTCTTTTGAAGAGGTTGAAGTTTTTGAAGACTGACCAAGACTACGACAACATCCAAGGGGGAGTTTGTTAATGTACGATGTCTGTTGTCTGCGTCTTAGGTCTAGTTTGAATGTATAGGGCTAGATTTGTCACATGTTAAAGTAATATTTGTTTAGTTTGTACTTGGTACGAAGTGTAAAGTTCATACAAAGTGGCAACTTCGTACGAACTAGGGTGTCTTCGTACGAATTGTGAGGTCTATAAATAGGTTGCTGGGTCATTTCATTGTAACAGTTTTTGCAACATTGACGGTGGAGCTTGACGTGTGCGTGTATATACATATTTTTACAATGAATTTTACACACGATTCGGTTTTACATTTTTAAAAATGATTTATACTTCAACATTAAAACACACACCAAAGGGAAAGTGTACCCCGTCATATATGTATTAAAGTATCGGTAAGAACCAAGTATCGATCCAAGGATGCAGGCGGAGACGATAATACTAAACCTTTATCATTATTTTACCGGGAGAAAAGATAATTGGATAAGTCGTGTAAACTAGAAAATGACTAAAACATAATATTTTTGTTTCTTTTTATTTTTGTAAACATAATAGACTCCAAATATGAAAAATAAACATATAGCCTTGCTTTATGAGCAACCGGAATATGTTAACTAAGTCAGTTATGCCACTAAGTCACTTGGTCAATTTTCCATTTTTTAAAGACAATTAGGATCCCTTTCGGGAATCCTAACATGACAACTCTTCAGAAAGTTAAAACGATAAACACACTTTAACCACCTAAAATTGTTCTTTTACAACCTATTAATTATGTCTATGAAAATCCCTTAAAAATAAGCTAGTCATCCGTTGGGAATTTTCTAACCTTAATCAAGGAAAGCGACACCGATAAACACAATGTAACCACCGAGACAAGCATAACCTAGATTAAATCACAACCGGGTTCATTTTACAAATCTTGAACACAAATCCACCATGAAAGCAATTTTAGCCTAAATTACTAACAAAGTTACAACTTAATACAAGAATCCATAACAACACCATCCAACCCGCTAAGGTCCTTCCGTGAGGGAAAACACTCTTGATTAGTATTAATTACCCCTTATTAAACCAATACCCATTTCTAGTTTCATGGTGTAAACATTTTAACAAGTTAAAAGTCTACTAATACATGATTAATTAAGCTTCTTCTTGTAAATATCCTAACTAACCACATACTAATCATCCAAGATAATTAACTATAATCAAGAATCCAACATCAATAAACAAGGTTGCAAACTAATCATCAAGGATTAACATAGAAAGTTGTTAAGTGTCATTACAAACATGGTTAACATACTAACGGTTGTTTATGAAGCAAGGATTACTAGTGTTTTTGCCCTTAGGCTACAATAATACATAATACATCAATCAAATGCTTGAAACATAATCAAAATCATGGAAAGATTCAAGAATCAAACCATAAACAAGCATAAGATTGAAGACCCGGATGGTAGAGGAGCTTCTCGGCACTATGGGGGCTTGATTCCAAGCAAAAGACGCTGTCTCCGAAGCCCAGAAAGTCGCCTGAGATGCTCCCAAAAGTTCCAGTCTGTTGATCAGAATGCGTAACCTGTGTTTTATAACTTTTTGAGTCTTGCACGGCCGTGCTGATAAAGTGCACGGTTGTGCACTATTTGCGCGATCCAGTGACGTCATCTTATCCGGATAAGATTTCAAATCGGCACGGCCATGCCAAGTTTGGCACGGCCGTGCGTGCCAGAGATGTGCTTGCATTGGAGATCGCACTGGCAGTGCACACGAGGAAAAACCATCCGCACGGCCGTGCCATCCATCCGCACGGCCGTGCGCGCCTAGAAATAGGCTTGCACTAGGGCTTGCACGGTCAGTGCATGTCTTCTGACTTGGATTGGCACGGCCGTGCACTACCTCAATCTCCACAGAAAGTTTGCAACTTCTCCGTTTCGCCCGGAAAATCCTCGTTTTCTGCATCTTCTTGTCTGGCATGTTGTTTAAGGCCTGTAAATGAAAACATACACGATTAAGTGTCTAATTCTTGATTTATTGCCGAAGACGTGTAAAATGGGGATAGAACGGGGGACTAAAGTATGTGTATTTTAACATATATCAAAGCTCTGCTGGATTTCATCAGGATTGCAAACATTTATTAATCAATGAAATCAACTGTTAAACAGTAATACTTGTGTAATTGTCACTAATTCATAATAATTCCACGATTATGGACTAGATATCAAGTTAGGTATCTTTGCTAAGGAGGAAGTCGGTCCTACAACCTCATATACTTTAACTAATAATCATTTAACACTTCTGACATCGTCAACCATGCTATCTACCATTTTCTCAGCGATTCATATTTTTGTCCATGTTCAACATATAAGCTCCCTGACCATCAAATTGTATAATTTGAAGCTTGATACGAGGATGCAATATTATCGAAAAGTCCAACCACTGATTCATTTATCATGTTCTCCAAAATATTTATTTAACTTACTATTCATTAATGTTGTCATTGGATGGTCCTTTTTCCATGAACAATCTACCTAATTTATTCATAATATCCATAACATTGTGATAATTTGAACTCAAAATCTTTACAACTTTTCATTTAAAGATTTTCTAGTAAATCGTCCATCTTTCTTGCATCAACTGTTTGTCTTTGGTTTGCTAGTGATATGCTTGCAGTTGGTCATGCTATCTTATTGTAAATGTTTTGTTTATGGTGACTAAGGTTGTCCAGACTTTTCTTAAGCTGACCAGGCTCGTCAAATCTCACTAGGTTTGTCTAAGTTGGCCAGACTTATTTATGACTTGATTTGTCTTGTTGGAGCTGACCATACTTTCATAATCGATCTATAACTTGATCTGCATTAAGTGTAGTACTTTTGGGCATACTTTTGACTTGTTTTTAAGCTTGGGTCTTTGTCGACGTGGAGTATTATGATATCCATCTTAATAATGTATTAATCTTATGACAAATAAGCGATCAATTCGTGCATCAATCCCTATCCCATCATTCATTAGTTTTTCTGATGAGCATAAATGTATGATGGATATATTTTAGTAATCTATTCTCCATAATTAATATATATATATATATATATATATATATATATAGAGAGAGAGAGAGAGAGAGAGATGTTATTGTACAAAGGGTGTTTTGTGTAAGAAGAAATACGGTGAGGACATGTGGCACTAAATAAAATTAAGACTTGAGAGTATAATTGTAACTACATCAACAATTCAAATATAGTAATGAAATATGTAGTTGCGAATCTGAAGGATTTTCAGGGTTTGGTAACCACCAATTCGCATAATACATCATTCACAACACATTAGAACTAAGTCATAACATGGTGTTTTATAAATTCGTAGTGCAATTCGTGGTGTTTTAAACCTGCATTCCAGTAGATGTTCTTTGTATGGTGTTTTAAACCTCCATTTACATAATGTGTTCTTCGTATGGTGTTTTAAACCTGCATTTCCACATGGTGTTTTAAACCTGCATTTCCAGATTACGTTCTTAGTATGTTGTTTTATACTTAGTTTTTCTCAAGGTGTTTTAAAACCTGCATTCTCAAAATGTGTTCTTAGTATGGTTTTTTATACTTTAAAACACAATGACGATGAAGAGAGAAGCCCGGAAAAACACCATGGTTTAATGTTTTCAGATTTTTTAAAACACCATAACTTGAATCGTAAAATACATTCCTTATATCTGTTAAAACACCATATCTTGAATCATATACAATCCTTCCAAATGTTTAACCTAGAGGGATTTTTTTATCAAAGTCACCATCCCTTAGGGAAATTCTATAGGCCTCGTTATTTTTATGTAGCTCATTTTTCAACTTTCTTTTGATAAAATATTCTAGCAGTTTTAACTTATAACAACATTTCTCATAATATTATTGGCGGTTTCGGTTTTGTTATTTCTCCTAGATGAGAACCCACAAAATATCCTACATTATTAAGTATTTTAGCTCAAAAGAAACTTATCTACCAGTTGGTCTTGCCATAAATCCTAAGTCAGACACGTTTTCGACCAATTTATCTTTTAAAATATATATAATATTTGATAACACAGACACCTGACTTTACCTATCATTTTCCATATTTTTAATAATGCAAACCTCAAAATCAAGGATAATTTCTCATCTTTTAATTGTTTTGTGATTTGTTTAAAATTTTTGGACTCAAACTAACCTAAGAAAATGCAGTTCCCATCCCCACACTTAAATCACACATTGTCCTCAATGTGGATGGAAATCAACTAAAAATAAATAAGAAATAAAAACTAATATACAAAGAGATAGTTGGAAAAGACTTAAATGGTTAGAATGAACATCAGTTCCAGTTGTGCATGTCTTTAATCCAACGAACGATCATATAGCATTCAATTCATGATCATATACCGGTTAAACCGGGCTACGTCAAGATATAGGCTTGAAAACTCCTGTCTGAATGGAGATTGAATATGGACGGTATAATCCGAACCTACACAAACAAACCAAATAAAAACCTGAGCAATACTGACTCTAAACGAAAAACCGACTCAATACTACTAACTTAGACTCAAAGTAAAATATATTGACGCAAAATACAAGGAAGCGCATACCGTAAAATTTCCAAGCGCGAAAACTGATAAAACTAGGCTGGGAAATACCCGTCGTTGAGTTTGAAGCCCTCACACAACGCGACAACTATGACTTTTCCCTCTCATGTGATGCGAATGGTGTTTTTCATAGTTTTTCACAGAGAGTTTCTTTTCTTTTCATGCTTCATGCCTTAGGATTTTTTCTTGTTTTACCAATCTTGCCCAAGACCCATATGAATCCCCGCAAAAAGACCCAACTACAAAAAAAAAACAAAACCGGAAAAACCACCAAACCTACCAAAATGACCAGAAAGCTAGAAACTATGACTACAAATCGAACCTATACAAACTCGACAAATGGGTTCTAACCCAAAACCTCTATCTCTCAGCTACACTTACGAGGGGATCATTAAGATCCAGCTCACACTCAAAACTCTTAGTGGGCCTCTAACGCAAACACTCGAAACTAAACCTTTGTTTCTCTGAATCTCACCATCTTTCTCACCATTCCCAAACTCACTCACGGATGCTTAAACCTTACATTTCTCATCACAAAACCATCCCCACACTGAGCTTCACTCAGTGTTCCTAACCTATGATCAAACAAACCTATCTTCTCTTCTAACACTTCTACCGGTAATCCCCACACTTAGTTTCTTCATGTGGTGCAGATTCAATCACCTTCTCCGGTTTACCTTCTAGTAGGACTTCTAAAACTACTAGTCACCCTCCGGATCGAACTCTCCTACTTCTTTGTACTCAGGTAACCCTTCGAATTCTCCCATAAACTCATCCTCCCATGACAACACATTCTCCTCCTCTAACACTAATTTCTCCTTCTCTTTCTCAACCTGACAAGCACCGACGGAGAAAACCGACTCTCCCGGACCACTCAAATTCCTAATGGACTTGGCGACATCAAATGTAACGTGCTCGTCTCCTATGCGAAGAGTGATATTACCTTCAAAGACGTCAAAGACGGCCTTTACGGTATGCAAGAATGGGCGTCCAAGAATGATAGGCAGATTTTCATTCGCCTCCATATCTAGAATCACGAATCCACATGGAAAACGAATTTGTAAACTTTTACTAACAGGTTTTCCACTATTCCCCATGGGCACTTTATAGAACGGTCCGCTAGGGATAGTGTCATGCACGTTAGGGACAATTCTCCTAGGCCTAGTTTCTCATAGATAGATTACGGCATCTAATTGTTGCTAGCACCTAGGTCCATCAATGCACGGCTCCAAAAATCACTACCAAGCAAACACAATTTTGTGAAAACTCCCGGATCCGACAGTTTCATTAGTAGCTTATTCATCACCACTGCAGAACACTCTCCATTAAGAGCAACATTTGAGAGCTCCCCCAACTTATATTTTCGTTTAAGAGGTCTTTCAAAAACTTAGCATACTTAGGCATAAGCTAGAGAGCCTCGATAAATGGAAGATTTATATTTAACTGCTTAAACATATCAAGGAAGTATCCATATTCCTTAAAATATTTCCGATGTTTAAGGCGTGCAGGATATGGTACATAGGAATGATCAATCTCTAGAGAGAGACTAATATCTACTAACTTCTTTCCTACGGTTTTCTCTACCTGCATCGTTTCCAACTTTAACTCTTCATCAACCGGTTCATCTTCTTCTACCTGAACCGATGATCTATCTAACTCTCCTAAAACCATAACACTGCGAGTGAAAACTGCTTTTAGTTGGGCGTTTGGGTTTTTTTTAGTACTGCCTGAAAACTGGCCTGGGGCTTTCTCATCTAGACGCTTAACGATGTCGTGTTCTGCAAGAATTTGTTGAGTTTTAGTATCCTTGGCAACTAACTGCGTCAACATACCCTCTATCATACTCAAATCATTACTACTACCCCCGCTCGAGTTACTACCCGAACCTTGACCACTAAACTGACCCTGCCTATGGTTATGATTTTGCTTCGATTGGAAACCAGGGATTACCTGAGATCGCCTGTTGGTGTGATTTCTCCAATCGAAGTTAAAAGAAATGCCAAAATGACCTTGGTTTTGACTCCCTACATACTCAACCTGCTCTTGCCTTTGTGGAGGGCACTCTAAAGTACTATGACCTCCCTACACATCTCACATTTGTCCATTTTTTCTTTTAGCTCTCTAACCTCCCTAGATAAGTTCTCTAAAGCAGCAGCCACCTGAGTGTCCAAAGTGACTTGGTGAACACCCCGCGTAGATTCAAGTGCACTCAGAGCATGAATGGAATTCTCGTTTGTTGACCGCTACTCGTATTCAGAATGGGCAAAGCTCTCAAATAGATCATTGCATTCAGCTACAGTTTTCTTTCCCAAAAGGTGACCTCCTGCAGATGTGTTGAATCAAGCTTTAGTCTCATAGGTGAGACCATTGTAGAATTTCTCTATAAGTGCCAAGTCGGATAGACCATGCTGGGAGCCTCTGGCAAGCAGAATTTGGAAAAGCTCCCAAGCAAGGTAATAGGGTTCATCAGGTTCAATCTGGAACGAATGGATCTGGTCTCTAAGCCTAGAAGCTTTAGTGGGTGGAAAATATTTGTTCAGAAATCCTTCTCACGGAGCTACCCATGTGGTGAATGTACCAACATGCTGTGAATCGAGCCAAGTGGTGGCTCGTCCAGCTAAAGTAAATGGGAACTGAAGGAATATGGAATCATAAGTGGCACCTTGAAGCTTGAAGGTACCGCATATGTGAGTAAGGCGGTCTATGTGGCCGGATGCATCCTCATTATCACGACCATGGAACTGACATGAGTTAGAAATGGCGGTCATGATGTATGAGGGAATTGCCAAGAGTTATCATTGGTGATTGGTAGGCAGGTGATGGGAGAATTAACTGCAGTGAAGTCGTAGGTGGACTGTTGGTGAATGGTCCTATGGTCGGCCATTTGTGGACAAGTAGGTTTTGAACTAAATGGTGGAGAAGTGTGTGGTGAAGAATGTGGAGTATAATCAAAGAAGGGTGGTTTAGATTGTGATGTAGAGTCAGAAAGGCTAAGCTTGAAGAAGAAGTACTTATTTCAGGTTGGAACACAACGAGCACACGAGAATCCGAAGGTGGCGGTCTTCGAGGCGGTCCATGCGAACGAAGATGGGGCATATACTGCAAATCAAACACAAGAAAGGTGAGAACGGACTAGACTGACTAAAAACAAAACAAAAGGACACACTAGCACAGATATAGCAGATAGGTGTAATCAAAGCTAATAAACGCAATCGCCAAGACTCCCCAGCAATGGCACCAAAAACTTGATGTACACAAAGTGGTTTAACTAAAACTATCTAAAATAATGCTAAACTAGACACTCTATGTTTAAATTTATAACCTAAAACTCTCTAAACCTAAGCCACACAACCGGAAAGTGTACCGATCAATGTAGTACTGCCTAAGAAGTCCGAGTATCGAACCCACAAGACTCTATTGATTATGTTAACTACACTCAGTAACTTATCTAAACTGACTCGAGTTAATTGTTTTTTATACTTTGAGGGGCGGGGGGTTCTAAGAAACTAATGCAATTAATTAAAGACTAACTAAAACTGACTAAAGTACCCCAAAGACAGTCTACCTCATAGCGTGACAATCTCAATACATTCTAAAGTGTTAGGGGTAATCTATGCACAATCCATCAGACATAGGTAAGCAACTATCATAAGACAATAAAGGAATACCTGCTCACACGTAATCAGGCTCTAAACTATCCAGTGAAGAAGACAAACCTAACTTGTCCTTACCTCACGGCTATTAGACTAGGCAGAACACTTAGAACCTCTACAACCTCAATCATAGTTCCTATAAAAATTACCGGCAATTAACCATAAACTAATTGCAAACACGGTAGGCGACCTGACTATCATTCATACACGATAGACCATCACAAAAACGCAAGTGGAACAAGTGAGAGAGTTTAAATCAGTAATAAGCATGCATAATATCCGAATTCATTAACACAACATGTTACTAAAGTATTAAACCATCAAACTATTACCATGGACCGTTCAAAAACTAATATCAACAAATATTCATCTTGAACCTAGGTAGTGGCAAAGTATTTAGCGTATAAATATCTTTAAAACAAAATCACAAGTCATAACGAATTTAGAAAACATGGTTTGAATCAAGGAAAACAAAGAAACTTGAAACCCGAATGATGAACACCCAAGAAATCTCGATCTGTTGCTTCAAATCTTCAACCTTAGCCTTCGTATACTCTAAAATTCCTCTCTGGTGTGCTCTGGTTCGTCTAGGATTAGTTATTTTCGTATTAGGGTTAATTAGGAGGCTTACACATGATTAAAATCAAGTTTTTTTTTGTGATGAACTAACATCCTCTTGCGTCGTGTGAAGGTTTTAGGTGAATCTCTAGTGCGGTTTGAGACACATCAGTATCCGGAAAACTGTTTTCGTCATAACTTCTTCGTTTCAACTTCATTTTCTTCATCGTTTTTGCCTACGTCTTCGTCATTCAGTTCTCTATTATCTCATATTATTAAAAATCCATTTCCATTCCATGAGAATCCTCCACTAAGCCCAAACATTCTCCTATGTGCTTCTTTCTTTAATGTTTTAGGTTTTTGCTCCATCTACACATGAACACCTATAAAAACCATATACAACTAAGTACTAGTTAAAAACATACAAAAATGAATAAAATTAACTATAATAAGTGCAAAATACAAGGGAAAAGATGTGTGTTTCACACCACATCATAACACGTTTGCTTTCTTGAATTTTAAAAAAGTATCCACTCAAACAGCGACACGTGCCATCTTGGAGTGTTCCTAGTTGTCACTAGCGCTGACATCACACATGTGTATAGCACACGTCACTGGTCCTATCACCTTCCAATGATGTGATCCATACATCATTACTAGGTATTTCTTTTTTTCCTTTTTAGTCTGGTTTCATTCATGTTATTCATAACACCAGATAGGGGGGAACACGACGAGGTATGAACTGGTTCACTCTATCATTTACATGTCAACACCTATTTTGACCGTGTAAACCTTAAGGTTATTTTGGAATCTTCTATTCCATATAAATAGACTCTATTAAAATAACCAAATCTCCATAAAGTTGGGGAGATCTACATAATCTCCTATTTTTGGGTATAATCCCGATTAAAATACAATTCTTAAATATAGGGAAACCTTAACCCCCGATCACCATAAATATACGAGATCATGTCAAAGGTAATTCATCTACTCTCTCAATACTCCCTCTCCCTATACGTAATCTCCCTACAAACGAATACTTATTTCACGTCGGCGGGTGGTCACAAAGATAATCTCATTCCTGTGACGAGTCTTAACGGTGTTCTGTTTGTAGACCGAAGCTCAGCTTGTTGTTGTGGGAGATAACCGAGATTGATCAGGAAGATCTAGAGTCCAGGTACACGTCTCTTCATAAAGTATTTCAACAATTGATGTCCATTCATTAACATAGAAAGTATGTTTTATTCTTTTAAGATAAACTCATCCCCAATTGACCGACTAATTCCGATTCTGGCCGAATTTTGTCTTCTTTGATCGATTCAAATAAGTAGACGGAGTTGAAAAAATCTCCACGACCCTGTATTTTGTAATGATCTATGTAGTTAATATCACCGACATATCAGTGATATTTCGGTTATTGGTCCATACCGAGATAACGGTGCAAAATATCAGTTAGAATATGGGTACCGATAATATCGGAGATATTTACGGATAATGGACCGATACTTGACCAACATATCACTGATTTTCCCGATATCAGTATCTTTCTTCTTATTTCTACCATTTGTCTTATTTATTATTGGAGCTATTAGTCTTTTAAGTCTTAATTGTTAGTTGTTACTGTTAAGTGTTAGTGTTTTAAGTCTTAGTCAATTCCTACTTGCTACAATTGTTAATGTTTTGTGTGACACCCCGTGATTTTCCGATTATTATTCGTACTGTAATTATAAACGTGTTATTATGAATTGGTGAATAATACTTACTTTTTGTGTGATTAAAGTCCAATTAAAATTTATAAATCCCTAATGTGCAATGGAATTTGCAAAGGATGAAATTTAAAGAATTTTTGTGTTTTAAAGTGATGACATACCCGTAACGAATGTTGGTGATGACCTAGTAGTGTTTAGAAGCCTGTGAATGTGCTTGGCATGTTAGTATAAGGTGGAGTTATAAGTCATCTGGGAAATTTAGAAGAAAGGCGCATACGCCTTAGTGGTTTTCTGTCTAAATTGTCTGTAAATTGCTTGCGTTGTAGAGTTTTAACGGCCCTAAGCAAACCCAGACACCACTAAATATCTTGTATCATTCTAAATAGTAAGATTATGATGGAATTAGTAGGTAAATAATATTCCATAATTACTAGTTTAATCAAGTAAGATTAGGTCCTAAACTTTTATAAAAATTGCAAGACTTTTATAAATGTTGTAAGTAATGTAATAAAGAAAACAACATATAAAAATCTTAAACCAAATCCTAATTTTCGGATTTGTGAGTCTCACCCACCTAAAAACCATCAAAAATCATTTAATTCCACCTTTTAAACCCACCAATCACCCCACCTCCCTCTCTCTCCTCTCTCTTAAAACCTCCACACACACACACACCCTCTCATAATTTCATTTCCACCTTCATTCTCACAAAGAAACACACATAAACTCTCACAAGTTCGTCCATTCCTTGAAGATTTGAAGACTTTTGTGAAGATTCAAGCTTATACCCGGATTTTTACCCAATAAATCCTTATCAAAACTTTGATTCTCATCTTGTAATCATTCTTTGTTCATCCAAGGTAAACCCACTTCTTGAATCTTGAAATTCTGTGATTTTAAGCTTGTTTAAAGTGAAGTTGTTCACCAGACAAAGGGGTTTTCTTAATGAACAAATGAAATCAGTAAATCTAGGGTTTAAATAAGAAAATTTTAAGGCTAGAATGTGTGTGCGTGTGTGAGATGTGATTAATGAGTGTGTTTATGGGTGTGATTGTTGTTGAATTTGACGCTTAAAAGATGTTAGATGTAACATTCAAGATGATACGTTTGAGGTTTTGTGTAATCTGAGTTTAAGGGTATATTTGAAGTGTTTTATGGTCTGAAATGTTTGATGATGAACTTGGATGAAAAACCCTAAGTTAGCAGGGTGTATGATGCATGATTAATGTGAAAAATGCAAGATAAATGCAGGATTATGACATGCATGTAAGGATTATTGATGATCTGAAAATTTTAGGCTAGTATTTTAATCATAATAATTTGGTTTTAACTAAACTTGATGATATTCATGAGTTGGAAGCTTGTAGTTTAACAAATCACGCTTAAGATGGGGTAAAACGTGATCATAACTATGGTAAATGAATGACTTATGTGGAACTGAAAGTATAATGATAAAAATCATGTTATTTTATCTTTAAAAGTAAGATTATAAGTGTAGGATATGATCAAGATGATTTGGATTATTTATGTGGTCGTTATAGGCTTAAAATGGCATTTTTGAGTGTGATCAAAGCATGCAATATAAATCTGAATTAGAACAGAAAATTCAGGCATATAATATGATATTATAACAAGTCTTAAAGGGTACAATATGATATATCCATGTTTGGTATGTTCTATGTGAAGATATCAATAAAAAACACTAACTCTATGCTTGAAAATGGACATAACAATTCATTTTTGAAGTAGGTGATATGAACTTGTGTTTAATGGTAAGATATATTGTAACATGAGTTTTATGATGATATGAGATTTATTTTGGTCTTGCATGTTGAATATGGAATGATCGATGCCAGAAAAGTAGCTAATAAAAACATATGATGCATCTTGTGATTACTATATAGAAACTATCTTGTTTCTTTGAAATATGATAATGTGATATTATTAGTACATAAAATGATTACTTGGATATATATTAAAACCCAAGACTTGATATTTTACAAAATAGTATAGACTTTTTGAAGATACACTTAACTACGCTAAGTAAGGATTTTATCAAGGTTACAACGATTTAAATATGTAAAGGAAACAAGTCATTAAAACTTTTTATATAATATATGTAAACATAATATGAATGCATGAATTGTTGGATGAAATTGTATGACTTATAAGATTTGATGAAGTGTTGTGAGATATATAATGTGAAAAAGCTTCAGTATGGTTTAAGTAATGTTAAAATCGTATTAATAAACTTGGTGTAAATAACTATGTGTTGGTGTGCATTGTTGAGCAGAAATTGTAGGAGGAAAGGATATTTTGCATTGTGATGGTTGAACACTAAGAAAGTATGAAAACATAACCATAAGGGTCGTAGTCACCAACGGGTCATCTAAGTAACGGGTCAAACACATAAAAATATTTTATATGTCTAAAGGGTTAAGTGAACAACTTCGTTAGTAGACTTGGAACTAATTTGAAAGTGTACCTTGTATATAGGGCACTAATAGGTATTCCTATGATTTGGGCTTTTGGTAGCAAATTTATAACGCACCCAAAGGTGAGTTTACGACCCCTTTTTAAATTATCTTTTTACATTTTGGGGGAGAAACACGTAAAGTATTTTGAGTTAATATGATCAAAAGACGACAAAGGAAATGTAACCTATGTTGGCCTTGAGTAAGGGCCTTAAGTTACCCTAATGGGGGTTTATCCATGGACATTTTCCCGCCGCTGTAATCATTATTCTCTTGGAGGGAGGGCAAATGGTATATTGGTAAATCTATCGGGTTTTGACAAACCTCAAGCTTGCCAATCGGTCACTCAGATTAATAAAAAGGAAGGAATATATAGTGAAAACAAGAAATAATGGAAATGATTATGGTTTCGTTTTGATTATGGGTTCTTGGTTGCGAACACTATTTTGTATTCCTAGCTAGTATACGATGTTACATGACGGTCTAACGTTATCGTGGTTTTCAAAATGGAAACAAGAATAAATATTTGATATTTATAATTAATTTAAAACGTGTTTTTCAGGTACATAAGTGGCTTCGGAGTTTGATATAGGTTTAGGGCAACACTAAAAATGGACAATAATAAAGCTTGTGTCATGGTCCATGAGAGGGATCTTTTTGAACATGAATACTTTAAACCATACAATTTGGGATGATTGTAATAACTCTAAACTATTTTGTCTATTTTAAATAATTATCTATGTTTTCCCTATAATTGTTGGTTGCCAACCTCCATTACCACCATGCTTATCTACCGCTGAGATTTTCGGGGTATGACAGAAGTTGGTATGAGAGCCAATGGTTATAGCGAACTAGAGGTTTTCAAAATATTTATAAAAAAGGAATATGCAAAATCTAGACTATAACCCAAGAAAGTTAAAGCACTTTCAAACTCACGAAGCCTTTAGTGAACGAATGACCATGTTTGACCTATGAGAATTTTATGAGATTTCTATTTGTTATATGCATACGTATTTACTTTTACGCAATATCGTTTATTTAGTATGGATAATACCATGTTACATATGTCGTCCGAGTTACACACTATCACCGTTTCCTCAGATGATGCGTTGGAGTTCGCCTCCGCCTCACCCACATCTCCACTACCATCTTCTCTTTCAGACTTTGTGAGAATTTGTGCTCCTGTTGAAGGCGTTGGATGGATAGAGGAATCTGAAGATGATTGTTGATGCATAATGTCTATTGTCTAGGTCTTGGATCGAGTCTGTATGTTTAGGGCTTGTGTTTGATAGATTTTGAAGTTTATTTAACATGTAAACACAAGTTCGCCCGAACTTGTGGTATGGAAGATCAAGTTCGCCCGAACTTGATCTATCCATGTCAGTCTTCGACCGAACTTGTTTGTCTATATATAGGAAGTCATGGGTCTCTCATTGTAAGAACTTTGCAACATTGACGACGAAGCTCTGTCTGTTTGGAAACTGAATGTATATGATTTGGACATGAATAAATAGACAATTTAGACAGTAATCTTGTGTATTTGATTAACATGTCATATAATTTCCGCTTATATTGGACATTAGATACAAATTAGGTTCCTTGACAGTGGAGGATCGGTCCTAAGAAGTGGTATCAGAGCCATGGATACCTAATTTGCTGAGATCTACACAAGACACTCTCTATTTCTACTCATTTCTACCATTTTTCTTAACTTTTTCACAAAATGATGAATTCAGGGACAAAATGGCTAAAATTTGAACATGTCTTAGATAATCACCTAAATACAAACCCCTAAAAGTTTCAGAATCAAATTCAATCGAATTCATGTCAAAATTGTCAAAAAACCATGTTTGAATACCAAACTTTGCTCGAACTTACACATCAAGTTCGCTCGAACTTGGTCTAAAATCTTCAAATCTTGTTGATTTTAACCATCTTGGCCAGAACTTGCTTGATTTTTCAGTGATTTTTGACTAAGTTCGACCGAACTTGTCAATTTTTGTTGAAATATTCATTAAGTTCGCCCGAACTTGATATAAACTTGGAAATTTATCAAAATCAATCACAAGTTCGACCGAACTTGATTAAAAAGTTGAAAATTTATGAAATATTTCACAAGTTTGCCCGAATTTGGTGAAATTGAATCTGAATTTTGTTTTCTATACAAGTTCGACCGAACTTGTCAGTTTGCTAATCAATCTTCGAGTGTTTTTGAACGTGTTTTTCAGTTAAATTGTCTGATTGTCGAGATGGATGATTACGCTTTTTCTTCAACAGTAGCTTCAACATCTAATGCAAATGCAAATGCTAATGCGGTAAACCAGATGAATCTGGATAATGAGATGGGAACTACTACAAAACCACCAAAGTTAATGAGCATGTATGAATTTGAAGGTTGGAAGGAAAAGTTTGTAAACAGGGTTCAAGCGAACCAATTTCACAGTTGGGTTGCTGTAGAAACAGGATACAAGTGGCCAAAAGATGAACATAGTCAAGATCTTGCTTTCGTTAAGTTCACACCAGAACATAAAGATGCGTACGTGGCTTAAAAGAAAATGATCAGTTTGATACAGCAATCTGTGAAGGAAGACTTCTTGATCTTACTACCCGAATGTGAGACTTCACAGTTGCTATGGCATTCTCTTTGTGCTAAATATCTGGGAAGTGACGAGATGATTAAAAGCAAGAAGGCTTTAATCAAGAAAGAGTTTGACATTTTCACAATGATCAAAGGCGAAACCATGAAACAAATGATTGATAGATATTGTCATTTGATGGTTCAGATGTGAAGACACGATATTAAAAAAACTGATGTAGTGCAGATTGATAAATTAGTTGATGCACTTCCTGAGGGGGAGTGGTCGACCTACTTGATGGTATTGAAGAATAGTCCGGGTTGGATGCATCTCAAGTTATCATCTTTCATTGACAAGTTAGAAGGACATGAAATGGAGTTGCTGAAAATGGCCAAATCAAAGAATGCAAATGTCGTTCAAGATATAGGTGTGTACTACAAAGGAGGTGTTCAAGATATTCAAAGTCTGAAAATTCAAACGGCTTTTAGTGCGAATATGAATTCTTCGAATCATTCGTCACAAAGTCAATCGAACACTCAATCATACCCAAGTTATGATCAAAGTCCTCCAAACACAGGATATCCAAGTGTTGGTTCAAATTCTTCGTTCCAAAATCAACCGAATCGGACAAATCAAACAAATCATTCTAATTCTGATCCAAACGTATTTCAATGCAACACTGCGGTCAATCTGAAGAATGTTTTCCCTGAGAAAGTGGCTAAACAACATATAGCAATTCTTGCAACCTTACTCGAATCATACGAAAGTTTAGTCGTGGGGAAGATCGGAAATCCAGAAATGTCGGCTGAGGATTACGATCAGGTTGATGAAGAGGAATGGGAACTGATGGATATCAAGTGGAGCTTAGCATCAATTATAAGAAGAGTCACTAAGTTTGTAGCACTCACTGGAAGAGACATTGGTAATTCAAGCAACAAGCTTGGATTTGACAAGTCGAAAGTTACGTGCTTCAAATGTCGACAAAAGGGGCATTTCAAACGCGAATGCACGAATCAAGAAGCAAGCGGTAATCAAAGTCCTTTTGGCAACAACAATGACTATTACAAGAAAGCGTTGCAGTACAAGCTATATCCAAAGAGAACTCAAGTTGAAGTTCAAGATAATTCCTCAAAGCCAACTGAATGTCTAATGAAGAAGAAGGTTTTGATTGGAATAAGTATACTTGAAAGAAAACTGGAGTTGCTTTGATGGCAGAGATTGTGGATGAATCAGATTCAATGGTTGATGATGCAGCTCTGGAAAATGCGATCTTGGAAGAATATCTTCAGAGAACAGAGGAGAGGAAATGATCTATCACCAGACACAGATGAAGAACATTATCTCTCCTAACTTTAGTTCTAGTTTTGCAGGTTGCTTTGGAAATACATCACAAGAGCAAGTGGCTGAAGAAAAGAAACCAGAGGTCGAGGAGGTCATTGACGTGACGAAGGAGATGAACGCAGAAAATTCACGAAGATTACTGACAAAGCCATGATGGAAAATCTGAAACAGGTGGGTTCAGAGGTAAAGGTGATTGAGAAGGAAGTTGTGAAAGTTGTGGAGGTTGAAAAACCTTGCACAAAGTGCACAAAACCTTGTGAGCAATGTGTTAAAAAATCTCAAATCATAAGTGAATTGACCGTGCATAACGAAAATTTTAGATATGATTATTGCACGATGAAAGAAGCTTATGATAAGATGAATGGCACTTATTGTCATGTTGAAAAAGCTAATCTAGAATAAGGTGCCAATATAAGAATGTTAAAAGCAACGGTAATGGAAAAACAAGAAGTAATTAACATGTATATAAACACCATTGCTGAAACAAGACAAGAACTTCAAGATATGAAAATTGAAACTGAACAAGTTAGGAACCTTTTGCTCAATTATACAACAAACGCTTATGTCATCGATCACATTCTTCCTACGATTAAGTCGGAGGAAAATGTTGAAAAACCAAAAGGTATGAAGCGTAAAGAGTACAGCAATGTTCCACCTCCACTGCTTGCAAGTTATTGTCACAAGAAAGTGGATGGGATTGAAAAGGCAACTAACATAACACTTTTATCAGAAACAAATGATAAGTTGCCTGAGAACATTGATGCAGTCTATACGACATCAAATGATGAGAGTGAAGCGGTTGTGAAAAATGTGGTTGAAAATGTTTTGGGAAATGATTCTGATGAAGGCAGCTTTGAGAGCCCCAATTCAAATTTGAACAGTTCTGAATCACAATCTAAAAATGACGATACATCATCGGAAAATAGCCTAAGTGATGATCCTAAAGTTGTAATGTACAAAGTTAAGGACTCTGATAGACTATATTTCGACGATAGTTTTCCGATTCGAAATGTGAAAGAAGATCAAACCGATAAATTGTTCAAACTTGTTGAAGTATCATCAGATGATCTTGAGAGAAATGAAAAGAAGTTTTATTCAAAACCCAAGAAAGTTTACAACAACAACAGAAAGGAATGGTGGTGACTTTCCTGAAAACAGGAGAGCGGGTTTGGGTTTGGAAGTAGAAGATGAACCGAAAAGGAAACAAAAGTCATCATTTCATGAATACAAGAATAAAAACATGAATTTCCTTTATGGGACAAATACGGTTCAGGAATAGAATTTGATTGGAAAGCAATCAAATGATGAGTTTAAGAAGGAAAAAGAACTTCGAGATAAGGCTAAATCCACTAGTGGAGTAAAACCCACGAATGGACTTTCTGCTGATACTCGGACTTGCTTCAAATGCAATGAAGTTGGTCATTGTTAAGATCTGAGTTTGGATTAATTGTATTGTTTTAACCAATTTGATACTAAAATGATAAATCATAACACAATCAATCGTGAGAATAGTTTTCATCATAACATGTTTTTCATTACTCATAAGATATAAATGATTACAAGATAACTTACATGTATGAATCACTAAACTCCCCCTCAGACCGAGCTTACACACACAAGAGAATGTACAATAAAGTAAAGGTGTAAAAAACTAAATAGAACAGTACAGGCACTGTCTATTTATAGTACTAATCTAACCACTGATAGTCTAAGCTGACATCATCTTGACAATGACATCTAACAGCAATAACAAACTCTAATCACAGCCTAACCTAAACACTGTTTGCAAAGCACTGATGACCCTAACCGCTGATAAGCATAAAGTCTGATGAAGTACTTGACAGAGGTTCTTTAATGGGTGATCAGACCTTTGGCTTCCCGCAGACCTTTGACTTCTCAGCAGATCTTTAACTCATCAGAGGTTTGGTGAGTCAACAAACTTTATAACTAGCAGAGCTTTGGCACAGGGCAGTTGTTAGGACTAGCAGTAGTTTGGTAGCTGGTCTTTGAAAGGAATGAATCTAAACTCTGTTTATTAATGATCATATAGAGTAGACCTGTTTTGGCTTTCTATCATCTGTTCTTTTGTAAGGTTCAACCCCAACAGTCACATTGCTCGCAAGTGTCCAAAATCAAAGCTTGTGTATCACCGAAGAAAGACAGTTTCAGATGATGAGAAACTTAAGCAACCAGAGATTGTAAAACCAATCACAATCCTAAAATGAAACAATGAATCTAACATCAAAGTGAAACCTAAAACTGAATCTAAGATTGAGAAATCAACTTTTGAAAAAGGTGAAACTTCTAAGTCGAATGAAAACAAAGATTCAAAGTTTTACATTAAGAAAGTTCGAATGATATCTCATGCTTGGGTTGCAAAGAAAACTTCATCATCATCTGAAAGTGCAAAGTTTGTTTCAGAAAAAGTTGAAAATGTTAAACCAACCGATTTAGTCAATGTTAAAGATTCCAAAGAAACAAAGACTGATAAGGGTTATCAAAAATAATCTTTCAAAATTAAAACGAGATCTTCTCAAACAAACAAAGAAAGATAAAATTGAAAAGTTTTCAAAGTTGACATTGGATGAAATGTTTGATGGAAATTTTGATTACGTGGATGAATGTGAATTTGATTACGAAGATGGTTATCCGATTCAACCCAAGACCGGAAAGGCTTGTGTTTCCCTCTTTAAGTAGTTACTTTGCATGTGCAGGGGCTCTAAAGATCCATCTTGTCGAAGTGGATTATGGATAGCGGAGCATCACGTCACATGACTGGGATGCGTGCCTTACTCTTTGATATTAAAGCAATCAATGGAGGGTACGTAGGATTCACGGGCAATCAAGGAGGTAGAATCGTTGCAGAAGGAAAGTTATCGAATGGTGTGGTTTCATTTGATAAGGTCAACTATATCGCCGAGCTGGAGAACAATCTTCTTAGTATTTCTTAGATTTGTTATAAGCATTTTACCACCAATTTCAACGACAAGGAGTGCATGATTATTAAATCAGGCTTTAAGATTCCAGAAGAGTGGATTCTCATGCGTGCTCCTCGCGAGAATGATCTTTATGTGCTAGATATGAGTGTTGCTACAACTACTTCAAATTCGGCTTAATGTTTTGTAACAAAGGCCACAGTGAAGGAGTCAATTCTTTGGCACAGAAAGATGGGTCATATACACCTCAGAAAGATGAATCACTTGGTTCACAATGATTTAGTTGAGGGAGTGAATCTTGGAAGCTTTCACATGACTGAAAATTGTCTGGAATGCAAGAAAGGAAAGCAGACTAAAAAGTCACATCCAAGAAAGATTCTTAACTCCATTAAGCTGCCGCTCGAAAGACTGCATATGGATCTCTTCAGTCCAGTGAATGTTCGTAGTATATCTGGAGATCTTTATTGTCTTGTCGTCACCGATGATTATTCAAGATTTTCATGGGTTTTCTTCCAAGAGAGCAAAGACGAAATGTTCGATAATCTCATGATCCTCTTCAGGAAAATTGGAAATCTGTACCATCTCCCTATTAGAAGAATCAGAAGCGATAACGGTACAGAATTCAAGAACGCCCGAATGAAAGAGTTTTGCAACGACAAAGGCATCTTACACGAATTCAGTGCTCCATACACTCTGCAACAAAATGGAGTAGCTGAGAGGAAGAACAGAACGTTGATAGAAACAATAAAAATTATGCTTGGTGATTCAAAGCTTCCTGTCAGTTTCTAGAGTGAAGCAGTCGCAGCAGCATGCTATACTTTGAACAGAGTCTTGATGGTGAAACCTACCAAGAAGACTTGCTTCGAAATGCTAAACCGAAGAAAACCCAATCTGAAGTAATTAGAACCGTTTGGTGCACCTTCTACAGTCATTGATTCTGATGGAAAGTTTGGTGCCAGATCGATAGTGTGATATCTGTGGTAATCCAAACATGTAACAATAATAAACAAGTTATCAATGAATGGAAATTTTATGTTTTATATATGAATTTTGTTTATTTACTATGACAATTGCACACATTCGATTCTTGCACAATTTCAAACTCTTGAATCGCTTCTATGAGCAAAACCGGTGAACCGATATGCAACGAAACCAATTTAATGCAACGTATGTTCTGGAATAATTTCACAAGCTAAACATACCTTAAATAAACTTTTCATAACTTAGAAATAAGTTTTGTAGGGTTTGGTATGTCAAAAACAGGTTTATTCGATCACAGGGACTAATTACGACAAACTGCGAAAGTCTGCCGATTCTTGCAGCGACGTACACTCCGGAACAAGAACACAACCCTAACATACCTTAAATATCCTTTACGAAACTTAGAAATAAGTTTTGAAGGCTTCGGTATGGCAAAATTACACTCTTGTGACTTTAGGGGCTATTTTGTAATTTCGTGAAACTATGCCTTTTTGCGTATTTCACTATCTGGAACATGTACAGACATTCAAAAAAATTTCTAATCATCAAAATATTGTATTTTAGCGATTGTAATGCGAAAAATCCGTTCGTTACGCATTTACGATCACGCACGCGTTCGTTACGATTTTCGTCGTAATTAACCGAAAACCGCGACCGTACTACCAAACGAACCGACCTCTAGAAATTTTTTGAAGATATTTCAAGTTCCCTATACTTTAACGTCCTTATGAAGCTTAGAAATGAGGTTAACGGGTGTTAGAAGTGCCTGAAATGCGACGAAATGAGTGCAGGGGCCTGTTCTGCCATTTTTTAAAATTCTGATTTTAGTGGCTCCTCGCGCCAAGCGAAAGGACAATATTGTCCCGTCGCGTGGCATGACAGAGTAGGATTTTCAGCTGAAACTAGGCAGCTCCTTATTTCATTGCTTGGACACCTATAACTCGAATTTGCCACCTTTCTTCCTGCTTCTAACATGTGTTAGGACACTAATCAAGTTTAGTGATGATTCATGGACACTTGTCTTGATCATATTAACTCAATTCAAGTATAAATACCATGGTTTTCTTCAGTTTTTGAACTTTTGCAATCATATTCTTGATCCATCTGCTACAAATCCGAATTTGCAACCATCTTGAAGACTCCTCTGTGATTCCTTGACATTCCTTTGGTGTTTGTAAGTAATTCCTTCATGTTTTGATTAAATTTCTTAGTTTAATTGGGCTAAACTCAAAAGTTTGACTTTTGTTTGACTTCCAGAATTGATCATGAATTGATCAACATAAAGTCCAATTTAATTTTGTAATATGATGGTAATCAAGGTGATTATGGTCTCTATTGATCATACCTACTGATTCCTATCATTTCTAGTCATTTTGACAAGTCAAAGTTTGGTCAATGACGGATCTAAATTCGGGTGTCAAAAACAGTTTGTTTTGATGCCAAAACTCTTTTATAAACTTAATTAGACATGTCAAGACATGTCTAAATCGTCACTCTTATTTTTCGTGCTTGTTTCGACTCGTAAGTTGAACGGTTTGACCACCGCTTTGACTAGCGAATCTGACCCGTTTGGTGGATCTTTAGACCCAACCAAACACATACTTGTGACCATAGTTGTAGAGGGAATAACCCTCTTAGGTTATACCTTATGGTCACATCGTTTGATTAGTATTTCGATAAGTCGATTCTATGTACTTTAATATTGACCAAAACGCCCTTTTTGCGCATAAATCAAATTTATGCATAAGTAGTCAAACTTTTGAGATATAAACTGATATAACAACATTATTAAACATATTTGGTCATATAGACTTATCATATAACATATCAAACCATCCGAACACATATTTACGCAAATGAGCCGTTAAAGTAGCGTAAACTACCTTAACGAGTCATAACGGGTCAAAAGAACTTAGGAACCTTTCCAACTCAGAATATTAACTTTGTTAAACCATTTCATATGAGTCCCAACACTCATTTGGTTTACAAGACCTCATTCTATCCGATCCGCCGATTAAAGTCCCGATATTTACACAATTATCCGATTTTAGGACACGCTTGATTTCACGGACTCTTAATCTTGGTTTATCTTCTCGAACAAGGACTTTATTACAATCTAGAGTGAGTACATAGTTCCCCGATTTTTATGTTTTCAATTGTTTTGGGGTGATTCATATGTGCCAAAAAGTTTACAAGTTTTCAAGTTACAATTTTGTTGGTTTACAAGTTCTAAATGCAAATATTATGGTTTATATAAACAAAATGATTTCAATAATGTGAATGAACTTGTTGGTGCAATGTATTTATAACAAGAATAACATTCATTAACAATGGCCAAGCCGACCAGTAGTAAGTTAAGGCGCCTAGGACTGACAATCCAGTTACCAAAATTCCCGGGGTTTGTGGGGAAGTTTGGGAAGCGACTGAAACTGTATTTGTAACAAACCCTTTGGTGGTTTGTTATATGATTAAGGGACCTCATGGGTGGTCTCGAGCAAGTCAACAAAGGTTTGAATGTATTCACAAAACAACCAAAAGTTTTCACAACTAAAACAAGGAACGATGAACGATTGGTTATAACAAGGAATGATGAACATTGGTTATAACAAGGAACGATGAACAATGGGTTTGTAACAATGAACGATGAACAATTGGTTTATAACAAGAACAATGAACAATGAACGATTGGTTATGATAAGTGATTTAGATAACGGTACGAGTGTAATGTGATAAAAGCATGGTGGATACGTCGCCGGTACTTCCTATATATAAATGCTTTTATCGTATTAATTCGTGGCGATATTTACATCACTAGAACAAATGTTTTCAAACGATGACACGCAATGATTTCAATTAAAGATATAAACCATAAAAGTTATTTCAAGACGATTTACTACTCGGATTTACGAAACAAATGTTTTCGTCAAGATTTATGGCTACAAGTCTTTTATAAACTATAACTAACTTGTTTTAGATTAGTTAGTTATCATTACAATACCAAATACTTTTCATTAACAAGGTTTTCAATTAACGACTCTAGTAGTCTGACAAGGTATTGCAATACATATTCAAAGCCATAAACTTGACACACTCACAAAACCTATGTACTCGCCGGCATATTTTTGCTGACTCGTTTTCACATATGTTTTATGATACTGATGCATGCTCATGTAAGATCGGACGTGGACCTTAGTGCTTATAAAATAAGAAAGATAATAAATATCTTGTTTGTTTGTTTAAGTTTGTTTGAAAGTTCTAAAACAATATGACAATATAATCTATGTTTAATATCCAATAAAACGAAATATGAAATACCATGTGTTGTTGAAACAATCTGTTAACGTGACTCCCAAGTGTTTCCGCCGCGTGTTGTTTTACGCGATTTGGGGTGTTACAGGTTGGTATTAGAGCACGGGTTATAAGGAATTAGGTTATTAGTAATGCTTTGACCTAGACTATAACCTTCCTAGGACCCTAACGCAAGTTTACACGCGTTTAGATTTAAAATACAATACGATCACCTATCCTTAGGTGATTACCAAAACAATTACACAAAGATTTCAAATCCGTTTTGAAAATCAATCATCTATCCTTAGATGATTTGTTTTTGGCTTATTGCCTTCAAAGTTTTCAAAATCTCGTCAAAGTTTGGGCTTTAATAATGCGAACACGTGCAATCTGGAAGGGTGGGTGCCTGTACCCTGAGTTTTCTGTCTAGGCTAGAGTGTTCATACAAATCCACTTAATCGGACCAGTCACTCTTACCTGGGAACTTTTGGGGTGAGTGTCCACTTATAGGCTAAAGCATTCTTCGTGATACATTATAAAGACCTATTTACTTTGATTAGGCATCGTGTGTCGTTTGTTTGTTTTGAGAAACGAACGAATGATCGCGATCCTTATGTTTCGTCGATATTTTTGATGCCTCTATTGAGTTTATTTCAAATGTCAATCTCACACATCATTCATCATGTCTCTTTTCTAGAATGCCTCCTAGACGCGATCAAACTTAAGATGTTGCAATGGCAGCACTTATCGCTCAACAAATTGCTGTCGTACTCCCGAACCTAGTAACTCAAATGAATCAAGCGAACAAAATAACAACAACAATAACAATGCACCAGCTCCGTGCAACTACTAACAATTTTGTTTGGCTAAACCACTTGCATTTTCTGGGTCTGAGGGAGCTATGGGACTTCTCCAATGGTTTGAGAGTCTCGAAAGCACGTTCCGATTTGTTCAGGTCCAGATGAGCGAAAGGCCGATTTGCATCTAGTGTGTTCAAGAAACGAGCTTTGACATGGTGGAATGGTATTATGAGAGATAAGGGTGCCGATGTGGCATTGGCACAAACTTGGGGAGAGCTTCGAGCTTTGATGATGAAGGAATTTGGTCCTCGCCACGAGCAGAGGGCGCTTGAAAACGAATTCCATGATCTTAAGCAAGACAGTGGTGAGAGTCGTGCTTACACCGATTGATACGAGGAGTTGAGTTTACTTTGTCCTTCTATGGTGACGCCTTTGGATAAGGCGATTGAGAAGTACATTGATGGTTTGCCTGACCCTATTCTGGATATTGTTACTGGAAGCCACCCCTACATCTGTTCGTCAAGCCATTGAACTGGCTGCTACTTTGACTGATTCTCAAGTCAGAAAGGGGAAGCTTCATCGCAAAGGAGACAAGAAACAATCTGACAAGTCCACTCAAGAGAAACAAAAGGGAAACAAAACCGAACCTTCCAAGAGGTCAAGGAAGCGTAAGGCTTCTCAAAATTTTGTTGTGACTGCACAACCCGCTCCAGTAGCTCAACCCAATCAAGCTCCCGAAAACCAACCTGCTCCACTTCCTGCAAAGAAACCTTATGCGGGAACTGCACTGCTTGGCAACCGATGTAATGGTCACCATCAAGTTCATATACCATGTCGTCAGTGTACTACCTGTGGAAAACTTGGTCATCTGGCGAATATTTGTCGCTTTAACCCAAACCAAGCTACACAAAACCAAGTTCAACCACAAACAAATCCTGCTCGACCTCACTCTCCACCTGGTTCATGTTACAATTGTGGTGTAATGGGTCACTACAGGAACAACTGCCCAAGGTTAGCGAATGCAAATCCAGCACGTGGACGAGCTTTTAATATGAAAGCCAATGAGGCTCGTGCGGACAATGAAGTTGTTAACGGTACGTTCCTTTTCAACAACCACCCTGCTTCTGTTCTTTTTGATTCAGGTGCCGATAGGAGCTTTGTGTCATTAACTTTTGAGCCTTTGCTTTCGATGCCTAGAACTAAACTAGGAAAGCCCTTGTCAGTCGAGATTGCCAATGGTGAACCCCTTGTGCTTGATTCTGTCATTCGTAACTGCCAGTTGAACCTCAACAACCATTTGTTTTCTATCGACCTCACACCGATGCAACTTGGAAGCTTCGATATTATCATTGGAATGGATTGGTTAACCAAGTACCATGCCGAAGTTATTTGTTTTGACAAGATTGTTCGAGTACCTCTTCCGTCTGGTGAAATTCTAGAAGTTCGTGGAGAGAAACCCGTTAGTAGCCTTAAACTTATGACGTGTACCCAAGCTCAGAAATATTTGCGAAAGAATTATGTGGCCTTCTTGGCACATATTGTGGAGCAGACAGGCAAGAGCAAGAATATTCAAGACATTCCTGTCATTCGAGATTTCGCTGAGGTATTTCCCGAAGATCTACCTGGTTACCCTGATACGTCAAGTTGAGTTTCGAATTGATCTAGTTCCAAGTGCTAACCCAATAGCCAAATCTCCTTGCCGTCTTGCACCGTCAGAGATCAAGATTTATCTGACAAAGGTTTCATTCGTCCGAGTTATTCTCCTTGGGGTGCTCCTGTCTTATTTGTGAAAAAGAAGGATGGATCCTTCCGGATGTGTATCGATTATCGTGAGCTCAACAAACTCACGATCAAGAATCGATATCCCCTACCTCGCATTGATGATCTTTTTGATCAATTACAAGGTGCTACCTGTTTCTCAAAGATCGATCTGCGTTCTGGGTATCATCAGCTTTGTGTTCACAAGGAAGATATTCCCAAGACTACTTTCCGCACACGATATGGTTACTACGAGTTTACTGTTATGCCTTTTGGTTTGACGAATGCTCCAGCTGTATTCATGGACTTGATTAATCGGGTTTGTAAGCCTTATTTAGACAAGTTCATCATTATGTTCATCGACGACATTCTTATTTATTCAAAGTCTCGAGCCGAGCACGAGCAACATCTTTGTTTGGCTATGGAACTTCTAAAGAAAGAGCAACTTTACGCCAAATTCTCCAAGTGTGAATTCTGGCTGAAAGAAATTCAATTCTTGGGTCACATTGTCAATGAGCAAGGTATTCATGTGGATCCTTCCAAAATCACTGCGATTAAGGATTGGAAAACACCTACTACTCCCACAGAAGTTTGCTCATTTGTTGGTCTTGCTGGTTACTATCGACGATTTATTGCGAATTTCTCAAAGATCGCGGTTCCCTCACTACTCTGACTCAGAAGAATAAGCCTTTTGAGTGGGGACCGAAACAAGTGGAAGCTTTCGAAACCTTGAAACAAAAACTCTGTGATACTCCTATTTTATCTTTACCCGAAGGTAATGATGATTTTGAAGTTTATTGTGACGCGTCGAATCTAGGCCTTGGTTGTGTTCTAATGCAACGGGATAAGGTCATTGCCTACGCGTCAAGACAACTGAAAGTCCACGAGAAGAATTATACAACTCATGATCTTGAGTTGGGTGCTGTAGTTTTTGCTCTCAAAATTTGGAGACATTACCTTTATGGTACAAAATGCGTGGTTTTCACGCACCACAAAAGTCTCCAACATATTTTCAATCAAAAAGTGCTGAATATGAGGCAACGACGTTGGGTTGAACTACTAAACGATTACGACTGTGAAATTCGCTACCTTCCTGGTAAGCCGAATGTTGTGGCTGACGCGCTTAGTCGTAAGGAACATGTCAAGCTTCTTTGTGTTCGAGTTCGATCCGAAACAAGTGGAAGCTTTCGAAACCTTGAAACAAAAACTCTGTGATACTCCTATTTTATCTTTACCCGAAGGTAATGATGATTTTGAAGTTTATTGTGACGCGTCGAATCTAGGCCTTGGTTGTGTTCTAATGCAACGGGATAAGGTCATTGCCTACGCGTCAAGACAACTGAAAGTCCACGAGAAGAATTATACAACTCATGATCTTGAGTTGGGTGCTGTAGTTTTTGCTCTCAAAATTTGGAGACATTACCTTTATGGTACAAAATGCGTGGTTTTCACGCACCACAAAAGTCTCCAACATATTTTCAATCAAAAAGTGCTGAATATGAGGCAACGACGTTGGGTTGAACTACTAAACGATTACGACTGTGAAATTCGCTACCTTCCTGGTAAGCCGAATGTTGTGGCTGACGCGCTTAGTCGTAAGGAACGTGTCAAGCTTCTTTGTGTTCGAGTTCGATCCGATATCCAAACACGTATTCTTGAAGCCCAACGCACTTGTGTAACACAAGGTTTGTTGAAAGATGAACTACCTCACCAACTCGAACTTCAACTCGAAACGAGAGACGATGGATTACTATACTACACGAACCGTTTATGGGTTCCAAATCAACACGACCTCCGTACTCTATTGATGGATGAATCTCATAAGTCTTGTTATTCGATTCATCCTGGTGTACAAAATGTACAAGGATCTCCGTACCCAGTATTGGTGGCCGAGTATGAAGAATGACATTGCCTTGTATGTATCTAAATGCCTTAGTTGTCTCAAAGTCAAGGCCGAGCATCAACATCCGTCTGGTTTGTTGGAACAACCAGAAATACCGGTATGGAAGTGGGAGAACATTGCGATGGATCTCATCACTAAGTTACCGTGTACATCTAGAGGTCATGATGCAATTTGGGTGATCATTGGCAGTTTAACGAAGTCAGCACACTTTATAGCGATTCGTGAAGATTTCTCTGCTGACAAACTAGCCAAGATCTATGTGGATGAGATTGTATCTCGTCATGGTGTTCCTTTGGACATCATATCTGACAGAGATGCTCGATTTCATCTTGCTTTTGAAAGACCTTGCAATCTGCTATTGGAACCAAACTCAATCTAAGTACTGCTTATCATCCTCAAACAGATGGACAATCTGAGAGGACGATTCAAACATTGGAGGATATGCTTAGAGCTTGCGTGATCGATTTTGGTGGTAGTTGGGATTCACATCTACCGTTAGTCGAATTCTCTTATAACAAGAGTTATCACGCCAGCATCAACATGGCGCCTTTCGAAGCTTTATACGGTCAAAAATGTCATTCACCTGTCTGTTAGAATGAGATCGGTGAGACGCAGCTCACTGGACCTGAACTCATCCATGAAACAATCAAGAAAGTCAAGAAAATACGCGATAACCTTCTGACAGCTAGAAGCCGTCAAAAGAGTTATGCGAACAAGCGACGCAAGCCCTTTGAATTTCAAGTTGGTGACTACGTCCTACTCAAGGTATCCCCTTCGAAAGGAGTAATGAGATTTGGAAAGATAGGAAAACTTGCTCCACGATATGTTGGACCATTCAAGATCGTTGAAAGAACCAGAAAGGTGGCCTACCGACTTAAGCAACCTCCTAAAATCGGGAATATTCACCCAACATTCCATGTGTCCAACTTGAAGAAATGTTTAGCCGATACAAATCTCCATATTCCACTCGACGAGATTCACGTTGATGATACTATGCATTTTGTCGAGAAACCGGTGGAGATAATGGATCGTGAAGTCAAGAAACTGAAATGAAGTCGAATCCCGATAGTCAAAGTTCGCTGGGAATCCAAACGTGGCCCAGAATTTACTTGGGAAGGAGAGGATCATATGAAAGCAAAGTATCCACATTTGTTCTCACGATTTTCCTCTAATTAAATTTCGGGACAAAATTTCCTAAGGTATGGGAGACTGTGATATCTATGGCAATCCAAACATGTAACAATAATAAACAAGTTATCAATGAATGGAAATTTTATGTTTTATACATGAATTTTGTTTATTTACAATGAAAATTGCACACATTCGATTCTTGCACAATTTCGAACTCTTGAATCACTTCTATGAGCAAAACCGGTGAACCGATATGCAAACGAAACCAATTTAACACAACGTATGTTCCGGAATAATGTCACAATATAAACATACCTTAAATAACCTTTGCATAACTTAGAAATAAGTTTTGGAGGGTTTGGTATGTCAAAAACAAGTTTATTCGATCACAGGGACTAATTACGACAAACTGCGAAAGTCTGCCGATTCTCGCAGCGACGTACACTCCAGAACTAGAAAACGAGCCTAACATACCTAAAATATCCTTTATGGAACTTAGAAATAAGTTTTGAAGGCTCCGGTATGGCAAAATCACACTCTTGTGACTTCAGGGCTATCTTGCAAATTTCGTGAATCTATGCCTTTTTGCGTATTTCACTATCCAGAACATGTATGGACATTCAAAAAAACTTTCTAATCATCAAAATATTGTATTTTAGTGATTAGAATGCGAAAAATCCGTTCGTTACGCATTTACGGTCACGCACGCGTTCGTTACGATTTTCGTCGTAATTAACCGAAAACCGCGACCATACGACAAAACAAATCGACCTCTGGAACATTTTGAAGATATTTCAAGTTCCCTATACTTTAACGTTGTCACACCCTCAATTTCCACTTGCGGAGTTTTACCGCGAGGCGTGTGAACAAACCAGAATCTGAAACACTAGTACGTCGAACGACTCTACATGATTTGATTATACGTTTTGCAAAATCGTTCATTGTAGATTTTATATCAATTACCAATATTTAGCAGAGCATTATTTTTAAGGTTTGAGCGGAAGCATAAATAAGTAATGATGCGGGCGCCAACACAAACGCCAAAACAAATGAAAAATCCCAAAACAGTATTAATAAATAAGACTCGATAAAGATGTCTTGTTCAATGCATGTGCGTGCACCTAGAGCTCCTAGCGTCCTGAGAAACATGTAAAGAAACAAGTGTCAACATTAAAGATGAGTGAGTTCACAGGTTTTCATAAATTCGTTTGTTCGGTTATAGTTTGATTACTCCGTTATCCCCAACCTGGGATAACATATCAGTTCCATTATTCCAATCCCGGAATAATAAGTTGTTGCTTCCAATATTCCCAACCCGGAATATTAAGTTGTTGTTTCCATTATCCCCAACCCGGGATAATAAGTTGATGTTTCCAATATTCCAAACCCGGAATATTAAGTTGTTCCGTAATTAAGTTCAATATTAATGTATATAGGTAGCTAGCCTAAAGTCATGTCACGTAAGAGTTCGCGATCGAAGCTGACTGTTGTGCCTCCGTTTTGCCAGGTCTATCACATGACCATGGCGGTGTTAGGCCAATTATTCACCCGTTGACCATACCAGGTCGGCTAGCGCGACTAGCTCGGATGGGGCTTGTCAGACCCAGTAGTACTACTTATAATTCCCCCGCTATTTAACCCAAATACTAACGATCCGAGGAGATTGTCGAGGACTTAAGTGATAAAGCTGCTTAGTGACCATAACATTACATTAACATTAACTTAGTTACCGTATAGTTATGTGACGTTAAATTCGTATAACGTAAAGAGATTGAGTTTGAGAGTGTATACATGTTTCTCCCCCTGTTGTTTAAAAACCGGATAAAGTTAGGGGCCGTGAACTCACCTTTATTTGCTCGGTTAGTGTAGCAAAGATGTTATAAGAGATGGGACCGCTAGTAGCGTCCTAACAAACCAATTAATTCCACGTCAGTGTGTAATCACACCAATACAAATTCCACACGCAATTGACTCACAAAGTGATACATACCAACAACATATCTAACACTCAAACATGCATGCAAGTATTCTCATGTGATCATAGTAATCAAACAACTTATCATGAACATATTTCAATTCCATGCAACACTTTAATGCATACAATCACAAGTTATCCACTTTCTGCTTAACACTCAATCATTCAGCTGTCTTCTAGGATTTTTATAAAATAGTTCTAACATTCCAAAAATTCTCATATTTTTACAGTAGGTGACATTTATACCATAGAAATTTATATAATTTTTCCAAGTCCTAAATCTTTACCAATTAGCCATAAATATTAATTCATTAAGCTGCAGTCAGATTTACCGCTTTCTGACTGCAGTCCACGGAAGAATTTATTTAAAAATCACTGCTCGTCCGATTAACAAAATTCCAGTTGGAGTTGCCCGGAAATTTCTATACCTAGTTGCTGTACAAAAATCATGGCTCAACGCCCTACTGATCTTAAAATCTAACCTGATAAACAATCAACAAAATTCCAGCATTTTAACAGCTTTAGCTACTGAACTTGTTTAGCCCTTTAAAAATATCAAACGACTTCAGAAAATTATGAATCCAGCGCCATTAGATTCCTTATTCAATTCTCTACGTTCTAGACATCAGAAAATCCGTTTTTCGATAACTAACGACCAAGTTACAGCCAGATGAAGTCGGCTGTAACTATTATTCAGCAGGCTGTTTTCTGCATATGTTTATCCTGAACTCGTATAACCCGTTCATGCGATTAACCTAAGCGATCTAGATCTGATTTCTAGTCCTAGATTAATACTAATAACCTATCCATGCAAACCCTACACAATAACTTTTGTCTTTATAACAAATCACAGCCTACATATTCAGTTTTCAAACAACATGCAAACTCTAAATCTTGTATTAACAATCCGAAACTATACCGTCATGCGATCTGAGAACATCAACAATCAAGACACATATATCCGAAACAACTAAGCATTCAAGCATACACATAATCCGAACATGATCTTGTAATCAGAGATAACCTCTAATCTTTTAATAACAATGTAAACGAACCGTGAATACGATGAGGGGAGATGGCGAGGGCTGCTGCTTGCTGAGACCGAGAGAAAGAAAGCTGATCTCGCGACCGAGACTGAAAAGGGACTGAAGGTAACCGGCTGTTAGCGACCGAGAGAGTGAACCAGCTGATTAGATCGAGATGATGAAGGAATGGAAGCTGTTTTGCGATCAATGGAGCATGAGGAAGCAGCCGACGGCTGTTTTGCTTGTTAGGGTTTTAGGAATTGTGAAGGAAGATGCATGTGAGTTGTATATATATAGGCGCAACAAGATGAGGATCACGGTTTTGGTTTGAGTCGCGGCCGAGGAACTAAAGTGAGTTAGTTTGGTTTGGACTTGATCTCGCGGTCAAGGAATAGGGTGGGTTCGGTTTGGGTTTGAACTAAATAAATCCGCGGTTTTGATCATGTGGCCGAGAGTGTTTTGGTTTAGGGTTTAGGTTTTGATGTTGTGGTTTCGGGTTTGATCTTGCGGCCGGATTGTTTTTAGTTTAAGGTTTAACTTTGATCTCAGTTTTGGGTTTGCGGTTTGGTTTGCGCACGGCCGATAATGGTTTGAGTTCTAAACTTGGTTAATTCCTAGAGTCACAAAGAATTGAGGTTGGTTCGTGTCGCGGTTCGGTTCGTGTACATATCTACAATAATTACTTTATAACTAAACAATCACACAAACACTCATCACGTATTCATTCCATGCACGTTTAATACTTAGCACATATATTATTCGACAAGCGTCACGTGTAAGTTATCCGAAAAACCCGGGATATCACAAACGTCCTTATGGAGCTTAGAAATGAGGTTAACGGGTGTTAGAAGGGCCCGAAACGCGACGAAATAAGTGAAGGGGCATGTTCTGCCATTTTTGAAAATTCTGATTTTAGTGGCTCCTCGCGCCACGCGAAAGGACAATATTGTCCCGTCGCGTGGCATGACAGAGTAGGTTTTTCAGCTGAAACTTGGCAGCTCCTTATTTCATTGCTTGGACACCTATAACTCGAATTTTCCACCTTTCTTCCTGCTTCTAACATGTGTTAGGACACTAATCAAGTTTAGTGATGATTCATGGACACTTGTCTTGATCATATTAACTCAATTCAACTATAAATACCATGGTTTTCTTCAATTTTTGAACTTTTGCAACCATATTCTTGATCCATCTGCTACAAATCCGAATTTGCAACCATCTTGAAGACACCTCTGTGATTCCTTGACATTCCTTTGGTGTTTGTAAGTAATTCCGTCATGTTTTGATTCAAGTTTCTTAGTTTAATTGTGCTAAAACTCAAAAGTTTGACTTTTGTTTGACTTCCAGAATTGATCAACATAAAGTCCAATTTAATCTTGTAATATGATGGTAATCAAGGTGATTATGGTCTCTATTGATCATACCTATTGATTCCTATCATTTCTAGTCATTTTGACAAGTCAAAGTTTGGTCAAAAATGCGATAAATGCGCATTTTATGACGGATCTAAATTTGGGTGTCAAAACAGTTTGATTTGATGCTAAAACTCTTTTATAAACTTAATTAGACATGTCAAGACATGTCTAAATCGTCACTCTTATTTTTCGTGCTTGTTTAGACTCGTAAGTTGAACGGTTTGACCACCGCTTTGACTTCCGAATCTGACCCGTTTGGTGGATCTTTAGACCTAACCAAACACATAATTGTGACCATAGTTGTATAGGGAATAACCCTCTGAGGTTATACCTTATGGTCACATCAGCATTTCAATAAGTCGATTCTATGTACTTTAATATTGACCAAAACGCCCTTTTTGCTCATAAATCAACTTTAAGCATATGTAATCAAACTTTTGACATATAAACTGATATAACAACATTATTAAACATATTTGGGCATATAGACTTATCATATAACATATCTAACCATCCGAACACGTATTTACGCAAATGAACCGTTAAAGTAGCGTAAACTACCTTAACGAGTCATAACGGGTCAAAAGCACTTAGGAACCTTTCCAACTCAAAATATTAACTTGGTTAAACCATTTCATATGAGTCCCAACACTCATTTGGTTTACAAGACCTCATTCTATCCGATCCGCCGATTAAAGTCCCGATATTTACACAATTATCTGATTTTAGGACACGCTTGATTTCACGGACTCTTAATCTTGGTTTATCTTCTCGAACAAGGACTTTATTGCAATCTCAAGTGAGTACAT
Source organism: Scalesia atractyloides (assembly GCA_947069175.1). Classification (NCBI taxonomy): domain Eukaryota; kingdom Viridiplantae; phylum Streptophyta; class Magnoliopsida; order Asterales; family Asteraceae; genus Scalesia; species Scalesia atractyloides. The sequence goes on from CAMTDV010000014.1 coordinate 64,050,308, forward strand.
AGTTCCCCTGTTTTTATGTTTTCAATTGTTTTAGGGTGATTCATATGTGCCAAAAAATTTTCAAGTTTTCAAGTTTTCAAATTACAATTGTTATGGTTTACAATTTGCAAATGTAAATACTATGGTTTATATAAACAAAACGATTTCAATAATGTGAAAGAACTTGTTGGTGTGATGTATTTATAACAAGAATGACATTCATTAACAATGGCCAAGCCGACCAGTAGTAAGTTAAGGTGCCTAGGACTGACAATCCCGTTACCAAAATTCCCGGGGTTTGTGGGGAAGTTTTGGAAGCGACTGAAACTGTATTTGTGACAAACCCTTTGGTGGTTTGTTATACGATTAAGGGACCTCATGGATGGTCTCGAACAAGTCAACAAAGGTTTGAATGTATTCACGAGACGACCAAAAGTTTTCACAACTAAAACAAGGAACGATGAACGATTGGTTATAATTAGGAACGATGAACAATTGGTTTGTAACAATGAACGATGAACAATTGGTTTATAACAAGAACAATGTACAATGGACGATTGGTTATGATAAGTGATTTAGATAACAATACGATTGTAATGTCATAAAAGCATGGTGGATACCCGCCGGTACTTCCTATATTTAAGTGCTTTTATCGTATTACATTCGTGGCGATATTTACATCACTTGAACAAATGTTTTCAAATGATGACACGCAACGATTTCAATTAAAGATATAAACCATACAAGTTATTTCAAGACGATTTACTACTCGGATTTACGAAACAAATGTTTTGGTCAAGATTTATGGCTACAAGTCTTTTATAAACTATAACTAACTTGCTTTAGATTAGTTAGTTATCATTGCAATACCAAATACTTTTCGTTAACAAGGTTTTCAATTAACGACTCTAGTAGTCTGATAAGGTATTGCAATACATATTCAAAGCCATAAACTTGACACACTCACAAAACCTATGTACTCGCCGGCATATTTTTGCTGACTCGTTTTCACATATGTTTCAGGGAACGATGCTTGATGATATAGATGCATGCTCATGTAGGATCGGACGTGGACCTTAGTGTTATAAAATAAGAAAGATAATAAATATGCTTGTTTGTTTGTTTAAGTTTGTTTGAAAGTTCTAAAACAATATGACAATATAATCTATGTTTAATATCTAATAAAACGAAATATGAAATACCATGTGTTGTTGAAACAATCTATTAACGTGACTCCCCAAGTGTTTTCGCCGCGTGTTGTTTTACGCGATTTGGGGTGTTACAGGTTGGTATCAGAGCACGGGTTATAGGGAATTAGGTTATTAGTAATGCTTTGACCTAGACTATAACCTTCCTAGGACCCTAACGCAAGTTTACATGCGTTTAGATTTAAAATACAATACGATCACCTATCCTTAGGTGATTACCAAAACAATTACACAAAGATTTCAAATCCGTTATGAAATTCAATCATCTATCCTTAGATGATTTGTTTTTGGCTTCTTGCCTTCAAAGTTTTCAAAAACTCATCAAAGTTTGGGTGTTAATAATGTGAACACGTGCAATCTGGAAGGGTGGGTGCCTGTACCCTGAGTTTTTTGTCTAGGCTATAGTGTTCATACAAATCCGCTTAATCGGACCAGTCACTCTTACCTGGGAACTCTTGGGGTGAGTGTCCACTTATAGGCTAAAGCATGTCTTCGCGATATATTATAAAGACCTATTTACTTTGATTAGTCATCTGTGTCATTTGTTTGTTTTAAGAAACGAACGAATGATTGCAATCCTTATGTTTCATCGATATTTTTGATGCCTCTATTGATTTTATTTCAAATGTCAATCTCACACATCTTTCATCATGTCTCTTTTCTAGAATGCCTACTAGACGCGATCAAACTCAAGATGCTGCAATGGCAGCACTTATCGCTCAACAAATTGTTGTCGTACTCCCGAACCTATTAACTCAAATGAATCAAGCGAACAACAATAATAACAATGCACCACTCCGTGCAACTACAAACAATTTTGTTCGGCTAAACCACTTGCATTTTCTGGGTCTGAGGGAGCTACGGGACTTCTCCAGGTTTGAGAGTCTCGAAAGTACGTTCTGATTTGTTCAATGTCCAGATGAGTGAAAGGTCAATTTGCATCTAGTGTGTTCAAGAAATGAGCTTTGACATGGTGGAATGGTATTATGAGAGATAGGGGTGGCGATGTGGCATTGGCACAAACTTGGGGTGAGCTTCGAGCTTTGATGATGAAGGAATTCTGTCCTCGCCACGAGCAGAGGGCGCTTGAAAACGAATTCCATGATCTTAAGCAAGCAGTGGTGAGAGTCGTGCTTACACCGATCGATACGAGGATTTGAGTTTACTTTATCCTTCTATGGTGACGCCTTTGGATAAGGGATTGAGAAGTACATTGATGGTTTGCCTGACCCTGTTCAAGATATTGTTACTGGAAGCCACCCTATATCTTTTCGTCAAGCCATTGAATTGGCTGCTACTTTGACTGATTCTCAAGTCAGAAAGGGGAAGCTTCATCGCAAAGGTGACAAGAAACAATCTTACAATTCCACTCAAGGGATGTCTAAGCACCGGCTTGTGGTACCCGAAGAATGACAACTTCGATCTGACGGGATACGCTAATTCTTATTTTGGTGTAGATAAATTGAATTCAAAATCAACTACAGCGGGTTGCCAGTTCTTCGGAACATGCTTGGTAACCTGGCAGTGTAAGAAACAGACTACGGTCGCTCTCTCTACTTGTGAAGCTGAGTATATCTCGACCTCCAGCTGTTGTTCACAGATTCTATGGATCCAACTCAGATGAGAGACTATGGTCTGCAATTTCTTGACACTCTGCTGTATGTTGATAATAAGCAGCTATCGACATAACGAAAAATCTAGTTCATCACTCTCGAACAAAACGTATCGAGATTCGATACCACTTTATTCGTGATTGCCACCAAAAAAGATTGGTACGAATTGAGAAAATCCACACCGATGAACAAAAAGCTAATTTTTATACCAAACCTTTTACTCTCTCACGGTTTAAATACTTAATGAGACTTAACGGTATGAAAAATCTTTTAACAGGTGCGGATGCAGAGGTTGAATATGGATCGGACAACGGTTCTCGTGATCCTCATTGGTTTATTACCTTTTAGGATTAGATTTTCTTAAAACTAAAATACAAAATATGTTTTTGATTTTAGGGGGAGAAAAGAAACAAGAAAATACAAAAACATATGATAAACCAAAAAGTACAAAAACATGAAAAAGACAAAAAGAAATTTTGTTTCAAAAAGGAAATGATAGTACATCAGTGGATTATCACAGTATGCTAAGGAATTGTAAATGTAAACAAGTCTTATGTGGATGTGTCGTAGGCTTTACACGTTCAGTAAATTGTTTCCGGGTATAAACTAAATTTTACAACTGCTTAAACTTGTGGATTAACATCTCTCGGATATATGGACTTAGTACTCTGAAATTTCGTTTGAGAGATTGCCTGATTCTGAGATACGAGGTCTTTATAGATGATTGATATCTGGGGTATTATACAAGTTCTTCTAATTTTGCGGAAGCAATAGCCTAGAACTTCTATAATGCTTTTGCTAAAAACCCCTAAAACTGCAACAAAATTGAAAGAATCGAAAGATCTAATCAATTGCAGTGCTTAAGAGATTCCTTAATTGGAACACACCTTAAAGTCGAGCCTTCATCTCTTTGTCGATACGGTAGTATTAACCTGAGCTCTCAAGGCTTCGCAAAACCCAGATACATATATCAATTATGTTATACTCACATGTAAGATGAAATCGAGGGAATCTTGATACGGGAGTATATTCTGAGATGGGAACCATAGTTGAGACAAGTTTCATAATTCTAACTAAGATACCTTGGAACAATTGAGATATGTGTCGAAGTTTAAAAGGACAAGCATAGGTTCTATATGCCAAAACATGTTTAATTATGTTGTAACATCAGTTTATATGTCAAAACATTAGTTACATATGCTTAAAATTGTTTTACGCGCAAAAAGGGCATTTTGGTCATTATTGAAGATTATATCAAATAATTATCGTAACACTAACCAAATGACATGACCATAAGGTATAACCTCATAGGGTTATTCCCTTTATGATTATGGTCATAAATATGTATTTGGTTGGGTCCAAAGATCAACCAAACGGGTTAGATTCGAAAGTCAAAGCGGTGGTCAAAACCGCTAGACTTATGACACTAACAAGCACTAAAACAAAAGTGACGAATTAGACATGTTTTAACATGTCTAAATAAGTTTATAAAAGTGTTTTGGCACCAAAACAAACTGTTTTGATACCCAGAAATGGTTCCGTTGCAAATTTCACAAAATCGCATTTTTGACCGAAACTTTGACTTGTCAAAATGACTAGAAAAGATAGAAATCAGTAGGTATGATCATTACAGATTATGAACAACATGATTATAATCATATTAACAAGTTCAATTGGATTTTGTTTTGATTAATTCATGATCAAAACTGAAAGTCAAACAGAAGTCAAACTGTTTGATTTTTAGCTCAATTGCTACAAGAATTGAACAAAACTTGAATGAGAGACTTACAAACACCAAGGATTGACAATCACAGAGGAAGCTCCAAAGATGGTTGCAAATTCGGATTTGTGGCAGATGTGAGCTATATGGGAGGTTGAAAGGTTTCAAATGTGAAATCCCTTGCTATTTACAGTCAATTTGAAGTCATAAGAGCTTAACAAGTGTCCATGAATCATCACCAAGTTGGATTAGTGTTAATACACTTGTTAGAAGCAGGTAGAAGGGTGGCAAGTTCGTTTGGTGAGATAATAAGTGAAATAACCAGCTGCTGCCACATTTCTGATCTGCTGGGCACCCCTTACGGACCAGACCGTATGGGGTTTTGCCTTACGGTCCATAAGGCCCATGCAGGGGCTGAAGTTTCAAAAAAATGGCAGAAATGGCCCCGGAACTTTTTTTGGCGCGTTTTGGCACTTTTAACACCCGTTAACCTGATTTTCAAGCTTCATAAGTATGAAATAACATAGGGAAAATGAAATGTGTCCAAAAAAATTCCGTGTGTCGGTTCGTTTGGTCGTACGATTGCGGTTTTCGGTTAATTACGACGAAAATCATAACGAACGCGTGCATGACAGTAAATGCGTAACGAACGATATTTTTGCATTCCAATCATTAATATACAAGATTTTAATGATTACAAAAAATTTTGGATGTGTGTACGTGTTCCGGATAGCGATATACACAAAAAGGCATAGTTTCGCAGAATTTGCAAAATAGCCCCTCAAGTTACAAAAGTGTGTTTTTGCCATACCGAAGCCCTCAAAACTTATTTATAAGTTATGAAAAGGTTATTTAAGGTATGTTAAGCTTGTGTAAGTGTTCTCGAGTGTACATCGCTACAAGAATCGGCAGACTTTCATAGTTTGTCGTAAATAGTCTCTGTGATCGAATAAGCTTGTTTTTGACATACCAATGCCTTTAAAACTTATTTCTAAGTTATGTGAAGGATATTTAGGGTATGTTTAGCTTATGTCACTATTCCAGAATATTCGTCGTGTTAAACTGATTAAGTTTTGCGATTTCACTTCCAGAAAACGTTCGAATAGTCAAAATCGAGTAAATATTGAAAATGCACAAAAGTCATAAATAAATACACAAATTGTAAACAACACAAAGTTTCATTAATCATCAAATTGTTCGGAAGTCGATACAAGATTGAATTTTACAGTTGCCACAGTCTCCCCTACTTTAGGAAATTTCGTCGCGAAATTTAATTAGAGGAAACTTGTGAGAAAAGATGTGGATACTTTGCCTTCATTTGATCCTCTCGTTTCCAAGTAAATTCTGGGCCACGTTTGGATTCCCATCGAACTTTAACAATCAGTATTCGTCTGTGTTTGAGCTTCTTGACTTCATAGTCCAGAATTTCCACAGGTTTTTCAACAAAATGCATTGTGTCATCAACACGAATTTCATCAAGAGGAATGTGGAGGTTTTCATCAGCCAAACATTTCTTTAAATTGGACACGTGGAAAGTTGGATGAACATTATCAAGTTCAGGAGGTAGCTCAAGTTTGTAGGCCACTTTACCAATTCTCTCAATAATCTTAAATGGTCCAACGTATCGTGGCGCAAGTTTTCCTTTCTTTCCGAATCTAATCACACCTTTCCAAGGGGATACCTTAAGGAGTACGTGATCACCGACTTAGAATTCCAAGGGCTTGCATCGTTTGTCCGCGTAACTCTTCTGACAGCTTCTAGCTGTCAAAAGGTTTTCGTGAACTTTCTTAACTTTGTCCGTTGTATCATGAATGAGTTCAGGTCTAGTGAATTGAGATTCACCAAATCTCATTCCGACAGACAGGTGAATGACATTTTTGACCATAAAGAGCTTCGAAAGGTGCCATGTCAATGCTGGAGTGATAACTGTTGTTGTAGGAGAATTCGATCAACGGTAGATGCGAATCCCAACTACCACCAAAGTTGATCACACAGGCTCTAAGAGGATCCTCCAGTGTTTGGATTGTCCATCCATTTGAGGATGATAAGTAGTGCTCAAGTTAAGCTTGGATCCCATGGCAGATTGCGTGGTTCTCCAAAAATGAGATGTGAATCGAGCATCACGATCAGATATACTATCAAAAGAGACACAATGACGAGATACTATTTCATCCACATAGATCTTAGCAAGTTTATCAGTAGAGAAGTCCTCACGAATGGCTATAAAATGTGCTAACTTTGTTAGACGATCAACGACTACCCAAATGACACCGTGACCTCTAGAAGTGCGCGGCAATTTGGTAATGAGATCCAAAACAATGTTTTCCCATTTCCAAACCGGAATCTCTGGTTTTTCAAGCAAACCAAAAGGACATTGATGTTCTGCCTTAACTTTGAGACAAGTAAGGCATTTGGAAACGTACAAAGCTATGTCTTTCTTCATACCCGACCACTAGTACTGAGTATGAAGATCTTTGTACATTTTGTCTGCACCTGGATGAATTGAATAACGAGACTTATGAGCTTCATCCATTATCAAGGTGCGGAGATTGTCTAGACTTGGAACCCACAAACGTCCAGATAATAAGATAACCCATTGTCTTTTGTTTCAAGTTGAAGCTCGAGATGATGTGGTAATTCAATACCCATTTTGTCTTGTGCAACACAAGTACGTTGAGCTTCGAGAATACGTGTCTGGATATCAGATTGAACTTGAACACAATGCATCTTGACACGTTTCTTACGACTAAGAGCATCGGCTACGACATTCGCCTTACCAGGATGGTAGCCAATTTCGCAGTTCGTAGAATTTCGTTTCTAGAAAGTTGCAACTCCTACCACATTGTCGATTGCCTCATGTGTTGATAATTTTTCTGATTGAAGATGTGATGGAGACTTTTGTGGTCCGTAAAAACCACACATTTTGTACCATAAAGATAATGTCTCCAAATTTTGAGGGCGAAAACAACAGCACCCAACTCAAGATCATGAGTGATGTAGTTCTTTTTATGAATTTCAATTGTCTCGATGCATAGGCTATGACTTTGTCTCTTTGCATTGGAACACAACTGAGGCCTAAGTTTGATGCATCACAATATACAACAAATTCCTCATTACCTTCAGTAGAGATAGAATATGAGCATTACAAAGTTTCTGCTTCAAAATCTGGAAAGTTTCTTCTTGTTTGGGTCTCCACTCAAAAGGTCTATTCTTTTGAGTCAAAGCAGTGAGGGGAACCGCAATCTTGGAGAAGTTAGCAATGAAACGACGGTAATAACCTGCGTGACCCAAAAAGGAACGAACCTCAGTAGGAGTAGTAGGCGTACTCCAATCCCTGATTGCACTGATCTTGGCGGGATCTACATGTATACCTTGTTCGTTGACAATATGTCCCAAAAATTGAACTTCCTTTACCAAAATTCACACTTGGAGAACTTGGCATATAGTTGTTCTTTCTTTAGGAGTTCGAGAGTTAAACGAAGATGTTGCTGGTGATCAGATCCAGACTTGGAATAAATCAAAATGTCATCAATGAAAACAATGATGAACTTGTCCAAATAAGGCTTACAAACCCTATTCATCAAGTCCATGAATACAGCAGGAGCATTTGTCAGACCAAAAGGCATAACTGTGAACTCATAATGACCGTAACGAGTGCGAAAAACTGTCTTGGGAATATCTTCCTCGAATACACGAAGCTGATGATCCCCAGAACGTAGATCAATCTTTGAGAAGCAAGTAGCACCCTATAGCTGATCAAAGAGATCATCAATGCGACGTAGGGGATATCGATTCTTGATCGTGAGCTTGTTGAGCTCATGGTAATTGATACACATACGAAAAGACCCATCCTTCTTTTTCATAAATAAATAGGAGCACTCCAAGGTGAAAAGCTCGGTCGAATGAATCCTTTGTCAGATTACTCCTGAAGCTGTTTTGACAATTCTTGCATCTCAAACGGTGTCAAGACGATATGGAGATTTAGCAATAGAGTTGGCACCAGGCACGAGATCTATACGAAACTCAACTTGTCGTGCTGGAGGTAAACCAGGTAGTTCCTCGTGAAACACCTCAGGATAATCACGAACAACAGTGATATCTTGACTAGTTTTACATTTGCCTTTCTCCTCTACGATATGTGCCAAGAAAGCCACATAATTCTTGCGTAGGTATTTTTGGGCTTGAGTATAAGTCATGAGTTTGAGGCTACTAACCAGTTTTTCTCCGCGAACCTCCAAAATTTCACCAGAAGAAAGAGGTATACGAACCATCTTATCAAAACAGACCACCTTAGCATGGTATTTGGTTAACCAGTCCATTCCCACTAAATATCAAAGCTTCCGAGTTGCATAGGTGTGAGGTGAATAGGAAAAAGATGGTTGTCGAGGTTCAATTGACAACCGGGAATGACAGAATGAAGTTTAAGAGGTTCGCACTAGCTATCTCGACTGTCAAGGGCTTTCCTAGTTTGATTCTTGGTTTTAAAAGTAAAGGCTCAAATGTTAATGATACAAAACTTCTATCGGCCCCTGAATCAAAAAGTATAGAAGCAGGATGGTTGTTAACAAAGAACGTTAGGTTCACCACCTCGTTGTCTGCTAGTGCCTCATTTGCATTGATGTTAAACACTCGTCCATGAGCCTGGTTTGCATTTTCCAACCTCGGGCAATTGTTTCTGTAGTGGGTGAGATCCCCACAGTTGTAGCAAGAACCGGGTGGATAATGAGGTCGTGCAGGATTGGCTGGCTGCTGAATAGGGTTTTGTATAGCTTGGTTTTCAGCAGGAGGACAGCGACAAGTGTTGGCCAGATGGCCAGACCGTCCATAGTTTGTACAGATACGACACGGTAAATGAGGCTGGTAATGACCGTTGCACCTGTTGCAAAGAGGTGCAGTACGATATACTGTTTCGTGGCAGGAGGCTGAGCAGGTTGGTTAGGAGCGGCTTGATTGGGTTGTGTAGTGACAGAAAAGTTCTTAGAAGCCTTATGTTTCCTCGACTTCTTTGACCCTTCAGCTTTCTTACCCTTTTGCTTCTCAGACTTGTCAGACGGTTTCTTGTCACCCTTACGATGGAGCTTACCCTTTTTTATCTGCGATTCAGTTAGTGTTGCAGATAGCTCAATGGCTTATCTAACAGTAGTAGGGTTGCTGCCGGTGACAATATCCTGAACAGGGTCAGGAAGACCATCAATGTACTTCTTGATCACCTTATCCAAAGGGTTGCCATTTCAGGACACAACAAGCTCAACTCCTCATACCTGTCAGTATATGCACGGTGTTCACCACTATCTTGCTTCAGGTCATGGAACTCATTCTCAAGAGCCATCTTTTCGTGACGAGGGCAGAACTCTTCATCTTCAGAGCCCTGAGTTCCTCCCAAGTTTGACCCATAGCAACATCAGCACCCCTATCTCTCATCACTCTGTTCCACCACGTGAGCGCTCTATTTTCAAACACACTAGAAGCAAACTCAACTTTCCGCTCATTTGGACACTGAACATGGCTAAATGTATTCTCAAGACTCTCGAACCACTGTAGGACCCAGTTGCTCCCTCAGAACCACTAAACTTGAGCGGTTTAGCCGAGTTAAACTGTTTAAAGTTGCACGCAGCAGGTGCATTGTTGTTATTGTTTGCTTGGTTTATCTGAGTTATGAGATTTGGAAGCACAGCAGCAAACTGCTGAGCGACTAGAGGCGCCATGTCGGCGCCCGTATTTAGGTTTCGTCGAGGAGGCATTCTAAAAGAGAAAACATGAGAGAAAACGAGTGAGATGAATGTTTGAATAATCAAAATGAGATGAATAAATATCGACAAATGTATGGATGGTGGTCATTCGTTCATTTATTCTAAACAAACAAACGACACATAGTGACTAATCAAAGTAAATGGGTCTTTATAATGTATCGCGAAGACATGTTTTAGCCTATAAGTGGACACTCACCCAAGAGTTCCCAGGTAAGAGTGACTGGTCCGATTAAGTGGATTTGTACGAACACTCTAGCCTTGGACAGAAAACTCAGGGTACAGGCACCCACCCTTCCAGATTGCACGTGTTCACATTATCAAGACCCAAACTTTGACGAGATTTTGAAAACATCAAAGGCATAAAGCCAAAAACAAATCATCCAAGAATTAGATGACTGATTTCCAAATCATTTTAAAATTTTGCGTTTTTGTTTTGATATTCACCTAAGAATAGGTGATGTTATTGTTCCAAATCTAAACACAACATAACTTGTGTTAAGGTCCTAGAAAGGTTATAGTCTAGGTCAAGGCATTACTAATAACCTAATTCCCTATAACCATTGGCTCTGGTACCAATCTTTCTATCACACCCCGACTGCGTAAAACAACAAACCGCGGCGGAATCATCGGGGAATGTCATAACAGAATTATTGTTTCAATAACCATGGCATAAAATGTTAAGTTTTATTGAATATAATTGTTTACATGTCTTGGATAAAAACTGAAAATACAACAAAAGTTAAACTTGTTCTTCTTGATTTTTATAGCCACTAAGGCCCAAGTCCGCCCTAAGTGTAGCAAGCTTGACAATCAAACATTAGCTCCTGAAACATATGTGAAAATAAAGTATGTCAGCATAAAAATGCATGTGAGTAACATAGGTGTTGCGTTTGAGATTCATGGCCTGGAATGTTTTAAAGGAATACTTACAAAATGTTTTCTTTTTCTGAAATCATAAGATAAATCGAATGATATAAAAGAAATAATGCATGGTTAAATCATTAACCAAAATATAAGTCATGTCTCGTGTAAATGTCTTGTCTTGTCTTGTACTTTGTTTGAAATGATTTAGATAATGACACGATATGCAATATGATAAAAACACTTATATATAGGAAGTACCAGCGGCGTATCCATCATGCTTTTATCGTATTACACCCGTCCTGTTATTTAAATCACTTACTATAAACCAACCATCTAAAAGTCTTGTTTAAACCAAATATATGTCTTGTAATAAGTATGTCATGTAAACCAATGTCAAGTAAACAAATGTCATGTATGAATAAAGTCTTGTAAAACCAAAATGTCAAATGTAAACCAATATCTTGTATAGTCGAAATGTATTGTATAGTTGAAATGTCTTGTATAAAACAATGTCTTTGAATAATCAAACGTTTTGTTTTATAAGTCATGCTTTTATTGTCTAAAACATACATTAAGTTCGTTGGTAAACACATTCAAACCTTGTTGACTGTCAAATAGACCCTTATAAAGATAAAAGTCTATTCATTTCATCGGATTCTGTCATTCCCTAAAGTCGCTTCCAAACAAACCCGGGAAGTAGGAACAGGATTGTCGATCCTATGGTACCATTACATACTACTGGTCGGCGTGATCAATGTTATTGAATGTATTAAGTCAATCTCCAACGTACCAATATGTCATGAACAATGTAAGCAAAAATGTCTTTGAAAACCAATGTACTAGTATGCTCAGTCAACATACATAGCAAGAAATGTCTTTGAAAACCATGTACCAGTATGCTCAGTCAACATACATAGCAAGAAATGTCTTTGAAAACAATGTACTAGTATGCTCAGTCAACATCATAGCAAGAAATGTCTTTGAAATCAATGTGCTAAATATGCTAAGTCAACATATGAAGCAATATGCAATGAAAATCATGTGTTATATGTATTATGTAATCAAAGCTTGGATAATGTCATGAAAACGCGAAAGTAGTCATAGACACAATATGTTTCACCCCAAAACATTTATAAAACATAAAAGAGGGGACTATGTACTCACTTGTGGTTGCAATAAAGTCCTTGTTCAAGAAGATAAACCAAGATCAAGAGTCCGTGAAATCAAGCGTGTCCTAGAAAATGGTTAACTATGTAAATTTCGGGACAAAAATCAGAAGATCGGTTAGAATGAGGTTTTGTAAACCAAATGAGTGCTGGAACTCATATGAAATGGTTTAACAAAGTTAACATTCTAAGTTAAAAAGATTCCTAAGTGCTTTTGACCCATAATGGCTCGTTAAGGTAGTTTATGCTACTTTAACGGGTCATTTGCGTAAACGCGTGATAGGATGTATACATAGGTGTTATGATAGGTTCTATATCCCAAAACATGTTTAATTATGTTGTAACATCAATTTATATGTCAAAATATTAGTTACATATGCCTAAAATTGTTTTATGCGCAAAAAGAGCATTTTGTTTTATGCGCAAAAAGGGCATTTATAAATGATTAATATCTGGGGTATTATACAAGTTCTTCTGATTTTGCAGAAGCAATAGCCTATAACTTCTATAATGCTTTTGCTAAAAACCCCTAAAACTGCAACAAATTGAAAGAATCGAAAGATCTAATCAATTGCATTGCTTAAAAGATTTCTTAATTGGAACACACCTTAAAGTCGAGCCTTCATCTCTTTGTCGATACGGTAGTATTAACCTGAGCTCTCAAGGCTTCCCAAAACCCAGATATAGATATCAATTACGCTATACTCACATGTAAGATGAAATCTAGGGAATCTTGATACGGGAGTATATTCTGAGATGGGAACCATAGTTAAGACAAGTTTCATAATTCTAACTAAGATATCTTGGAACAATTGAGAAATGTGTCGAACTTTAAAAGGACAAGCATAGGTTCTATATGCCAAAACATGTTTAATTGTGTTGTAACATCAGTTTTTATGTCAAAAAATTAGTTACATATGCTTAAAATTGTTTTATGCGCAAAAAGGGCATTTTGGTCATTATTGAAGATTATATCAAATAATTATCATAACACTAACCAAATGACATGACCATAAGGTATAACCTCACAGGGTTATTCCCTTTATGATTATAGTCATAAATATGTATTTGGTTAGGTCTAAAGATCAACCAAGCGGGTCAGATTCAAAAGTCAAAGTGGTGGTCAAAACCGCTAGACTTATGACTCTAAACAAGCACTAAAACAAAAGTGACGAATTAGATATGTTTTGACATGTCTAAATAAGTTTATAAAAGTGTTTTGGCAACAAAACAAAATGTTTTGAAACCCATAAATGGTTCCGTCGCAAAAGTCGCATTTTTGACTGAAACTTTGACTTGTCAAAATAACTAGAAAAGATAGAAATCAGTAGGTATGATCATTACAGATTATGACCAACATGATTATGATCATATTAACAAGTTCAATTGGATTTTGTTTGACCAATTCATGATCAAAACTAAAAGTCAAACAGAAGTCAAACTATTTGATTTTTAGCTCAATTATGCTACAAGAATTGAACAAAACTTGAATAGAGGCTTACAAACACCAAGGATTGTCAAAGAATCACAGAGGAAGCTCCAAAGATGGTTGCAAATTCGGATTTGTGGCAGATGTGAGCTAGATGGAAGTTGAAAGGTTTAAAATATGAAATCGACTTGCTATTTACCGTAAATTTGAAGTCATAAGAGCTTAACAAGTGTCCATGAATCATCACCAAGTTGGATTAGTGTCAACTTGTTAGAAGCAGGTAGAAGGTTGGCAAGTTCGTTTGGTGAGTCAATAAGTGAAATAACCAGCTGCTGCCACTTTTCTGATGTGCTGGGCACCCCTTACGGACCGTATGGGGTTTTTCCTTACGGTCCGTAAGGCACTTGCGGGGGCTGAAGTTTCAAAAATGGCAGAAATGGCCCCTGAACTTGTTTTTGACGCGTCTTGGCACTTTTAACACCCGTTAACCTGATTTTCAAGCTTCATAAGTATGAAATAACATAGGGAACTTGAAATGTGTCCAAAAATGTTCCAGGTGTCAGTTCATTTTATCGTACGGTTGCGGTTTTCGGTTAATTACGACGAAAACATAACGAACGCGTGTATGACCGTAAATGCGTAACGAACGATATTTTTGCATTCCAATCATTAATATACAAGATTTTAATGATTACAAAATTTTTTTGATGTGCTACGCGTTCCGGATGGCGATATACACAAAAAGGCATAGTTTCGCAGAATTTGCAAAATAGCCCCTGAAGTTACAAAAGTGTGTTTTTGCCATACCAAAGCCTTCGAAACTTATTTATAAGTTATGTAAAGGTTATTTAAGGTATGTTACGCTTTTGTAAGTGTTCTCGAGTGTACGTTGCTACAAGAATCAGCAGACTTTCATAGTTTGTCGTAAATAGTCCCTGTGATCGAATAAGCTTGTTTTTGACATACCAATCCTTTAAAACTTATTTCTAAGTTATGTAAAGGATATTTAGGGTATGTTTAGCTTATTTCACTATTCCGGAATATTCATCGCGTTAAACTGATTAAGTTTTGCGATTTCACTTCCAGAAAACGTTCGAAAAGTCAAAATCGAATAAATATTGAAAATGCACAAAAGTCATAAATAAATACACAAATTGTAAACAACACAAAGTTCATTAATCATCAAATTGTTCAGAAGTCGATACAAGATTGAATTTCACAGTTGTCACATTGGACATGATAATGTGTTGTAAGGTTTTGATGGGAGTGATGACAAGTTCGCCCGAACTTGTTGAAGTTGTTTTGAGACAACTTCGCGCGAACTTGTCATCATAGTGTGTTAATATTGAAAGTTTTACAAGTTCGCCCGAACTTGTTTAACAAAGAACAAAAACCTGTTAATAAAACAAGTTCACCCGAACTTGTGGAAAAATATCAAAAACTTGTTTAAGTCACATGTTCGACCGAAGTTGTTCAGTGTTGTAGTATTTGTAATTTTGTAATGAAAAAGTGTAAAATTTGCTAAGCTGTGTGTTTCTTTTGTCCACAGAACATTCAACTTTCGTTTAACAAGTTTCATAATACTTGCATCTCGCTAGACGAGAAGATCTATCCGACGTTGTCAGCATTTTCAGATATCTTAGAGTTTTTGGGCAGGATTCCTATCACTAAGGCGATCACGGATAAGCATGTGCTATATAGATCGCGCGTGTACTTCTTTTGGAATTCAGGGTCCTACGACAAGTAACAAAAGTCATAAAGTCTGTAGTACGTGTCGGAATGAAGATAAGGAATTTTTTATCACAGAAGCGTTCAACGATGATAAAAGTGATCCTATTAGCTTCGAAGAGAGGATGGTCAAGGGATGTTTCTATAAAATGGGCTGTAAAGGTCATGCAAACGAGCCTACATTAAAGAAAGGCGGTGTTCCTCTACTGTACAAGCTTCTAATTCATGCTATCATTCACGCTTTTAGTCACAGAAAAGTCGGGCTCGACGACTTCAAGATTACATGGCATGCAAGGTTACTGCTTTCGTTTTGAACAAGAAATTCAACTTCTCGAGAGTTATATTCAAGTTTATGTCAAAGAACATGGGAAAAGATAGATTGGTGATGTACCCGAGATTTATTCAGATGTTGATAGACGAAAAGTTTCAGATATAGTGAAGGATCCGAATGATATTCTATATTTGAGTCACATGGATGAAACTACGTGAAAAAGTTAAAGATCTTTCAGAAACAAGATGCAGCACCTATTCCAAAGCCTGTATTTGGTGCAATCGTTAAAAGATACTATATCCAAAGGATACCCACCTTTTTGGTGAATGTAGTAGATACGAAGGCCGAGGAATGAAAGCTCGAAGATTGTTGGGATTAAACCTTTGGAAATGAACAGATGATACAAAGTCAAAAAACACCATCCGAGCTTTGATCCAGCTATCAGAGTTTTCTATCCACTGATAGGCTTTTATGCATTCAATAAACTCACTGATACCTATCCTCTGACAGAAGAAATTCCCAACCGATGATAGAGCATTACAAGGACAAAGGATAGCAAGCAGTGCTTAGTCTAGTTTTAGTTTACATCAATGTAACAGTGCTATGCACTGATAGTTTAGTCTAGCAGTGTTTGTAGTTAGTTATGTTTGTTAGCTGTCACTATAAACCATGACGTCATTGTAAGACGATCAGTGGTTAGATAGTTAGTATAAATAGGTGCTCATTGTAACAGTTTTACTCGTCTTCTTAAAAAGATCAATTTCGCATATCTTCTTCTTTCTTACTATCAAACGATCGTTATTGGGCTAAGGGGGAGTTTGTGAATCACATGCAATAGTTTAATTACTTGAAAGCATGATGGTGATGAAAATAAACGACTGATTGATTGTTGTAAAAGTTTTCCATTGATACGCTGCACTGATTCTCTGTTTTTCAATCATTTTCCATTATTTGAAACAAAAACATCAATCAATTCAAACTTAGATCTGACAAAGATATTTCAGTTATGCACGATTTTTCGGAAGTTTTCCCTGAAACTTAACTGGTCTACCGCCCTCGAGGCAATAGAACTCAAGAATTGACCTTGTACCTAGAGTAGCACCAATAGCATGATCTACGTATCGTCTAGCTCCATCGGAAATTCAAGTTGTCTGGTGTGCGTAAAGCGTGTTATGAATTCATTAATATTTTGAGCCTATTTTACGTGTTAGTCAAGTTTTAAATTTATAAAACATGATATTTAACTAACACTAAACACACACTTGGCAAGTGCACCCATCGTGAGCGTGGTATAGTGTTGGTAAGATACCGAGATCGTCCAATGACACAAGAGCTTTTAATACCGGTTTAGTGTCAATGTCTAATCGATCTAAATTTGGATAAAAGTTTTGAAGCATAAAAATAATAAATAAAATAAATAAAATGAAATACAAATAGACAAGATAGAATCATTTGGATCCAACTTCTCTTTTATGTATCCTTAGTTAAGAGATTATCTTAGTTATAGTAGTAGCCCCTCTTTGAAGGTAACGTTACCCTCAACCCAGTGGTTTGAGTCAGCAGGGATACAATCCCAAAGGGTCGGAATATTGGAAGATAATTAGATAAGTTATTAATGCAAAAAGTGGTAGGCCCCTCTTTTGAAGTTGACGTTACCCTCGGCTAAGTGGTTTGAGTCAGCAAGGATACAATCCAAGAAGTGTTTTTAATAGTAATTTACATATGAGGGGTTCAAACTATTCGCACCCCCGCCATCCAATACTGTTGATACATGATGTCTATTGTCTAGGTCTTGGATCGAGTCTGTATGTTTAAGGCTTGAAAATGTTAGATTTGTGATATTTATGTTTGTAATAGCACAAGTTCGGCCGAACTTGTGTGAAGGCAGGACAAGTTCGCCCGAACTTGTCCTGGCCATTCCTTAGTTCGAGCGAACATGTTGCACTATATATAGTTGTCTTTGGGTCTTTCATTGTAACAACTTTGCACTCTCGACGGCGAAGCTCTGTCTGTTTGGATTCTCGATGTAATATGATTTTGAACTAATGAACAGACATTTAAACAGTAAATCTTGTGTATTCGATTAACAATTCATGTAATTTCCGCTTATAATGACTTTAGATACAAATTAGGTTCCTAAGCAGTGGAGGAGCGATCCTAACAAGTGGTATCAGAGCCCTGGAATACCTAATTTGCTGAGATCTACACAAGACACTCTCTATTTCTACCCATTTTTTCATTTTTCTACACTTTTTTCACAAAAATGATGAACCTAGGATAAAAATGGTTAAAATTTGAATATGTCATACATAACCACCTAATAACAAACCCTTGAAAGTTTCAGAATCAAATTCAATCGATTTCATGTCAAAAATGTCAAAACAAAACCATGTTTGATAACATAACTTCACTCGAACTTATACATCAAGTTCGCCCGAACTTGGCTTAAAATCATAATTTTTTTTGTTGATTTCAAACAAATTCGCGTAAGTTTTTGAAATTTCACAGATTTTTGATCAAGTTCGCCCGAACTTGTCAAAATTTTGTTGAAATTTTCTTATAAGTTCATCCGAACTTGGTAAACATTGAAAATTTTTCAAAAAATCATCACAAGTTCGCCCGAAGTTGTCTCAAAACAACTTCAACTAAATTGTTTTCTACACAAGTTCGCCTGAACTTGTCTGTTTGCTAATCAATCTTCAAGTGTTTTGAAAGTGTTTTCAGTTAAAATCTTCAGATGGATGATTTTCATAATGCTTTTGTTACGGGAACAGCTCAGGCCTCTACATCAAATGCTAACGCAAATGCAAACGCAGTAAACAGATGAATCTGGATAATGAGATGGAACTTCGGTTAAGCCGCCCAAGTTGATGAGCATGGATGAGTTTGAAGGCTGGAAAGAGAAATTCGTGAACTGGGTTCAAGCGAATCACTTCTACAGTTGGGTTGCTGTTCAAACCGGATATACATGGGCAGAGGATGAACGTGATCAAGATCTTTCATTGGTAAAGTTTACGCCATAACTTAAAGATGCATATGTGGTAGAGAAGAAGATGATAAGTCTAATACATCAATCAGTGAAAGAAGACATCTTGATCTTGCTACCTGAATGCAAGACGTCGCAGAGTTGTGGAATGCATTATGTGCAAAATATCTGGGAAGTGCCGAGATGATTAAAAGCAAGAAGGGTTTAATCAAGATAGTGTTTGACATTTTCACGATGATCAATGGCGAAACCATGAAATAGATGATCGATAGATATTGTCATTTGATGGTTCAAATGCGAAGACACGATATTCATAAAACTGATGAAGAAACGATTGATAAATTGGCTGATGCACTTCCTGAGGGGGAGTGGTCGACCTACTTGATGTTATTGAAGAATAGTCCGAGTTGGAGGCATTACAAACTATCAGATTTCATTGACAAATTGGAAGGACATGAAATGGAGATGCTGAAAATAGCCAAATCAAAGAATGCAAATGTTGTGCAAGATGTGAGTCTATACTACCGAGGAGGTGTTCGGGAGATTTGAGTCCGAAAATTCAAACGAATTTTAGTGTGAATATGAATTCTTCGAATCATTTGTTCCAAAGTCAACCGAACACTCAATCATACCCGAAATTATGATCAGAGTCCTCCGAACACGGGATATTCAAGTGCTAGTTCAAATTCTTCGTTCCAGAATCAAACTAATCAGACAAATCAGACAAATCATTCTAGTTCTGATCCGAATGTTTTTCAGTGCAACATTGCGGTTAATCTGAAGAACATTTTCCCTGAACATGTGGCCAAACAACATATACCACTTCTTGCAACTGTGCTTGAATCATATGAAAGTTTAGTCGCGGGAAAAATCGGAAATCCAGATATGACGGCTGAGGATTACGATCAAGTTGATGAAGAGGAGTTAGAACTGAAAGGATATCAAATGGAGCTTAGCATCAATTATCAGAAGAGTCACAAAGTTTGTCGCACTTACTGGAAGAGACATTGGAAATTTGAGTAATAAGCTTGGATTTGATAAATTAAAAGTAACGTGCTTCAAATGCAGACAAAAGGGGCATTTCAAACGCGAGTGCACAAATCAAGAAGCAAGCGGCAATCAAAGTCCTTTTGGCAACAACAATGACTATTACAAGAAAGCGTTGCAGTACAAGCTATATCCAAAGAAAACTCAAGTTGAAGTACAAGACGTTTCGTCAAAGACAAATGAGAAAGCTCTAGTTGTGTCTCATGAAGACGAAGGGTTTGACTGGAATAATTATATTGGCAAGAAGACTGGAGTTGCACTAATGGCAGAGATCATGGATGAATCAGAGTAATGGTAGATGATGCAGCTCTTGAGAATGCAATCTTAGAAGAGCATTTGCAAAGAACAGAAGAAGAGGAGATGATCTATCACGAGACAAAGATGAAGAACATTATTCCTCCTAACCTTCAATCTAGTTTTGCAGGTTGCTTTGGTGCTGTGACTCAGGAGCAGGTGTTTGAAGAAAAGAAATCAGATGTCGAGGAATATAGATACAGAAATGAATGAAGAGAACCTCACAAAGATTGCTGACAAAGCAATGATGGCTAATCTGAAACAGGTAGGGTCGGAGGTAAAGGTGATTGAGAAAGAAGTTGTGAAAGTTGTGGAGGTTGAAAAGCCTTGCACAAAGTGTACAAAATCTTGTGACCAATGTGTGAGAAATCTCTAATCATAAGCGAATTGGTTGTGCATAATGAAAATTTTAGATACGATTGTCGCACAATGAAGGAAGCTTATGATAAGATGA
Source organism: Scalesia atractyloides (assembly GCA_947069175.1). Taxonomy (NCBI): domain Eukaryota; kingdom Viridiplantae; phylum Streptophyta; class Magnoliopsida; order Asterales; family Asteraceae; genus Scalesia; species Scalesia atractyloides. The sequence goes on from CAMTDV010000014.1 coordinate 64,070,817, forward strand.
AAGGCACTTATAGCAATGTTGAAAAAGCTAACTTAGAACAAGGTGCCACAATAAGAATGTTAAAAGCAACGGTAATTGAAAAACAAGAAGCAATAATATGTACATTAATACCATTGCTGAAACAAAACATGAGCTTCAAGAAATGAAAATTGAAACTGAACAAGTAAGACAATTGTTGCTCAGTTATACCACGAATGCTTATGTCATCGATCATATTCTTCCAACCATTTCGTTGGAAGAAAATGATGTAAAACCAAAAGGTAAGAAACGTGGAGATCATAACAATGTTCCACCTCCAGTTTGCGCAAGTTACTGCCGCAAGAAAGTTGATGGGATTGAGAAGGCAAATAATATAACACTTTTATCATAAACAAATGATAAGTTGCCTGAGAACATTGATGTAGTCTACACAAAATCTAATGATAACAGTTAAGCAGTTGTAAAAAATGTGGTTGAAAATGTTTTGGGAAATGATTCTGATGATGGCAGCTTTGAAAGCGCCAACTCAAGTTTAGATAGTTCTGAATCACAATCTGAAAATGAAGAGACTTTATCAGAAAATAGCCTAAGTGATGATCCTAACGTTGTAATGTACAAAGTTAAGGACTCTGATAGACTATATTTTGACGATAGTTTTCCGATTCGGAATGTAAAAAAGAAGATCAGATTGATAAACTATTCAAACTTGTTGAAGTGTCGTCAGATGATCTAGAGAAGAATGAGAAAAAGTTTTACTCACCCAAAAAAATTATAACAACTACCGAAGAAATGGTGGTGACTTTCCTGAGAATAGGAGAGCGGGTTTGGGATTGGAAGTAGAGTAGAAGATGAACCGAAAAAGAAACAAAACTCACCATTTCACGAATATAAGAATAAAAACATGAAATTTGTGTTTGGGACAAACACGGTTCAGGAAGAGAATACGATTGGAAAGCAATCAAACGATGAGTTTAAGAAGGAAAAAGAACTTTGTGATAAGGCTAAACCCACAAGTGGAGTAAAACCCATGAGTGGACATTCTGTTGATACTCGGACTTGCTTCAAATGCAATGAAGTTGGTCACATTGCACGCAAGTGTCCGAAATCAAAGCCTATGTATCAACGAAGAAAGAAAACTTCAGATGATGAGAAGCATAAACACCAGAGATCGTAAAGCCAATCACGATCTTAAAACGAAATAATGAATCTAACATCAAAGTGAAACCTAAAAGTGAATCTAAAATTGAGAAATCAACTTTTGAAAAGGGCAAAACTTCTAAATCAAATGAGAACAAAGATTCAAAATTTTACATCAAGAAAGCTAGAATGAAATCTCAATCATGGGTTGCAAAGAAAACATCATCATCATCTGAAGGTACAAAGACAACTACTGCATCAGTCAAGAATGATAATGTCAATGACACAAGACTGATCAGAAATTACCGAATGTTGATTTGCAAGTTCCTACTTATGACATCCTGATTCCACCCAAGACCGGCAAGGCTTGGGTTTCTCTCTTTAAATAGTTTCTTTTGCATGTTCAGGGGCTCCCAAGATCCATCTTGTCAAATGGATTATGGGGATAGCGGAGCTTCACGTCACATGACTGGGATGCGTGCCTTACTCTTCGATATTAAAGCAATCAACAGAGGGTACGTGGGATTCGCGGGTAATCAAGGAGGAATAATCGTTGCAGAAGGAAAGTTATCCAATGGTGTGGTGTCGTTTGATAAGGTCAACTATATCGCTGAGCTGGAGAACAATCTTCTTAGTATTTCTCAGATCTGTGATAAGCAGTTTACCACCCACTTCAATGACAAGGAGTGCATGATTATTAAACCGGGCTTCAAGATTCCAGAAGAGTGGATTCTCATGCGTGCTCCTCGCGATAATGATCTTTTTTGCTGGATATGAGTATTGCTACTACTACTTCGAAGTCGGCTCAATGTTTTGTAACAAAGGCTACAGAGAAGGAACCAATTCTTTGGCACAGAAAGATGAATCACCTGGCTCCCAATGATTTATTTGAAGGAGTGAATCTTAGAAACTTTCACATGACTGATTATTTTCTGGAATGCAAGAAAGGAAAGTTGGTTAATAAATCTCATCCAAGAAAGATTCTTAACTCTATCAAGCTGTCGCTCGAAAGACTGCATATGGATCTCTTCGGTCCAGTAAATGTGAAGAGTATATCTAGAGATCTTTATTGTCTTGTCGTCACTGATGATTATTCAAGATTTTCATGGGTCTTCTTCCAAGAGAGCAAAGATGAAACATCTGATAATCTCATGATCCTCTTCAGGAAGATTGAAAATCTATATCATCTCCTATTAAAAGAATCCGAAGCGATAACGTACAGAATTCAAGAACTCCCGAATGAAAGAATTTTGCAACAACAAAGGCATCTTACACAAATTCAGTACTCCATACACTCCAAAACAAAATGGAGTGGCTGATTGGAAAAATCGAACGTTAGTAGAAACAGCAAGAACTATGCTTGCATATTCAAAGCTTCCTGTCAGTTTCTGGAGTGAAGCAGTCGCAGCAGCATGCTATACGTTGAACAGAGTCTTGATGGTCAAACCTACCAAGAAGACTTGCTTTGAATTGCTAAACCGAAGAAAACCCAATCTGAAATATTTAGAACGTTAGGCACACCTTGTACAGTCATTGATTCAGACGGAAAGTTTGGTGCCAAATCGATAGATGGTTTCTTTGCCGGCTATGCAAGTCCACTCAAGAGAGTATATCTTCCAAGTTTGAGAAGAGTGGTAGAAGTACACACGTCGATGTTTGTTATACAACTTCAATTCAAAGAGCTGGCGATGCTTGGTTGTTCAATTATAGAGAATTATGGAAATCGTTTGATTTGCCAAAAGAGTCTTCTGAAGAAAACATTGATGTGTTATATTATCTACATCAGTCGGCTAATCAAGAGCAGATTATCAGACCAATAGTGGTTAATCAACCAACTGTTGGATCATCTTCTTCTGGTGCAGGTCCAAGCAGTAGCGGTGTTCAAGAAACTCATGGTGAACAAGTGACACCGGCACAGAACTAGTAAATGTTGTAGAAGAACCTAATCTTTCTCAAGCACATAATTCCAATTCTGATAAGGCTCTGACATTTGATGATGATGGAGAATCTTCTTCTGACAAAGAATCTGAGCAGATCACAAGTATGTTGAATCAATCTACTGGCCCAAGTACTCGAAATGAAGCGTCTTCTAGTGTTCCTTCAGTTGAAGCAGTGGTTGATCTGAATATTTCTAATCAGGAGAGTATTGTTGATGTTCCAAGTGAGGTGATACCGAGATCTTATTCATACCACCCATCGGTTCCATAATTGGTGAATTGCAAGCTGATGTTAGAACGAGAGGCCATATCAACAAAGCTTTGAGTTGTTTTTACACTAAAATAGCTCCAGTTCAAGATTATTGTACTTATCAGTGTTTCATATCCCAGATTGAGCCGAAGAATGTTTCTGAAGCTTTAGGTGATGAGAATTGGGTACTTGCGATGCAAGAAGAATTATTACAGTTCGAAAAGCTGGGAGTGTGGAAACTTGTGACCTTCCAAAGAATCAAAAAGCGATAGATACTAAATGGGTCTTCAAGTGCAAGCGCAATGATCGTGGAGTTATAGTGCGCAACAAAGCTCGGATCGTTGTCAAAGGATTCCATCAACAAGAAGGAATTTATTATACAGAAGTATATGCACCAGTTGCAAGATTGGAGTCCATTCACATTTTCCTTTCATTCGCTGCTTGGAAAGGTTTTAAAGTATATCAATAAGGCAGCAATCGACATAACTAAAAATACAGTTCATACTCTCGAACAAAACATATCGAGATTCGCTACCACTTTATTCGTGATTGCTACGAAAAAAGATTGGTACGAATTGAGAAAATCCACACTGATGAACAAAAAGCTGATTTTTATACCAAACCTTTTAGTCTTTCACGGTTTAAATACTTAATGAGGCTTAACGGTATGAAAAATCTTTTGACAGGTGCGGATGCAGAGGTTGAATATGGGTCGGACGACGAGTTCTCGTGATCCTCATTGTTTTGTTACCTTTTAGGATTAGAATTTTTTAAAAACTAAAATACACAAATATGTTTTTGATTTTAGGGGGAGAAATGTAACGAGAAAATACAAAAACATAAACCGAAAAGTACAAAAACATGAAAAAGATAAAAAGAATTTTTGTGTCAAAAAGGAACTGATAGTACATCAGTGGACTATCACAGTATGCTAAGGATTTGTAAAGTTTAGAAAGTTTAAACAAGTCTCACTGTGGATGTGCCGATAGGCTTTACACGTTCAGTAGATTGTTTCCGAGATATAAACTAAATTTTACAACTGCTTAAACTTGTGGATTAACATCTCTCGGATATATGGACTTAGTACTCTGAAATTTCGTTTGAGAGATTGCCTGATTCTGAGATACGAGGTCTCTATATGATTGATATCTGGGGTATTATACAAGTTCTTCTGATTTTGCGGAAGCAATAGCCTAGAACTTCTATAATGCTTTTGCTAAAAATCCCTAAACTGCAGCAAAATTGAAAGAATCGAAAGATCTAATCAATTGTAGTGCTTAAAAGATTCCATTTTTGGAACACACCTTAAAGTCGAGCCTTCATCTCTTTGTTGATATGGTGGTATTAACTTGAGCTCTCAAGGCTTCGCATAACCCTGATACAGATATCAGTTACGCTATACTCACCTGTAAGATGAAATCTAGGGAATCTTGATACGGGAGTATATTCTGAGATGGAACCATAGTTGAGTCAAGTTTCATAATTCTAACTAAGATATATTGGAACAATTGAGAAATGTGTCGATGTTTAAGTGGACAAATATATCGACAATCTAGGTAAACAAGTTTAGAACTTAAAGTCATCAAAAGGTCAACAGTACTAGTGATACGTCTCAATCAACTGATATGATCCTTAGACACGAATTCACAAAAATATGTTTGTAAATATGTTTGTTCATAGTTTATTTGATTTAATATTTAAACACAATAAATATTTTCAGTGTGTTTTAACATAAACTTTCGAAAATTCAAAAAGATTTTGTTTCTACATTTTTTTCAACAGCCAATGATGGAAAGCGGATCTTCGGAGTTTGGAATGGTGCAAGTTGTTGAAATCTTGATAACAATGGGTTGGGAGCTAATTTGTAAATCAAAATACACGAAAACGATGAAAAGTTCATTATTTTGAAACTTTAATTTGAAGAAAAACATCAGTTTGTTCATAACGGGTCAAACCGGGGTCATTAACTTGGACTCGGCAGACAAATCGGTTAACCAAGGTCATTAACTTGGACTTGGTCAACTGAGTGGATTTTCATAACTTGTAAACATGTGAAAGTTTAGGGTCTAAAGTGTAAAAAGTTGAAAAACTTCAAAAATTCAAAATTGTTTATAACCAAGTTCGGCCGAAGTTGTAAACTGATATTTGTTTCACTATAACACAACTTTGGGCGAAGATGTTTTAATGAGAAATGGTGTTTGAGAGTCACGTTCGCCCGAACTTGACTGAGTATAAATAAAGAAGTTTGCTCAAAATTCATTTTATCTGTTACAATCATCTTCGAGCGAACTTAAGTGCGAAAAGAGAAATTTGTGAATTTGCAAACTTTGTACCGTTGTGCTGCCCAAATTAAGACCTGTTATAAGTGATCATGTTAAAATCAGTAAATCTAGGATGTTTTGAAAAACATTGATTGGTAAAAAATGTTAATAATCATGTAAATATCATAAACAAACCATAAAATTGAACTGTTGGATTTATGTTGATGTTTGCAGGTTTTGATGTGGAAGATGACAAGTTTGTCCCAACTTGTTGAAGTTGTTTTGAGACAACTTCGGGCGAAGTTGTCATCATCCTGAATAATACTTGAAAATATAACAAGTTCGCCCGAACTTGTTTAAAAAAGTTCAAATCCTGTTATCACAACAAGTTCGCCCGAACTTGTTGTAAATCTGTCAAAATTGATATTCATTACAAGTTTGCCCGAACTTGTTTAAATTTGAAATTAAATTATGTAATTGGTGTGATATATGTGGCAATCCAAACATGTAACAATAATAAACAAGTTATCAATGAATGGAAATTTTATGTTTTATATATGAATTTTGTTTATTTACTATGACAATTGCACACATTCGATTCTTGCACAATTTCGAACTCTTGAATCGCTTCTATGAGCAAAACCGGTGAACTGGTACGCAAATGAAACCAATTTAACGCAAAGTATGTTCCGGAATAAGGTCACAAGCTAAACATACCTTAAATAACCTTTGCATAACTTATAAATAAGTTTTGGAGTGTTTGGTATGTCAAAAACAAGTTTATTCGATCACATGGACTAATTATGACAAACTATGAAAGTCTGCTGATTCTCGCAGCGACGTATACTCCGGAACAAGAACACAAGCCTAGCATACCTTACATATCCTTTACATAACTTAGAAATAAGTTTTGAAGGCTTCGGTATGGCAAAATCAGACTTTTGTGACTTCAGGGGCTATTTTGCAAATTTCGTGAAACTATGCCTTTTTGCGTATTTCGCTATCCCGGAACATGTACGGACATTCAAAAAAAATTCTAATCATCAAAATATTGAATTTTAGGGATTGGAATGCGAAAAATCCGTTCGTTACGCATTTACGGTCACGCACTCGTTCATTACGATTTTAGTCGTAATTAACCGAAAACCGCGACCGTACGACCAAATGAACGACCTCTAGAGCATTTTTGAACATATTTCAAGTTCCCTTTACTTTAATGTCCTTATGGAGCTTAGAAATGAGGTTAACGGGTGTTAGAGTGCCCGAAAGGCGACGAAATGAGTGCAGGGGCCTGTTCTGCCATTTTTTAAAATTCTGATTTTAGTGGCTCCTCGTGCCACGTGAAAGGACAATATTGTCCCGTCGCGTGGCATGACAGAGTAGGTTTTTCAGCTGAAACTGGGAGCTCCTTATTTCATTGCTTGGACACCTATAACTCGAATTTGCCACCTTTCTTCCTGCTTCTAACATGTGTTAGGACACTAATCAAGTTTAGTGATGCTTCACGGACACTTGTCTTGATCATATTAACTCAATTCAAGTATAAATACCATGGTGTTTTCAATTTCTGAACTTTTGCAACCATATTCTTGACCCATCTGCTACAAATCCGAATTTGCAACCATCTTGAAGACTCCTCTGTAATTCCTTGACATTCCTTTGGGGTTTGTAAGTAATTCCTTCATGTTTTGATTCAAGTTTCTTGGTTTAATTGGGCTAAAACTCAAAAGTTGACTTTTGTTTGACTTCAAGAATTGATCATGAATTGATCAACATAAAGTCCAATTTAATCTTGTAATATGATGGTAATCAAGGTGATTATGGTCTCTATTGATCATACCTACTGATTCCTATCATTTCTAGTCATTTTGACAAGTCAAAGTTTGGTCAAAAATGCGATAAATGCGCATTTTATGACGGATCCAAATTCGGGTGTCAACATAGTTTGTTTTAATGCCAAAACACTTTTATAAACTTAATTAGACATGTAAGACATGTCTAAATCGTCATTCTTATTTTTCGTGCTTGTTTAGACTCGTAAGTTGAACGGTTTGACACCGCTTTGACTTCCGAATCTGACCCGTTTGGTGGATCTTTAGACCCAACCAAACACATATTTGTGACATAGTTGTATAGGGAATAACCCTCTGAGGTTATACCTTATGGTCTCATCGTTTGGTTAGTATTTCGATAAGTCGATTCTATGTACTTTAATATTGACCAAAACGCCCTTTTTGCGCATAAATCAACTTTAAGCATATGTAATCAAACTTTTGACATATAAACTGATATAACAGCATTATTAAACATATTTGGGCATATAGACTTATCATATAACATATCTAACCATCCGAACACGTATTTACGCAAATGAACCGTTAAAGTAGCGTAAACTACCTTAACGAGTCATAACGGGTCAAAAGCACTTAGGAACCTTTCCAACTCAGAATATTAACTTTGTTAAACCATTTCATATGAGTCCCAACACTCATTTGGTTTACAAGACCTCATTCTATCCGATCCGCCGATTAAAGTCCCGATATTTACACAGTTATTCGATGTTAGGACACGCTTGATTTCACGGACTCTTAATCTTGGTTTATCTTCTCGAACAAGGACTTTATTGCAATCTCAAGTGAGTACATAGTTCCCCTATTTTTATGTTATCAATTGTTTTGGGGTGATTCATATGTGCCAAAAAGTCAAGTTTTCAAGTTACAATTGTTATGGTTTACAAGTTCCAAATGCAAATACTATGGTTTATATAAACAAAACGATTTCAATAATGTGAACGAACTTGTTGGTGCAATGTATTTATAACAAGAATGACATTCATTAACAATGGACAAGCCGACCAGTAGTAAGTTAAGGCACCTAGGACTGACAATCCCGTTACCAAAATTCCCGGGGTTTGTGGGGAAATTTGGGAAGCGACTAAAACTGTATGTAACAAACCCTTTGGTGGTTTGTTATACGATTAAAGGGACATCGTGGGTGGTCTCGAACAAGTCAACAAAGGTTTGAATGTATTCGTGAAACGACCAAAATGTTTCACATTTAAAACAATGAACGATTGAACGATGGTTTATAACAACGAACGATGAACGATGGTTTATAACAAGAAAACAATGAACGATGAACAATTGATTTATGACAATTGGTTCATGATAAGTGATTTAGATAACGGAACGCGTGTAATGTAATAAAAGCATGGTGGATACGCTGTTGGTACTTCCTATGTATAAGTGCTTTTATCATATTACATACGTGTCGTTATTTACATTACTTGGACAAATGCTTTCAAAAAACGACACACAACTCGATTAAAGATTTAAACCATACGAGTTATTTTAATACGATTTACAACTTGGGTTTACAAAACAAATGTTTTTGAGTCAAGGTTCTTGGTTACGAGAATTTAAAAACTTTTAACCTTTTGTTATAGTCGACCAAACTATTGAAATATCAACTGCTTTCAAAACTAAATTTTCAACTACGACTCTAGAAGTCGGATTATATATTGCAATATATTCAAAGCCAAGAACTTGACACACTCACAAAACCTATGTACTCGCCGGCATATTTTTGCTGACTTGTTTTCACATATGTTTCAGGAAATCAAGTTTGATGTCGATGCTAGATGATACTGATGCGTGCACATGTAGGAATGGACGTGGACTTAGTGCCTTTAAAATAAGAAAGAAAATAACTATGTTTGTTTGTTTGTTTGTTGTGTGTAATCCTCAAGACAATTATGACAATAGAACCCATGTTTGATATTTAACTAAAGTGAAACTTCAAATACCAAGTGTTGTGAAACAATTTGTCAACGTGACTCCCCAAGTGTTTCCACCGCGGTTTTTTGTTTTACGCGATTTGGGGTGTTACAGGTTGGTATCAGAGCACTGGTTATAGGGAATTAGGTTATTAGTAATGCTTTGGCCTAGACTATAACCTTCCCAGGACCCTAACACAAGTCTACATGCGTTTAGATTTAATATACAATTCGATCACCTATCCTTAGGTGATGATCAAAATAATTACACAAAGATTTCAAATCCATTTTGTAAATCAATCATCTATCCTTAGATGATTTGTTTTTGGCTTCTTGCCTTCAAAGGATTCAAAATCTCGTCAAAGTTTGGGTTTTAATAATGTGAACATGTGCAATCTGGAAGGGTGGGTGCTTGTACCCTGAATTTTCTGTCTAGGGTAGAGTGTTCGTACAAATCCACTTAATCGGGCCAATCACTCTTACCTGGGAACTCTTGGGGTGAGTGTCCACTTATAGGCTAAAGCATGTCTTCGCGATACGTTATAAAGACCCATTTACTTTGATTAGTCATCGTGTGTCGTTTGTTTGTTTTGAGAAACGAACGAATGATCGCAATCCTTATGTTTCGTCGATATTTTTGATGCCTCTATTGATTTTATTTCAAATGTCAATCTCACACATCTTTCATCATGTTTCTTTTCTAGAATGCCTCCTAGACGCGATCAAACTCAAGATGCTGCAATGGCAGCACTTATCGCTCAACAAATGGCTGCCGTACTCCCGAACCTAGTAACTCAAATGAATCAAGCGAACAACAATAACAACAATAATAATAATGCACCAGCTCCGTGCAACTACAAACAATTTTGTTCAGCTAAACCACTTGCATTTTCTGGGTCTGAGGGAGCTACGGGACTTCTCCAATGGTTTGAGAGTCTCGAAAGCACGTTCCGATTTGTTCAATGTCCAGATGAGCGAAAGGTCGAGTTTGCATCTAGTGTGTTCAAGAAACGAGATTTGACATGGTGGAATAGTATTATGAGAGATAGGGGTGCCGATGTGGCATTGGCACAAACTTGGGGAGAGCTTCGAGCTTTGATGATGAAGGAATTCTGTCCTTGCCACGAGCAGAGGCGCTTGAAAACGAATTCCATGATCTTAAGCAAGACAGTGGTGAGAGTCGTGCTTACAACGATCGATACGAGGAGTTGAGTTTACTTTGTCCTTCTACGGTGACGCCTTTGGATAAGGCGATTGAGAAGTACATTGATGGTTTGCCTGACCCTATTCAGGATATTGTTACTGGAAGCCACCCTACATCTGTTCATCAAGCCATTGAATGGCTGCTACTTTGACTGATTCTCAAGTCAGAAAGGGGAAGCTTCATCGCAAAGGTGACAAGAAACAATCTGACAAGTCCACTCAAGAGAAACAAAAGGAAACAAAACCGAACCATCCAAGACGTCAAGGAAGCATAAGGCTTCTCAAAATTTTGTTGTGACTGCACAACCCGCTCCAGCAGCTCAACCCAATCAAGCTCCCCAAAACCAACCTGCTCCACCTCCTGCAAAGAAACCTTATGCGGGGACTGCACCGCTTTGCAACCGATGTAATGGTCACCATCAAGTTCATATACCATGTCGTTAGTGTACTACCTGTGGAAAACTTGGTCATCTGGCGAATATTTGTCGCTTTAACCCAAACCAAGCTGCACAAACCAAGTTCAACCACAAACAAATCCTGCTCGACCTCACTTTCCACCTGGTACATGTTACAATTGTGGTGAAATGGGTCACTACAGGAACAACTGTCCAGGGTTAGTGAATGCAAATCCAGCACGTGGATGAGCTTTTAATATGAACGCCAATGAGGCTCGTGCGGACAATGAAGTTGTTAACGGTACGTTCCTTGCCAACAATCACCCTGCTTCTATTCTTTTTTATTCGGGTGCCGATAGGAGCTTTGTGTCATTAACTTTGAGCCTTTGCTTTTAATGCCTAGAACTAAACTAGGAAAGCCCTTGTCACTCAAGATTGTCAATGGTGAACCCCTTGTGCTTCATTTGTTAATTCGTAACTGTCAGTTGAACCTCAACAACCATTTGTTTTCTATCGACCTCACACTGATGCAACTGGAAGCTTCGATATTATCATTGGAATGGATTGGTTAACCAAGTACCATGCCGAAGTTATTTGTTTTGACAAGATTGTTTGAGTACCTCTTCCGTCTGGTGAAATTCTAGAAGTTCGTGGAGAGAAACCCGTTAGTAGCCTTAAACTTATGACATGTACCCAAGCTCAGAAATATTTGCGAAAGAATTATGTGGCCTTCTTGGCACATATTGTGGAGCAGACAGGAAAGAGCAAGAATATTCGAGACATTCTTGTTATTCAAGATTTCCCTGAGGAATTTCCCAAAGATCTACCCGGTTTACCCCCGATACGTCAGGTTGAGTTTTGAATTGATCTTGTACCATGTGCTAACCCAATAGCTAAATCTCCTTACCGTCTTGCACCGTCAGAGATGCAAGAGTTATCAAAGCAACTACAAGAGTTATCTGAACAAGGTTTCATTCGTCCGATTATTCTCCTTGGGGTGCTCCTGTCTTATTTGTGAAAAAGAAGGATGGATCCTTCCGGATGTGTATCGATTATCGTGTGCTAAACAAACTCACGATCAAGAATTGATATCCCCTACCTCGCATTGATGATCTTTTTTATCAATTACAAGGTGCTACCTGTTTCTCAAAGATCGATCTGCGTTCTGGGTATCATCAGCTTCGTGTTCACGAGGAAGATATTCCCAAGACTGCTTTTCACACACGATATGGTCACTACGAGTTTACTGTTATGCCTTTCGGTTTGGCGAATGCTCCAGCTGTATTCATGGACTTGATGAATCGGGTTTGTAAGCCTTATTTAGACAAGTTCATCATTGTGTTCATCGACGACATTCTTATTTATTCAAAGTCTCGAGCCGAGCACGAGCAACATCTTCGTTTGACTATGGAACTTCTAAAGAAAGAGCAACTTTACGCCAAATTCTCCAAGTGCGAATTCTGGCTGAAAGAAGTCCAATTCTTGGGTCACATTGTCAATGAGCAAAGTATTCATGTGGATCCTTCCAAAATCACTGCGATTAAGGATTGGAAAACACCCACTACTCCCACAGAAGTTCGCTCATTTCTTGGTCTTGCTGGTTACTATCAGCGATTTATTGCGAATTTCTCAAAGATCATGGTTCCCCTCACTGCTCTGACTCAGAAGAATAAGCCTTTTGAGTAGGGACCGAAATAAGAGGAAGCTTTCCAAACCTTGAAACAGAAACTCTGTGATGCTCCTATTTTATCTTTACCCAAAGACAATGATGATTTTGTAGTTTATTATGACGTGTCAAATCTAGGCCTTGGTTGTGTTCTAATGCAATGGGATAAGGTCATCGCCTACGCTCAAGACAACTGAAATTCCACGAGAAGAATTATACAACTCATGATCTTGAGTTGGGTGCTGTAGTTTTTGTTCTCAAAATTTGGAGATATTACCTTTATCGTACGAAATGCGTGGTTTTCACGGACCACAAAATTCTCCAACATATTTTCAATCAGAAAGAGCTGAACATGAGGCAACGACGTTGGGTTGAACTACTAAACGATTACGACTGCGAAATTCGCTACCATCCTGGTAAGGCGAATGTTGTGGCTGACGCGCTTAGTCGTAAGGAACGTGTCAAGCTTCATTGTGTTTGAGTTCGATCTGATATCCAAACACGTACTCTTGAAGCCCAACACACTTGTGTAACACAAGGTTTGTTGAAAGATGAACTACCTCACCAACTCGAACTTCAACTCGAAACGAAAGACGATGGATTACTATACTACATGAACCGTTTGTGGGTTCCGAATCAACACGATCTTCGTACTCTATTGACGGATGAATCTCATAAGTCTCGTTATTCTATTCATCCTGGTGCTACAAAAATGTACAAGGATCTCCGTACCCGTTTTGGTGGCCGGGTATGAAGAATGACATTGCCTTGTATGTATCGAAATGCCTTACTTGTCTCAAAGTCAAGGCCGAACATCAATGTCCGTCTGGTTTGTTGGAACAACCAGAAATAACGGTATGGAAGTGGGAGAACATTGCAAATGGATCTCATCACTAAGTTACCGTGTACATCTAGAGGTCATGATGCAATTTGGGTGATCATTGACCACCTAACGAAGTCAGCACACTTTATAGCGATTCATGAAGATTTCTCTGCTGACAAACTAGCCAAGATCTATGTAGATGAGATTGTATCTCGTCATGGTGTTCCTTTGGACATCATATCTGACAGAGATGCTTGATTTTCATCTCGCTTTTGGAAGACCTTGCAATCTGCTATGGGAACCAAACTCAATCTAAGTACTGCTTATCATCCTCAAACGGATGGACAATCTAAGAGGATGATTCAAACATGGATATGCTTAGAGCTTGCGTGATCGATTTTGGTGGTAGTTGGGATTCACATCTACCGTTGGTCGAATTCTCTTATAACAATAGTTATCACGCAAGCATCAACATGGCGCCTTTCGAAGCTTTATACGGTCGAAAATGTCGTTCACTCTGTCTGTTGAATGAGATCGGTGAGACGCAGCTCACTGGACCTGAACTCATCCACGACACAACCGAGAAAGTCAAGAAAATACGCGATAACCTTCTAACAGCTAGAAGTCATCAAAAGAGTTATGCGGACAAGCGACGCAAGCCCTTAGAATTTCAAGTTGGTGACTACGTCCTACTCAAGGTATCCCCTTGGAAAGGAGTGGTGAGATTTGGAAAGAAAGGAAAACTTGCTCCACGATACGTTGGACCATTCAAGATCGTCGAAAGAATCGGAAAGGTGGCCTACCGACTTGAGCTACCTTCTAAAATCGGGAATATTCGCCCAACATTCCACGTGTCCAACTTAAAGAAATGTTTAGCCGATACAAATCTCCATATTCCACTCGACGAGATTCACGTTGATGATACTATGCATTTTGTCGAGAAACCGGTGGAGATAATGGACCGTGAAGTCAAGAAATTGAAATGAAGACGAATCCCGATAGTCAAAGTTCGCTGGGAATCCAAACGTGGCCCTGAATTTACTTGGGAATGAGAGGATCAAATGAAAGCGAAGTATCCACATTTTTTCTGACGGGTTTCCTCTAATTAAATTTCGGGACGAAATTTCCTGAAGTAGGGGAGACTGTGATATATGTGGCAATCCAAACATGTAAAAATGAAATGGAAATTTTATGTTTTATATATGAATTTTGTTTATTTACTCTGACAATTGCACACATTCGATTCTTGCACAATTTCGAACTCTTGAACCGCTTCTATGAGCAAAACCGGTAAATCGATACGCAAACGAAACCAATTTAAGGCAAAGTATGTTCTGAAATAATGTCACAAGCTAAACATACCCTAAATAACCTTTGCATAACTTAGAAATAAGTTTTGGAGGGTTTGGTATGTCAAAAACAGGTTTATTCGATCACATGGACTAATTACGACAAACTGCGAAAGTCTGCCAATTCTCGCAGCGATGTACACTCCGGAACAAGAACACAAGCCTAACATACCTTAAATATCCATTACATAACTTAGAAATAAGTTTTGAAGGCTTCGGTATGGCAAAAATCACACTTTTTGTGACTTCAGGGGCTATTTTGCAAATTTCACAAAACTATGCCTTTTTGCGTATTTTGCTATCCGGAATATGTACAGACATTCAAAAAAATTTTCTAAGTCATCAAAATATTGTATTTTAGTGATTGGAATGCAAAAATCCGTTCGTTGCGCATTTACGGTCTCGCAGTGTTCGTTACGATTTTGTCGTAATTAACCGAAAACCGCGACCGTACGACCAAACAAACCGACCTCTGGAACATTTTTGAAGATATTCCAAATTCCATATACTTTAACGTCCTTATGGAGCTTAGAAATGAGGTTAACGGGTGTTAGAAGTGCCCGAAACGCGACGAAATGAGTGCAGGGGCCTGTTCTGCTATTTTTTAAAATTCTGATTTTAGTGGCTCCTCACGCCACGCGAAAGGACAATATTGTCCTATCGCGTGGCATGACAGAGTAGGTCTTTCAGCTGAAACTTGGCTGCTCCATATTTCATTGCTTGGACACCTATAACTCGAATTTGCCACCTTTCTTCCTGCTTCTAACATGTGTTAGGACACTAATCAAGTTTAGTGATGATTCATGGACACTTGTCTTGATCATATTAACTCAATTCGAGTATAAATACCATGGTGTTCTTCAATTTTTGAACTTTTGCAACCATATTCTTGATCCATCTGCTACAAATCCGAATTTGCAACCATCTTGAAGACTCCTCTGTGATTCCTTGACATTCCTTTGTTGTTTGTAAGTTAATTCCTTCATGTTTTGATTCAAGTTTCTTAGTTTATTTGGGCTAAAACTCAAAAGTTCGACTTTTGTTTGACTTCCAGAATTGATCATGAATTGATCAACATAAAGTCCAATTTAATATTGCAATATGATGGTAATCAAGGTGATTATGGTCTCTATTAATTATACCTAATGATTCCTATCATTTCTAGTCATTTTGACAAGTCAAAGTTTGGTCAAAAATGCGATAAATGCGCATTTTATGACGGATCCAAATTCGGGTGTCAAAACAGTTTGTTTTGATGCCAAAACTCTTTTATAAACTTAATTAGACATGTCAAGACATGTCTAAATCATCACTCTTATTTTTCGTGCTTGTTTAGACTCGTAAGTTGAACGGTTTGACCACCGCTTTGACTTCTGAATCTGACCCGTTTGGTGGATCTTTAGACCCAACCAAACACATATTTGTGACCCTAGTTGTATAGGGAATAACCCTCTGAGGTTATACCTTATGGTCACATCGTTTGGTTAGTATTTCGATAAGTCGATTCTATGTACTTTAATATTGACCAAAACGCCCTTTTTACGCATAAATCAACTTTAAGCATATGTAATCAAACTTTTGACATATAAACTGATATAACAGCATTATTAAACATATTTGGGCATATAGACTTATCATATAACATATCTAACCATCCGAACACGTATTTACGCAAATGAACCGTTAAAGTAGCGTAAACCAACTTAACGAGTCATAACGGGTCAAAAGCACTTAGGAACCTTTCCAACTCAGAATATTAACTTTGTTAAACCATTTCATATGAGTCCCAACACTCATTTGGTTTACAAGACCTCATTCTATCCGATCCGCCGATTAAAGTCCCGATATTTACACAATTATCCGATGTTAGGACACGCTTGATTTCACGGACTCTTAATCTTGGTTTATCTTCTCGAACAAGGACTTTATTGCAATCTCAAGTGAGTACATAGTTCCCCTATTTTTATGTTTTCAATTGTTTTGGGGTGATTCATATGTGCCAAAAAGTTTACAAGTTACAATTGTTATGGTTTACAAGTTCCAAATGCAAATACTATGGTTTATATAAACAAAACAATTTCAATAATGTGAACGAACTTGTTGGTGCAATGTATTTATAACAAGAATGACATTCATTAACAATGGACAAGCCGACCAGTAGTAAGTTAAGGCACCTAGGACTGACAATCCCGTTACCAAAATTCCCGGGGTTTGTGGGGAAATTTGGGAAGCGACTGAAACTGTATGTAACAAACCCTTTGGTGGTTTGTTATACGATTAAGGGACACCGTGGGTGGTCTCGAACAAGTCAACAAAGGTTTGAATGTATTCGCGAAACGACCAAAAGTTTTCACATTTAAAACAATGAACGATTGAACGATGGTTTATAACAACGAACCATGAACGATGGTTTATAACAAGAAAACAATGAACGATGAACAATTGATTTATGAGAATTGGTTCATGATAAGTGATTTAGATAACGGAATGCGTGTAATGTAATAAAAGCATGGTGGATACGCTGTTGGTACTTCCTATGTATAAGTGCTTTTATCATATTACATATGTGTCGTTATTTACATTACTTGGACAAATGCTTTCAAAAAACGACACACAACGATTTTCGATTAAAGATTTAAACCATACGAGTTATTTTAATACGATTTACAACTTGGGTTTACAAAACAAATGTTTTTGAGTCAAGGTTCTTGGTTACGAGAATTTAAAAACTTTTAACCTTTTGTTATAGTCGACCAAACTATTGAAATATCAACTGCTTTCAAAACTAAATTTTCAACTACGACTCTAGAAGTCGGATTATATATTGCAATATATTCAAAGCCAAGAACTTGACACACTCACAAAACCTATGTACTCGCCGGCATATTTTTGCTGACTTGTTTTCACATATGTTTCAGGAAATCAAGTTTGATGTCGATGCTAGATGATACTGATGCGTGCACATGTAGGAATGGACGTGGACTTAGTGCCTTTAAAATAAGAAAGAAAATAACTATGTTTGTTTGTTTGTTTTGTGTAATCCTCAAGATAATTATGACAGTATAACCCATGTTTGATATTTAACTAAAGCGAAACTTCAAATACCAAGTGTTGTGAAACAATCTGTTAACGTGACTCCCCAAGTGTTTCCGCCATGGTTTGTTGTTATACGCGATTTGGGGTGTTACAATTGGCATGTTCGAGCTGTCACACCCCGACCCGCAGCGGATAAGGTGATCGGGGCATGATTGGGTTATCATCAAAGCTAATGACATTTATTAAGCGTTTCATATTCATTAATACAAATTAAATGGAAATTTACAATAAAGGTTACAACTGTTCTAACTAACAATCTAAACTTCTTGATTCTCTTCTAAGGCATATCCTATGTTTTCCTTGCTTCAACCTGTTCACCTGTATCATGTGTAAAAGGGTTTTTGGATCAACATAATGTTGGCGAGTGAATCCTATGGAAAACATTTGAACAATTTATTTAACTTGATTATGAAATATGTGCACAACCAAACATGAGTAAAAGTAGATGTAACTTAATCAACAATCATAAGATGTTAAATGAAACACTCATGAACAATAATGGAACAATTAAAGGCACGCGATGCTCAACTCGTCTCTCACGAGGAACTGAGGGGCCTAATGAATGAATTGCATAACCATGATAATATGAATGACACAACTACAAACAATACAAACTCAATGATATACACATAAACAATAATGAATTTGATTTGTAGCACGCGTTGTTCAACTCGTCTTCCACGAGGAACTGATGGGCTTAATGTATGAGTTTCATGTAAATTGATAAAAGGAATATAAGTAAATCACAACAATAGAAACAATCTAAGTTTAAGTCATGATGTGGTATGGCACAAGTTTAAATAAATAAATTAATTATTTTCATAACACATGACACACCCCAAAACGTGTAATTTAAAAGGGGGAATTGTAAGATTTACTCACAGTGGGTGCGTTCGATTGATGACGTTGAATGCACGCGAAGTGGTTTTAACCACGAGTGAGATTTAACCTAGATAAATCGCATTATGGTTTGGTAAGTAAACGGATTTTATTAAACTATTTTAGTAGGATTGTTGGGTGTATTTTTGTGAGTTTGAGGCTATTTTCTAACCTTAAAAATGTTATTTTTAAGTATTTATAATTGATTTTTAATTAAAATAATTAAATAAAAATAATAAAAAAAAATTTATTTTTTTCTGACCGTTGACCGGCCGGTTGACCATTGACCTGACCGTTGACCGGTTCGATGGCATATTATTGTGCGCTGAGTGAGGCTCGAACCCGAGACCTCTCGTACGCGTGCACGCAGCTCTACCAACTGAGCTACGTGTCTAACCCGTTATATATCTGATTTTAATTATATATATATATTAATTAATTTAAACCGAAAATCATTTTATTTTAAAAACAGTTTTAAGTGAACCGGACTTGCACTCCACAGGTCTCGAACCCGGGACCTGTGGTTTAATCTAACACACAGTCCACCGCTGGACTGTGTGTTCAACATGTTATATAATTCGATTTTTATTATACTTAAATACTAATTAGTTATTTCCTTTTCTGCCTTATTTAAAAAGAAGAGATAACTGTCCGAGTCGGTGCAGAAGACCGGACTCGAACTCGTGACCAGTGATATAAACAAACACACAGTCCACCGCTGGACTGTGTGTCTAACTTGGTTATTATTCCGGTTATCAATATACTTAACATATAACTGTGGCGACTCCGGTTCAGTTTAACAAAAAATGATTTTTATTAAGGCAGCGTGTGTGAGACGGGAATCGAACTCGAGACTTTGCATGTTTAACGTGCACACAGTCCACCGCTGGACTGTGTGTCTAACCCGAGTAATATCCTGATTTATATTAAACTTATATGATAACAATACATCGTCTTCTTCACTGAAATATAACCAGGAATCGGAAATCGATTGGTTCAAGATTTTTATCAGTTTATTAGTGTGTTTCAGTCCATTAAAGTGAGATAAGGGTGAAAAGATAAAGAAAAATAAGCGAAAAGGTATACCGACTGGACCCTCTGTTTTCCGGCAGAACTCCGGCGACAGCAATCAACTCCGGCGTCAGGTGTCTTGCAGCAGCAAGTCTCCGGAAAGCTTGGAAAAAGTATGGGTATCTCCGGTATAAGCTTCAGGGGCTCAGTGAGGTTCAGAAATAAGAAAATCGGTTTTCCGGCGACGAGCAGGGAAATTCCGGCGAGTGGAATTTCGCCGAGGAAAGGTGTGTTTTTTAGCGAAAAGGTTTGCAGACGGTTGTGGGTAAATTTATAAGGCAAAAAGTTGAAGAATCTGGTCTGATTTCCGACTGTGTTCGCTGATTTAAATTTCCCGGCGGTTATGGTTTTGGTCGCGGACTTCAAACATCGGTTATAACCGATGTCTGGTTAAAGGTTTACGTTATAACGTAAATTGTAGTTAAGACTCGCGAGATTTCCGGGATTCCGACGACTGAATTGTTTGGGCGCCGGTTTTGAATTCGTAAAGTCACTTTATCAATTAAACGATTCTATTATTCATCAAACAGAACAAGTGGCGCAGTGGTTTATGTGTGTGAGATAAGTCGCTGAACTGATTCGGTACAGACCCGGGTTCGAAACCCGGCAGAAGCAAATCATTTTTATTTTGCGATTTTTGACATTTTTCAAAAACTAAATATATATTCTTGTATAATAATTGATTACGGATCGTTTAAAAATATTTTGGGCATTTAATTCGCAACGAAATTTTTGACTGACTGTTCGGTTGATAAACGGAGCGGGTTTGGTAAATCCGTTTTTGACGGATGTTACACGAGCAAAGTTGTTTGAAAATGGTATATATGTATATCAAGTTCGCCGAACTTGATGTTAAATGTTTGAAAATTGGTGAAAATTTGCTAAGTGCTAGTTTTTCTTGTCCGCAGAATATCCAGCTTTCGTTTAATAAGTTTCACAACACCTGTATCTCGCTGGACGAAAAGATTTATCCCTTGTTGGCAGCATTTTCGGAGATGCTAGAGTTTTTTGGGAGAATTCCCATTACAAAGGCGATTACCAACAAGCATGTCGTTTATAGATCACACGTATATGTTTTCTGGAACGCAGCATCTTATGACGAAGCAAACAAAGTGATCAAGTCTGTTGTTCGTGTTGGTAATGAAGACAATGAGATTGTGATCACCGAGGATGATATTCGAAGGGTTCTAGCATTCAACGACAATGAAAATGATCCGATCAGTTTCGAAGAGAGAATGGTGAAAGGTTGTTTCTATAGAATGGGATACAAAGGGCATGCAAATGAGCCAACTTTAAAGAAAGGCGGTGTTCCTCTACCATACAAACTTCTTATTCATGCTATTATTCACGCTTTCAGTCATAGGAAAGCAGGGCTAGATGATATTCAGGATTACATGGCCTGCATGGTTACTGTGTTGGTGCTCAATAAGAAGTTCAATTATTCGAAAGTGATTCTCAAGTTTATGTTGAAGAATATGGGAAAGGATAGACTGGTGATGTATCCGAGGTTTGTTCAGAAGCTGATAGATTATAAGTTTCAGAATATTGCTAAAGATCCCAATGATATTCTATACCTGAGCCACATGGACGAAACAACTTTGAAGAAGCGCAAGATATATCAGAAACAAGATTCTGCTCCTATTGCGAAACCTGTGTTTGGTGCTATCGTCAAAGCCGATTATATCTCACCACCTGAAAATAAATGGAGGAAGGATGGAAGTGGAGACGATAAAGACGAAGTTGAATTGTTGAAGACGTTCAAGGAGTAAAGAGGCGATTGGTATATCAAGAGGGTTATTGTTGTTGAGAAGCCGAAACGTAAAAGGACATCAAAGAAAGTGGAAACCATGTTGATACATGAGCCTGATGAAAATCCTCAGAATGTTGAAGGTTCAAGCGTTGCAGCTAATGTTGATAGCCAAGAAGTTGAGGTTGATACTGTTGGTGGAGAACATGATGATGTTATTTCAACGACTTCCGACAAAGATGAATCTTCTGCAGACTCTGCTGACATTAGATAGAGAGAAGCAGAGAAAGAAAAAGAAGAAGAACGTTTAAAAAATTGCGGTGAAGATCTGTATGAACCGGGTTCTAATGAGATTTCTGATGAAGATAGACCTAAGAAGAAATCAAAGCGCTCTAAGTCAAAGGCTGGAGATTCAAAGAAATCTACGGGTTCTCCTAGTACTAGAGGAAAGAAAAAGCCTCAAAGTCGCAGATATCTGAGTCAGAAAAAGAGGAAAGGAGCTACACAAGAACCTCTTGTTTCTAATTTGCAAGAGATACCTATTGTTGAAGCGCAAGTGCCACCGACGACTGCAACACAAGAACCACTGACTGTTATTGAAGTAACGGTTCAGAGTACGCCTCAATCAACACCAAAGTCTGCTACAAATGGTACTCCTAAAGCAACTCTTTCAAGATCAAAGCAGTCTACTCCACATAGTGCTAGAGCTAAAGAGTTTAAAGATGCTTTCGGCGATATTCCAGATAATATTACTCATCCTGTCACAGCTGAAGATCTTTCGAATTGGTTTGAAGATACTCCAGTTGATATGTTAGAAGAAAGAATCAAAGCTCTGGAAGATAAACTCAAACAGAATGAAGTCGAGAAAGAAGCTCTGGAAAGCAAAGTAAAGCAGAGCATGGTTGAAAAAGAGATTCTGCAAGACAAAGTGAAATTTCTCGAAGATGACAGAGGCTATATGAAAGCGATGGTTGACAGTCTGAGTGCTGCGAATGAACAATTGGAGAAAGAGATAGTTGAGCTTAGAACTGAAAGAGATCAGAATGATAGAAGGTTTGCCAGGCTACAGAAAGTGTTAACTAATAGCTTGGGTATTGATTTCAAAGCAGAATACGAAAGGCTTGATCTGCAAGAAGCCAAGACAAAGCTAAAAAAGAATTGGTAGAACAGGGAAAGGGCAAGGGATTGTTGATAGTGTTCCTAAACCTACAGAGGAGCCTGTGATTGAAAAGACTATTGAAGCAGAAAAAGCTCTAGAATCTGAGATTGTTCTTGAAGATGTTTCTATTGTTGAATCCCAGGAAGCTGAAAAGCATGATGAATCGATCAAAATGTCTGAGTTAGAAAAAGACGACGATGAGGAAGATGATGAAAAAGACGACGACCCTGCAGGTGATGATACAAAAGATAATTCAGATCACGATGATGTTAATGATGATGATCAGGGTGGCGTTGGTCTAAAGATTGATTCTGCAAAGGTTTACTCTTATTTTGATTTTGAATCCTTGATTAACGATGATGTGAATATGGAGGATGATCAGAGTAAGGGGGAGCATACAGAGCAAACAGGGCCTAAAGATGATGATGTGTCTGATGCAATAGTTGCTATGCCTGTTGCTGTTGTTCATGAAAAACCTTTGATGATAGTGTTGGACCCGAGTATTGAAGAGGGGAGTTTGTTTACAACTACACAATGGAAAAATTGGCCAAAATGTTCGAAGTTGATGCTGATTCATTCGAGTTTGATTTTGAAGAAGAGTTGGTGAACATCAAAATGTTTGAACTGAAGGAGTATGTCTACAAGCGTGTATCAGAAGCAGATGATTATGATCGAGTTATCTTTGAAGAGTCTTCTGATGATGAAGCAGAATAGTATTCTGGTATCAATACTGATAGTTTTCCTACGATTGAAGAAATCATGAGTCAGATTGATGTGAATTTGTTGAAACAAAAAATTGACGAAGTGGTGAAAGAAGGCAATATCCCTAAACGTTATAAAAAAGAACAGATTGTTGAAGCAAAGAAGTCGTGGTTCAAAGAAATTCTTAAAGAAAGAAAGTTCACGCGACCACTGGTGTTCTTTACTTGTGACAAAGACAAATCTATTGGTGATATTCTGAGTTGGGGATGGATAAGAGAACTTAATGTTTATGCCATAAAGAGAGAGTTCGGAGTTCAATACTTCAGATATCTTGTTGATATAAAGACGTTAACATTTTGGGACATTGAAAAGTTGGTGCAAACAAGAAACATCAGTCTTTAAATGAAGTTCAATGAACAACGTCTATGGAGGGTTATAAAGTTTGAAGCTTCTAGTGGTTTTGAATTGTGGAAGCCGTTCATTCCGAAACGCAGAATCAAGATTGATAAGAAAACGGGTGTTAAAGATGTTACTTTGGTGATGAAAAGACCAAGGGCTATGAAGAACATGCCACTAAAACCTATTGAACAAGAGATTCATCCTTATTTCTTGTGGTGGAAAATGGATCCTGAAACTAGTGAAGCAGTGATTGTGTTACGGGCTAACGATACGTGGGATATCACAAAAGAAAAAGATCTGGAATGCATCGAATGTAGAAGAATTTGGGGGTTATGGCGAACTATATGTATACTAGACCCGATGTGGCTAGTTAATTGTTCAAGAGAAGATGTAAAATGTTTGTTCTTCAACAAGATATGTTTCGATAAACGTGAAGAAGTCCAAGTAAAACAATACCAAGGTGTGATCAACGTATGCTATGCACATGGTATTAACTCTGGACATATATGGGAATCAAGATGGAGAGAGTTAGAAAGAGAAGATTTCTTGAAAGAGGAAAAGCGATTAGAGAAGATACATGAGAGGGGTAGTGTCACACCCCGACCCGCAGCGGATAAGGTGATCGGGGCATGATTGGGTTATCATCAAAGCTCATGACATTTATTAAACGTTTCATATTCATTAATACAATTTAAATGGAAATTTACAATGATTGCTACAACATGATCTAACTACAATCTAAACTTCTTTGTTCTCTTCTAAGGCATATCCTATGTTTTCCTTGCTTCAACCTGTTCACCTGTATCATGTGTAAAAAGGTTTTTGGATCAACATAATGTTGGCGAGTGAATCCTATGGAAAACATTTGAACAATTTATTTAAATTGATTATGAAATATGTGCACAACCAAACATGAGTAAAATTAGATGTAACTTGATCAACAATCATAATATGTTAAATGAAAACACACATGAACAATAATGGAACAATTAGAGGCACGCGATGCTCAACTCGTCTCTCACGAGGAACTGAGGGGCCTGATGAATGAATTGCATAAACATGATAATATGAATAACACACTACAAACAATATAAACTCAATGATACACACATGAATAATAATGAATTTGATGTGAAGCACGCGATGTTCTACTCGTCTCCCACGAGGAACTGATGGGCTTAATGTATGAGTTTCATATGACTTGACAAAAGGCAATAAGTAAATCACAACAATAAAAACAATCTAAGTTTAAGTCATGATGTGGTATGGCACAAGTTTAAATAAATAAATTAATTATTATCATAACACATGACACACCCCAAAACGTGTAATTTAAAAGGGGGAATTGTAAGATTCACTCACAGTGGGTGCGTTCGGTTGATGACGTTGAATGCACGCGAAGTTGTTTTAACCACGAGTGAGATTTAACCTAGATAAATTGCATTATGGTTTGGTAAGTAAACGGATTTTATTAAACTATTTTAGTAGGATGGTTGGGTGCATTTTTGTGAGTTTGAGGCTATTTTCTAATCTTAAAAATGTTATTTTTAAGTGTTTATAATTGATTTTTAATTAAAATAATTAAATAAAAATAATAAAAATATTTTATTTTTTTCTGACCGTTGACTGACCCTTTGACCGTTGACCTGACCGTTGACCGGTTCAATGGCAGATTATTGTGCGCTGAGTGAGGCTCGAACCCGAGACCTCTCGTACGCGTGCACGCAGCTCTACCAACTGAGCTACGTGTCTAACCCGTTATATATCCGATTTTAATTACATATATACATTAATTAGAATTAAACAGAAATCCTTTTTATTTTAAAAACGGTTTAAACGAAACGGTCATGCACTCCACAGGTCTCGAACCCGGGACCTGTGGTTTAATCCAACACACAGTCCACCGCTGGACTGTGTGTTCAACAT
This sequence comes from Scalesia atractyloides, assembly GCA_947069175.1. Taxonomy (NCBI): domain Eukaryota; kingdom Viridiplantae; phylum Streptophyta; class Magnoliopsida; order Asterales; family Asteraceae; genus Scalesia; species Scalesia atractyloides. Next base: position 64,096,571 of record CAMTDV010000014.1, read on the forward strand.
GTTATATCATTCGGTTTTTATTATACTTAAGTACTAATTATTTATTTCCTTTTCTGCCTTAATTAAAAAGAAGAGATAATGGTCCGAGTCGGTGCTGAAGACCGGACTCGAACTCGTGACCAGCGATAAAAACAAACACACAGTCCACCGCTGGACTGTGTGTCTAACTTGGTTATTATTCCGGTTATCAATATACTTAACATATCTCTATATCCACTCCGGTTCAGTTAAACAAAAAATTTGATTTTTATTAAGGCAGCGTGTATGAGACGGGAATCGAACTCGAGACCTTTGCATGTTTAACGCTTTATGTGCACACAGTCCACCGCTGGACTGTGTGTCTAACCTGAGTAAAATCCTGATTTATATTATACTTATATGATAACAAAACATCGTCTTCTTCACTGAAAAATAACCAGAAATCGGAAATCGACTGGTTCGAGTTTTATTCAAGTTTCATTAGCGAATTACTGTCCATTAGGGTAAGATAAAAGTGAAAAGAAAAAGGAACTGGGTGGAGAAATATACCGACTGGACTCTCTGTTTTCCGGCAGAAATCCGGCGACAGAATTCGACTCCGGCGTCAGGTGTCTTGCAGCAGCAAGTCTCCGAAAAGATTGGAAAGAGTATGGGTATCTCCGGTAAAGGTTTAGGGGATTCAGTAAAGCTCAGAGATTAAAACTCGGTTTTCCGGCGAAAAACAGAAAAGTTCCGGCGAGTGGAATTACGCCGAGAGAAGGTGTGTTTTTGAGCGAAAAGGTTTGTCGTCGGTTGAGGGTGAATTTATAGGGAAAAATCGAAATGTATTTGATCTGTTTTACGACTGGGTTCATTGATTAAGATTTTCCGGCGGTTATCATTTTTAGTCGCGGACTTCAAACATCGGTTATAACCGATATCTGGTTAATGGTTTACGTTATAACGTAAATCGTAGTTAAGACTCGCGAGAATTCCGGGATTCCGACGACTGAACTGATTGGGCGCCGGTTTTGAATTCGTAACGTTATTATAACAATTAAATGATTCTATTATATAACAAACAAAGCAGTTGGCGCAGTGGTTTGTGTGAGTGAGATAAGTTGCTTAGCTGATTCGGTACAGACCCGGGTTCGAAACCCGGCAGATGCAAATCATTTTTATTTTGCGATTTTTGACAGTTTTTCAAAAACTAAATATATATTCCCGTATAATAATTGATTACGGATCGTTTAAAAATATTTAGGGCATTTAATTCGCAACGAAAATTTTGACTGACTGTTCGGTTGATAAACGGAGCGGGTTTGGTAAATCCGTTTTTTGACGGATGTTACAGTATCCCCTGCTTTTTAGAAATTTCGTCCCGAAATTTAAATAATGATATATTTTGACTATAAGAATGGTGATGCTTTGATTGACAGTTGTATGCTCAGAAAAATGAGGGTTTAAGTTTTTGTTCGAGGCGGTAACGTTCCTTGTAAAGGTTAAGTACCCTATTCAGGAATCGCTTTTTGTTGCCTACTGTATGAATATTGATAAACAGGAATGATTCGCTAAAAATGATATCAGGCATAAGAGTTTAGGTACGTTTGGGAAAATATGGTTATATCCTAAGGCAAAACTTCTAACACTACAATCTACATGGAACATAAATAAAAACGCAACATCTGATATTTGAACATAAGTAAGCACAACAGCTAATATTCAAACATGAATGAACACATCAGCAAATATTTGAACATGAATAAACACATCAGCAAATATTTGATCATGAATAAACACAACAGCAGATATTTGAACATAAGTAAACACAACAGCTAATATCCGAACATGAATAAACACATCAGCGAATATTTGAACATGAATAAACACATCAGCAAATATTTGAACATGAGTAAACACATCAGCAAATATTTGAATCCACATTCTGATAGCATATATGTTTGAATGATGGAAGTTCCTCTCTCGTTTGTTATGACGGAGAGGTTAGTTTATGTAGAAATGGAACACAATCCAATCTCTTTAAATAACATGATGATATCAATGTAACACAAATTCCAACCAAAGCAATACTAAATCCTACATGGAACTTCTCATAACCGTCCGATGATGCCTCTGATCCTTTGGCAAGAATACTTATATATAGGAAGTACCAGCGGCGTATCCACCATATTCTTGCCAAATTTTCATTAGTTTTATCCACAAGTTATGATTGGTTACCAAGAAACTAATAAATCCTACATAGAACTTCTCATAACCGTCCGATAATGCCTCTGATCCTTTGACAAGAATACTTATATATAGGAAGTACCAGCGGCGTATCCACCATATTCTTGTCAAATTTTCATTGGTTTTATCAGTGAATTATGATTAGTCCTATAACTCTACAATCAATACAACAAACATAAATTACTGAAATGAACTATATCTGTGCGATCAAGGCTCAATCGAACGGAGCCGATCGTATTGCATGTACTGAAAATGGATGTGCGCTCAAGGCTCAATCAAACGGAGCCGAACGTATTGAATATACTGAAATTGAAATTGTGTGCTCAAGGCTCAATCGGGTGGAGCCGAGCGTATTGCATGTACTGAAAATGAATAACTTAACCGCACAAACAGCCTATGCATGGAACCTCTCATAACCGTCCGATAATGCCTCTGATCCTTTGACAAGGATACTTATATATAGGAAGTACCAGCGGCGTATCCACCATATCCTTGTCAAATTTTCATTGACTTTATCCGCAAGTTATGGTTAGTTCGATGCGACTCTACTACAAACACCACAACCACAAGATACTGATAATGAAATTGTCTGTGCGCTCAAGGCTCAATCAAACGGAGCCGAACGTATTGAATGAAATTGTATGTGCGCTCAAGGCTCAATCAAACGGAGCCGAACATATTGAATGTACTGAAATTGAACAACTTAATCTAAACAACCATCACACAATCAGCCTATGCATGGAACCTCTCATAACTGCCTGATAATGCCTCCGATCATTTGACAAGAATACTTATATATAGGAAGTACCATCGGCGTATCCACCATATCCTTGTCAAATTTTCGTTGACTTTATCCGAAAGTTATGGTTAGTTCGATGCGACTCTACTACAAACACCACAACCATAAGATACTGATAATGAAATTGTCTGTGCGCTCAAGGCTCAATCAAACGGAGCCGAACGTATTGCATGAACTGGAAATGTAAATTGAAATGTGCGCTCAAGGCTCAATCAAACGGAGCCGAACGTATTGCATGTATTGAAATGTAAAATGAAATAACCGATCAAGGCTCAAACAAACGGAGCCGATCGTGCAGGCACGCCCTGATCAACCCATAATAAAATGGGGATCAAACTCAACCTCGATGGATGGGGAGCTGCGGCCTCAGCAAAAGCATATACTGAAAACAATATATAATATATAATATACCATAATTTCTCTAACAGTCTACACATGTGATAAAGAAAAAACATAAGACTAAACAATAGGAGTTGAATCTGGATCTTCGGCGAAGAGGACTAGCTGAGTATCTTCGTTTGGGCCGTCATTATCTTCGACAGGATTGGCGTTGATATTGAAGACTCTTCCTCTTGCTGGTGGCATAGTGGTTGGGTTTTCTTGGTTTACTTGGTTAACTGGGTTTGATTGGGCTTGAGTGCTGATAACATTAACCAATTGAGGGCATGTGTTTCTAAAGTGGGTAGGGTCGCCACAATTGAAACAAGCTCGAGCATATGGGAACAGGGGGTATTGGGGTTGGTGATAAGTTTGGGCCATGTTTTGAGTAGGGGAAGAGGTTTGGTTTTGAAAGGTGCGACAAACATTGCTCAAATGACCATACCGTCCACAAGTTGCACATAGACGACAAGGTAAGGTAAGGGGATGGTGATAAAAACAGTTGTTGCATCGAGGGTGAGGTCCAAGATATGGTTTCTTATTTGGGTAAGCTGAGTTGGGTGCCACTTGGGTGATTGGGATAGCTCGGATGGGTATGGCATGAAAAACTGGTTGATTTCGTTGAGTAGCAGCGAAAAGTCGCCCAACTCTTCTTCTCTTAGGATTGGGTTGAGAAGGGGATTCGGTTTGAGTGGAGTCGGAGGTTTCAGTCGATTCTTTATCCTTCTTCTTCTCCTCCTTGAAGTCTTTGTTTCGGATTCGGTTCTCGGTGAGCTCTGTTGCTAGCTCCATTGCTGCTTCCAAAGTTGCAGGCTTGGTACTTATCACAGGGTCTTGAATCTTTGACGGAAGACCACGAATGTAGTGCTCGATCAAACGGTAGAGGGGAGTAAACATGTTGGGAACCATTTGATGTAATTCGAGGAACCTTTTGTTGTAGGTGGTGTGGTCTCCTTCCATTTGCTTCAATGAGTAAAATTCATCTTCTAACTTCTTGATTTCGCTCCTTGGGCAAAATCGTCTGGTCATGATTTCCTTCAATTCGTTCCAAGTTAAGGTCATAGCATCTTCCACACCTCGTTTTGCCTTCTCTGTATTCCACCAAGTAAGTGCTATCCCATATAGTCGACCGGTAGCATAACGCACCTTGCGATCATCAGGGCAATCGCAATTTAGAAAAGTATTCTCCATTTCTTCAAACCAATGGAGGAGTGCGGTGACACCTTCAGTCCCTTTGTATTTCGGAGGGTCGCATGATTTGAAGTGCTTGTAGGTGCATTTAGTGGTATTTGGGGGAGAGTTGAAAATGTTTTGGTTTGCTTGATTGACGGGATTATCGGTGAGTGCCTGTTGAACATGGATTACAATGTTGGGTATTACGGCAGCCATTTGTTGAGCGATTAAGGCAGCCATGCGTTCGCGGGCTTTTCTTGCTCTCGTCTTCCTACGGGCGAGGTTAGAAGACATCTACAATGAATACATGACAAGAGTATGAGTTGGATGCTTTTGGGATCATGGGTCGCATTCAAGAATGATCATTTATAAAATAATTATACAAAAATACTACATCCATAGGATGTCTTGGGCTTTGCTCGCTGTTAGGCCCGTCATGCCGCCATACTTTACCTGTGTAATCATGTGGGCCCCCATGAATACCGGTTTTTCATATGGTTCGCACGGTTTCTGCCTGGTTGCGTACACAAAACCCGGAGAAAATCGAGAAATATGTATACAACGTGTGATGTTCGGAATGTGTCCAGGTGTAGACACGGTGACACCTCAAAGTAGGGTTAGTTCGAACGACGTTTGGTGTGGCATGCTTTGGCCTAATAGGTCCTTCGTACTCTCATCGTTGGTCCCCAGGTAGGCAAACTGGTCCGTTATATTGGATTAATACGAATGCCAGCCTAGACAGGACGTTCCGACTACCGGTACTCGTACCCTTCCAGTTACTACATGCCCGTCGCAGAACTTACTTTGATGAGATTTGAAAATTGCACAAAATCTTTGGATAATGAGAATATGAAAATAAATTGAATTCATGAACATCGATATGTGTATAATGAATATGTATATATGTATAATGAATATGTATATAAGCATGTATGTTTGACTGAAATGTAAACAAATATGAAACAAATAAATATCACAAGTTTGTATGTAACCACCTAATCAATTTAAAATTTAGGCAGACTATAGTATAGGCTCTAAGGGTCTAATAACCTATCCTATATCCCTATAGTCATGGCTCTGATACCAATCTGTCACACCCCGACCCGCAGCGGATAAGGTGATCGGGGCATGATTGGGTTATCATCAAAGCTCATGACATTTATTAAACGTTTCATATTCATTAATACAATTTAAATGGAAATTTACAATGATTGCTACAACATGATCTAACTACAATCTAAACTTCTTTGTTCTCTTCTAAGGCATATCCTATGTTTTCCTTGCTTCAACCTGTTCACCTGTATCATGTGTAAAAAGGTTTTTGGATCAACATAATGTTGGCGAGTGAATCCTATGGAAAACATTTGAACAATTTATTTAAATTGATTATGAAATATGTGCACAACCAAACATGAGTAAAATTAGATGTAACTTGATCAACAATCATAATATGTTAAATGAAAACACACATGAACAATAATGGAACAATTAGAGGCACGCGATGCTCAACTCGTCTCTCACGAGGAACTGAGGGGCCTGATGAATGAATTGCATAAACATGATAATATGAATAACACACTACAAACAATATAAACTCAATGATACACACATGAATAATAATGAATTTGATGTGAAGCACGCGATGTTCTACTCGTCTCCCACGAGGAACTGATGGGCTTAATGTATGAGTTTCATATGACTTGACAAAAGGCAATAAGTAAATCACAACAATAAAAACAATCTAAGTTTAAGTCATGATGTGGTATGGCACAAGTTTAAATAAATAAATTAATTATTATCATAACACATGACACACCCCAAAACGTGTAATTTAAAAGGGGGAATTGTAAGATTCACTCACAGTGGGTGCGTTCGGTTGATGACGTTGAATGCACGCGAAGTGGTTTTAACCACGAGTGAGATTTAACCTAGATAAATTGCATTATGGTTTGGTAAGTAAACGGATTTTATTAAACTATTTTAGTAGGATGGTTGGGTGCATTTTTGTGAGTTTGAGGCTATTTTCTAATCTTAAAAATGTTATTTTTAAGTATTTATAATTGATTTTTAATTAAAATAATTAAATAAAAATAATAAAAATATTTTATTTTTTTTCTGACCGTTGACTGACCCTTTGACCGTTGACCTGACCGTTGACCAGTTCGATGGCAGATTATTGTGCGCTGAGTGAGGCTCGAACCCGAGACCTCTCGTACGCGTGCACGCAGCTCTACCAACTGAGCTACGTGTCTAACCCGTTATATATCCGATTTTAATTACATATATACATTAATTAGAATTAAACAGAAATCCTTTTTATTTTAAAAACGGTTTAAACGAAACGGTCATGCACTCCACAGGTCTCGAACCCGGGACCTGGTTTAATCCAACACACAGTCCACCGCTGGACTGTGTGTTCAACATGTTATATCATTCGGTTTTTATTATACTTAAGTACTAATTATTTATTTCCTTTTCTGCCTTAATTAAAAAGAAGAGATAATGGTCCGAGTCGGTGCTGAAGACCGGACTCGAACTCGTGACCAGCGATAAAAACAAACACACAGTCCACCGCTGGACTGTGTGTCTAACTTGGTTATTATTCCGGTTATCAATATACTTAACATATCTCTATATCCACTCCGGTTCAGTTAAACAAAAAATTTGATTTTTATTAAGGCAGCGTGTATGAGACGGGAATCGAACTCGAGACCTTTGCATGTTTAACGCTTTATGTGCACACAGTCCACCGCTGGACTGTGTGTCTAACCCGAGTAAAATCCTGATTTATATTATACTTATATGATAACAAAACATCGTCTTCTTCACTGAAAAATAACCAGAAATCGGAAATCGACTGGTTCGAGTTTTATTCAAGTTTCATTAGCGAATTACTGTCCATTAGGGTAAGATAAAAGTGAAAAGAAAAAGGAACTGGGCGGAGAAATATACCGACTGGACTCTCTGTTTTCCGGCAGAAATCCGGCGACAGAATTCGACTCCGGCGTCAGGTGTCTTGCAGCAGCAAGTCTCCGAAAAGATTGGAAAGAGTATGGGTATCTCCGGTAAAGGTTTAGGGGATTCAGTAAAGCTCAGAGATTAAAACTCGGTTTTCCGGCGAAAAAACAGAAAAGTTCCGGCGAGTGGAATTACGCCGAGAGAAGGTGTGTTTTTGAGCGAAAAGGTTTGTCGTCGGTTGAGGGTGAATTTATAGGGAAAAATCGAAATGTATTTGATCTGTTTTACGACTGGGTTCATTGATTAAGATTTTCCGGCGGTTATCATTTTTAGTCGCGGACTTCAAACATCGGTTATAACCGATATCTGGTTAATGGTTTACGTTATAACGTAAATCGTAGTTAAGACTCGCGAGAATTCCGGGATTCCGACGACTGAACTGATTGGGCGCCGGTTTTGAATTCGTAACGTTATTATAACAATTAAATGATTCTATTATATAACAAACAAAGCAGTTGGCGCAGTGGTTTGTGTGAGTGAGATAAGTTGCTTAGCTGATTCGGTACAGACCCGGGTTCGAAACCCGGCATATGCAAATCATTTTTATTTTGCGATTTTTGACAGTTTTTCAAAAACTAAATATATATTCCCGTATAATAATTGATTACGGATCGTTTAAAAATATTTAGGGCATTTAATTCGCAACGAAAATTTTGACTGACTGTTCGGTTGATAAACGGAGCGGGTTTGGTAAATCCGTTTTTTGACGGATGTTACAGGTAGAGAGGCAAGGCTCAGACGATTTCAGTTCATGAAATGGGCACCTCCTATTGACCAAACGCCTATTCCTAAACAAGAAAGAAGACGAAAGTCGTATAAGAACTTCTTCGGAAGAGGTTGAAGATTGAAGACTGATCAAGACTGTGACAATATCCAAGAGGGAGTTTGTTGATACAAGATGTTTATTGTCTAGGTCTTGGATCGAGTTTGTATGTTTAGGGCTTGAAAATGTTAGATTTGTGATATTTATGTTTGTAATAGCACAAGTTCTGCCGAACTTGTGTGAAGGCAGGACAAGTTCGCCCGAACTTGTCCTGGCCATTCCTTAGTTCGAGCGAACTTGTTGCTCTATTATAGTTGTCTTTCATTGTAACAACTTTGCACTCTCGACGGCGAAGCTCTGTCTGTTTGGATTCTCAATGTAATATGATTTTGGACTAATAAACAGAAAATTTAAACAGTATACCTTGTGTATTCGATTAACAATTCATGTAATTTCCGCTTACAATGACTTTAGGTACAAATTAGGTTCCTAAGCAGTGGAGGAGCGATCCTAACAAATACCCATTAGGGCATTGAAGAAGGTCCTAGTAAGCTTAAACCAAGTCCTTGCAGGATCTATACACTGAACGAGACAAGAACTTTACCAAACCAGCCTTCTAACCCCCTATCAGGTTAGTTAAAGCGCATTATATAGACCGTAAAGACACGAATGAGCAAATCAAAGACATCATGAAGAAATAATAGGAAAATTCACTTTAACATAAGAAATTAGTTATTAAAGTCATTAATACATACCCAACTAAAAAGTGCCGAAAGATTAAAAACTAAAAGTAATACATAAAAGATTAGTCTTCACCAAGTGTTGTAAGGAATTTAGCCAAGCATAACCTTTGTTTGACAAGAACCCTTACAATCAATCTTGGATCCCGAGACTACAACATACTCTAGAGATCATTGATGGATGATGGTGGTGGGTGTTGGTGTTGTAGTGGTGGTGGAGTGGTGGCAAAGTGAGAGAGAAGTGATTTTCCAAGGGATGCCTTTGAAGTGAACCAAGCACCTCTATTTATAGCCCAAACAGTAGCCCGGCCATGGCCTCGTGCCTAGTAGGCACGGCCTGTGGCCATATCGTTCTCTTCCTTCATTAATTGCAGCTGTCAGAGAGGGGCCCACACGACCCCGTGCCTCCTGGGCACGGCCCTGTGGTCAACTCTTCACTGTACTATTCTGGATTCTGCGAATCTGATAGTTGACCATGCCCATGTTGAGTTGGGCACGGCCCTGTGGTGGGCGTGGAAGCTTCTGCATGTTTTGTCTTTAAGTGCTTTGGCTGGCCACGCCCATGCCTGGCTAGGCACGGCCCCGTGGCCAGTCTTCTATATCTTGGTTTGTCTTTTGGGGTGTTGCTGAGGGGTCGGGCAGGCGACGTTATTCGTTCTTTTTGTATTTGTGTTGGTTTTGGCTGCTTATTTGCTTCTTTTGTTCTTTTAAGCTCATTTTATCCTGAAAATACAAAAGGAACAAAGAAATGTGCTTTTTCCAACATTAGTACTAAAAAGGGTTAGTTTTATGCCTCTTTTGATGTAATTTATACGTTGCATTTTGTGCACATCAAATACCCCCACACTTGAATCTTTGCTTGTCCTCAAGCAAAACTATTTTAAATTGGCTCACAACCAAATGGAATAGGTAGAGGAGAAGTTTTAGTGGCTTGTCTTGAGTGTCGGGAATCCAAGATCTTTACTAAATTTTTGTTTTTATGTTATTTACAATCCTATTCGTCATGATTTATTTAGAACGTTTTTAAGAAAAATTATTTATTTAGGTGTAACATGCCTTTTTAAAATTCCATTTATTTATATACACGTTCACATACCTTACAAGAGATCACTCAACACTCGGCCGAAGGTGTATTGTTGTGATAACGCTCGTTTCCGTCATGGAACTTATTTCTACCATATGCTTGCCAAGGATCAAACCTCCTCCTTTTTAACTATAAATATCAAGAGGGCTTTGAGAAGGGTTAGGCTTGGGCTGAAGGTAGGTGATTTGAGGGTTAGTGGTTAGTAAATGGCGAAAAGCATAAAAAGTATCGATTGTCGTAAAACTTTCTTGTTTTTGTGACATTTATGTAAACTAAACACTTCCAAACAAGATTTTTGAGGAACTTGTTTGGTTATTGAAAGGACTATGTTTTTTTTGTATGTCACAAGATAACCAATCTTTTACTAAAATAAATGGGTTTTAAGAAGAAGAAAAAGGTTTTGATGGATATTGGTTATTTGTTTTGTGGGTTTTGAAACGAAAAGGTTTAGGCTCAAAAGGGTTAACTAGGGGGAATTTTTGGTAGTGGGGTAAAAAAAGGAAATCAATGGTTTTGAATGAAAAATGGGTTAGTCCTAATGCCTCCATCACTTACTTACTTGGGTTTTAGTTGGTAAGGACTGGGAACGTATCGTCTTGGCAAGTTCTAGAGTCGTAAGAACCAAGCGGCTATTCACACAAGAAATGAAAATGAGCATTTAGTTAAAGGATGTATGCATGTGTGCTAGATAAAGGCTCAAAACTCACTTAATGTGGGAACGGGTTTATATCTTGAACAAGTATATATAATCAAATTTTAAAAAATTTGTCATGCCCTTTTTGTAATTTTCTTGTTAGGTTCCTTTTATCACGACACTATCGGTTGTAAACTTGAAAAAACATAACTTCTTTTAGATCTTGTTGTTCCTAAATTAAACCAAGACAAATAAAAATTTGAAAAATTTTGAAAAAGATTTGGGGTGATTAGTTGTTCCAATAGAGTTTTGTGTAAGGCTTGTTATTAGGACTTGCTAGATTCAAAGTGTTAGCTTCCTCCCCACACTTAAATTACACATTTTCCTCAATGTGTCAAAAAATTAGTTTTTTCGGTTGGGTCGAATGTGAAAAAGCGTGTTAAAAACAAAAATTTATCTTACTGGCGCCTGGACACGGCCCCGTGTTCAGAGTGCCAGTACCATAATGAGACAGAAGGATGACCATGGGGTGTGGCCAGTGAACACGGCCCGTGGTCAGTTACCTGTGAACTTTTCATTTTCTGCAGAATCCTGGGCACGAGGCATGTGGATCTGGGCACGGCCCGTGCTGCACAAGCTGAAAACTGAAATTTTTTGTCGGAGGGTCCTGTTTACGTGCATGGGGAGTGGTTTTAACGCCCCTTTGGCAGTTTTCATCTTTTCTCGTTTGTTAGGTTAGAAGATAAGATCCAAATACCACAAAATATCACAATCCATCAAACATTAGAGAGCGGAATCAAAAGGGTCCTAAGATATTTCCTAAAAACATAAAAATTACTGTAACATCCGTCAAAAAAGGATTTTACCAAACCTGCTCCGTTTATTAACCGAACAATCAGTTAAAAATTTCGTTGCGAATTTAATGCCCAAAATAATTTTAAACGATACATAATTAATTATTATATGGGAATATATAATTAGTTTTTGAAAAACTGTTAAAAATAAGAAAATAAAAATAATATGTTCCTGCCGGGTTTCGAACCCGGGTCAGTAACCGGTCCATCAAAGTCTTACCGCACACACACTCAACCACTGCGCCACTTGTATTCTTTGTTAATTATTAGAATCATTTAATTCATAACATGTCTTTCCAAATTCAAAACCGGCGCCCAAATGCAGTCGTCGGAAATCCCGGCGATCTCGCCAAGAATTTACGATATCTTCAGTTATAACGTAAAACTTAATCGCTACATCGGTTATAACCGACGCCTGAGTCCGCGACACAAACTATAACCGCCGGAAAACGTAATGACTTTGAATCAAGTCGGAAATTGGACCAAGTTCATCGATAACCTGCCCTATAAATACCCCCTCGAACCTCTGCAAACTTTTTCGCTCAAAACCGCACCCTTTCTCGGCGAAAACTCACTCGCCGGAAATCTTCTGCTCGTCGCCGGAAAACTGAACCCTCCACTTCTAAGCCTTACTGAACCCCCTGAGCTTATACCGAAGTCACCCACATCCTTTGTAAGCTTTCTGAAGACTCGCTGCTGCAAGACACACGACGCCGGAACCTGTTGCTGTCGCCGGAGTTCTGCCGGAAAAACAGAGGAGTCCAGTCGGTATACCTCACGCTTAAATCCTTCATTCTTTTTATTTAATCTCACATGTAATTAACCATCAGACACTAACGAAAATGATTTAATCATCGAACCAGTCGAATTTCCGATTCTGGTTAAAACCAACGAAGAAGACGAAGTATCTGTAATGTTTAAGTTTATTATAAATCAAGTTATAACTCGGGTTAGACACACAGTCCAGCGGTGGACTGTGTGCACAATAAACACGTAAACGTCTCGAGTTCGAATCTTGTCCCACACACGCTGCCTTAATAAAAATGTCTTTTTTGTTAACCGAACCGGAGTCACCACTGATATATGTTAAGTTTAATAATAACCAGAATAATAACCAAGTTAGACACACAGTCCAGTGGTGGACTGTGTGTATGTTTAATCACACGTCACGAGTTCGAGTCCGGTCTACTGCACCGATTCGGACAATTATCTACCTTTTTAAATAAGTCAGAAATGAAAATACTTAGTTTGTATTTAAGTATAACAAAAATCGGTTTATATAACATGTTAAACACACAGTCCAGCGGTGGACTGTGTGTTAACTCAACCCACAGGTCCCGGGTTCGAGACCTGTGGAGCGCACGGGCCCGATTCAGTTAAATCGTTTTTAAAAATAAATGATTTTCGGTTTAATCTAATTAGTATATAAATATAATTAAAAACAGATATATTTCGGGTTAGACACGTAGCTCAGTTGGTAGAGCTGCGTGCACGCGTACGGGAGGTCTCGGGTTCGAGCCTCACTCAGCGCACATATACACGCATACGAACCGGTCAAAGTCAAAGTCAAAGTCAACGGTCAACGGTCAACTGTAGCAAAGAAAATCAATTTTTTTTATTATTTTTATTTATTTATTTTATTTAAAAATCAATTAAAAATACTTAAAAATAACATTTTTAAAGTTAGAAAATAGCCTTAAACTCACAAAAATACACCCAACAATCCTACTAAAATGGATCAATAAAATCCGTTTACTTACCGAACCATAATGCTATTTATCTAGGTTAATTTCACTCGTGGTTAAAACCACTTCGCGTGCATTCAACATCATCAACCGAACGTACCCACTGTGAGTGAATCTTACAACTCCCCTTTTTAATTACACGTTTTGGGGTGTGTCATGTGTCACAAAATAATTAACTCGTTTAATTAAACTTGTGCCATACCATATCGTGATCTAAACTTAGATTGTTTATATTGTTGTGATTATGTATTCCATTTTGTCAACTTATATGAAATTCATTCATTAAGCCCATCAGTTCCTCGTGGGAGACGAGTTGAGCAACGCGTGCCTCAAAACCAATTCATTATTGTTCATGTGTGTATCATTGAGTTTATATTGTTTGTAGTTACGTCTTTCATATTATCATGTTTATGCAATTCATTCATTAGGCCCATCAGTTCCTCGTGAGAGACGAGTTGAGCAACGCGTGCCTCTAAACGTTCCATTATTGTTCATGTGTGCTTTATTTAATATCTAATGATTGTTGAGTAAGTTTACATCTATTTTTACTCATGTGTGGTTGTGCACTCATTTCATAATCAATTAAATAAACTTGTTCAAATGTTTTCCATAGGATTCACTCGCCAACTTTTTGTTGATCTAAAAACCCTTTTACACATGATACAGGTGAACAGGATGAAGCAAGGAAAACATAGGAAATGCCTTAGAAGAAAACAAAGAAGCTTAGATTGATGTTAGGTCATGATGTAATTATAGTTGTAAATTTCCTATTAAATTGTATTTAATGAATATGAAACGTATAATAAATGTCATGAGCTTTGATGATAACCCAATCATGCCCCGGTCACCTTTTCCGCTGCGGGTCGGGGTGTGACAGAGTGGTATCAGAGCCACTCCTGTGCCGTTCGGGATGTTGGGGCAAAACCTCATCGAGGACGATGAGTCCCTTAGGGGGGGTGATTGTAACACCTAATGGCAACCTCCCAAATGTGGGTCAAAAAAACCTCATCGAGGATAATGGCAACCTCCTACATGTTGTGGCAAAACCTCATCGAGGACGATGAGTCCCTTAGGGGGGGTGATTATAACACCTAATGGCATACCTCTCAACATCGTCCGTGGACAGGAGAGATTCCTGGTTCATAAGTAATGCCCTACCTCTAAAAATCACCAACGCGTTTTGGGCTTAATGCTAGTGGATGAGAGGAGAACTCCACAGTTAAGCATGCTCAAGTGGGAGTAGTACTAGGAGGGGTGACCTCCTGGGAAGTCTCCACCAGGGCAACAAAAAAACAAAGTCGTGAGTTCCTGGATGGGCCACCCATCAGGGGCAAAGCGGACAATATTGGTGATAACGAGAGGCAGGGGTGTTACAATTACAGAGTCCTAGATAGATAGATAGATAGATAGATAGATAGATAGATAGATAGATAGATAGATAGATAGATAGATAGATAGATAGATAGATAGATAGATAGATAGATAGATAGATAGATATAAGAAATCTAAACCACTATGGAGTTCTACCCTAGATGGTTACATTTTGAAACAACAAAAACCCGGATATTATTTTTCTGGTAGATAAGGGCGCTAAGAACTCCAAACCGAAGGGTGTACTCCTCAATAGTCATTGAGCATTTCCTCTATCTCCCGGGGGAGAAAGAGAAAAGGCTCATCCTTCGTGTACTCATACGGAGGAGGTGTGAGAGGTGCGACCATCACCGGAACCTCGTGTAATGCGTCTAGAAGAGGTTCCGGAGGGAGGTCATCCCATCCGGTGGGAATGATGATCTCTTGGGCAAGGTTCCGATCTTCTTGGGGGAAGATTGGTTCCATGGGAGGCATTGCCAAAATGTTCATCCTTTGGTGCAAAAGGTTGATTTCATGGAGGCAATTCTCCAACCCTACCGTCAAATAGTTCACCCGGTCGACAAGAGCCTCCGCCACGGATGTCATTTCATCATTTGCTTCCCTTAAGGCGTAGACATAGCGGACTAGGGTGGCTTCAATTGATGGCCTTCTTCCTTGGTTGTTTCTTGAGTTTGCCGATGGTGTTCCACTGTTCTGGCTGGACATACTAAGAAAACAAGAGCGAAATTTTAAGAAATGGAAGCTTTAAATTCCACCATGGCCCCATATCCAGTGGACACAGGCCTTGCTCGGTCCTCTGCAAAAGCTTTTGAACAAAAGAACCCATTGCTTTAACTTATTTTATTGTGGTTTTGAACATTTTTGAACGTAAATAACTTAAAGCAATGTGATAAAACATTTGTTCATTGATGATTCATGGTTAGAATCATTTATTTTGCATGAATAAAGCTTGAAGTTGTAAAGCTTCAAGCTTTAATGGAGGTTTGAGTTCTTTGGAGAAGAAAGGAAAGCGACAAAAGTGGCAAAGACAAGATGGTTTGAGGAAACCTTTTCAAGAACATACCTTTTAAGGTATATGTGAAAAATCCCAGAAGATCTATGCCTTTGGAATGAGGCCAAACATGCAGAACCAAGGCTGACTTTATAGAAAGTGACAACACATTGGCCACGGCCCCGTGCCGACTGGGCACGGCCCAGTGTCCAGCCATGGTTCTGACACGTTTTGTCTGTATTACGGACACAGGGCGTGTTGACCTAGGCATGGCCCCGTGGTCACTTTTCTGACTGGCACGGGGCGTGTTTGGGGAACATGACCCCGTGGTTGGCGTTTTTATGAAGTGTTGTCTGGTTGGTTTTAAGGATTTCCTTTTTATTAGGCGGTTCCTTACTGGTGGGCACGACACCAAAATGCCTAATGTACCTCAATTGCCCTTGCTTTATGCAATAACGCAAGAGGTTATAGGAAAAAAACCTAAACTACTTACCGGTGGGCGGAACCGACCTTTATTCCCCTTGTCCGGGATCTTGTTAAAGAAGGTGTATGTCGAATCGCTCAGGTCTATGAGCGCATCGGCGGGAGCCGATGGAGAGTCCTTCATGGCACAATCGACACAGGGACGACTATCGCTAGTGCTATCATGGGAAATTAGGGTAATTTTGATGGTTTTGATGTCGTTAGATTCCGAATGTGGACTCAACGATTCTCTTTTGTCTTTGCTTTGTGATGAATACCTCATTTTCATCATGAGCTCTATTTCTTTTATTTTGTTGAGAATCCTATCTTCCAGTTGACATATTTCAGCAGAGGTTATGTCATGTGGAAGAGGAAGTTGAGAGCATTCGGTGAAATGACAGGGATCGTTTTTACTTTCGCCCATCTTAAGGTTATTACCACAGGAAAATGATGGGTCTGCTAAATAGTGGGTTTCAAAATTTAGGGTGTAACACTCTATATATTGATGGAACCCACCACATAGTTGACACCACTCACCATAAGATTGGCGGAAGTAAAAATAATCGTTATCATTCATAATTTTGTCAGAGGTTGTAAACCGTAGGGATCAGACGGTCCGGTTTTCAGAAGCTGGATGGTTAACACGGCCCCGTGTTCAGGTGGCACGGCCCCGTGGTCAGCTATTGTCCGACTAAAACAAATTTTTGTTGCTGCTGTTATTGGGCACAGGGGCGTGTTCGTTGGGCACGGCCACGTGCTGTAGCCTGCAGAAAACTTAGAAAATGATAAAAATTTTGAAAACTTCCTAAAAATAAAAATAGAAAACTGATAAAATAATTAGGCCGTTGATTTTAAACTTTCTTAAAATCCTTGTGTCCCCGGCAACGGCGCCAAAAACTTGGTGTGCGTAAAGCGTGTTATGAATTTATTAATATTTTGAGCCTATTTTACGCGTTAGTCAAGTTTTAAATTTATAAAACACGATATTTAACTAACACTAAACACACACTTGGGCAAGTGCACCCATCGTGAGCGTAGTATAGTGTTGGTAAGATACAAAGATCGTCCAATGACACAAGAACTTTTAATACCGGTTTAGCGTCAACGTCTAATCCATCTAAATTTGGATAAAAGTTTTGAAGCATAAAAATAAATAAAATGAAATACAAATAGACAAGATAGAATCACTTGGATCCAACTTCTCTTTTATGTATCCTTTGATAGTTTTTGCACTTTCAGATTTCTTAAGAGATTATTTTAGTTATAGTTGTAGGCCCCTCTTTTGAAGGTGACGTTACCCTCAACCCAGTGGTTTGAGTCAGCAGGGATACAATCTCAAAGGGTCGGAATGTTGGAAGATAATTAAATAAGTTATTAATGCGAAAAGTGGTAGGCCCCTCTTTTGAAGGTGACGTTACCCTTGGCTAAGTGATTTGAGTCAATCCCAAGAAGCCGGTTTAATGTTTTAATAGTAATTTACATTATGAGGGGTTCAAACTATTCGCACCCCCGCCATCCAATACCCATTAGGGCATTGAAGAAGGTCCTAGTAAGCTTGAACCAAGTCCTCGTAGGATCTATACACTGAACGCGACAAGAACTTTACCAAACCACCCTTCTAACCCCCTATCAGGTTAGTTAACTCGCTTTATATAGACCGTAAAGACACTACACGAATGAGAAAATCAATGACATCATGAAGAAATGGTAGGAAAATTCACTTTCAACATAAGAAATTAGTTATTAAAGTCATTAATACATAACCAATTAAAAAGTGCCAAAAGATTAAATTTAAAAGTAATACATAAAAGATTAGCCTTCACCAATGATGTAAGGGATTTAGCCAAGCATGGCCTTTGTTTGACAAGAACCCTTACAATCAATCTTGGATCCCGAGACTACTACACACTCTAGAGATGATTGATGGATAATGGTGGTGGGTGTTGGTGTTGTAGTGGTGGTGGAGTTGTGGCAAAGTGAGAGAGAAGTGATTTTCCAAGGGATGCCTTTGAAGTGAACAAGCACCTCTATTTATAGCCCAAACAGTAAGCCCGGCCACGGCTCGTGCCTAGTGGGCACGGCCTGTGGCCATATCGTTCTCTTCCTTCATTAATTGCAGCTGTCAGAGAGGGCCCCACACGACCCCGTGCCTCCTGGGCACGGCCCTGTGGTCAACTCTTCACTGTACTATTCTGGATTCTGCGAATCTGATAGTTGACCAAGCCCATGTTGAGCTGGGCACGGCCCTGTGGTGGGCGTGGAAGCTTCTGCAGGTTTTGTCTTTAAGTGCTTTGGCTGGCCACGCCCATGCCTGGCTAGGCACGGCCCCGTGGCTAGTCTTCTATATCTTGGTTTGTTATTTGGGGTGTTGCTGAGGGGTCGGGCAGGCGACGTTATTCGTTCTTTTTGTATTTGTGTTGGTTTTGGCTGCTTATTTGCTTCTTTTGTTCTTTTAAGCTCATTTTATCCTGAAAATACAAAAGGAACAAAGAAGCGTGCTTTTTCCAACATTAGTACTAAAAAGGGTTTGTTTTATGGCTTGTTTGATGTAATTTATATGTTGCATTTTGTGCACATCATTGTCCCAACAACTACAAGAATTGTTCGATAAAGGATTTATAGACCGAGTTTCTCGTCTTGGGGAGCGCCAAATTGTTTTCGTGGAGAAGAAAGACAGATCGTTTAGAATGTGCATTGATTACCGGGAACTAAACAAACTAACTACCAAAAATCGGTCCGTTACCGAGGATTGATGTTTTTTTATTAGTTTCAAGGGTCTAGCTTTTATTTGAAGATTGATCTCCGATCCAGTTACCATCAGCTAAGTATAACTGAAGAAGAAATTCCCAAGACTACGTTCAGAATGCGATATGGTCACTGTGAGTTTTTGTCCCTTCCTGATGGAACAGATGCAGTTATGGTATATTGTGATGCCTCACACCAAGGACTTGGTTATGTCTTGATGCAAAAAGACAAGGTCATAGCTTATGCCTTGGAGCTAGGAGTTGTAATCTTTGTATTGAAGATTTTGGAGACATTATCTTTATGGTACCAAGTGTACGATCTTCACTGACCATAAAAGTCTCCAACATATCTGTCGGAAGGAGCTTAACATGAGGCAATGACATTGGGTGGAGTTACTTAACGATTACGAATGTGACATTCATTATCACCCAGGAAAAGCCAATGTTGTAGCAGATGCCTTTAGTAGGAAAGAAAGAGTAAAACCGTTACGCGTTCGTGCATTGGGATTAACGATTCAAACGAGCCTCCGGCTCGCATCTGTGATGCACAACGTATAGCGTTGAAGAGCAAAAAATTAAGAAGGAAGGATTGTGTGGTATGGATAGCGAGTTACAACCCAATGAGGATGGTGTGTTGTACTTCAGAGAACGTATCTAGGTGCCAAATCTAGGAAACTTGCGTGAGTTGATCATGGACGAGGCCCACAAATCGAAGTATTCAATCCACCTAGGGGTAGACAAGATGTACAAGGACCTCAAGGAGTTCTATTGGTGGCCCAATGTGAAAGGCGATGTAGCTTTATATGTTAGCAAGTGCTTAACTTGTTCGAAGGTTAAAGCCGAGTATCAGAAGCCGTCCCGGGCTTTGGCAGCAACCCGAGAATCCTCAATGGAAATGGGAAAGAATGACCATGGATCTTATAACCAAGCTGCCAAAGACGTCTAGTGGATATGACGCTATTTGGGTAGTTGTTGACCGCTTAACAAAATATGATCCTTTCTTACCAATTAAGGAAAAGTATAACACGGATAAGCTATCAAAATCTATCTTAAAGAAATAGTTGCACGACACTGAGTGCCAATTTCGATAATCTCTGATAGAGATGGTCGTTTTACATTGAAATTTTGGCAGTCACTGCAAATAGCTTTAGGTACACGTTTGGATTTAAGCCCACGATATATAGGACCATTCGAGATTGTAGAGTGAATTGGTTTAGTCACTTATAGGCACAAGCTGCCTCAAGAACTCAGTGGAGTACACGATGTATTCCATGTCTCTAACTTGAAAAAGTGTATGTCTGATAAGACACTTGTGATACCGCAAGGTGAAGTTCAAATTGATGGCAAACTCCAATTTGTTGAAGAACCTGTTGAGGTTTTGGACCGAATACTCTCGCAATACTCCCCCTCCCTATACTTAATCTCCCTACAAACGAATATTTATTTCACGCCGGTGGGTGGTCACAAAGATAATCTCATTCCTGTGATGAGTCTTAACGGTGTTTTGTTTTGTAGACCGAAGCTCAGCTTGTTGTTATGGGAGATAACCTAGATTGATCAGGAAGATCTAGAGTCCAGGTACATGTTTCTTCATAAAGTATTTCAACAATTGATGTCCATTCATCAATATAGAAAGTATGTTTTATTTTTTTAAGATAAACTCATCCCGAGTTAACAGAATAAATCCAATTCTGGCCGATTTTTGTCGTCTTTGATCGATTTAAATAAGTAGACGGAGTTAAAAAAATATCCATGATATTGTATTTTGTAACGATCTATGTAGTTAATACCACCGACATATCAGTGATATTTCGGTTATTGGTCTATACCGAGATGAACGGTGAAAAATATCGGTTAGAATATCGGTACCGATAATATCGGCGGTATTTACGGATATTGGACCGATACTTGACCAACATATCACCGATTTTCCTGATATCAGTACATTTCTTCTTATTTCTACCATTCGTCTTTCTTCTTATTGCTGTTATTAGTCTTTTAAGTCTTAATTGTTAGTTGTTACTATTAAATGTTAGGGTTTTAAGTCTTACTCAATTCCTACTTGCTACAATTGTTAGTGTTTTGTGTGACACCCTGTGTTTTCCCGATTACTATCCGTACTGTAGTTATAAACGTGTTATTATGAATTGGTGCAAAAATACTTACTTTATGTGTGATTAAAGTCCAATTAAAATTTATAAATCCCTAATGTGCAATGGAAATTGCAAAGGATGAAATTTAAAGAATTTTCGTGTTTTAAAGTGATGACATACCCGTAACGAATGTTGGCGATGACCTAGTTAGTGTTTAGAAGCCCATGAATGTGCCTGACATGTTAGTATAAGGTGGAATTCTAAGTCATCGGGGAAATTTAGAAGAAAGGCGCATACACCTTAGTTGGTTGTATTCTGTTAAATTGTTCGGAAATTGCTTGCGTTGTAGCGTTTTAACAGTCTTAAGCAAACCCAGACACCACTAAATATCCTGTATCATTCTAAATAGTAAGATTATGATGGAATTGTAGGTAAATAATATTCCATAATTACTAGTTCAATCAAGTAAGATTAGGTCCTAAACTTTTATAAAAATTGCAAGACTTTTTTAAAAGGTTGTAAGTAATGTAATAAAGAAAACAATATATAAAAATCTTAAACCAAATCCTAATTTTCGGATTTGTGGGTCTCACCCACCTAAAAACCATCAAAATCATTTAATTCCACCTTTTAAACCCACCAATCACCCCACCTCCCTCTCTTTCTCCTCTCTCTTAAAACCTCCACACACACACACTCTCATAATTTCAATTTCCACCTTCATTCTCACAAAGAAACACACACAAACTCTCTCAAGTTCATCCATTACTTGAAGATTTGAAGAATTTTGTGAAGATTCAAGCTTATACCCTGATTTTTACCCAAGAAACCCTTATCAAAACTTTGATTCTCATCTTGTAATCATCCTTTGTTCATCCAAGGTAAACCCACTTCTTGAATCTTGAAATTCTCTGATTTTAAGCTTGTTTAAAGTGAAGTTGTTCATCAGACAAAGGGGTTTTCTTAATGAACAAATGAAATCAGTAAATCTAGGGTTTAAATAAGAAATTTTCAAGGCTAGAATGTGTGTGTGTAAGCCGTGATTAATGAATGTGTTTATGGGTGTGTTTGTTGTTGAATTTGATACTTAAAAGATGTTGGATGTAATATGAAAGATGATATGTTTTAGGTTTTGTGTAATCTGAGTTTAAGGGTATATTTAAAGTGTTTTATGGTCTAACAATGTTTGATGATGAACTAGGATGAAAAACCCTAAGTTAGGAGGGTGTATGATGCATGATTAATGTGAAAAATGCAAGATAAATGAAGGATCATGACATGCATGTAAGGATTATTGATGATCTGAAAATATTAAAAGACCCTTCTAATATAACATTAAAATATGGTAACAATTACCAACTTGAAATAATCGTAAAAATCGACAAGGTTTCGATTTAAAAAAATACATATAGTTTAAGTTTTCAAATGATATATAACAAAAACACGGAAGCGTAGATCTTGAGTTGTGTTCGGTTCTTTGTATGCGACTTGATCTGCATCCGGTCTCCTTGAATCACATTACCTACATACCATATTCACTCAACGATTAGTAATTTAAACATTTGAATGAGATAGTTGAATCCAGAAATCAAAACGTTATTTTTGATTATGGAGTATTGGAAGCATACACACAAGTTGGAAGTTCAAAACATGAAACATGGAAGTTTGGTATCATTGAGCGCCACTAGGCGCTGATTTCAACGCACCACAACAAAAAAATACATTTTGGCGCACTGTGCTCTGATTTTGGCGCACTGGGCGCTGAACACAGACCTGACTCACAAATTTCATGTTTTTCCACCAAAAAAAGTGTTTAGATCACTCCAAATCAAGTTTTATGTTTAAAACTCATTCCTTATCATATGTAAATCCAAAGCCCATTACTCGGATCCATAATTTATATATTTTGCGTTCTCGTTACCCGGTCTATCGCATTTTCATTTTGACCCGTTAAGGGGTTTAAGCACTTAAGCTTAAATCTCGCTCTTTCTTTTCACACATCCTATTCTACACTTAGACTTCGATTTATCCTTCACCATAACTATATTTGTAGTGGATTTCTTGTGGTAAAAAACATATATTCCAAATTTTACCCTTTGGTTCGTCATTTTAAAGAAAAGACCCATTTCTAGGCATTTGACCCAAAATGGCTTATGTCTATAACTTTTATACTTTTCAAAAGCTTACATGATCGTAATACATGTTCCTAAACAGCCCCTAAGGGTCGTCTACCCGGTTATTCGATCGAGGGCGTTTTGGTCATCTTTAGTCCTTCCTTTTACAACGAAAGACTTCTAACGAACTATTTGACTAAATCGCATGTTTAACTATAATCTTACTTACGCATACCTGGCTCGGGTCATAGCATTGACCCATTTAAATACCTTTCACTATTAGTTACTAGATA
The DNA here is from genome assembly GCA_947069175.1 of Scalesia atractyloides. NCBI lineage: Eukaryota > Viridiplantae > Streptophyta > Magnoliopsida > Asterales > Asteraceae > Scalesia > Scalesia atractyloides. Next base: position 64,120,032 of record CAMTDV010000014.1, read on the forward strand.
ATAGCAACGCGAACCGTATCTTATTTCCCTGTGATCACAAAACTCAACAAGCAATCATCAATTATTATTGTCAAATGGTGTTAACAACACCATTCGACCCGTTTAGTTGAAATAACCATTTATCTTTATGAGATGGTATTTAATTACCATCTCATCTCTTTAACCTATTCAGGTTTACTCCGTGAGTTCATATTACTTAAAAGTCGTTTCTTATTTTGTTTGACCCGTTATGACTTACGCCATGTGGTGTCTTTTCAAATCTCTTTATCTATCCGTCAACTCATGTCCGGATTACTATTTTACCACTTTTACCCGTCACGGTTTATACCATAACGTAATGTTTCAAAATTCCTTATTTGTTCATCATCACATGACTAATTTACCGTTTTAACCCTTTTTTACCATAAATTATGGTTTCTCACCATTTTCACCTGTTCCGACCCATATTATTTCACATCGAACATCATATTTAAATTTTGAAATTTACTTTATTCATATCCAATACACACAAGTACGTATTCTATAAAAAGGGTGTAAGCTTTACTTACCTTGCATCTAAACTACGCTTTTCTTTCATACTTGAAACGTTTGATTCGCTTCCTTCTCAAGCTTCCACCTAGCTTGTTAAGCGTCAAACTATCATTCATCATTCACAAAGTGGTTAGATTAATCATAGTTTAATACGATTATTCCACCTTACGCATTTTATATCAAAATTATCATTCATCGTATTATAGGTCAGTTTGACTTTTTTTTTAAAGTCAACTGTCCATTAGCATATGAAATGCATAATCAAGTTCAACAACTAGTTTAGGCATTCCATTAATTACCCGGTAGACGTTATTAAGGCCACCGTTTTAACTAAAATTCTAACCAAGTTCATTACATTTCCAACACTTTAACTAGTTCAAGCGATTATCAAAGCTAATTTATTCATTCACTTCGCAAGAACTAAGGGTTTTCATCTATAAGTGAAACCCATTCATCATATCACTAGACATTCATCCGAACACCTAATATAATCAAGTTCTACCTATCAACTAGTAGCTATCATGATTTTAAACATCCACATACATGAATAAAATCACCAATTTCATCACAACATTCAAAAATCCATTTCGAATCATGTATGAACAAGTAATCAAACTTGTAAATTGTTTAAGTACCTTGCCTTTACTATCCAATATGATGATTCTAATCACAAGTTAGACACTAACTTCATCATATTATAAAAACCTATTTAGATAGGTGTGGTAATTCATCCGAACACCTATATTATAGCAAATTTTATTTTAAATCTTCACTTAGGGTTTGTTCCTAAGCAATCATACATCACTAATTCAGCCATAGCCTCTACGATTCATACATAAATCGCATCTTGTAAAGTTAATCAAATTTCGCAACTTCATCAATGTCAAAAATTCGACATACCTTACGATCCCCTAGTCTAGGTAATAAATAATTTGCGTTCATGCATCAATTATGGGTTCGATTCGCCCGCCAATTTGATGGATTTGATGAAGAAGGGTTTGCCTTGTTTTGTTCCCCTGATGATCGACCTGCACACACACACTATGTGTGTGTTGTGTGTAAATTTTATCTTTTTATAACACAAGCTTCCTTTTTGACAACTTAGGTCCCTCGAGTTTAGCTTTGTTTATATAAGACTACATCTCCATGTTTTTTATTACTTATTTACATGTCATTAACTAGGTTAATTAGTTCCTAGTTATTTTGTTTACGGGTTAACTTTTACCACTAACGGTACTTTACCCGCCTTATAATATTAACGTGGTTTGATTATCAAACCCGTTTTTTAGGGTGTTACAAGTCTATCCCCCTTAAGGAGGTTTCGCCCCCGAAACCTTTCTTACGTAGTTCCTTGGGCCAAGCCCAAGAATTTAGTTCCGGTTTCAATCGAGCATCGCTCAAACCTTAATCATTTTATGATCTTATAAGTAATGTAATAATGCAATACCTGATGGTCGAGAATTGTCAAACACCTCGCCGCGTGTCTTTCCATGTGTAGGGCCTCATGGTCTGTTACTTTCATCTTGTATTCCTCGTCTTTTTCATTTACTAGGGCGAGTCGCCATCTGGTCACTCAGTCATACGAGTCTGTCAATATATTCTTCCGCGCTAATCCTATAATGACAAGCCCATTAAACAAGTTTTAAATGTGATTTTGACCTTAACCGGTCTTGCCGGTTAGACTTACCAGTCACCGGTTATCTTATACCTCATAGTTTAGGTACACTCATATTGCCTTCGCAAGGCGTTTACAATTATCCGTGACCCCAGTCCTATAGTTTGTGTTATTAGGTAACCATATACCATGTTACCTTCTTGTTCGTGATTGCATCACATCATAATTAAGTTTATATAAACTTTTCATATCAAAAATCTTCCTTTCGAATTTATCGCCTTACACCTATTGTGTCAAGACCTGTTTTAATCGTTTCCCAAATCATCTCATACTATTTAAGCTCGTTAAAATGTTGCTTTTGACTAAAAATTGAATTTTAGTTTAACGTTTTCTCTTTAACTTACGTCAATTACTCATATCAAGAAATTGACAATCAAGAATTTTATTCTTTTCCCTTATTATATTACGCGGGGAATCATAACCAGTTCCCACGCTTTACCCAAGTGACCCATAGGTACGTTCACTTGGCCTCGTAGGCTATTTCCTTAGGTTTTCACCTTTTTAAGGTGAGACCCCTATAGTTCGTTTCTTTCTATTTGTGACCCAAGGTCATTTTGATGTCAAGGCACCCCTTTTTATGTTTGAAAAAAAATCATTTATTTCACTTTTAAAATTCGTTAACTTCGACCGTAGTTTATGACACAATCGTTTTCTTTCGAATTATTCTTCCGACTCTATGACTCCTACGTCATTTACGTGTCAGTTTGTCTCACGCTTACTATTATTCGGTTTACGCCTCTATTTCTTTTCAACTCGTTCCCCGAGTTCTTTATCTTAATGTTTTTTTAACACTCCCGTTACTTGGTTTGCGTTTTTCTTTTATATTCATTCAAGGGCCATTACATAAGTTCATTAATTTTTCGCGCTCCCATAATTCAGTTTATGCTTGCTTACACTATCAAGCATTATATTTTATTCGACCCGTTTGACTTGTTCGTGTGAAATCCATCACTTATGACAATCAAACCTTATTCTTTATTCAACTCATTCAATCTCGAAATAGTTGAACATAATTATCAAAAATTATGTTTGCGACATTTTATCATCTTTTAGTCATAACTCATAATCCGAGTCTTCTGACATTCAATCCGCGTTCCTGTGTCTTGGTTTACGCATATATTTGAAATCCTACACATCTATCGGTATTTATCGAAGTCATTATTAAATCAACCATTCCGGTATGCATTAAGACTTCATTTTGAATCATTTTGTTGTCTTAGCGAAATCCATCGCTTTTATTCAACCAAGCTTTTATTCTTTATTCAACCGTTTGACTTGTTCGTGTGAATTTCATCACTTATGAATAATAAAACTTTATCCTAATGACTTAACATTCCCGTTACTCGTTTTGTATTTTCGTTTAATTGATTCTTGTCCCTTCTCCCGGGCTCATTATTCTAATGTAATACGCTTCCGTTACTCAGTTTTTGTTTACATTTATATTCGATTATTATTCTTCATTTGACTCGTTCGTGTGAATCCATCACTTGTGAACGTTCGAACCTTACTCTTTATTTAACCCATTTTACTTGTTCATGTGAAATCCATCACCTATGAACAATCAATTCCATTCCTCATTTGACTCGTTTGACTTTTTCGTGTGAAATCCATCACTTATGAACAGTCAAACCTTATTCCTTATTTAACCTGTTTGACTTGTTCGTGTGAAATCCATCACCTATGAACAGTCAAACTTTATTCTTTTATTCGATCCGTTTGACCAGTTCTTGTGAAATCCATCGCTTATGAACAGTCAAACGTTATTCTTTATTTAACCCGTTTGACTTGTTCGTGTGAAATCCATCACTTATGAACAGTCAAATTTTATTCTTTCATTCGACCCGTTTGACTTGGGTCTTGTGAAATCCATCACTTATGAACAGTCAAACCTTATTCCTTATTTAACTCGAAGGCCTCCTTTTTAACTCATCCCATTAGCCTCGTTCTTATTACATCGGATGTATATGTGATCGTTATAAGAAGTTCATAGTATCATGTGTTTACTACTTACTTGGCCAGAGTAAGCGGTCAACACATGGTACACGTGACCTTATGATAATTTTCACACCACGCCCCATGTAAGTAACTCCTCTATTCATTTCCATATTCATGATTTCATTTGGTAAAACTTTATTTAATTGTTATTTAACAATCATTAGTTTTACCCGTTTATCCTTGAACATATAAAATGTTTTCCTTTTATCAAACTATTATACAATCACATTCGTTAATGTGATCGTTACTTTTCTCAATAGTATTTTTATTGAGAATACTTACTTGAATGATTACTCCCATCCAAGTTTCTATATAAACTAATTCTATCATTGTCTTGTTATTCACAATCGTGAATAACACATATTTCTACTTAATTTATCTTGGAAACATCACCCTGGATAGTTATCCTATTCAAGTTTTCCAAGTTTTTATCCTACATATGCAACGGTCAGTCTCTACGTATTTGTTGCATTTTACTATTTGTGCAATAAATTTAAAACGTGCACCTGGTAAATGCTTGCCCTAACGGGCTTTCCTTGCCATTACCCTTACTCGCTATCGTGACATGATTTAGGTCCTTGGTGAGCGTGCTCTACTTGTCATACTTCGGACCGTTCGTCCGTCATATCCGTAAATTGTTAAACTCTCGCCATCTTCAGATGCGAGTGTCCTTCAGCTAAAATGTTTACAAAATATTAGTAATGTTAACATTAACAAGCGCCCGTACTATAATACAAGGCTTTTATGATACATGTTAACACACATAATTCGTTAATTATCAATCTTTCATCGGTTTAATTGGGGTAACGTGTATATACACGATAACCCGATGTGTTGTTTACAACACTTTAACATGCTAGACCTTTAATATACGTATAACTTGCCTGATTATGCGATCAAGTCTTGAACCGAACACATTTACCCTTTAACCTTGAGCTCTGATAACCAACTTGTAAGATCCTTCTAATATAACATTAAAATATGATAACAATTACCAACTTGAAATAATCGTAAAAATCGACAAGGTTTCGATTTAACAAAATACATATAGTTTAAGTTTTCAAATGATAGATGACAAAAACACGGAAGCGTAGATCTTGAGTTGTGTTCGGTTCTTTGTATGCGACTTGATCTTCATCTGGTCTCCTTGAATCACATTACCTAATATACCATATTCACTCAAACGATTAGTAATTTAAACATTTGAATGAGATAGTTGAATCCTGAAATCAAAACGTTATTTTTGATGCATTATGGAGTATTGGAAGCATACACAGAAGTTGGAAGTTCGAAACATGAAAAATGGGAAGGTTGGTATTCATTCGGCGCCACTAGGTGCTGATTTCAGCGCCCACAGCAGAAAATTACATTTTGGCGCACTGTACTCTGATTTTGGCGCACTTGGCGCTGAACACAGACCTGACATACAAATTTCATGTTTTTCCACCAAAAAAAAGTGTTTAGATCACTCCAAATCAAGTTTTATGTTTAAAACTCATTCCTTATCATATGTAAATCCATAACCCATTACTCAGATCCATAATTTATATTTCTGCGTTCTCGTTACCCGGTCTATGCGCATTTTCATTTTGACCCGTTAAGGGATTTAAGCACTTAAGCTTAATCTCGCTCTTTCTTTTCACACATCCTATTTCTACACTTAGACTTCGATTTATCTTTCACCATAACTATATTTGTAGTGGATTTCTTGTAGTAAAAACATATATTCCAAATTTTACCCTTTGGTTCGTCATTTTACAGAAAAGACCCATTTATAGGCATTTGACCCAAAATGGCTTATGCCTATAACTTTTATACTTTTCAAAAGCTTACATGATCATAATACATGTTCCTAAACAACCCCTAAGGGTCGTCTACCCGGTTATTCGATCAAGGGCGTTTTGGTCATCTTTAGTCCCTCCTTTTACAACGAAAGACTTCTAACGAACTGTTTGACCAAAATCGCATGTTTAACTATAATCTTACTTACGTATACCTGGCTCGGGTCATAGCATTGACCCATTTAAATACCTTTCACTATTAATTAATAGATAATAGCAGCGCAACCGTATCTTATTTCCCTGTGATCACAAAACTCAACAAGCGATCATCAATTATTATTGTCAAATGGTGTTAACAACACAAGTCGACCCGTTTAGTTGAAATAACCATTTATCTTATGAGATGGTATTTAATTACCATCTCACCTCTTTAACCTATTCGGGTTTACTCCGTGAGTTCATATTACTTAAAAATCGTTTCTTATTTTGTTTGACCCGTTATGACTTACGCCATGTGGTGTCTTTTCAAATCTCTTTATTTATCCGTCAACTCATGTCCGGATTACTATTTTACCACTTTTACCCATCACGGTTTATACCATAGTAATGTTTCATAATTCCTTATTTGTTCATCATCACATGACTAATTTACCGTTTTACCCTTTTTACCATAAATTATGGTTTCTCACCATTTCACCTGTTCCGGCCCATATTATTTCACATCGGAACATCATATTTAAATTTTGAAATTTACTTTATTCATATCCAATACACACAAGTACGTATTATAAAAAGGGTGTAAGCTTTACTTACCTTGAATCTAAACTACACATTTCTTTCATACTTGATTCGTTTGACCCGCTTCCTTCCCAAGCTTCCACCTAGCTTGTTAAGCGTCAAACTATCATTCATCATTCACAAAGTGGTTAGATTAATCATAGTTTAATACTAATATTCCACCTTACGCATTTTATATCAAAATTATCATTCATCGTATTATAGGTCAGTTTGACTTTTTTTTAAAGTCAACTGTCCATTAGCATATGAAATGCATAATCAAGTTCAACAACTAGTTTAGGCATTCCATTAATTACCCGTAGACGTTATTAAGGCCACTGTTTTAACTAAAATTCTAACCAAGTTCATTACATTTCCAACACTTTAACTAGTTCAAGCGATTATCAAAGCTAATTTATTCATTCACTTCGCAAGAACTAAGGGTTTTCATCTATAAGTGAAACCCATTCATCATATCACTAGACATTCATCCGAACACCTAATATAATCAAGTTCTACCTATCAACTAGTAATATCATGATTTTAAACATCCACATACATGAATAAAATCACCAATTTCATCACAACATTCAAAAATCCATTTTGAATCATGTATGAACAAGTAATCAAACTTGTAAATTGTTTAAGTACCTTGCCTTTATTATCCAATATGATGATTCTAATCACAAGTTAGACACTAACTTCATCATATTATAAAAACCCATTTTGATAGGTGTGGTAATTCATCCGAAAACCTATATTATAGCAAATTTTACTTTAAATATTCACTTAGGGTTTGTTCCTAAGCAATCATACATCACTAATTCGGCCATAGCCTCTACGATTCATACACAAATCTCATCTTGTAAAGTTAATCAAATTTCACAACTTCATCAATGTCAAAAATTCGACATACCTTACCATCCCCTAGTCTAGGTGATCAATAATTTGCGTTCATGCATCGATTCTTGGTTCGATTCGCCCGCCAATTTGATGGATTTGATGAACAAGGGTTTGCCTTGTTTTGTTCCCCTGATGATCGACCTGCACACATACACTATGTGTGTGTTGTGTGTAAATTTTATTTTTTTATAACACAAGCTTCCTTTTTTACAACTTAGGTCCCTCAAGTTTAGCTTTATTTATATAAGACTACATCTCCATGTTTTTATTACTTATTTACATGTCATTAACTAGGTTAATTAGTTCCTAGTTATTTTATTTACGGGTTAACTTTTACCACTAACGGTACTTTACCGCCTTATAATATTAACATGGTTTGATTATCAAACCCGTTTTTGGAGTGTTACAAATATGGTAATATTATGCTAGCCTTTTGATTATAATAATCAGGTCTCAACTAAACTTGATGATATTCATAAGTTGGAAGCTTGTAATTTAATATATCATGCTTAAAATTGGGTAAAAAGTGATCACAACTATGGAAAATGAATGATTTATGTGGAACTGAAAGTATAGTGATAAAACATGTTATTTTATCTTTAAAAGTCAGATTATAAGTGTAGGATATGATCAATATGATGTGGATTATTTATATGGTCGTTATAGTCTTAAAAAGGCGTAAAATGGCAATTTGAGTGTGATCAAAGCATGCAAAATAAATCTGAATTAGAAAAGAAAATTCAGGCATATAATATGATATAATAACAAGTCTTAAAGTGTACAATATGATATTTCCATGTTTGGTATGTTCTATGTGAAGATATCAATCTAAAACACTAACTCTATGCTTGAAAATGGTCATAATTATGAACTTGTGAAGTAGGTGATATTAACTTGTGTTTAATGATAAGATATGTTATAACATGAGTTTTATGATAATATGAGATGTATTTTGGTCGTGCATGATGAATATGGAATGATCGATGCGAGAAAAGTAGCTAATAAAAACGTATGATGCATGTTGTGTTTACTATAGAGAAACTATCTGATTTCTTTGAAATATGATAATGTGATGTTATTAGTACATAAATTGATTACTTGGATATATATTAAAACCCAAGACTTGATATTTTACATAAAAAGTATAGACTTTTTGAAGATACACTTAGCTACGCTAAGTAAAGATTTTATCAAGGTTACAATGATTTAATATATGTAAAGAAAACAGGTCTTTAAAACTTTTTATATAATATGTATACACAATATGAATTCATGAAATGTTGGATGGAATAGTATGACTTATAAGATTTGAGGAAGTGTTGTGAGATATATAATGTGAAAACGCTTAAGTATGGTTTGAGTTATGTGAAAATCGTAATAATAATAAACTTGGTGTACATAAGTATGCGTTGTTGTTCATTGTTGAGAAGAAATTGTATGAGGAAAGGATATTTTGCATTGTGATGGTTGAACACTAAGAAAGTAGGAAAACATAACTATAAGGGTCGTAGTCACCAACGGGTCGTCTAAGTAACGGGTCAAACACATAAAAATATTTTATATGTCTAAAGGGTTAAGTGAACAACTTCGTTAGTAGACTTGGAACTAATTTTAAAGTGTACCTTGTATATAGGGCACTAATATGTATTCCTATTGATTTGATCTTTTTGTAGCAAATTTATAACGCACCCAAAGGTGAGTTTACGACCCCTTTTTAAATTATGTTTTTACATTTTGGGGGAGAAACACATAAAGTATTTTGAGTTAATATGATCAAAAGACGACAAAGGAAATGTAACATATGTTGGCCTTGAGTAAGGGCCTTAAGTTACCCTAACGAGGGTTTATCCATGGACATTTTCCCGTCGCTGTAATGATTAACCTCTTGGAGGGAGGGCACGGGGTATATTGGTAGATCTATCGGGTTTTGAAAAACTCCAAGCTTGTCGATCAGTCGCTCCGATCAATAAAAAGGCAAGGAATATATGTTGAAAACAAGAAATAAGGGAAACGATTAAGTTTTCGTTTTGATTATGGGCTCTTGCTTGCGAACACTATTTCGTTTTCCTAGCAAGTATATGATGTTACATGTTGGTCCAACGTTATCATGGTTTTCAAAATGGAAACAAGAATAAATATTTGATATTTATAAGTAATTAAAATCTGTGAATTCACCAACTTTGTGTTGACATTTTTGAAACTTGTTTTTCAGGTACATAAGTGGCTTCCGAGTTTGATGTGGGTTTAGGGCAACACTAAAAATGGACAATAATAAAGCTTGTGTCATGGTCCATGAGTGGGATCTTTTTGAACATGAACACTTTAAACCATACAATTTGGGATGATTGCAGTAACTCTAAACTATTTTGTCTGTTTTAAATAATTATCTATGTTTGCCATATAATTGTTGGTTGGCATCCCCCGTCACTACCATGCTTGTCTTCTGCTGCGATTTTCAGGGTGTGACATTTTGCAAGTTGCAAAAGGTTAATTTGTTGATGGTAGGAGAATATACTATATTTTTAGTGTTAAATGGTTGTATATATAAATTTAACATTATATTAAAATTACCGTTGTATATATAAATTTAGCATGATATTAAAATTATTGATATCCCACCGTGATGATAACCAATATCTCAAATATCGATCCTTGACCGATATCATATTTTTTACCGCATTAACTACTTAGGTAGCAATTACTCAGCAAGTCCTAGTCCTGAGTCTTGCTTTTATAACATTGTATCTAAACTAAAAGTTAAAGGCACAAAGTGTAACAACCAACAAACTATATTTTAAACTCTAAAGCACGTCTTCCCCATCACGTTAACGAGAATCCGATCCTCAACTGTGCGCGGCTAATCCTAAGTTAAGAAATAGCACAATCCTACCTACGCGCCACCGAGAAATTGCCTATACATTACGCATAAATCACACATTTCTTCTCTCTACAATATTCATACATACGAGTGAAGATAAAAGAGAAACACAATTTCAAGATCAATTCAAATTCAAGGAGGTGGACGCCAACTTGGAATCTCACATTGTTTCGAGAGATCGGAGACCCGAAGCTTGTTAGGATCTGAATTTGAATTACTTGTAGTTTTTTTCAAAAATGGAAAATGATTGAGTTTTAAAAGAGATTTGCAACGAAAATAAATGGAAAACTTTTACTACAAGCAATGGTCGTTTGTTTTCATGATCAACATGCTTTCAAGTTGGTAAACTCGCATGTGATTCACAAACTCCCCCTCAGCCTTTGCAATTGAAGTTTGGTAGTAAGAAAATGCAGAGAAAATGATATGCGAAAGTTGATCTTTTGATAGACAAGTTAAATTGTTCCACAAGTTACCTATTTATACTAAACTATCTAACCACTGAGCATCTTTGATGACGTCAGGGTTGATAGTGACAAGAAACTATACGTAACTAACTACAAACACTGCTAATACTAACTATCAGTGCTTAGCACTGTTACATTGATAATCTAGCTAATGACTAAGCTCTGATCTCTATCCTCTGATCCTTGTAACTCTGGCAGACCTTTGCAACTTTGTGAAGTCAGATGATAGGAGAGCAGTCTTTAGGGAAAGCAGTGTATATACAACAGAGGTTGTAACCTCTGATAGTTTAACCAAAGCTCGGACAGTGTTATTTAGCTTTGTATCATATGTTCCTTTCAAAGGGTTCAATCCCAACAATCTCCCCCGGAACAGATGATGCCAAAAACACTTTATTCTTGGTCTTTATTCCTCAGGAAGAATTCTCTTATTTGACCTTTGAATTGAAGTTCAAAGTTAAGAGATTCTATGTCATCAGCATCCTTCTCTAGCTCTAAACATAATAATTCTTGGAAGTCTTCTACTGTAAGCCCATAAGCAGCTTCCATAGATAGTTTAGTGGCATTACCATCAGACTTGAGCAGTGTCAATTCATGGGTGTCTTTGTCGACCTTCCACTTTAGAATTTTTGGGTCTGAAGGTTTTCTTGAAGGAGCTTTTATTGCTGAGGATTGAGAAGGAGCTATTTGTGATAAATCTTTAGCCAGCTTGCACTTGAATCATCTGTTGGATAATCAATCATGTTCTGTATACCTTCTTTGATAAATGTATCCTCAAACTCTTTGTCAGTCTTTTCAGACATCTCCACTTGCCTTTTTCTGTGTAACAGGGCAAGTGTGGAATGGGCAGATGTTGTGCTGGACTTTTTGGAGAGTTGGGGTTTGAGAATAGCATCTTCTTTTGAATAATCAGGTTTAGGAGGCATGGATGGATCCTTTTTCCTCCTTTCTTCCAAATTCTTATAAGTGTCTATCACCCTGACCTCACCCCATCTCATCACTTGATTCTTTGAACCATAATGATTCTGAATTAGTTCATTCTTCATTCTTTTCAACTTCAAGGCTCTTTCAGTCATATCTTTCTTGTGTAAATCCCAGTTGGGAGGAGTTGGCTTTTTGAGAGGATCTTTCAACATTTCTTGCATTCTGTTGATTTCTTCTCTCATCTCATCTAAGCTCCAATCCCTGAATTGTGCCCTTGTTGCCTTATACTTCTTGTTCTCCATGATATACTCAATGAGTTCACTTTTGACCAACTTATCTTCCCTTTCTGAAATCTGGTTGCTCAGGTTCTTGACAAAGTTTTGTAAAATGTTGGCTTTATTTAGTTCAAAGGACATGGCAATCTGTATTTCTCTATCATCTTTACCAGCGGATTCTCTTTTGGCAATATCCTCCGCTTGCTTCTGTTTCAATTCCAGGTAATCATCAACATTTGCAGGTCTTGGATAGCCATCAAGGGATAGGATTGTTCTTTTGTCAGGGTCATCCTCTGAAAAGAAACGTAGGATCTCTTCCCTGACTGCTAGTAAATCAAGAGGATACAGCTTTGCTACAGGAGTAACTTCAAGAGTTGAAGATGTTGTAAGCACTGATGTGGAGGTCATTGGTTGTGATGATAGTGGAAGAGGTGCAGGAATCTTATCATCATTTATCACTTTTGTGATCTTTCTCCATTTAAACCTTAAAGTGGTGATGGTGTGATGGGATCTTAGGTGGTGTGGATAATGGACGAGTTGATATGGGAAATGTGATCATGGCAGTGGATAGAGTTGCATCTGTTGCAACCTCTGCTGTATCAACAGATGTTGACACAACAGGTGCTGTAACATCTGCTTGTGTGGATGTGGGTTGTATGTTTTGAAGATGTGATAGGTTTTTGAGAGGCAGAGGTTTTAATGGTTTAATTGGTTGCAGGCTTAGTTTTAGGAGGTGTGGATGTTGGTTGCCTGGCTTTTCTAGCAGGTATCCTCTTTGATGTACCAACCTCTCCTTTTTCTTTTTGTTGTTCAATCTTTTTCTCAACCAACACTCTGCTCTCCTTGATCACTGTCTTCTTGTGACTAGCCCTTGCCTTGGCCACAGTTTCATCAGTTAAATCTATCTTCTTAGAACCATCAGGCCTTGGAATATTTAAAGTAGGTCTGGCCTTATCATCATCTATTTTCAGCTTTTTGTTTCCCAAAGTTTTATCCCCTTTTTGGCTTCATCTGTTGTAACAAAGATAACCGTTGGAGGTGCATGGCCAGTGGTTATGAGTAGATGAGCTTTGATGGCTTTAATGTCTGCGCCAGTGTCTTGATACCTTGATTCAACCATATTTCTAACATCATTCATCTGGTGCTTGTGTTATAGATCCAAATAATGTTGTTGATGTTGAAACAGAGGGTTAAGAGCTTCTTTGAGATCAGCAGTGGATAGAACAGAGGGTTGACTTTTTGTAGCTATCATCTGCTTCAGTAAACTTTTGATTTCATCAACAGAATTTTCTATCCTTGTCACTCTCTCTGTCAAATCCTGGTATTTTAGCTCATCACCTACTTTAATAGATCATCTGAACTCCTACTTGAAGTGGTAGTTGTATCTATGGTATCATTAGTAGTGGCTTTAGTACCAGCTTCAAGCATAGATGCCCCTTTGTCTTGGAACTGGGGACTTCCCACAATAGAGGTAACAGTTGTTGCCTCAACAGTGGTTGCCTTCAACCAAGTCCTAGTAATGAAACCACTGTCCAACCGAGAACTTGGGAGTTCAGCAATTGTAGTGGCTGCTTGAGTTGATCTATCACCAAGGGTTACATGTAACCCAAGGATGTAGCCTCTTCATGTGCTGATGGGCTAGCAACGAATAAAGAGTTAGACCCAGCCTCTTGATGAAGTATATTCTCAGTAATAGGTTGTTGAGAAGTGCTGGTTTGTGTCTGGTCTAATTCAATTGCATTCAGCAATGGTAACATAGTAGGTGGAAGTGTAGTCATTGGTGAAGGTGGCTGTGTAGAAAGCGATAGTGCCCTGGGAGAGGGCTGTGGAAGATAGAACCAAGTGGATCTAGAGCTTCATAATTTGGTGTCCCTGTGTCTACAACCTTTTCCTTTTGTAAGGAAGAAGGAGGAGTTTCAAAGCCGGTTGGAGATCTTTGAACCATCTGCTATGAAGAAGTAGCAGTAGTGGTTTGTGACTTTGGTGTTGTCACTGGGTTAACCTCTGGGATCTCATCTTCCAGAAGACCCTTGTTGGGTTTGGTGGGCTTTTTGGTAAGTGTTTTGGTTTTCTTTTTGAGGATTTTTGGTGTGGGCTTCAGAGCAGCGGTTGTGGTGCCCTGATCACCAAGAGCAGTGGGCTCAGTAGCAAGAGGTAGAGTTTGAACATTTTGTTCAGGTAAAACTTGCTCAGCCTCCTCTACTTGTGTTTTTGTAACTTTATCTTGGTTTGTTATTCTGGTGAAGGTTTCATGAGTGAGGCAGCCTGGTTTAGTCACAACGCCTTTTTTACTTTCAGGACCTTTGATTTGATCTTGTAAGTAAGCACTCAGAAAACGTGGATGAATCAAAAAAGCTTTTCTTTTTGCAATATTTTGAAAATTATTCACAAGATCATTAAACAGTATCTGGGAGTAGTTAAAATCTGTGTCAGTTAAAATTGCATATCCCAGATATTGCATGTTCAATGGAATTTCATTGAAAGCAATGGTTTTGCTGAGAGACAAGTTAGAATTGTGTGAAAGAAAAATCTCATTTCAGCAGGAAAGTTAGGTTTAAAGATGGTCATACCTTTCATCTTACATAACCTCTTTCCAGAAACTCTGCTTGGATCTCATTTTGGGGAAATGACACAGGGTGTTCTATGTCATTTAACTTGAAAACTTGAGAGATCGATTGGGGGCTAATTTGCATCAACAACCCCCCCCCCCTACTCTTGAGATTATTGTATAAGAAACACCAGCAGCAGTTGAGTGAACCTTAGCATTATTCAAGAAGTCACGAAGAGAATCAATGTAAATTGGGGCTTTGACTTCTAACATATGCTTGAATTTCGACTTTTGCAAAATTCGAATCATTGGATGATAGCGAGTATTTACGTCGTTTGCTTCAAGTATGGCGGTGTAATTATGTGGGGTTTTGATTATGAGAGTGTAGGGTGGAAGTGCTTATGTGGATTTCTTCGAAGATTTTGATTTGGGAGCAATTGTGTTAGAGAGAAAAACTGTTCTGAGATTTTTGAAATCGACACAGTTTAGGGTAAGCAATGGTGAGGAATAAAACAGGGTTTTTATAGGGTTTTGAAAAAGTGAACATGGCGTGGCATCTGATGCAAGATCTGATGGCTAACATCTGGCCACGTGTAACCTCTGATGAGAAAAGTACTGATTTTTAACACTATCAGTGGATAGCTATCAGTGTTTTGAAAAATGGTAAAAATGGAAGTCAGAGGATACACCTTAATAGTGGATAAGATTTTGAAGCCTATCAGAGGTTTTGAGCAAACAGATGTTATGAGCAGACTTTTAAAGATTTATTGAAAATTTTCAATTTTAACTATTTTTAAGGATGAGTTTTTGATTTTCTGAAAACATTTTAATGCTATGTACGCATGGATTTACAAGAAAACTTGTTTTTAATCCATGTTCAGCATTCCAATTCTTAAGATCAAGTTTTCAAAGGTAGATGTATCCAATGCCTTGGTTAAAACATCTGCCAACTGATCTGAAGTATGGACATGATGCAAAGAAATCAAACCTTTTTCATAGCAATCTCTCACAAAGTAATGTCTGATGTCAATGTGCTTTGTAGTTGAATGAGAAACTGGATTTTTAATGATGTTTTCAGCAACTTGACTGTCCAATCTGAGTGGAGTCTTTAGTGCAGTTACACCAAAATCCAGCAACTAGTTTTGAAGCCACAGGAGTTGAGAAGTGCAGCTAGCAGCAGCAATATACTCTACCTCAGCAGTGGATGTTGAAACTGCAACCTGCTTTTTGCTTTGCCAAGACACTAGACAATCACCTAGGAATTGACATCCTCCTGATGTGGACTTCCTTGTAGTTTTGCACCCAGCAAAGTCACTATCTGAAAAACTTGAAAGCTCAACATTTCATTAGCTGGATACCAGATACCAAGTGTGAGAGCACCTTTTATGTATCTGAATATCCTTTTTACAGCAATAAGATGAGACTTTCTAGGTAATGCCTGTGATCTGGCACAAACACATGTTGCAAACATGATGTCTGGCCTTGATGCAGTTAGGTACAATAAAGACCCAATCATGCTTCTATAAAGAGTTTGATCAACAAGGTCATCTTTATCATCAATGGTGACTAGCTTGGTGGTTGCCATGGGTGTGCTACATGGTTTACAATCATCCATATCAAACTTTTTAAGCAGTTGTTTCACATACTTGTTTTGATGGATAAATGTACCATTTTGCAATTGTTAACTTGGAGACCAAGAAAACATTGGAGCTCACCCATTGCACTCATCTCAAACTCTGCTGCCATGAGTTTTCGAAACTCTTCACACATAGCAGTGCTTGTGGATCCAAAAATTATGTCATCCACATAAATTTGGACAAGCATCAAATCTTTTCCTTTCCATTTTAAGAATAGAGTGTTATCTATTTACCTCTATAAACCCTATGGATAAGAGAAAAGTGGATAAAGTTTCATACCAGGCTCTTGGTGCTTGCTTCAAGCCATACAATGCTTTGTTGAGCTTGTAGACATGATCAGGATGGAATGCATCTTCAAAACCTGGAGGTTGACAGACATACACCTCTTCTTTGATTTTTCCATACAAAAATGCACTCTTTATATCCATTTGATACACCTTTATGTTGTGGTTAGAGAAAAGCTAAGAACAGGCGAATAGCTTCCAACCTTGCTACAGGAGCAAAAGTCTCATCATAGTCTATACCTTCTTCCTGTCGGTAGCCTTGAACCACGAGCCTTGCTTTGTTTTTACAACAATACCCCTTTCATCAGTTTTGTTTTTGAAGACCCACTTTGTGCCAATTGGACTTACATCTTTTGGCAGTGGCACAAGCTCCCAAACTTGTTGTCTCTTGAACTGAAGGAGTTCTTCTTGCATGGCTTCTACCCAGCTGTTGTCTTTCAGTGCCTCTTGGTACTTGACTGGCTGTGTGAGTGATAGAAAACCAGCAAAAAGACAAATATTTTGGGAATGGCTCCGTGTGAGCACCCCAGATTTGATGTTGCCAATAACTTGATCTGCTGGATGGCTTTTGAGATAAATCACCTTGGTATGGAACAATAGCATTTTGAGGTAATGGCTGCAAATGTGTATCATCTTAGCTAACCTCTGCTGGTGAATTTGAAGTATCAGCCTCTGATGTAAATGGAGGTGGTGGTATTGGGGGTATAGAGGTAACATTCTGATGATTTTTATGCCCAATTGTTGGACTTTTATCAACAATGTTTGATTTTGTGAACTGGCAGAGGTTTGAGGATTTACCACTGTTGACCCAGAAATGGCAGAGTTTACACAAGAGCTTGTAGCACCTGATCCTCTGTTGGAAGAATAGACTTTTGTTTATGGAAGCACACAGTCATATTCTTGATCTTGATCTTCTCTAGATGGTTGTGGTGTACCTGCATTGTCTAGCTTGATAGAAACATCAGCAAATGTGAATTTATCTAAATCAAAAAGCTCTGCAGGATTTGCTGGGATTTTCAGTGATGAAAGTTCATTGAACTTCACATTCAAAGTTTCTTCAACACACTTGGTCCTAGAGTTAAAAACTCTGTAGGCTTTAGCAATGGTTGAGTATCCCAGAAAATAACCACAGTCAATTTTGGCTGCAAACTTAGATATAGAATCTTTTAAGTTCAAAATGAAGCATGGGCAGCCAAAAACTTTAAAATAGGAAATCAGAGGTTTGATTTTATATGTCTTTTGATGCCTGGGGTTAATCAAAACTCTGTTTTGGACATAGCAAGCAGTGTTTACAGCCTCTGCCCAGAAAGACAATGGTAAACTAGAGTCTGCAAGCATAGTTCTTGCTGATTCAATTAAAGTTCTATTTTTCCTTTCAACCACCCCATTTGCTCTGGAGTTCTTGGAATGCTATATTGTCTAACAAGTCCTTTTGACTCACAAAAAGCATCCAACTCCCTATTTTTAAACTCTGTTCCATTGTCACTCCTAAAGATTTTTACTGGAAGATCAAATTGTTTTTATACTTGTTTAACAAAGTTTTGCAAAATGACTGCAGTTTCATCCTTAGAGTGGAGAAAGAAGGTCCATGTAAACCTTGAGAAATCATCAACTATCACCAACAATACCTTTTGTGTTTTAAGCTCATGATTTGCACTGGGCCAAACAAGTCCATGTGAAGCAATTGTAAACACTGGCTTGTTTTGGACTCTTCAATTGATTTGAAAGAACTTTTATGTTGTTTTCCTTTTAAGCAGGAAACACAATGTTCTTCACAGGAAAATTGCTTGTGAGGCAAACCTCTTACAAGACTTTGTTTTGAGAGTGTGATGATAGTTTTAAGATTTGTGTGTCCAAGTCTTCGATGCCATAACTCAGTCTCTTTGCTAGAAGCAACTGAGAATAAGCATGTTCTAGACATAGGATTATCTTTTAGCATATCTACCACATACACATTCCCACTTCTGTGTGCAGTGAGTTGTGCTTTGCTCTCAGCAATGATTTGATCAATCTTTTTAACAACCTCTGGTCCCACAATTTGACAAGTTTTCTTAGTGAAGAAGGATCCATACCCTCTGTCACTCATTTGTGAGACACTCAGCAGGTTAAATTTCAGATTGTCAATTAAATTCACATTTACAAACTTGAGTTTACCAGCCAGAACCGACCCAGACCCTAAAACCTTTCCCTTTGAGTTATCACCAAAAGATATATCACCCCCCCCCCCATGAGCCATGAAGTCCTTGAGAAGGGCTCTACATCCTGTCATGTGCCTGGAACCTCCACTATCTACATACCATAAGCTATCAAGGCAAGTAGAGGGTCCCTGCACATCAAGTAAATAGATCAGTTAAGATAGGTCTCCAAAGCCAAAATGGCTTTGGATGGGGTCACAGATGGTCCAGTCTCAAGTCTAGGACAATGGTCAGTGGTTTGGATATTTTCTTGTAACATCTGCACTTGACCATTTCCTATCAGATGATTGTATCCATAGGGATGCTTATTCACTCTTTACTTTGAAGGCTTTTTGTATCCTTCATAAGTAAGAGGAACCCTTTTATAGGCTGGTTGGCCATACCCTCTTGGAAATAAATTTGATGGTGGGGCATCTGTCACTTGCACCTCTCTAGGAACAGAGGTTTTGTTTAAAGCTTTTGTAATAGATGTTTCAGTTGGTTCAAAACTCTGCTTAGATTTATTTCCAGCAGAACTTGAACCTTCTCTTTCTAGTGCTTTTGCCTTGATCTCTTTTACCTTTTGCTCATAGTTTTTGAGATAGGCACACTCTTGAGTTAAGTGATTTGTTTTGTTGCAGATGGTGCATCTTGAAGAATTTTTGATAACACAAGTTTTGTTAATCACATAGGCTTTTAAAAGAAAACAATCTGCAGCCACATGATTTCTTTTTCACAAAATTCACAAAACAAGTTTTTAATCTTTACTCTTCTTTTCCTATCAGACATTTTATCAGCAGTGGTTGTAACCTCTGCTGGTACATCTTTGATAGGGATCACCAGTGCTTTTGGGGCTTTAATACCATCAGATGTTGTAAAGTCCATTGGCTTAAAGTTTTCTAAAATATCACATTCATCTGACCAGGTTGGTTTAAATTGATATTTTTCAATTTCTTTCTCTTTTGTTGAAACCTCTGATTTTTCCAAAACAATTTTGTTTCCAGCTTTATCTGTGATTTTTATTTATTCACCAGCCAAATTTGTTGAGACTATTTCAACCAACTCAGAATCAATTTCAGCAACATTTTTCTCATTTTGGTCATAGGTTCTAAAACCTACACCAAACTTAATGTTGCTCTTGATGAGCATCAAGCATAATCTCATAACCTTTACAGGACTCAACCCAATTTTTCACAAGTGATTTGGGTTTCTTCTAACTCCTTTTTACACACTTTGTATTTTTCTACCATAGTTTGGAGTTGGTCCTTGGTTATGCTTGATTCATGTCTCAGGCTATTTATTTCAGAATCTTTTTCACTTAACTTTGATTTTAACTCTTTAATCAGTTTTTCAAAATTAAGTTCATCTTCTAAAATTTTGTTCCTCAGGTTTTCATTCACTTGCTTAATGTTTGCAAAAGCAATGATGCATTTGTCAGAACATAGATCTTTAAGGATCTGAGGTGATACCTTAGTAGCAGCCATGAGAGCACAATCACACTCATCTTCACACACATCAACATTCCGTGGGTCAGCAGGAGAGTTCTTTTCCTTATCAGCAGCATTTTTCTTTTCTTCACTTAAAACCACTGTTTCATCACAAACTTGAACTTCATCAGTTTTTAATACTAACTCCACAGATTCAACACCTTCAGCAATTGTCTCTAAGGCCATTAAACAAAATTCTTGTTCAACATCATTTTTGGCCATTAAAGCAAAGTTCTCATCAGTCAAATCCTCAGGCAAGCTACTCCAGTCAACATAACTTTGTGTGAAAAAGCTCTATTGACCAACCTCTGCTGGACTAGCAGTGGTTTGAGCAGGTTGTGTGACAATGGGCACTTGTTGTACAAGCACTTGAGGATGTGATGGTGCCTGAACATATTGAATTTGTGGAGCAGTGGATTGAACATAATGCACTGGAACAGTAGTAGTAGTAGGATGTGCAAAGTGGGCAGTGTTTTGAACATGTTGAGCAGGGGTATATTGGAATAATGAGCAGTGTTATGTGTGTGCTGAGGTCTAGGGCCAGGATGAGTCACTATTGGTCTAGAATTTTGAGACCTGCATTCTCTGGCAAAGTGTCCTAACCTATTACACTTATAACACTTGACTTTTGATTTATCCAGCCCAACCTTCAATCCCCCATGCAATCCTGGGAATTTCCTACCAGTTCTCTTATAGAATTTATTAGCCCTAACACTCAATAGGGCCAGTTGGTGCAAAATATCCATTTCTTCAAGATCAGAAGGTTCAAAATGTTGCAAATCATTCAGCTCAAAGGATAGATTATCAGAGGTTTGGCTTTCCCCAATAGCAGTGAAAGCATAGTTTGGTGCATATGTTTCAGATCCAAAGTTCCCACCAGAAGTGATATCTATATAGTGATCATAACTTTGGTCCTTGCTGCTGCCAGATCCCTCTTCTTGGCCAAAAAGAGTTGTATTACCCAATGACTAATCATCAGTCATTTTGCCAGAATCTTGCAACTTCTTTTTCTGATTTAACTCTCTCTCATAAGTGAGGAGTATCCCATGAAGTTGTGTTAATGACATTTCTTTAAACCCAACAGACTATCGTGTTACATAAGCTACAGTCTCCCACTTATCTGGTAACGATCTAAGGAAACGACTATTGACAGTCGAATTAGGAAAAACCACGTTAACCAGTCTAAGTTCACAGATGAGACAGCTGTAACGTTCGAAATGTTGTGTTAGAGACTCTCTTTCAAGTGATAAAACGTTTCATACTGCTGATTTAGAACTTCTCTGTTACTTTCAATCACTTCCTCAGTCCCACCGAATTGCTCTTTTAATGCATCCCATAACTCCTTTACACTATTGCAATGGAGTAGACCAGCGTAAATCTCATTGGGTAAGGCCGAAGCAATTATGCTAAATGCCTTAGCATCCAATTCAATTTTCTGGAAATCCTGCTCCGAAAAGTTTTCAGGATTTTTTGGCACTTGTTTAGTTGGATCCTCTGTGCTTGGAACCATCGGAACATGAGGTCCAAAAGCAAGAGATCTCCAGCAACCGGTGTTTTGCTGAGCAAGGATATGACTCATTCGTCGTTGCCAAATGAAATATTCATTTCTTTTAAGCATCGGCGGTTTGAATAAGGATCCAGAGTTGGCATCCTGTGTGTTTTGAGACATTTTCAGTTGATTTTACACAGATTTTTGTTTTAAAAACTTTGGAAGTAATAAAACTCTGTTTATCAAGCAAAAACAACCAAACTAAATAGCAGAGAGCTGATCTGTTCGAATCAAATCGATTGTTAGATCGAATTTGATGAATAAGGCTCTGATACCAATTGTTAGGATCTGAGTTTGAATTACTTGTAGTTTTTGTTTCAAAAATGGAAAATGATTGAGTTTTAAAAGAGACTTGCAGTGGAAATAAATGGAAAACTTTTACTACAAGCAATGGTCGTTTGTTTTCATGATCAACATGCTTTCAAGTTGGTAAACTCGCATGTGATTCACAAACTCCCCCTCAGCCTTTGCAATTAGTTTGGTAGTAAGAAAATGCAGAGAAAATGATATGCGAAAGTTGATCTTTTGATAGACAAGTTAAACTGTTACACAAGTTACCTATTTATACTAAACTATCTAACCACTGAGCATCTTTGATGACATCAGGGTTGATAGTGACAGGAAACTATATGTAACTAATTACAAACACTGCTAATACTAACTATCAGTGCTTAGCACTGTTACATTGATAATCTAGCTAATGACTAAGCTCTGATCTCTATCCTCTGATCCTAGTAACTCTGGCAGACCTTTGCAACTTTGTGAAGTCAGATGATAGGAGAGCAGTCTTTAGGGAAAGCAGTGTATATACAACAGAGGTTGTAACCTCTGATAGTTTAACCAAAGCTCGGATAGTGTTATTTGGCTTTGTATCATCTGTTCCTTTCAAAGGGTTCAATCCCAACAATGCTCTTGGAGATTTCAGTGCTCTTTCGAATGAAATCATTTGTTCAATTCTCAATTTGCTCTCACCTCGTGATGTCGTTCATCTTGCTTGTGCTAGCAAGTTCTCTATTTCTCAACTTCAACTATTCAAATATGTTTGTTCTGTACAAGTTTTAGTAGTTTGAGAGATTATCATGTATATTAAATCGATTAGAATATTGTTACACATATAAGCTTGGAAGGAACTTCGAATTCTAGGTTAATTCTATATCTCCAATATTGTCATGTAATGATTTCAACTTTCGCATGAAAACACTCAGTTAAAATCTGTTTTATTGAAATCATTAATTGCTTTCTATACTATACTGTAATACATAGAAGGAGAAAAAAAATATAGTTTTACATAATTTCAAATTTTGAAGTATTAGAACTTTTCCTAGCCCTAAAAGCCATTAACTTTTCTAATTAGTTTCTTTATGAAGTTACTGATAACATACCCCTTGTTCTTCTCTAACCAACCCCACCACCACCCACTCTTGTCACCACAAGCCACCACAAGTACCTATGACCACCCCCATAATATCATCCACCCTCTTTATTCCAACTGCAAAATTCCTTCACTAGGGTTCTTTAAAATGGCCACAATCTCATCATCCATAATATTTTGTCTATATTTTTTAGAAATAAACATTTTGATATTTTTACAAAAGGTAAAGGTTAACTGAAAAATCAAACCGTGTTAAATAACTAACCTTTATTGACCTTTATTGAAAAGAAAATAAAACTATGATCACATAAAAAGTCAAACATACAATAATCTGTTCTATTCTATTTTTTTTAGTTCAATATGAACTATATATACAACTTTTTAATTGGAGTACTCGGCCTAGGTGGATAGGACTTTGGGAGTACTCGAACCTAATAAATTA
Organism: Scalesia atractyloides; assembly: GCA_947069175.1. NCBI lineage: Eukaryota > Viridiplantae > Streptophyta > Magnoliopsida > Asterales > Asteraceae > Scalesia > Scalesia atractyloides. The sequence goes on from CAMTDV010000014.1 coordinate 64,143,725, forward strand.
TAAAGAAATTGTTAACTAACATGATCAACCTTATAATATATAGTTCTCGTCATAATTGGAAATTATATTGAGATACAAGGTAACGGGCAACAAGCTATGCAGCTCCTCCTTTTTGAATAAATGTTAAATATCATAATTTTACAAATTTTTATAACAAAATATGTGAGTATCAATATAAACAGAAAACTAATTGTTCAAATACTAAATTATTTCATAATTGATAATAATTCATTAACATAGAAAGTGTGTTTTATTTTTATAAGTCAAACTCGTCCCAAGTTGACCAACTAATTTCGATTCTAGCTGAGGTTGACTGTAGTAATTAGATGAAGTTGAAAAAATTCGTGACGACACCTTATTTTGTAAGTTTACTTGGTCAGACCTAGACCTAGTTGGGTGGAGGATGAGAGGGGCGATTGGGCTCCAGACTTTGTGGAAGAGAAAGGAAATCATACGTAGGAGAAGTGGGACTTGTTATCTGAGCAAGGAAAGTGCAACGGATCGGACATCACCGGAGATATCAATAGGATGGACTCACCGGTGACCGAAGATGAGGGCAAATGTGAAGCGCTGGAGACAGGTGACGGCGGATGCAACGTAGCTCTAGCGAGCTCGATGAACGTGAGCAATTATGACGGTAACGGATTTTTTAGACCTGACTTGAGGAAATCGGCAAATGATACTGTTAAATTTCCAAGATTTTTTTAGTAGGAGAACATTAATGAGGAGCAGGTTTCGATGCAAACCCTTTTGGAAGGGTTAAAAGATGTTGGGTTAAATGAATGTAGGCCACGTGCATAGGAGATGTCCCAAGTTCTTTTCAAAGGATCACTTAATGTGTTCAATTATGAGGCTGTCATGTCAAAGATAGGCAAGGGTGAAAATTCTTTTAATATGGGAAGCTTGTGTCGATCTCACGAGTGTATTCTCTAGCTGGGTTTTGAAAAATGGGTTTATGGCGGGGCAAGTGGTAATGAAAGCAGAGTCAAAGAAGGTGGAAAAGCATGCGAAAGCTTGTGAGGATAATCAACATGCCTTTGTCCCCCTGACGTTTGACACGTTCGGCTCCTTGGCGCCGGAGGCGGTTCGGTTCTTGGCTAGAGTTTAGCGTGTGGTCCACAGCAACTTTACGACCCCTCAGGGGCGATGCTTTGTTTTTAGTAGATTAGGGTTCTCCATTCAGAAGGGGATGGCGGCGCAGTTTGTTGCCCGTCTACCTGCTATCCTTATGTAATTTGCCTTGTTGATTGGAATAAAAAAGATTGTTACTTCAAAAAAAATGGGAACAGGAATGTCGACTGGTGCAAATTCTTTTGGGCCTATGATTAAAAAATATTTACATTAAAGCCAAGGTTCCAAATAATTTCTCTGTAAGCAATGACGAGGTGCCTAGGCCCAGAAAGAGAACGCGAAGAGATGATCCTTTCGATGTGAATGATATGTTGGATATTCTGCCGGAAGAGTCAGTCGAAGAAGTGGAGTTTTATAATAATAAATTAGCGATGGTGGTCCAAATAAGGAAGCGGATGAGGTTGGGCCTTATTAAAAGGTTGGAAGGAAAGACAATAGTTTGGAGATGGGCATTCAGGATACTGCGGACAACCTTAACAACTCGAAGAAAGCAGGGGTGTAACCAATATTGAAATGGAAGCTATAGCTACTGTTGAAGTGTGAGCAGTAGTAGGTGTGGGGCTTGGAGGACATAATGTTCTAGTTAGAGACTCAATTTTGGAAGAAGGTATTCAAACGGGCAAAAGATGAATTTTTTTCTATTAATATTAGAGGTATAGGGGTTGGTGATAAAGCGGGTTGGGTTAAAGATCTTGAAAAGGAGCATGGTAGTGATTTTATAGCTTTGCAAGAAATGCAGTTTAGGGATATTTCATGGGTGGATTTTGGGAGGTTTTGGGGGTCATGTTTTTTTTAGATGAATCATGTCGAGGCTAATGGGAGGTCTGGCGGGGTGGTGAGCATGTGGGATCCAAAAGTGCTCAAGGTTGTTGAATCCATTAAAAACCAAAACTATTTATTGATTAGGGGGTTTTGAAGGGGAGCAATAAAGAAATAAATATTATTAACGTCTAAGCCGCTCAAAAGTTGCCTAGTAAAAGGGCTCTTTGGGAGAGCTTGGGTAATGTTATGAGGGCTTTTTCAGGATGGTGGGTTCTTTTGGGGGATTTCAATGCGGTCCGTGGGGCGGAAGAAAGAAAAAACTCGAAGTTCAATCAATCTTGTGCCTCAAATTTTAATGAATTCATCAATGAGATGGGGCTTAAGGAATATTGCATGAAAGAAAGAAGGTTCACATTTCATGTGGACAAAGGTAACAAATCCAGCAAAACTGACAGGTTCTTAGTGTGTCAAAACTTTTTCAATCAATGGTCGGAAGCGTGCCTTAGGGCTCTCCCTAGGTTACACTACGATCATTGCCCCCTTATTTTGACCATTATCCACAAAACTTCGGACCGCGCCCGTTTAGGTTCTTTAACTCGTGGATGTATAGAGAAGATTTTGAAGGGGTGATTAAGAAGGCATCGGAAAAATTTTCTAACGAAGGACCAGCGGATATTTTCCTCATGAAAAAAAATTAAGATCTTAAAGGAGCATCTCAATAAATGGAAGAAGGATGTGCAAGGTAAGGAAAGGGAGCGGAATCTGTGCTTAAAGAGGAAGTTAGTAGATTAGACGGTTTATCAGAGGAAAAGAAATTGGAAGAAGACGATCAGTGGATCGAAATGGAGTGCATGAAGGGATTAAGAGAATTGGAAGATCACAAAAATAAGGATTTGCGCCAAAGAGCTGGACTCAGATGGGCCATGGAAGGAGATGATAATACGGCTTTCTTTCACGGGTACATGATAGCATGAAAGAAAATAATAGCATCCGGGGGATTGTCAGTTAACGGTGTTTGGGTGACCAAACCTTCTTTGGTCAAAAAAGAAGTCTTGGGGTTTTTAAAAGGGCCTTTGAAGAAAAGGTTGTTTCGAGACCTAGACTGAGGTGCCAAAACATTAAAAGATTGTCGGATTCAGAAGCCGGTGTTCTCACAGGGTCTTTCTCAACTAAGGAAATTAAAGCTGTAGTTTTTGAATGTGGGGCGGATAGGGCGCCAGGCCCGGACGATTTCAACTACAAATTTATTAAAAGGTCCTGAAATTTATTTGAGTTTGATTTTTATAATCTTTTAGGTTATATTTACAGGAATGGGAAGCATTAATAAAGGATGTAGTTCATCTCATATTTCTCTAATTCTGAAAAACAAGAATCTAGTGGGGCTTAAAGACTATCGCCCGATAAATCTCATTGGGGTGATAAGCAAAACTATTTCTAAAACCCTGGCTAATCGTCTCAAAAAAGTTATTGGGTCAGTGATACGGAGAACCAAACGGCTTTCCTCAAAATGAGATATATCCTTGATAGCCCGCTCATGCTTAATGAGGTTTTATCGTGGTTAAAAAAAGCTAAGAAAAAAGCATTTCTTCTTAAATTGATTTCGAAAAGGCTTATGATAATGTGAATTGGGTGTTCTGTCACACCCCGACCCGCAGCGGAAAAGGTGATCGGGGCATGATTGGGTTATCATCAAAGCTCATGACATTTATTATATGTTTCATATTCATTAATACAATTTAATGGAAATTTACAATAAATGATACAACATGTTCTAACTATCAATCTAAGCTTCTTGGTTCTCTTCTAAGGCATTTCCTATGTTTTCCTTGCTTCAACCTGTTCACCTGTATCATGTGTAAAAGGTTTTTGGATCAACATAAAGTTGGCGAGTGAATCCTATGGAAAACATTTTAAACAAGTTTATCCAATTGATTATAAATAATGTGCATAACCACATATGAGTAAATGTAGATGTAAATTTATTCACACAACACATAATATCAAATATTGCACATACATACATCAAATGATTGTTTTGAGGCACGCGTTGTTCGACTCGTCTCCCACGAGGAACTAATGGGCCTAATGAATGAGTTTTGAGGCACGCGTTGTTCTACGAACTGATGGGCCTAATGAATGAGTTTTGAGGCACGCGTTGTTCAACTCGTCTCCCACGAGGAACTGATGGGCCTAATGAATGAGTTTTGAGGCACGCGTTGTTCTACGAACTGATGGGCCTAATGAATGAGTTCTAAGGCACGCGTTGTTCAACTCGTCTCCCACGAGGAACTGATGGGCCTAAATAATTTGCATACAACTTTGACAATATGTAATACATCACAACCAACAATAGTTACATTCTAGTTTAGATCATATAATGGTATAGCACGAGTTTGCATAAGAGAATTAGTTTAAGCGACACATGATACACCCCAAAACATGAATAAAACGGGGAGTTTGTAAGAATTCACTCACATTGGGTGCGTTCGGTTGATGATGTTGAATGCACGCGAAATGGTTTTAACCACGAGTGAGATTAACCTAGATAAATCGCATTATGGTTTGGTAAGTAAACGGATTTTATTAATCTATTTTAGTAGGATTGTTGGGTGTATTTTTGTGAGTTTGAGGCTATTTTCTAACCTTAAAAATGTTATTTTTAATTGATTTTTAATTAAAATAAATAAATAAAAATAATAAAAAAAAATTTGATTTTTGCTACAGTTGACTTTGACCGTTGACTTTGACTGACTGTTGACCGGTTCGAAGGCATATTGTTGTGCGCTGGGTGAGGGTCGAACCCGAGACCTCCCGTACGCGTGCACGCAGCTCTACCAACTGAGCTACGTGTCTAACCCGTCATATATCCGATTTTAATTATATATATATATTAATTAGATTTAAACAGAAATCCTTTATTTTAAAAACGATTTAATCCAGAGAACCGGTGCGCTCCACAGGTCTCGAACACGGGACCTGTGGGTTAGTGTACACACAGTCCACCGCTGGACTGTGTGTCTCACTTGGTTATTAACTCGGTTATTAATATACTTAACATATACCTAAAATCAATCCGGTTCAGTTTGCGAAAAAATGAATTTTTATTAAGGCAGCGTGTGAGGAAACAATATTCGAACTCGAGACCTTAGCGTTCAATGTGCACACAGTCCACCGCTGGACTGTGTGTCCAACCCGGTAAATAACTTGATTTTAATTATACTTAACCATTACCGAAACATCGTCTTCTTCACTGGTTTTAACCGGAAGTGACGACTGACTGGTTCGAAGTGTTGATTCAGGTTTCTTTAGCGTTTTATGATTAATTACAGATGAGATAAAAGTAAAAAGAAAGGAAATTAGGCGTGAAAAGTACCGGCTGGCTTTCCTCTGTTTTCTGGCAGAACTCCGGCGACAGCAAACTCTTCCGGCGACGAGTGTCTTGCAGCAGAGAATCTTCAGAAAGCTTACAAAGGGTGTGGGTGACTTCGGTAAAAGTTTAAGGGGTTCAGTAAAGCTCAGAGATTAAAGACTCGGTTTTCCGGCGACGTACAAAATATTTCCGGCGAGTGAGTTTTCGCCGAGAAAGGGTGCGATTTGAGAGTGAAAGATTTCTGGTGAGTTGTGGTTGAATTTATAGGGTAGTATCGAGATGTATGGGGTCTGAATTCGGTCTCAATTCGAAGTCAGCCGTTCTCCGGCGGTTACGGCTGATGTCGCGGGTTCAGACGTCGGTTATAACCGTCGTGGGAGTTAATTCTTCGGTTAACTTGAGCGGAGACGTAAATTAACGGCGAAGTCGTCGGGATTTCCGACGACTGCTATTTGGGCGCAATTGACTGAATTTGACTTCCGAACATTATTATTTGAATTAATTGATTCCTTTTATTAACAAAAAATCAAAGTGGCGGAGCGGTTGATCGGCTGGGTGATAAGTGTTTGTTGAACCGGTACAGACCCGGGTTCGAACCCCGGCAGAAACAAAATATTTTTATTTTGCGATTTTTAACAGTTTTTCAAAAACTAATTATATATCCCCGCATAATAATTGATTGTGTATCGTTTAAAATTGTTTTGGGCATTTAATTCGCAACGAAAATTTTAACTGACTGTTCGGTTGATAAACGGAGCGGGTTTGGTAAATCCGTTTTTGACGGATGTTACAGTATCCCCTGCTTTTTAGAAATTTCGTCCCGAAATTTTAAATAGTGACATATTTAACTAAAAGAATGATGGTGTTTAGTTTGACAGTTACATGCTTAGAAGAAATAAGGGCTTAAGTTTTTGTTTGAGGCGGTAACGTTCCTTGTAAGGGTCAAGTACCCTATTACAGGAATCGCTTTTTGTTGCCTACTGTAAAAGTATTGATAACCAGAATTGATTTGCTAGCTTTGATTTCATGCATAAAAGTTTGAATATGCTTAGTAGGTTAGGGTTATATCCTAAGGCAAAAATTCTAATACTACAATCTACACAAATAAACACAACAACTAATAATTGAATCCACATTCTGATAGCATATATGTTTGAATGGTGACGGTTCCTCTCTCGTTTGTTATGATGGAGAGGTTAGTTTATGTAGAAATGGAACACAGTCCAATTTCTTTAAATAGCGAGATGATATAAATGTAACACAAATTTCAACCAAGGCAATACTAAATCCTACATGGAACTTCTCATAATCGCCTGATAACGCCTCTGATCCTTTGGCAAGAATACTTATATATAGGAAGTACCAGCGGCGTATCCACCATATTCTTGCCAAATTTTCATTGGATTTATCAGTGAATTATGATTAGTCCTATGTGACTCTACAACCAATACAACAAATCATAAATACTGAAAATGATAGTGTCTGTGCGATCAAGGCTCAATCAAACGGAGCCGATCGTATTGCATGTACTGAAAATGAAAATGTCTGTGCGATCAAGGCTCAATCAAACGGAGCCGATCGTTTTGTATGTACTGAGAATGAAAATGTCTGTGTGATCAAGGCTCAATCAAACGGAGCCGATTGTATTGCATGTACTGAAAATGAAATTGTCTGTGTGCTCAAGGCTCAATCAAACGGAGCCGAACGTATTGCATGTACTTGAAAATGAATAACTTAATCTAAACATCAATCACACAAACAGCCTATACATGGAACCTTTCATAACTGCCTGATAATGCCTCCGATCATTTGACAAGAATACTTATATATAGGAAGTACCAGCGGCGTATCCACCATACTCTTGTCAAATTTTCATTGGTTTTATCAGTAAGTTATGATTAGTTCTGTGTGACTCTAGAACATAAACAACAACCAGCGCTTGAGTCTTAATTCTGATAGTATACATGTTTGAATGATGACAATACCTCTCTCGTTTATTATGATGGAGAGGTTAGTCAATGTAGAAACGAGACACAACTCAACTTCTTTAAATGATGAAACTGAGATACGTTGTGAGGTATGATGATATGAATATTAAATCAATGAGTATAAAACAAACTGAACTAGTAATTTGCATTAAAATTCTTGGATAAATTTCCAATTGAGATACGTGAAAATTGAGATAACATAAAGGGAAAACATAAAAACTAAGTGGTTGGTGTTGAATCTTGATTTTTGGTGAGAGAAGGCTAGTTAAGTGGTTGGTTTGGACCGTTAATATCTTCAACAGGATTGGCGTTGATGTTATAAACTCTTCCTCTTGCTGGCGGTGGAGCTGGGTTTGTTTGATTTGCTTGGTTAACTGGGTTTGCTTGATCTTGGGCGTTTATGATGTTAACCAAACGAGGGCACGTGTTTCTAAAATGGGTAGGGTCGCCACAATTGAAACAAGCTCGAACATATGGGAACATGGGGTATTGAGGTTGTTGATATGTTTGTATCATGTTTTGAGTAGGGGGTGGGGTTTGGTTTTGAGAGGTGCGGCAAACCTTGCTCAAATGGCCGTAGCGTCCACAATTCGCACATAGTCGACAGGGTGAGGTAGATGGATGGTGATAGAAACAGGTGTTGCATTGAGGGTGAGGTCCAATGTAAGGCTTCTTATTTGGGTAAGTTGAGTTGGGTGCTACTTGAGTGATTGGGATAGTTTGGGAGGTACAACTTGTGAAGCTGGTTGGTTGCGTTGGGTGACGGCGAAAATTTGCCCATCTCGTTTCCTCTTAGAAATAGGTGGTGTAGAGGATTCGGTTCGGGTGGAGTTTGAGGTTTCGGTTGATACTTTATCCTTCTTCTTCTCCTCTTTGAAATCTTTGTTCCGGATTCGGTTCTCGGTGAGCGCGGTTGCTAGCTCCATTGCTGCTTCCAAAGTTGCAGGCGAGGTACTTATTACAGAGTCTTGAATCTTTGATGGAAGACCACGAATGTAGTGCTCGATCAAACGGTAGAGGGGAGTGAACAAGTTGGGAACCATTTGATTTAACTCAAGGAATCTCTTGTTGTATGTGGTGTGGTCGCCTTCCTTTTGATTCAAAGAATGGAACTCATCCTCCAATTTCTTGATTTCGCTTCTTGGGCAAAACCGTCTTGTCATGATTCCCTTCAACTCTTCCCAAGTCAAAGTCATAGCATCTTCAACACCTCGTTTGGTCTTCTCTGTATTCCACCATGTGAGTGCTGTTCCAAGTAAACGACCGGTAGCATAACGCACTTTGCGATCATCGGGGCAATCGCAATTTAGAAAAGTGTTCTCCATTTCTTCAAACCAATGGAGGAGAGCGGTGACACCTTCAGTACCTTCGTATTTTGGAGGATCGCAGGATTTGAAATGTTTGTAGGTGCATTTAGTGACTTTTGGGGAAAGATTGACAGTGTTTTGATCTTCTTGTTGGGTTGGGTTAACGGAATTAGCGGTAAGGGCTTGTTGAACTTGAACTACGATGTTGGGTATTACGGTCGCCATTTGCTGAGCGATTTGGGCAGCCATGCGTTCACGGGCTTTTCCTGCTCTCATTTTCCTACGAGCGAGGCTAGAAGACATCTACAAGGAATACATATGAAGAGTATGAGTTGGATGCTTTTGGGTTCGTGGGTCGTGTTTGGGGATGAACATTCATAAAATAAATATAGAAAAATAAATCTACTACATCCATAGGATGTCTTGGGCTTTGCTCGTAATTGGGCCTTGCATGCCGCCATACTTCACCTTCGTAATCACGTGGGCCCCCATGATTACCGGGTTTTTCATATGGTTCGCATGTGTTAGCCTGGTTACGTACACTAAAACCCGGAGAAAATCGAGAAATATGTAACGTATGATATTCGGAATGTGCCCAGGCATGGACACGGTGACATCTCAAAGTGGGGTTAGTTCGAACGACGTTTGGTGTGGCATGCTTTGGCCTAATAGGTCCGTCGTACTCTCATCGTTAGTCCCCAGGTAGGCAAACTGGTCCGTTATTTTGGATTTATACGAATGCCAACCTAGACAGGACGTTCCGACTACCGGTACTTGTACCCTTCCAGTTACTACATGCCCGTCGCAGAACTTACTTTGATGAGATTTGAAAATTGCAACAAAATCCTTGAATAATGAGAGTATGAAAACAAATTGAATATATGAACATTGATATATGTATAATGAATATGTATATAAGCATGTATGTTTGACTGTAATATAAACAAATATGAAACAGATAAATATCACAAGTTTGCATGTAACCACCTAATCAATTAAAATTTAGGCAGACTATAGTATAGGCTCTAAGGGTCTAATAACCTATCCTATATCCCTATAGTCATGGCTCTGATACCAATCTGTCACACACCCGACCCGCAGCGGAAAAGGTGATCGGGGCATGATTGGGTTATCATCAAAGCTCATGACATTTATTATATGTTTCATATTCATTAATACAATTTAATGGAAATTTACAATAAATGATACAACATGTTCTAACTATCAATCTAAGCTTCTTGGTTCTCTTCTAAGGCATTTCCTATGTTTTCCTTGCTTCAACCTGTTCACCTGTATCATGTGTAAAAGGTTTTTGGATCAACATAAAGTTGGCGAGTGAATCCTATGGAAAACATTTTAAACAAGTTTATCCAATTGATTATAAATAATGTGCATAACCACATATGAGTAAATGTAGATGTAAATTTATTCACACAACACATAATATCAAATATTGCACATACATACATCAAATGATTGTTTTGAGGCACGCGTTGTTCGACTCGTCTCCCACGAGGAACTAATGGGCCTAATGAATGAGTTTTGAGGCACGCGTTGTTCTACGAACTGATGGGCCTAATGAATGAGTTTTGAGGCACGCGTTGTTCAACTCGTCTCCCACGAGGAACTGATGGGCCTAATGAATGAGTTTTGAGGCACGCGTTGTTCTACGAACTGATGGGCCTAATGAATGAGTTTTAAGGCACGCGTTGTTCAACTCGTCTCCCACGAGGAACTGATGGGCCTAAATAATTTGCATACAACTTTGACAATATGTAATACATCACAACCAACAATAGTTACATTCTAGTTTAGATCATATAATGGTATAGCACGAGTTTGCATAAGAGAATTAGTTTAAGCGACACATGATACACCCCAAAACATGAATAAAACGGGGAGTTTGTAAGAATTCACTCACATTGGGTGCGTTCGGTTGATGATGTTGAATGCACGCGAAATGGTTTTAACCACGAGTGAGATTAACCTAGATAAATCGCATTATGGTTTGGTAAGTAAACGGATTTTAATAATCTATTTTAGTAGGATTGTTGGGTGTATTTTTGTGAGTTTGAGGCTATTTTCTAACCTTAAAAATGTTATTTTTAATTGATTTTTAATTAAAATAAATAAATAAAAATAATAAAAAAAAATTTGATTTTTGCTACAATTGACTTTGACCGTTGACTTTGACTGACTGTTGACCGGTTCGAAGGCATATTGTTGTGCGCTGGGTGAGGTCGAACCCGAGACCTCCCGTACGCGTGCACGCAGCTCTACCAACTGAGCTACGTGTCTAACCCGTCATATATCCGATTTTAATTATATATATATATTAATTAGATTTAAACAGAAATCCTTTATTTTAAAAACGATTTAATCCAGAGAACCGGTGCGCTCCACAGGTCTCGAACACGGGACCTGTGGGTTAGTGTACACACAGTCCACCGCTGGACTGTGTGTCTCACTTGGTTATTAACTCGGTTATTAATATACTTAACATATACCTAAAATCAATCCGGTTCAGTTTGCGAAAAAATGAATTTTTATTAAGGCAGCGTGTGAGGAAACAATATTCGAACTCGAGACCTTAGCGTTCAATGTGCACACAGTCCACCGCTGGACTGTGTGTCCAACCCGGTAAATAACTTGATTTTAATTATACTTAACCATTACCGAAACATCGTCTTCTTCACTGGTTTTAACCGGAAGTGACGACTGACTGGTTCGAAGTGTTGATTCAGGTTTCTTTAGCGTTTTATGATTAATTACAGATGAGATAAAAGTAAAAAGAAAGGAAATTAGGCGTGAAAAGTACCGGCTGGCTTTCCTCTGTTTTCTGGCAGAACTCCGGCGACAGCAAACTCTTCCGGCGACGAGTGTCTTGCAGCAGAGAATCTTCAGAAAGCTTACAAAGGGTGTGGGTGACTTCGGTAAAAGTTTAAGGGGTTCAGTAAAGCTCAGAGATTAAAGACTCGGTTTTCCGGCGACGTACAAAATATTTCCGGCGAGTGAGTTTTCGCCGAGAAAGGGTGCGATTTGAGAGTGAAAGATTTCTGGTGAGTTGTGGTTGAATTTATAGGGTAGTATCGAGATGTATGGGGTCTGAATTCGGTCTCAATTCGAAGTCAGCCGTTCTCCGGCGGTTACGGCTGATGTCGCGGGTTCAGACGTCGGTTATAACCGTCGTGGGAGTTAATTCTTCGGTTAACTTGAGCGGAGACGTAAATTAACGGCGAAGTCGTCGGGATTTCCGACGACTGCTATTTGGGCGCAATTGACTGAATTTGACTTCCGAACATTATTATTTGAATTAATTGATTCCTTTTATTAACAGAAAATCAAAGTGGCGGAGCGGTTGATCGGCTGGGTGATAAGTGTTTGTTGAACCGGTACAGACCCGGGTTCGAACCCCGGCAGAAACAAAATATTTTTATTTTGCGATTTTTAACAGTTTTTCAAAAACTAATTATATATCCCCGCATAATAATTGATTGTGTATCGTTTAAAATTGTTTTGGGCATTTAATTCGCAACGAAAATTTTAACTGACTGTTCGGTTGATAAACGGAGCGGGTTTGGTAAATCCGTTTTTGACGGATGTTACAGTATCCCCTGCTTTTTAGAAATTTCGTCCCGAAATTTTAAATAGTGACATATTTAACTAAAAGAATGATGGTGTTTAGTTTGACAGTTACATGCTTAGAAGAAATAAGGGCTTAAGTTTTTGTTTGAGGCGGTAACGTTCCTTGTAAGGGTCAAGTACCCTATTACAGGAATCGCTTTTTGTTGCCTACTGTAAAAGTATTGATAACCAGAATTGATTTGCTAGCTTTGATTTCATGCATAAAAGTTTGAATATGCTTAGTAGGTTAGGGTTATATCCTAAGGCAAAAATTCTAATACTACAATCTACACAAATAAACACAACAACTAATAATTGAATCCACATTCTGATAGCATATATGTTTGAATGGTGACGGTTCCTCTCTCGTTTGTTATGATGGAGAGGTTAGTTTATGTAGAAATGGAACACAGTCCAATTTCTTTAAATAGCGAGATGATATAAATGTAACACAAATTTCAACCAAGGCAATACTAAATCCTACATGGAACTTCTCATAATCGCCTGATAACGCCTCTGATCCTTTGGCAAGAATACTTATATATAGGAAGTACCAGCGGCGTATCCACCATATTCTTGCCAAATTTTCATTGGATTTATCAGTGAATTATGATTAGTCCTATGTGACTCTACAACCAATACAACAAATCATAAATACTGAAAATGATAGTGTCTGTGCGATCAAGGCTCAATCAAACGGAGCCGATCGTATTGCATGTACTGAAAATGAAAATGTCTGTGCGATCAAGGCTCAATCAAACGGAGCCGATCGTTTTGTATGTACTGAGAATGAAAATGTCTGTGTGATCAAGGCTCAATCAAACGGAGCCGATTGTATTGCATGTACTGAAAATGAAATTGTCTGTGTGCTCAAGGCTCAATCAAACGGAGCCGAACGTATTGCATGTACTTGAAAATGAATAACTTAATCTAAACATCAATCACACAAACAGCCTATACATGGAACCTTTCATAACTGCCTGATAATGCCTCCGATCATTTGACAAGAATACTTATATATAGGAAGTACCAGCGGCGTATCCACCATACTCTTGTCAAATTTTCATTGGTTTTATCAGTAAGTTATGATTAGTTCTGTGTGACTCTAAACATAAACAACAACCAGCGCTTGAGTCTTAATTCTGATAGTATACATGTTTGAATGATGACAATACCTCTCTCGTTTATTATGATGGAGAGGTTAGTCAATGTAGAAACGAGACACAACTCAACTTCTTTAAATGATGAAACTGAGATACGTTGTGAGGTATGATGATATGAATATTAAATCAATGAGTATAAAACAAACTGAACTAGTAATTTGCATTAAAATTCTTGGATAAATTTCCAATTGAGATACGTGAAAATTGAGATAACATAAAGGGAAAACATAAAAACTAAGTGGTTGGTGTTGAATCTTGATTTTTGGTGAGAGAAGGCTAGTTAAGTGGTTGGTTTGGACCGTTAATATCTTCAACAGGATTGGCGTTGATGTTATAAACTCTTCCTCTTGCTGGCGGTGGAGCTGGGTTTGTTTGATTTGCTTGGTTAACTGGGTTTGCTTGATCTTGGGCGTTTATGATGTTAACCAAACGAGGGCACGTGTTTCTAAAATGGGTAGGGTCGCCACAATTGAAACAAGCTCGAACATATGGGAACATGGGGTATTGAGGTTGTTGATATGTTTGTATCATGTTTTGAGTAGGGGGTGGGGTTTGGTTTTGAGAGGTGCGGCAAACCTTGCTCAAATGGCCGTAGCGTCCACAATTCGCACATAGTCGACAGGGTGAGGTAGATGGATGGTGATAGAAACAGGTGTTGCATTGAGGGTGAGGTCCAATGTAAGGCTTCTTATTTGGGTAAGTTGAGTTGGGTGCTACTTGAGTGATTGGGATAGTTTGGGGAGGTACAACTTGTGAAGCTGGTTGGTTGCGTTGGGTGACGGCGAAAATTTGCCCATCTCGTTTCCTCTTAGAAATAGGTGGTGTAGAGGATTCGGTTCGGGTGGAGTTTGAGGTTTCGGTTGATGCTTTATCCTTCTTCTTCTCCTCTTTGAAATCTTTGTTCCGGATTCGGTTCTCGGTGAGCGCGGTTGCTAGCTCCATTGCTGCTTCCAAAGTTGCAGGCGAGGTACTTATTACAGAGTCTTGAATCTTTGATGGAAGACCACGAATGTAGTGCTCGATCAAACGGTAGAGGGGAGTGAACAAGTTGGGAACCATTTGATTTAACTCAAGGAATCTCTTGTTGTATGTGGTGTGGTCGCCTTCCTTTTGATTCAAAGAATGGAACTCATCCTCCAATTTCTTGATTTCGCTTCTTGGGCAAAACCGTCTTGTCATGATTCCCTTCAACTCTTCCCAAGTCAAAGTCATAGCATCTTCAACACCTCGTTTGGTCTTCTCTGTATTCCACCATGTGAGTGCTGTTCCAAGTAAACGACCGGTAGCATAACGCACTTTGCGATCATCGGGGCAATCGCAATTTAGAAAAGTGTTCTCCATTTCTTCAAACCAATGGAGGAGAGCGGTGACACCTTCAGTACCTTCGTATTTTGGAGGATCGCAGGATTTGAAATGTTTGTAGGTGCATTTAGTGACTTTTGGGGAAAGATTGACAGTGTTTTGATCTTCTTGTTGGGTTGGGTTAACGGAATTAGCGGTAAGGGCTTGTTGAACTTGAACTACGATGTTGGGTATTACGGTCGCCATTTGCTGAGCGATTTGGGCAGCCATGCGTTCACGGGCTTTTCCTGCTCTCATTTTCCTACGAGCGAGGCTAGAAGACATCTACAAGGAATACATATGAAGAGTATGAGTTGGATGCTTTTGGGTTCGTGGGTCGTGTTTGGGGATGAACATTCATAAAATAAATATAGAAAAATAAATCTACTACATCCATAGGATGTCTTGGGCTTTGCTCGTAATTGGGCCTTGCATGCCGCCATACTTCACCTTCGTAATCACGTGGGCCCCCATGATTACCGGGTTTTTCATATGGTTCGCATGTGTTAGCCTGGTTACGTACACTAAAACCCGGAGAAAATCGAGAAATATGTAACGTATGATATTCGGAATGTGCCCAGGCATGGACACGGTGACATCTCAAAGTGGGGTTAGTTCGAACGACGTTTGGTGTGGCATGCTTTGGCCTAATAGGTCCGTCGTACTCTCATCGTTAGTCCCCAGGTAGGCAAACTGGTCCGTTATTTTGGATTTATACGAATGCCAACCTAGACAGGACGTTCCGACTACCGGTACTTGTACCCTTCCAGTTACTACATGCCCGTCGCAGAACTTACTTTGATGAGATTTGAAAATTGCAACAAAATCCTTGAATAATGAGAGTATGAAAACAAATTGAATATATGAACATTGATATATGTATAATGAATATGTATATAAGCATGTATGTTTGACTGTAATATAAACAAATATGAAACAGATAAATATCACAAGTTTGCATGTAACCACCTAATCAATTAAAATTTAGGCAGACTATAGTATAGGCTCTAAGGGTCTAATAACCTATCCTATATCCCTATAGTCATGGCTCTGATACCAATCTGTCACACCCCGACCCGCAGCGGAAAAGGTGATCGGGGCATGATTGGGTTATCATCAAAGCTCATGACATTTATTATATGTTTCATATTCATTAATACAATTTAATGGAAATTTACAATAAATGATACAACATGTTCTAACTATCAATCTAAGCTTCTTGGTTCTCTTCTAAGGCATTTCCTATGTTTTCCTTGCTTCAACCTGTTCACCTGTATCATGTGTAAAAGGTTTTTGGATCAACATAAAGTTGGCGAGTGAATCCTATGGAAAACATTTTAAACAAGTTTATCCAATTGATTATAAATAATGTGCATAACCACATATGAGTAAATGTAGATGTAAATTTATTCACACAACACATAATATCAAATATTGCACATACATACATCAAATGATTGTTTTGAGGCACGCGTTGTTCGACTCGTCTCCCACGAGGAACTAATGGGCCTAATGAATGAGTTTTGAGGCACGCGTTGTTCTACGAACTGATGGGCCTAATGAATGAGTTTTGAGGCACGCGTTGTTCAACTCGTCTCCCACGAGGAACTGATGGGCCTAATGAATGAGTTTTGAGGCACGCGTTGTTCTACGAACTGATGGGCCTAATGAATGAGTTTTAAGGCACGCGTTGTTCAACTCGTCTCCCACGAGGAACTGATGGGCCTAAATAATTTGCATACAACTTTGACAATATGTAATACATCACAACCAACAATAGTTACATTCTAGTTTAGATCATATAATGGTATAGCACGAGTTTGCATAAGAGAATTAGTTTAAGCGACACATGATACACCCCAAAACATGAATAAAACGGGGAGTTTGTAAGAATTCACTCACATTGGGTGCGTTCGGTTGATGATGTTGAATGCACGCGAAATGGTTTTAACCACGAGTGAGATTAACCTAGATAAATCGCATTATGGTTTGGTAAGTAAACGGATTTTATTAATCTATTTTAGTAGGATTGTTGGGTGTATTTTTGTGAGTTTGAGGCTATTTTCTAACCTTAAAAATGTTATTTTTAATTGATTTTTAATTAAAATAAATAATAAAAATAATAAAAAAAAATTTGATTTTTGCTACAGTTGACTTTGACCGTTGACTTTGACTGACTGTTGACCGGTTCGAAGGCATATTGTTGTGCGCTGGGTGAGGGTCGAACCCGAGACCTCCCGTACGCGTGCACGCAGCTCTACCAACTGAGCTACGTGTCTAACCCGTCATATATCCGATTTTAATTATATATATATATTAATTAGATTTAAACAGAAATCCTTTATTTTAAAAACGATTTAATCCAGAGAACCGGTGCGCTCCACAGGTCTCGAACCCGGGACCTGTGGGTTAGTGTACACACAGTCCACCGCTGGACTGTGTGTCTCACTTGGTTATTAACTCGGTTATTAATATACTTAACATATACCTAAAATCAATCCGGTTCAGTTTGCGAAAAAATGAATTTTTATTAAGGCAGCGTGTGAGGAAACAATATTCGAACTTGAGACCTTAGCGTTCAATGTGCACACAGTCCACCGCTGGACTGTGTGTTTAACCCGGTAAGTAACTTGATTTTAATTATACTTAACCATTACCGAAACATCGTCTTCTTCACTGGTTTTAACCGGAAGTGACGACTGACTGGTTCGAAGTGTTGATTCAGGTTTCTTTAGCGTTTTATGATTAATTACAGATGAGATAAAAGTAAAAAGAAAGGAAATTAGGCGTGAAAAGTACCGGCTGGCTTTCCTCTGTTTTCCGGCAGAACTCCGGCGACAGCAAACTCTTCCGGCGACGAGTGTCTTGCAGCAGAGAATCTTCAGAAAGCTTACAAAAGGTGTGGGTGACTTCGGTAAAAGTTTAAGGGGTTCAGTAAAGCTCAGAGATTAAAGACTCGGTTTTCCGGTGACGTACAAAATATTTTCCGGCGAGTGAGTTTTCGCCGAGAAAGGGTGCGATTTGAGAGTGAAAGATTTCTGGTGAGTTGTGGTTGAATTTATAGGGTAGTATCGAGATGTATGGGGTCTGAATTCGGTCTCAATTCGAAGTCAGCCGTTCTCCGGCGGTTACGGCTGATGTCGCGGGTTCAGACGTCGGTTATAACCGTCGTGGGAGTTAATTCTTCGGTTAACTTGAGCGGAGACGTAAATTAACGGCGAAGTCGTCGGGATTTCCGACGACTGCTATTTGGGCGCAATTGACTGAATTTGACTTCCGAACATTATTATTTGAATTAATTGATTCCTTTTATTAACAGAAAATCAAAGTGGCGGAGCGGTTGATCGGCTGGGTAATAAGTGTTTGTTGAACCGGTACAGACCCGGGTTCGAACCCCGGCAGAAACAAAATATTTTTATTTTGCGATTTTTAACAGTTTTTCAAAAACTAATTATATATCCCCGCATAATAATTGATTGTGTATCGTTTAAAATTATTTTGGGCATTTAATTCGCAACGAAAATTTTAACTGACTGTTCGGTTGATAAACGGAGCGGGTTTGGTAAATCCGTTTTTGACGGATGTTACATGTTCCTTACTAACATGATAAGCCAGATGGAGTTTCCGCCTTTGTGGTGCAAGTAGATTACGGGGATTCTTGAGTCGGCCAGATCCTCCGTTTTAGTTAATGGGGCACCTACTTACGAATTCCAATGCACGAAAGGCATCCGTCAAGGAGATCCATTATCACCGTTTCTATTTTTAGTTGTCATGGAATCGCTTTCATGTATCTTCTCTAAAGCTGGGGAAGCTGGGATCTTCAAATGAATTCAAACTCCAAACGGCGGTTCGGTTCTCTCTAATCTGTTGTATGCAGACGACGCTTTAATTCTTGGTGATTGGAGTAGGGATAATGTGGTAAGTGTCTCACGTCTCCTTAGCGTTTTGTACATGTGCTCGAGTCTTAAGATAAATCTGAAAAAATCTAACATTTATGGGATTGGGGTGGAGGTTACTTCCTTAGCGGAAGTGTTGGGTTGCAAAAGAGATAAGATCTCCTTAACTTACTTGGGGATAACGGTTGGCACGAACATGAATCGTATTATTAATTGGAAACCTATAATGGAAATTTTTTTATAATAGATTATCTTTGTGGAAAGCTAAAACTTTGTCGATAGAGGGAAGACTTACCTTGATCAAGTCGGTCTTGGAAAGTCTACCCATTTATTTTTTTTATATAAGGCGCCAACGGGGGTTATAGATGCCTTAGAAGCTAAAATGAGAAAATTTCTGTGGGCGGGGTTTAGTAACATAAACAAAATGCATTGGGTGGCTTGGGATCGGGTAACGCTACCGAAGAAATCAAGGGGGTTGGTTTTAAACAAACTGAAAGATGTCAACGAAGCGCTCATGGCTAAATGGATTTGGAGATTTAAGGTGGAGGATCAAAGCCCATGGAGAAAAGTGATAGATGCGTCACTTTAAAGCTAGAAGTGGTGCATTTGTAACACACAACCCTTAATCTCGGGTTGTTGGAACAATATCAATAAACTGGAAAACAACTTGGTTTTAAATGGTAAAAGTTTACACAAATTCTTCAAAGGAAAGATTGGGAATGGGAGGAATGTTCTATTTTGGTATTTATGGAGGGTAATGTGGCTCTTAAAGATAAGTGGCCGAGGCTTTTTGAGCTTGAAACCGATAATTTTGTAAAGTGTCGGATAGGGTTGAGCAGGAGAGTGAGGGTTGGCAATGGTCTAGGAATCCGGATTGTTTACGGCTTGTCTTTTTGCGAATAGAATGATGGCCCTTAGTACTTGGTGTAACATACCCCCGTTGTATGTTTTTGCATTTAAAGATCTTATGGAGGCTCACAGTTTTCTTAACTTACGATCTAAAGGAAAAAAAGATAACTCATGGCCTTATAATGGTTACTTGCTGGTGCTTGGAAAAGTAAGAATGAAATAGCGTTCAATAACAAGAGAGTTACTACACAAGATATCATGGGAGAAGTCAAATCTAGAAGACGTATGGTTGAAGAATAGGTCCTCATTAAATTCATAAGTTGGATGGAGTGGTATAAATGTCCGTTATACGTGTTGTAATTGTGTTGTTCTTTGCCCATTTGGGTCGAGATCGTTTTTTGTATGGCCTTTTGCCCTTTTGGGTCGGACACGTTTTGTTAATGAAGTTAATTTAAAAAAATATATAAAAGTTAAAAGGCCCAAGCAAGCAAACATACTTTTATTACTCTAAAGCACGTCTTCACCATCACGTCAACGAGAATCCGATCCTCGGCCGCACGCGGCGAATCCGCGGTTAAGAAATAGAAAACGCACCACCGTACCTACCCGCCACCGAGAAATTGCCTAAACATTACGCACAGATCGAACCTTACTTCTCTCTGCAATATACAAACATGCATTCATACGAGTGAAGATAATAGAGAAATTGAATTTCAAGATCATTTCTATTCTAATTCAATGGAGGTGGACGCCAATTCGCAAACTCAGATTGCTTCCAGAGATCGGAGACCCGATGCTCTTGGAGATTTCAATGTTCTTTCGGATGAAATCGTTTGTTCAATACTCAATTTGCTCTCACCTCGTGATGTCGCTTGTCTTGCTTGTGCTAGCAGGTTCTCAACTTCCACTCTACAAATATGTTTGTTTCTGTACAAGTTTGAGAGATTATCATGCATATTAAATAGATTAAAATATTTTCACACAGATCAGCAACTTAGAATTTTGAGAACATGTGTTGTTGGTATACCGTTTCACTGCCTTGGGCCTCCAATTTTTAGGTTGTGAGACAGAATGGAATGGACTTTTGCGAATTGGAATGTTGATTCGATTTCTTATTTTATTGGTTTCAACAAACAAAAAATGAATTGGAATCAAACAACATAAGGAAATGAATCTACATTCCAATTCCATTACATTCCATGAAACGAACGCTACTTGACAATGAGAGTAAAGAAGCTGTATGCTTGCTTGCAAGGGTTTATCTTTTCACTAAAAATGTGTCTCATAGGATCCTAAGCAAAAATAGGTTTTGTACGAAAAGGGCTCCGATTTTAGAATCTGCTTTAAGCCCCCAAAAGGTTTGAGTGTCCCCTTAATTTGGTTTATGGTGTGCAGTGTGATGTATATCCTATGCAATGAAGAACCTTTGTGGATGAACTTATGCCTGAGTAAAGAAAATCGCGATCTTCAATACAAAGGATCCTGGAAGAGGACAACATTGCATCGGTACATTTCAGATTTTTGTACTTTTTTGTGCTTCCTTTTGGTTCAGATTGTATGTAGGTTTTTAGAGGGATAATGTTTTTTTTCCTCATGTGGCTACAGACTGCAAGTTCTGAATAAATGTGATGATTCCTGCAAGAAACCTCTACACTTTGATGGTAATCTTCATAGTTTTTAATTCTACAGTTTAGATTCGCTATTTGCACTAAAGGGTGTTGTACTACTTTAATCTACAGGATTCAACTCGTTATTTCTGTACAAACGATTTTATCGTTGCTATACGCGGTTGGATGGATTTGCTTTCGATCAAGGAAATGTGGAAAGAAAAACAGACTTTTCACTAGACGAGTTTCTTCAGCAGTATGATGGACAGAAACCTGTATGTCACTATTTTTATATAAAATTTATAGCTTACATTTTAATTTTTACATGTTTAGTTTTTTTGTAACTTATTGAATGCTTTGTGCAGGTTTTAGTTCCCGGTTTAGCTGAAACTTGGATGGCGAGGAAGACATGGACTCCAGAACAGTTATTGATCAAATATGGTGATTCATCTTTCAGAATCTCTCAAAGAAGTGCGAATAAAGTATCCATGAAACTTAAAGATTACGTCTCTTACATGCAAGAACAACATGATGAGGATCCTCTCTACATTTTCGATGATAAGGTTCAGTTATAACGTATATCCATTTTCCCACCTTCTACAAATAGTTAATAAGCAATAAAATTAATATGTAATACCCGACAATTGCAGTTTGGGGAAGTTGCACCAGATTTATTGAAAGATTACAGTGTACCTCATCTATTCCAGATGACTATTTTGATGTGTTAGATAATGATCAAAGACCCCCTTTTAGATGGCTCATCATTGGGCCTGAGAGATCAGGTGCATCTTGGCATGTTGATCCAGCTCTTACCAGTGCATGGAACACTCTTTTATGTGGCCGTAAACGGTAATTGATTATAATTTTGTAAAAACATTTGACACGTGAAGTATATTCTATGATATTTATTTTACTTTTATATGAATAGGTGGGCCCTGTATCCTCCTGGAAGAGTCCCTTTGGGTGTGATGGTACATGTGAACGATGAAGATGGTGACGTTGACATTGAAACTCCATCTTCATTGCAGGTAATAAACATTGCGTTCAAATGCTTATATCAGTTAAGAGTTAATTCCGTCCCTGTGGTTTGTCCAATTATGCCAGTTCAGGCCAAATTTCGATTTTTTACCGTTTATGTCCTTGACATTCTTGAAGCATGCCAGTTCCGTCCAAAACTAAACGTCTGTTAAAACCTGCCATTTAATGAAGAGTAAAAACGCCATTTTCCTTTTTTCTTAAACTCTGTTACAATCCCACCCCTTTTAATAAACAGCAGGTTTTAAGAGACGCCAGTTTTTTGGACGGAACGGGCATGTTTCAAGAATGTCAAGGACGGAAATGGTACATATTAGAAATTTGGCCTGTACTAGCATAAGTGGACAAACCACGGGGATGAAAATGGTACAAATTAGAAATTTGGCCTCTACTGGTCTAATTGGACAAACCATGTGGACGAAAATGGCAGTGAACTTTATCAATTAAGTTACAAGCTGTTGAATATTATTTTGTTTTATTTTTATTATGTCTTAGTGGTGGTTGGATTTCTACCCACTTCTTGCTGATGAAGATAAGCCGATAGAATGTACACAGCTACCTGGTGAGACTATTTACGTTCCAACGGGATGGTGGCATTGTGTTCTCAACCTCGAGACAACTATTGCCATAACTCAGAATTACGTAAATTCAAAGAATTTTGAATTTGTATGTTTGGACATGGCTCCTGGATACCAACATAAAGGAGTTTGTCGTGCTGGATTGCTTGCTCTTGAAGAAAACGCAAAAGTATCTATGGAAGAATACAATTTGATCTCCTCAGAATTGACTAGAAAGAAGAAGAAAGTCAAAATTGATGAACACATGGATGATTTAAGCTTTGATAGAAATGGGTCTGATTTAGAGTTTTCTTATGACATAAATTTTCTGAAAATGTTTTTGGACAAAAATAGAGACCACTATAACTCATTGTGGAGCACAAGTAATTGCATTGGACAGAGAGAATTGAGAGATTGGTTATGGAAGCTTTGGATTGGGAAACCTGGATTGCGAGGCCTAATTTGGAAGGTAGTTATTTTTTACTTTTTGTTATTGCATTTTTTAAGAATTATTTTATTCTGTTTTTTAGATGTTACGGTGAAATTTCAGGGAGCTTGCATTGCATTGAATATCGATAAATGGTATAAGTGCATGGAAGAATTATGTTCCTTCCATAAAATCTCTTTGCCTGCAGATGAGGAAAAGTTTCCGGTCGGTACGGGTAGCAATCCTGTAAGTGATTATAGTTTTTGATGTTATGTGGTACGGTTTAAAGGGTATTTTAACATAATAGTATTCACACTTCCCACAGGTTTATCTTGTCGGTGACAATGTGGTTAAAATCTTTGTGGAGGACGGTTTGCAAGCTTGTCTCCATGCATTAGGCACAGAGGTATGTTTAAGTTTAGTAATGCGAATAAATTATTATAATGAAGTGAACAAATTTCATGGAGTATGGTTTGCATCCCACAGCTTGAGTTCTATGCTATTATGCAAACGTCAGAATCTAGTTTGAAAAACCACGTTCCTAATATTTTAGCAAGTGGGATTGTTTTCTTTGAAAACGGATCATATAAAATAATGCCCTGGGATGGTAAAGGTGTACCTGATGTAATCACAAAACAAAGTACAATTGATGATGTTTTTCCCGACACTGAGTACCCGTTTGGCATCTGGAGCAAAAAGTTATTCGAGT
This sequence comes from Scalesia atractyloides, assembly GCA_947069175.1. Classification (NCBI taxonomy): domain Eukaryota; kingdom Viridiplantae; phylum Streptophyta; class Magnoliopsida; order Asterales; family Asteraceae; genus Scalesia; species Scalesia atractyloides. Next base: position 64,167,491 of record CAMTDV010000014.1, read on the forward strand.
ATAAAACAGCTGGTATGCCATTAGAGGAACTGGTTAGTTTGGGTGGACACTCAAACATTTGGCCCTACATTATCACAAAACGATGCAAAGGAAAAATATTTGCTGAGCTGTAAGTTACCTCAATTCTTTTTCCTGTTTGAACCGCGAACTTCAATGGATGTCGCAAAATGGGTCGGTTTTTCACGTACATACTTTTGACAAATATGTCTACATAAATTTGACGATTTGACGTGTTTCCTTTTTCGTTTGTTTTTTTTTTCGATTTATTTGTTTGACCTGCTTGTGATAAAATATAATTGAACCAACCCATAAATAAGTATATTAGTAGAAACAGCCCCATCTAAAATTCAGGACTAATTATTAAGTTAATGAACTTGCAGAAGAGACGTGCTCCAGAGGAGGAAGTTTCCGATTTAGCTTCCTTTTTAGGGAAGCAGTTACATCACCTCCATGTTTTACCGGTTACTCCGTTAAACGATTTGTCATATCGTCATTTGGAGAAGAAACTGGAGATGGGCCATGAGGCCCATGACAATGGTACAATAGATAATTCAATCCAAAATATCAATCTCCCTGCAGCATCAAAAGTTTTCTTAACAATACTAAATAGGAAAAAGAAGGATGTATCCAGTCGCTTGACTAAATGGTAAGTTAGTTGCATGCACAAACTTTATTTATTTAAATAATAGTCTGTAATCATCAGTTTTACTGATTAATCTATTGATATTTTCTTTAAAGTAAACAATTAATGAATATTTAAATATCGGCTTCATTTTCGTAGGGGTCATCCGATTCCAAGCACATTGATTGAAAAAGTAAATGAGTATCTCCCGAAGGACTTTGTAGAGTTACATAATATGTTTAAGGTTAGTTACTATTGTAAATACAAAGTGACGGTAATTAAATAACTTTCCTATATATAAAACGATACCTTACTGCAAAATTTATGAATTCTTCTGCTTTGTGGTTTAGAATGAGGATGGACAGTTCGTGGTGCATAATTGTTGCTCATGGGTACACACAGATATAATGGATGACAATATTCACTTGGAGCAAGTGAAAGAATCATGGCGTCCTAGCTATATTTATGATTTCAGCAACATGTCTCTCGGTAAGAAAATAGAATTGACACTTAGAAAAACAAAGAACAATGGTTTTAAATTTATTTTCTGCATCCTAAAATCGATGCAAAGTAGACACATATTATTTAAGTGGAAGTCAGTGTTCATGGTCAGGTTCTGCTGATTTTGATTTTGGGCCTACGGTTTCAGAAAAAAAAAAACCGAACCGGCCGGGCTGATTGGGTGTGTTGCACCGGTCGGTTTGGTTTTGGACGGTTTTGAACATTCTTTTTCAATAGCATAGCTTAATAATCATATTCCTAAAATGAAAAACATAGAAATAATAAGTCTTACACGGCCGGTTCCGAGTTCCAAACTGGGGACCAATCTGTAAACCGTGAAGACCGAACCATATATATTTCAAACCAGTCGACTTGCTTCGGTTTGAGCAGTTTTGTCAGTTTCAACAGTTTATGAACATCCCTAGGTGGCACAGTTGTATGTGTTTGATATCCTCTAGCGGGAGTCATTCGTCCTTGGGAACTTACAAAAAGATGGATAACAAACACTGCACTTGATGAAAATAAGCTAATCCGAGTTTAATTATCTTTTTAACATTTTAGGGGATCCAATATTGGATTTGATCCCGATCCATCTAGACATATTTCATGGAGACGTTCAGCTTCTGAAGAAGCTTCTAGAAAGCTACAAACTTCCTTTTGGGAAAAGATATTCATCAGACGATGGCTGCAAAGTTAGGCGAATATCGTATCTAACAATGTGAGTCACTGATAAAGAAATTTGTTTTGTCGTAGATACAATTAGACAAATATATAATTTAGGATTGATTTGTGGATGCATAGGTGCTACTGTATCATACATGAAGAGAACATATTGGGAGCCATTTTCGGTATGTCTAAAGAATTGAGGACAGCAAACTCATGGGAGGAGGTTGAGGAAGCCATGTGGGGCGATCTCAATAAATATTATTAGCAGCTTTCAGGTTGAAATGGTGAAATAATAGATCACATATTCTGAGCCTTGACAGTTTGTGTGTATTATTTCTTTACAACATTTTGTTATATTTATACGTTTGTGTAGTTGCAATGTGTGTTGTGATGTGTCTGTATGTCATGCTCAACGTCATCACCATTCTGTTTAAAAACACCAAATATCTTCTTCAATACCTTCACTCGGGCTTTAGGCAATTCCATGGTTTCATCTGTTAACATAGATTTCATCTACTTCATTTTCATGGGTGAGTTTTAGTGTCATCCAGTCTTTGGATTTCTAGAGAATCACCGCTAACAGTTTTAAATCCCCCTTTCAGCCATGATTAAACTGTAGCACCAGCACAGCCAAATTAATATAGGAGCAACGGTTGGATCTACACATAGTCTCTTATTCACACTATCATTGAAACATAAGCTATCCTCAGTGATGTCCCTTTCATTCAGCACTATCATCATTGAGTGGAAATTTGACATAAAAGTTTTACAACACCTCCAGATAGACAAATAGAGTTAGTGGTCCACTGACAAAGACAAAGCCTACAAAAACACATTGGTTTGAAGGTTTTGGGTTCAGCTTTCATAGATTACAGGATTAGAGAACATTTGTAAACCATAAGTTCTTTTTGTTGTTCATTTACTGTTTTAACCTTAAAACTGTCTTGAAAGACTAAAAGCAGTTCACACCATTTGAAGCAATATAGGCTTCCAGTACTCTCACATCCCTAAATCTTATTCACATTCCTTTTCACTCCTCTTTCTATATGCATCTATGTATCTACAGAGAAAGAGAGGGGAGGGGTGTTTGAATATTAACTCCCTTATTATTATATACTAAGGCTGTTGGGAGTGTGGAGATAAGAGAGGAAGGGGAAGATGCAGGTGAAAGGGATGGGAATAAAACCGGTTCAGCCTTAGTACCTGCTCTGAAGGACAGGACAGGTTGAGTAACCTTTTTTTATAGCAAAAGCTAAGAGCAATAGTTAAACCTAAACATACAACCGTAGATGCTAGCAGATAATTGTTCAAAAATTAAGTATATAGATTCAAAACTGGCATTAACCATCACATAACAAAGTCAACAACGACAATCCTACTAGCTAGTATTTCAACTACAAAATCCCCAAAACCATCAAATTTCATATAAAAACTGGAGGAATCCGTCAAAAATAACAAATCATAAATCTGTCTTGGAAATTACTAGTAAAAAAATTATTATGCTGCAACTGACGGTTTAGAAGCAGCAGAAAGCCGGGATCTCTTCTTTGCCAAGCTCTCACTCCGCCTCTCTCGCTGCTCCTTCAATCTTGTGGCTAGAAGCTTCTGATATTCAGCAGCCTCAGATTTAGCCTTTGCAATTCTTTTCTTCTTGTCTGCAATTCTTGCCCTTTTCCGTTGCAATGTCAATGGCGTTACCAATCTCTGTATTTTTGGTGCTTTACTCACCTCTTTCCCTGTTATTCTCATAATTATTAATTATCTCATCAAACAGACTTTATTATTTTTTTGTACAATTAATAAAAATACTTACCAGCTTTGTTGGTGAAGGTTCTGCGGTATGTATTGACATACTTTCTAACATCATCTTCTTTAGAAAGATTAAAAAGTTTGCGGATTTTCGACGCCCGTTTCGGTCCCCTCATTCTAGGTTTCTCCACATCAGTCAAGCCTGGAAGATCATTTTCGCCCTTTTTCACAATAACCAGATTTAAAACTGAGAAATCTTGGCTCACAATGCACCCACGAACAGACTTTCGCCTTCTTTCTCCATTCCTCCTTCCATACCCACGAAAACAAGGTGTTCCTGTTCATACCATAATATTAAAAATGTCAATAAATTGGCTTGGAAATAGTCAAATATTAGTAAGTTTACTTACCTCTTACTAGCAGAAGACGAACACGCCCTGGAGTCAAAACTCCTTGTTTCATTGGGAACCCCTGTTTGTCACAGCCGCCCATGATTTTGAAAACATACCCTTTGAATTCCTGCAATTTATTAAAATTAATTCATTATTTTATAAAGATATACATGACGGATAATCACGAGTTTTGTACTACCTCTCCCAGAGCATATCCGCTAACTTCTTGTGAGATCCTCTTGTCAAAGAAAGCCCGGCTAGACAATACAGAAAAGAGATTTTAACATATTTAAAGAAAATAGAAAAAAGAAATTACATGAGCTAAAAACTTGTACACAATTCTTGTGAATTGCCATGAATCGTGTTGTCCAGATTTATACATATGGTTGTATACAAGCATTTAATTCACACAATAAAGTACCAAAGTGCCTTGATATCATCAAAAACCAAAGCGTTTGCTCTTTGAACACAAGATATTCAGAACAAGTTCCTAACCCAAAAGGCGGCTCAAAGGTAAATGACAGATAGAACTTTGTAAATGGTCGTTTATCAATCTTTTGATACAACAGATCATAAATATTTACCTCTATATTTGAAAATGAATTCTATGTATTCTATAACAAGTTGCATACACCATATGCATTTTACCATGACAATGACACTACTGTTTATCTTACCAGTATTAGTAGTGGTACAACTACCGTTTGTAATCGGTAGTTTTTTTTAGTATTTTTTTTCTTCATTACTTAGCACACACTGTATGCTGTATGTTATACTTGTAAAAAAAAAATCATGCCACGGATCTCAGCTCCGGAACAGTCCATGTATCTCAACGGATAAAATAAAGGTTTGCCAGTTTGCCCTCGTCCTACTCTGTACTATAAGTGAGATTACATTGGGTACGCTTTTTTTCTTTATCCCTAAACAATAAAAGTTGTTGCAACATGCACTAAGCTGACTACTTCAAATCGAACCAGTAAAGTAGACAACTAGTGTGAAATTCAAACCTTATGTCTGTGCAGTTAATATCGGTGATATATCAGTCCTCTAGTAAAATATCAGTACCGATATTATCGGCGATATTGACTGATATTTGACCGATATATCACCGATTTTAACCAATATAACCGATATATCACTGAATTATTAGTGTTAAATTGCTATATATAAATTCTGCATTATATCAACTTTACCGATATCCCACCGATATCTCATCGAGGTAACCTATATCTCAAATATCTGTCCTTGACCGATATCCGATATTTTACCGCATTAACTGCATAGCCTTATGTTATATACATTCAAATCAAACACTAGCAGAGGTCTAAGGTTTATTCATATCAATTCCAATCGAGAGAGTACTAGCAACTTCACAACAATGAGTTCAGAAAAATGGAACTTACAGCTTCTGATCATCGTCAATCTCGAGCTTCTTCTGGCATCCGGTGGTGGGATTCGCGATATTGAACTACAAAAACGAAATCAATATTACAAATGCAAGTAGATTTCATACTTAATTTTCTATAGATGATGCAAACCTTCATTTTCACCCGGATTCTTGAAGCTGCAGCGGCTAATTAACAAAAACTAGGGTTTCCGCTCACCAGTTGTTATTATACTCCACTGTTTTCTCAGGTTTACACTTTCACCCCCTTGTGTTTTACAACTTGTTTAATTCTTCTAACCATTTATTCATAATATTTTTGATAATACGAGCCAAGTTGCTCGTTGTTTGTGCTAAAAATAAAATAAGCTTGTTTAGTCGACGAACCAAGCACAAACTTCACTTATCAAACTTGAATTAGCTCCCGAACCTAAGCGAACTTATTATTTATATAATTTGTTTATATTCAATGTAACAGTGCTTGGCACTAATCAGAGTTTAAGGAGAGCAGTCCTTAGAGTTAGTTTTATTTGTTACATGTCACTATCAACCCTGACGTCATCAAAGATGCTCAGAGGTTAGAAGTGTAGTATAAATACTTCATTGTATGTACTGTTTTATTTATCTATCAAAAAGATCATTCACCTATCATCTTCTCTGCATTTATGTACTATCATCGTTCATATTGGGCTAAGGGGGAGTTTGTGATTCACATGCAAAACTATAAGTTTGAAAGCATGATGATCAAAACAAACGACCATTAGTTGTGATAAAAGTTTTTCATATATTTCCGCTGCATCTTCTTTTGATTTTTATGTTCACTTTCCATTTTTGAAACAAAAATCACAACTAATTCAAACTTAGATTCTAACAATTGTTATCAGAGCCTGGTCAATCAAAATTTGATTTAACTATCAATTGGATTTGAAAGATCAGCTCTCCCTACTAATTCGTTTGATAGTTTGTGGAAAACAGAGTTTTATTGCATTTGAAAGCTTTTAAAACAAAAATCTGTTGAGAACCATCAGAAATGTCTCAAAACACACCTGATTTCAACATTGGATCGATGTTTAAACCACCGATGCTGAAGAGAAATGAATATTTCATCTGGCAGCGTCGGATGGGACATATTTTAGCTCAACAGAACACCGACTGTTGGCGATCTGTTGTATTTGGACCTCAGATTCCAGTGGTTCTAAGTACAGAAAATCCCAATACTCAAGTGCCAAAAAGTCCTGATAACTACTCCGAGCAGGATTACCAGAAAATAGAATTGGATGCTAAGGCATTTAGCATTGTTGCTTCTGCCTTACCTGATGAGATCTATGCTTGACTGCTCCACTGCAATAGTGCAAAGGAGTTCTGGGACGCACTAAAAGAGAAATTCGGCGGTACTGAAAAGGTTATCGAAAACAATAGAGAAATTCTGAATCAACAATATGAAACCTTTTGTCACGTTAAAGGTGAGTAGTTAACATAGCTAAAGAAACCCTTGACCAACTAGACCGGAATCTAAGTAGATCTATGGAATGGGCTCTGCATAAAAGGGTTAACCCTTCGTTTGGTTTCACGATAGATGACGAATAAAACAGTACTCCGGCTGAACCTGCAAAACAGAACACCGTTAGCTCGCCACGGGGAGAAGGTGGTTCTCTCTGTGACTACCCTCCGGCGTGAGAATAAGTACAGGTAGTCGGAAGTGAGTATTGTAAGAGAGAGAGTAGTTGAGAGTGAATACCTTTCCTTGAACTCCAAGTTATTTATTTATAGCCGGTGTTTGGCGCTAAAAGGAGAGATTGTTAACTTTAACGGAATCTTCTGCTATTCCGTTAATGTTTGTTGGCAATTCGTTAGTGCACACGGATCGTGAGCTCATCAGCGGTTAGGGAGGTGCCACGTGTCAATATGAGATCACTACATCTTATAAATGTGAGCATGCCATCACCGTGATCTTCCTCAGCCGTCCAGATGTTGCCATGTGGCAATTGGTTATAACCGAAAAGATGCTTGCACGATTGGGTGTTAATGGCTTCTAGTAGGTTTCACAGCTGTTACCCATCTATTATTCGCCACGTCTATATTCTGTTACAACATAAAAGATTCCCTTTGCTTCTGCACCAAGTCAAGGATTTTGCTAAGGGACAGTTTCTCATAATTTACTGTTTCCTTGCACGAGAAGCGCAAGTTAGTTAACTGATCTTCCTTCTTCTCCTTGTTGCTTAGCGCAACGTTTGGTGGATACTTGCTTTGATATAAATATATGCGCAAGGTTTGTGCATGAAGCATTATCAAACGAGAATGTTCAAGGTTAACTTTGAACTTGCGCGAGCCCGCGCAAGGTAGTTAAATGAAGCATTTATCCAAAGAGAATGTTTAGGCTTTTAACTTTGAACCTTGCGCGAGCCCGCACAAGGTAGTTATATGATCCTTTCCTCTCTTGGATATTTGGCGCAGAGTTCTAATAAATCTTATTTTGTCAAAGAAGTCTGCACACAGTTTTCTTAGAAGTTATTAATGGGTATGGTTTCCTTGTTTGGCACAAGGTTTTTGGGACCATACCCCTTCAACAGCAGTTCGAACGTTTTTGCTATCTAATTAGTGAACTCAAACTGGTGAACGTTGTATTCTCAAATTCGACTGTCAATAGTCGTTTCCTTCGATCGTTACTAGAAAAATGGGACATTGTAGCTTACGTTACACGAACATCTGTTGGTTTTAAAGAGATGTCACTCACACAGCTTCATGGCATACTCCTCACTTATGAGAGAGAGTTAAACCAGAAAAAAAAGCTACAAGAGTTTGGTAAAATAACTGATGATTACACTTTGGGTAACACAACTTTATTTGGCCAAGAAGAGGGTTCTGGCAGTGGAAAGGATCATGGTTATGATCATTTTATTGATATAACTTCTGGAGGAAACTTTAACTCTGATTCTTACTCACCCAACTATGCATTTACTGCAAGTGGGGAAAACCAAACCTCTGACAATCTCTCTTTTGAGCTAAATGATTTACAACACTTTGAACCATCTGATTTGGAAGAGATGGACACTTTGCACCAACTGACTCTATTAAGTGTTAGAGCTAGAAAATTTTTACAAGAGAACAGGTAGGAAATTCCCTATGTTGCATGGGGGGTTGAAGGTTGGGTTAGACAAGTCTAAAATCAAGTGCTATAAGTGTAATAGGTTAGGAAACTTTGCCAGAGAATGCAGATCTCAAAATTCAGGACCAATTGTAAGATTTCCTAGCCCTAGACCTCAGCACACACAAAGCACTGCCCAGTATTCCCAATATACCCCTGCTCATCAAGTTCAAAACACTGCTCATTTTGCACACCCAGCAACCACTGTCCCAGTGCACTATGTTCAAGCCACTGTTCCACAAATTCAGTATGTCCAAGCACCACCACCCAAGTGCATGTGCAAGCACCTCATGTCACTCAAACTACTCAAACCACTGCTCCGGCAGAGGTTAACCAGCAAAGCTTTTTCACGCAAGGTTTTGTTGATTGGAATAGTTTACCAGAGGAATTAACTGATGAAAACTTTGCTCTTATGGCCAAAATTGATTTTGAAATTAAAATATTTGTTTAATGGCCTTAGAGACAATTGTTGAAGGTGATGAGTGTGTGGAACAAGTGTCTAAGTCTAATGAATTTCAAAGTTGTGATGAAGGAGTGGTTTCAAAAGACACCGTGATGAAGAAAAGAACTCTCTATCTGATCCATGGGATATAGATATGTGTGAAGATGATTGTGACTGTGCTCTCATGGCTTCTTCTAAGGTATCCCCCCAAATCCTCAAAGATCTTTGTTCTGAAAAATGCATCATAGCTTTTGCAAACATAAAAAGGGTAAATGAAAACCTTAGAAACAAAATTTTGGAAGATGAACTAAACTTTGAAAAACTCACAAAAGAGTTGAAAAGAAAGTTAGTTAACAAAGATTCTGAAATCAACAGCCTGAAGCATGAGGCAAGCATAACCAAAGACCAACTTCAAACTATGGTAGAGAAATACCAAATTTGCAAAAAGGAGTTAGAATCCACAGAAATCACATGTGAAAAATGGGTTGAGTCTTGTAAAGGTTATGAGATTATGTTGGAAAAACAGATCAAGAGCAACATAAAATTTGGTATGGTTTTAAAAACAATGATCAAATTTCTGAAAATGATGCTAAAATTGAATCTGGGTGGTTGAAGTTGTCCCCAAAAACTTGGCTGGTGAAGAAATAAAAGTCACTGATAAGAATGGAAACAAAATCATTTTGGAAAAACGTGAGGGATCCTCTACTTTTGAGGAGGTTGAGAAATATCAATTTAAACCCACATGGTCAGATGAGTGTGACATTTTAGAAAACTTCAAGCCAATGGACTTCACAACCATTGAAGGTGTTAAAGCACCAAAGGCAAGAGTCATTCCTATTAAGGATCTTCCAGCAAATGTTACAACATCTACTGAAAGGTTAAAAACTTTTTTTAAAATTTTGTGAGAAAAGAAATCATGTCACTGAAAACTGTTTTCTTTTGAGAGCTTATGATATAAACAAAACTTGTGTGATCCCAATTTTTTTCAAAATGCATCATCTGTGAACAAATCACAAGACCCAGGAGTGTGTTTATCTTAAAACCTATGATAAAAAGGTAAAAGAGATCAAAACAAAAACTTTAGAAAGTCAAAGTTCAAGTTCTGCTAGAAATAAATCTAAGCAGACCTTTGAACCAGTTGAAACATCTGTTACTAAAGCACTAACCAAAACCTCTGTTCCCAGAGAGATATAAGTGACAGATGCACCACCTGCAAACAGATTTCCTAGAGGATATGGCCAACCTGTTTATCAAAAGGTTCCTCTTAGCTATGAGGGTAACAAGAAACCCTCAAAACCAAGGGTCAATAAGCATCCATATGGTTACCAACATCTGACAGAAAATGGTTCACAACAATGGTTACAAAGACAAACTCAAACCACTGACCATTTCCTGAATTTAAAATTGGATCATCTGTGACCCCATCCAAAGCCATTTTGGCTTTGGAAACCCACCTGAACTAATTATTTACTTGTGTGCAGGGAGCTTCACTTGCCTTGATAGTTTATGGTATGTAGATAGTGGAGGCTCCAGGCACATGACAGGATGTAAAGCCCTGCTCAAAGACTTCATGGCTCGTGGAGGGGGTCCTTTGGTAATAATTCAAAAGGAAGTGTGGGTCTGGTGTGTTCAAGCGGAACTCAAATTGAATGTAAATCTGATTGACAATCTAAAATTCAGTCTTCTAAGTGTTTCACAAATGAGTGACAAAGGATATGGATCCTTCTTTACAAAGAAAACATGTTAGATTGTAAGACCAGAAGTTGTTAAAAAATTGATCAAAATTGCTGAGAGTAAAGCACAACTTGTTGCTCACAGGAGTGGCAATGTGTATGTGGTTGATATGTTGAAAGATAAGCCAATGTCTAATGCATGCTTGTTCTCAGTTGCCTCAAACAAAGAGACAGAGCTATGGCATAGAAGACTTGGGCACACAAATCTCAAAACTATCTCCACTCTCTCAAAACAAAGTCTTGTCAGAGTTTTACCTCAAAAACAATTTACTTGTGAAGAGCATTGTGTTTCCGGTTTAAAAGGTAAACAACTTAAAAGCTCTTACAAGTCCATTGAAGAGTCCAAAACAACCCAATGCTTGCAATTGCTGCACATGGCAAAGCGAATGTACTGTTTAGTCATTGTTGATGATTTTCCAAGGTTTACATGGACTTTCTTCATGCATTCTAAAGATGAAACTACAGGCATTTTGCAAAATTTTGTAAAACAAGTTGAAAAGCCATTTGACCTACCAGTAAATTTTTTTAGTAGTGACAATGGGACAGAGTTTAGGAACAGGGAGTTGGATGCTTTCTATGAGTCAAAGGGATTGTTAGACAATATAGCATCCCAAGGACTCCAGAACAAAATGGGTGGTTGAAAGGAAAAATAGAACTTTAATTGACTCAGCAAGAACTATGCTATGCTCAAAACAGAGTTTGATTAACCCCAGACATCAAAAGATTGCCTATGAAATTCTTTACAAAATCAAACCTCTGATCTCATATTTCAATGTTTTTGGTTGTCCATGCTTCATTTTAAACTTAAAAGATTCAATTTCAAAGTTTGCAGCCAAAGTTGATTGTGGCCATTTCCAGGATACTCAACCACTTCCAAAGCCTATAGAGTTTTTAACTCTAGGACAAAGTGTGTTGAAGAAACTTTGAATGTGAAGTTCAATGAACTTTCTTCATTAAGACGGAACGGTTAACCAAAAACAACATAAATATTTTCATTTCTCTCCGTTTTCGTGTATACATACATTTTCTTTATAAGATAAATTTGCGCATAAGATTTATGCACAAATTTAGAGGGATAGAGAGTCATCTGTATATATGGAGAAAGTAGAAAAAGATAAAAAGAGTTTGTTGCATATTAGGCATTGTTTTAGGGGGATACATGAGAAAAAGAGAAACATCCTAAAACAATGCATATAAGGGAAATGAAATAAATGTTCGTGCTAAAAGGCTTGACTAACACATGTAAGGTGTTATAACTGAAAAAGACTAGGACCTAATGTGATATGTCGATAGGCTTGATGCTCAAAGTGATAAAAGATACTAAGTGACACAAACATAAAGAACTATGTATCATGTTGGTCACATATCATAGGCGTATGACTTTATAATCTTAAATCTTGTGTTGATAGACAGCCGACGTCTGAAGTTTCGGGTCTTTATGTTGTTGAGTCATCCGGGGATATCATGGTTGTCCTTTTGTTGCATCCAGATTATATGCAAACCTAGGCACAGTCAGGATATCTTAAAAGAGCCAAAGAGGCCAAAAACCTTAAATGAACATAAATTCACAATGAGTGAATTCCATTGAGCTAAAAAGCTAAATTCGTACCAAAAAGGTATTTGCCTAACCCTCGTTGGACACAAATATCGGTCACTCTACTGTACGAAAATACTGACCTGTTCACCAATAGTCTGACGTTGTAATTCAAAAGGATGATCTCAGTATACTCACCTGCTACAATGAATCATTGTGCTTACCTTGATCGCATGGGTATGTCATGGAATGGGACACACAGATATAATAGTATAATATTACCTTAAACATATCACGAAGTGGAAAATTGAAAATTGAGCGTCAAAGTTTAAGTGGACAAACATATTGGCAATCACTTAGACCAAACTTAATAAGTTCGCACCGAAAAGTGGTCCTTGGTCCGCCTGAATATGATCTTGATCCCATTGCAATCGTAATTGTATATTATCGTTTGAGTTAGTTTCTTTGTTTACTTGCGTTTATGTTTATGTTCTTGTTTATTTGAAAAATTAAAAAAAAATTAGAAAATTCAAAAATACAAAAATAGAGTGTTTAATTTGTTTTAATTTAAGTTCAAAATTTTAATCATTTTTGAAGATTTGACTAATCATCAAAAGTTGAAAGAAATTTGAATTGTGAAATCCGAGTTCAAGTACTTGGATGTACCAAATGTTCATGTGATACTGTCCTCTGTTGCATAAGAAATGTTTGCTTATAAATTTCTAAGAATTGTGCAGAACTTAATTAAAATCAAGAAACATGGGTTGATGAAGATTGAGATGCTGTTAAGTTGCTGACAAAGCTTGAAGCATCACATCAACAAAATGTACTTGAGTCAGAAGAACCAGATGCAAGTCATCATCTGACAATGATAGTACCTTTGAAGAAGTACAGGTGAATCTGCTTGAATGAGAAAGATTGAAGAAGAAAAGAGTTGTTGAGAATCCTCCCCTTACATTCTTTTTAAGAAAGGATGTTCAAGCAAAAGCTGATCGTGATAAAGAAGAACAAAAGACCCAAATTTGAAGACATGAAGTATCTTCCCACAGAGACACGATGAAGACAACAGTTTTATAAAGACAGCATAAACTTAGGGGGATATTGTAAAGCCATATAATTTAGTAGGTTTACGCTTATCTTTATCAAACATAAGTATAAGCTATTAGGCTTACCTTTTTAGTGGATTAGATAGCATTGGGTTAAGCCATGTGGGCTAATTAAATGTTTTGGGCTTATTTAGTTAATAGTGTGCATGTGGGCTTGGCCAGTTTGTATTTAGGTCACCCTATGTAACTATAAATAGGGTGAGCCTAGGTCATTAGAAGGTAGTTGTTGCTAGGGTTGTTCGAGTGTCTGTTATTCTTAGCATTTTTTAGTTGTATGATAGTTGTACCGACGAGTTTCATACTCGTGTGCAATCTAATCAGTTTGTTTGTTCTTATTCTTGTCACTTTCATTAGTATTCCGCAATTTTGATTGTGTTAGTGATATCCAATTGGAGTTTTGGGACATACAACAACCAACACCACCACCACCTCCACCACCACCTACAGTCGCTATCATCTTGCCGGAAACCATATTTGAAACCATGACCTCCTTCGACCACTTATTGCGTATTTCGGATCTAAAACCACCATTACACCATCCAATGCCATCGCACCACCGCCCACCACCATCGCAACCAGTTTCTCTACGGTGTGTCGGAGTTCTTTCTCCGTCCACCGTTGTTAATCGGAGTTCTTTTGTAATTTGTGTTTTTTTTATTTTCATTGCGTTTTAGGTTATCAAACTTCAATTGTGTTTTTCACCTCATTATGTTTTAGTTAGAGTTCTTCTTTTCATTTTCGTTCTTCTGGATGTAAAAACAAAAGTTTGACCATGTTAGAGCAGATGCATGACCATGTTAAAACCCATTGCGTTTTAAAACAATGCAAAATCTTGATTTTGTGTTTCATCGTGTTTTAGAACTGGAGTGCAAAGAACATGTTCATGCTAAAATAGAAGCATGGTCATGTTGGAATACAGGCATGGCCATATTAAAACCCGTTGTGTTTTAGAACCTATAGTGCAAAATCTTAGTTTAGGTTTCATTGCATTTTATGGGTGCAAAGAACATGATCATGCTAAAATAAAGCATGATCATGTTGGAACAAAGGCATGACCATGTTAAAACCTCATTGCGTTTGAGAACCTGGAGTCCTTTTTAGAACCTGGAGTGCAAAGAACATGATCATGCTAAAATAGAAGCATGATCATGTTGAAACAAAGGCATGTCCATGCTCAAATAAGAATATGACCATGTTAAAACCCATTGTGTTTTATAACCTCTAGTGCAAAATCTTGATTTTGGGTTTCATTGCATTTTAGAACAGAAGTGCAAAGAACATGATAATGCTAAAATAGAAGCATGATCATGTTGGAACAAAGGCATGATCATGTTAAAACCTATTGCTTTTTAAGGACAATGCAAAGAACATGATCATGCTAAAATAGAAGCATGGTCATGTTGGAACAAAGACATGATCATGTTAAATCTTGATGAAGAAACCCTAGATCAACTAGACCGGAATCTAAGTAGATCTATGGAATGGGCTCTGCATAAAAGGGTTAACCCTCCGTTTAGTTTCACGATGGATGGGAATTATACAGTACTTCTACTGATCCTGCAAAACAGAAGGTTTCACAGCTGTTAGCCATCTATTATTCGCCACGTGTATATTCTGTTACAACAGAAAAGATTCCCTTTGCTTCTGCACCAAGTCAAGGATTTTGCTAAGGGAAAGTTTCTCAGGATTTACTGTTTCCTTGCGCGAGAAGCGCAAGTTAGTTAACTGATCTTCCTTCTTCTCCTTGCTGCTTAGCGCAACGTTTGGCGGATGCTTGCTTTGATATAAATATCTGCGCAAGGTTTGTGCATGGAGCATTATCAAACAAGAATGTTCAAGGTTAACTTTGAACCTTGCGTGAGCCCGTGCAAGGTAGTTAAATGAAGCATTTATCCAAAGAGTGTTCAAGGTTAACTTTGAACCTTGCGCGAGCCCGCGCAAGGTAGTTAAATGACGCTTTCCTCTATTGGATATTTGGCGTAGAGTTCTAATAAATCTTATTTTGGCAAAGAAGTCTGCGCGCAGTTTTCTTAGAAGTTACTAATGGGTATGGTTTCCTTGATTGGAGCAAGGTTTTTGGGACCATACCCCTTCAAGTCCCCCAGTCCAGTGTTGCTCCTATGTAAGAATAAAAAGTAGGTGGAGCACTGGACTTAAGATAAATGTGCTGCGCTAGGTAAGGACTAGCTTTTTGTTGCTTTATGCATCTTGATGAGTGTCGTAAGTGAATTTTGAAAAAGTATTTGAATTTCAAATATACTTAGACACGTGTCATTATCTGGATGGGGTAGTTGGTGACGACGCACGTTCCTGAGACGTGGTGGTACTGTTGACAGGCTGTCGACAGTACATGTCTTACCGTATTTAATGCTTTTCGGCGACACTCGCGCGCGTGGGGCGGTTACTGTTCCCTACTCGCCCCTGCGGTTACTTGGGGATACGTGATGGTCGCAAAAGTCGTTGCAGTCAAATCGTGCATTAATTGCGGTTAGTATATAAAGGGATCAACGATCCATTTGCTTCCTCACCACATCACAACTTGAGAGAAATTTAAGAGAGAAACTTGTGTTCATATCTTCCGGCGATCTTCAAAGTTCTCTTAAGTTTTCTTCAAAGTTTTTGTTATGGCCACCGGTGCAAGCTCTGTTGAGATGTCATCGTCAAGTTTACCACCGTTGAAGTGGTCGAAGAAAGATTTCGATAATCTTGCCACCAACTTTCTCTTTGCTCCGTCTTGGAAGGCATTTTTTCGGGTGGCGAATGCCACGGCGGCTGATGCGCCGGACGGCTACATATCTTCCGGCTTCCGGTGACCCATTTCTTGCTGGAAATTCTCAGTTTTTACAAGATTCACATTTCTCAGTTGAGCCCAATGGGAATGGTGAGGATCCGGCATTTTGAGTTAGTTTGCCGGTCGATGCAGATCGTGTTGTCGGTCGAGAAGTTTAGGGTTTTCTACCAGCTGCACTGCTTGTTGGGTTTTTATTCGTTCCAACAGCGTGTGCAAGCCAAAAGGTTGCTGTTGGTTCCACCGAAGTCCTACCACGACCGGAAGCAAAAGTTCTTCTTCATCAAGGCGGCGGTGATCCTGATGAAGATGATATTCCGGGCCGGTGATGAGATCGAGTTGGAGACCCTTCCCATACATGCCGACGAGGTATGGTATCAAGATATTAAAGATGTGCCCAATATCGTTTTGCCGGAGAGGGCCCTCATCGCCGCCGGGGTGAGTATTTTCTGGAAGAAGGAACGCCGGGAAAAACCGGTGTATACCGAAGATGGAACTGGTATGTAACCCTTTAACTTCCTAGCAATATCTTTCAATAAATATGTACTGATGCAAAAATGTTTGTTATGTAGCTGCGCCTCTCTACTTGGTCTCTTTCATGAAAGATAGAGGGAAAATGGTCGTCGTGCCTCTTGCTGATGGCGAGGAAACTTGGTTCTCGCAAATCTTAGGGAACTTTGAGTTGCCCAAGAAGGAGGATCTGGAGGCGCAACCTTCTTCGAAAACTGGTAACTAAGTTCTTACAAAGCCTAAGTTGATATTGCAATATTACTCTTGAACATTTTTTCCAAGTAATATTGCAATATAACTAATGGCGCAACCTTTGCTCAATATGATTGATTATGTAGGTGATTTGCTAAACTTGGGCGTAGGCCCTGATTCGAAGAAGAAGAAGAAACCAACTGCTGATGCAGCTGCTGCGCCTCCTTCCAACCCAGAGCAAAAATCCAAGCCATCAGCTGCTGCGAAAGCTGAGGGCAAGAAACATACGTGTCTCGTATCTGACTCGTGGTGCGATTATGTGGTGGTGTCGGACTCACTGGAGGGTCTTGCGCCTGTAGGTTCGAAGAAACCAAAGCCCGAACCCGTTGACACCTCCTCTCTTCCAGCTGCGAACCCAGATGATCCCTTGGAAGTACCTTCTAGCCCGGAAGTGGCGTTGAAGCGCACTTCCAAGAAGAGGAAGGAGGCGGAAACTAAAACCCTTGCACCAACAAAAGTTGCGTGCCCGCGTCTCAGAATACGTTTGGTTTGTTGCGCGTTTCTGTCAAAAAGTTGCGCAAAATCTCATACTTGGTATTTGTTGACATGTTTGCATAAAAATGATGAAGGCTGCGCCGGCCACCTCATCTGCTATATCGTCGCCGCGCAGGCCTGAGAACGTTGAAGAGGAAGATGCGGGGCAAGAAACTCCTGTTCTTGATGCCGACCCCATCGTCCCGGAAAATATAGAGAAAATGGCTCCGGAAGAAGAGCCCAAAAATTTTGATGCTGAGAATCCTGCTGGAGAGCAGGCTAAAGATACGGCTACAGATGCTGGGGAACCGTCAAAGTTGATATCCAAGGGAGCCGGACCCTCAACACAAAGCGAAGGCTTTGTGTTTGTTGAGGATTTGGAAGAGGAGTCGCCTATTCGCCCAGAGGAGACGCCTGGGGATTATTATTATCGCTCGTATTCTGAGAGGCGGGCCTCTGCGATTCATCAGCCTGTGTGGAAAGTTAAGCAGGGCGATGTTTTCACCGATTGGCACTCCTGCAGGGAGTGGTATAAGGGCATCTTCGGCGGAGGTGAAGCGCCAGGAAGAAAAAGACCATGAGGCTACTTATGAGTCATATCTGCAAGAGTCTGCCCTTGCCTCGTCCATTATAAATAGAATTGTGCGCAAATGGCACAGCATGAACAAGGAGTGGGATGAGGTTGAGCTCGAAAAGGCGAAGACCAAATTTGAGAAGGAGAAGACGTTGAAGATGCTTGTTGATTTTGAGGCGGAAAAGGCCCGGTTTGAGGAAGAGAAGAAGACTGAAGAATGGGCTGCGCTGTCTTGGAAGCGCAAGTGTGAGGCTTCTGCTGCGCAATATGCGGACGAGCGCAAGCGCTTTGTGGAGGCTTGTGAGCGTGACAACAAAGAAAAAGCTTCTCTGCGCAACGAAATTGAGAAACTCAAAAAAGAGAAAGCTGATGCAGTTGCGGCAGCAGAAGAGGCGCGCTCACACAGAGAAAGGAGCGAGCAGAATGAGGTATCAACCAAAATGACTCTTCTTCTTTAGAATAAAGAAATTAATGATCTAACTGCTATGCTCTTTGACCAGGCGCGGCTGCAAGCTGAGGTTGATAGTTTCAAGAAAGATATCAACCTTCACCGAACAGAGAAAGCCGAGTTGACCCGCCGTTTAACTGAAGGCAAACAAAAACTTAATGACACAGAGGTCGCTCGTGCTACCGCAGAAAGCTTGGCCGAATCTCTCATGAACCAGCTTACCTGGTTGCGGGAGTATGGGATTGTGGAGGTAATATTCCCTTTTCTTTATATGTCTAGTTTGATTGTCACAACATGTACTAATTGTATTTGTGTACATATCGCAAATGCCATCCTTAACTCTACGGAGTTGGATGAGAGAGTGGCAGAATTGATGATGGCGGCGTGCAATGACTGTCATGCCGAGGGCTATAGAGAATGCACTTTGCACGTGGTCCATGCGCTGAAGACCAAATGGGATACCAGCCGTGCTGCCACGCATGGGCTGAATACTGCCGCCATTTATTCTGCTGCCAAAGAAAAATATGATCAATTGCAAATTCTGATTATGGACCTTGTGGACGCTGCGCTGCAACAAGACGACTTTGTTGATAAGCTAAAGGAGATCTTTTCTTCAACAGAGAAGCAGGCGGGAACCAAGTCCATAGAATAGGAAATTTGTAATTTTTTACTGTATGATAACTTGTAACGTTGTGCTTCTGCGCAAGTATTGTGAATATAATATATTTCAGTTTTACAATGTTTTCATGGGACCAATTACTTGTGTAGGATAGACAAATGAACAATTTCTTTTCTCATGTGTGAGCGTAAGTATTAAGTTAGCTTGTGGCTCATGAGTTTGTGTTTTTGTTTATCCAAAGGAATTGCATGCATTTGTAAATGAACATATATAAGACTGTAAGTAGTGGCAAAGTATTTTATTCATACTGATAAAGCACAAGGCTATGGCTGCCACTAAGATTACATAACAAAATAAAGTAAGCAGTCTCGTTACGCAACGCTCAGAAGTTGCTTAGAGGACTGAGATTACATATAACATCGGCGTAGTTGTTGGGCGTTCCAGGTTCTAGGAACGCTAGATCCGTCCATACGTTTCAGAGTGTACGCGCCTTCTCCCAATACTTCATTTATCACGTACGGACCTTCCCATCGCGGGGCTAACTTCCCCGATTTTTCAGCATTCGACGCTTCATTATCGCGATGAACAAAGTCACCAGGCAAAAAGGAACAAATGCGCACCCTCTTGTTGTAATACTTTTCAAGCTGGGACTTGTATTTAGCTTTGCGAATCGCTGCATTTTCTCGTCGCTCTTCCAATAAATCTAGGTCGATGCGCCGTTGTTCTTCGTTATCTTGTATTTCCAAAGCTAGCATTCTTGGAGATGGTAACCCAATCTCGGCAGGAATCACAGCTTCCGTGCCATACACAAGGCTAAAAGGAGTTTCTCCAGTACAGGTCTTGTAGTTCGATGTGCCCACAAGATGCTAGGCAATTCATCAACCCACCCCCGCCGCGCCGTGCCAAGGCGGGCCTTGATACCGTCGACCAACTGTTTGTTTATGCTTTCAACTTGACCATTTTCTTGTGGGTGCAACAGAAGCGAAAACATGCTGGATTCCCATTTCAGTCATCCATGTTTGCAACTCTTGAGCCGTTAAATTTGGACCGTTGTTTGTAATAATGCGCATGGGCAGACCAAAACGGCAAATAATATATTCCCAAATGAATTTGCGAATTACCATCGCTGTAGTAGAAGCTAAAGGTTTAGCTTCAACCCATTTGGTGAAGTAATCGACCGCAACGATGATAAACTTTACTGCGCCGGGCGCATTTGGAAATGGTCCCACTAAATCAATGGCCCATTGTTGAAATGGCCAAGCTGTTGTGACGGGTACCAAAGGATTCTTTGGGCGCAACGTTTTAGGGGCATGCCTTTGGCAGGACATGCACTTGCGCAAGATCTCTACCGCGTCAACGTATATTCCGGGCCAATAATGCCCTGCGCTTTTTACTTTGGCTATGACCATGCGCGGCCCAGAATGTATTCCACATAGCCCCTCATGAATCTCTCTGATCAAGTATTGCGCGTCATGTTTGTTAACGCAGCGGAGTGAGGGGCCCATGTAAGAGCGTCGGTACAGAATACCGTCAATCATTTCGTAATTGAGGGCTTTGCATCATAACTTACGTGCTGCGCTTTATCTTCTGGTAAAGAACCATGTAACAAATACATCATTATTGGAGACATCAATAATTTATCTCCTACTTCGACCATTGTCACTTGTCTGAGAGGGACCGACGGATTACTTAAAACCTCGATGCGAACTTCTTTTGCCAAATGTTTGAAACTAGTTGCTGCGAGTTTACTTAAAGCGTCAGCATGCTTGTTTTCGCTTCGCTTGATGTGTGTGACTTTAAATTGTTGGAACTGTGCTATAAGAGCCTTGGCTTGCGCCAAATATAAAGCCATGATATCTCCCTTTGCATCGTACGTTCCAATTACTTGCTCAGCAACTAGTAATGAATCAACATAGGCTTCTAAATTTGTTGCACCCATTTTGATAGCGAGGCGCAGGCCTGCTAGAAAAGCTTCATATTCGGCCTCGTTATTGGTGCTTTTAAAATCCAGCCGAATTGCATATGTAAATTCCGCTCCCTCTGGACTCATTAATCGAAGACCTGCTCCAGCCCGATCACTATTAGATGCGCCATCGGTGAACAATGTCCAGGCTCTATTGTCAATGACTGGGACTGAATTTTGAATTGCTTGGCATTCTTCAAGTTTATCAGCGGGAATCTCAGCAATGAAATCTGCCAAAACTTGGCCTTTGATAGCTGGTCTAGGTTTATAACAGATGTTATTACCTCCCAATTCTATTGCCCATTTTGCAAGTCGTCCCGAAACATCTGGTTTGGCCAGGACTTGGCCAATGTGAAAATTTGTTAAAACTGTAGTAACATGTCCAGAAAAGTATCTTCGTAGCCTGCGCGAAGCATGGACCAATGCTAAAACTAATTTCTCCATGATCGAATACCTTGTCTCTGGATCGTTCAACATTTTGCTGATATAATAAATTGGAGATTGGACCCCTGAGCGTTCTACCAACAAGACGGCACCTACGTCTACCTTATATGCAGCAAGATATAAGACCATGGGTTCTTTTTCACGAGGAGCAGTAAGTGTGGGAAGTTGAACTAAACAATCTTTCATCTGCTGGAAAGCTTGATCAGCTTCAGGAGTCCATGAGAACTCTTTGCTTTTCGTACAATTGCGCAAGGTTCGAATGAATGGATAAGATTTTGCAGCATGATTGGGAGGAAACGGTTAGCGCAGCTAACCTTCCTACCAAACGTTGCATCTCTTTGATGGTAGTAGGAGAAGACATTTTTTGTATTGCATCGACCTTTTCGGGATTAACTTTGAAACCGTCTTTGGTGACAATGAAACCCAAAAATTTGCCCTCCTCCATGCCGAAGGAGCATTTGCTGGGATTTAACTTTAGATTTACCTCGCGCAGAGAATCAAAAGTTCTTTGGATGTTGTCTAGCATAGTGTCTTCTGAATTAATCATAATGACCAGATCATCAATGTAGACTTCCACAGTTTTCCCAATGTCATCTCCAAACACTGTATCCATCAATCTTTGATAAGTATCTCCCGCATTGCAGAGACCAAAAGGCATCTTGGTATAACAAAAAATGCCCTTCTCCGTGCGAAAAGCGGTTTTATCTTCGTCTTCTTTTTCATCAAGACTTGATGATAACCTTTATAACAATCCAGAAAACATTTCCAGCGAAAGGAAGCTAATGAGTCAACCTTTTGTCAATCTCAGGAAGAGAATAAAAATCTTTTGGACACGCCTTGTTTAGATCTTTAAAATATATGCACATCCGCCATCCGCCATTATGTTTCTTTACCATGACTGGGTTTGCCACCCAGGTCTGGTATTTGACTTCGCCCAAAATACCAGCATTTAATAACTCAGTGACTTGTTCGTTCATTGCCTCTGTCTTTTCTGACCCGAGGCTGCGCTTTTTCTGCACAACTGGCTCTGCTGATGGAAATACATTCAGGCAATGTTCCGCAATGTCGCGCGGGACACCCACCATGTCGGCAGGTGTCCAGGCGAAAATGTCTTTGTTGCGGAACAACAGTAGTTTAAGCTTTGCGCGAATTTCAATACTGACTGCGGGCCCTAATAAGATTGTCTGCTCAGGGTACTTATTGTTGAGTACCCACTTTTCTGGTTCGTTGCTTGGCAATGTCTTGCCAGCCTTCACAACTGGTTCCTCAATTGACATGATTTCTTTCCGCGCATAAAGTATAGCTACACCATTTGGTGTCAGAAAACCACAAGCAGCATGCGGAGCGGAGGTAATCATACTAAAATCACGTTGCGCGCGGCGTCCCAATAATACATCGTGACGGGAAGTTGCCGGCATCACCATGAAATTGACGTTATTCGTCCGAGAACACCTCCCAGCAGATAACATAACAGGAAAAAGGATTTGTCCTAGAGGAAAGACAGCCTCATTGCAGAACCCAGTTAATGGAAAATCATCTGGTTCCAAGCGTGCCTTATCCTCAGGATCTAGTTGCTTGAAGCACTGCTCATACATGATATCCATGGAACTAGCCGGATCTATAAACATATATTCTGTTTTGTAGTGCCCAAAGATACCGGTGATAACTATTGGTCGGTCTTCTTGAGGACCTCTTGGAACGATAGGAAAAATGACTTGCTGTTCG
This sequence comes from Scalesia atractyloides, assembly GCA_947069175.1. Classification (NCBI taxonomy): domain Eukaryota; kingdom Viridiplantae; phylum Streptophyta; class Magnoliopsida; order Asterales; family Asteraceae; genus Scalesia; species Scalesia atractyloides. Next base: position 64,190,562 of record CAMTDV010000014.1, read on the forward strand.
CGCCAAGTGTTGTTTTGAATATGTTGAAGGCTACGCTTGCGCGATGATCCACCTTGAATCATGGAAACGTGATGTTTCATTTTCTTGTTACTAGGCCCTTCGTTCTCGCGTGTAATCTGTTTAATCTCTTTGCGCACATTTTGAACTAGATGTGTAAGCTTCCCACTCTTTATTGCTTTCCGAATCTCTGTGCGCAGACTGATGCAATTATCTGTTGTGTGGCCGGTGTCTCTATGATAGTCACAGAACAAATTTGGGTCTTGCCCTTTTTTTGTTTTTCATTGGTTGTGGTTGTTTAAACTGATAATTCTCAGTACTGAGAACCTCAGCTGGCGATTTCATTAAGGGAGTCCACTGACGTTCCCTATCCTCTTGTTTAATTGCTTTTTGAGTGGTTATCTTGTTGATTGTTGCTCGCGCATCAATTGGTGAATACGGAGAATATGAATTCTGACTTGACTCTTTCCAATTTCTCTTATACTTGCGACTACCTCTACTCAGGTCTTGCGGACGGTTCTGAGGTAGAGGTGGTCTATTAGAACTTAAGTTGCGCTCAGTCTGGGCATAGACCTTGGCTGCCGCCATGAGTTTATCCCAGTTTTTTGGAAGGCCAGTTGTACCAGACAACACTTTAATCATTTCGTCGCACCTTACCGCATACTTGAACTGTACGCGTATAATGTCTTCATGGACATCTCCAATCTCCAACACCTCTTTATTGTAACGTGTTATAAAATCTTCGAGGCTTTCATCGTCCCTCCTCCAGATGTTCATTACATCTGAGGAGTCGCGCACGTATCGCCGTTGCTGACTAAAGTGCGTAAGAAAATTTTCTTATAAGTCATTCCAAGAGGAAAGTTTACCTGCTGACAAATTATCAAACCAAAGGCGCGCAATGCCAGTAAGGGTTTGTACAAATAAGTGACACCACATTGGCAATGTCCAGCATCCAAGTAACCCTGCACCGGTAAAGAGGCGCATGTGATCATCAGGATCGGTCAAACCGTTAAACTTTCCAACGTTGGATGGTAATTTTGCTCGCTCCAACGAGCCAGTGCTATCTCACTGGTAAACTTTGATTGCTCAGCTGCTTCGGTTGGGCGATACACCAAATTGTAATCATGCTCAGCTTCTAGATTGTATACTGCACGTACTTTTGGCCTGTTACTGGCATGATCTGCAGATATGCGATTGAAAATACTTGCACTATCCCCTTCGTCATAGGTTCTATCGAGCTCATCGTGTTGGGTGTCCCGTTTCTGCGAAGATCGCGGGCCCAAACGAGAGTGGACAGATGCGCGACGTTGAATGTTGTCTTCTTGCCTTCTATTACCAGAATGAACAAGGTCATTCCTGGTTTTAGAATACATTTCTTTCCATCTTCAGGCATGCGTGAAGGGGAACGAGCATGACTTTGAGTATTATAACTCAAAACTCGAGGTGCCGGCGAAGCACGGACCTGAGAAGCATTAACCGGAGCTTGAAAAGCTGGAGTTCTGGTTTGAGCACATAACTGAGCATACATAGTGTTTAGAGTCGCCTAAGATTTGATTAACCACGATAATGGAGTCTCTCCAGGTGGTAAAATCGACGTAACATCAACCTGAGGAGCAGTCGGCGTTACAGGAATACTCGCATGATTAGGATCAAACTGAGCATTAGCTTCGCCGGAAGAATCCTCAACTATTTGCCCGTCGACCTGAGGTCCGACAACAACGCGTCGAACCCCTGATCGAGGACCTTGAAAGATGATCGCCAGCCATGATGCTGCAGATCTAAGTGAAACGAAACGAAAGGTGAGAAAGAATCGAAATCGGTGGGCGCCAATGAAGAAACCCTAGATCAACGACCAGAATCTAAGTAGACCTATGGAATGGACTCTGCATAAAAAGTTAACCCTCCGTTTGGTTTCATGATGGATGGTGAATAATACAGTACTTCTGCTGATCCTGCAAAACAGAACACCATTAGCTCGCCACGGGGAGAAGGGGGTTCTCTCCGTGACCACCCTCCGGTGTGAGAATAAGTACAGGTAGTCGGAAGTAAGTATTGTAAGTGAGAGAGTAGTTGAGAGTGAATACCTTTCCTTGAACTCCAAGTTACTTATTTATAGCCGGTGTTTGGCGCCAAAAGGAGAGATTGTTAACTTTAACGGAATCTTTTGCTATTCCGTTAACATTTGTTGGCAATCCGTTAGTACACAAGGATCGTGAGCTCATTAGCTGTTAGGGAGGTGCCACGTGTCAACATGAGATCACTACATCTTATAAATGTGAGCATGGCATCACCGTGATCTTCCTCAGTCGTCTAGATGATGCCATGTGGCAATTGGTTATAACCGAAAGGATGCTTGCACGATTGGGTGTTAATGGCTTCTAGAAGGTTTCATAGCTGTTACCCATCTATTATTCACCACGTGTACATTCTGTTATAACAGAAAAGATTCCCTTTGCTTCTGCACCAAGTCAAGGATTTTGCTAAGGGAAAGTTTCTCAGGATTTACAGTTTCATTGCGCGAGAAGCGCAAGTTAGTTAACTGATCTTCCTTCTTCTCCTTGCTGCTTAGCGCAACGTTTGGTGGATGCTTGCTTTGATATAAATATCTGTGCAAGGTTTGTGCATGAAGCATTATCCAACGAGAATGTTCAAGGTTAACTTTGAACCTTGCGCGAGCCCGCGCAAGGTAGTTAAATGAAGCCTTATCAAACGAGAATGTTCAAGGTTAACTTTGAACCTTTCGGAGCCCGCGCAAGGTAGTTAAATGAAGCATTATCAAACGAGAGTTTTCAGGGTTAACTGTGAACCTTGCGTGGCCCGCGCAAGGTAGTTAAATGAAGAATTTATCCAAAGAGTGTTCAAGGTTAACTTTAAACCTTGCGCAAGCCGCGTAAGGTAGTTAAATGACGCTTTCCTCTATTTGATATTTGGCGCAGAGTTCTAATAAATCTTATTTTGCAAAGAACCCTGCGCGCAGTTTTCTTAGAAGTTACTAATGGGTATGGTTTCCTTGATTGGCGCAAGGTTTTTGGGACCATACCCCTTCACTTGATTTTGGGTTTCATTGTGTTTTAGAATTGGAGTGCAAAGAACATGATCATGCTAAAATAGAAGCATGATCATGTTGGAACAAAAGTAATTATTATGTTAAAACATGACCATGTTAAAACCAGTTGCGTTTTAGAACCTGAAGTGCAAAATCTTGATTTTAGGTTTCATTACATTTTAGAACCTGTAGTGCAATTTTTTTTTCAAAAGTATAGCAATAGTATACTCATTTTAAAGATAAAATATGCTAGTTTTATGGTGCATTTTTAAAAATAATAATATCGTATGAAATAGTTATTAACATCTTAAAAACGGGGGGAATTATAGAAGAGAGAAACTTTGGTCTTTGATGGACTAGAATACACCTGAATAAAACTCATGCGCCTCCATTATTTGATCAATTCAACCCATTTAATCCAATCCCTTCATTACTCATATATAGTCAAGATTACTTCCTAACCTTCCTACCAAAACAAACTTCCTAGTGTATCCTGACCCTCTATTTATATACACTAAATCCAGTTATCAATTTCGTGAAGCGACAATCTTCTTGGTTGCTTTCTCTTTGGGATTCATTATGATCGATGCAATAATGAGTCTAAGCGCATTCACATCCAACCCTAAATTATGTGAGGGGGGTTTTATTTTTATGAAAAATGGTTCTAGGTGGTTGTAAGTGGTTGTGAGTAGAGGAGAGAAAAATGTTACTGTTTATCTGTAAATTTGATGGGACACTGTTCACCCTCGATAATTTTTTAATATATTTGAAAGTGGTTGTGAGTGGGAGAGAGGGAAAATGTAATGATAAAGGTATTAAAAGTATTATTTAATTAAAAAGAGAGAGAGAAAAGATAGTGATTTTTAGTGTAATATAGGGTAAAAGATAGGGGTTGGATATCCACCATCTTTATCTCTATAATTACACTAAAATTCATTACCATACCCTTTTATTTCAATTAAATAATATTCTTTATACCTTCATCATTACTTTTTCTCTCTTTTCTACTCACAACCACTTTTTAAAAATATTAAAAAGAAAATTATATGGGGTGAAGAGTGTTTTTTTTTTCAAATTTACTGATGAGTAACATTTTCTCTCTCGTCCACTTACAACCCCTCATAACCACTATCTGTAATATGGAGGAACTTCTCACAATATTTGGTGGACATGATGTGAATGCTCTAACATCTTGTAATTCACATTATTCTCTGTTGCAACTTGTTCTCATGAACGTTGCATCATCATTTTCACTTCCCGACTCATCACCTACATTTTCCACTACACCATCAACAAATTGTGGTAGTGGAGTGCTTTTTACACTACAAACCTCATCATTTGGAAGAAGACTTACCGCGCTGATGTGCACATTCTCACATTGCTCGTGCTTGAGCTTTGATGCTTCGGGTTCATTGTGGTGTCACTTGGGAGTCTTCCGCCACTTCCCCTCATTTATGCCACCTCTTCCGCAAGTTGACCAACTTGCTTTGCCAACACCTCATGAGATTTATCCCTCATCTCATTTGCCTTCTTCATCTCTTTGATGTCGCTATTGGACTCTTTCACTACACTCAATAGGGCATCAATCTTGGCATTTAAGTCATCGCCACCGCCTTGATTGTTCACCGACCCTTTACCATTACCGTTAGCACCTTGATTGTACCCTCTTTGGTTATTATCACGACTTTGGTATCCTTGGCTACCCCATTGATTCTGTTGGTAACCCCCTTGGTTACCACCTTGACGGTTTCGGTACGATGAACCACCTTCATTACCACCTTGATTTCCCGGTTAGAAATTTGGGTTCATTTGGTTTAAAGCTTTACCATACCTAAAGTTAGGATGGTTCCTCAAACCCATGTGGTAAGTGTTGGAGTTCATATCATATTGCTTCTGTTCTCTGTGTAACACCCCAACCGCGTAAAAACAACAAACCGCGCGAAAACGTCGGGGAGTCACGTTAACAGATTGTTTCAACAACACATGGTAATTAAAGTTATGTTTTATTGAATATTGAAATTCATAGTTTCATTGTCTTGGAAACTAAACAAACTAAATAAACTATTGTCTTTCATATTTTAAGGCACCAAGTCCGCGTCCGATCCTAAGTGAGCATGCATCAATCATCAAGCACTGTTCCCTGAAACATATGTGAAAACGAGTCAGCAAAAATATGCCGGCGAGTACATAGGTTTTGTGAGTGTGTTAAATTCATGGCCTTGTATATGTATTGCAATACCTCGCCGACTACTAGAGTCGTTAATTGAAAACCTTGTTAACAAAAAGTAATTGGTATTGCAATGATAACTAACCAACAAAAACCAGTTAGTTATAGTTTATAAAAGACTTGTAGCATCTTGACCAAAACATTTGTTTTGTAAATTCGAGTAGTAAATCGTCTTGAAGAAGCTTTGTATGGTTTATATCTTTAATTGAAAATCGTTGCGTGTCATTGTTTGAAAACCTTTGTTCCAAGTGATGCAAATAACTCCATGAATGTAATAAATAAAAGCACTTATATATAGGAAGTACCAGCGACGTATCCACCATGCTTTTATCACATTACACACGTACCGTTATCTAAATCACTTACCATAAACCAATCGTCCATTGTTCATGTCATAAACCATTCGTCCATTGTTCGTGTCATAAACAAATTGTTCATCGTCCGTGTAAACAAATCGTCCTTGTTTAATTGTGAAAACTTTTGGTCGTTTTGGTGAATAATTCAAACCTGTGCTGACTCGTCTATACCACCAAAGGGTATCTTTAAATTGCAATAACAAACCACCAAAGGTTTTATTAAAGTAAACAGTTTCAGTCATTCCCCAAACTTCCCCACAAACACAGGGAAACTTGGTAACGGGATTGTCAGTCCTATGGTACCATAACTTACTACTGATCGGCTTGGCCAAAGCTAATGAATGCCATTCGTGTCATGTATATAACGCACCAACAAGTTCGTTCACATTATTGAAATCGCTGTGTTTATATAAACCATAGCATTTATAATTTGAAAACTTGAAAACAATTTAGCACATATGAATCACCCCAAAATATTTGAAAACGTAAAAGAGGGGAGCTATTTACTCACTTGGGGTTGCAAAATAACCTTGAATCAAAGATTAAACAAGCTCAAAATGTCCGAAAAATCAAACGTGTCCTAATATCGGATAACTATGTAAATATCAGGACTATAATCGGCGGATCGGATAGAATGAGTTCTTGTAAACCAAATGAGTGTTGGTACTCATTGAAATGGTTTAACAAAGTCCACATTCTGATTTGAAAAGGATTCCTAAGTGCTGTTGACCCGTTATGACTCGTTAAGGTAGTTTACGCTACTTTAACATGCCATTTACGTAGAAACGTGTTCGGATGGTTAGATATGTTTTATGATAAGTCTAATATGCCAAAATAAGTTTAATATAGTTGCAACATCAGTTTATATGTCAAAACATTGGTCACATATGCTTAAAGTTGATTTATGCGCAAAAAGGGCATTTTGGTCATTTATAAAGGCATAACTAGCGACTTAACATCATACTAACCAAACGACGTGACCATAAGGTATAACCTCAGAGGGTTATTCCCTATATAACTATGGTCACAAATATGTGTTTGGTCGGATTCGAAAGTCAAAGAGGTGGTCAAGACCGCTCGTCTTACGACCCTAAATAAGCACTAACTAAAAGTGACGAGTTAAACATGTTAGAACATGTTTAACTAAGTTATAAAACTGATTTGGTGTCAAAACAAAATGTTTTGATACCTAAAAATGTTTCCGTCGTAAAATGCACATAATGGGCACTTTTGACCGAAACTTTGACTCGTCACTTTGACTAGTAACGTGGTAAATCAGTAGGTATGATCGCTAAGGATCATAACCATCGTGATTACGATCACGTTGCAAAGTTCAATTGAACTTTGTCTTGACCAATTAATGGTCAAAGCTTAAAGTCAAACACTGTTTGACTTTTAGCTTGAAATAGCTAAAAGTAATGAAAAAGACTAAGGATGAGATCTTACTTTGGTTAAGAAACACTTAAGAACTCAGAGAACTCAGAGAGAGGTCTCCAATTGCTGGAAACAACTCCAAAGAGATAGAGGAAAAAAGAATGGAACGAGCAAATTGAAGTGAGCTTGATCTTGGCTATTTATAGTGATCAAACGATCACCAATTCATGCCAAGTGTCCAATGAGGTGTTATGGACATGCTTAGTGTCCTACCAGGTGTCTAATGCAGGTTAAAGGTGGCATAGATCGCGACTTGGTGGCCAAGGAAGTGAACAAGAAGCTGCCAGCTTGAATTTAGGAAGCTTCTGAGCTGGGGACCCCTTACGGACCGTATGGGGTTTTGCCTTACGGTCCGTAAGCCCTTGCAGGGGCAGAAGTTTCAAATATTGGCAGAAATGGCCCCTGAACTTGTTTTCGTCGCATTTTGGCACTTTTAACACCCGTTAACCCATTTTTAAGCACCATAAGGATGAATAAACATAGGGAACTTGAAATATGTTCAAAAATGTCTCGGGTGTCGGTTCGTTCGGTCGTACGGGAATCGTAACGAACGCGTAAATGACCGTAAATGCGCAACGAATGATATTTTTGCATTCCAATCACTAAAATGTAGGATTTTAAGATTAAAAATTTTTTTTGGATGTGCGTACATGTTCCGGATAACGATATACGCGAATAGGCATAGTTTCGCAGAATTTGCGAAATAGCCCCTAAGCTTGAATAAACTTGTTTTTGCCATACCGAAGCCCTCAAAACTTATTTCTAAGTTATGTAAAGGGTATTTAGGGTACGTTTAGCTTATGTCATTGTTCCGGAGTGTACGTCGCGTTAAACTGATAGTGTTTGCGTAATAGTTTGCGATTTTACTTCCAGAAGTTGTTTAAGATTCGGAATCGTGCAAGGATCGAATACGTGCAATTGTCATGATAAAAATACAAATCTCGTAAATAAAACACAAAAAATTCATTTGATTGATAATTCGTTCGGAATCGTTACACGATCGGATCACCACAAATGTCACACTCTGAACACTTTACTCACCACCTCGGTGGCTTGTTCCATGTTCACTTGGCACTCTTCGGCCCGATGACCAATATCCCCACAATCTTCACACACCGCAAACTAAACCGTCCCCACATCCTTTTTCTTCATACAAGCCAACTCCTGCTCTAAAGTGACGATACGTCCTTAGCACTCGAATCAAGATCGGGAAGAGACGGGAGACGGGATGCTTTTTGGCTCGGTCCGCCATAGCAACCTCCTTAGAGTTTTTGCTCATTCTTTCCAAAAAATTCCAATCATCTTCCTCGTGATTGTTCAACAATGTTTCTTTTCTTGCAGATATCAAATATTTGTGGTCTTTCGAATCCAAACTCCTCACAAAGCACTTCAATAATTCTCATCTAGAAATCTGATGGTGAGGGCATTTCTAAACCAATTCCTTGAAAGCGAGTAAGAGCATCATGTAACAACGCATCCGGTAACTATCGAAACGACCAAATCTCGTCTCGTGCATCATCAGTCTTGGCTGTCGAATAGTATTCGTCAAAAAATACTTGTGGCATTTCAGCCCAAGTACGAATACTACCCGTCGGAAGCGTGAGAAAAATTGTTTTCCCTTATCTTGCGTGAAGTATGACCTCCGATGGTGCCACATAGCGGAAATTCTGCCAAATGTGTATAGGGCTCATCATTGGTCCTACCATTGAAGTGAGGTAGGATATGAATGTAGTTCGGCTTGCAATCGAATGATCTTCTTCCACGAACAATAGGTGAATCATTGTCGATAATTACTGGTCTAAACTGACTGTTCACGCCTTGAGATGCTTGTTGTTGCGGTTGATGGCGTTGAGAACCGTTGACTTTTTGATTACCCGACCTTTGATTACCACCTTGGTTGCCTCTTCCCACGAATTTCGAAATCCGGTTACGGTTGGCATTGTTGTAGTTATTGTTACTGTCAACCTGGTTCCGTTGATTGTTGTTTCGTGGTTGACGGTTATTGCCATAACCATCATTGCGGGCATAATCGTATCCATAATCATCATTGTTCCCCACATAATTGGCATTTTGGTAGCCAATATCTTCATTCGTGGGGATGCCATGATTTGATCAAATAAAGTTCAAACACAAAGCGCACGAACTCCCCGGAAACGGCACCAAAATTTGATCGGAGTGTGCGCCCCGGTCAAAGATAATATTTATAATGCCCAAGTTACCCTTAACAATATGTTAGTGGTAGTAACGGTCAAACCACGAAGAGTTTGTGGTTTGCGAATGGACGTGATTGATTGTTAATATTGTCACAGTTTATGAAGCTTGCTAATTCGGTTTAATTGTTTGTTTGAAAAGGGATGTCGGATTAAACCGACAAGTTTGATGCTAGGGTGATTAACTACTAAAACTTGAATGCTTGTGATTACACGAAAACTAGATTATGGTTTTAAACAATAATTGAGAACAAGGTTCACAGCTGGTTCGGTAATTGAAGACCTAGGGTTTCTACAAGTTTTAGATTTAACTCATTGTATATATGATTAACGGATTTGTGTCGCGTGGATTAGGTGCCAAGAGCTATCAGTGTCGTAGACGATGGTCCGCAATGCACTTCGTGACCAAGAACATGTAAATACTAACCTAGATAAGGCATAATTGCAGACAAACATTTCGCAAAGTCAAATTTAATCTTCACTCGACAATCTATGAATTCGATACAAATGAAAGACAATTACGATAGGTTTCAAAAACATAAAACAATGTGTCACAAATCAAATCTCAAAAACAATGTTTAAACCCTAGAATCTTACAAAAACCTACACCGAGATGAAACCCAAGAAGATTAGCCGCTCTTAACGAACATAATTTGATCAACGATTGGCGGGCTTTAGCTTGAACATGATCTTCAATATTGGAGAATGGTGGAGTTAGGGTTTGGAGAATGGTGATGGTAAGGAGGCTTGGTGATTAGTGATGAGAAGATGCTGATAATTCTGGTTGTGATCGAAGGTGATGGATGGTTGGAAATGATAAGGAGAGGTGTAGAGGATGGTTGTGGCTCCAAGAATGGTGAATAATGTTCGAAAACTCGTAACTCCTCTTATCCCCCATCAAAACTGGTAAAAATATGTATAAATGTGAATTTCAGCGTTTGACGTTTGGGGGCGTCACGACCCTTGGATCTTTCGATTTTTGCTGACGCCTTAATACACTGTCTAGCGAGTTCTGGACGACACGCATACCAAGGGGCTCAGCGATGGCCCATTGGTGCGCGATGCTATGCCCAACTCTTGGTTTCCGTTTTCTTCATTTCTTGTTCCCGGTTGATCCTGTTCGCTTCCCGATGCTCTGTAAAGCCTCCAATAACTCCTTAAACTCCGTTAGACCTGCAAAACATAATTCTAATCAAAAGTAGGCCATTTGAAACCAAAAGTCATGTAAAAGCATAAACTTCAATACGATTACACACCGATTTTTGATCACGTATCAATCAACAAAGAGATTTTACAGTTTACAACCTATTCTAGATAACACTTTCTACTTATGTATGTATGTATGAACTGTGTATATTGTGTTTCTACAAAAAGAGTTGAAACCACATTTTGTATCTCCCTTAAGTATCTATAGGTCAGGATCAAATAGGGAGTTTGAAATTGGTAGGGAGTGTAGGAAGCGATAATAGGAAGACATATGGAAGAGTTGAAAAACATAAGGAGGGACATTTTAGTCAAAACCCACCATCTTCAAAAACCCAGCTTCTTCAAGAACCCAACATCTTCAATTCGTCTCTCTTTCTTGTATACCAAATTCCACCATTTTCAAAGCTACAAACTACCACATCACAACCAACACCACCACCACCTACAATCGCTACCATCTTGCCAGAAACCAGATTTGAAACCACGACCACCTTCGACCACTTATTACATTTTTCGGATCTAAAACCACCATTACACTGTCCAAAGCCACCGCACCATCGCACCACCGCCCACTACCACCGCAACCAGTTTCTCTACGGTGTGTCGGAGTTCTTTCTCCATCCATCGTTGTTAATCGAGTCTTTCTCCATCCATCGTTGTTAATCGGAGTTCTTTTGTAAGTTGTGTTCTTTTTAATTTTCATTGTGTTTTAGGTTATCAAACTTCAATTGTGTTTTTCACCTCATTATGTTTTAGTTAGAGTTCTTCTTTTCATTTTCGTTCTTCTGGATGTAAAAAAAACATGATCATGTTAGAGCAGAGGCATGACCATGTTAAAACCCATTGCATTTTAAGACAATGCAAAATCTTGATTTTGTGTTACATCGTGTTTTAGAACTGGAGTGCAAAGAACATGATCATGCTAAAATAGAAGCATGGTCATGTTGGAATGCAGGCATGGCCATATTAAAACCCATTGTGTTTTAGAACCTGTAGTGCAAAATCTTAAGTTTGGGTTTCATTGCGTTTTAGGGAGTGCAAAGAACATGGTCATGCTAAAATAAAAGCATGATCATGTTGGAAAAAGGCATAACTTGTAAAACCTCACTGCGTTTGAGAACCTGTAGTGCGTTTTAGAACCTGGAGTGCAAAGAACATGATCATGCTAAAATAAAAGCATGATCATGTTGGAACAAAGGCATGTCCATGCTCAAACATGAATATGACATGTTAGAACCCATTGCGTTTTGTAACCTGTTGTTAGGATCGATCCGTCCACTTGTCACGGAAACCTAAGTTTGTATCTATGTATCGTAAGCGGAAATTACGTGATTAGTGATAAATACACAAGAATTACTGTTTAAACGTCGGTTTATTAGTCCAAATGTCTTTACAATGTACAAATCCAAATGACAGAGCTTCGCCTCAAAAGTTGCAAAGTTACAAATGAGAAACCAAGGCTAGCTATATATAGAGGAACAAGTTCGGATGAGAAAGGCCATGGCCAAGTTCGGGCAAACTTGTCCATTTGACATATACATCTTCGGCCGAACTTGTCTCCAATACAACATAAATACTTCAAAATCTAACAAATCAAACCCTATACAATACATACTCGATCCAAGACTTAGACGATAGACATTATGCAGCAACAAACTCCCCCTTGGATATTGTCGTAGTCTTGATCAGTCTTCAAAATCTTCAACCTCTTCCGAAAAAGTTCTTGTAGGGCTTTTTCCTTCGTTCTTGTTTAGGGATTAGCGCTTGGTCAGTAGGAGATGCCCATTTCATAAACTGAAACCTTCGTAGTCTAGCCTCTCTACCCCTTTCATGAATCTTCTCTAGACGCCTTTCCTCTTTCAGAAATTCTTCTCTTTCTAGCTCTCTCCAGCTCGATTCCCACATATGCCCTGAATTTATCCCATGTGCAAAGCAAACGTTTATAACACTTTGATACTGCAATGCTTGAACTTTCCCTTTCTTTTCAAAGCAGATCTTGTTGAAGAATAAACATCGAATATCCTCCTTCGAGCAATTCACTAGCCACATCGGGTCTAGTATTCGGATTGTTTGCCATAAACCCCATATCCTTCGTCTTACTATCATTTCTGGTGTTATTTCTTCAGCAATCTCCCAGTTATCATCAGCTCGTAGCACTATAGCAGCTTCACATGTTTCTGGGTCTATCTGCCACCATTTAAACATCGGATAGAAATCTTGTTCGATTAGCATCAAAGGCATATTCTTTATTGTTCTAGGCCTTTTCATCACAAGTGTCACATCTTTCTCACCAGTCTGTTTGTCGATCTTGATTCGACGCTTTGGAATAAATGGCTTCCAGTATCTAAAACCGTGCAATGCTTCAACCAACCCCAACTCTCGTTTAATAGCATAAACATTCAACTCTTTCAACCAACCCAATTCAAAATGTCACCCAACGACTTGTCTTTGTCTCTAGTAAAGAATGCAAGAGGACGTCTAAATTTTCTTTGTTTTGGAATTTCTTTGAACCATGACTTTTTAGCTTCAGCGATTTATTCTTTTGACATTCGTCGTGGAATGTTCCCTTCTCGAACTATCTCTTCAACTTTCCTTCTCAACAAATCATCATTTAATTCTTCATACATTTCTTCGAATGTTGGAAAGTTGTTAGTGTTCACACCGGAATACTTTTCAGCACCTTCTTCGTCATCAGATGCATCTTCAACAATAACTCTGTTATAATCATCAGCTTCGGGTGTATGCTTGTAGAAGTATTCTTTCGGCTCAAAAGTATCAATGTTCACTAACTCTTCTTCGAAATCAAATTCAAACGATTCAGGCTCTATCTCGAACATCTTTGCCAATTCTTCTTTAGAGTAGTCGTGAACAAACTCTCCCTCTTCAATATTATGTTCCAACATCAGAATTTTGGGGTTTATCAGAGACTGCTGTGAATGGTTTAGCAATGACCGCATCAGAATCATCAACATCTTTAGGCCTATCCTTACTTTGAACATCTTCAGCATTTGCTTCATCATTCATCAAAGTATCAAAATCAAAGTTTGTCGTAAACTTTGCGGAATCCACTTTCAAACCAACACTACCCTGACCATCATCACCGTCGTTACCATGATCTGAATCATCTTTCGGATCATCGTCTTTATCATTCTCGTCATCATCATCCTCCTTTTCTTCAGTTTCTTTCTCTGTTTCAGAAGCTTTGACAGATTCATCAACTTGTTCAACATTTTGAGCTACTTCAACATTCTAAATAACTTGAGTTTCTGTAACAGGAATTTCTTCAACAACAAGCACTTTAGCAGACTTTGAGCCTTCACCGATCACTGTTTCAATAGTACTTTCAACATGTTTTCCCTTTCCCTGTGTCGCTAACTCTTTTTCAGCATGATCTTTCTCTTGCACTTCCAATCTGTTGTATTCTGCAATGAAGTCTATACCCAGATTGTTAGCTAGAACACACTGTAGTATATTGAATCTCTTGTTGTTTAGTGCTTTCTCTTTTGCCTATCCTCATTTGATTCTTCCTTATTAGATGGTACATACAAATCTTCACCAGTTTCTTTAATCGCTCTTCCTCTTTTTCCTTTTCAGCTTGTTTCCGACGAATATCAGCAGAATCTTCAGATGATTTTCGTCTTTATCGGAAGTAGCGGAAATAACATCATCATGATCACCACCGGCAGTTCCCGTTTCAACATCATGACTTACCACATTCACTGCTACACTCGATCCCGCAACATTTTCAACATTTTCTTGTTCATTCTCCGTTCATCAACTAACATGGTTTCAACTTTCTTAGAAGCCTTTTTACGTTTTGGCTTTTCGACTACTTTCTTTGCAAACCAGACGCTACGATACTTTTCTTTGAATCCTTTAAGCAATTCAATTTCATCTTTATCATCACCACTTCCTTCATTCCTCCATTTTCCATCAGGCGGTGACACGTAATCAGCTTTGACAATCGCACTGAAAACTGGCTTTGCAATAGGAGTAGTTTCTTGCTTTGATAAGTAGCAAGCTTCTTCAAAGTAGTCTCTTCCATATGACCCAGATAAAGTACATCATTCTGATCTTTTGCAATATCTTTAAACTGATCATCTATAAGCATCTGCACAAAACGAGGATATAACAGAAATCTATCCTTGCCCATATTCTTTGACATGTGCTCGAAAACAACTCCAGAATAACTTAACTTCTTGTTGAGTACCATTGCCGTCACCATACACATCATGTAATCCTGCAAATCATCCAAACCGGCTTTTCTGTGACTGAATGTATGAATCAGGGCATGCATGAAAAATTTATACGGAAGACCCAGATTGCTCTTCTTGAATGATGACTCATTAACGTATCCACGGTAACCCATACGATAAAAACACCCTTTAACCATCCGTTCCTCAAAACCCATTGGATCATCAGAACTATCGTTGAATTCTAGCACTTTGCGGATATCAGCTTCCGTAACTTTAAACTCTTTATCTTCATCTCCCACACGGACAAATGAATTGATCACTTTATTAGCTTCATCATACTTTGCAGAACTCCAGAAGAAGTTTACATGCAAGCGATATACGATGTGTTTGTCTGTAATGGCCTTCGTTACAGGAATACGTCCCATAAACTCCAGAATATCAGAAAACGGCTCTAGAGAGGGAAATAACTTCTTGTCTAGCGAAACACACGTATTGTGAAACTTCGAATACGTAAGCTGAACAACCTGCGACATGAAGTTGTTTCAAACAACCAGACAAGTTCGGGCGAACTTGTCGTCGTCCCAAAAACGAAGTTCAAACCTGCAACATGTTTTAATAGCCAAAGTTTGATTTTATGGTTTCTATATGATCTATACATGTTGTTAAACACTTTTGACCGATCAATTTCAATTCAGATACCCTAAATCTATGAGTTTTAACAGTTATAGGTCTGACATGTCCAATACTCATACAATTCAAAGGTTTTAGAACAAAACATCACCTCTGCCATGGATCTAAGTGTGCCAATCACTTAGATTTAAACTAAAATTGGGCAGAATAACGTTACTTCTTTTGCAATCTAGCAAGTTCGCTCAATGAAAATGAGGTTCTATCCAAAGTTGTTCCTATATATAGTCTAGGTAACTTCGGGCGAACTTGACACTCAAAGCAAACAAATCATTACATAACTTTGCCCGAATTTATCCAAACATGATAACAAACATTTTAACAAACTTCAGCCGAACTTGATTTCCAAAACAAACAGACTTTCAAGACATAACCTCGCCCGAAGTTGTCTAGATCAAATACAAACATTGACAACCTAACTTTGGCCGAACTTGTTCAAGCCCATTTCAAAATTTTTCGAAATTTTCACTTTAAACCCTGAACTTTCACAAGTTTACCAGTTTTGAAAATCCACTCAGTTGACCAAGTCTAAGTTAAGGACCTTGGTTAACCAATTTGTCTCCCGAGTCCAAGTTAATGACCTCGGTTTGACCCGTAATGAACAAACTGATGTTTTTGCTTCATTTTCAAGTTTCAAATTACTTTTAATCATTTTTCATATTTTGATTTTACAGATTAGCTCCCAACCCGTTGTCATCAAGATTTCCAACAAATTGCACCATTCCGAACTCCGAAGATCCGCTTTCCATCATTGGCTGTTGAAAACAATGTAGAAACAAAATCGTTTTGACTTTTTCGAAAGTTTATGCTAAAACACACTGAAAATCTTTTTGGGTTTAAGTCTGTAATCTGATAAAACTATGTACAAACATATTTACAGACATATTTTTGTGAATTCGTGTCTAAGGATCATATCAGTTGTTTGAGACAAATCACCAGTACCGTTGACCTTTTAATGACTTCAAGTTTTAAACTTGTTTACCTAGATTGTCGATATATCTGTCCATTTAAACTTCGACACATTTCTCAATTGTTCCAAGATATGTTAGATAGACTTATGAAACTTGACTTAACTATGGTTCTCATCTCAGAATATACTCCCGTATCAAGATTCCCTAGATTTCATCTTACAGGTGAGTATAGCGTAATTGATATCTGTATCTGGGTTATGCGAAGCCTTGAGAGCTCAGGTTAATACCACCGTATCGACAAAGAGATGAAGGCTCGTCTTTAAGGTGTTGTTCCAATTATGGAATCTTTTGACTGCAGTTGATTAGATCTTTCGATTCTTTCAACTTTGCTGCAGTTTAGGGGTTTTTAGCAAAAGCATTATAGAAGTTTTAGGCTATTGCTTTCGCAAAATCAGAAGAACTTGTATAATACCCCAGATATCAATCATCTATAAAGACCTCGTATCTCAGAATCAGGCAATCTCTCAAACGAAATTTCAGAGTACTCAGTCCATATATCCGAGAGATGTTAATCCACAAGATTAAGCAGTTGTAAAATTTAGTTTATATCCCGGAAACAATCTGAAGAACGTGTAAAGCCTATCGCCACATCCACAGTAAGACTTGTTTAAACTTTTTAAACTTCACAAATCCTTAGCAAACTGTGATAGTCCACTGATGTACTATCATTTCTTTTTTTGACACAAAATTCTTTTTTTTGTCTTTTTCAATGTTTTTGTACTTTTTGCATTTTTATATGTTTTTGTATTTCCTCATTTCATTTCTCCCCCTAAAATCAAAAACATATTTTTGTATTTTAGTTTTTTAAGAAATTCTAATCCTAAAAGATAACAAACCAATGAGAATCACGAGAACTCGTTGTCCGATCCATATTCAACCTCTGCTTCCGCACCTGTCAAAAGATTTTTCATACCGTTAAGCCTCATTAAGTATTTAAACCATGTTAGACTAAAAGGTTTGGTATAAAATCAGCTTTTTGTCCATCGGTTCGATTTTCACAATTCGTACCAATCTTTTTTCGTAGCAATCACGAATAAAGTGATAACGAATCTCTATATGTTTCGTTCGAGAGTGATGAACTGGATTTTTAGTTATGTCGATTGCTGCCTTATTGTCTACATATAATGGAGTGTCAAGAAATTGCAATCCATAGTCTCTCATCTGCTGTTGGATCCACAAAAGTTGTGAACACAGCTGGAAGCTGAGATATACTCAGCCTCACAAGTAGAGAGTGCGACCGTGGTTTGTTTCTTGCACTGCCAAGTTACGAGCCGTGTTCCGAAGAACTGACAACCGGCCGTCGTAGACTTTGCGTTTAATCTGTCAACACCGAAATCAGAGTCAGCATATCCCGCCAAGTCGAAGTTTTCATTCTTTGGATAACACAAGCCGGTGCTTGGGCAACCCTTCAGATATCTGAATATCCGCTTCACAATCTGCATGAGCGATATTCTGGGACTAGACGGATAACGTGCACAAAGGCCGGCAGGATACATAATATCCGGGCGAGATGCCGTCAGATACATCAAGGATCCTATCATTGACCGACAAAGAGTCTCATCAACTTTGGTTCCAAGCTCATCGACGTAGATTCCATGGTTGAGTGCCAGTGGTGTTGATAACGGCTTTGTGCTATCCATCTAAAACTTCTTCAGAATATCATGAATATACTTAGTTAGGTGGATAAAGATATCATCCGGCAATTGATCAACCTGCAATCCGAGAAAGAATTTCATTTCGCCCATCGAGCTCATTTCAAACTTTTTCTTCAGGATAGATTCGAATTCTTTGCAGAGATCGCAGTTTGTTGAACCAAATATGATGACATCCACGTAAATTTGTACGATCAGCAGATGATTTCCAACTTCTGTCGTAAACAATGTACTATCCACTGTGCCTCTGGTAGAACCATTGCCGACTAGGTGCTGAGATAACGTCTCGTACCAGGCTCTCGGGGCCTGATGCAACCCATACAAGGCTTTATCTAGGAGAAATGGTTTCTTCTTGTTCAGCGGATCGACAAACCCCAGTGGTTGGCTGACATATACTTTTTCCCTCAATTTCCGTAGAGAAAAGCTGATTTAACATCAAACTAGTACACCTTAAAACCTTTCCAAGACGCGAACGCCAAGAAAATGCGGATAGACTCTAATCTCGCAACTAGAGCATACACTTCCGTGTAATCAATACCTTCTTGTTGGTGAAATCCTTTGACAACAAGTCGAGCTTTGTTTCGCACACAATTACCCCTCGATCGTCATGCTTACACTTGAAGACCAATTTAGTATCAATCGCCTTTTGATTCGCCGGGAGGTCAAAAAGCTTCCATACACCCAATTTCTCAAATTGTTGTAGTTCCTCTTGCATTGCAAGTGCCCAGTTTTCATCTCCAAGTGCCTCAGTGACTGACTTTTGCTCAATTTGAGATATAAAACATCGATAAGAGCAAATTCTTGAATCGGAGCCACCTTCGTGTAGAAACAACTAAGCGCTTTATTGATCTGGCTTCTTGTTCTAACTCCAGCTTGTAATTCACCAACAATAGTGTCAAATGGATGGTAAGAATAAGATCTCGACATTACTTCATCAGAAACATCAACTGAACTCTCCAGATTAGTTAACATTCAGATAAACTGTCAATTCAACAGCAGGAATACTAGAAGACGCTTCATTTCTTGTACTCGGACCAGCAGATTGATTTAACAAACTAGTGATCTGCTCGGATTTCTCATCAGAACTAGATTCTCCATCTTGATCAAAAGTCGGAGCCTCATCAGAATTAGAATCATGCACTTGTGAAAGATTGGGTTCTGGATTAGTATTCACTAGTTCTGCAATAGGTGTAACTGGCTCAGCTGGAGCAGAATTTTGATCTTCACCAGAAGAAGAAGATTTACCAACGGATGGTTGATTAACCACTGTTGGTCTTGAAATTTGCTCTTGATTAGCAGATTGATGCAAATAGTACAAAGCAGCAATTTCTTTGTCAGTCGGCTCTTCTGGAAGATCGAAAGATTTCCATAAACTGTCATAGTTGAACATCCAAGCATCACCTGCCTTTTGTGTTGGCATTGTATACCTTCAGCAGTCGACATGTTGAACGAGAACCACTTGCTTCATGCTGGGAAGATAAACTCGCCTGAGTGGTATCGCATAACCAACAAAGAAACCCTCAAACGATTTTGCACCGAATTTCCCATCAAGATCAATAACAGTGCAGGGAGACCCAAACGGTTCAAGATACTCCAAATTAGATTTTCTTTGAATAAGAAGTTCAAAACATGTCTTTTTGGTAGGTTTAACGGTTAAGACCCTGTTCAACGTATAACACGCTGATGCCACTGCTTCACTCCATAAACTCACGGGTAATTTGGAATCTGCAAGCATCGTTCGTGTTGTCTCTATCAGTGTTCGATTCTTTCGTTCAGCAACCCCGTTTTGTTGTGGAGTATATGGAGCACTGAATTCATGAAGAACCCCTTTCTCATTACAGAACTCTTGCATCCGTTTGTTCTTGAATTCTGTATTTTCGCTTCGGATTCGTCTAATAGGAAGATGATACAGATTTTCAAGCTTCCTAAAGAGTATCATTAGATTATCGAACGTTTCTTCTTTGCTCTCTTGGAAGAATACCCACGAAAATCTTGAGTAATCATTAGTTACTACCAAGCAATAAAGATCTCCTGAAATACTCTTGACATTGACAGGACCAAAGAATCCATATGTAAACGCTCCAGTATAAGCTTTATCGAGTTCAAAAGCTTTTTCGGATGAGACTTTTTTATCTGCTTTCCTTTTTTACAGCTTAAACAATTATCATTCATGTGAAAGCTCTTAGATTAACTCCTTCCACCAAGTTGTTGTGAACCAAAAAATTCATCTTTCGCAAGTGAATATGACACATCTTTCTATGCCGTAAGATCGATTCCTTTTTGTGGCCTTTGTGACAAAACATTGTGCCGACTTCGATGTGGTTGTGGCAATACTCATATCAAGCACATAAAGATCATTCTCTCGAGGAACGCGCTTGAGATCCATTCTTCTGGAATCTTGAAACCCGGTTTTAGAATCATGCACTCCTTGTCGTTGAAATGAGTGGTGAACTTCTTGTCACAAATCTGGGAGATACTCAGAAGATTATTCTCTAATTCAGCAATGTAGTTGACCTTATCAAAAGGTACCACACCATTCGACCATTTTCCTTCTCCAATGATTCTTCCGCCTTGATTTCCAGCAAATCCAACATAGCCTCCATGATAGCTTCGATATCGAATAATAAGGCTCGCATCCCCATCATGTGCCGAGAAGCTCTGCTGTCCATAATCCACTTTGATAAGATAGACCTTGGAAGCCCTACACATGTTAATACAATTATTTAAAGAGTGTTAGGACCGCTCCTCCACTGTCAAGCAACCTAATTTGTATCCAATGTCCAATATAAGCGGAAATTATATGACATGTTAATCAAATACACAAGTTTACTGTTTAAATTGTCTGTTTATTAATGTCAAATCATGTACATCGAGTATCCAAACAGACAGAGCTTCACCGTCAATATCGCAAAGTTCTTACAATGAGAGACCCTTGACATCCTATATATAGACCTACAAGTTCGGGCGAAGTGTGTCCATGGTTAGATCAAGTTCGGGCGAACTTGATCTTTCCACACACAAGTTCGGCCGAACTTGTGTATTACATATAAATAATTCCACAAATTCTAACAATTCAAGCCCTAAACATACATACTCGATCCAAGACCTAGATAATAGACATTATGCATCAACAAACTCCCCCTTGGATATTGTCGCAGTGTCTTGATCAGTCTTCAATCTTTAACATCTTTCGAAGAAGTTCTTGTACGGCTTCTTTCGACATTCTTGCTTAGGAATAGGCGTTTGGTCAGTAGGAGGTGCCCACTTCATAAATTGAAACCTTCTAATCCTTGCCTCTCTACCCCTTTCGTGTATCTTCTCAATACGTTTTTCCTCTTTTAAGAACTCTTCCCTTTCTAACTCTCTTCATCTGGATTCCCACATATGACCTGAATTAATACCATGTGCATAGCAAACGTTAATCACACCTTGGTATTGTTTCGCTTGGACTTCTTCACGTTGGTCGAAACATATCTTGTTGAAGAACAAGCATTTTACATCTTCTTTTGAACAGTTAACTAGCCACATCGGGTCTTGTATACGAATAATTCTCCACAACCCCCCAAATCCTTCTTTGTTCAATAGGTTATGGATCCTTTTCCTTCATGATATCCCATGTCTCATCAGCACACAACACAATGACTGCCTCGCTAGTTTCCGGATCCGTTTGTCACCACAAAAAGTAAGGATGAAAATCCTGTTCGATGGGCTTTAGTGGCATATTCTTCATTGCTCTCGGATGTTTCATTACCAATGTAATATCCTTTCCCCTCGTCTTTTTGTTAATCTTGATTCTTCATTTAGGAATGAACGGTTTCCACAACTCAACTCCCCTTGACGCTTCAAACTCTATTACCCTCCAGAGTCTTTGTTCGTTGAATTTCATCTGCAGACTTATGTTTCTCGTTTGTACTAACTCTTCAACATCCCAGAATGGCAATGTCTTTATCTGCAAGATGTCTGAAATACTGCACCCCAAATTCTCTTTTGATAGCATGTACGTCAAGTTCTCGAATCCACCCCCAACTTAGAATGTCACCCAGAGATACATCTTTGTCATGTGTGAAGAACGCTAGTGGGAACTTAGAATGTCACCCAGAGATACACCTTTGTCACGTGTGAAGAACGCTAGTGGTCGTTTGAATTTTCTTTCTTTCGGCATTTCCTTGAACCACGATTTCTTTGCTTCGACTATCTGCTCTTTTGTATAACATTTAGGAATGTTGTCTTCCTTCACCACTTCATCTATCTTTTGTTTTAACAAATCCACATCAATATGGCTCATCTGCTCTTCAATCGTTGGAATTTTTTCAGTATTCAGATTAGAATACTTTTCTATCTCATCATCATGAGAATCTCCAATATCACATGATCATAATCATCAGCTTCTGCCACACGTTTGTAAACATATTCTTTTGGTTCAAACGTTTTGATGTTCACTAATTCTTCTTCAAAATCAAATTCGAATGAATCAGCATCAACCTCGAACATTCTGGCCAATTCTTCCTTGGTGTAATCATGAACAAATTCCCCCTCTTTGATACTAGGTTCCAACATAATCATCAGAGGCTTTTCATGTACAGCAGCAACAGGCATAGCAACAATAGCTTTAGAAACATCAACATCTTGTGGCCCTGTCTGCTCTGTATTCTCCCCCTTACTTTGTTCATCCTCCATATTTGCATCGTTGTTTATTAGAGATTCAAAATCAAACTCAGAATGAACTTTCGCACAATCAATCTTTAAACCAACGCCCCTAATCATCATTATCATCACCATCATGATCTGAATCGTCTTTAGTATCATCCACAGGGTCGTCCTCTTTTTCATTGTCTTCCTCGTCATCGTCTTTCTGTTCTGATTCTTTTTCTTAACAGATACAACTTTAAGAACATCTTCAGACACAGTCTCTGTTTCAGGAGCTTTTTCTAATTCAACTATCTTTTCTATCATTAGTTCCTCTGTTGGTTTAGGAACACCTTCAATAATCCCTTTGCCTTTGCCCTGTTCTAACAACTCTTTATCAGCTTTCCCTTTCGCTTCTTGAATATCAAGTCGATCATATTCTGCTTTGAAATCTATGCCCAAGCTGTTAGTTAGCACTTTCTGCAACCTGGCAAATCTTCTATCATTCATATCTCTCTTTGTTCGAAGCTCAGCAATCTCTTTCTCTAGCTTTGCATTTGCAGCACTTAAACTTTCAACCATTGCTTTCATGTAGCCTCGAATATCTTCAAGAAATTTCACTTTGTCTTGCAGAATCTTGTAGGATCGATCCTTGATGCTTAGGAACCTAAATTTGATATCTAACGTCCATAATAGCGGAAATATTACGTCGTGTTTACCAATAGACAAGATTTAATCAGTTAAACGTCAGTTTTATAGATCAAACGTTCTGGTTACAAACTGACAGAGCTTCGGCTCTGAAATGCCAAAGTTACAAATGAAGTAGGCTAGCTAGGTATTTATAAGCTAACAAGTTCGCTCCAAAGGACACAAGTTCGCCCGAACTTGCATAAGCAAGTTCGACTGAACAAACATCTACATGTTACTTATGAGCGAACTTGGCTAAGCTAAACATAAATATTTCGTATACCTAGCCTATTCAGCTCTATACAATACAGACTCGATATAAGACTAAGACATAGACATTATGCACCAACAGACTCCCCCTTGGATATCGTCTTCGTCTTTTATCAGTCTTCAAACACTTCTGTCTTCATATAAACGTTAACGCACCCGACCGAAGAAGTTCTTGAATGGCTTCCTTCGTCGTTCTTGCTTTGGATCAGGCGTTTGATCAGTTGGCGATGGTCTTTTAAAGTTAGCCATTCTTAAGGAACTTTGCCTTACCGCCCTTTCCATTCTTTTTGTAATCGCCTCATTTCTGGTTTCTTCTTTTAGAAACTCTACTCTCTCCAGATCCCTCCACTTCGTCTGCCTCATCTTTCCAGAATTTACCTGCGTGCATAGCAAACGTTAACAACTTTCTAATACTGCATCACCTGTACCTTTTCTCTTTCTTCAAAAACAATCTTGCTGTAGAAAAGGCATTTTATATCTTCTCTCGAGCAGTTAACCAACCACATAGGATCCAGAATCCTTATCATCCTCCACAAACCTCTCATACCCTGAAGACCCATCACTTCAACTCGTTCCTTAGCAATATCCAGATGATCTTCAAATTTTAACACAATCACCGCTTCGCAAGTAGCTGGATCTATCTGCCACCACTTGAATAAAGGATAGAAGTTCTGTTCGATCGGCATAAGTGGCATATTCCTCATGGCTCTAGGACGTTTCATAACTAACGTTATGTCCTTTTCCCTTGTAACCTTATTGATCTTAACTCTTCGTCTTGGAATAAATGGCTTCCAGTGATTCCAACCTTTAACAGCTTCGTACTTAATCATCTTCCAAACAACTGATCTATTGTCTTCATATGATACGTAATATTCACTGTTTGTACTAACTCTTCCGTATCCCAGTATGGCAATGTCTTGAAATCAGCAAGATATTTGAAGTATTGCACTCCAAATTCCCTTTTGATTGCATATACGTTGAGCTCTTTAAACCATCCCTAACTCAGTATATCTCCGAAAGAAACATCTTTATTTCTGGTGAAGAATGCTAGTGGACGTCGAAACTTACGTTCAGGTGGCATCTCCTTGAACCAGGACCTTTTCGCTTCAGCTATCTCTTCTTTGGTCATCGGTTTAGGAATCTTTCCTTCTCGTAACGCTTCAGCAATCTTATCTTTCAACATATCTTCATTAAGCTGTTTGTACATCTCTTCAAAAGTAGGAAAACTTTCTGAATTTTGACTGACGTATTTAGCTTTCTGATCTGATTCATCGTCTGAGGACCAATCTTCAACTATCACTCGATTGTACTCATCAGCTTCAAACCTTCTCTCATACTGATACTCTTTCGGTTCAAATGTGTTACATTCATAACTTCCTCAAAATCAAACTCTAAGTTCTCAGCTTCAGCTTCAACTTCAACTAGTTTCGCCAAATCTTCTTTTGAGTAATTATGTACAAACTCACCTTCTTCCACATTGTGTTCCAACATTAGCATCAAAGGCTTCGTGGATACTGCAGACACAGGCTTCGCAGAACGATTAATGTCTAACAAATCAATATCATCTGAAGGCCCTATCTTCCCTGATTTTGTCTTCCATCCTATTCGATTCATCGTCCATTAGGTCAGAAAAATCAAACTCATCAGATACTTTGGCTTCAGTGATCTTTAAACCTGTACCTCCCTGATCAAAATCATCACCACCTTGATCGAAATCATCGTCATCATCACCAATATTCCAATCCTCGTAACCTACTTCCTCTTCATCCTCTTTATTATCTTTTTCAGCTTCTTCATTGCCTTTTTCTTCAGAAACAATAATAGGATCAGAAGGCTTTACAGATTCGTCAACCTTTTCGATATCAGACTCAGAAGCTTTCGAAACATCTTCAATTGGTTTCTCAGGAACATCAGAAGACTTCTCAGTAGTCTAAGAAAATTTAGGGGCTTCACCCTCAACATGCTTTCCCTTACCACTTTCAGCTAACTCTTAGCATGCTCTTTTGCTTCCTGACGATCCAGACGATCATATTCAACAATGAAATCAATATTCAGATTGTTTGCTAACACTTTCTGCAATCTGTTGAATCTTTGATCGTTCAAAGCTTGGATAGTCTTTAGATCTACAATCTCAGTCTGCAATTTCTCATTCGCATCTTGCAAACTTTCAGTAGTGCTTTGAAATACTCCCGTTCATTCTCTAACACCTTTACTTTGTCATCAAGCAACTCTTTTTCAACCTCGCTTTGATTTACTTTCTTAACAAGCTCGGCCTTTTCAACCTCATTTTGTGCAACTTTCTCTTCTAACACCTTTACGCGCTTTTCTAGCATCTCAAAATTAGATTCTGGGAAAAATTCATCCAAGTCTTCGAGACTGATTGGACCATGTGGCATATCACCAAACAGATTTCCCCTTGGTGTATTTGGTGTTGAATCTTTAGGTGTTGCAGCTTTCGGTGTTGACTTCTTAGAGTAGAACTTTCAGGAACAGAAGTTGTTGGAGCAATAGGAGATTCAGCGATAGGAACTTCAACAAATCCAGACACAGGAGGTTCTTGTGTGACTCCTGGCCTTTCAGTTTCAGCATGAACAATAACAGGAGGTCTTGTGGAGGAGGTTCTTGTGTGGCTTCTTTCTCCTGAGCACCAAAAGGTTCTTGTGTGGCTTCTATGCATTTCGACTTGCTTTTGTACCTCTTACTTATAGCCTTCTGAACTTTCTTTGCTTTTCTTTTCCCTTTGGTATGAGGTGACCCTGTAGTCTTCTTAGAGATTTCAATTGCTGGAGACTTTGTATGCTTAGACTTTTTCTTCAGTCTCTCTTCGTCAGATTCTTTTTCAGTGTTAGGATCAAAATCCACATCCAATTTTCTTTCCTTTTCTGCTCTAATCTCTGCCTTAGTCTTTTCTGGCTCTTTGGCAGGAACTTCTTCATCAGATTCTTCATTCTCAGAAGTAGCAGAAATCACATCATCTTGAGTCGTTTTCACAGTTTCTTGACTCTCAATAACCACTGCAGCGCTCGATCCAGCAACTGCTTCAACGTTTTCAGGTTCATCCTCGTCGACAAGCATTGTTTCGACTTTCTTCGCAGCACGTTTCTTTTTAGGCTTATTAGCTTCTGCCTTTAAAAACCATTCACTCCTTGCCTTTGGTTTGAATTCCTTAAACCATTCTTGCTCAGCTTTAAGCTCTTTCTCGTCATCACTACCATCCTTTCTCCACTTGTTATCAGGTGGTGAGATATAATTTGAATCTTTTATAGCTCCAAACACTTGTTTAGCAACAGGAGCTGAAGCTTACTTTTGGAACTTGATTAGCTTCTTTACTGTTGTTTCATCAAGATGAACAAGATACAACACATCATTTGGATCTCATGCAATGTTAGGATACTTCTCGTCAATCAACATCTGAACAAATCTCGGATATAGGCATAGCCTTGAATCTTCCATGTTCTTCGACATGTAAGTGAAAACCATCTTAGAAACATTGAATGGCTTCTTCAAAATAAGCGTCGTTGCCATGTTAGCCAAATAATCTTGAACATCATCTAATCCGGCTTTACGATGGCTGAATGTGTGAATTAGAGCATGCATTAAAAGCTTATAGGGATTTGGCACTTCCCCTTCTTCAGCGTTGGCTTGTTCATGCTCTCCTTATAACCCATACGGAAGAAACAACCACGTACCATCTTCTCGTCTAAATGAATCGGATCGTCTTCATTATCTTTGAATTCAAGAATCCGTCTAATATCGTCTTCAGTCACTGTAATAGGATTAACTTCATTGCCGACTTGCACAGATGAAGTGATCGTCTTCTCATCTTCGCTTAAACTTGTGTTCATCCAGAAGTGAACGATATGTGATCGATATGATACAGTGCGCTCTGTAATAGCTCGGCGAATATGACTTTCCTCAAGAAACTTTAATATATTGTCGTACTCCTTCAGTGACGGACAGATAGACTTGTCAAGCGTAATGCACCTATTGTGAGTTTTGGAGAACTCAACAGAAATTACACGCGCTGGTACCTGTGCCTGAAAATGACGCAAAACAATTAGCATGAATTTCGAGAAAAAGTCACAAAAATTTTCTAACACTTATATCAAGTTCGGGCGAACTTGATATATATGTTCAACATTCTGTCTAAGTTCGCCCGAACATGTATTAAACACATGTTCAACATTGAATGATAAGTTCGGGCACTAATCTGAAAAACCTAAGGTAAACGTGCGGAATCCGTTTGCTTAGGCGACATTGGATACACTCATTTGTTTCTATTTAATCACCGTTTCATTAATATTCAACGTTACAGATCCTGGAAACACTTGGACAGAGCTTCGCCTCTGTCGTGACAAAATCTCTGAAGTTACAAATGAAACATCAAAGATCCTATTTATACTAATACAAGTTCGCTGGTGGGAGTGCAAGTTCGGGCGAACTTGCTTAGTCAAGTTCGGCCGAACTTGACTACAACACTACCATTTCAAGCGAACTTGTCCCTAAATATACATAAACTTCGACATTTCGCTCCTAAATACTGACTCGATATTATACGATGACGTAGGCAACAGACATATGCATCAACAGACTCCCCTTGGATGTTGCCGTAGTCATCATTCTTCAATTAAGTTCCTGAGTCTTTAATGTTCTCTTGATCTTTATATCTTGAATAACTTTAACATCCATGCTCCCACTTGCTTTGAGCTTTCTGGTATCTTAATCAACGTGTTTATCTAGCTCCCCCTCAAATGATGCTTCGAATCTCTAAGATTTGACGATTAAGAACAATCACACGTATCCACACACAAACAATTTCTTAACAGTCTCGTTGGTCCGGCTCACATTCAACATTATTAGGTTTCCATGGAAGATATGAGAAAAAAAAATCTTTTTGGATTTTTAATATTGAATGCTGAAATGTAAACATACTAAAATGTAATATTTACATTTTTTATTTTTGTGAGAAAATGTGCTAGAGGATCATATCAGTTTTTGAGACATACCACCAGTACCGTTGAACTTTTAATGACTTTAAGTTTTAAACTTGTTTACCTAGATTGTCGATATGTTTATCCACCTAAACTTTAACACATTTCTCAATTGTTCCAAGATATGTTAGGGTAAGAATTATGAAACTTGACTTATCTGTGGTTCCCACTTCTTGAATATACTCCCGTATCAAATTCCCTAGATTTCATTTTATAGGTGAATATAGCGTAATTGATATCTGTATCAGGGTAATGCGATGCCTTGAGAGCTCAGGTTAGTACTACCGTATAGACAAATAGATGAAGGCTCGACTTTAAGGTGTGTTCCATTTAAGGAATCTTTTCAGCACTGCAAATGATTAGATCTTTCGATACTTTACAAGATTTCATGCAGTTTAGGGGTTTATTGCAAAAGTATTATAGAAGTTCTAGGCTACTGCTTCCGCAAAATCAGAAGAACTTGTATAATACCCCAGAAATCAACTATCTATAAAGACCTCGTATCTCAGAATCAGGCAATCTTTCAAACGAAATTTCGGAGTACTAAGTCCATATATCCAAGATGTGTTAATCCACAAGATTAAGCAGTTGTAAAATTTAGTTTATATCTCGAAAACAGTTTACTGAACGTGTTAAGCCTATCGACACATCCACAGTAAGACTCGTTTATCACTTTTAAAACTTTACATTCCTTTAGCATACTGTGATAGTCCACTGATGTACTATCATTTCCTTTTAACGCATAAGTAATATCATTTTTTTCATTTTTCAATTTTTTTTTATATTTTAAGATTTTCTATTGTTTTTTGCTTTTTCAATCATTTTATCTATCTAAAATGATTTAGAAACGATGTTTTTCAATTTTACAAGAATTTTTTACAATTTTTAAATTTTTTTTCTCCCCCTAAAATTGAAAACATCTTATTAAAATCGAAAATAAGAATCTTTCATTTTAACCATTTAACGATTTTTTACGAATGTGAACGCGAGACTACCATTTTGTTTGTTTGGAGCATCACTCCTGTCTCTTGTCTCTCTGCATAAACAACCACTGCTTCTCAAATGACGTTTGGCTTGAAGCTTGGTTATCCTGCACATTCAAACAAACTTCAATCAGTTTTGAATAGGAACCCAATCCATTCTGGATTTAGGTTTACCAAAATCATTAACATCTGAAGTAACAAACATTCACACTCTTTTTGATATTCAAACAGTTTGATAGAAACTTTATTTGAAAATTTTACTTTCTTTGATTTTTTAACTGTTTGAATTATCAATTTTTTCTCCACTGCTCTCTCTTTTGTCCTCAGATTTGTATCTGATGAATTTGTTTTACTTGACTGTGAGTAAAATGATTCATTAGAACTTTTATCTGATTTTTTAGGCGTATCCGAGGATAAAATCTTTTCAAATACTCTCTAACTTTTTTTCTCTTTTTTCTCAATCTGTCTTTTTGCCCTTGTGATAACTTGACTTTTTGTTCTTTCGGCTTCTCTACAGTTTTCTCATTTTTCTTCTCTGTTTTCTTCTCCTCTGGTCTTTTCTCCCCTGAGATTTAACCGATCTTCTTTTCAGATTAGTCGGACAATCCCTGGAAATTGACCTTTGATTTGACATTTATAGCATCTTTCGTATCAAATCTCTTTTTTAGGCAGTTAACAACAATGTGTCCACCAAATCCACAGTTGTAACGCACTCTGTTATCGTACCAATCTCTCCATTCAGACAAAACACCCAAATTAGCACATTGATCTGACATGTAGTAGTCATCTTTCCTGCTTCTTCTATAAAATTGATTTGACTTTAAAGCACTATGATCCGACCTGCACCACTTTTTCTCAATTTTTTGTGAGTTTTGATAATGATTGGATGATCGTACCGATGAGCTTTTATTTTTCTTTTGAAAAATTTCAGAATTCTTAAAACTTTGTTTTTCTTTTTGTTTTCGTTCTTCATTCTGCTTAGAAGGTTTTTGCGTTGAGCATTCACCTTTCTCAGAAGATTGTAGAACAGTATCTTGGAATTTCTCTTTTAGTTTTAAAAATATTTCATGTTTATCATTTTTAGCTCTTTCATCATCGGTATCATCATCACAATCTTCAATTATGACATCGTCATAATTTGTGATATTATCACTTATTGGAATTTTCTTTTTATTATCATTGATCGGTTTTGGACATATATGATCTAATTTTAATGAGGAGGTCACAAAACCTTTCAATAATATTTCTGAATTAACAGCTTTATTTTTAACAATCTCAACTTCCTTTTCAAGTTGAGCAATTTTCTCAATATGAGAATTTATTGCTATTTGATTTTCTATATTTATTTTTCAAAAACAGTTTTATCATTTTCTAAAATTTTTATTTGATTTTCAAAATTCTTTTCATTTTCTTTTAACTTTTATTTTCTAATGACAAACATTCCAAATCTTTCAAAAATTTGACACTAATAGATTTGGATTTTTGACAATTTAAGCACACAGATTCAGTATACTTTGTGCAAGGTTTTTCGACCTCCATAATTTGCACCTTCACCACTTCTGTATCAACAACCTTTACCTACTTGCTTTTAATCATCTCAGCATGCTCCAGATATTTAGCACGTAGAGCATTCCATAGCTTTTGTGCCGTATCACATTCTGGTAGCAGATTCAAGATATTTTCTTTCACCGACTGCTGTATCAGATTAATCATTTTCTTTTCAGCAAAATAATCATCTTTTTGTTGAGTAGAATATTTGCACTTCTCCAGAATTTGCTTTTCATCTCTAGGAATGACATAACCTGTCTCAATCACGACCCAACTACGGAAATGCGTAGCTTTGACCCAGCTCTCAAATTTTCCTTTCCAAACATCATATTCATCTATATTCATCAACATAGGAGGCTTCATGGACTCCATTTCGTTTTCCAAACTAATCTGTCGTTCAAAACACTTGAAAAATGATTAGCAAACAGACAATTTATAGAAAAATTTGACTTTTTAACCGACAATATCAACGTATCGGTTTGCTAAAAACGTTTAAA
Source organism: Scalesia atractyloides (assembly GCA_947069175.1). NCBI lineage: Eukaryota > Viridiplantae > Streptophyta > Magnoliopsida > Asterales > Asteraceae > Scalesia > Scalesia atractyloides. Next base: position 64,222,146 of record CAMTDV010000014.1, read on the forward strand.
ATTTTTCAGAAAACTGTTTTTACCAGATTAGAGCTTTAAACTTGTCTCGTCAATACAAATCTAACGATATATAATTTCCGAGACGTTTTTCAGGATTTTCTTTTTTTTAGAAACCTTGGACAAGTTCGGTCGAACTTGTCACAGTGTGTGAAACTCAGCTATTTAACAAGTTCGGGCGAACTTGTATAAGTTTCAAGAGAAAAAGCAAGTTCGGGCGAACTTGTATAAATTTCAAGAGAAACAAGCAAGTTCGGGCGAACTTGTAAGAATTTCAAGAGGCTTTACAAGTTCGGGCGAACTTGTAATATTTTTCAACAATATTTAATCAACTTCGGGCGAACTTGATGAAATTTGTTTGAAAAATAAGCAAGTTTGAGCGAACTTACCCAAAATACTTGAAAAATCAATCAAGTTCGGGCGAACTGATGAAAAATGTGAATTTTTCAGTCAAGTTCGAGCGAACTTGATGTTAAGTTCGAGCGAACATGAGTTATTCGACATGGCTTTTTGCAATTTTTGATATGAATTCGTTTGTTTTAAGCTCTGATCTTTTCAAGGGTTTATCTGTTATGGATTTTACGTATTATACTTGAAAATCAGTCCATTTTGTCCGTGAATTGTACAAGAAAAGTTAAAAATAGAAGAAATGAGTAGAAGATGAGATGTTCTATGTCCAATGTCTTCAAATTAGGCAAATCCTGCTCTGATACCACTTGTAGGATCGATCCTTGATGCTTAGGAACCTAAATTTGATATCTAACGTCCATAATAGCGGAAATATTACGTCGTGTTTACCAATAGACAAGAATTTAATCAGTTAAACGTCAGTTTTATAGATCAAACGTTCTGGTTACAAACTGACAGAGCTTCGCCTCTGAAATGCCAAAGTTTCAAATGAAGTAGGCTAGCTAGGTATTTATAAGCTAATAAGTTCTCTACAAAGGACACAAGTTCGCCCGAACTTGCATAAGCAAGTTCGGCCGAACATGCACCTACATGTTACTTATGAGCGAACTTGGCTAAGCTAAACATAAATATTTCGTATACCTAGTCTATTCAGCTCTATACATTACAGACTCGATATAAGACTAAGACATAGACATTATGCACCAACAAATCTCTTTTTCGACATCACTCTGCTTCACTTTCTTTTAAAAATCTGCTTTATCAGCTTCATTTTGTTTGAGCTTATCCTCCAAAGCTTTGATTCTCTTTTCTAACATATCGACAGGAGTATCTTCAAACCAATGTGAAAGATCTTCGGCTGTAACAGGATGAGTAATGTTATCTGGAATTCACCGAAAGCATCTTTAAACTCTCTAGCCCTGGCACTTTGAGGAGTAGATTGCTTTGATCTTGGAGGAGTAGCTTTTGGAGTACCCTTTGCTGCAGACTTTGGCGTAGAAATAGGTGTACTCTGAACAGGAACTTCTGTAACAGTTGGTGGTTCCTCAGTTGTAGTTGTTTGTGGAATAACAGCTTCTATGATAGGAATTTCTTGCAGATTAGAAACAAGAGGTTCTTGTGTAACTCCTTTCTTCGGTTTCTGACTTAAATATCTGCGGCTTTAAGCTTTTTTCCTTCCACGAGTACTTGGAGAACCCTAGCTTTCTTAGAATCACCAGCTTTAGACTTTGAGCGTTTAGACTTTTTCTTAGGTAGTTCTTCATCGGAACCCTCTTCAGAACCTGGTTCATAAAGATCTTCACCAATCTTTTTCAAACGTTCCCCTTCCTTTTCTTTCTCTGCTGCTTTCAATCTAACATCAGCAGAATCTTCAGACGATTCTTCATCCTTATCAGAAGTTGCAGAAATAAGATCATCATCATCTTTATTTTGACTTCCGACGTTTGCCGCAGCGCTAGAACCTTCAACATTCTGAATATTTTCATCAATTTCAGGCTCGTCGATCAACATAGTCTCAACTTTCTTCGATGCCCTTTTTAGCTTTGACTTTTCATCAATCACTACCTTTTTGATGTACCAGTCTCCTCTCTTCTCCTTGAAGTTCTTTAACAGCTCAACTTCTTCATTTTCATCTCCACTGCCATCTTTTCTCGCGTGACATAGTTTTCATCAGATATAGCTCCAAACACTGGTTTTGCAATAGGAGCAGAGTATTGCTTCTGATATATCTTTAACTTCTTCAGCGTTGTTTCATCCATATGGCTCAAGTATAGAATATCGTTCGGATCTTTCGTAATATCTTTGAACTTCTCATCAATTAACATCTGAACGAACCTCGGATACATCACCAACCAATCTTTTCCCATATTCTTCGCCATGAAATTGAAGAGCACTTTCGAGAAGTTGTATTTCTTATTAAGAACCAAAGCAGTAACCATGCAGGCCATGTAATCTTGAATGTCATCGAGCCCTGCTTTCCTATGGCTGAAAGCATGAATAACAACATGAATTAGAAGCTTGTACGGTAGAGGAACACTGCCTTTCTTCATCGTTGGCTCATTTGCGTGACCTTTGTAGCCCATTCTAAAGAAACAACCCTTTACCATCCTTTCCTCAAAGCTAATAGGATCATTTACATCGTCATTAAATGTTAGGATCTGAGTTTGACCTGACTGAGTTGTTTTAAACAAATTGGATATAAACTAAGATAAAACATATAAAACTTGCAGCGGAATACGATTTAAAACTTTGTAACACAATCAAATGAGAGATTAGCTTTCATCACACAATGTTTTCATTACTCAAAAGATTGAAAAAAGATTACAAGTAATTACATGCATGAATCACTAACTCCCCCTTAGCCCGAGCTTCACACATATTAGATCGTACAAGAGAAGTGTGTGTGAGCTAAATAGAACAGTACATGCACTGTCTATTTATATTACAGATCCTAACCTTTGAAGCATCTTTTCTGATATCACCAAGACAATGACATCTAACTAACCTAACAACCTCTAACCACTGCTAATGTTATACTCTGATACATTTACAAAACACTGATGGTTATCCAAATAGGATGCTAACCACTGATGAGCTTAACCACTGTTGAAACTTTATCATATGTTCTTCAAAGGGTGATCAAACCTTTGACTTTCAACGGACTTTTGACTTCAAGCAGAGGTTTGGTCTTCAACAGTCTTTACAACCAGCAGAGCTTAGCACTAAGAAGATGTTAGGGATATCAGATGTTAGGTGCCTTGTCATTGAGGGAAGTTGTGAACCAAAACACTGTTTATTTTGGATCATTTAGACCAGACCTGTTTTGGCATTTTATCATCTGTTCTTTTGTAGGGGTCAATCCCAACAATCTCCCCCTAGAACAGATGATGCCAAAACTCTTCTTTTTTCATGATCTTAATTATCTCATCGGTTTTTCCCTGATTTGTCTCTTGAACTGTAGTTTCAAAATTCAAGGAATTTTCATCATCTTCATCCCTGCACAGTTGAAGTTCCAAAAGATCCTGAAGGTCAGCTACACCCAAGCCTAGTGCATCCTTCCTTATTATATAATCAACTTTCCCATTGGACTTGAGCAAAGTCAATACATGGGTCAATTTATCTGACATCCACTTTAGTATTTTTGAGTTCAATGGGTTTCTTAGGAGAAGTTTTATTTGTGATGAGTTTGGTGAAGTTGGTCTTCTTGATAAGGATGTGGCAGTGATAGTAGGTGGATCCTGATAATCTGATGAAGTAGCATCCATTTTTTATTCTTTAATGTTTTCATCTTCCATCTTTTCATGTATTTTTCCATTTGATGCTCTTTCCTCTGATTGAAGGCTTGGATGTATTCATCTAAGGCAAGATCTGTGTGTGACTTAGTTTTCTTGAACTTGTTCTAGGCTGGTGTAATCTTCCTTATCTGAGGATCATTTTCATTTTTTCACACCTGTTTGCTTCTTGTTGAAGAGCTTTGAGAAGCCATTCTTCAGATTGATGCTCTTCAGCTTGATATGGTTTGTCTCTCATGATAATTTCTATGAAATCTATTCTTAGTTTCTTTTGAATATCAGCATCAGGTGATTGAGTTGACCTCTTGTTGTTCAAGTCTTTTGCAAAGTCTTCCAGTTTCTTAACTTTACTAAGTGCATTCTGCATTCAACTTGACAAGTAAGTTTCACCTTTCCCTTTACTCTCTTCTTTTGCAATGTTATTGGTTTGGTTGACTTTTAATTTCAGATACTCCTCAATATTCCTTGGAGCTCTATAGCCAAAAAGAGATGGAAATGTTCTTTTGGATGGATTATCCTCTGTGAAAAATTGTAACATTTCATCTTTAACTGCAAACACTTCCAAAGGATAATTTACTACCAGAGGTATTTGTCTTGTTGGATTACGGCCAGTAGGTAATTGAGTAAGTGGGTTTGATGTTGGTGATGATGGAGGGATGAAGGGTTCTGGATTGGTTAGAATGAGTGGTGTAGATGTGGGTATATCATCAGTCACTTTAAATTTTCTTTTTCTTATATAGACTGAGCTTAGTGAATGAGTTGTTGTGGAGATGTGTGTTACAGGGGTTTGAATCTGAGAAGATATGATAACAGTGGCTTGGCTAACAGCTGATGAAGGAACTGTTGTCTCAACCACTGATGTTCTAACATCTGTTGTACCTTTTGTAGTCACAACATCTGTTGCAGTGAAGGTTGGTAATGAAGGTGGTGGTATTATTTTCTGCTTTTTAGCAGGTGATTTTTGAGGTGGGGTTGTTGGTTTAGGTGCAGCAGTGGATATAGTACCAGCAGTGGTTTTGAGACCAACAGTGGTTTGCTCTTTAGGTTCTTGTGGTGGTGATTTCTTTCTGTTTGAAGTGTCAAAAACCTTTTTAGAAGTCCTTTTTCCTGTATCTTCATCATCTGCTTGAATGTCTCGGGTTTCATCCACTCCATTTTCTTTTCTTTGACAGATGTTTCAGCATAAGTTACCAAGGATTCTTTTTCAGGTTCTGGCTTTGGCTTTGTCATACTATCCACATACTCAGTTTTCTCCCCCTTTTTGGCATCATCTTTTTCGAAGATAGGTGCAGAGGAAGTGTCAGACGTCTTTGTAAGGAATTCTTTGATTCCATTGAGGTCTGCCTGAGTTTCTCTATATCTTTCATCAACCAAATCTGTGAGCATTTTTACACGTATTTCATGTTGGTGATCATCAAGTTGGTGTTGTTGTTGAAACAGAGGAGATACTTGATTGACTATATCAGCGGTTTGAAGTGCAGAGGATTGAGCAGTGCTTTGAGACTTTGAAGCATCGAATATCTGTTGCAGCATATTTTTTATATTGCCACTGATTTCTCTATTTTAGTAACTCTCTCTGTCAAATCTTTATATTTTAGATCATCACCTAACTTAATAGGATCATCTGGATACCATGGTGGTTTTCACAGCAGAGGTTTCCTTAGTAATTCCAACAGTGGTTTTAACACCAACAGTGGATACCATGGTGGCCTCAGTAGAAATTGCCTTCAAGGGAGACTTATTGTGACAATTGTGAAAAATCCCGGTAAACTTTGATTAGTACAAGTCCGTGGTATGTATATCGTGATATTGTTGTGATTATGTGTGATGATACGAATTCTGGAAAATGATACACCGACTGTGATGGGAGTATATGCATAGTAAGTAATAAAAACATTATAGTGACATTATGTGTCACCTACATGACAAGTCAAAGTCATGAATGAACTGACGACTCTGGGAATAAGTATTAGTAAACACGCATGACTTGTGTGCTATGCCTAGCGATATCTGTAATGTCTCGGAAGAATCCTAGAGCACGTCATGGTTGACATGACACTATTAAGGACCAATGATGCGTGGTTGGAATCCTTAGCCCCAAACAATGTGTTAAACGGAGACTTGACGTTAACAGCGCATTAAACCTTTAATGTCTAAGTTCATTAAAGGTTTAATGCGCTGTTAACGTCAAGCTTGATTGATCTAAGTTCTAGCATATTTGGGTTGTACTTGGTGTGTAGGTACTGAATATAGCCTTCACACACTTCTGGGATCAATATAAACGCTTGGAACCAGAAGAATCGCTAGGTATAACATCCGAGAACCAAATCTAGGCTAGGCAGAAAATTGTTTTGCCTATAACTTGGTCCGTGTAACTTGGATTGAGCTTAAAATTGGTATGGTGATGTAGGGTATTGTCAGGAAGGTCCACGTAAAATTTTAGAATTTTTGGAATTTGCTACGATTTTTAGTAAATTTTTAACTGTTTTGCGGAAAGAATTTCGGAAAAATTATCAAACGAAGTCAATAAATCACCAATTTTTACACAGACACTAAGGAACATATGAGGAAAGTTCTAGGAAAATTCGGAGTCCATTAGTGGAGTTTTTATTTGGGTTAAAAATCCGCGTTATTGCGAGTTTTCGGTAGCCGAAACGCATCAAACGAAATCGGAAAAATCTAAAAATTTTGTGAGCAGTTCCTGGACATGTAAAAGGAGTTCTGGAATTGTTTTGGAATTTTTGAACTACTGATAGTATTTAATGTTAATTATGTGGTTAAAAATGATTTTATAAATAATTTATTTAAATAAATAAAATGCCAAAATAAATTCCCAGAAATTTTTCCGATATACGAATTTTTACTGAGTTATATAAAATTTATAGATTTTTATATAAAATATAGATTAAATTGGAATTTATGGAATTAAAAATGAATTATTTTAAAGCAATTTCGGCAGTTTACCGTATAACGAACCTGCTAGAACCGGGAACTGACCCAACCCGACAAATACTATAATTGGAACACTGGGAGTATTCCGGGAGATTCTCGGGCAAATTGGGCAACATGGGTGTCCTAAGACAGTTCAGGAGAATTCCCGACGGTGAAAATGGAAACTCAAAATTGGGCAACTTAGACCCCCCAAACATTCAAACTCCCTTGATGGAAGTTAATCATTCTTAAATAACCACATAATGACACTATTGGTATTTTTCCGTACCATTATTCGAATACGTTAAACTACTGACTTTGGCTGGCACGCGAACCGGTGCCCGGAAGCCAAACTGAAAACGAATACTACCCTGACGTCCATCACCATACCAGTGTCCTATAGACTCAATCCGGAGTAAAAACTCATGACCAGATCCAAGTTATAACCATTACCAACTTAGATACTGATGTGAGTCCATACTTGCATGGGTGTTATTAAAGTGGATCCAGTTGCTTGATCACTCTTGTGTTGAGATCACTACTTGTACGGTGAGTTTCATTTCCCTGCTTTTGAATTATTTTACTGTTTTCTAGGGACTTGCATGTTACAAACTGTGTTGATTATACCAATTTGGGAGTGAGTTTCACCCCACCACTTTCAACTGTGTTACTGTTTTCTGGAATGACTTGCATGTTGCGAAACTGTGTTAATTGCACCAACTTGTGAGATGTGAATTATCTAACACACGAACTACCTCCCCTCTACAAGTGATTAGCGTAAGCTGTGGGCAGTGGATAGTACTATTGGTTTGACAAACCCAGTTGCTCCAGGCAGTGTCTAGGTGACACTGTGTGTCGGTGACTACGCAACTGCACGCGTCCTAAATTTGGTTATGTTATTAGGCATAACTGTAGGGGAACATTGAACTTTACATGACTCAGTTGCCGGGATGACGTGCCTGTCTTGACAAGGCCCGGTGGGAAGTGTCTGCGGTGACACAACCCGGTGCGATGATGTGTCTGTCTGACACGGAGTGACTATGACAGGTCAAGATTTCACTTGTGTCCTCGTGTAATTCCATCTGCGACTATGACTGTGACCGTCATTGTGACTAAGACTGTGACCAGTGCAATTAAACTTGTTAACACATATTGTTACACAACAATTAAACTAGTGGAACTCACGCAGCGTTTAGCTGACCTTTTTAAAACTAACATGCATTACAGGTAACTTGAGACTGGTGTGATCCGTGTATGTTGTTCAAGACATGTTTGTAGGCGAACCCTGATATAGACGCATGCAGCTTAGAAGACTTATGTGGTTCATGGGAACACACAGTTGTAACATACATGTAGTATGTAATCAACGTTTTGTAAGTAATAAAATGTAGTGTCTTTATAAACAATGTGCTTGTACCAGAGATGTCTGTTGCATCCCGTATTTTTTGTCTTCCGCTGCAAGTCGGGGTGTGACAGAAGATGGTATCAGAGCCATTGGTTATAGAGAATTAGGTGCCTTTAAGGAAACCTAGACTATAACTACAGGCTAGGACTTTAGTGGACATCATCGGAAAAATTAACCTCTACTCAAGGTCGTTAGTGAACACTGTAAAGGATCCTGGTCTTGTGGGGCAAGTGGGTTATTATGATCCGGAACATAATAACAGACTTGCTCATACGAGGCAGTGTTGGGTAAGCCGCGGTAATAAACACACTTAAATACGTGGAATGATACATACATGTGCCAAGGTGATAGTGTGTGAATGTTTGTGCGAGAATTGATACATGAATTGGGATTGGTGGAAAATGCCTTACTACATACGCCTTTGGGATAGGCAGAAAACTGGTATTACAGTCCATTCCACATTCCTACTTACCACATGTTTAATATACACTAGAGTTGGATTCATACCACTTCCACAGTGGTTACTTATGCTTTGTGATATGAGACCCCAAGCCTTTAGTGCAATACGATCTCACCAACTCTATCCTTATAATTATTATAACAACGATTACGTACCAGAATGGTACTTCAAAATGAACATAGATACACAAAGAACGCGCAGGTCGTTCAGATAGACTGGGAGGACGGGTACGGATCCTCACTTCACTTCTCGTTGCTTTACATTCGATTGTTATACAATCGCAGAATTCAAACATCTTACGAAACTTTTTTGTCCTTGAATCCGCGATTCCTTTGATTATCTGCTGGATTCCTCTTTGGCTTGCAATATTGGTTGTAGCTTTTACGTCGTGTGATACTATAATACTTTGTGGTATTCCTTAGCACATGTTTTGATATATGTTGTATCTGAATATGACGATCTCCGAGTCATGGAGATGGCATGGGATGCGTGAATAAGTTATCCTTCTTGTTGTCATTTGATTCCTTGGGATATAAAGTGGGTGATGGTATAGATTCCTTTGAAACGCTTTGTGTTGTGAAACCTCGTTTTGTGTTACCATCGGTTACATTGTGTTCTTTTACCAGTGTTGATTGTTTCGAATTTCAGTTGGGTATTTACAGAAAGTAGTATAAGGCCCGAATATCATGGAGAACGGAATATTGATCAGGTATATGGGTGTGGTGGATATGCTGCGGTACTTCCTATATTATAAACACCCGGCTACATGATCAAGGTACCGTTACTCGGGGGAAACGTGCTTCATGTTGCGATTTGTTCGTTAGGTTTTGGGCAATGCAGTATTAAGACTTCGACCCTGTTTAATGCGATAGATGACGCCATAGTTGTCATAACCACGATGTCTATACATGGTTATAGTAATTTTACATGAAAAAGTAGTTTGGGTCGACATATAAACGACCACTGGATTAATCCTGGGAAATCCTTTTCTTTTCGCAAATACGTGACATGATTTCTAGGGGTACTACACCCGGTAGTACTCTGTACTGAACTATTTGGGTATAGCCAGTGATAGCTTACCCACACCGATGACCCAATGATCGATTCGCGATAAGTAACAATGTTTCTTTCTTCGATAAGACAACTCAGCGTAAGTTATTTCCTTTGGCGGGATTTTCTAGAACGTATAGTCATGTATTCGGAATCATTACGATACGGCGAACAAACTATACTCATGTCACCGACCGTTGTCTATGAAACTACTCTGTAAAGCATATATTTCCGTTATTAGCTGTCGCTCGCTAATGATGCAATCACTAACTCTTAATAAGGACGCATAATTAATATCGGTATTGATAACCTAAGGGGATTCAGGGGTAACACATAAATGGAGAAACTTATTCGATGTACTCAAAGTTTGGTGAGGAATTGTGTGGATGCGGATCTGATGGTGGTAGGACTTGCGGAGGCGGAGAACAATCTTGCCGATATTCTTCGTAACCGTTCATACTTCGTATTAACATGACCCTCATATGTATACATTTATTTATAAATATACAACATTAACCGCGGTCCAACCCAACTGTCAATTTGGTAAATTTCGGTTGCGTAATCCCGGTGCAAAGTCGGAAAACTATAATCATGAAATAATCCGACTCACTACTTCAAATGAATTCAGTTCCCCTTACTAACACTATTGGAAAGTGTTAAGGTCCGGTACATATAAATTACTAAATTGATACGCTATCGATTTAGTTCAAACACATACAAGATAAATCCCCCGTAACTCGAAATATTAATAAAGAAGCGATACGAAGGACCTTAACGAAGCTACTTCTTAATGTATATGTAGTAAACAAAATGATACAAAACGAATGTTCGTTAGACGATTATTTTTTGTATATATATATACGTATATATAATTGAAGGACAGTATTCAAAAGAATCATATAAGACTTTCACATTTTAAACGATCCTTTGTTTTCAGCGTCGTGTAACTTAGTGAAAATATGTTCTGATGAAAGACGAGATCGCCTTTGAGTAGTATTTGAGAACAGTAATCCGATGACTAACCCATGGGACAACTCCTATCCAAACCTGCAGACTCTAGACCACCGGTTCTTTTGATCCTTGTTCGGTAATATTTTTGTGATGGCTATACTAAGTCTTGAACCAACATTAATCGTATGAGGGCGGTGCATTAATGCTAGAAATCGCATAAGTGGATACATGGTTCTTTGATTCCTTTCGATTTAGGCTTTTCGCGTCATGATACCTGCGATGACCGTGCGATTGGTCCTAAGTAGGGACCAACTTAGATACTTATATGTTATAAAACATGGTGACTCCCCAACTTTATGATAATAATAATACCCGGGAAAACATCATATGTCTCCTCCTCTTCCCTGCAACATTCACGAAGTCTAAATATTTATATACCACGTTATTCACGATTCACAGGGGATGATCGAAATTCCCTTCGGACCTTTGTAAGGGTGTTATTTGGTAAGGTCTCCTACATGTGTGGGAGGATGATACATGGGATACACTGACTTTCATCCGCCGATGGAATACAAAGTGAACGATACCCTACTCTTGTGAGCAACCTAAAGTTATTCGGCAGACATCGTTGCTAGTCCTCATGGGTATACGAGGCTAAATTCTCTAGATCAGGGAAATATGGTTGAAACACCCCTCGTCTTCGTTCAACTAGTTGGTACCTTCAATTGATTTTTAGTTTGATCAATTTAAATAGGTATTCGTAAAATACAATGTTACCGAGCAACCCGATTCTTCGTTATTTCGAGTGACGAAAATTCTTGTGTTACTTAAGGAAACAAGAACGAGGGAAATCTTAAGTATAATACTACCAATGTATTCGTACCACGAGTGAAATTCACGATCGTGGGGATATTGTCGGAAGCTGTGAGCAATCATTTACGCGATTTCTGCCTCGGTCAAATGTGGTGAGCGCTTCGGGGCCATTCTATTATAAACAATACTTATAAACATGTATCAATGTCACGTTTTCAATCGTCCCATCTCACACAAATTCGTCGCACGCATGAGTCCACAACCTGTATAACCAACATCATTATCATGTATGTAATAATATCCGTCATTAGACCACTGTTAAGATTGCACTTAGACTTAACCCAAAAGGGCCAGTGTTTAAATGTGCGGTCAAAGCATGTCACTAGAGTGACGTATATACATCATGCTATGAAAAGCATGAACTACTATGTATGAAGGAACACGGTCAAAACCAAACTTTCTTTGAAATAGGAATAGTCACGAGTTGTCTGAATATTATAATTGGTGTCTTTTGTGCGCTGAACCCACTTGGGGGTAAGCTAAACCAGAAATCTCGTAATCCCGATCATTACAGATGAAGGGACAAGTGAATCGTCCGAATACGTCCCTCGGATATCATGCCCATCCAGAGGGAAATTTCGTTAGTAAGCATGTCATATATACTTAAAGGAGGAATAAGACTTTGACACGACAACTAATACTCTTCAAATTTGGAGAGTTACTTAAAACACGCTAAGAATTGTAAATAACTCGATGTGCGATACTAAGTCAAACTAAATGACCAAAGTGTAGATCGTGCTTGGTGGGATGCACCGATCGGATGTGAAATGGCATTCATAACCTTTATTCGTATCCTAGTCGTCAGAGTGCTAGGCTTACCTCGATTGATTACGAGTTTCATTCAGCCTCCTTGAAGCTGCTTTTGTTATTTCAAGAGATTGCTGAGCGATTGTGGATTTATGCTATTACATTTCCCAGTAGCACGTATTCCTTCCTTGCCCTATTGGGGAAACAGAACTGACTAATCCTACGACCAAGGGGTCGAGAAACTCAACAAGCCTTGTCTCGACCAACCCGAGGGCCGGGTCTTCATTTCTTATTATTACGAATATGAGACTAACGGGAAAAATCAGATTCAGTGGTCAATTGTCCCTATCGGACTAGGGTGACTATGAATTCAGTCTTCAGCCCATGATTTCATAAAACCACACGAATTTCCCCATCTAAACCAAGATGGTTTGACATGAACGAATTCGATGAAACCCTTACGTTAAGCGGTGATTCAGTTGGCGGAGGTGCCAAGATGGGAAGGCATTATATCTTTTTATACTCATATACAGTTCAGATCTTACCAAGTCCGCATTTGACTCGAAAAACCACGAGACCGAGATGGTCAAGTGGTGATTAACCCCTTGTGACTAGTATGGGTTATATTCGCCTATGCATTGGGTAATTTTTAAGAACATCATGGGAAATGATTACTTCTCATTGTCTCCATTAACGACATCCTTATGAAATGATAGTCGAGCATGGCTATGTTCATACCCTGCGAAGGGTACTCCGTCAATGGGGAACCTTGATTTAATGACTCGTTACTTAGTCATCTTTTACCAAATTACCCGTACGTCTACGATCAATGCCGATCCCATGTGTAGGGGCATCATGATGATGCATGTGACCATTAGACACTCATCACGCCTTAAGCATTTCCACGTGATATAGTAGCATTCTAGATGCGGTGCTACTGGAATTAAAATCGCATTGGGTGCACACCCTATCATTCCCGGCATATGGGAATTTCTATACGATATCTCTCGGAGAATCACATCGATGTCATCGAAGTTACTAAGTTGTTTCCTTCGGGAAAAGACGCAGATAGTTGTACAACAGTTGGAGCCAAGCTCCCGAAACTTAATGCAAACTAGAATTATTACTGTAGAAATTCCGTATCCGTACGACGTGGTTAGACTACTGGTGAGTAGTTCGGGCACCCTGTTGATGTGAGGGTGCAGATTCGTTATTACTCGTGTACATGCTTGCCTTATGGCAACCGTAGGCTCGTAAAAGCCTTTCTCTTTCTCTACCATAGAGTAGGGACTCTCGTGGTCGGTTAGTATTAGCCGAAGATACTCGCGTACATGACAACAAGGAAGATTGGCATGCACCATTCGGTAAGACCAAATTTATTCCCTTAACACAAACATGAGGAGCATGGTGCTCATTATTGCAATGTTCGCAACAAACCTTGGGAGAGTACCCATACTCCTCCTTTATAGGAGGTGTTCAATAACTATTAAACGAAATCGTAATTGAAACATGTGGTGTATGAATGTGAAGATAATGAATGCAAAGAAAACGTAATAATTGCAGTCAGCTATAAGCTGAATACGAAACTCATATCCTACTGTGAGTCCAACAACACTCTCACTTCCAGACTGGAATTGATGACAAACGTTACTCTTAACAATACATAGGAATTGTGGATGGACAAATTACACTGCTACTATGTAGCACAATTATCATCTCCGTATGATGATGATACTAAACGAAAAATGAAAACATACTTGCATGTCAAGTGACTGATACGAATATAATACGGAGCTTTCCAATGGATTACTAAACGGAATTTAGAGGACGAAATTCTTTTAACCGGGGGAGACTGTGACAATTGTGAAAAATCCCGGTAAACTTTGATTAATACAAGTCCGTGGTAACCGGACGTGGTATGTATATCGTGAAGTTGTTGTGATTATGTGTGATGATACGAATTCTGGAAAATGATACACCGACTGTGATGGAAGTATATGCATAGTAAGTAATAAAAAACATTACAGTGACATTATGCGTCACCTACATGACAAGTCAAAGTCATGAATGAACTGACGACTCTGGGAATAAGTATTAGTAAACACGCATGACTTATGTGCTATGCCTAGCGATATCTGTAATGTCTCGAAAGAATCCGAGAGCACGTCATGGTTGACATGACACTATTAAGGACCAACGATGCGTGGTTGGCATCCTTAGCCCCGAACACTGTGTTAAACGGAGACTTGACGTTTAACAGCGCATTAAACCTTTAATGTCGATTATTAGGTTATCAGTGGCCTCATTTAAGATTCCGAGTTCCAGAAATAATTTAGTTTTGTGTCATAGACTGTGACATAAGGTTTGAAAATAATAAAGCTCAGGCACGCAAAACGAAGAGCTCCCGGTTGGGGAAACGCCTTCGTTCCGGGCATAACATAAGGCAACCAAATGTGCAAGGAACGATCGATCAAGCTTAAAAAACACTTAAATGAATGTCAAATGAGACTTTTATGATTAAAACGTAACCATGCTCGGATTTCGAGACGGTTATGCTCAGTTTTCAAAACCGAGTCTTTTGACACTAAGAACGCGTAAAACGGAGCCCGTTTCGCAAATCGGAGACGCGGCCGGGAGCTAAAAACAGAAGATAAACATCATCTTTTATCACACAATACTAAGCACTATCTCCCTTGGGACCCACCTCCAAACCCCCACCCCCCCCCCCCCCCCCCCATGTGTAAATGTTTTTTTTTTCTTTTTTTCATTTTATTTCATAAGTTCTTCCAAAAAAAAACAATTTCTCTAAGGAAACCTGCCATAATACACTGATTTCAGCTGGATCTTAAGCAAAATCATCACTAATTCAAAGGAATTAACCTTAGTTCTTATGGTTTTAATCCCGTTTTCTTGATTAAATGCGATTTCTAGCCGAAAAACTCATTTTAATCCAAGATTTTTAAAGGTTTAGACATGTTTGTGGGCTGAATAAGAACACCCTGGTATTTACCTGGTGTTATATGGCAGCCAAGATCACAAATCTTTGGGGTTTGATACCCTAATCAACTCTTATTCGACAAAAATTGCTTAACTATTCGATTAACCGAAAAACAATGAATTAAAGCTTGATTGATCTATGTTCTAGCATATTTGGTTTGTACTTGGTGTGTAGGTACTGAATATAGCCTTCACACATTTCTGGGATCAATATAAACGCTTGGAATCGGAAGAATCGCTAGGTATAACATCCGAGAACCGAATCTAGGCTAGGCAGAAAATTGTTTTGCCTATAACTTGGTTCTGTGTAACTTGAATTGAGCGGAAATTTGGTATGCTGATGTAGGATATTGTCAGAAAGTCCACGTAAATTTTAGAATTTTTGGAATTTTCTAAGATTTTTGGTGAATTTTTAACTGTTTTACCGAAAGAATTTCGGAAAAATTATCAAACGAAGTCAGTAAATCACCAATTTTTACAGAGACACTAAAGAACATATGGGTAAAGTTCTGGGAAAATTCGGAGTCCATTGGTGGCGTTTTGATTTGGGTTAAAAATCCGCGTTATTGCGAGTTTTCAGTAGCCAGGAACGCACCGAAACGAAATCGGAAAAATCTAAAATTTTTATGAGCAGTTCCTGGACATGTAAAAGGAGTTCTAGAATTTTTTTGGAATTTTTGAACTACTTATAGTATTTAATGTTAATTATGTGGTTAAAATGATTTTATAAATAATTTATTTAAATAAGTAAAATGCCAAAATAAATTCCCAAAAATTTTCTGATATACGGATTTTTACTGAGTTATATAAAAATTTACATATTTTTATATAAAATATAGATTAAATGGGAATTTAGGGAATTAAAAATGAGTTATTTTAAAGCAATTTCGGCAGTTTACCGTATAACGAACCTGCCGGAACTGGGAACTGACCCAACCCGAAAAATACTATAATTGGAACACTGGGAGCATTCCGGGAGATTCCCGGGCAAATTGGGCAATATGGGTGTCCTAAGACATTCAGGAGAATTCCCGACGGTGAAAATGGAAACTCAATATTGGGCAACTTAGACCCCCGAAACATCCAAACTCCCTTGATGGAAAGTTAATCATTCTTAAATAACCACGTGATGACACTATTGGCATTTCCGTACCATTATCCGAACACGTTAAACTACTAAATTTGGCTGGACGCGAACCGGTGCCCGGAATCCAAACTGAAAACGAATACTACCCTGACGTCCATCACCATACCAGTGTCCTATAGACTTAATCCGGAGTAAAAAATCCTGACCAGATCCAAATTATAACCATTACCAACTTAGATACTGATGTGAGTCCATACTTGCATGTGTGTTATTAAAATGGATCCAGTTGCTTGATCACTCTTGCGTTGAGATCACTACTTGTACGGTGAGTTTCACTTCCCCGCTTTTGAATGATTTTACTATTTCTGGGGACTTGCATTTACAAACTGTGTTGATTATACCAATTTGGGAGTGAGTTTCACCTTACCACTTTCAACTGTGTTACTGTTTTCTGGAATGACTTGCATGTTGCGAAACTTTGTTAATTGCACCAACTTGTGAGATGTGAATTATCTAACACACGAACTACCTACCCTCTACAAGTGATTAGCGTAAGCCGTGGGCAGTGGATAGTACTATTGGTTTGACAAACCCAGTTGCTCCAGGTTGTGTCTAGGTGACACTGTGTGTCGGTGACTACGCAACTGCACGCGTCCTAAATTTGGTTATGTTGTTAGGCATAACTGCAGGGGAACATTGAACTTTACATGACTCAGTTGCCGGGATGACGTGCCTGTCTTGACACAACCCGGTGCGATGATGTGTGTCTGTCTGACACGGAGTGACTATGACAGGTCAAGGTTTCACTTGTGTCCTCGTGTAATTCCATCTGTGACTATGACTGTGACGGTCATTGTGACTAAGACTGTGACCAGTGCAATTAAACTTGTTAACACATATTGTTACACAACAATTAAACTAGTGGAACTCACGCAGCGTTTAGCTGACCTTTTTAAAACTAACATGCAATTCAGGTAACTTGAGACTGGTGTGATCCGTGTATGTTGTTCAAGACATGTTTGTAGGCGAACCCTGATATAGACGCATGCAGC
Source organism: Scalesia atractyloides (assembly GCA_947069175.1). Classification (NCBI taxonomy): domain Eukaryota; kingdom Viridiplantae; phylum Streptophyta; class Magnoliopsida; order Asterales; family Asteraceae; genus Scalesia; species Scalesia atractyloides. Next base: position 64,239,397 of record CAMTDV010000014.1, read on the forward strand.
TTAGAAAACTTATGTGGTTCATGGGAACACGCACTTGTAACATACATGTAGTATGTAATCAACGTTTTGTAAGTAATAAAATGTAGTGTCTTTATAAACAATGTGCTTGTACCAGTGGGTGTCTGTTGCATCCCGTATTTTTTGTCTTCCGCTGCAAGTCGGGGTGTGGCACTTACTTATGTAACCACTGTCCAGAGATAGACCAGTGGGTCTAACATCTGTAGTAGTTGCTCCACTTGAACTACCCACAAGAATTTCATTAAATTCAAGTGGTGTAACATCCTCAACTGTTTGTGGGTTAGTCAGTGAAATTTTATCAGACACAGCCATTGTAGAGGATGTATTCTCAGTTATGTGTTGGTGAGAGAGGCTGTTTTGTGTCTGACTTCCAATTACCTCAAACAGATACTTCAGGGTTGATTTAATTTGGGATGTGTGAAGTGATGTGGAAAGAGAATTTGCCCTGGGAGAAGGACAGTTCAACATACTCTCAAGTGAGGGTAATGTTTCAAGTTGTGGTGTCCTTGTGCTTACAACATGTTCCTTTTGTGAGGAATCATGAGGAGTTGTAGTTTTGGGTGGAGATCTTTCCAACTGTTGTGAGGAAGTAGCAATAGTAGTTTCTTGTGACTTTTGTGTTGTCACAGGGTTAACTTCTGGGATCTCATCTTCAAGAAGGCCTTTTTTTGTGGGTTTGGTGAGTTTCTTTTTGGTCTTTTTGTAGATTTTTGGTGGGGGTTGCACAGCAGTGGTTGTACTGCTGTGGTCACCATGAGCAGTGAGCTCAGTAGCAGGTGGTTGAGTTTGGGCAGGTTGTTCTGAAAAATCTTCCTCAACCACCTCTACTTGGGTTTTTGAAACTTTATCTTGATTAGAAATGCGTGTAAAAGTTTCATGACCCATAGCTCTTGCCTTGCTAACTGGGCCAATTTTAGAATCATCTCAAGGTAATTGATTTTGAAGATATATGCTTAAAAACCTGGGATGTATCACAAAAGCATTTTCTTTTGCAATATTATAGTAGTTATTAACAATGTCATTGAACAAGACTTGGGAAAAATTGAAATCTGAATCAGTCAAAATAGCATATCCCAAATATTGCATGTTCAATGGAATTTCATTAAAACGAGTAGTTTTTGCTGAGAAACATGTTAAAATAGTATGAAAGAAAAATCTCATCTCAGCAGGGAAATTTGGTTTGAATATAGTCATACCTTTGAGTTTACCAGCATACCCTCTTCCAATAAAATCTGCTTGGATCTCACCTAGAGAAATGTCACAGGATATGACATGTCATTCAATTTAAGGACTTGAGAGATCGATTGTGGAGTAATTTGCATCAAGGTTTTGCCAACTCTTGAGATTATTGCATAAGGTACTCCCTCTGTTGAGTGAACCTCAACATTTGCCCAAAATTGTCGAAGTGAACCTTCATAAATTGGGGCTTTTGCTGTCAGCATCTCCTTGAATTTGGACTCTTTTAGTAACCGAATCATTGAATGATATCTCGTATTTGACTTGGTTTCCTCAGAAAAGCAGTGTAGTTATGAGGAGTTTTGATGATTAACGTGAATGTCGATGATACAGGTTTAGATTTAGCCTTTGATTTTGCCTTGGATTTCGTTTTGGGAGCCATGATTTTAGTGTAAACTGTTTTGAGATTTTTGAAATCGACACAGTTTTGGTGAAACCTCTGTACTGGATGGAACAAGGTTTTTTAAGGGTTTCTGGAAAAGTGATGATGACGTGGCATCTGATTCAACAACTGTCGAATAACATTTGCCCACGTGTAACCTCTGTTTTGAAAATCAAAGACAGTTGTTTGGCTAACCACTGTTTGAAAATATATCAGTGGATAAGAACAGTGGTTGCAACTATCAGAGGATACACTTTTTGACAGTGGTAGATTTTTCTACACGAACAGTGTTTTTGTGCTGTCAGTGCTTTGAACAGACTTTGATGATTTATTGAAAAATTCAATTTTAAACTATTTTTAAGGATGGATTTGATTTTCTAAAAACATTTTATTGCTATTTACACATGTATCACAAAGAAATTTTGTTTTTAATCCATGTTTAGCATTCCAAGCCTAGAAATCAATCTGTCAAAAGTGCGAGCTTCAAGTGCTTTTGTCAACACATCTGCCAATTGATCCTTAGTATGGACATGTTGTAAAGAAATCAAACCTTTTTATAGCAATCCCTCACAAATGATGTCTGATGTCATCAGTGTTTGGATATCATGTGATGTCAATGATGTTGATGCTGTTTTGATCAACTACTGTTGGAACAGCAGAGGATGAGCTTAGGCAATTGTTTTGAACATCTGCTGCTCTAGTGATAAGACATGTGAGTATCAGCAAAGTTAGCCTAGACAAGAAAAATATAAGATAACCTTGACCATCAACAGATTTCTTTTGATCCATTATCAAGGAAGAGTAACTTCCTTCTCTCTAAAAATAGAAAGGTTTTACTTCCTGGCAGGTTTTGAGCTTTAACTATCTAAAACAAGTGTAAGCACAACATGTATTACTTTCCAAAGAAAAAAAATACTGAAAAGGAATAATACATGTCCTGATATATACATGAATTTTTTACTACTAAAAAATAAGTAAAAATTTCTTGATAAATGAATCAATTAAATCTGATTGATGTCCTAAGTCCTTTCTTTAAAACAATGTTCAGCTTTTACATACATCAGTTACCTGAATTTACCTGTAAACAGTGGTTGCACTCAGCGTGTTTGGTAACAGATGTTTGAGCAGAGACGAAAATTTGATCTTAGGTTTTCCTTTTGTAATACTAGCCTGTGAACTCTCATGTGTTTTAAGTTTATACTCTTTTCTTTTTAACATTAAAAGTTTTGAGATAAACACACTTTCAGAGTTTTGTGATTTTTCTTCTATTCCCCTTTTAACCTTTCCATGGGCTAATAACATTCACTGGAAGGTTTTTAAGGAAAGAATAATCAATCCAGAATCATTTATAGTAATGTTTTGAGAACCTTAGCCATTTTTGCAGAAATGCTTAAGCTAAAATTCACATTGCTTTTGATCCTGTTTTCTAAACGTCAACCCATAATCTTTAAAAATTTTCTCATAACTTTTGTTCATCATATAGATCTTGTTCCTAAGATTTAGGTTCACCTTAGTCTTTTAAAGACATTAGATGGATTCTTAGCAACCATCAATCATAGAATCATCACAGATTTTAACATAAATACTTGAAAACGTATATAACGTGATTTGGCTCTTACTTTGTTTTCCAACAATTACGATCAACGCAGTATCACAAAAATTGAGCTGATCTTTTTATGCCAAATCGATTGTTAGATCGAATTTGACTGACCAGGCTCTGATACCAATTGTTAGGATCTGAGTTTGACCTGATTGAGTTGTTTTAAACAAATTGGATATAAACTAAGATAAAACATATAAAACTTGCAGCGGAATACGATTTAAAACTTTGTAACACAATCAAATGAGAGATTAGCTTTCATCACACAATGTTTTCATTACTCAAAAGATTGAAAAACTATTACAAGTAATTACATGCATGAATCACTAACTCCCCTTAGCCCGAGCTTCCCACAGATTAGATCGTACAAGAGAAGTGTGTGTGTGAGCTAAATAGAACAGTACATGCACTGTCTATTTATAGTACAGATCCTAACCTCTGAAGCATCTTTTCTGTCATCACCAAGACAATGACATCTAACTAACCTAACAACCTCTAACCACTGCTAATGCTATACTCTGATACATTTACAAAACACTGATGGTTATCCAAATAGGATGCTAACCACTGATGAGCTTAACCACTGTTGAAACTTTATCATATGTTCTTCAAAGGGTGATCAGACCTTTGACTTTCAACAGACTTTTGACATCAAGCAGAGGTTTGGTCTTCAACAGTCTTTACAACCAGCAGAGCTTAGAACTAAGCAGATGTTAGGGCTATCAGATGTTAGGTGCCTTCTCATTGAGGGAAGTTGTGAACCAAAACACTGTTTATTTTGGATCATTTAGACCAGACCTGTTTTGGCATTTTATCATCTGTTCTTTTGTAGGGGTCAATCCGAACATTAAATTCAAGCACCCTTCTAATATCAGCTTGGTGACCAAAAACTCTTTATCTTCATTCCCGACACGAACTGAAGACTTTATCGCTTTATTTGCCTCGTCGTAAGATGCTGCATTCCAGAAAAAGTAGACATGCGATCTATATACAACGTGCTTATCTGTTATCGCCTTCGTGATTGGAATTCTGCCCAAAAACTTTAAGATCTCTGAAAATGCCGTCAGTGTAGCATAGATCTTCTCGTTCAGCGAAATACAAGTGTTATGAAACTTGTTAAACGAAAGCTTTATATTCTGCGGACAAAGAATCATTCAACTTAGCAAAATTTTGACAATTTTCAACATTTTACATCAAGTTCGGGCGAACTTGATACCGCACATAACAAATATATACAACTTCGGTCGAACATGTGATAGAAACCAATTTTGACAATTTTCCCAACAAGTTCGGGTGAACTTGTATTTATTACAAGTTTTTTGAATTTTTGTTAAACAAGTTCGGGCGAACTTGTCAGATCTCAAATTTTATTCAGGATGATAACAACTTCGCCCGAAGTTGTCTCAAAACAACTTCAACAAGTTCGGGTGAACTTCTTATCTTCCTTATTCAAACCTGCAACATATCAACATGTCCAATAGCCAATTTTATGGTTTGTTAACGATGATAACACGTTTATTAAACCATTTCATCGTTAAATTTTCATTAAAATGGCCCTAGATCTACGGGTTTTACGTTTTCGATCCAAATCTATATAAACAAGATCAATTCATGGACGATTCAAGCAGTATATACCTCGGCCATGATTACAAGTGTGCCAATCACTTATAATCAGGTTCAAATTGGGCAGAGTAACGGCACAAACAATGCAAATTTACAATTTTCTCTCAATCGCCCTAAGTTCACTCGAAGATGTGTGAAACAGATAAACTGAATTTTGAGCGAATCTTAAATACTTATAGTCGGTTAAGTTCTGGCGAACTTGAAAACAATTCAACAATTAACCAATAACTTCGGGCGAAGTCACTAATATTAAACAGTTTCATTATGGATTAACTTCGGCCAAACTTGGTTAATTCCAATTTTAAACTTTTCAATTTTTCAAATTTTTCAAATTTAACCCTGGACTTTCACATGTTTATCAATTATGAAAATCCACTCAGTTGACCAAGTCCAAGTTAATGACCTTGGTTAACCGATTTGTCTGCCGAGTCCAAGTTAACGACCTCGGTTTGACCGTTCTGAACAAACTGATGTTTCTTCAATTTTAAAGTTTCAAATTAATGAACTTTTCATCGTTTTTCGTGCATTTTGATTTTACAGATTAGCTCCCAACCCGTTGTCATCAAGATTCCAACAACTTAGCACCATTCCGAACTCCGAAGATCCCCTTTCCATCATTGGCTGTTGAAAACAATGTAGAAACAAAATCTTTTTGAATTTTTGAAATTTTATGCTAAAACACACTGAAAAACTCTTTGGGTTTAAATCTGAAATCAATTTAAGCTATGTACAAACATATTTACAGACATATTTTTGTGAATTCGTGTCTAAGGATCATATCAGTTGATTGAGACGTATCACCAGTACCGTTGACCTTTTGATGACTTTAAGTTCTAAACTTGTTTACCTAAATTGTCGATATGTTTGTCCATTTAAACTTCTGCACATTTGTCAATTGTTCCAAGATATCTTAGTTAGAATTATGAAACTTGACTCAACTATGGTTCCCATCTCAGATTATACTCCCGTACCAAGATTCCCTAGATTTCATCTTACAGGTGAGTATAGCGTAATTGATATTTGTATCTGGGTTATGCGAAGCCTTGAGAGCTCAGGTTAATACTACCGTATCGACAAAGAGATGAAGGCTCGACTTTAAGGTGTGTTCCAATTAAGGAATCTTTTAAGCACTGCAATTGATTAGATCTTTCGATTCTTTCAATTTTGCTGCAGGTTAGGGTTTTTTAGCGAAAGCATTATAGAAGTTCTAGGCCATTGCTTCCGCAAAATCAGAAGAACTTGTATATTACCCCAGATATCAATCATCTATAAAGACCTTGTGTAGATCTCAGCAAATTAGGTATCCATGGCTCTGATACCACTTGTTAGGACCGCTCCTCCATTGTCAAGGAACCTAATTTGTATCTAATGTCCAATATAAGCGGAAATTATATGACATGTTAATCAAATACACAAGTTTACTGTTTAAATTATCTGTTTATTAATGTCAAATCATGTACATCGAGTATCTAAACAGACAGAGCTTCTGTCACACCCCGACCCGCAGCGGAAAAGGTGATCGGGGCATGATTGGGTTATCATCAAAGCTCATGACATTTATTATATGTTTCATATTCATTAATACAATTTAATGGAAATTTACAATAATTGATACAACATGTTCTAACTATCAATCTAAACTTCTTGGTTCTCTTCTAAGGCATTTCCTATGTTTTCTTTGCTTCAACCTGTTCACCTGTATCATGTGTAAAAAGGTTTTGGATCAACATAAAGTTGGCGAGTGAATCCTATGGAAAACATTTGAACAAGTTTATCCAATTGATTATAAATAATGTGCATAACCACATATGAGTAAAAGAAGATGTAAGTTTATTCACACAACACATAATATTGAATATTGAACACACATACACCAAATGATTGTTTTGAGGCACGCGTTGTTCGACTCGTCTCCCACGAGGAACTGATGGGCCTAATGAATGAGTTTTGAGGCACGCGTTGTTCTTACGAACTGATGGGCCTAATGTATGAGTTTTGAGGCACGCGTTGTTCTTACGAACTGATGGGCCTAATGTATGAGTTTTGAGGCACGCGTTGTTCTTACGAACTGATGGGCCTAATGAATGAGTTTTGAGGCACGCGTTGTTCTACGAACTGATGGGCCTAATGAATGAGTTTTAAGGCACGCGTTGTTCAACTCGTCTCCCACGAGGAACTGATGGGCCTAAATAATTTGCATACAACTTTGACAATATGTAATACATCACAACCAACAATAGTTACATTCTAATTTAAATCATATAATGGTATAGCACGAATTTGCATAATAGAATTAGTTTAAGCGACACATGATACACCCCAAAACATGAATAAAAAGGGGAATTTGTAAGAATTCACTCACATTGGTTGCGTTCGGTTGATGAGGTTGAATGCACGCGAAATGGTTTTAACCACGAGTGAAATTAACCTAGATAAATAGCATTTTGGTTCGGTAAGCAAACGGATTTTATTAATCTATTTTAGTAGGATTGTTGGGTGTATTTTTTGTGAGTTTGAGCTATTTTTAATTGATTTTTAATTAAAATAATTAAATAAAAGTAAAAAAAAAATTTGATTTTTGCTACAGTTGACTTTGACCGTTGACCGGTTCGAAGGCATATTGTTGTGCGCTGGGTGAGGCTCGAACCCGAGACCTCCCGTACGCGTGCACGCAGCTCTACCAACTGAGCTACGTGTCTAACCCGTTATATATCTGATTTTAATTACATATATACATTAATTAGAATTAAACAGAAATCCTTTATTTTTTAAAAACGATTTAAATCCCGAAAACCGGTGCGCTCCACAGGTCTCGAACCCGGGACCTGTGGGTTAGCGTACACACAGTCCACCGCTGGACTGTGTGTCTCACTTGGTTATAAACTCGGTTATCAATATACTTAACATATATCTAAAACAATCCGGTTCAGCTTTGCGGAAAAAGGAATTTTTATTAAGGCAGCGTGTGAGGGACAATACTCGAACTCGAGACCTTAGCGTTCAAAGTGCACACAGTCCACCGCTGGACTGTGTGTCTAACCCGGTAAATAACTTGATTTTAATTATACTTAACCATTACCGAAACTTCGTCTTCTTCACTGGTTTTCACCGGAAGTGACGACTGACTGATTCGAAGTGTGGATTCAGGTTTCTTTAGCGTTTAATGATCACTTACAGACGAGATAAAAGTAAAAAGAAAGGAATTTAGGCGTGAAAAGTACCGACTGGTTTTCCTCTGTTTTCCGGCAGAACTCCGGCGACAGAAATCTCTTTCCGGCGACGAGTGTCTTGAAGCAGAGGATCTTCAGAAAGTTTACAAAGGGTGTGGGTGACTTCGGTATAAGTTTAGGGGGTTCAGTGAAGCTCAGAGATTAAAAACTCGGTTTTTCGGCGACGTATAAAATATTTCCGGCGAGTGAGTTTTCGCCGAGAAAGGGTGCGATTTGAGTGTGAAAGGTTTCTGGAGTTGTGGGTGAATTTATAGGGTAGTATCGAGATTATGGGGTCTGAATTTGGTCCCAATTCGAAGTCAGCCGTTCTCCGGCGGTTATGGCTGATGTCGCGGGTTCAGACGTCGGTTATAACCGTTGTGAGAGTTAAGTCTTCGGTTAATTTGAGCGGAAACGTAATTAAACGGCGAAGTCGTCGGGATTTCCGACGACTGCTAATTGGGCGCAAATTGACGAATTTGACTTCCGAACTTGAATATTTGAATTAATTGTTTCCTGTTATTAACATACAATCAAAGCGGCGGAGCGGTTGATTGGCTGAGTGATAAGTGTTTGTTTGAACCGGTACGGACCCGAGTTCGAAACCCGGCATGAGTAAAACATTTTTATTTTGTTATTTTTGACAGTTTTTCAAAAACTAATTATATACCCCCGCATAATAATTGATTACGTATCGTTTAAAATTATTTTGGTCATTTAATTCGCAACGAAAATTTTAACTGACTGTTCGGTTGATAAACGGAGCGGGTTTGATAAATCCGTTTTTGACGGATGTTACAGCTTCACCGTCAATGTCGCAAAGTTCTTACAATGAGAGACCCTTGACATCCTATATATAGACCTACAAGTTCGAGCGAAGTGTGTCCATGGTTAGATCAAGTTCGGGCGAACTTGATCTTTCCACACACAAGTTCGGCCGAACTTGTGTATTACATATAAATAATTCACAAATTCTAACAGTTCAAGTCCTAAACATACAGACTCGATCCAAGACCTAGACAATAGACATTATGCATCAACAAAGAGGGAAACCCAAGCCTTTTCAGTATTGGGTGGATTTGGGATATCAAAAGTTGGAATTTTCATTTCTTTCTTTGGTACCCACTGATTAGTCTTTGTTTGGTTAAAATTTTTGGTTTTGACTGATCCAGTTGGTTTGACAATTTCAGATGATGATGAAATTTTTCTTGGAACCCAGGATTGTGTCTTCATTCTTGCCTTTTTGATGTAAAACTTTGAATCTTTATTTTCTGCTAGTTTTGAAGATTCTCCTTTTTCAAAATTAGAAATCCTATCAATTATAGATTTCTTTTCAAATTCTGATTCATCGTTTCTTTTCAAAATCTTAATCTGAACAACCTCTGGTTTCTTTAATTTTTCTTCATCTGAAATTTTGTTTCCTCGACAATCAAACTTTGATTTCGGACATTTTCGTGCAATGTGACCTACTTCATTGCACTTGAAGCATGTCCGAGTATCAACAATTTTTCCAGTCGTAGATTTTACTCCATTTGTAGATTTATCTTGATCACGAAGCTCTTTCTCCCTTTTAAACACGCCATTCGATTGTTTACCAATCGAATCTTTTTCTACCACAGTGTTAGTCCCAAACACGAATTTCATATTTTTCTTTTTATATTCGTGAAATGATGACTTTTTCTTCCCATTTTCTTCAGGTTCAAAACCCAAACCCCCTCTCCTGTTTTCAGGAAAATCCCCACCATTTTTCCGGTAGTTATTATAAAACTTCTTGGATTTTGAAAAGAATTTTTCTCATTTTTATCTAGATCCTCTGATTAAACTTCAACCAGTTTGAATAGTTTATCGATATGAACTTCTTTCACATTCCGAATCGGAAAGCTTTCATCAAAATATAGTCTATCAGAATCCTTAACTTTGTATAACACAACTTAGGATCATCACTTAGGCTATTTTCTGATGAAGTATCTTCATTTCAGATTGTGATTCAGAACTATTCAAACTCGATTCGGCGCTCTCAAAGCTGTCGTCATCAGAATCACTCCCCAACACATTTTCAATCACATTACCCAGATTTCGTGTAAATTATATCAATGTTTTCAGGCAACTCATCTTTTGTTTCAGATAAAAGTTTTACATTGAGTGCCTTCTCCATTCCGTCTACTTTCTTTCGACAGTAGCTTTCACATAATGGAGGTGGAACATTGCTATAATCTCCACGTTTCTTACCTTTTAGCTTGTTATCATTTTCTTCTGACGGAATCGTTGGAAGAATATGATCGACGACATAAGCATTCGTCGTGTAGCTGAGCAACAACTGTCTTACACGTTCAGTTTCAATTTTAATCTCTTGAAGCTCATGTTTTAACTCAATAATGTTATTAATGTACATCTTAATAGCTTCTTGTTTTTCCATTAATGTTGCCTTTAGCATTCTGATTGTGTTAGTTTGTTCTCGATTAGCTTGTTCACAAATATGATAAGTGCCTTTCATCTTATCATAAGCTTCTTTCATTGTGCGATAATCATATTTAAAATTTTTAATTATGCATATATTGGTCACTTATGATTACTGACTTTTCAGCACATTGTTCACAAGCTTTAGCACACTTTGTGCAAGGTTTTTCAACCTCCACAATTTGTACTTTGATGACTTCCTTTTCAATTACCTTTACCTCGATCTCACCCTCTTAGATTGGCCATCATTGCTTTATCAGCAATCTTGGTAAGGTTTTCCTCATTCATCTCATTCGTCACATCAATGATCTCCTCAATCTCAGGTTTCTTTTCTTCCATCACTTGCTCTTGAGATGTAGCATCAAAACAACCTGCAAAACTAGATTGAAGATTAGGAGGTATAATGTTCTTCATTTTTGTCTCGTGATAGATCATCTCCTCTTCTGTTCTTTGCAAGTATTCCTCTAGGATTGCATTTTCAAGAGCTGCTTCATCCACCATCGACTCTGGCTCTTCCATGATCTCGGCCATAAAAGCAACATTAGCTTTCTTGGAAATATAATTGTTCCAATCAAATCCTTCATCTTCATGTGAAACAACTAGAGCTTTTTCCGTGGTTTTTGATTGACCATCTTGATCTTCAACTTAAACCCTATTTGGAAAAGGTTTGTACTGCAAGGCTTTCTTGTAGTAATCGTTGTTGTTTCCGAACGGACTTTGATTACCGCTAGCTTCACGATTGGTGCATTCTCGCATGAAATGCCCCTTTTCTCTACACTTGAAGCAGGTTACCTTTGACTTGTCAAATCCTAGCTTGTTGCTTGAATTTCCAATATCTCATCCGGTAAGTGCAACAAACTTTGTAACCCTTCGGATTATCGATGCTAGACACCATTTAATGTCCATTAACTCTAATTCTTCTTCATCAACTTGATCATAATCTTCGGCAGTCATCTCCGGGTTCCCAATCTTACCCGCAACTAAGCTCTCACATGATTCAAGTACAGTTGCAAGTAGCGCCATGTGTTGTTTGGTTGCTTGCTCCGATAATACATTCTTTAGATTTACTACAATGTTGTAGTGAATCACATTGGGATCGGAACTGGAATGATTCTGCTAATTGGCTTGATTCTGAAATGGAGAATTTGAGCTGGAACTGGAATGTGATGTGTTTGGTGTTTGATCATAGCTTGGATGTGATGTTTGAAATGAATGATTTGAAGAATTAGCATTCGCACTAAAAGCAGTTTGTATCTTCGGACTTGAAGTATCCGAAAACCCACTTTTGTAGTACAATCGACGTCTTTCACAACCTATGCATTATTTGATTTAGCGATCTTTTGCAGTTCCATTCCATGACCCTCCAACTTGTCAATGAAATCAGCTAAATGATAATTAGCATAACCCGGACCATTCTTCAGTACCATCAAGTATGTAGACCACTCCCCCTCAGGTAGTGCGTCCGCCAACTTGTCTACCAACTCTACATCTGTCTTTTGAAGCTCGTGCCTTCTTAGCTGAACCACCAAATGACAGTAACGCTCTATCATTTGTTTTATCGTTTCACCTTTCATCATCGTAAAGATATCAAACTCCTTCTTGATGAGAGGTTTCTTGCTTTTTCGCATATACGTACTACCATGATATTTTGCACGTAACGCAATCCACATTTCATGTGCCGTGTCACATTTTGGTAGCAGGATCAAGATATCTTCTTTAACTGATTGTTGTAACAAGCTCATCATCTTTTTCTCATACACGTACAAATCTTTATCTCCAGGTGTAAACTTTGATAAAGAAATCCCAAGACCACGTTCATCAACTAGCCATTTGTATCCAGTTTGTATTGCGACCCAGCTATGGAAGAAATTCGCTTAGACCCAATTCTCAAACTTCTCACGCCAACTTTCATAATCGTCAATACTCATCAACTTCGGTGGCTTCACGGAAGTTCCCATCTCGTTGTCTAAGTTGATCTTGTTCACTGCATTTGCGTTGGATGTCTGAGCCGCTGTTGTAGCGAAGGCGTTATGAAAATCATCCATCTCGTCAAATTGAAATTGTATCTAAAAACACACTTACAAACACTTGAAATTTGATTAGTAATCAGACAAGTTCGGGCGACCTTGACTAACCAACAAATTCAATTTCACAATCAACAAGTTCGGGCGACTTGTAACAAAAACTCAGAAAAATCACTCTTAAACAAATTCGGGCGAACTTGTATAAGACTTTGACAACTTCGTCCGAAGTTTACTGAAAACCACTTGTAAAATTCTTCACAACTTCGCGCGAAGTTGTTCAATCACTCAAAACTGATGATTTTTAAGCAACTTCGGGCGAACTTATCTCAAGTTCGGACAAAAATTATTTGTGAAACATGGTTTTTTGTGAATTTTGATATGAAATCGGTTGGATTTTGATCTGAAACTTTCAAGGGTTTGTTATTAGGTGATTATGTATGACATATTCAAGAATTAGCCATGTTTAACCGTAGATTCATCAATTTTGTGAAAAAATGTGAAAGTGAAGAAGAAATGGGTAGAAATACAGAATGTCTTGTGTAGATATGAAGGCTCGACTTTAAGGTGATGTTCCAATATGGAATCTTTTGACTGCAATTGATTAGATCTTACGATTTTTTCAATTTGCTGCAGTTTAGGTGTTTTTAGCAAAAGCATTATAGAAGTTCTAGGCCATTGCTTACGCAAAATCAGAAGAACTTGTATAATACCCCAGATATCAATCATCTATAAAGACCTCGTATCTCAGAATCAGACAATCTCTCAAATGAAATTTCGAAGTACTAAGTCTATATCCGAGAGATGTTAATCCACAAGTTAAGCAGTTGTAAAATTTAGTTTATATCCCAGAAACAACGTGTAAAGTCTACCGACACATCCAAAGTAAGACTTGTTTAAACTTTTTAAACTTTACAAATCTTTAGCATACTGTGATAGTCCACTGATATACTATCATTTCCTTTTTGACAAAACTCTTTTGCCTTTTTCAATGTTTTTGTACTTTTTGCTTATAATATGTTTTTGGATTTATTGAAAAAAATTCTCCCCCTAAAATTCAAAAACATATTTTTAGAATTTTTGATTTATAGAAAAACATTGACCAACTGATGAGAATCACTTCAATTCGTCATCCACTACTGCTTCACAATTTTCCTTTTAAGCACTCTCCCCCTCAAATAACAAAAACTATGACCCTTTTGAGTTTTAGAAAACATTTATATCCATAAGTTTTGTATGTTTAACAGTGAGGGTTCTGTGTAATTTTTCAATTTTAAAAATTGTAAAATTTTCAAGTAAAGGTTATTGGAATGTGTTTTTGAAAAATTTTCTCCAAAAATTCAAAAATTGTAAAGAAAACGTTTTTGAATTTCAAAGTTTTGTAAAAACAGCCTTTGTATAGAACTTGTTATCCCGACCCATCGTCTTCATTGTGTGCCACGGAACTCCATTCTCGGTGATTTGCTTTCATCTCGGAAGTTACTGCACAAAAATTCAAACAATTAGTTGAACAATGACACCCAAGCCTTTTCAGTCTTAGGCTTTGTTTCTTCAACCTCAATTTTAAGTTTCTTTTCACAGTCAGGCTTATTTTGGACTTTCTCAAGTTTGGGAAAGTCCTCTAAACTTTCAATTTTCACTGATTGTGTAACTTCTTTTTCTTTCACCAACCATGTTTGATTTTTTATTAAAGCTTTCTGGAAATACAATGTAGAAACTTTTTGTTCATTACAACTCGAGGATTCACCAGTTTCAAAATATGAAAACTTAGTAATAACTGGTTTCAAATCCTCAGGATTTTTCTTATCAATATGAACAGGTTTAGGATTATTTTGTGGACATTTTCTAGCAATGTGTCCATTTAATCCACAATTGTGACACACCTGTTATCATATCGATCCTTTTTATCAAACCATACACTCAAATCATAACATTGATTTGAAGTGTGGTAGCCAGCTTTCCTGTTTCTTCTATAAACTTGATTTAACTTTGAAACACTATGGTACAACCTGTACCACTTATTTTCAAATTTCGTAAGTTTGATTTTCAATTTTTTTTGAATTTTTTTATAATTGGATGATCATACCGATCAACTTTTTTTCTTTTGAAACTTTTTAGAATTTCGAAAACTTCGTTTTCCTTTTGTTTTCGTTCTCCATTCTGGTTAGAAGGTTTTTGCGTTAAGCATTCACCTTTTTCAGTACATTGTAGAACAGTTTTATGAAATTTTCTCTTAATTTTAAAAATATTTCATTTTTATCATTTTTACTTTCATCGTCGGTACATCATCACAATCCTCAATTATGACATCGTCATAATTTGTGACATTGTCACTTATTGGAATTATCTTTTTATTCTCATTGATCAGTTTTGGACATATATGATCTAACATTAATGATAAGGTCACAAAACCTTTCAACTTCTTTTCTAAATTAATAATTTTATTTTTAGCAATCTCAGCATCTTGTTCAAATTTTCTGATTTTTTCAAGATGCGAGTTTATTATATTTTGTTTTTCAAAATCATTTTTATTTAAATCAAATTTTTCATTTTCTAAAATTTTTATTCTATTTTCAAAAATCTTTTCATTTTCTTTTAACTTTTTATTTTCTAATGTCAAACTCTCCAGTTTGGTCAAGAGTTTGGCATTATCTGCCAGATAATCACTAAAATCTTCATCATAGACTTGGCAGATTGGTTTAGAACTTGAAGACTCATTTGTAGATGTACTTGAAACTTGTTCTTCACAGTTCTTTGCCATTATTCTTCTTTCTCTCCTTATCTAATCATTTAAACTTTGTATTTCCATATCGTTTCTTTGATCACTGACTATACCTGCAAAAGAATGATAAACTTCAGGGTTATTAAAACTTTGACAAGCATTTTCATTTTCAGATGTAATCTCAGACTCACTTTCCTTCTTTAGTTTTAAAACTTTCAGGTTTTCAATTACAGGAATGTGATCGCAAATTTTGTGCATAAATTCATAAAGATGATTGATATCAAATCTAGGTTCCTTTTTTAATTCTGTCAAAAAAAATATCTCATTCTGATGGTAATGCCTCTTCCAATTTCATAAACTGATCTTCAATACTGATTTTACACCAGTGATTACCTCGATTTAAATGTTTCATCATGACATTAAAACGTTTTACTAGCTCAATTACAGATTCATTCTTTTTGCATTTAAACATTTGAAATCTTTTATACCAAATATCATAAAGATCCAAACCAGAAGACAACTCTTCCTAATCATTTATTTTTTCAAAATCAATATCTTTCATTTCCGACAAAAATTTGGTTTTCAAAGACTTTATGCAAAATTTGACTTTTTAATCGACAATTTTAACGTATCAATTTGCTAAAGACATTTAAAATTTTTTTGAAAACCATTTTTACCCGATTGTAGTTTTAAAATCGTCTCGTCGATACGAATCTAACAATATATAATGTTCGAGACGTTTTTCGGGATTTTCATGCCTTTTTTTTAGAAATTGGAAGGGTAACTTCGTGCGAAGTTGTACTAATCAATTAGGTCAACTTCGTGCGAAGTTGGACTTATCAATTGGTCAACTTCGTGCGAAGTTGCATCAATATCATATTCAACAATTTTGATCAACTTTGTGCGAAGTTGGTTAACCAGATCAACTTCGTGTGAAGTTGTTCAACAAGTTCGGACAAAATTGTCTTTCAAAACTAGTTTTTTTTTGTAAATTTCGACATGATTTCGATCGTTTTTAGCTCTGATCTTTTCAAGGGTTTTAGTATGATGGATTTTATATATTATACTTGAAAATCAGTCCATTTTATCCGTATAATATCCAAGAAAAGTCAAAATAGAAAGAAATGAGTAGAAGATGTGATGTTCTAAGTCCAATGTCTTCAAATCAGGCCTATCCTGTTCTGATACCACTTGTAGGTCCGTTGTACGGATCGTTCAGGTCATAATTTGGCAAACCTAAGGTAAACGTGCGGAATCCGTTTGCATAAGCGACATTGTATACAAGTTTGTTACTGTTTAACACCGTTTCATTGATTAGTAAACGTTATAACTCCTGGAAACACTTGGACAGAGCTTCGCTGTAACATTTGTCAAAAACGGGTTTTCCAAACCCGCTCCGTTTGTAATCGAATATCAAGTTATAAATGACTCGTTGCGTATTTATGTCCATTTTAATTTTTAATGATGCGTAATTAATAAACAAACTAAACTATAAAAGTTATAATTGATAAAAAGTAAAAATAAAATAATTAAAAAGAAAATGAGGCTGCCGGGACTCGAACCCGGGTCAGCCGGGTTTTGAACTCCAAAGACTTAACACACCCACATATAACCACTCCGCCACTTGTTGTTTTCTGTAAATGTTAGGAAACAATTAAATTTTATGGACTACCATAAATCGACCGGTTACGCCAACTGTAACCGAAATCGGTCACCAAACGTCCAAAGACGTTTGATTGATCGCGGTTTACTGAGTTTAACCGATGCACCGACATCTTCAATCAAGTTTGCTTTGAATAAACTTAAATTCGAGAATGGATCGGTTTTAATAACCGAAAACCTTCAATTTCTGAATTACTTCGATCAAAGACCCCTCTCGCGACTCAAACACACTCTGCAAACCTCCAATACATTTTCGCACAACTTTCAGTCCGCCGGAGAAGCTATTTGAACTCGCCGGACTTTCACCGGAAAACCGTGTTTTCCATCAAATCAGTAAGTCTCGCAATTCTTTCGTTGTCTATCAATTGTTAAGCTATTGCTAACTCAAACCCTTCAATCGGAATCAATTTCAGACGTCGTTATCGGATAATTCCCGCTCGCCGGAAAACTTCTGAAAATCCTTATCTTCAGCTGTAAAACGGTATAGACATTCAAACCTTCTGATAACTCTTGTTTAGTACTTAAATTCCACAATTAGCTAATCAAAACGGTTAATTTGTTCGCTCAGTTGAAGTTCATAAAAACAGAGCCGACGCCTTGCCGGAATTCTGAGATAAATCATTCCTCCGGTATGTTTACTTCTAAATATCGTCTCTGCCATTTCATATTAGTCTGTTGAATGTTTGTCAATCGAATTAAACAAGATACAATAGTGTAATCGCAGACTGTAACTTTGTAACGAAGAAGACGATGATAGTTTGATTATAAGTTTAATAAAATCTGGATATTATCTCGGGTTAGACACACAGTCCAGCGGTGGACTGTGTGCACATACATATCACACGCCGCGAGTTCGATCCTTGATACATACACACACCCTCTATAATTAAAATGTTATTTTTTCTAACTGAACCGGATGAACTTACATTAGATGTTAAGTATAATAAAAATCTATATATTAACCAAGTTAGACACACAGTCCAGCGGTGGACTTTGTGTAACGTTAAAGCATAGGTCCCGGGTTCGAGACCTGTTAACGGCACCGGTTCGATGATTTAAAACATTTTTGAAAATAAAAGAATTTTGAATAAACTGAGTTAGTATATAAATATAATTAAAAACAGAATTATTTCAGGTTAGACACGTAGCTCAGTTGGTAGAGCTGCGTGCACGCGAACGGGAGGTCTCGGGTTCGAGTCCTGCCCGGTGCATGCATTTACACAATAAAACCGGTCAACAAGTCAAAGTCAATAGTCAACGGTCAACGCAAAAGTCAACATATTTTTATATTTTTATTTATTTATTTAATTTAAAAATCAATTAAAAATACTTAAAAATAATGTTTTTAAAGATAGGAAATAGCCTTAAACTCACAAAAATATATCTAAAAATCCTATTAAAAGTATTAATAAAATCCACTCATTTACTATATCTTCCGTTATTATTTAGGTTAGTTAATACTCGTTGTTCAATCCTTCCAACTCGTGCGCATCTCATCATCTCCAACCAAACGCACCCAAGGTGAGTGAATATTTACAAATTCCCCGTTTTAATCACGTTTTTGGGGTGTATCATGTGTCTTGCCATTTATTATATTTAAATCATTGTGCATACATCATATCATGAACAAATGTGTATTCAGCTTGTTTCAACTGTTTGTGTGGTTTTTGTTTAGATTTAATTTATTATTTTCAGTACATGCAAATTCATAGGCCGCCACTCCCCATTACATTATGAGCGTTGAGCATGTTCCCCATTACATTATGAGCGTGAACCTAGCGTGCCAACATACGATCGGCTCCATTTGATTGAGCCTTGATCGCACAGACATTTATCATTTTCAGTACATGCAATACGATCGGCTCCGTTTGATTGAGCCTTGATCGCACAGTTTCATTCATGTTATATATTTATGCAAGTTGATATGTTATTGTATGTTGTTGGTTTGTTATTGTATGTTATTGTATGTTATAGTTTGTGGTTGTTATTGTTACTGTTTGATTATTTACATTTGCTCACTTATGATTATTGCACAATTTTTCCTTGATAAAATAACAAGAAAATCAATAATAAATGTTTATCTACAAGGTTCACTCGCCAACTTATGTTGACCCAAAACCCCCATTTTTACACATGATACAGGTGAACCAGCTGCAGCAAGACACACATAGAATTGGCCTAGAAGAATAAACTGATTTAGAGCTTGGATTGTTTAGTTGGTTATTTTTCTTTGTATTTGTATGGACATGTTTGGATTATTGAGAATGTAATTTTGACTTTAATAAATATGAAACATATTAGTAAATATCATGAGCTTTGGTAATAAACCAATTATGCCCCGACTCTTATTCCGCTGCGGGTCGGGGTGTGACAGATTGGTATCAGAGCCATGACTATAGGGATATAGGATAGGTTATTAGACCCTTAGAGCCTATACTATAGTTGATTAGAAATTTTTAAGATTTTTGTGTGTTACATGCAAAATTCATGATGTTTATATGTTTTATGTTTAATGTTACATTCAATGTTATGCAAGCATGTTCATAAGTACATATTAGTATATAATGCCTATCATGAATCATATTCTCATAACATATCATACCAATGAAAGCACACATCACATCATTATCATGATTGTTTTTACAACGATTTTTGTATTTTCAAATCACATCAAAGTGAGTTCTCATGACGGGCATGTAGTAACTGGAAGGGTACAAGTACCGGTAGTCGGAACGTCTTGTCTAGGCTGGCGTTCGTATAAATCTAAAATAAAGGACCAGTTTGCCTACCTGGGGACTAACGATGAGAGTACGAAGTACCTATTAGGCCAAAGCATGCTATACCAAACGTCGTGTGAGTTAACCCCACTTTGAGTTGTCACTGTGTCTACACCTGGACACATTCCGACCAAGCATCTCGTAAACATATTTTGTGGTTTGCATTCGGGTGATGCGAGTGTTAAATCGCCAATACTAATGTGAATCCTACCAAGCCAATAGTCATGGGGGCCCACATGACTATACAGGTGAAGGTATGGGGGACATTTGAGGCCCAACATGAGCAAACCCAAGACATCCTATGGATGTAGTTGCATTATTGATATTTATGTTATTTTCATTTTCTTTAAGACACATGACACCTAAAAAGACTCCATAAACTCACAATCTTCTTATGTATGTTCCTGTAGATGTCGGCTAGACAACAACGAGGGGGTAAAAGATCAGGAAGGCCTCACGAACGCTTGGCCGCACAAATCGCGAAACAAATGGCCGCGGTGCTTCCTGACATTGTGGTTCACGTACAACAGGCTCTCGCCACAAATCCCACTAATCCTCCCCAGCAAGATGACCAGAACATCGGCAACCCTCCTACCAGCAAGTGCTCATATAAACATCTCAAGTCTTGCGATCCTCCTAAATTTGAAGGGACCGAAGGTGTCACTGCTCTCCTCCACTGGTTTGAGGAAATGGAAAACACCTTCCTCAACTGCGATTGTCCTGAGGATCGCAAGGTACAATACGCAACCGGGAGACTATTTGGGGTAGCTCTTCCCTGGTGGAATACTGAAAAGGGTAAGAGGGGAATTGATGATGCAATGGCCTTAACGTGGGAGGAGTTAAGGGAAATTTGACGAGGCGATTCTGTCCTAGAAGTGAGATTAAGAAGCTAGAGGACGAATTTCATTCTTTGAAGCAAAAGGAGGGAGATCATACTTCCTACAACAAGAGGTTCTTAGAGTTGAACCAAATGGTCCCTAATTTGTTTACCCCAGTTTATCGCTTAATCGAGCATTATATTCGAGGTCTTCCCTCGAAAATTCAAGATTCAGTTCTCAGCACTTCGCCAGCAACACTTGAAGCTGCTATGGAACTAGCGACTGAACTGACCGAGAATCGAATTCGCAACGGTAAGTTTAAAGAGGAGAAGAAGAAAGCCCCCATTGAGGGCCAAACATCAAACCATTCCACCTCCTCCTCTAAGTTTGCTAACAAGAGGAAACGTAACACCAGAAACTTCGCTGTCACACAAACCAATTTCCCTATCCCTGCTGCACCCATTACCCAAGTTGCCCCTTCACCTGCACCATACAAAAGACCATACTCTGGCCCGTTACCAAAATGCAACCGTTGCCAATACCACCATTTTCCTGATCATCCCTGCCAACATTGCACCGGCTGTGGTCGCGCAGGTCATACTGTTCAAACCTGTCGCATGCCTCAGCGAACGAACCGCCACCAGCCTTCAACCCAAACCCACCAACAAATAATGGGTCAAGCCCAACAACCCCTACTATTACCACCTACCCAACATTTAGCCCAAACATACTACCAACCCAACTATCCCATGGTACAACCTATGCGGGCTTGCTACAATTGTGGAGACCCAAGCCATTTTAGAAACACTTGTCCAAGGTTGGTGAACATTATTCATTCTCAAGCCCAAGCCAATCCGGTGAATCAAGCGAACCAAGCTCCTCCACCTGCAAGAGGAAGAGCTTTCAACATCAACGCTAATCAGGCTAGAGCTGACGGCAATGTGGTTAACGGTACGTTCCTTATCAATGGTAGATATGCATCCATGTTGTTTGATACTGCGCGGATAAAAGTTTTGTGTCCTTAGAGTTTGAACCCATCCTAAACCAAAATCGTGATAAGCTCATGGAATCCATAACAGTAGAAGTTGCTGACGGGAAACCGGTCTCATTGAACTCTATTATACGCAATTGTACTCTTACTCTAAACGATCATAATTTTCTAGTTGACCTCATTCCAATGAAGTTGGGAAGCTTTGACATTATAATTGGTATGGACTGGCTCAGTCAACATCAGGCTGAAGTTGTATGCCGCGAGAAGTTTATACGCATTCCTCTTCCAAACGGTCAGACTCTACGAATCTTTGGAGAAACCTCGTCGAAAGGGCTCAGATTAATGTCCTGTCTTCAAGCTCAAAAATATCTTCGCAAGAATTATGTCGCGTTTTTAGCTCATGTCGTCAAAAAGGGAACCATGGAGAAGAAACTTGAAGACATCCCAGTAGTAAAAGATTTCCCGCAAGTTTTTCCTGACGACATTTCAGGACTTCCTCCAGTAAGAGAAGTCGAATTCCGTATTGATCTTATACCTGGTGCTACACCAGTTGCAAAGTCTCCTTATAGGTTAGCCCCCTCTGAAATGCAAGAGCTAGCCAGTCAATTGCAAGAGTTGACTGACAAAGGATTCATACGTCCTAGCTCCTCGCCATGGGGTGCACCTGTCCTTTTTGTGAAGAAGAAAGATGGATCGTTTCGCATGTGCATCGACTACAGAGAACTCAACAAGTTAACAATCAAGAATCGCTATCCATTACCTCGCATTGATGATCTTCTTGACCAACTTCAAGGTGCCAGCTGCTTTTCAAAAATCGACCTTCGATTTGGTTATCATCAACTTAGAGTACATGAAGAAGACGTCCCAAAGACCGGCTTCCGAACTCGTTATGGTCATTATGAATTCATGGTCATGCCATTTGGTTTAACCAACGCTCCAGCTGTCTTCATGGATCTAATGAACAGAGTCTGCAAACCCTATCTCGATCGTTTTGTTATAGTCTTCATCGACGACATCCTCATTTATTCAAAGTCTAAGTCTGATCATGAGCGACATCTTCGACTCATCCTTACACTTCTAGAGAATGAAAAGCTTTACGCCAAATTCTCCAAATGCGAATTCTGGTTAAAAGAGGTGCAATTCCTCGGACATGTAGTCAATGACAAGGGAATACATGTCGACCCCTCAAAGATCAAAGCGGTACAAGAATGGCAAGCTCCACGTACACCAACTGAAGTAAGATCTTTTCTTGGTTTGGCTGGTTATTATCGTCGTTTCATTTCAAACTTCTCTCGCATTGCTGTACCACTCACGGCTTTAACTCATAAGGGAAAACCTTTCATATGGGGACCCAAGCAAGAAGAAGCCTTCCAAACCCTTAAACAAAAACTCTGTGATGCACCAATCCTCACTCTTCCTGAAGGTTGTGATGATTTCGTGGTCTATTGCGACGCGTCAGGGCAAGGATTAGGCTGCGTTGTAATGCAAAGAGGAAAAGTTATAGCTTATGCTTCGAGACAACTCAAGACGCATGAGAAGAACTACACCACCCATGACCTAGAACTTGGAGCCATTGTGTTCGCTCTTAAGATATGGAGACATTATCTCTACGGTACTAAGTGTGAAATATACACTGACCACAAGAGTCTTCAACATATCTTCAATCAAAAGGAGTTAAACATGAGGCAACGAAGATGGGTCGAACTTCTAAATGACTACGACTGTGAAATTTGGTATCACCCTGGCAAAGCAAATAAGGTGGCTGATGCACTCAGTCGAAAGGGTTATGCGAACTCCATTCGTCTTCTATGTTCGCAAATCATAACTGACATTAAAGATCAAATTCGAGAAGCCCAACATGTTTCAGTAACGAAGGATGATGTACGAAAGGAGCTGTCCTGTGGAGCTGAACTTAAAATTGAAACTAAATCTGACGGTATTCTGTACTATCTAGATCGCATATGGATTCCTGACCACAACAACCTTCGTGAATTTCTTATGAATGAGGCTCACAAAACACGATACTCTATACACCCAGGAGCCGATAAGATGTATCAAGACCTTCGATACACCTATTGGTGGCCTGGAATGAAAAAGGATATTGTTGTTTTGTTTCTAAGTGCCTTACATGTTCCAAGGTGAAAGCTGAACACCAAAGACCCACAGGACTTCTGGTCCAACCTGAAATACCTGTATGGAAGTGGGAAAACATAACCATGGACTTCATTACCGGGTTACCTCGCACTTCTGGTGGGTATGACACTATATGGGTAATCATTGACCGACTTACAAAATCAGCTCACTTTATTCCTATCCGCGAAGATTTCAAGAACGAAAAGCTAGCTCGTATTTATATCAGCGAAATCGTAAGCCGTCATGGTGTACCGTTAAGCATTATTTCAGATCGTGATGGTTGTTTCACTTCACGAACATGGCAAGCAGTACAAACCGCTTTGGGTACACGATTAGATCTCAGTACCGCTTATCATCCTCAAACTGATGGACAATCTGAACGCACCATTCAAACTCTTGAAGATATGCTTCGAGCATGTCTCATAGACTTCAAGGGAAATTGGGACGCTCATCTACCATTAGTTGAATTTTCGTACAACAACAGCTATCATTCAAGCATCGGCATGGCACCTTTTGAAGCTTTATATGGTCGTAAGTGCCGATCTCCAGTATGTTGGCACGAAATTGGGGAAGCTCAAATCACTGGTCCAGAATTGATTCAAGAAACCACAGACAAGATCCATCAAATTCGAAACAATCTTCTAGCGACTCAAAGTCGTCAAAAGAGTTATGCAGATAAACGACGGAAGCCTTTGGAGTTTAACATTGGTGATCATGTACTTTTAAAAGTATCACCGTGGAAGGGAGTAGTTCGTTTTGGTCAAAAAGGCAAGCTAGCACCACGCTACGTAGGACCTTTCAAGATACTCGAAAGAGTAGGACCTGTAGCATACAAGCTTGATCTACCAGAAGAACTCAACAGGATTCATCCCACATTCCATGTATCAAACTTGAAGAAGTGCCTCGCTGATGAAAACCTCCATATTCCTCTGGAAGATATTCAGATTGATGAATCTATGCATTTTGTTGAAAGACCTGTAGAGATCATGGACTTCGGAGAAAAACGTCTACGACGAAGTCGCATTCCAATTGTTAGGGTACGCTGGGAGTCAAAACGGGGACCTGAGTTTACTTGGGAACGTGAAGACTCAATGCGCGAAAAATACCCGCATCTTTTTCCTACTACTACTACTTGAATTTCGGGACGAAATTCCTAAAAGTATGGGATACTGTAACATTTGTCAAAAACGGGTTTTCCAAACCCGCTCCGTTTGTAATCGAATATCAAGTTATAAATGACTCGTTGCGTATTTATGTCCATTTTAATTTTTAATGATGCGTAATTAATAAACAAACTAAACTATAAAAGTTATAATTGATAAAAACTAAAAATAAAATAATTAAAAAGAAAATGAGGCTGCCGGGACTCGAACCCGGGTCAGCCGGGTTTTGAACTCCAA
The DNA here is from genome assembly GCA_947069175.1 of Scalesia atractyloides. Lineage (NCBI taxonomy): Eukaryota > Viridiplantae > Streptophyta > Magnoliopsida > Asterales > Asteraceae > Scalesia > Scalesia atractyloides. The sequence goes on from CAMTDV010000014.1 coordinate 64,264,446, forward strand.
AGACTTAACACACCCACATATAACCACTCCGCCACTTGTTGTTTTCTGTAAATGTTAGGAAACAATTAAATTTTATGGACTACCATAAATCGACCGGTTACGCCAACTGTAACCGAAATCGGTCACCAAACGTCCAAAGACGTTTGATTGATCGCGGTTTACTGAGTTTAACCGATGCACCGACATCTTCAATCAAGTTTGCTTTGAATAAACTTAAATTCGAGAATGGATCGGTTTTAATAACCGAAAACCTTCAATTTCTGAATTACTTCGATCAAAGACCCCTCTCGCGACTCAAACACACTCTGCAAACCTCCAATTACATTTTCGCACAACTTTCAGTCCGCCGGAGAAGCTATTTGAACTCGCCGGACTTTCGCCGGAAAACCGTGTTTTCCATCAAATCAGTAAGTCTCGCAATTCTTTCGTTGTCTATCAATTGTTAAGCTATTGCTAACTCAAACCCTTCAATCGGAATCAATTTCAGACGTCGTTATCGGATAATTCCCGCTCGACGGAAAACTTCTGAAAATCCTTATCTTCAGCTGTAAAACGGTATAGACATTCAAACCTTCTGATAACTCTTGTTTAGTACTTAAATTCCACAATTAGCTAATCAAAACGGTTAATTTGTTCGCTCAGTTGAAGTTCATAAAAACAGAGCCGACGCCTTGCCGGAATTCTGAGATAAATCATTCCTCCGGTATGTTTACTTCTAAATATCGTCTCTGCCATTTCATATTAGTCTGTTGAATGTTTGTCAATCGAATTAAACAAGATACAATAGTGTAATCGCAGACTGTAATTTTGTAACGAAGAAGACGATGATAGTTTGATTATAAGTCTAATAAAATCTGGATATTATCTCGGGTTAGACACACAGTCCAGCGGTGGACTGTGTGCACATACATATCACACGCCGCGAGTTCGATCCTTGATACATACACACACCCTCTGTAATTAAAATGTTATTTTTTCTAACTGAACCGGATGAACTTACATTAGATGTTAAGTATAATAAAAATCTATATATTAACCAAGTTAGACACACAGTCCAGCGGTGGACTGTGTGTAACGTTAAAGCACAGGTCCCGGGTTCGAGACCTGTTAACGGCACCGGTTCGATGATTTAAAACATTTTTGAAAATAAAAGAATTTTGAATAAACTGAGTTAGTATATAAATATAATTAAAAACAGAATTATTTCAGGTTAGACACGTAGCTCAGTTGGTAGAGCTGCGTGCACGCGAACGGGAGGTCTCGGGTTCGAGTCCTGCCCGGTGCATGCATTTACACAATAAAACCGGTCAACAAGTCAAAGTCAATAGTCAACGGTCAACGCAAAAGTCAACATATTTTTATATTTTTATTTATTTAATTTAATTTAAAAATCAATTAAAAATACTTAAAAATAATGTTTTTAAAGATATGAAATAGCCTTAAACTCACAAAAATATATCTAAAAATCCTATTAAAATTATTAATAAAATCCACTCATTTACTATATCTTCCATTATTATTTAGGTTAGTTAATACTCGTTGTTCAATCCTTCCAACTCGTGCGCATCTCATCATCTCCAACCAAACGCACCCAAGGTGAGTGAATATTTACAAATTCCCCGTTTTAATCACGTTTTTGGGGTGTAGCATGTGTCTTGCCATTATTATATTTAAATCATTGTGCATACATCATATCATGAACAAATGTGTATTTAGCTTGTTTCAACTGTTTGTGTGGTTTTTGTTTAGATTTAATTTATTATTTTCAGTACATGCAAATTCATAGGCCGCCACTCCCCATTACATTATGAGCGTTGAGCATGTTCCCCATTACATTATGAGCGTGAACCTAGCGTGCCAACATACGATCGGCTCCGTTTGATTGAGCCTTGATCGCACAGACATTTATCATTTTCAGTACATGCAATACGATCGGCTCCGTTTGATTGAGCCTTGATCGCACAGTTTCATTCATGTTATATATTTATTCAAGTTGATATGTTATTGTATGTTGTTGGTTTGTTATTGTATGTTATAGTTTGTGGTTGTTATTGTTACTGTTTGATTATTTACATTTGCTCACTTATGATTATTGCACAATTTTTCCTTGATAAAATAACAAGAAAATCAATAATAAATGTTTTTCTAACAAGGTTCACTCGCCAACTTATGTTGACCCAAAAACCCCCATTTTTACACATGATACAGGTGAACCAGCTGCAGCAAGACAAACATAGGATTTGCCTAGAAGAATAAACTGATTTAGAGCTTGGATTGTTTAGTTGGTTATTTTTCTTTGTATTTGTATGGACATGTTTGGATTATTGAGAATGTAATTTTGACTTTAATAAATATGAAACATATTAGTAAATATCATGAGCTTTGGTGATAACCCAATTTTGCGCCGACTCTTATTCCGCTGCGGGTCGGGGTGTGACATTCGCCATCCATGTTAACAAAATCTCTGAATGTTACAAATGAAAAACACATCTATTTATAGAATTACAAGTTCGCTTGAAAAGTGTCATGGTCAACTTCGCCCAAATTTAACTTCGGGCGAATTTGTCCTTCACTATACAAGTTCGGGCGAACTTGTCCCTAAACATATATAAACTTCGACATTTCGCTCCTAAATACTGACTCGACGTAATACGATAACGTAGGCAACAGACATATGCATCAACACGTGTAGTGCAAAATCTTGATTTTGGGTTTCATTGCATTTTAGAACAGAAGTGCAAAGAACATGATAATGCTAAAATAGAAGCATGATCATGTTGGAACAAAGGCATGATCATGTTGGAACAAAGGCATGATCATGTTAAAACCTATTGCTTTTTAAGGACAGTGCAAAGAACCTGATCATGTTAAAACATAAAAATGACTATGAAACCCATTGCGTTTTATAACCTGCAGTGCAAAATCTTGATTTTGGGTTTCGTGTTTTAGAATTGGAGTGCAAAGAACATGATCTTGCTAAAATGGAAGCATGATCATGTTGGAACAAAAGGCATTATCATGTTAAAACATGATCATGTTAAACCTATTGCCTTTTATAACCTGTAGTGCAAAATCTTTGATGTGTGGTAAAATATACATATTTGTCCATTGTAAAGTGTATAATTATTATGTAGTTTTGATTTGCTTTTGTTTAGTTTTTAGTGTATATTATATTATTTTGTGGTTTGCCAGGTTCTGGTGCAAATGAAGCGAAAACGAGTAATAAGGAAATAAACAGCGCGTTAGCCAGAGTAGGGCGCAAGTAACCGAATTAAAATTGCTGCTATTTTTCTTGACTGGGTCGAGACCTCTAGTTTATAAGCTGACCATAAATGGCTAAATGCCAAAAGTTAAAATTAATTTCATCTCACACAAAAAGCATCATGTTGACCGCACAAATGTTCCTTTGACCGAATAATTCTAATTTTTGACCGAATCCATTTTATAATTTTAAGTTTGGGCCATTCGGATGATTAGCAAGAAGTTGGGCCATTCTGGGTACACGAGGCCTATGCATGGAATTGGTATTTGGGGTATGTTCGGCAAAAGTAACTGTTGTTGGTAGCTGGAAGCTGATGGTTGGAGGTTAGAAGCTGGTGGTTAGAGGTTGGAAGCTGGTAGCTGTAGTTGTAGCTTTTTATATATATTTAGGTGTCTGGCAGAGTGGCTGGAGCTTTTAATAAAATGTATAAAATGACCAAAATGGACATTAAAAAGTTGGTACATTAGAAAGTTCATTATTTTTAGAGGTTAAAATAGTCATTTTTTTCCTAAAAGCTTGTAACTCATTCTAAACGCTACTAGTAGGAGCGTTTAACCAAAAGTTTCAAGCTCCTAACCTAATAGCTTCTAGCTCCTTCAACCAAACAAGGCTTTTTATTAAGTTGGAACTTTTTCTTAAAAGCTTAAAGCTTGAAGCTCCTAAAAGCTTCTAAAAGCTCCATGCCAAGCATACCCTTGAGGCTAATTAGAGGGGATTTATTATTGGTAGACGGCAGGAGACATCAGAGGCCCTACTGTCGCAAGTTTGGAAGAAGTGACGAACAGGAGGCGGCTACGATACGAACAGTAGAGAGACAATTCGAGGTGGTGGGTTTATACGATTCAAGATTCAAGGTCGTGATTCAGGATTCGAGTTCGGTTTGTAATTTATTATTTTTAGTTTTGTTAGACTTTGTGTTTTACAAAATTATAAACATGATTTATTATCCGGTTCAGACTTGTTTCTTGTTCTTGATTATGATTTTTGGCTAGTTCGTTTTTCTACCTAGGTCTAGATGAACTATGTTTTAATGTTTTGACTATTTGGTTTTTGACTAAGGATTAAATTGTGATGATTTACATATTCCTGTTTTGTGATTGTTTATGAATTTGTGTGCTTGTCTTGGTTGTTTGGTTAGGTGATCTTGTTAGTCTGGTCTGGAATTATTTAGATTATTTTAGGTTCGTTAATCTATTAGGTTTTCGGTCTAGAGCTTGAGATTAGAGATAATTCAAGTTTAACTAAATTAATTAAAATCAACTGAGTATAGTGTGCAACCTTTTCTGGCGACTCTAGGGACGAGTCAGGATTGCTAGGTTATTGGCTAGGCGTTGTTTGGTAGTTTGGGTGGCCGATAGCTCGGATCCGGCTACTTATTCGCGTTTAGGGTTTCCTAGGTTTTCAGTTATTTAGCAGGTTTAGCTTCATGATCGGAGGATTTTAGCACTGTAGTTGTTTTTAATCTGACAGTCGTGGGATTCGGTATTGATAGGTCGAGTCGTTTCCAATTTAGCACTTCATCGCTCTTTTCCATCTTCTATTTTGGTTGATCATCCCTAGACGGGAGGTTTTCTGGGTAGATTCGGAGCTTTAACCATTAGTCAGGACTAGCGGTCATAGGTTGGTCATAGGGATTCGAAGCCTGGGTAGTTCTTTCTCATCATTGTCTGCTTCCAGTCAGTTCGCTATCTTTTTTGTTTGCTTTGTTCTCTTGTTTACATGCTTTAGTAGAATTAGAAAAATCCCCAAAACACAAATTAAACCAATTAAGTAATTAGTTGAGTCAGAATCTAGTTAGCGTCGTTAGTGTCTCGTGGGTTCGATACTCGGACTTCATTAGGCTTTACTACGTACGATAGGTACACTTGCCTGTCAGTGGTCTAGCATTTAGAGAGTCTTAGTTTATAAATTTAAAACTAGGGTGTTTATATTAGGTTAGTTTTTATAGACCACATTCCACACATCAAGTTTTTGGCGCCGTTGCCGGGGACATTTAGGCGATTGCGTTATTAGCTTTGACTGATCTTATTTGTTTAATTGGTCTTATTTGTAGTTCTTAGTTTATAAATTTAAAACTAGGGTGTTTATATTAGGTTAGTTTTTATAGACCACATTCCACACATCAAGTTTTTGGCGCCGTTGCCGGGGACATTTAGGCGATTGCGTTATTAGCTTTGACTGATCTTATTTGTTTAATTGGTCTTATTTGTAGTTTGAGTCTTAGGGTTTGTGTCTAGTAGTAGAGTGTCTAGTCATTTTTTGTAAATATTTTTTATTAGTTAGTTTTATTTTTTTATATTATTATCATGTGTTTCATCTGTGGAGGGCCCCATTACACCAAATATTGTCCAAACAATTCGGGGTGTTCCACGGATTTTGATGCTAACCCTTATGTGCAGCCACAGTCATATCAGCCTTGGTATTTGCAACCAGAACGAACAACAGAGGAATTACGTGACTGGATTAAAGCTGCTAAGGAGGAAAGAGAAAGGGAAATTCAATCCGCACTTGAGAGTTTAAAATCAAAGAGCTTGAAGAGCCAAGGCCGTTGCATGTACGTGGAAGGAAATTATATAGGATTTCAAACGGCTGATGGCGAGATGGATTACACAATACCAGACCCAGGGGGAGAACTGTGCATTGAGATCCCACTGCTAGGTAAATGTTACGATTCTACTTTTAATTATTATAATTTTTGTGAATCAGATTTACCCTTGTCTTGTGAGGAGGATGTCGTGCAGGTTTCACATTTTGAGCCCTTGTGTGAGGAAGATGATGATCACACTCATGAATCGGAGGCGATAATGGACGTTGCAGTCCCACCTCCGGTTCAGCAAGCCGTTAGTTCCAGCCATTGGTGTCCCACGTCATGGAATATCGATGATGGCTTTTGGACTGATGATGATGACGGGGTAGTCGAAGTGGTAGAGTTGGAGGTGCCCAACTACATCGTTGCCCGGAGTGAAGAAATTGAAGAAGAGCCACTTGACAAGATGGAGGATGAGAATGATTTGCATGTACCATCTTGGGAGGAGGAGTTTGGTGATGAGTTGGTAGGTTTACCGACTAATGAAGAAGTAGGATTTGACCCGGTCGGTGATCTTGCCTGTTTAGAGAAATTACTTGAAGGTGAACCAACCATGGAGATCAAACAAGCACCAAACGAAGAAGAAGATGAAGTGGCTAAGGAGTTTGATAGCCGGCCCGTGGAGAAGTTAGAAGATGGACTACCACCATGATTGAGAACACGGAGAGGGCGAGAAGGAGCTTGGATCAACACCTTTTGGGGATTCGAGGATGGTACCGAAGGAATAAGAAGGAGGAACTACCGAAGTTTGCACAACACCATCCTTCTCATTACATGCCACGAATCAGGTTTGGTCCAGGTAAGTTTAAGTATTGGTGGCCTGACCCGTTTAAAAATGATAAAATGTTTAGAAATTCCACCTTTAAAATTTTAAATAATAATAAGGAGCGGGTGGAACTGAACGGGTTGGACCGGGATTGGATAAAGGAGAAGCCTCCTGATTGAGTTTAAGTGTGGGGAGGCTACTCGGGATGTGACCGAGTTGTAGAGTCTGTATTATGAGTCAGTTGTATTTTTTTAGTCGATATTATGCTTGGGTTTGCTTTGTTTTGTTTGTGCAGGTTTGGAGGATACCGCTCGTACTCAATCTCCATTCGGGTGACGATTTCGAGCTTATCTTATATTGTAGAGGGCAGCCCAGCATATCAGTTTGGACGACCGCGAAGGAAATGATATACGGTCGTGTACGGGTCAGATTGAAGACGCACGCAGCTGGCACTGATTTTTATCCTAACCAGCTAAGTCCTTTTTGATTCGTTGTATTTTTTGTATATTATTTCTTATTTATTTTTAGTGGTCTTCCACCCTACATTGAGGGCAATGTAGAGTTTAAGTGTGGGGATGGGAAACTATCGTTTAGTGTCTAATTAGTAGAGTTTTGAGTCAATAAATACAAAAAAAAAACAAAATTGAAAAATCCAAAAAAAATTCAGAAAATGTTCTTGTTTTAGATGTTTGCAAAATAAAAACTGAAAATGGTAGAAAAATCAGATATGTTCGGGTTTCAAATAATGATAATATGAGTTAATATAGTTGACCTTGTGTCTAGCTTGAGATATGTGAGTAGGCCCGAGTCGGTTTCTAGATTCCTTTGATATTAATATACCTTAATTGTTAGTTTGCTAGTGGGTGCTCATCTAGGAAAGTATATGGCCGAAACCGTCAAAAATAGTATAAAGAATGCCGTTATAAGCTAAAATTATTAGAATTTTTTATCATAAGAAAAAATATAATAATTGAGCTAGATTGAAATAAAAGACCAGGCCTATGTAATCTTCGTTGGGGATGGTGACTCTGACTTAGATTGCCTTTAGGATGTGTTGAATAAAAAAATTAAAAAAATTATCGACGCTCACGTTGTCGCTCTCGGGGATGGTGACTCTTGTTGAGACAGTCTCTGGGTTAGGTAAAGCAAAAGTCTAGTGCTCAAAAGAAAATAAAAGAAAAAAAAAAGAAAAGAGAAAAGAAGTGAAAAATTGATTTTAAATTCTTTTGATTTTGGTATAAAACGGTTAGAAAATGGGTCGAATGATTCGTTTCTTTTGTTTTATAAGCTTGAGGCGGGTTTAGGTGAAAAGCGGCATTTGGTGTGAGACCCTAGGTAGATTGACCATACTCGAACTAAATTTGCATGATAAGGGCTTGGAACCGAGTTTTGGTTTAAGTGGACACATATACTTGCAATCGTGGTTAACACGAGTTTTAATTTTAAATAATCTAGATCTTTGAACCTGAATATTTATCTGATTCTGATTCCGTTTGTATAAGTCTTTTTCAGGGACGAAAAAAGGTTAAGTGTGGGGATATTTGATGTGTGGTAAAATATACATATTTGTCACGTGTAAAGTGTATAATTATTGTGTAGTTTTTATTTGCTTTTGTTTAGTTTTTAGTGGATATTATATTATTTTGTGGTTTGCCAGGTCCTGGTGCAAATGGAGCGAAAACGAGTAATAAAGAAATAACCAGCCAGTTAGACATAGTAGGACGCAAGTGATCGAATTAAAATTGCTGCTATTTTTCTTGACTGGGTCGACACCTCTAGTTTATAAGCTGACCATAAATGGCTAAATGCCAAAAGTTAAACTTAATTTCATCTCACACAAAAAGCATCATGTTGACCGAACGAATGTTCCTTTGACCGAATCCATTTTATAATTATAAGTTTGGGCCATTTGGATGATTAGCAAGAAGTTGGGCCATTCTGGGTACACGAGGCCTATGTATGGAATTGGTATTTGATGCTAATTAGAGGGGATTTATTATTGGTAGACGGCAGGGGACATCAGAGGCCCTACTGCCGCAAGTTTGGAAGAAGTGACGAACAGGAGGCTGCTACGATACGAACAGTAGAGAGATGATTCGAGGTGGCGGGTTATACAATTCAAGATTCAAGGTCGTGATTCAGGATTCGAGTTCGGTTTGTAATTTATTATTTTTAGTTTTGTTAGACTTTGTGTTTTACAAAATTATAAACATGATTTATTATCCGGTTCAGACTTGTTTCTTGTTCTTGATTATGATTTTTGGCTAGTTCGTTTTTCTACCTAGGTCTAGATGAACTATGTTTTAATGTTTTGACTATTTGGTTTTTGACTAATGATTAAATTGTGATGATTTACATATTCCTGTTTTGTGATTGTTTATGAATTTGTGTGCTTGTCTTGGTTGTTTGGTTAGGTGATCTTGTTAGTCTGGTCTGAAACTATTTAGATCATTTTAGGTTCATTAATCTATTAGGTTTTCGGTCTAGAGCTTGAGATTAGAGATAATTCAAGTTTAACTAAATTAATTAAAATCAACTGAGTATAGTGTGCATCCTTTTCTGGCGACTCTAGGGACGAGTCAGGATTGCTAGGTTATTGGCTAGGCGTTGTTTGGTAGTTTGGGTGGCCGATAGCTCGGATCCGACTACTTATTCGCGTTTAGGGTTTCCTAGGTTTTCAGTTATTTAGCAGGTTTAGCTTCATGATCGGAGGATTTTAGCACTGTAGTTGTTTTTAATCTGACAGTCGTGGGATTCGGTATTGATAGGTCGAGTCGTTTCCAATTTAGCACTTCATCGCTCTGTTCCATCTTCTATTTTGGTTGATCATCCCTAGACGGGAGGTTTTCTGGGTAGATTCGGAGCTTTAACCATTAGTCAGGACTAGCGGTCATAGGTTGGTCATAGGGATTCGAAGCCTGGGTAGTTCTTTCTCATCATTTTCTGCTTCCAGTCAGTTCGCTATCTTTTTTGTTTGCTTTGTTCTCTTGTTTACATGCTTTAGTAGAATTAGAAAAATCCCCAAAACACAAATTAAACCAATTAAGTAATTAGTTGAGTCAGAGTCTAGTTAGCGTCGCTAGTGTCTCGTGGGTTCGATACTCGGACTTCATTAGGCTTTACTACGTACGATAGGTACACTTGCCTGTCAGTGGTCTAGCATTTAGAGAGTCTTAGTTTATAAATTTAAAACTAGGGTGTTTAGATTAGGTTAGTTTTTATAGACCACATTCCGCACATCAAGCTTGATTTTAGGTTTCATTACATTTTACAACCTGTAGTGCTTTTTTTTTTCAAAAGTATAGCAATAGTATACTCGTTTTAAAGATAAAATATGCTAGTTTTATGGTGCAATTTTAAAAATAATAATATTGTATGAAAGAGTTATGAACATTTTAAAAACGGGGGGAATTAGACGAGAGAGAAACTTTGGTCTTGGATGGAGTAGAATACACTAACAAAACTCATGCGCCTCCATTATTTGGTCAATTCAACCCATTTAATCCAAGCCCTTCATTACTCAATATATAGTCAAGATTACTTCCTAACCTTCCTATCAAAGCAAACTTCCTAGTATATCCTGACCCTCTATTTATATAGACTAAATCCAGTTATCAATTTCGTGAAGCGACAATCTTCTTGGTTGCTTTCTCTTTGGGATTCATTATGATCCGATGCAATGATGAGTCTAAGCGCATTCACATCCAACCCCTAAATTATGTGAGGGGGATTTTTATTTTATGAAAAATGGCTATATGTGGTTGTAAGTGGTTATGAGTAGAGAAGAGAGAAAATTTTACTGTTCATCTGTAAATTTGGGAGGATATTGTTCACCCTTTATAATTTTTTAATATATTTTAAAAATGGTTGTGAGTGGAAGAGAGATCAAATGTAATGATAAAGGTGTTAAAAAGTATTATTTATTTGAAAAAAAAATAGTAATTTTTAGTGCAATATAAGGTAAAAAATAGTGGATTGGATATCCACCATCTTCCTCTCTATAATTACACTAAAATTCATGATCCTTTTATTTTCAATTAAATAATACTCTTTCTACCTTTATCATTACTTTTTCTGTCTCTTCTACTCACAACCATTTTTTTTAAATATTAAAAAAAATTATATGGGTGAACATTGTTTTTTCAAATTTACTCAAATTTATCGATGAACATTAACATTTTCTCTCTCCTCCACTTACAACCTCTCATAACCACTATCTGTGATATGGAGGACCTTCTCACAATATTTGGTGGACAGGATGTGAATGCTCTAACATCTTGTAGTTCACATTATTCTCTGTTGCAACTTGCTCTCATGAACGTTGCATCATCTTTTGTCAAACCGGTCATGTCATAGAAACAAGCGGACACATGTTTATGTCAGCCTTGAACAGTTGTGTAAGTGAGCCATTACGCCTTTGGTCTGGTGGTCATGGAGCTTTGCCTCAAGGCTTTCCTTCTTTGGAGATCGTAGGTTCAAGTCTTGGCAATGTGCATTTCATAAATTTCAGGAACACCCTCTGGGAAAGGTTTAAACTCTGGGTTAGGAGGGGTTAGCGACAAGCTAACCATAAGTTGTTAAAAAAAGTTGTGTAAGTGGCATTTGTTCTTTGGTTGGCTTTAGAAGAACTAGTCTCCAATGTTGGAGGTCATTAGATGTCTATGAAGTATATTAAGAGGTTTTTGAACAAAAAGATTGAAGAAACACTAGTTCTAATCCGCAGGGGATAGAACCTAAGATGGTAGTCTCAACAGTGGGTTCATCCTTAATCACTTCTAGATCAGACAGCCAATGGTGTATTGAGAGCTAATCTGCAAAACAGTAACATCGTGAGTTCGTTACGAGGAGAGGTGGGGGTTTCTTCTCATAACCACCCTCCAGCATGAGAATGCATGAGAATGAGTATCGCTTTAAGAAGAATAAAGCAAGTGCGTGTTAAGAATGAGAGTGAGAAAAACCGGATCCTTAAACCTTTGGAGGAATAGAGTATTTATAGCCGAAGGGTTTGGAGAAGAGTGTGGGTTGATGGCCTTGGTCCAGACATCGCTTTCATGGAATATCCACTTAGTCCCCTCTAACACGATATGTAGTGTCTGCAAAGGTGGAGACGGCATGCCAACGTGATTGGCTACACGTCATCATCCAAGTGTACTTGTTGTCGCGTCTGTCATCAGCCTTGGGTGGAGATCGTGGAGCAGCGAGTGATGAGAGCTGATTGGATCCAAGTCACTATCCTTTGGTACTTTTTGTCCCCTGCACGATTGTCTGTCGTGAGGATCATTTTGGTAGGGTCTGGCATCACTGATTGGTTGCAGGCACCTGCCACATGTATTGGTTGTTCCACTCGTGAGCTGTCATGGTGCACATACGTGGCTAGGCCCATCCAGGGGATTTGACCCAGCTGAGTGTTTGTTATATGAATGTGGGTATGGTCTGCATGCGCATGGACATGCGCGTCTTTTCAGACCATACCCCTTCAGAGATGGATTTGTCTCATATTAAACATTATAACTTTTTCTTCAATCATTAATAGGTCTAGTTTTAATGTCTAAACAATATTTCCTAACAATCTTCGCGTAAGTATGGAAATAAATTGTACTAAAACATTTGAGATGGATAAAGACTACATCAAAAACATATATAAAAAATAGGATAAATTGCATTCTACGTCCTTTAGTTTTAACAAAATCTCAGACATTGTTCTTTAAGTAACAAAATTACAGCAGATGTCTTTTATGTTCTAATTTCTTTACAGGCGGTGTCCTTTCTCCCTATAAAGATTACAAAAATGGACATCCGATGTAAAGAAATTAAAACATAATGGATATCTGCTATAAAGAAATTAAAACATAAGGAACATCCGTTGTAATCTTGTTAGTTAAAGTATAGCGCCTGAAATTTTGCTGAAACTTAAAGGACATAAAATGTAATTTACCCTAAAAAGTACAAGTGTTCATAATACTACTAAATAAGAGAAATGGAGTTACTTTGTTGTAATAACTGGTGAAGGGTGCGAGGATCCTGGTATAATAGGTGATGCATTAACCAACCAAACACCTGTTTTTTATTCTCTTATAATGGGTCATTTCATTCCGCCTCTCAATCCTATTTACCGAACACTACCATGGTTTTTTGTTTAGTGATTGAAGAAGCTTGATACACCACAAGCACATGTTCATCCATCTAAACCGTTTTCTTTAACTATTTTCTTGTTTTACTAATTTTTGAGATAATTATTGGTTTAATTTTCACTTTAACTTAGATAATTGAAAATGATAACGATATTCCTCTTCTTTAAGAAAAAAAAAACAAAACAAAACAATAAACTTCAAACCATTAAGACTGCCATTATGGTAACAGCTACAACTCCATACCATTAAGGCTGCCATAAACAAATTTCGGTTTTCCTAAGCAAAAGAGCCCTAGCACATCTACAATGCATTGCATGGGCTTATACTTATAGCATATTAATCTACGATTTCTCCTCCTTCCTCCTCTACCTTTATAACAGAACATGTTGTCTCTATGGAGGGCACATCAACATTTGTTTCTCTCACAATGACAGATGGGAATTTCAAAGATCCCGTGGTGAAAAACGAGTTTGCTGTCATGAATCTTAGAACCTGCAAGAGATGAGTTTTGTCTCTCTTAATGTCGCGTGTCAAAAGCTTCTGTAGAAGTGATGGTTCGCACTTGTTTGGTTTGGTTTGATGATTGCCCTTGAAGGAATCTTGGTCCCCCGGCCTTGTTTTTTTGGTCATCCGGTCAGCATCTTGAAATGATGTTCTTCTTTTGTTATTAAACCTCCCCCTTTTGTAGCGTTGTTGTCTTTCCTGTTTTCTCTCTCTAGGTTTTTGTTTATCAGGACTAGATAAATAAGACACTGGAATTTCTGCAACTTCATAACCCAACTCGGCTTGTTTCGCCAATATTTCCTTTAATTGCTGCAAAACAAAGTGCGTATCAGTTATACTAAATTCATCTAGTTTCTCATCCTCATTTCTGGGAGCTCAGCATATCCATCAGTTCGGGTTTTCAGTTTGCTTAAATTTGATTATTTTTTCAGTCAAACCGAACTCAAAACGGTCAAACCAAATTTGAATTCAGTTCGGTTTAATTAACAAGATAGGTGTTTAACGGTTCAGGTTTTGGGTTCCTCGGTTTGATTTTCTCAGTTTTGTAATGAGCTAAATGTTGGTTGGTTGTACAAATAGAAAAATCCATAGCCCAATGTATATAAATCCGGTTTCTCAGTTTAACAGAACTAAATTCCTTATAAAACCAAATATGCAATTCGGTTTGGTTTTCGATTTAATTGGTTTGTAACCATATATTGATCACCCCTATAGGGGTGGCAAAATGGGTGATGAGCAGAAATTGGTCGATTCAGATTCTGTTGACTTTTAGATAAAAACAAGGTTCTATAAATAGTGAACGCATTAATTATTGTCAAGAAAACAATAATATGACACATTAATATAAATTCATAAATAAAATAAGAGGTAACTTTCATTTATTTTAAAAACAAAAAAATAATTATTACAATAACAAATTTTTGTAATAATATTTAAAGCAATAACTAATCATAAAAAAGGACAGATATTTGCCAGTCAACCCAATCCAAGCCTGTTTACCCTACCCGCCCAGTTTTCCAGGCAGATGAGACGATGTACCTGGCGACGTAACACGGCGTCTTGGTTGGTGACATCGGACAATGTCTCTTCTTTCTTATGCTTCTGCAAGCTACACAGTAAGGTGCCAAACAGACAGACAACGAAGATCAAACCAAACACTCAAAATCTAACCTCTAATACGGCCCCATTCGTGGGGTAGCTCTTCTTACGAGCCTCACGCCAGACCTTTATTTCTTGCTCCGTGTAAGTCAGAGAGGGTAATCTTCAGTACAGTACATTAAAAGTCAACTTTGTAGTAAATTATCATTATTATTATTTTATTATTATTATTATTATTATTATTATTATTATTATTCTTAAGAATATTATAGCACGCTACAAGTTCAAAAAAATGGTCACACATAATAGGTGAGGGTTTCAACCCATCACTTAAAAAGGGTCGATTTTATCTTAAATGAGTCATACAGGTTGAGTGTCCCCCGATAAGTAATTTTAGTGCATACAACCTCAAGCATTTTGAGTCATGAATTAAGATTCTGGTTGTAATACTGTGGTTTTCTCAATCATACTTATTCCGTTAAACCATCTGTTACAAAAAAAATATGGACAATAAGCGTTTTTGGGTCAGCACAACCCATCATTTTTTACCTGTACAAAAACTGACTCATTTTGACCCATACTAAAAAAAGCTCCATTTTTACCCGAACCCGTTACCCATTCCGCACATAGAGCCAAATGACTACAGCTAAGCAATACTATGATATTACTGGTTGAAAAAGTGGTTAAAAAGATATCCATTATTCAAATTTTATCTTTTTGGCCAGAGTGATGGTCACTTGCGCCACGGTGAAGAACTAAAGATGTACGTACCTTTAAAAGTTTGTTTGGTTATTAGTGAATTAATTGATAAATAAATGAAAATGCATGAAACAATACCACATTGGATAAAGGAACTGAAAGTTTTAATATTGATCGGTACAGAAATTACTTCTTTTCAAAGTTGGTGAAATTTCGAGACACCGAATCTACTTCCAAATTGCTGCCACCCTCTGATATTCAACAATAATGAAAAATTAAAAGATTAGTGAGATATTTTACATCATCATAATAAGTTTAATCTTATATGCTGAAATATATCAACAATAATAAGAAAGACATTTAACATGCTGTTCATTACTATCATTTAAATAGCTTATGAAGTTGCTAAAACTGTTAATCATCTGTATCATGCAAAAAATTAAATGTTCACCTTTATTCAAATTTCCTTTGTAGCTCCCAAACTTCTGTTTCGCATGTTTGTGGATCTTGGATCTGCACACACTCAAACTCTATGTCATCTAGCAAATCAACTAATGAATGAATCATGTAAAAAAATTATGAAGCTTATTACATATATAACATACCCCTTTTGTGAGGGATCATATGTTTTATGCCCTGTAAATTTTTTGTGTTGACCGTCAGTCCACCCGCCATTGCCATTAGTAGGCCCGCTTTTATGATTGTCCTGACAATATTTTATAAAATTTAAAGCTAATGGATTTGCTATACCACCAAAAATTATGGCATGACATTCTTTCAACAAGTAAATCCCGAAATATTAAAACTGGAAATTTGGGCATGTTCACTTATGAAGGAGTCGATTTGTGTCAAATAAAAAAAAACTTAACCAATAGCGAGGCTTGTTGTTGAAGTGATATCATAGTTGTTAATAGCGAATAGCGACAAATAGCGATAAGGTACCTATATGCTACACAGCGAATAACGA
The DNA here is from genome assembly GCA_947069175.1 of Scalesia atractyloides. Lineage (NCBI taxonomy): Eukaryota > Viridiplantae > Streptophyta > Magnoliopsida > Asterales > Asteraceae > Scalesia > Scalesia atractyloides. Next base: position 64,280,460 of record CAMTDV010000014.1, read on the forward strand.
TAAATAGCGGGCTGCTATTTTATAAATAGCGATACACTAGAAAAAACATTTATATACATATTATATCAAAATACCCTCGTATATATGCTATTTTACATGTATATTTAACAAAAACCTAAAATCCAGCTATTTTTATAGCTATATTTTATTGCTATCTTGGTTTAAAAAAGCGCGCCTTGGCGCGTAGGCGAGCAACAAGGCGCAGGTCATGGGGCTTTTGGGCCTGAGGCTTTTACGCTAAATGTTGTACCTTGGTTTTTTGACTTGTACATTAAGAAAGGGTTATAAGCCTTATTTGGGTATATTTTGGCTTTAAAGAAGCATTTGGTTAAGAGCTAAAACTATGGGTATGTATGGATATAAAACTTTTCTTTCCTTGTCGAGCGCTTTCCTTTCGCACTCAGTTGCTGTCTTTCTATGGTTTGGACCTTTCGTGCTTGAGGAAAGATCTCGTATCAATTTCTTGAGTAATGAAGTTCTATCAGCTAAAAAGGCTTTCTAGTGACTTCTTTAGGTTAAGTGGCGTTAGTAATCTCGTATATAGTGGGGGACGACTGTTCGTTGTGTGATGTTAAAGAAATATGCTATTCGTGAATGAGCTACAGTTAACACCTTGCGCTTCGGGTACGAAAAGCCCACCGCTTTTGCGCTTTGCGCTTTCGCGCCTTAATTTTAGACCTCGTCGCTTTTGTGCGCCTATCGCTTTTTTAAACCAAGATTGCTATTTATATTAAAAAAAAATGTCACTATTATTGCTATCTATTGCTACAACCCTAATAGCGAGCCTAGACCTATATGCTACGTAGCGCGCTACAGTGATCGCTATGCTTGCTATTGACAACTATGAGTGATATGGTTTTTGTAATCTAACTAACGCACTAGTAATTTGCATACATAATTGTATACCAAAAAAAAGTATAAGCGGAAAAGATACCTCAAAATATGTGGGAGTTGGAGAGGGATTATGTGTTTGGCCCGTATTGAATATCTGTCTGGAAGCATTAACATCCATCATGGGCGAAACGAATCCCGGTTGTCCTTGATTAACATTTTGCATAGGGCCATTCAAAGTAGCCATACCAAACATCTGATTTGGAAACAAGTTCGGATTCTGAGGGCCCATGCCTTGAGGAATCTGATTCTGATCATGGGAATATTACCAGAAACAAAATGAAGATTTTGTTGTAAGTCACTGTCGAAAACATTCTCTTTACTTGTACAACCAAACCCTATTCATCTTTTAGCATGAAAATCAAAACCGATACCTGGAAATTATGTGGTTGATGTGTTTGAACTGACCCAGAAGCACCAGGTAAAAACGGGTTCCCTTGCAACTGCTGGCCCATAGTCTGTGGCCCGGACATGACAAACTGCTGATTCACAGGATTTTGAGGGTTCACATCCGGATTCTGGAACACGGGAAAACTACCGGGAGGAGATTGTGCGTAATTGGAGTTTTGCAATTGGAGAAGCTGATAGATATTTTGGATTGTGTTCTGCACAAGAACCTGTTGTTGCTGAACAGGATGAAACTGGTTTACCGGAATGGAATTAAATTCTGCTGCGGAGTGAATCCAACACGAATACTGTTTGGAAATGGACCAGTGGCATTTTGCATAGGAAAGGGTTGATTAGGGAAACCAGGTGGAGCCACAACTGGCATATTATTGGAACAACTAATCCACCAACATTACAGCTGAACATCTGCTGATTCATGACCTGTTCATCATTAAATATAAAAGATGGAATTCTGTGTTTTAAAGATTAACTGACACGTTCTCAAAACAATCCTCAGTTAACAGATAGTAACTGAGGGAACGGTGTACCTGTTGAACCGCAGAAGTAGATGCTGGATTTTGGTTGGAATTGTTATGAGGATTCATGATCAACTACACTACACCTTGGTAAAGTTTCTCGTAATTGTTCTTGAACAGGTCATTCGGGGACAAAGCAAAGCAAAGCAGTGGCAAGTGCGTGCAGAAACTTTTGTCGGTCTGTTAAGAAAACATCAAATGTCAAAACTCAGAAGTAGAGATTTGATTATAAAATCTTCTCAATTCCTCAGAAGATTTTAATTTATGAATATATTTTCAAGTTCTTCCTAATATAGGTTTTCTAGGATGCCTAAAAGTTAACAGAAACCACCCAGCTGATTCAAACGCTGATACCAAGTTACCAATATCAATACAGAAAATGCCAACATTTAAAACATCATGTTGCATGAAACTATGAAAGTCAGAACACAACCAGAAGGAAGGAGTTATACAGGCGGCAGATAGATATTCCAACAATATTGACCTTAATAGTCAAAACCCCTTAACAATAGCAACGAAACTTACTTCAATCGGTTCGCACGAGTCCTTTCAGACGCAACAAAACCGCCGGAAGAGAGAAGGGGCTTTGAGAAGGAGAAGCTGAGCAGGGACGTAGGGCGACTGATTCTACACTTGTTCTCCTTGCTTGCTTTTTCTTTCATTCATGTTGGGCTTTCATTACCAAATTTAATAACATTTCGGCCTGGGCTTTCACCCTACCCTTTTATGTTACCCTCTACAAACTTAATAAATTAAATATTATCTAAGCCAAAAATTAAATTACATATTTTTTTCTAAAAATTAAAAATATCAAGTACACCCATTTCATTAAAACTAAATCAAAGAATGACTATTTTACTTTTTTTCATTTTACTAAACTATAAAAAATTAAATATTTACTTGAATATTCACATTTATCATCTTCCTTCTAAACTCAAACCTGAACAAACGTACTGCAAGATTGATGAAATCGGAAATCTTGATGAGTTTATAACGGCTTGAATCAAACCTACTTTCAATAATCCATCCTCCTCACTTGACGATACAAAAACTCAATATTAATCAATTTTAAAGGGATAGCAGCCACAGCACGAGTTATGATTCCATTGTATATAATATTTATTTCAAACAATCCATTATATAAATGATATGCATCATGTTTCTATTATATTTGCGAAACCTGTAACTAAAAAACTACAAAAAAACACACACCAGCGCACCTGCTCCGATTACAATTAGGGTTCTGAAAAACAATAGTGTGTCGCCGGTTATCGTCGTCGGTTCTCTAGTCGTCGGCAATTCTTATCGCCGGTTAGTATTAGTTTCTAATCGATGGAGGATCCAGAAACAATCGTCGTCACCAGGGAGGAGCCGACAGGGTCGTGGGAGGGAGGAAGAGAATTAAAGGTCGTAGGTTTTTTTAGTGTTTGAAATGGTATTTGTGACATTTTGCTATTAGAAGGGGAAACTTCTTCAGGTTGGGTAAATATGTAATTAGAGTGTTAAATACGAGGATGTATGTATGTAATAATCCCTTTATATTATTAGAGGTAGGCTTGTTCATGAGCCAAACTCAACTAACGGCATCTTTGCTCATACTCGGTTTATTTGCAAATTGAACCGAACTAAACTGAGCGCTTTTTCAGTTGAGTCAAAGTCAAACGAGCGTCTTTTGATCCGATTTTTTTCGAGCAAGCATAGTGAGTCGCAAAACAAAAAAGGAAAGTGGTGATGGGAGTATTAGTTTTTAGTGTAAATTGCATTTTTCGTCCTTGAGGTTTCGTCCAATTAAAACACAAGTATAATTTTACATATAACAAGTATAAATTTAACAAATAACAAGAAATAAAAAACACTCAATCGGTTCTATCGAGCTCAACTAAGCCGGAACATGAATTGTCGACCACTTGAAGCAAAATGCTAGCGTTTTGACGTCTTTGCAAGTGGCGATGGAGAAATCGAATAATGATGGCAGATTGGGGTTTGATTAGGATTTTGTACTTCTGAATTAAATGGCGGGTTGAACCTTGAGTATCGATCGACGATTCACATTTCGACATTTGACTTTTTGACCCAATTACTCAAATAGACATTGGAGTATTGAATAATTGGTATTAGACTTCAATTCTAATTACTTAAATGGGCTCTATTTGGATCTTTGACCAAACATTATTAATGTGGGTCTCTTTTCAGTTATAGGGAGAGGATCATTAGAAAACTAGTTAAATGTGAGAAAACCAAAAAACTTACTCAAAACCACTAAAAAGGAGGGAGAGTGGACTTTCAATGAAGCAGGGGCAAAACTAGAAAAATATATATATATATATAACTTTTCAAACATTTCTATCTTCTTCATATGTTATTATTTTTAGAAAATATTGCGCCATAAAATCGTAATTTTTTTTTATCTTTCGTTCGAACATATTTTTGCGACATAAAAAAAAAGCTTAAACATGTCGTCTTTTTTTCAATGCTGCTAATATAACAGTGCACATGTGCAACATAACATGCAATTTAGCCATAGGGTTTAAGTTTTGGGTTTAGTTTAGCTTTTAGGGTAAGGTATTTGGGTGGTTTAGTTTTTAGGTGGGGTGGGGGTTTAAGTTTAGGGTTTAGTTTTTAGTGTTTTTTTTTGTTGGGGGGGGGGGGGGGGGGGGTATTCGGTTTTAGTGTGGGAGGGGGTGTTTAGGTTTTGGGGGGTGGGGTTGAGGGTTCAGGTTTTTTGGGGTGGGGTGGGTGTTTAGGTTTTGGGAGGTTTAATTTTAGGGTTTAGTTTTTAGGTTTTGTGGGGGTTTAGGATTTTCGTAATGTTGCACATGTGTAGTAATAAATAGTAGTATTGAAAAAAGTACGACACCATAGATTTTTTATTTATGTCATAAAAATATGCTCAAATATACTTGAATGAAAGATAAGAAAATTTGTGATCTTATGGTGCAATTTTTTTTCTAAATATGATGACGTATGGAGAAATTAGAAATGTTTAAAAATATTTTTTATCCAATATTACCCCTTCTTTATTAAAGTACCCTTCCCCTCCTTTTTAGTGGTCTTGAGTGAGTTTTTTAGTTTTCTCACTAAGATGAGTTTTCTCATGATCCAATATATATATGGTGGGGTTCGGCTACAAAGTTTATTTTTCTTACAAAGTGTACAAAGTCATAAAACACCCCAATTTCAGCCATAAAACACACAAATAATAGAGTGAAGATCACTAAAACACAATATCCAAACCCTAACAATCTATAAAAACTTCAAACACACCATCGTAGAACTATAAATATAAAACACAACATGATAATCAACATAAAACAGAGGGATGTTAGTTATTCGATAATCAAAGCCTTGTCATCCAAAATACAACACAAAACCCACAAATATGGTGTTTTAGTAATCTTCACTTTGTTATTTGTGGGTTTTGAGTGTGTTTTATTACACTTTGTAGGAAAAATAGACTTTGTAGCCAACTCCCACCCTATATATATATATATATATATATAAGTGTAGGAAGCAATCTTGGCCATAGGATATGAATGTTTAATGGTTGAGATCATCTTGCTGGCATTTTGGTAATACTTGTGTGTTAAAAATAAATTGTTTTAATAGATTATGGGTATTTTCTTCATTATGCGTGTTTTAAATCAACCATTTAACTGTCGACATAAACCCACCTCCGTACATTCATGCATTTCTCTCTCTCTCTAAACACACATATGGAAACCCTCAATCATACCAAAATTAGCTAGAAATGGCTTTAGATAACAAATTCACACTCAAATACAAGCATGTTTTTTTTGTGTCCTTGAATTCGAAAATCCATCATCGGTGGGTTTTTTTCGATTTTCTGCAAGTAAAAAATTCAGAAAACATTGAGACAATGCAAGAAAATGGAGGATCCGATCTGTTCCAAAAAAGGTTTCAAGAAGGGATCGTCGGGCAAAGGTGTGTTTTTCTCTATATACTTTGCTAGAACATGGGACCATTGCATCCTACGCCTTTAGATAAGATCAAACGAATTCGGTAGAAATTTCGGTTAAAAGAATCAAAAGTAGAAGCTCCATTCCATACCGAAATAGTATACATCATTGGCAAGCTGGAGAGAACATCAACAAATCTCTCCAACTTGAATCCCTCTCACATGGGATCTACGAACTTGTTCTCTCTGTGGGCATGAGCCTTGTATTTATAGGCAACCTCATGAGCATAGGGATGGCAAAAAAGCCTAAGCTCGACGGGTATACCCGAAACTCGAAACATATGGGTCGGGTATGGGATTAAAAATATAAAAAAAAATCGGGTACGGGTAGGGGTATGGGATTTAGTGATACCCGCCCGATAACCGGCCCGTTTACCTGAATTATACCCAAAAATTATATTAATTTAAATTTAATTTTCCATTTATATAAACTTTAGTACATACACTTATTCATTATTCATAGATTTTTCTCTTCTGTTTGTCTTCAAGACTTTAACATACGCATAAAATTTTATGTTTAGTTATGTTGTTTTATGCATGTTAAAGATGTGTGTTAGTTTTGGGATTTTCTAAATACGATGTTATATAGGCCTCGTTTTTTTATTTCAATTTAGCTCAGTTTGTTATATTTTTTCGGAACTTGAAGAGGGTTCTCGATAATATATTTTTTCACTTTCTTTATTCGGAACTTGAAGAGGGTTCTCGATAAGTGGAATTCGAATAAACATGATGAACACGGATGATAAGTCGAATTTTCTGGTGCGAGTGTTTGTTCAATGATTTTGTTCGAAATGATGTACAGTATTGGTTGTTTGATCGGATCTACCGTCTGTGCCTTACTTGGCTTATTAACTAACTGATTATACTTTTTTGATTCATGTGGACCCCATGAGGTTATATTATACAAACATCATTTTCATTTCTATATGACCAACTATAAACAAATACACCGACTCCAGTTGTTTTGTTCTGCGCCTTTATAGTTTTGAGAGATCTAATGGAATTGTGCAGTTATTCGCCATGCTTTGGAACCACTACATGCTTTCATAGGTGCAATATGAAGTTTCAACCGTGGCGAAGCGTGGGCTCACCAACTAGTTATATTAAAACCAGCCCTTGCCAGAGGTGAATTGCAGGTAATTCTAATTCTAATTCCAAACCAAATGCCACCAAAAATTATTTGTTGTTCTTATATATTCAGGTGAATACCCAATAGATATGGGTCTTCATGTTGCTGACACAAAATACCTTGGGGAATTCGAAGAAAGATTAAAGAAGTTAATGGAAGAAATAAAACAAAGTGATGATATCATTCTTTTTATTGATGAGGTTCACACTTTAATTGGAGCTGGATGCAGAAGGTGCTATTGATGCTGCTAATATATTTAAACGAGCCCAGGTGAATTGCAGGTAAGCAATAGTATTTTTATAATTTTGGTACTAACCATTGCTTTAGGCTACATATATTCAATTTGTTTTTTTAAAGTTATTTAGTTTATCTCATTTAATTGATGCATCTTACGTGGTAGTGTATTGGGGCTACAACACTTGATGAATATGCATAAACCGACACATGATTGCACGTAACCGTTGCTAAAAACCAGAAAGTCAAAATAACAATTATTTTTTAAAGCAACCCGTTCTGACCCGAACAAAAATAACATTTTTTGAATCGACCCGTTTTGACCCGGAACCCAAACCCACCCAACCCGACTTGTTTGCCAGACCTAGTTCAGTGGAAACTATCATAACGATCCCGTTGGTTTCTTTCACATGCTGAGGTGCAAATGAGGTCCGGGAGAATTCCAGTTTGGCAAAAGTCCAAGGTTTTTATGTTGCCATTTTTAAAAATGCTAATGATTTTATTCTCTTTTGTAGATATATTTCTATGTGATGACCCCACCGTTATGTGAAGAGCTGAATGACACTGGTGCAGGTCGATATTGAAACAAGCAATCGCTGAAATTGAACAAACAAAAGTGTTGGCTTATATAACTGCCCCGAAGCTTTTTAATTATTGGAATGGCTGGAGTGCTTGATTATTTATTTTTATAACATCATGTTTCCATATAATTGCTCACTAGCTTGTTTGCATGCCAAGTTATGTAACATATCACCACTTTATAGTTTGTTTTCGTTGTACATGTAAGATTCAAAGAAATTATACATGTAATCCTTTCTTTTTGAAAATTTGCTTTAAATTTCGGCTTGTTTCCTATCCTAACTGTGTTTTTGTTGTATAATACTTCGAAACTATACATTTGGCTTTACACAATACAAGAATTTTTTTTTTTATATTATGTTCCCTCTTAGTTATTCCCTCCAAAATAATTCATTTTAAAACTTCCCCTTCAAATGGTAGTCTTAGTTTAAAAATTGCATTATTTAAAGTAAAGATACAAAAAATCTTAATTGATAATAGTAGCTCATGTAAAAATCTTATGGATGGGCGCAAGCTAAAATGAATTATTTTAGCATGGAGAGCAAAAGAAAGCGCGATTCCGACATTGTCGGCAGTGGCGAAGCTTGAGATTTCCGACCGGGGGTCGAAAACGTATATACCTAAAACATTCTTTAAGAAAACTACATACCAGACACTACTAAGCGAAAAGTTCGGGGGGTCGGACGCCTCCCCCGGCCCCTTCTAGGAGAGGAATTCACGTGGCAGATTCTAGTTGTCCGATGTGTTCATTTTTTTTTCCAGAAACCGCATAACACCTATTCTTAAAATGTGATTTGGAAAAACTAGTATGGACGCAAATTGACGAAAACACCTTTCACCAAAAATGCGGATTCAATCAGATAAGCATTGAACCAAATGGAGAGCTTGGGCAGCACAAAAAAGGGTAAGAAAGTCAGCATCTTATCGCTTTGGCAGCAGTGTGGAGAATCTGGATTGAGAGAAACAAAAGTAACGAGTCATACTATATCATTAAGGTGGTAAATCATATATGTCTTAATAGGCCACATCGAGCCTTAATAGTTATTAATGGATCATTATAGGCTTACTCATAACACATTAGGTCTTAAGGGGTTAATTTAAGTTGCAAAGAGTATATTGTATTATAATGGATAATACTTAGTCACATATGTCTTATTAATGGATCATTATGGGCTTTCTCATATCACATGGGTTCTAATAGGTTAGATCAAATCATAATGAGTCATGCTATATCATAATGGATGATAGTGGTTCATATAAGTCTTAATGGCCCCATTTGGCCTTAATAACTATGACAACTATTAATGGATCATTATGAGCTTTTTCATATCATATTAGATCCTAAGGGGTTAGATTAGATTGTAATGAGTTATACTGTATCATAATGAATAACAATAAACCATATATGTATTAGTGGACCCTGTTGGGCCTTATTAACTACGATAACTCTTAATGGATCATTATGGACTCTCTTATATTACATCAGATCCTAAGGGCTATATCAAGTTGCATGTAATGAGTCATACTATATCGTAATTAATATAGTGTATCATATATGTCTTAATGGCCCCTATTAGGCCTTAATGACTACATTCGCTCTTAATGGATCATTATGGGCTTTCTCATATCACATTAGGTCCTAGGGATCACATTAAGTTGTAACGAGTCATGCTATATCATAATGGATGATAGTAAATCATATTTATTTTAGTGAGCCACATCGGGCCTTAATAACTACGATAGCTATTAATAGATAATTATGGGCTTTCTCATATCACATTAGGTTCTAAGAGGCTAGATTAAGTTTTGAAGAGTCATCTTACATCATAATGGATAATAGTCAATCATACATGTCTTAGTGAGCCCCGTTAGGCCTTAGTAACTATAATAGATCTTAATGGATCATTATGAGCTTTCTCATATCAAATTAGGTTATAAGGGGTTACATCAAGTTGGAATTAGTCTTATATACACAATGGACAATAGTAAATTATATCATATATGTCTAAATAATCCATATTGGATTTTAAGTCTAAATAATTTGGATTTTAATAGTCATGATGTTTTTTAGTGGAACGTTGTGGACCATATATGTCTTAATTGACCGCATTAGACATTAACGAATATCATAGCTCTAAATGGATCATTATTGGCCCGACTTAAGGTAATTGGATAACAATTATAAATGAACTAAAATCTCGGCTTGAGTTCGCTTCAATAGTTTAAACGAGCCAAAGATGGGTTAGAGCTTGGCTCGCCAATGTGTAGTAGTAGGTATATTCTATATAAAAATAATATAACTTTTGAGCGTAAGCGAGTTTTTTTTGTGTCAAGCTTGATATAAGACTCGTTAACTAAACAAGTCATATTTTATATTCGAGCTCGGGCTCGGGTCGGGTTCGTTCAAGTTCTTTAGCGATCCAGTCACGAGTAATTATCGAGCCACTCCGTCTTGTTTACACCCTAAAGTTAATAAAATCCTAAAAATTATATTTTGCATTTTCAAACAAATTTAAAAGACGACGGGTCGTACCAAATGATATTCTTCTTTTTATTTCTCACTGGTGGAGTCAAACATTGAAGCGTCTTCTTTTTATTTCTCACTAGTGGAGTCAAACATTGAAGCCTCCGCCAACGCTACCCATTTGGGGTTGATTAATCGTATATATTATATCCATTCTAATTCAATAATTAACCTATCGATATAACTAACAACTCTAAATATTTTATAAGATACTTTTTTAAATTGTAACCATTATTTATATTTTAATACGTAAACATGTTGTTTAGTCTTAAGGTAACTATTTTATACGAAAATATGTTGTTTAGTCTTAAGGTAACTATTTTATTTGACGTCCTTGATTACCACTTTAGAGCATTCACATCCTGTCCATCATATTCTGTGAGAGATGTTTTTAAATTATAAAAAGTGATTTAAGGGGTTGTGAGTGAAGGAGAGAGAAAATGTTACTGTTTATTTGTATATTTGGGGGGACACTGTTCACTCTCTATATTTTTAATATATTCTGAGAGTGGTTGTGAGTAGAGGAGAGAAAAAATGCAATGATAAAGGTATAAAATATTATTATTTAATTGAAAGAGAAGATAAAATGTAGTTGGTTTTAGTGTAATTATAGGGTAAAAATGGTGGATAGGATGTGGATGCTCTTAGCAAGGATATAATTATTAACTAACTATATTTCATCACTTTCAACCCTTAAAAATTATATTTCCCGCTAACTATTTCATCACTTTCACCCTCCCGCTTCTCCCAAAATGTCTCAAGCCCTAAAAATCCCACACTCACGCTTCTCTCAAAATCAGGTCAAAATCCACGAGTTTCACTTTATCTCTTCTGCTAGCGTTAGATATCTCTTTAGTTGTTCTGCTTCGATTCAATTCGTTCGTCATCTCAATTTCTAGGGTTTCAAGATGACCAGATTCGGTCAGCCTCACTAAAGACAGTTTGATTTCTGCCGGATTCAAACACTATCCATGTTCATCACTTTGTATTAATAAGGTTTGGATCGAATTGTGTAACGCCCCAAAATTGTATCTTTAACCCGCTAATACGGTTTCCATATAGTATGGAAGTAAGTATAATAACTAGGATTAACTAACCTAGTTTATTAATATTAAGTAATGTATCCAAACATGAACTAGTGGCTTTTATAATAAAACCATAGTTGGGGACTAAATGGGAACAACCTAGAAACTAATTTTGTTAAATAAAAAAAAAGAAAATAAAACACAACACCCACTTGTGTGTGTGTGTCGTCCAGAACAAGGAGAAAAGGGGGAAGAACCCTAGTTCTTCAAAATCTTCAAATCGAAAGGATAATTCAACTCAAATCTGATGCATGAACATGGATTCTTGATCATCTAGACAAGATAAACATGAGGTAAGTTGTAATTTACGATTTGATAATCTTTTATGAAATGTGTTATGATCAATCCACGAATTCGTATGAAATTGAGTATGAATATGTGTTAACCTCATCATAGGGAGCTTGTGTTATGCATAATTTTGATTAATAAGATGTTTAGAGATGAAAACCCACTAGTTGGGTGAAGAAGATAACATTGGTGTTTCATCATATCCAATTTTTGTTCAATGATTGATTACTATGTGGTGTATGATGGATTCTTGTTAGATGAATTGAAAGAAATGTGGTATGTAACATGTTTCATGGTGTGATTAGATTTGTGCATGTTGCAAGTAAGAAAAAATTGATGAGTTTTGTATGAACTAGGAAGTTTAGGCATAAACTAGTTGTACATTGTGCATTAAATTGGGTACGCACACCAAGTGTTTGACAAAATGCCTAAATGATGATGTTATGAGAAAATTGTATGTTAACACAAGGTGATCATGCGGTTGAATGTGTATTTAATGACAATTGCGCAGACTACCATGATGAATACGAATGTATGAGGTTAAGTCGAAGTTTATATGGTAAACCGTTGACTTCTTAAAGTCAACTACGCATAAGAAGCATGGTTAGAATTGTTGTCACAATTGTAAGATTAAAGTAAGTCATATGGTACGTGTTAGGTATATATGTGTTTAACGCGATGACATGATGAATTACATGAGTTTGAAAGAATGGGAATTTGGTTATATGTCTTATGCTTGTTATAATCGACCAATGAAAGTCAAATGTGAAATATGCAATTGATATGATCGTTAACATGTGCAATTGTAACAAGAAGGTGATTTCGATGACATGAAAGTATAGGAATCATGTCGAGATGGACTCAAGCACGAAAGACTAATGGGTCAAGAGGAGGCAAGGAAGCGGACACGAACACGGATGCATAAGGTAAGTGATTTCCGGAATCATTTTGTATTTGTTTTGAGTAAAATTACATATTCAAGCATGGTAATTGAAGTCAAATAGGGTTTGGTTGTGTGAAAACAATGATTTTTGCTAGTAGAACAAACGGGTCAATATGATGTTTTATTTCTATACGGAATGAGTCTAATGTATACCGAGTATCAGGTGCTTAAGTTCCTAAGTACATTCCTAAGGATGTAAAACTTTTATAGTTATATGTTAATGTGAGTTTTGAGTTCAAACAAATGAGTTGTTTGATAAAAGCGTAACGGGTCGAATAATTCGTAAATGAATATTAAGACAAAAACATATAAGCCAAGAATGTCCTTAACCTGGATGTTAGATTTTGAGTCTATATAATAGAGGACCAAATTATGATCACGTAGGAAGAAACGGGAGGTTAAACGGGTAAACGGTTCAAAAGTTACGCGCGTTTTAGTGCGTGCGAACGACGAAAACAAGACAGCAGTAAAATGGCTAAATGGAGTGGCGTCGGCGACACACACCCCTTTTGTTGCCGACGCACTAAGTTGTTGTTCGTTGCCGGAAATCGTCGTTTTTCGCACTTTTGCTTGATTTCAAGGCCCATTTAGCTTCCCCAAAGGTACCCCAAGCCTATCTTAAAGCTTTTGTAGAGTTCGGGTAAGAACGGAAGCCTATGAAACGTGTACGAACACGTGATATGTAAACTAGATTATGTAAATGTGGTTGTACGATTTGGCTAAGTCTTATAAGTACAATTCTTGTTATATGTATATGATGATATGTTTATGATGCACTTAATGGTTAAGTAAGCGTATAGGACTTAAGTAATAGAATTAGTAGGAAGGTATGTAAGTTCGTAGAAGGTCTTTATATACACAAAAGAGTTGGATTAGAAGGTTTGTACATGTGTTATTAATTTATACATTCCAAAGCATGAGACTCGTACGAAGAAGTTCATGGTGTTAATATGTAAGGATTTATAATGTTAACTGAATTGTTTGAGAATGAAATGAAACGCAGGTACATTATCGTATACTCCTCAAAGGATAGACCTTGGAAAGAAATGCTCGAATTCAGAAGGATATCTAAATGGAACATACAGGAGGATAAAACGCGATGTGATCCTTTAGTTATATACTTAGATTGTATAATGTTTCAAGTACTAATGATGTGAATGTATGTGGTGAATGAAGGTTGTGTAGATTTATGGGTCATAACCATCAAGAGACGTGAGCGAATGAAGATCGAGTTATAATACGGATTGTACGGGAATGTGTGGCCTTACGGTTACTAACTATATGATATGTTTATGTATCAAATGAAATGAACAATGTAATTATCAATAAAGACTTATCATAGAGAGGACTTTTAATCATGAAGGAATGATATTAATAAGAAAAAAATTATGTCACATATTTCCGCTGCGTCTTTTTCGGTTTAATCGTGTTAGGGTCTTACAAGTTGGTATCAGAGCCCTGGTTTGAGAGAAATCAAGTATGAGGAGGTAAATACTTGAACTCAAACCCGTGTGCTCTTGTGACAAGGAACCCGTACAAACCAAGACTCAATCAAGATCCGAAGGTAGAAGCGAATGTAAGTATGTACTTAAGTATGCATATAAAGAAACTAACAGTATGTTATGTGTAAGGTAACAGAAGTTGTTTGAAGAGGATGATCCACGAATGAGGTCTAAAACCGACACCAAAGCATGATTATAAGATAAATTGACCCCCCAGGTACGTAAATTCAGTATGTGGGTACCGGTGATGGTAAAACCTCCCGAGGGAAGGAAAAATTTTAAATAAAAAACAATGATGATATAGTGATAGAGTTTTGAAAATGTTACACGCGCCGAAACCTAATTCTTCGAACATAAGGTGATGATTACATGAAGGCACGAAACTAGTATGTGGATTGCGCACCTGGCCAGTACGCAAGAAGCATATGACGTTCGTGAGACCGTGATAATTGTCGCAGGTATGTCTGGTATAATTGGGCAGTAGGTGGACGTGCGGGTGAAATGGGTAGTAATACTCTCAGAAAATTTACAACACTATGTAAGAATGAAAAGCGTGAATGATAAGAATGAAGAATATTGAATCCGTAAGTAAGTACGGACCAATGAAAAGTATGAATGATATGTTTGAATCCGCGAAACGGATTCAAAACGTAGAATGAATGATAAGTACGAATGATATGTTTGAATCTGCGAGACGGATTTAAGACATAAAAAAGATGAAATAAACCTACCTAAGAGTGTGTTGACAGTTTGACCATGATTGAGTCAAAACGGGTCATATAAGTAAGTATAAAATAAATGACGATAGTATCACAAGAGAATAACTGTAATTGGCACGCAAACTTAAAATTTTGATTGAAAGAAAGAAGTATTGAATAATTTGTGTGTTAGATGTGTTAGCAATCGACTCTTGGGAATCAGAGCGAATAACGGGCTAAGACCCGGAAGAATGATTTAAGTATTTACAGGAAGAAAGATTTTTGCAAGAAAAGCTAAAAACAATGTTTTGTAAGTATGCCTAAATTGAAGAAAAGTACAAACGCGTACTTCAATATTTAATAAATAAGAAACTTGTAGCTTGACCCTGAAAAGTCAAATTGCAGAAATATGCAACTAGCGAATGAAAAATGATATGTTAAGGAACGGTTATATATTGACACGTTATGAATGGGTCAAACGAACTAATGTTTTAGAAGAATCTAGAAATGACTAGTATGTAAACAATATGATTTGATAAACGTCATACTTGAAGGATTGCGAATGAAATGTACTAATACTTTATTTATAGATAAGGGTGGTAGAACACTTGGTATGATAAAGGTAGTAGAGTTGGGAAAGTACGTGTACGAGCGGAAGCTCAACACACGAATGAATGAGATTTCACGGTAGATGGTGTGGACTCACGATGAAGATGGCCGAACCGTTTTGCGGGTCGTGGTAATATGCCAAAACAACAAGGTTAGTAAACTGTTTAATATGTGGATGTTAGATAGAACGTTATTGGTTTAATAACCACTTACGTACGAACTAATGTTAGCAAATTAAAGTGACATGAATGAAATGATGCGGAATATAACCTAAGGGGTACATGGTAAGTGTAACTATAGCAAACATAGAATGACGCTTAAATTTCGAGTTAAGTATGAAAAAAACAAGTATGAAATAGTAGTGACATTGCGGTAGTGAGGCCTTAGCAGAATATTTAATAAGTACATGTGATCATATTAAGGCCTCTTGTGTAACTACGGGAGAAATAAAAAGAAATGTTAGTAGTAAAATATTATGGTAAGCTCATTATGAGTAACGGTGTAACTAATGCTAGACTGAGATACCAAGTATGATGTGTAGGAAATGTAGAATGATGATTAACTTTGGAGTTAAGCACGAATATGTGAGTACGAAATAGTAGTTTCGTTGCGATAACAAGATAATAATTAAATGTTATATAATATATGTATGAGATGTAATTTTAAGAGACAAGATGAAGGTATTAGATCTATTGTAAAAACGGATCATACTAATTTAGGTACTAGTACAAGATTGAAGAAGTATGTATATTGACCCGTTACTAATGGGTCAAGGAAATGAGAAAGTTATGTGAAAGTATGATATGAAAAGTATGGACTTGTTAGAAAGAAGTCAGTTACATGAATAGTTTATAAATCGAGATTTGGATAGCCACTTATTATTATGATGTATCTATCGAAGTTAAACATAGATGTGTATGTGTAAATTACGAAGTAAGATCGTATAGTCGATAAGAATAATATAAAATTTTAAATAAACAAAAAGGGGTGTTATAATGGGATGTTGGGATTTGTTTTAAGTTAAACAAAATGATATATATATATATATATATATTGTACATGATATACGAGTAGAATGAAATAAATCGAATAAACTGATTTATTACGATTAGTAAGTGTATAAATGCGTTATGTTTAACTCGAAAGAAAGAAACCAGCCGTAAGCTTAGGTTTATACGAGCATTAGAATGATGAATGAACTGCTAGTGATGAAGTGTGTTAGAAACTAGCGATATAGAGTGAAAGAGACACTAATAAGAGCTCTGGGTAGATTCCGACTTTATGTGAAGATGAATGTAAAATGCTAAGTTTAAGAAGGTAGGGTCAATGCGTATGATTATGTTTATTTTGTTTGAAACTAGCATTATACAATGATGACGACACTAACAAGAACTCCGATTGGGTTCTTGGAGTTAGAAGGTTGTCACCGAGACGGGCTCGTGATCAAGTTAATGGAGCGTGAAGAAAAGATAGGCTATATTAAGCGGAAATGAACCAGGTTTCAAGGACGAAACCTCTTTTAAGGGGGGTAGACTTGTATCGCCCCAAAATTTGTATCTTTAACCCGCTAATACGGTTTCCATATAGTATGGAAGTAAGTACAATAACCAGGATTAACTAACCTAGTTTATTAATATTAAGTAATGGATGCAAACATGAACTAGAGGCTTTTATAATAAAACCATAGTTGGGGGACTAAATGGGAACAACCTAGAAACTAATTTTGTTAAATAAAAAAAAGAAAATAAAACACAACACACACTTGTGTGTGTGTGTGTCGTCCAGAACAAGGAGAAAAGGAAGAAGAACCCTAGTTCTTCAAATCGAAAGGAGAATTCAACTCAAATCTGATGCATGAACATGGATTCTTGATCATCTAGACAATATAAACATGAGGTAAGTTATAATTTACGATTTGATAATCTTTTATGAAATGGGTTATGATCAATCCACGAATTCGTATGAAATTGAGGATAAATATGTGTTAACCTCATCATAGGGAGCTTGTGTTATGCATAATTTTGATTAATAAGATGTTTAGAGATGAAAACCCACTAGTTGGGTGAAGAAGATGACATTGGTGTTTCATCATATCCAATTTTTGTTCAATGATTGATATACTATGTGGTGTATGAAGGATTCTTGTTAGATGAATTGAAAGAAATGTGGTATGTAACATGTTTCATGGTGTGATTAGATTTGTGCATGTTGCAAGTAAGAAAAAATTGATGAATTTTGTATGAACTAGGAAGTTTAGGCATAAACTAGTTGTACATTGTGCATTAAATTGGGTACGCACACCAAGTGTTTGACGAAATGCCTAAATGATGATGTTATGAGAAAATTGTATGTTAACACAAGGTGATCATGCGGTTGAATGTGTATTTAATGACAATTGCGCAGACTACCATGATGAATACGAATGTATGAGGTTAAGTCGAAGTTTATATGGTAAACCGTTGACTTCTTAAAGTCAACTACGCATAAGAAGCATGGTTAGAATTGTTGTCACAATTGTAAGATTAAAGTAAGTCATATGGTACGTGTTAGGTATATATGTGTTTAACGTGATGACATGATGAATTACATGAGTTTGAAAGAATGGGAATTTGGTTTTATGTCTTATGCTTGTTATAATCGACCAATGAAAGTCAAATGTGAAATATGCAATTGATATGATCGTTAACATGTGCAATTGTAACAAGAAGGTGATTTCGATGACAAGAAAGTATAGGAATCATGTCGAGATGGACTCAAGCACGAAAGGCTAACGGGTCAAGAGGAGGCAAGGAAGCGGACACGAACAAGGATGCATAAGGTAAGTGATTTCCGGAATCACTTTGCATTTGTTTTAAGTAAAATTACATATTCAGGCATGATAATTGAAGTCAAATAGGGTTTGGTTGTATGAAAACAATGATTTTTGCTAGTAGAACAAACGGGTCAATATGATGTTTTATTTCTATACGGAATGAGTCTAATGTATACCGAGTATCAGGTGCTTAAGTTCCTAAGTACAAATTCCTAAGGATGTAAAACTTTTATAGTTATATGTTCATGTGAGTTTTGAGTTCAAACAAATGAGTTGTTTGATAAAAGCGTAACGGGTCGAATAATTCGTAAATGAATATTAAGACAAAAACATATAAGCCAAGAATGTCCTTAACCTGGATGTTAGATTTTGAGTCTATATAATAGAGGACCAAATTATGATCACGTAGGAAGAAACGGGAGGTTAAACGGGTAAACGGTTCAAAAGTTACGCGCGTTTTAGTGCGTGCGAACGACGAAAACAAGACAGCAGTAAAATGGCTAAATGGAGTGGCGTCGGCGACACACACCCCTTTTGTTGCCGACGCACTAAGTTGTTGTTCGTTGCCGGAAACTCGTTTTTCGCACTTTTGCTTGATTTCAAGGCCCATTTAGCTTCCCCAAAGGTACCCCAAGCCTATCTTAAAGCTTTTGTAGAGTTCGGGTAAGAACGGAAGCCTATGAAACGTGTACGAACACGTGATATGTAAACTAGATTATGTAAATGTGGTTGTACGATTTGGCTAAGTCTTATAAGTACAATTCTTGTTATATGTATATGATGATATGTTTATGATGCACTTAATGGTTAAGTAAGCGTATAGGACTTAAGTAATAGAATTAGTAGGAAGGTATGTAAGTTCGTAGAAGGTCTTTATATACACAAAAGAGTTGGATTAGAAGGTTTGTACATGTGTTATTAATTTATACATTCCAAAGCATGAGACTCGTACGAAGAAGTTCATGGTGTTAATATGTAAGGATTTATAATGTTAACTGAATTGTTTGAGAATGAAATGAAACGCAGGTACATTATCGTATACTCCTCAAAGGATAGACCTTGGAAAGAAATGCTCGAATTCAGAAGGATATCTAAATGGAACATACAGGAGGATAAAACGCGATGTGATCCTTTAGTTATATACTTAGATTGTATAATGTTTCAAGTACTAATGATGTGAATGTATGTGGTGAATGAAGGTTGTGTAGATTTATGGGTCATAACCATCAAGAGACGTGAGCGAATGAAGATCGAGTTATAATACGGATTGTACGGGAATGTGTGGCCTTACGGTTACTAACTATATGATATGTTTATGTATCAAATGAAATGAACAATGTAATTATCAATAAAGACTTATCATAGAGAGGACTTTTAATCATGAAGGAATGATATTAATAAGAAAAAATTTATGTCACATATTTCCGCTGCGTCTTTTTCGGTTTAATCGTGTTAGGGTCTTACAAGTTGGTATCAGAGCCCTGGTTTGAGAGAAATCAAGTATGAGGAGGTAAATACTTGAACTCAAACCCGTGTGCTCTTGTGACAAGAACCCGTACAAACCAAGACTCAATCAAGATCCGAAGGTAGAAGCGAATGTAAGTATGTACTTAAGTATGCATATAAAGAAACTAACAGTATGTTATGTGTAAGGTAACAGAAGTTGTTTGAAGAGGATGATCCACGAATGAGGTCTAAAACCGACACCAAAGCATGATTATAAGATAAATTGACCCCCCAGGTACGTAAATTCAGTATGTGGGTACCGGTGATGGTAAAACCTCCCGAGGGAAGGAAAAATTTTAAATAAAAAACAATGATGATATAGTGATAGAGTTTTGAAAATGTTACACGCGCCGAAACCTAATTCTTCGAACATAAGGTGATGATTACATGAAGGCACGAAACTAGTATGTGGATTGCGCACCTGGCCAGTACGCAAGAAGCATATGACGTTCGTGAGACCGTGATAATTGTCGCAGGTATGTCTGGTATAATTGGGCAGTAGGTGGACGTGGGGTGAAATGGGTAGTAATACTCTCAGAAAATTTACAACACTATGTAAGAATGAAAAGCGTGAATGATAAGAATGAAGAATATTGAATCCGTAAGTAAGTACGGACCAATGAAAAGTATGAATGATATGTTTGAATCCGCGAAACGGATTCAAAACGTAGAATGAATGATAAGTACGAATGATATGTTTGAATCTGCGAGACGGATTTAAGACATAAAAAAGATGAAATAAACCTACCTAAGAGTGTGTTGACAGTTTGACCATGATTGAGTCAAAACGGGTCATATAAGTAAGTATAAAATAAATGACGATAGTATCACAAGAGAATAACTGTAATTGGCACGCAAACTTAAAATTTTGATTGAAAGAAAGAAGTATTGAATAATTTGTGTGTTAGATGTGTTAGCAATCGACTCTTGGAATCAGAGCGAATAACGGGCTAAGACCCGGAAGAATGATTTAAGTATTTACAGGAAGGAAGATTTTTGCAAGAAAAGCTAAAAACAATGTTTTGTAAGTATGCCTAAATTGAAGAAAAGTACAAACGCGTACTTCAATATTTAATAAATAAGAAACTTGTAGCTTGACCCTGAAAAGTCAAATTGCAGAAATATGCAACTAGCGAATGAAAAATGATATGTTAAGGAACGGTTATATATTGACACGTTATGAATGGGTCAAACGAACTAATGTTTTAGAAGAATCTAGAAATGACTAGTATGTAAACAATATGATTTGATAAACGTCATACTTGAAGGATTGCGAATGAAATGTACTAATACTTTATTTATAGATAAGGGTGGTAGAACACTTGGTATGATAAAGGTAGTAGAGTTGGGAAAGTACGTGTACGAGCGGAAGCTCAACACACGAATGAATGAGATTTCACGGTAGATGGTGTGGACTCACGATGAAGATGGCCGAACCGTTTTGCGGGTCGTGGTAATATGCCAAAACAACAAGGTTAGTAAACTGTTTAATATGTGGATGTTAGATAGAACGTTATTGGTTTAATAACCACTTACGTACGAACTAATGTTAGCAAATTAAAGTGACATGAATGAAATGATGCGGAATATAACCTAAGGGGTACATGGGAAGTGTAACTATAGCAAACATAGAATGACGCTTAAATTTCGAGTTAAGTATGAAAAAAACAAGTATGAAATAGTAGTGACATTGCGGTAGTGAGGCCTTAGCAGAATATTTAATAAGTACATGTGATCATATTAAGGCCTCTTGTGTAACTACGGGAGAAATAAAAAGAAATGTTAGTAGTAAAATATTATGGTAAGCTCATTATGAGTAACGGTGTAACTAATGCCAGACTGAGATACCAAGTATGATGTGTAGGAAATGTAGAATGATGATTAACTTTGGAGTTAAGCACGAATATGTGAGTACGAAATAGTAGTTTCGTTGCGATAACAAGATAATAATTAAATGTTATATAATATATGTATGAGATGTAATTTTAAGAGACAAGATGAAGGTATTAGATCTATTGTAAAAACGGATCATACTAATTTAGGTACTAGTACAAGATTGAAGAAGTATGTATATTGACCCGTTACTAATGGGTCAAGGAAATGAGAAAGTTATGTGAAAGTATGATATGAAAAGTATGGACTTGTTAGAAAGAAGTCAGTTACATGAATAGTTTATAAATCGAGATTTGGATAGCCACTTATTATTATGATGTATCTATCGAAGTTAAACATAGATGTGTATGTGTAAATTACGAAGTAAGATCGTATAGTCGATAAGAATAATATAAAATTTTAAATAAACAAAAAGGGGTGTTATAATGGGATGTTGGGATTTGTTTTAAGTTAAACAAAATGATATATATATATATATATATTGTACATGATATACGAGTAGAATGAAATAAATCGAATAAACTGATTTATTACGATTAGTAAGTGTATAAATGCGTTATGTTTAACTCGAAAGAAAGAAACCAGCCGTAAGCTTAGGTTTATACGAGCATTAGAATGATGAATGAACTGCTAGTGATGAAGTGTGTTAGAAACTAGCGATATAGAGTGAAAGAGACACTAATAAGAGCTCTGGGTAGATTCCGACTTTATGTGAAGATGAATGTAAAATGCTAAGTTTAAGAAGGTAGGGTCAATGCGTATGATTATGTTTATTTTGTTTGAAACTAGCATTATACAATGATGACGACACTAACAAGAACTCCGATTGGGTTCTTGGAGTTAGAAGGTTGTCACCGAGACGGGCTCGTGATCAAGTTAATGGAGCGTGAAGAAAAGATAGGCTATATTAAACGGAAATGAACCAGGTTTCAAGGACGAAACCTTTTTAAGGGGGGTAGACTTGTATCGCCCCAAAATTTGTATCTTTAACCCGCTAATACGGTTTCCATATAGTATGGAAGTAAGTACAATAACCAGGATTAACTAACCTAGTTTATTAATATTAAGTAATGGATGCAAACATGAACTAGTGGCTTTTATAATAAAACCATAGTTGGGGGACTAAATGGGAACAACCTAGAAACTAATTTTGTTAAATAAAAAAAAGAAAATAAAACACAACACACACTTGTGTGTGTGTGTGTCGTCCAGAACAAGGAGAAAAGGAAGAAGAACCCTAGTTCTTCAAATCGAAAGGAGAATTCAACTCAAATCTGATGCATGAACATGGATTCTTGATCATCTAGACAATATAAACATGAGGTAAGTTATAATTTACGATTTGATAATCTTTTATGAAATGGGTTATGATCAATCCACGAATTCGTATGAAATTGAGGATAAATATGTGTTAACCTCATCATAGGGAGCTTGTGTTATGCATAATTTTGATTAATAAGATGTTTAGAGATGAAAACCCACTAGTTGGGTGAAGAAGATGACATTGGTGTTTCATCATATCCAATTTTTGTTCAATGATTGATATACTATGTGGTGTATGAAGGATTCTTGTTAGATGAATTGAAAGAAATGTGGTATGTAACATGTTTCATGGTGTGATTAGATTTGTGCATGTTGCAAGTAAGAAAAAATTGATGAATTTTGTATGAACTAGGAAGTTTAGGCATAAACTAGTTGTACATTGTGCATTAAATTGGGTACGCACACCAAGTGTTTGACGAAATGCCTAAATGATGATGTTATGAGAAAATTGTATGTTAACACAAGGTGATCATGCGGTTGAATGTGTATTTAATGACAATTGCGCAGACTACCATGATGAATACGAATGTATGAGGTTAAGTCGAAGTTTATATGGTAAACCGTTGACTTCTTAAAGTCAACTACGCATAAGAAGCATGGTTAGAATTGTTGTCACAATTGTAAGATTAAAGTAAGTCATATGGTACGTGTTAGGTATATATGTGTTTAACGTGATGACATGATGAATTACATGAGTTTGAAAGAATGGGAATTTGGTTTTATGTCTTATGCTTGTTATAATCGACCAATGAAAGTCAAATGTGAAATATGCAATTGATATGATCGTTAACATGTGCAATTGTAACAAGAAGGTGATTTCGATGACAAGAAAGTATAGGAATCATGTCGAGATGGACTCAAGCACGAAAGGCTAACGGTCAAGAGGAGGCAAGGAAGCGGACACGAACAAGGATGCATAAGGTAAGTGATTTCCGGAATCACTTTGCATTTGTTTTAAGTAAAATTACATATTCAAGCATGATAATTGAAGTCAAATAGGGTTTGGTTGTATGAAAACAATGATTTTTGCTAGTAGAACAAACGGGTCAATATGATGTTTTATTTCTATACGGAATGAGTCTAATGTATACCGAGTATCAGGTGCTTAAGTTCCTAAGTACAAATTCCTAAGGATGTAAAACTTTTATAGTTATATGTTCATGTGAGTTTTGAGTTCAAACAAATGAGTTGTTTGATAAAAGCGTAACGGGTCGAATAATTCGTAAATGAATATTAAGACAAAAACATATAAGCCAAGAATGTCCTTAAACTGGATGTTAGATTTTGAGTCTATATAATATAGGACCAAATTATGATCACGTAGGAAGAAACGGGAGGTTAAACGGGTAAACGGTTCAAAAGTTACGCGCGTTTTAGTGCGTGCGAACGACGAAAACAAGACAGCAGTAAAATGGCCAAATGGAGTGGCGTCGGCGACACACACCCCTTTTGTTGCCGACGCACTAAGTTGTTGTTCGTTGCCGGAAACTCGTTTTCGATTTTTTTCGCACTTTTGCTTGATTTCAAGGCCCATTTAGCTTCCCCAAAGGTACCCCAAGCCTATTTTAAAGCTTTTGTAGAGTTCGGGTAAGAACGGAAGCCTATGAAACGTGTACGAACACGTGATATGTAAACTAGATTATGTAAATGTGGTTGTACGATTTGGCTAAGTCTTATAAGTACAATTCTTGTTATATGTATATGATGATATGTTTATGATGCACTTAATGGTTAAGTAAGCGTATAGGACTTAAGTAATAGAATTAGTAGGAAGGTATGTAAGTTCGTAGAAGGTCTTTATATACACAAAAGAGTTGGATTAGAAGGTTTGTACATGTGTTATTAATTTATACATTCCAAAGCATGAGACTCGTACGAAGAAGTTCATGGTGTTAATATGTAAGGATTTATAATGTTAACTGAATTGTTTGAGAATGAAATGAAACGCAGGTACATTATCGTATACTCCTCAAAGGATAGACCTTGGAAAGAAATGCTCGAATTCAGAAGGATATCTAAATGGAACATACAGGAGGATAAAACGCGATGTGATCCTTTAGTTATATACTTAGATTGTATAATGTTTCAAGTACTAATGATGTGAATGTATGTGGTGAATGAAGGTTGTGTAGATTTATGGGTCATAACCATCAAGAGACGTGAGCGAATGAAGATCGAGTTATAATACGGATTGTACGGGAATGTGTGGCCTTACGGTTACTAACTATATGATATGTTTATGTATCAAATGAAATGAACAATGTAATTATCAATAAAAACTTATCATAGAGAGGACTTTTAATCATGAAGGAATGATATTAATAAGAAAAATTTTATGTCACATATTTCCGCTGCGTCTTTTTCGGTTTAATCGTGTTAGGGTCTTACAAGTTGGTATCAGAGCCCTGGTTTGAGAGAAATCAAGTATGAGGAGGTAAATACTTGAACTCAAACTCGTGTGCTCTTGTGACAAGGAACCCGTACAAACCAAGACTCAATCAAGATCCGAAGGTAGAAGCGAATGTAAGTATGTACTTAAGTATGCATATAAAGAAACTAACAGTATGTTATGTGTAAGGTAACAGAAATTGTTTGAAGAGGATGATCCACGAATGCGGCCTAAAACCGACACCAAAGCATGATTATAAGACAAATTGACCCCCAGGTACGTAAATTCAGTATGTGGGTACCGGTGATGGTAAAACCTCCCGAGGGAAGGAAAATTTTTAAATAAAAAACAATGATGATATAGTGATAGAGTTTTGAAAATGTTACACGCGCCGAAACCTAATTCTTCGGACATAAGGTGATGATTACATGAAGGCACGAAACTAGTATGTGGATTGCGCACCTGGCCAGTACGCAAGAAGCATATGACGTTCGTGAGACCGTGATAATTGTCGCAGGTATGTCTGGTATAATAGGGCAGTAGGTGGACGTGCGGGTGAAATGGGTAGTAATACTCTCAGAAAATTTACAGCACTATGTAAGAATGAAAAGCGTGAATGATAAGAATGAAGAATGTTGAATCCGTAAGTAAGTACGGACCAATGAAAAGAATGAATGATATGTTTGAATCCGCGAAACGGATTCAAAACGTAGAATGAATGATAAGTACGAATGATATGTTTGAATCTGCGAGACGGATTTAAGACATAAAAAAGATGAAATAAACCTACCTAAGAGTGTGTTGACAGTTTGACCATGATTGAGTCAAAACGGGTCATATAAGTAAGTATAAAATAAATGACGATAGTATCACAAGAGAATAAGTGTAATTGGCATGCAAACTTAAAATTTTGATTGAAAGAAAGAAGTATTGAATAATTTGTGTGTTAGATGTGTTAGCAATCGACTCTTGGGAATCAGAGCGAATAACGGGCTAAGACCCGGAAGAATGATTTAAGTATTTACAGGAAGGAAGATTTTTGTAAGAAAAGCTAAAAATAATGTTTTGTAAGTATGCCTAAATTGAAGAAAAGTACAAACGCGTACTTCAATATTTAATAAATAAGAAACTTGTAGCTTGACCCTGAAAAGTCAAATTGCAGAAATTATGCAACTAGCGAATGAAAATGATATGTTAAGGAACGGTTATATATTGACACGTTATGAATGGGTCAAACGAACTAATGTTTTAGAAGAATCTAGAAATGACTAGTATGTAAACAATATGATTAGAAGGTTTGTACATGTGTTATTAATTTATACATTCCAAAGCATGAGACTCGTACGAAGAATTCATGGTGTTAATATGTAAGGATTTATAATGTTAACTGAATTGTTTGAGAATGAAATGAAGCGCAGGTATATTATCGTATACTCCTTAAAGGATAGACCTTGTAAAGAAATGCTCGAATTCAGAAGGATATCTAAATGCAACGTACAGGAGGATAAAACGCGATGTAATCCTTTAGTTATATACTTAGATTGTATAATGTTTCAAGTACTAATGATGTGAATGTATGTGGTGAATGAAGGTTGTGTAGATTTATGGGTCATAACCATCAAGAGACGTGAGCGAATGAAGATCGAGTTATAATACGGATTGTACAGGAATGTGTGACCTTACGGTTACTAACTATATGATATGTTTATATATCATATGAAATGAACAATGTAATTATCAATAAGACTTATCATAGAAAGGACTTTTAATCATGAAGGAATGATTTTAATAAGAAAAATTTTATGTCACATATTTCTGTTGCGTCTTTTTCGGTTTAAACGTGTTAGGGTCTTACAAATTGCTTGATTCTCCCAAATAATTTTATCGATTATTTGATAGAATGAGGGTAGAAAGGGCTTTCCAAAACCTCCGGGTAAACAAATTCGTTCTCACCTCCTTTAATACCCCACCGGATCTATCAAAAAGTTGGGTCAAGCCGAGATTTAATGAAGCATGTAATGGAACTCATCTTTACCTCCAAAAGCGTACATCGTCAAGCAAGAAAGTACGAAAAAGAAAAATTCAAAAAACTTAAACTGAAAAAGCCACTGAGAAAGGTAACATGGACGTTTATCCTCCCATCTTGATTTAGTTGTTGCAAGACTCGACACAAATGTTGATATATTTTGTTTCTATATATGTTAGGTCATTTTGGATTCGTGTATCTGGCTCGTTTCGCACAGACGATATAAAAGATGGTGTTTTTGATTCTAGGTTGATTGTTGGCTGTTTTGCTCCTGTTGGTATGTGTTGCATCACTGATTTGACTTGAAAGTTTGTTTGTCTGTAAGTTCTACTTTTATTGATGCAAAATTGTGTGATGATCTATGTTCCATTTATTTATTGGTTAAGTACTGCTCTATTTTTGAAGTATATGGGAAGACAATAGGTAGCTTTTTCCCAAAGATAGTCCCTTATGTCAGGTAACATTCGGATTGTTGGTTGGTTGCTTGTTTGATACAATGAAGTGAGCAATCACTTTTTTCTAAGGGTATTTGTTGGTTATACTTCTTCAGCTTTCTTGTTTTATACGCAGACTTTTGCAACTTCATATTCTATGGTTTGATTTCCATAGTGTGTAACTGGTTAACACTTGTAAAGAAGTGGAATTATCATTTTTAAGCTATTTAAGTTGATCATGCTGACTTTTGTTTCAAACCTGCCCATTTTCATATTCGAGTGTTATGTTAATTAGTGACATGTTAATTAGATCATGAAGTCGAATTGTGCTTGTTGCTTTGGTAGTACATGCTTACAGAACTGTTAAGTTTAGCTTGTCAAAGGTTGAATGATAGTATCCTATTAGGTGGCATAGGTTTTGTATTCACATTCAATCAAGTGTGCGTGGAACACTCTCTCTACTTATTGTGCGATGCCTTAGGTCTGTTATTCTAATTTCTAATTCAATTATTATGTGAGGTAGTTTTAAATTTGAAATATCAGTTACACGTTTATTGAGAGTTGCATTGATGTTTTACGGTTAATCTTTTTCAGTGTAGTTTCTCTCTTTCTCCAGGTTTGTGCTAAAATATACAGATTTACTAGAATATCAAAACTGGACTTGCTATGATATGTAATATGGTTGTGTGGATTAGATTACTCTTTGTTGCATCTATCATCTCCATAAAGATGAATGCTTTGTTTTGCCTTTACAGTCTTTTGCTAGTTTGCTACTCTTATTCGACTCATATTTTTTTATGGATGATAATGTATACATATCCTGCTTAATACATACTCAAAAAAGGCACAGTCATTGCATATTTGGCTTAGTTGAGAAGCATAGATGGTCGTATGCATGTGCTCAACAATTGACAGAGAGGCTAAATATGGTGAAAGTTGAACAAGCAAACTTATCTTACATTATGTTCTGTCTATAACACCAACACTTGCATGCTCACTCACATTCTTTTCTTTTTCTCCCGTCAGCCGAGGGTGTAGAGAATGGTCTTGAGTTCACCATAGTAAGAATTTTTAATTTGATTGGCCCAAGGATGGGTTTCATTCCGGGAATTGATGCTCCCAATGAGGGTGTTTCAATGGTTCTGGCATGCTTCAGCAATGTTCGTTTATACATCCTTTCAATTTCAGGGATTTAAGTTGCTTTAGTTTTACATCCAATTTTTCCAGAATGTTATTTACTAGCGATTTTTGTTTTTGTTGTACCCAGAACTTATTGAGAAGGGAACCTCTGAAGCTCGTGGATGGTGATGAATCACAAAAAAACCTTTATATGCATCAAGGATGCTATTGAAGCTGTTATTTTGATGATTGTATGTTAAATCTTTTTTCTTTAACATACGGTCATTAGCGATGTTCATGGTCTAGTTTGAGTCGTTTTAAAGAAGATTACGGGTCGATTTGGATGTTGAACTTTTTTTTCAAAATCAAACTAGCTCAAGGAATGAAAAATCAAACTAGCTGGGTTGGGTGGGTTGACTGGACCAGTGGTTTGGGGGTTTGAACTTGTTTTTTTCAAAATCATTAGTTTGCATTAAGATTTATAATAATAAAGATGATAAATTCATGATTATAGTACATTCTATAGGACAAATCTTTAAATACAGAATCAAATGGCTTGTAATTTGGATGTAACAGGAGGAATCATTATAATTATAGTTTTATATGGTCCGGCTTGTTATTAAACTAAGGCTGCAGTGGTTACTCTGTTGACAATATGGTTACTTTCTCTATTAATTATGTCTCATTTTTTGTATCCAACTAAACAAATAACCTAAGCTGTTGTAAATCTATGTTTTGTTATGCAAACTGTTTGGTAACATACTAAAGTGAAACATTGTTCATATTTGTTCTGATTTTAGTTTATAAATAATCTACAATTGAGATGACACAATTTTCCCATTTGATAGCATATTATCGAATGCGATGCACTTCCTTGCGCGCTGACCTTGTTGACCCATAACCACATGAAAATCATAAAAATGGAAGCCTGGTGGGCAATCTCAAGTATTACTGCTAGAAATAGAGAACACATCCAAGTAAAGAAATATGCAAATTGGGTTGTATATATAATCATATTCTATTTATAATAAGCTTATCGCTTAGATTTCAAATTGAAAATACCCATGAGTTTAAACTTTCTGGAGTTTGCTATTAGTGGTGCAAACGAGCTGAGCCTGAGCCTTACCTTACTCGAGCTTGGCTCCTTACAATTTCTCGAGCTCGGCTCCCTAGTAAAACTTAAAACTCGAGCTTGGCTCAAAAGCTCGATCTAAGTATATGTGGCATGAGCTCGGCTTGAAAGCTCAATCTAAAAATCTAAAATGAAGTATCTGTATGTTAGATATTTTTGTGTTAAAAGTAAACAAGTACATGAGCATGGGCTGGGTAAAATTGGTCCGGCTAATATTAGGTGAGGCTGAAGCCCGAAGATAGTTTAAACCCTAAAGTATACTAAGCTCGATAAGGCTCGACGAGCCTAAACGAGCTACACATACAACGCTTGAGCTCAGGTTGATATCTAATCGATCCATATTTCAAGCTCGGGCTTGATAAGGCTCGGCTTGTTTGAGTTTTTTATCGATTCGATCTCGAGTAGCTCGCGAGCCACTCGGCTCGTTTGCACCCCTATTTGCTATGATGTTTTTTTTTCTGGCACGGCTCACTGTAGCAAACTCCAGATGTTTATTTCTACCCTTGACTTCAAACTTTTGATCCTATTGACCCTTTCACCCAAAATGAAATAATTCTTTATATTGTTCTTAGAGTTTGCTATGTTTTTTCAGCTCATGGATGCAAATTTTAGTCTAAAAGCAGAGAGTATATAGACTTGAAGAAAACAACCTAGAGTATATGGACCAAAGGAAACAACCTAGAAATAGTTCCTAGTTTATGTGTATAGTCATTTCCTTTTGCAACTTTTGTAGATAGGTTTTGGTTAAGAATTTTATGCTTTTAACATTTCAATTGAAAACTTATGTATGCATTTTAGGTTGATATATTTGGTTTTAGATTTTCTAGATTTGTTGATGTTTACTGTAGTTTTTATTTACAGAAAAATGTAGATAAAATGGGTAATTACGTGAAAATGATGACGTAGAACAATAGTATATATATAGTATATATATGTGTGACAAAAGTTAAATAGTAACCACACTTAAAATTTAAAAATTTCATGTAGCTTTACATAAAGATTCGTCATACCATCGTGACTTGGTTCTTTTTGTGTGACGAAATGATTGTAAAAAAATTTAATTCATGTGATTACAAAAAAATAGTCACATTTAAGATTACAAAAAAAATTGTGTCTAAAAATAGTTTTTAGTCACACTTACAATAAATTTATGTGACTATATAATAGAAACAAACACACTTACAGTTAATTCATGTGACTATATAATAGAAACGATCATAGTTATAGTAAATTCATGTGACCGTTGCTACTCTTTACTCACACTTAAAATTACACAATTTCGTGTGACTATAAAAAATTATTCGCCACACCATAGTCACTTTGTTTCTTATTTGTGTGACACAATCATAGATATTGCCATAAAAAAAAAATATGTGTGACTAAAGGTTAGGTAATAGACACACTTAAAATTACAAAATTTCGTGTGGCTATAGATAACTATTATCCACACTATAGTCACTTTGTTTCTTGTTTGTGTGACAAAATGATAGAAAATGTCAAAAATATGTGTAACCAAAGGTTAGACAATAGCCACACTCAAAATTACAAAATTTCGTGTAGGTATAAATTACCATTAGCCACACTATAATCACTTTGTATTTTGTTTGTGTCTATATGATAGAAAAAACCACACTTACAGTAAGTTCATGCGACTATATAATATAAACGACCACATTTACAGTAATTCATGTGGACGTTGCTACCCTTTGGCCACATTTAATGGACATAATGATTGATTACAACAACCCTTTTTACCACACTTTTTTTTAATTGATGTGGCTACAGCAAACTTTTTTGGTAATTCATGTGACTATATAGTAGTAATGGTCACGTTTAAAGTAAATACATGTGGCCGTTTCTATCCTTTAGCCATACCTAATGGAGGAAATGCTAGATTTTAACAAAAAAATGTTGGTACCCTTTAGCCACACTTTTAAGTTCTACGGCCACTAAAAAGTGTGTGTGGCCGTATGATACCTACGATGACTCGAGCTTTGGTCACACTTGACCTGAAAAAAATATGTGGCGAAAGACATATGGTCACACTTTTTTTGTGTGACTATATCCCTATTTTAGCATAGTGAAGGGTCTAACTATTTACATAGTAAAGCGCATTAAGGATGTATAGTACTTTAGGATCCAGAGATCTAACTATTTGCATAGAAAGATCAATCATGGATTTGGGATTTGCATTTTGTTTACCAAAAATGTCTAGGACAATGTAAGCATGTCATGAAAATATTTTGAAACCATGTACTTGGCATACTAAGTCAATATACTAAGCAAAATGTCTTTGAAATCGTGTACTAGGTATGCTAAGTCAACATACGAAGCAACATGTCTTGAAATCGTGTACCAGGTATGCTAAGTCAACATACGAAGTAAAATGTCTTTGAAAACCAATTGTTGGGTATATTAAGTCATATACCATGTAAAATGTCTTTAAACCATGTGTAGGTATACTAAGTCAATATACCATGTAAAATGTCTTTGAAACCAAGTGTAGGTATACTAAGTCAATATACCATGTAATATGTCTTTGAAACCATCTGTAGGTATACTAAGTCAATATACCATGTAAAATGTCTTTGAAACCATGTGTAGGTATGCTAAGTTAATATACCATGTAAAATGTCTTTGAAACCATGTACTATATGTACTAGATAATCAAAACATGTATAATGTCATGAAAACCGAAAGTAGTGATATGCACATAGACATATTGCATAAGACCAATTAAGGACTTATGATGAGTACCCTTAGGTATCCAAGCAAGGATTTAAAGTGGTACTTCGAGTATCTGTTAAGAGTCATAACATGTACATTGTACGTTGTTTCTTAGAAGAAATGAGTACATAGGATTTTTTTGGAGATCGCAAGCGATCATAAAATAGAAGAAACTACGAGAGTAATTTGATTTGCAAGGAACTATATCCTTGGTGTCGGTATCATAGAGGTATGCCACACATACACGTAACCACATCGATTTTGAAATAACAAGATTATTTATAAACCAACTGAAATGTTTCGTGTTTCTCATATACACAACAAGGAAATTATAAAAGTTTAAATGTTCACAACTGCATTGTCATTTGCATGAGCCTCATTAGCATTTGTGTTACCTGCTCGTCTACGGGCTGGATTTGCATTAACCAGCTTTGGGCAACTGTTTCGATAGTGAGTAAGATCACCACAGTTGTAGCACCATCCAGGTGGATATGGTACTTGAGCAGCAGCAGGGTTTGCATTCGCTTGGTTTTGGGTATTGGTAGCAAAACGGCATGTATTAACCAAATGTCCCAATCGTCCACAATGCATACATTTGTGACATGGTGTTTGGTTTATATGATGATGATTGCATTTATTGCACAGAGGTGTGGTGCCAGCATACGTTTTCCTAGCACGAGGTTGTGCTGGTTGGTCAGGAGCAACTTGATTGTTCTGAGCAACTACAACGAAGTTTTGTGAAGCCTTACGCTTCTTTGACTTCTTAGAGGATTAGTCTTGTTTTCATTTGGTTTTTCTTGAGTAGTCTTGTCCGATGGTTTCTTGTCGTCTTTACAAAAAAGTTTACCCTTTTGATTTGAGAATCAGTCAGGGTAGCGGATAGCTCAATGGCCTGTCTAACTGTAGCGGGATTGCTACCCTTCTTGATTTTGAAAACATCAAAGGCTTAAAGCCAAAAACAAATCATCTAAGGATATATGATTTCTTGTGAAGTTTTGGAAAAATTTTAACTTTCGAAAATGTATTATGCTTTGTTTGGTAATCACCTAAGGATAGGTGATTGTATTGTATTAAGAATCTAAAAGCAAGAAAACTCGCGTTAGGGTCCTAGGAAGGTTATAGACTAGGTCAAAGCATTACTAATAACCTAATTCCCTACAACCAGTGCTCTGATACCAATCTTTGTAACACCCCAGTCGCGTAATACAACAATCCGCGATGGAAACATCGGGGAGTCACATTACAGGAAATTATTTCACAACACATGGTATTTAAAGTTTTGTTTTATTGAATCAATATGTTACATTGTATTGAAATAATGGAAAAGTAATACGATCAAATTCGTCTTTCAAGTTCTAAGTCACTAAGGCCCGCGTCCATCCTATATGAAGTATGCATTCAAATCACCAAATAATAGTACCTGAAACATATGTGAAAATATAACGTCAGCATAAAAATGCCTATGAGTAACATAGGCTTTGGATATTAAGAGAAAAGATTAAACGGTTTTGAAAGTAGCCATGAATTCTTGATAAAAATTTGGTATCTAAAATACTTTGCTTTCAAAAGATTTGTAGTATATGCAAAAATATACTTTGGTTTTGAAATAGTAGAATCGGTAGTATCTCAAATTATACTTTGGTTTTGAAATAAAGGATTTTGTAGTATATCAAAATATACTTTGCTTAAAAAGATTAGGTTATTAAAATATACTTTGGATTAAAAGGTTAGGTAGTATATCAAACTATACTTTCGTAACATATCAAACTGTGCTTTAGTTTATGAATAAAAGAATCGGTTAGTATATCAAACTATACTTTGGTTTAAAAGATTTATTAGTATATCAAACTATACTTTGGTTTAAAAGATTTATTAGTATGCCAAATCATGTTTGAATATGTTATTACATCAGTTTATATGTCAAAAAGTTGATTACATTATGGATTTATGCATGAAAAGGGCATTTTTTGTCGTTTTTAGGCATCTAGGAACGACTTATCATATAATTAACCAAACGAAGTGACCATAAGGTATAACCTCAGAGGGTTATTCCCTATATAACTATGGTCACAAATATGTGTTTGGTCGGATCCTAAGATCGACCAAACGATTCGGATTTGAAAGTCAAAGCGGTGGTCAAGACCGCTCGACTCACGACCCAAATAAAGCACTAAACTTGAAGTAACAAGTTAGACATGTCAAAACATGTCTAACTAAGTTTATAAAACTAAGTTGGTATAAAAACTTGGTGTTTTGATACCCGAAAATAGTTCTGTCATAAAATGCACATTTTGCGCATTTTTGACCGAAACTTTGACTCGTCATTTCGACTAGTAAACGTGGTAATCAGAAGGTGAAATCGCTTGGGATTATAACCTTCGTGATTACGATCACGTTGCAAAGTTCAATTGAACTTTGACTTGATTAATTATGGTCAGAACCGAAAGTCAAACAGAAAGTCAAACTGTTTGACTTTTGGCTCAAAATGCCAAAATAATGAAAGAACTAAGGAGAGCACTTACTTGTGTTGATGAACACTTTCAGAACTCAGAGTAAGAGGCTTCCAAATGGCTGGAAACAAGCTCCAAAGAGATGAGATGGGAGAAAGAATTTGTGAATGAGCAAGTTGGAAGTGAAGAATTCTTGTCTATTTATAGTGTTCAAAGGTCCACACGAGCATCACAAGTGTCTAATGAGGTGTAATGATCTTGTGAGGGTGTTACACTTGTCAAATGCAAGTTAGGAGCTGGCAATTTCGTGAACTTGGAGCCCAAGGCTTTAAAGGAGAAGCTGCCATGTTGCTGCAATGATTCTGCTGAGCTGGGGACTCCATACGAACCATATAGACTATGGTCTTACGGTCCGTAAGGCCCTAGCAGGGGCAGAAGTTTCAAAAATTGGCAGATTTGGCCCCTGGACTTGTTTCGTCGCGTATTGTCACTTCTAACACCCGTTAACCTAATTTTTAAGCGCTATAAGGATGTTAAAGTATATGTGACTTGAATTTTCAAAAATTTCATGGATCATGGTTCGTTCGGTTGTACGGTTACGTTTTTCGCTTAATTACGACGAACGCTATAACGAACACGAAAACGACCGAAATTGCACAACAATCGATATTTTTGCATTCTCATCAATTAAATACAATATTTATTGATTACAAAATTTTTTTGGATGTCTACACAATGTCCGTATTAAAAAATACGAGAATCGGCAGACTTTCGCAGTTTGTCGCAAATTGTCCCAGAAGTTGAATAAGCATGTTTTTGCCATACAGAACCCTTAAAAACTTATTTCTAAGTTATGTAAAAGGTATTTAGGGTATGTTTAGCTTATGTCATTTTTCCGGAGTGTACGTCACGTTAAACTGATTATGTTTGCGTAACAGTTTACGTATAACTTTCAGAAAAGCTTTGAGGGGTTGAAATTGTACATGGACTGAAATGTGTGAATGTCATATGTAATTATACAATTCTCGGGAATGAAATAAAAGATTTCACTGGATTCGAAATCGTTTGGAATTGTTGTAAAACCCCAAAAACGTCGGAGCGGAAATACAAACGTAATGGTGACGGAAGTTGGTGCCCATAAATATCTTAGTGGACGATGCATCGTTAATTTTGGACATGTTACTTAATTAAAACATAGTTTAAAAGTTTAAACCCCATCACAACCACATCATAGTTAAGTTGTTTCGATCCTTTTGGATCATAATACAGTCGGTCCCAAATAAGTTTTAAAAGTAGTCCAAAGTTTATTATTAAACAAAACATGCATCACAAACACAAGACACGGCAAAGATTCCCGAAGCCATGCTCAAGTACCTGAAGAACACGTTAAAATCAAGTGTCAACACAAAGGAGGGTGAGCTCACATATTCAAATTTAAAACAAGGAAAACTTTCTAATTATGTGTTTATTATGAAAACATCCAAATAATATTTTCGAAAGTTTATTTTATTCCTTAATAAAATCCATGGGTCAGCCATCGCAAGCATTTCCCCGAAACCTCCGAACTAAGCATCTTTCCAAGTTTCACTTATTTAATTTATTGCATCCATTTGTTCAGATTCGTAAGTTTGCAAGACATTCGAGCTATATATTAACATTAAGGGTATAATCAACGCTAGACAATAACAGAATATAAATTCGTCGCTTGACATGACACGGAGCTACCGGTCGCGACGGGGTTGTCAACCCGATAGATCTATCAATAATTCCACGCAATCCATATTAATGATTAAATGGCTAAGTTCGCGCAAAGTGCCCGCAATGGGTCACCCAAGGTGCCAACCTTATGAACAATATATATCCTACTAAAATGATAAAATTTAATATAACACGTTGTACGAATCCCCGACGTCCCACCGAAACGTAAGCCTAATTCCGATACTTACTCTCTTGAGACCGGGCCAATTCGTTACAACTTTAGATTTAAACAATTTAAATCCAAACGTCGTTCTATCCCATAACGCCGTAAAATCCCCGTTTCATCCCCGAAACGTATATATCATTATTCCAAAATCCGTTTCATCTCGAAACATATTTATATCCAAAACTATGTTTTTCTCCAAAAAGATATCACATAATTTACAAATCATATTTTCCACGAAAATATATTTATAGTTAATCAAATGCATATTTTATACGAAAACGTATACTTATCCTTTAAGGCGTGTTCTTCTCCCAAAACATATACAAAAACAGTAAAAAGAGGGGGTTTAGTGACACTCACATTTGGGTGCGTATTTAAAATAGAGCGATCCCAAAATTTGATTCTACACGTCCTAACATACGTAGGCACGATTTAATAATTAATATATTACAAAATTCCCAAGTTTCTCCAATACTTAGTATTTTCACATAACTTTGAGATTTTCTCGAAAAGTTATTATTTTTTATTATGTTGGCATATTAATATATATATGAGTTCATATATATATATTTTTAAGATTTTTGCGACTTGAACGATTTTATTGATGACCTTAATGTTTTATCCGTTACACTCCCGTTTATAAGTACTATATATCTACGATTTGCGTGTCGTAATATATATACATAAACGTGCACATATTCACAATATCATAACACGCGAAAACTCATTAACTTATTCACTTATCATTTTTAAAGCATGTATACATGAAATAACTCACTAAGTTAACCTATGTATCAATTTTCATGCTCGACAAATAAGTTACACATTTTAACGCGATTTCACCGATTCTACCGTTTTAAACATACAAGCGTACATGCATAGTCTTAATTCCCGATATCATGTCAACACTTAACATATTATCATAATCACATATTTAAATCACATAACATATTTAAACACATAAGGTTCACCCATGAACAACCCATTCTAGTGTATGTTGAAAAATGCGTATTTTAGTGATTCGGTAACGTTTTCGGGTGCCGAAAGTCACGTATGACTAACCAAACACCAAATAAACTAAATAAAAGTTAATATACTTATATTTATATCAAAAATATCAGTTTAGTTACTGATCTAAAACAGTTTCATAAAAACCCTTTTAAAAAGGCGATTTTTACCGTTTTTACCGCATAGTTTTGCGTCAAACGTTACCCTAACCATCCGAACTCGAAACGACTTCA
Source organism: Scalesia atractyloides (assembly GCA_947069175.1). NCBI lineage: Eukaryota > Viridiplantae > Streptophyta > Magnoliopsida > Asterales > Asteraceae > Scalesia > Scalesia atractyloides. The sequence continues at coordinate 64,318,817 of CAMTDV010000014.1, forward strand.
AATTTTATCAAATACATGTTATATACTGAATAAAATTATGGTTATAATCAGATTAGTGCAGTTTTTGTGTAAAGCACATAACTCATGCGATTTCACACATTTTACAACTTTTAAGCACATAGTACTTCATGCAAAGCTAGTGCACTTTATATCAAAGTTCCATACAATTTTTATACATGAGATAACCTTATTTTTAAGGTTTATTTACTGATCTAAAACCATTTTATTATAACATGATTAAATCCTCATTTCATGTACATACATTCACATGCATGACTAGGTACAAGCACTTAATACACAAACATCATGTTTCCATCATTTTGTATGAACTAACATGCATCCAACATATATTTATTTCATGTTCATACATTCAAGGACACCATCTTCATATAACCATCATCATCATCAAACATTGGACATAAATGCATGTATCATGTTCTTGCATATTTAAGAACTAACTACAAAACTCATGTGTGTGTGTATATATATATATATATATATATAACTACAAAACTCATGTGTGTGTGTGTGTTATATATATATATATATACGGCCATGCATATATACATACATATTTCCAAAAGTTCACTTTTCATATATTCCTTAATCAAATGAAACCTTTTCACAAACTCTTTTTAGAACCTTCCAAGATCACACTTTTTTATCACAAATCAACACATCATCATGCAAGATCATTCAACCCATGAAACTCAAAGCTCATATGTGTGTGTATATATATATATATATATATATATATACGGCCATACATATAATACATGCATGTCCATTTTTATTCTTATTAAAAACCTATTTGATAGTACTTTCAAGTTAGTGTTTAACTAAAGAACTAGAGAAACTTCTATCATCTCTAACATCATCAAGATTCATGAACTTTTTTATGAGAATTGATTTTATACCTTCAAGTTTTAAATGGGTTTTGACAAGAATGTGATGGTGCAGGACTTGGCTCTAGCTTGGAAACTCCCTAGAATCACCTTTGGACCTTCAAATCTTCTTGAAACCTTCTTGGAATAGACTTTAATCTTCAAGAACAAGTTTGAAAATTGAAAATGGAGGTGAGAGAGAGGGTGTTCGGCCGAGCTTTAGAGAGAGAGTGTGAGTTGGTGTGTTGTGAATCTTGGTTCTTGGATTTGGGAATATATGGAGAAGATTTGCAAAAAGTTCAATCATTGTTTGTTTTCCCATGTTAACACATGGAGAAGAGAGGGAAAAAGGAGGCTCAAATGGCTGCCACCAATCTCTCCACACACATATACAACCATATACATACATATATATGCTTAAAACTGGTATTTTACTGGATACCGGGTATTTTGTCTAGCGTTTTAACTGCGTTTTAACGCATTTTAAATTATGTTCAGCGCTCCATAAAAATAAACACACCAAATTATTACTAATCAATATTTAATTTGTCTGGACCAGTTACGTTGTCGGTAATTGGCAGTACGCGCTTAAATTCGCAGAATAGAGATTTTAAGCGTTTTAATTAATTTTATCATTCTATAAAAATATACTTGCTAAATTATTACTATAATAATTATTGGTTGCCCTGAACTGGCTGTGTTGACAGTATTTTGTCAGGTACGCGCAGTATCGCACAGTACGCGCTTAAACTCGAAAAATAGAGTTTCTTAGCGTTTTAAATTAGTTTTCCTCACGATTATGATTAAATATATTATTTAACTCATAACGGACTATTTTTGGGATTTTAACATTATTCGACGGTCGCCGACGTTCGTTTCGCATTTTAACCGTTACGCGATAAGCGTTTATCTTAATATTGCCAACGTAATTTTTATCAAACTTTGGATTTACCAACACATCAAATGCCATATATAAACATCATAAATAATAAAATACGGCCTTTTATTCATTCATGATACGTTTTACATTTGTATGGTACAGCCTAAATAGCCGGGTGTCACAATTGTATGAAGGTTGTTAAGGCACATATGTCACAGTCTCCCCTACTTTATGAAATTTCTTCCTGAAATTTAATTTAGAGGAAAGTTGTGAAAATAGATGTGAGTGTATCGCTTTCAAATGATCCTCCGTTCCCTGAGTGAAACTCTGGGCCACGTTGGGATTTCCAGCAAACTTTGTTAATTGTACTCGTCTGTTGTCTATAGGAATGAGTTCAGATTCAAAAACCCGGCCCATTTCCATTCCTACATGAGCATGAGGCTCATGCGTGAGTACGAGCCCTCCTACGCACGTATGACTCAATCGTGCATATGACTGTTCTCCTTACCTTCTAAACATTCAAACTTATACAATATTCAACACACACTTTATCTAGCTTATTCGCACAGTGGTGTACACACATAGTATGCACCAATAGATTCCCCCGTGTACGTCATTGTCGAGTCTTGATATTCAAATATGAGATCTGGGTTTGAATATTCTGCAACTTCCATCAAGCGCAGTGAAAATCATCAATAAATTCCCCTTGATTGATGATCCTGGTTTGCATTATATCCAATATATTCCCCCTGAAATGAATCCACATTTTTGTTCTCTATTTGCATAGTTCCTGATCTCCTCTGATTTGCTAAACCTCAATCTTCATGAATAATCACCAATCTAAAATGACACAATGTAGCTTCTCCATTTCCGCTATCACCACATCCGCGTTCGGTTTTTGATTTACCTCTTTAGCTCAATCTCTCTTACCTCTTTAGTTCAATCTATTCATCTTCAAAAACCCAACCGGCAATTGATATAAACTTTGAACACCACATTGGTAAACTTCAAATCTGTGAATACCCACGGACATCTGAAATCCTGTTTTTCGTAATCAACTTTTTGCCCAACTTGAATGACTGGTCAGTGTAAACGATAATCTCCACAATCAGTAAATCTTCATTGGGTCAAAAATCATCCGGTAATAGTCACTTCACCAAATGATAAACATTCTGCATATGTATCCATGACTACCTCATTATCTTCAACATTTGTGATTTCATCATCTTAACCATTCTCTTAATCCTCCGACTGTGTCCCCGAATACCTGTATTTGACTTTAAAATCTCAAAAAAAATATTCTATCACCAAATTTTTTCTGGTCAAACTTTTCAAACCGCTCTTGGCACTCACCTCAATCTTAATACGACCTTTCATCCTCAATCGGATGGTCAAACCGAGCATACTATCCAAACACTCGAAGATATGCTTAGTTCGTGGGCGTAATCGATTTTGGTGGCAATTGGGACATACATTTACCTTTGGTCGAATTCTCGTACAAAAGTAGTTATTATCCGGTATTCAAATGGCTCAATTCGAAGCCTTGTATGGTCGTAATTGTCGTTCACCTATTTGTTGGCACGAGATCATATATGCACAAATCATTAGTCCCTAGTTCATACAAGAGACAACGGACAAGATTTTACAAATTCACGACAACCTACTAAAGGCTAATAGTCGAAAAAAGAGCTACTCTGACAAGAGACGCAAACCCTTGGAATTCAACGTTGGTGATCATGTACTCCTCAAGGTATCCCATTGGAAAGGAGTCGTTCGTTTTGGTAAGAAAGGCAAACTCGCATCTCGCTTCGTAGGTCCTTTCAAGATTCTCGAAAGGATTGGCGAAGTGGCGTACCGACTGGATTTACCTCAAGAGCTCAACAACGTTCATCCGATGTTTCATTTTGAGACAACTCTTCCCTCAAGGCTAGATCCTATGGTTTAGACTTGGTGTTTCTTCAGTCATGTAGAACTTTAAACGAACAAATTAAAAAATACTACCGTTTTTACTTAAATTCAAAAATCATGGAGATATTGCTTTCCCCTATTAAGTAATTCGTAACATCTTAGCCACATGATAGGTTTTTAGTCCTCCAAAATGCTGTTGTGACATCATCTTAACCAAGAGAATACAAGTTTGAGCGACAATAATTTCTTTTCTCCGATTCCCCTTTGTCACACGAGCGTATCCTTTACAACTTTTGCCTTTTCACTTTAAAAAAACCTAGATCGCGATTTCACCATCGTCTTCGTCTTGATTTGTTTTGAATCAAAGACTGGAGACAGTAGTATGTTTAATCTTCTCATCGTTTACACACGTTTGTATTTTAGGGTTTCAAATCCGACAGTTACTAAATCGTGTTCCCTAAAAAAATCAAAAGGAGACACATCGACACTTGATGTGAACCCTAACCCCGCTTCTGGTCGTCGACGATGGTGGCTGGTTCACCAATTGCTGCCGGTTTGTTTATCAAATAAACTATATCAGTTCTACAACAGGTATATTCTTAGTTGTCATAAATAATATATGGCGTTGTTGATTACTAGATTTGGGTAATGTGATGAAATTTCTTGTAATTTTACATGGTCTTGTTGATTGGATACCCTGAAAACTTTGACGTTTTAATGTTCAGATCAACTTGATATTTTTTTTATATATGTTCACTCTTTAATGTTTCAAATCTCAGTATTGTTTCTTAGGTATCGATTCATGTTTGATAATGTTGAATCATGTTGATGTTCTCTGTCATATGATCATCTTTTTATTTTCTTGAAGTGTATTCCTTCCGATTTCGATTTCACTGATCCAGATATGTTAGAAGTTGCTAATGGAGGCACGACTTATCTACTATTAATAGGGTAATGGAATGAACAATGAACTACATGCGTGTCGGGTTTTTGAGTGTAGACGGTGAGAGGCTGGCAATATACAAAGGCAACACGTGTGCCCTTATGCTTTTCCTGTGTGTATCCTTTCTGTGATACCCTCTTTCTTTCTGTGATGCAAATTTAAAATTTTAGTTTGTCGTTTACTTTCTCTATTGAACCTGTAAAGATGCTAATGTTGCAGTGATATAGGTAAACACAAGTATTTGTTGGGTTGGAAGTAGCAAAGTTCTGGCATAATTCAGTTCCAAGAAGTATATGGGGTCATTCATGTTATTTATTTTCATTCTTAGTTTTGTAGGTCTATCGTATTTTTTTTTCTAGTGGAGGCATTAATACTGTAAAACAATGCAGTCAACCAATTAGTCTCTAGCACCTCACAAAAAAAGTTGAAACTTTATCCCACTCTGTTTGTTGTAACAGAAGTTAAGATATCTTCTTCTCTTATAACATATTTAGTTTTAGCCTATTTTTGATTTTCTTTTTATGTCGGTTCAACATGATGAAGACTATGGGTTTCAAGTAGAAGGTTATGTACTTGCTTGATTTTGTGCGTTTACCAATGAATCAAAGTATCGACCCAATTTTTATAGGATTGGCTTATGAGAGAAGGCCTGATTTTTTGTTTCACTTTGGGCTCGAAAATGGTTATGTCGCCTCTGCTTCTTACGATGTTGAGACGAGTAGAGGGTTATCCAAGTTGGTTCGATTTTATTCTCCTCTGCGTAATCCGGTATGTGTTCTTTCTATGTGGTTTGTTAACATCTTTTTTAAAGGTACTTCTCTTCAAAATTTCCAATTCAAAATTGATTATGAGTTCACAAAATTAATTTCATCGAATACTCTCATCACAAATTAGTGGCTTGAGCAACAATTACCAGGTCTACTATCACATGAATAAGCATGGAATGCATATGAAATTGGTAAAAAAACCTGAGTATTCTACAATCTACACAATAAACACGATTTTGCATACATACAATGACAAAAGGTTGAGACTATTAAAAAACCTTGTTTTTTCGGATATATACAACCTAATCAATCTGTGACCAGGAATGGAGTTGTGGTCGGGCTTTCAGATTGGGTTAGTAATAATAATTTAGGTGGGATGGGACCACTTGGGGGGGGGGTTACAGTTGTTGCTCCAGTAGTTTTGAATGGATGATTAAGTTAGATCGCGTGCTTAGAGACAAGTTAATTTTCTTTACATTGCTGGTTTTAATTTCATTACTTTTGAATGCTTCCAATATAATATCACTTTTGGATCTTGATTTTGATTTTGAACGGTTCAAAGATAATTCACGTTTGTCTACTTTTTATCCGTATGACCAACTTCACCCATTTTAAGTGGAATATTTGAAATCCTGTTGTATATTTCAGGTCAAACGGCACGTGATGGCCCGTATGAGGTTCAACTAACTATACCAGTGGAGGGTTATGAGTTGGATATACTCCTGTTCTCTTGGTGATGGTAAGTTAATGGGTCAATACTGGTCTAAAATGGATTTGGTTGAACTACTTCTTTGTCCAAATTTTTAGAATTTTGTATAAATATATAGGGTTACAAATATGACTACAAAAGGTACCTTATCTCACTAATAATCTAATCAATTTTCTAAATCTTTTGAATAAAATGGTTTAGGGGGTTTACATATGCATTAAAAATACACTTTAGGTGAATCTGACCTGCTTGACCCTTTCAACCCTTTTGACCTGGTAAAGATAGAAATAGAACATACTCGAATCGGTTCAAAAGTAAACGGGTCAAAATTGCCACAAGCACTTTAATAAGAATGGTTTGGTTTGTGATTATGCAGGTAAATGGGAGTGGACAGTTTGTTGGCATTGTTGAAATAATGGGGCTTGATTTCTTATACAACAACGTAACACAAGCCACCACCACAAACTTGCACCTTAATTCTCATTAAGGTAACTTACTTTTCTCTGATTCGTTTTTTAGCTTTGTAAAATGTAGATTTACCATTCCTTTCTTCATGGATTAGGCTTTTCCGATAATCGAGATTCAAGAAACCAAGCAATTTTTTTCATGTTTTTTTCATCAGTTGTTGATTATGCCTAATTCTTTGCTTCAAGCCCCTATTTTCCCTGTTCTTTTAATATGTATGCTATTTATGATTCGTATGGATTGAAGGATGAATTAAAACATCTTAAGTCTTAACAAATTCGTATGGACTCAAGGATGAAGTTGATACGAACTAAATCGTTATCCAAATGGTCCTATGAAAATAGTTAGAAGCTTGATAGAAATTGAAGATTTAGGAGAGACTCAACTCAACATTTTTTATTCACAATCTAAAAAACATACAAGAGGTTGTATATATAACCATATTAATAACCGGCCCACTGCTATAAGATTAAAAAAAACATGAAGTAACTGACTAACTAATTGGCTCCACTACCTTGACTCTTATGAAGCAATACATAACAAAACAATTTCAAGAAATAACTATTATGAAATAATGAGATGCATGGCTACACTCCAACTCTTCCACATCTCATGCATGGGTACCGAACGTGGAGATGTTGCACACAACAGAATTTAAACATCTTGGGTATGTTTGGCATGTAGATTTTAGAAGCTTTTAGGAGCTTCAAGCTTTAAGCTTTTAAGAAAAAGCTCCAACTTAATAAAAAGCCTTGTTTGGTTGAAGGAGCTAGAAGCTTTTAGGTTATGAGCTTGAAGCTTTTGGTTAAACGCTCCTACTAGTAGCGTTTAGAAGGAGCTACAAGCTTTTAGGAAAAAAATGACTATTTTAACCTCTAAAAATAATGAACTTTCTAATGTACCAACTTTTTAATGTCCATTTTGGTCATTTTATACATTTTATTAAAAGCTCCAGCCACTCTGCCAAACACTAAATATATCTAAAATGCTACAACTACAGCTACCAGCTTCCAGCCACCAGCTTCTAGCCTCCAGCCTCCAGCTTCCAGCTACCAACAACAGCTACTTTTGCCAAACATACCCCTTAACGAATGCTAATTTCTGCGAATTTAAGTCGAAGATGATGAGTAACACACTTTAATCGTTGTATTCTTTAGCACGATTATATCCCCTTCTACCATTCTTGTTGACACTAATCTAACTAACGTCATAGTAAGTAGGGTATATTTAAATATAGTCTTTTATACATATGTGTTCCTCATATTGCATTCTCCTTTTGTATTGCAAATTTATATCGACAATCTTGACCTTGCTGTAACAATGGAAGAACTGAGGCAAAATTTCTTGCAGTTTAGGGAAATAGTTTATGTCCATATCCTTGCAGCCAAAGGATGTGGGTTTGTGAAGTTTACAGCTAGCTAGGTCATTCTTTGATATTAGAAAACTATTTTATTTTATGTGTGAACCTATTTACTCGTGAAGTTTGCGTAGGAATATTCTTGTTGGTAGGTTGTAGTAGGTTTGGTAGCTTGATGGGGTGTGGAAGTGAATTTGGATTACATGTGTGGCAACCTTAATTTGTAATTTTTGAAATGGGTCAAAATAGGTAACTATATTACACCTGTTCAATTTTAGATGGTCATTTTTGTCATGGTTATCAAAAGCGCTCGCCTGGTGCGTCCAGGCGCAATTTTCAGGTGAGGCGCAACCATACCGCCTTGTATCGTCAAAGGCGCGTCTTCCGGCCAAAAAACGACTTTCCGGTGACTATTTCGACCGGGTTCTGGCGAACTTTTGCAAACTAGTGCCATTTTTTTTGTCTGGACAGTGGTTGTGAATGGATCATCGAGAGCAGAAATTTGATGAAGATGAGAAGAAAAATAATGAAGACAATTACAGAAAGGAGGAGTATCTGTTTTGAAGAGGAGAGCAGATTTTTGCTTAAAAACTAACCTTGACAGTGTTTTGTTGCAGAAAAACTATTGTTTTGCAGAAAGGGACTGTGCACAACAGTGATACCAAATAGTTAACAAAATTCATTTTTATTTCAAAATATTTTAAATTATTATAGCAAGTACACGTCTGTATATGATAGAATTTCTTTTACAAAGATTATCTTAAAAGGTTTAAATATTTTTAAAACTAGCTAGAAAATTTTTATGTCTAATTATATTAGTTCTATAGAAGATGTATCTAGAGAGTAATATTAATTTTATACACCTACAAGATATATTTATCATCTTTTTCAATACATAATACATTTTTTTCATTAATGTGCGCTTTTTTCTCAGGATATTCATATCATCCAGCGTGCATATATTGTTGACCATCACCACAATAGCACCATAAGAAAATTATCAACATTTTCAATATACCAACGTGTTATCTACTCATCTGCCATTTACTTTCTAATAAATGGGTGGTAATTAATATAGGGATTCTGCCAATCATGTGCAAAATATAATAATAGGAGTTTTCAGGACACCGCGCGTTGCGGCGGAGAACATTAAATGAAATAAAAAAGCGTTAAAATGTTTAACCACGCATAGATTCTGTAATAACCGAAAAATATATATATATACATTTATATTTTCTTTCTTATTAAATTTAGTAGTTTAAAATAAGAAATGACAAATATGTAATCTCATAGCAATAGTGATAATAATAAAATATTTGTAACCTTACAAGTGGGATTCTTGCAAAGTAGAAATACAAAATTGTTATACAACTTGTTTGGAATGGGGGGAAGAGAATTATTTGTGAATAAAATATTACTTGCATAAATTATTTTCTGCGAACATTTGAAAATTTTCATGAACGAGAACCTTCGGTTCTCCCCTATAAATTGGGAACCTTGTATGCTTGCAAACCACCCCTCACATTCACTTACAAACTACACCATTTTCCCATCACCTTCTCATAAGAAAAAAAAGCCGGTTTCGGTAACCATAACCGAACCCGAACACCATATCGACGCCACTTTCATTCACAACTATGTCTACTAAACCACTAAAACATCTCTACTAAACCACTCGAAGCTTTAATCACGAAAAAATATAAAACAAACCAACCGAAACCATTTCCGGTGAAGAAATACTAACTCCGGTGATATTTACGTACTTTCCGACGACGTCTCTCGTAGCCGAAACGTGTTTTTGACCAAGGTAACTATAAACTAAATCTTTATTTTTGATACTTTAATGTTAATCTATAATGAAAACGGAATATGGATTTTATTATGAAAGATGAACTAATGAACTAAGTAATAAATAAATAAATAAGGAAGCTGTTTGCTCACAAGGACTCCTGTAGCCCAGTTGGTTCAGCAGCTGGTTTATAACCCAGAGGTCTCAAGTTCGAAACCTGCTGGAAGCATATCTTTTTACCAGAATGCTGAATAATGCATCAGAAACAAACTGAGTTTCTGATGAAACATCAGATTTCTGATAAAATATCAGAATTTTATAAAAAAACATCAGAAAATCTATTAAATGCATTAGATTTCTATATAAAACATCAGAATTCATGAATCAAGCATAAATAAGTAAGTGTTCCACTGGTTAAGACTCTAACTTATAACCTAGAGGTCATGGGTTCAAATCTTGCAAGAGGCATTCTTTTTAATACATCAGAATTTTTTTTAAACCCACCAGAATTCTGGTTAAAGTCATCAGAATTCAAAATATATAAAAAAAGGTGGTGTAGTTCAATTGGTTAAGTCTTGGGGATTAGAAACTAAAGGTCTTGGGTTCAAATCTTGCTAGTGATATTATTTTTATTAGATTTTCTAATTTAAAAACATCAGATTTCTTATTAAATAACTAGATTTTTATAAGATAAATATAAAGGATTAAGTGGCTTACTGGTTAAGTCTTTTAGTTACAACCTATAGGTCACAAATTCAAGTCTAGTGACTAACATTTATTTTTAATTAATGTTTACCTTATTAAACCTATATTTAATGATTATTTACTTATTATATTTTTAGTTACGATTATAAAACTAAGAATAATATCATGTTTTATTAATACACGTATGTATTTTTCCAAACTAATACAAAACTAATTTATATCAATGACTACTCGAGTAAACTGAGATTTTTAACTAAACATGAATTTAACGGACAAAAACGTATATACTTTTATGTACAAACATAACCTTATGAAATATATGAACACAATGTTGGTTCTAACGAACACGCATTGACAAGTATATATTTTTTAAGACAACTAATCAAGAAACAAGGTACAGATCCTTAACCCTCTCCCTTTGTTATCTGGTTCGTTTGCTATAAACCCTTATTTATAATATATATCTCAAAAACTCTAACGTCTTTGAGCCTCGATTCAATTGACCTTCCGTTCGTTTCTTACTCCAACTAGAACTATTATGCATCATGCGATACGTTTATGATTATCTTGTGCTCATTATCGCATGCTCTCACACTTATATTATTTGTTAATGTTTGTGTTATATTTATTCTTGATTATCTGAGATCTGTTACCCTAAGCTATCTGGCTCCTCCCGTGACGGAGTTATCAGTTCACGGCGTCCCTAGGTACAAGTGTGGTACATAGCAACTAGGAGGCGTATGGATACATACTAGGTATGTTTCTGGAGATGGATGTCGGGTAGGCCAACCCGCACTATCTCATGTGACTGACTTTGTGGCTGTCACCTTTGTTTAGCTTTTGGGCACATCCGTATTATATGATTCAGTTCAGTTCAGTTATATGTTATGCTTTGCTGTGTTGTGCTTCTTGACAGTGATATCATTTCAGTTGTTTATTTATTTGCTATTTGAGCCTATTATTCCGTACTGATCATTTGGCTCATTCCGTATATTTTATCTAACCATAGGTTCACAAGTTACTATGGGCGGGGTGAAGAGTGAAGAACAAACCATAGGATGCTAACCGAGGATGTTTGTCACCTTTATAAAACTAATATGCATTTTGGGCCTTTGGGCTATGAACTATCTTTTAAAATGTAATCCTAACTTTATATAATGGAATTATGACTTTTGTTCTGATCCACTGTTATAGTGACACGTCTGCCCATCCGGGTTAGGGTGTTACAGCTATGGTATCAGAGCAAAGGCTCTTTCCTGTAGAAAAGTTAAACATTAGTAATTAGGCCTGTGAGGTTGGGGTAGACGTCTAGGATAGAATTGTAACATTTGTCGAAAAACGTGTTTTCGAAACCCGCTTCGTTTAATAACCGAACAATCAGTTTTAAATTTTTGTTGTTCATTTATGGCTTATTTTAATTTTAAACGATACATAATTAATAAACAAATTAGATGATATAAATTATAATTGTAAAAAAATAAAAATAAATTAATTAAAAAGGAAAACCGGCTGCCGGGAGTCGAACCCGGGTCAGCCGGAAATCCCCAAAGACTTAACCTTCACACCATCAACCGCTCCGCCACTTTGATTTTCTGATATCATATAAAATCAATTAATTCAAATAATAAAGCACGGAAGTCAAATTCAGTCAAAATCGCGCCCAAATAGCAGTCGTCGGAAATCCCAACGACTTCGCCGATAATTTACGTTTTCGTCCAAGATAACCGAAGAATTAACTCTAACGACGGTTATAACCGACGTTGAACCCGCGACATCAGTCGTAACCGCCGAGAACGGCTAACCTTGAATTGAGACCGAATTCAGACCCCATACATCTCGGTTCTTTCCTATAAATTCACTCACAATCCACTGGAAGTCTTTTCGCTCACAAATCGCACCTCTTCTCGACGAAATTTTACTCGCCGGAAAACATCTGCAAGTCGCCGGAAAACCGAGACTTCCACCTTCACGGTAAATACTTCGATTTTTCTGTTTCATTCCTTTATTAGACCAATTCTAATATCAATCCCTCACCCAGAATCCTTTCCTGTTAACGTTGCCGGATTATCTGTTTTCGCCGGAGAAATTCTGAACTTTCAAGAACCTGCTGTTAACCGGTATGATTCTTCTAACTTACTGATAGTCGTTACCCAGTAGTTCCATTTCACATCTAATCCCTCCAAATTGTTGGTAAATCCTATTAGCCGAAGCTCACCAAGACAGAGCCGACGACCTTGCCGGACATCTGAAGAAAAACGAACAGTTTGGTACAATCAACCCTCCAACCTTTTTCCGTTCATTACTTTACCCTGGCTCATAACATTCGTTAAGTTAATTTAACAAATATCAGTCAATTGGCCGATGTTTGTGTTTTGAACGAAGAAGATGAAGTGATGTATAATATAAGATTAATTAAAATCGGTTTAATTAACGGGTTAGACACACAGTCCAGCGGTGGACTGTGTGCAACAAACACACATGCGACGCGAGTTCGAATCCTGTCCCAGCTTTACTCACTCGAAATAAAAATTTGCCTTTTTAACTGAACTGGGTTGACTCACAGACCATGTTAAGTATAATAAAAACCAAGTTAATAACCAGGCGAGACACACAGTCCAGCGGTGGACTGTGTGTACGCTAACCCACAGGTCCCGAGTTCGAGACCTGTGGTCAGCACCGGTTTGTTACATTTAAAACCATTTTTAAAAATAATTAGTTTCTGGATAAATCTAAATAGTATATAAGTATAATTAAAAACATAGTTATTTCGGGTTAGACACGTAGCTCAGTTGGTAGAGCTGCGTGCACGCGTACGGGAGGTCACGGGTTCGAGTCTCACCCAGCGCGTATAAATAATCGACCGGACCGGTCAACGGTCAACGGTCAACGGGCTTGGTCAACGGTAAAAAAAAATCAAATTTTTTATTATTTTTATTTATTTATTTAATTTAAAAATCAATTAAAAATACTTAAAAATAACGTTTTTAAAGACAGAAAGTAGCCTTAAACTCACAAAAATATACCCAAAAAAAATCCTATTAAAATAGTTAATAAAATCCACATACTTACCGTACCTTTTCGTTATTTTATTTGGTTAGTTATCTCTCGTTGATCAATCCTCTAAACTCGTGCGCATTCAACACCTTCAAACAAACGCACCCAATGTGAGTGAATCTCTACCAATTCCCCGTTTTAATCACATTTTGGGATGTATCATGTGTCGATATTTATTTATTATAATTAAACATTTGTGCATCCATCATGTTCATGATCAAATGTGTATTCAATGTGTATCCATTGTTTGTGTGGTTGAAGTTTAGATTAATTTTATCATTTCAGTACATACATTTCATAGGCCGCCGCTCCCCATTACCTATGAGCGTGAGCTGTTCCCCATTACCTATGAGCGTGAACCAGGCGTTGCCAACATAAGATCGGCTCTGTTTGATTGAGCCTTGATCTCACATACATTAACATAGGCCGTCCGTTCCCATTACCTATGAGCGTGAACGTTACGTTGCCAACATATACATTGTCATTCTTATTTCATGTTTAAGCAAGGTGGTTTGTGATCGTTATGTTTACATACATTTGTTCATATATGATTATTGCACAATTTTCCTAAATAAATTACAATAATGAATTGATAACAATGTTTTTAAACAAGGTTCATTCGCCAACTTTTGTTGACCCAAAATTTTCCATTTTTACACATGATACAGGTGATCAAGTTGAAGCAAGAAACATATAGGGCGGCTTAGAAGAATAAACCAGTTTAGATTATGGATTTGTTTTAGTTAAATTTTTCCTTTCCTTGTATTGTATGAATTTGACTTGGAACATTGAAATGTAATTTGAATTTAATAAATATGAAACATATTAGTAAACATCATGAGCTTTGGTTATAACCCAATTATGCTCCGACTCTTATTCCGCTGGGGTCGGGTGTGACAGATTGGTATCAGAGCCATGACTATAAGGATATAGGATAGGTTATTAGACCCTTAGAGCCTATACTATAGTTAATTAGAAATTTTTAAGATTTTTGTGTGTTACATGCCAAATTACATGATGTTTATATGTTTTATGTGAAATGTTACATTCAATGTTATGCAAGCATGTTCATTAGTATATATTATCATAAAATGCCTATCATGAATCATATTCTCATAACATATCATATCCATGGAAGCACACACCACATCATTTTCATGATTGCTTTTACAATGATTTTTGTATTTTCAAATCTCATCAAAGTGAGTTCTCATGACGGGCATGTAGTAACTGGAAGGGTATCAGTACCGGTAGTCGGAACGTCCTGTCTAGGCTGGCATTCGTATAAATCCAAAATAAAGGACCAGTTTGCCTACCTGGGGACTAACGATGAGAGTACGAAGTATCTATTAGGCCAAAGCATGCTATACCAAACGTCGTGTGAGCTAACCCCACTTTGAGTTGTCATTGTGTCTACACCTGGACACATTCCGACCATACATCTCGTAATCATATTTCGTGGTTTTCATTCGGGTGATGCGAGTGTTAAACCACCAATACCAATGTGAATCCTACTAAGCCAATAGTCATGGGGGCCCACATGACTATACCGGCTATAGTATGGGGGACATTTGAGGACCAACATGAGCAAACCCAAGACATCCCATGGATGTAGTGCATTATTGATATTTATGTTATTTTCATTTTCTTTAAGACACATGACACCTAAAAAAAAAAAAGATTCCATAAACTCACAATCTTTCCTATGTATGTTCATGTAGATGTCGGCTAGGCAGTTACGTGGAGGACGAAAGACAGGAAGGTCAAACGAACGCTTGGCCACTCAGATTGCGAAACAGATGGCCGTGGTACTTCCTGATATTGTAATTCAAGTCCAGCAAGCTCTCACCGCGAATCCTGTCAACCCACCCAATCAAGAGGATCAAATCATTGACAACCCTTCCTCCAAGAAGTGCTCCTACAAGCACTTTAAGTCTTGCGATCCCCCAAAGTTCGAAGGGACCGAAGGTTTCACCGCTCTCCTCCACTGGTTTGAGGAAATGGAAAACACTTTCCTAAATTGCGATTGTCTCGAGGATCGCAAGGTACGTTACGCAACCGAGAGATTATTTGGGGTAGCCTTGACCTGGTGGAACACCGAGAAGGGTAAAAGAGGAGTTGAAGACGCCATGGCCTTAACCTGGGAAGAGTTAAGGGAAGTGATGACAAAACGCTTCTGCCCAAGAAGCGAACTCAAGAAGTTGGAAGACGAATTCCACTCGCTGAAGCAAAAGGAAGGGGATCACACTTCCTACAACAAAAGATTTCTTGAGCTGAACCAGATGGTTCCTAACTTGTTCACCCCCGTGTACCGTTTGGTGGAACACTATATTCGAGGCCTTCCCTCGAAGATTCAAGACTCAGTCCTCAGCACTTCGCCTGCAACCCTCGAAGCCGCCATGGAATTAGCCACCGAACTTACCGAGAACCGCATCAGAAACGGTAAATTCAAAGAGGAGAAAAAGAAAGCCCCCGTTGAGGGCCAAACTTCAAACCATTCCACCTCCTCCTCAAAATTTTCAAACAAGAGGAAGCGAAATACCAGAAATTTTGCCGTCACCCAAACAAATTTCCCAATCCCTGCTGCACCCATCACACAAGTTGCTCCTTCACCCGCACCATACAAAAGGCAATACTCTGGCCCTTACCCAAAGTGTACCCGTTGTCAATACCATCACTCCCCCGAATACCCTTGTCAATATTGCACCGGCTGTGGCCGTGCAGGTCACACCATCCAAGCCTGCCGCTCACTACAACGAATGAACCGCAACCAACCCACAACTCAAACCCACCATCAAATAATGGGTCAAGCCCAACAGCCCCTACTACCACCACCTACACAACATACAACCCAAACCTACTATCAACCCAACTACCCCATGATGCAACCCATGCGGGCTTGCTACAATTGTGGAGACCCAAACCACTTTAGAAACACGTCTCCACGCTTGGTGAACATCATACATGCTCAAGCTCAAGCGAATCCGGTGAACCAAGATAACCAAGCTCCTCCACCTGCTAGAGGAAGAACATTTAACATTAACGCCAACCAAGCTAGGGCCGACAACAACGTGGTTAACGGTACGTTTCTCGTCAATGGTAGTTATGCATCCGTGTTATTTGATACTGGCGCGGATAAGAGTTTTGTGTCCTTAGAATTTGAACCCATCCTCAATCAAACTCGTGACAAACTTATGGAATCCATAACGGTAGAAGTTGCTGACGGAAAACCGGTCTCATTAAACTCCATTATCCGAAACTGCATCTTTACTCTAAACGATCACGATTTTCCTGTTGACCTCATTCCTATGAAGTTGGGGAGTTTTGACGTTATAATCGGCATGGACTGGCTCAGCCAACATCAGGCTGAAGTAGTATGCCGTGAGAAGTTCATTCGCATTCCTCTCGCAGACGGTCAAACTCTACGAATCTTTGGAGAAACCCCTTCGAAAGGACTCAAGCTGATGTCCTTTCTTCAAGCCCAAAAATATCTCCGCAAGAATTATGTAGCATTTCTAACCCATGTTGTCAAGAAGGGAGACAAAGAGAAGAAACTCGAAGATATACCCGTAGTGAAAGAATTCCCGCAAGTTTTTCCCGACGACATCGCAGGAATTCCTCCCAAGAGAGAAGTCGAATTCCGCATCGACCTTATACCTGGCGCTACACCCGTCGCGAAATCTCCTTATAGGTTAGCCCCATCCGAGATGCAAGAGCTGGCCAGTCAATTGCAAGAACTGACCGACAAAGGATTCATACGTCCTAGCTCATCGCCTTGGGGTGCACCTGTCCTGTTTGTAAAGAAGAAAGATGGGACCTTTCGCATGTGTATCGATTACAGGGAACTCAACAAATTAACGATCAAAAATCGCTATCCTTTACCTCGCATCGATGATCTTCTAGACCAACTCCAGGGTGCCTCTTGTTTTTCAAAGATCGACCTTCGTTCCGGCTATCACCAACTCAGAGTACATGAAGAAGACGTCCCAAAGACCGCCTTCCGAACTCGATATGGTCACTATGAATTCATGGTTATGCCATTTGGTCTAACCAACGCTCTAGCCGTCTTCATGGACTTAATGAACAGAGTTTGCAAACCCTATCTTGATCGCTTTGTGATAGTCTTCATCGACGATATTCTCATTTACTCAAAGTCTAAAACTGATCATGAACGACACCTTCGACTCATCCTCACACTCTTGAAGACCGAAAAGCTTTACGCTAAATTCTCCAAATGCGAATTTTGGTTAAAAGAAGTACAGTTCCTTGGTCATGTCGTCAATGACAAGGGAATTCATGTCGACCCCGCAAAGATCAAAGCAGTACAAGAATGGCAAGCGCCACGTACCCCAACCGAAGTACGATCTTTCCTTGGTTTGGCTGGTTACTATCGTCGTTTCATATCAAATTTCTCTCGCATCGCTGTACCACTCACGGCTTTGACACATAAAGGAAAACCCTTCGCATGGGGACCTAAACAAGAAGAAGCCTTCCAAACCCTTAAGCAAAAGCTTTGTGACGCTCCTATCCTCACACTCCCCGAAGGTTGCGATGACTTTGTAGTGTATTGCGACGCATCAGGACAGGGATTAGGCTGTGTTTTAATGCAAAGAGGAAAAGTGATAGCCTACGCTTCTAGACAGCTCAAAACTCATGAGAAGAACTACACTACTCACGACCTAGAACTTGGAGCCGTTGTGTTCGCTCTTAAGATATGGAGACATTACCTCTATGGTACCAAGTGTGAAATTTACACTGATCACAAGAGCCTTCAACATATCTTTAACCAAAAGGAGCTGAACATGAGGCAACGAAGATGGGTCGAACTTCTTAATGACTACGACTGTGAAATTCGGTATCATCCTGGCAAAGCAAATGTGGTGGCCGATGCACTCAGTCGAAAGGGTTATGCGAACTCCATTCGTCATCTATGTTCGCAAATCATGACCAACATCAAAGACCAAATCCGAGAAGCTCAACATGTTTCCATAACAGAAAACGACATACGCAATGAGTTATCTTGTGGAGCAGAACTTAAACTCGAAACAAAATCTGACGGCATTCTGTATTATCTAGATCGCATATGGATTCCTGATCACATTAACCTTCGCGATACTCTTATCAAAGAGGCTCACAAAACACGATACTCCGTACATCCAGGAGCCGACAAGATGTATCAGGACCTTCCATACACCTACTGGTGGCCTGGCATGAAGAAGGATATTGCTGTTTTCGTTTCCAAGTGCCTTACCTGTTCAAAAGTGAAAGCTGAACACCAAAGACCCTCAGGACTTCTGGTCCAACCTGAAATACCCGTATGGAAGTGGGAAAATATAACCATGGACTTCATTACCGGGTTACCTCGCACTCCTGGTGGGTACGACACAATATGGGTAATCATTGATCGTCTTACAAAATCAGCTCACTTCATTCCGATTCGCGAAGACTTCAAAAATGAGAAACTAGCTCGCATCTACATCAGTGAAATCGTAAGCCGTCATGGTGTATCGTTAAGCATTATATCAGATCGTGATGGTCGTTTCACTTCACGAACATGGCAAGCTGTACAAACCGCTTTGGGTACACGATTAGATCTCAGCACCGCTTATCATCCCCAAACTGATGGTCAATCTGAACGCACCATTCAAACTCTTGAAGACATGCTTCGGGCATGTGTCATAGACTTCAAAGGGAATTGGGACGCTCACCTACCATTAGTTGAATTTTCGTATAACAACAGCTTTCATTCAAGTATCGGCATGGCACCTTTCGAAGCATTATATGGTCGTAAGTGCCGATCACCAATATGTTGGCACGAAATTGGAGAAGCTCAAATCACCGGTCCAGAATTAATACAAGAAACAACTGACAAGATTCATCTAATCCGAAACAACCTTTTATCGGCACAAAGTCGTCAAAAGAGCTATGCTGACAAGCGACGAAAGCCCTTGGAGTTTAACGTTGGCGATCAAGTACTTTTAAAAGTATCGCCGTGGAAGGGAGTAGTTCGCTTTGGCCAAAAAGGCAAGCTAGCACCACGTTACGTAGGTCCTTTCAAGATACTCGAAAGGGTAGGACCTGTAGCCTACAAGCTTGACCTACCGGAGGAACTCAACAGAATTCATCCCACTTTCCTCGTATCGAACTTGAAGAAGTGCCTCGCCGATGAAAATCTCCATATTCCTCTAGAAGACATTCAAGTCGATGAATCTATGCATTTTATTGAAAGACCAGTAGAAATTATGGACTTCGGGGAAAAACGTTTAAGAAGAAGCCGCATCCCAATTGTCAGGGTACGCTGGGAGTCGAAACGAGGACCTGAGTTTACTTGGGAACGTGAAGACTCAATGCGCGAGAAATACCCACACCTTTTTCCTGTAACTACCACTACTTAAATTTCGGGACGAAATTTCTAAAAGTAGGGGATACTGTAACATTTGTCGAAAAAACGGGTTTTTGAAACCCGCTTCGTTTAATAACCGAACAATCAGTTTTAAATTTTTGTTGTTCATTTATGGCTTATTTTAATTTTAAACGATACATAATTAATAAACAAATTAGATGATATAAATTATAATTGTAAAAAAATAAAAATAAATTAATTAAAAAGGAAAACCGGCTGCCGGGAGTCGAACCCGGGTCAGCCGGAAATCCCCAAAGACTTAACCTTCACACCATCAACCGCTCCGCCACTTTGATTTTATGATATCATATTAAATCAATTAATTCAAATAATAAAGCACGGAAGTCAAATTCAGTCAAAATCGCGCCCAAATAGCAGTCGTCGGAAATCCCGACGACTTCGCCGATAATTTACGTTTTCGTCCAAGATAACCGAAGAATTAACTCTAACGACGGTTATAACCGACGTCTGAACCGCGACATCAGTCATAACCGCCGGAGAACGGCTAACCTTGAATTGAGACCGAATTCAGACCCCATACATCTCGGTTCTTTCCTATAAATTCACTCACAATCCACTGGAAGTCTTTTCGCTCACAAATCGCACCTCTTCTCGACGAAATTTTACTCGCCGGAAAACATCTGCAAGTCGCCGGAAAACCGAGACTTCCACCTTCACGGTAAATACTTCGATTTTTCTGTTTCATTCCTTTATTAGACCAATTCTAATATCAATCCCTCACCCAGAATCCTTTCCTGTTAACGTTGCCGGATTATCTGTTTTCGCCGGAGAAATTCTGAACTTTCAAGAACCTGCTGTTAACCGGTATGATTCTTCTAACTTACTGATAGTCGTTACCAGTAGTTCCATTTCACATCTAATCCCTCCAAATTGTTGGTAAATCCTATTAGCCGAAGCTCACCAAGACGGAGCCGACGACCTTGCCGGACATCTGAAGAAAAACGAACAGTTTGGTACAATCAACCCTCCAACCTTTTTCCGTTCATTACTTTACCATGGCTCATAACATTCGTTAAGTTAATTTAACAAATATCAGTCAATTGGTCGATGTTTGTGTTTTGAACGAAGAAGATGAAGTGATGTATAATATAAGATTAATTAAAATCGGTTTAATTAACGGGTTAGACACACAGTCCAGCGGTGGACTGTGTGCAACAAACACACATGCGACGCGAGTTCGAATCCTGTCCCAGCTTTACTCACTCGAAATAAAAATTTGCCTTTTTAACTGAACCGGGTTGACTCACAGACCATGTTAAGTATAATAAAAACCAAGTTAATAACCAGGCGAGACACACAGTCCAGCGGTGGACTGTGTGTACGCTAACCCACAGGTCCCGAGTTCGAGACCTGTGGTCAGCACCGGTTTGTTACATTTAAAACCATTTTTAAAAATAATTAGTTTCTGGATAAATCTAAATAGTATATAAGTATAATTAAAAACATAGTTATTTCGGGTTAGACACGTAGCTCAGTTGGTAGAGCTGCGTGCACGCGTACGGGAGGTCACGGGTTCGAGTCTCACCCAGCGCGTATAAATACTCGACCGGACCGGTCAACGGTCAACGGGCTTGGTCAACGGTCAAAAAAAATCAAATTTTCTTTATTATTTTTATTTATTTATTTAATTTAAAAATCAATTAAAAATACTTAAAAATAACGTTTTTAAAGACAGAAAGTAGCCTTAAACTCACAAAAATATACCAAAAAAAAATCCTATTAAAATAGTTAATAAAATCCACATACTTACCGTACCTTTTCGTTATTTTATTTGGTTAGTTATCTCTCGTTGATCAATCCTCTAAACTCGTGCGCATTCAACACCTTCAAACAAACGCACCCAAATTGAGTGAATCTCTACCAATTCCCCGTTTTAATCACATTTTGGGGTGTATCATGTGTCGATATTTATTTATTATAATTAAACATTTGTGCATCCATCATGTTTATGATCAAATGTGTATTCAATGTGTATCCATTGTTTGTGTGGTTGAAGTTTAGATTAATTTTATCATTTTAGTACATACATTTCATAGGCCGCCGCTCCCCATTACCTATGAGCGTGAGCTGTTCCCCATTACCTATGAGCGTGAACCAGGCGTTGCCAATATAAGATCGGCTCCGTTTGATTGAGCCTTGATCTCACATACATTAGCATAGGCCGTCCGTTCCCCATTACCTATGAGCGTGAACGTGACGTTGCCAACATATATTGTCATTCTTATTTCATGTTTAAGCAAGGTGGTTTGTGATCGTTATGTTTACATACATTTGTTCATATATGATTATTGCACAATTTTCCTAAATAAATTACAATAATGAATTGATAACAAATGTTTTTAAACAAGGTTCACTCGCCAACTTTTGTTGACCCAAAATTTTCCATTTTTACACATGATACAGGTGATCAAGTTGAAGCAAGAAACATATAGGGCGGCTTAGAAGAATAAACCAGTTTAGATTATGGATTTGTTTTAGTTAAATTTTTCCTTTCCTTGTATTGTATGAATTTGACTTGGAACATTGAAATGCAATTTGAATTTAATAAATATGAAACATATTAGTAAACATCATGAGCTTTGGTGATAACCCAATTATGCTCCGACTCTTATTCCGCTGCGGGTCGGGGTGTGACAAGAATTCTACTAATTATCCCTAGTTACTCGTCACCATTTTCGTACTCTAACTCGTGCATCTACTTTTGATAGATGCCTCCTCATCGCCAAACTCGTAGGAACGCCCGCATGACTAACGACACTGCCTCAAACGATACTCCACCTGACCCTAACATGGTTTTTGCTATTAACCAAGTGTTTTCCGGACTACTTCCAAACCTCGTTGCTCAAACCGTAGAGGCTTTTATGCAACAAACTCAAGGACGCACTAACCCTAATTCTGGAGTCGTCGTTGGTGAGAATACCACCACCAACACTTCTGAAGGCATCCACGTGTGGCTCCGTCTTTTCCAAAGGCAACACCCAAAATCTTTCAGTCACGCTGCTACTCCGATCGAGGCACGAAACTGGATAGCCCATATAGAGAAAATCTTTGAGGTGCTGGAAGTTGCCGACCAGTACAAGGTTAGCTTGGCCACCTTCAAGCTAGAAGACTATGCACAGACTTGGTGGGAGGGACACAAACAAGTCAAAGGAGGAGATGCTTACATCGTACTCTTTCGTGGGCTGAATTCCGTACCATCTTCTACAATAGATATTTCTCGACTGCTGATAGAGAAGCTCACATCAGGGAGTATGCTGTTATTCGACAAGGAAACAACGAGCCTACTTCAGAGTTTATTACCTGATTCTCAAGGTTGGCCAGTATTGTGGGAGAAGCGGCAGGATCTGCCGCAGTTCAAGCTGAGAAGTGCAAGTGGGCAGTTAATGATCGGATTCGGAAATCGATCATGTTCATGAAGTTCAAGGACATCACTGAGGTGGCGGATGCCATTAAGACTTTTGCGTTCGAGAGAAAGGAATTCTTATCTCGGACTAGGGAAAACAAGAAGAGAGACAAGGATGGACTTCCCAAACAAGCTATGGGCCAGTCATCCATTGTTGCAAGCCATCAAGACCGTAGAGTTCAAGCGAATCGGAACCCTGGAAATCAGACACGTCTTTGGAATCCGAGACCCTAATCAGACACCTGTCTAGAATCAGACTCGGCCTAATGGAGGACCTAACAAGACTCAACCGATGAACCAGAATCAGATCACTATTCCTTTATGCAACACTTGTGGCAAGAAACATCTTGGTGTATGCCGTAGGGCCGCAGGAACATGCTTCAGATGTGGCCAGATCGGACACATGATTAAAGATTGTACCAAGCCTCATACTAAGAGGATTACTGGACGGAATGTTGCACTACCCAACACTGGAGGTAGAGTGTTTGCGCTTTCTGCTAATGAAGCTGCCAATGCTCCAGGTACTGTGTCTGGAATCCTTCAGCTTGGTGAACGTAGTATCTATGTGTTATTCGATACGGGAGCGACACATTCCATAGTTTCTAACTCGTTCACTAGATACCTTAAGATCGCACCGACACCACTAGAACATGCTTTGTCTATTTCTACTCCTATGGAGAACTTTGTCCTGATCACTCAAGTGTATAAAGATTGTCCTATTCGTATAGAATCCGTTGTGTGTAACGCGGATCTTTTTCCGATGCATATGTGTGACTTCGATGTGATCCTTGGGATGGATTGGTTAACTCTCCACCGTGTGGCTATTGATTGTTATTCTAAACGTGTCATATTTGGCAATCCTTGTCATCCTGAGCTTATTTATCAGGGGGTTTAACCCCATAAGCCTCTTAAGATCATTTCTGCACTCAAAGCTCATAAATTAATCGCGCACGGTTGTGCTGGATTCTTAGCTTCGATTAGAGATACCTCTGTTATTGGTAATGGCATAGATAGCCATCCTGTTGTTCGTGAGTATCCTGACGTATTTCCGGATGAACTACCGGGACTACCACCTGACCGTGAGATAGAGTTCACTATCGACTTAATCCCTGGTGCCGAGCCTATCTCTAAAGCACCGTACCGTATGGCTCCATTGGAACTGAAGGAGTTAAAGGAGCAACTTTAGGAACTCTTAAAAATGGGATTTATAAGGCCAAGTAGTTCACCTTGGGGTGCACCGGTCTTATTCGTCAAGAAGAAGGACAGTAGTATGCGTTTGTGTATTGACTACTGGGAGCTCAACAAGATTAGCTTCGCAATCGGTATCCTCTGCCCCGCATTGATGATCTCTTCGACCAACTTCAGGGTGCTAAGTTCTTCTCAAAGATAGATCTCCGATCAGGTTATCATCAACAGAAGATCAAGGAAGAAGATGTTCCTAAGACTGCCTTCCGGACTCGCTACGGTCATTACGAGTTCTTGGTTATGCCTTTTGGACTAACCAATGCACCTGCAGTCTTCATGGACTTGATGAATCAAGTATTCCATGAGTACTTGGGCAGATTCGTCATATTCTTTATCGACGACATCTTGGTATATTCTAAGAGCCGAAAGGAACATGAAGAACATTTGCATGCAGTGCTAGGAACTTTGCGACAGAAGAAACTTTATGCAAAGTTTTCGAAATGTGAGTTTTGGCTCAACCAAGTAGCATTCTTGGGCCATATTGTGTCAGCAGTCGGAATCAAGATGGACCACGCAAAGGTGGAGGCTATTACCAACTGGCCTAGACCCACTTCTGCTATAGAGGTACGAAGTTTCTTGGGTCTAGCCGGCTACTACCGAAGGTTTGTTGAAGGATTCTCCACCATTGCCTTACCCCTCACGCAACTTTTGAGGAAAGGAGTTAAGTTCTCATGGAATGAGGAACGCGAAAAGAGCTTTGAGGAATTGAAGAAACGCCTCTATCTGTTCCGATACTCACTCTCCCTTCTGGATCAGGCGGTTATCAGATCTATAGTGATGCTTCGAAGAAAGGCTTGGGTTGTGTGTTAATGCAAAACGGGAAGGCTATTGCCTATGCCTCACGTCAGCTTAAGCCCTATGAGGTTAATTACCCAACACACGATTTGGAGCTTGCTGCAGTTGTCTTTGCATTGAGATATGGCATCACTATCTGTATGGCGAGACTTATGACATCTTCACCGACCATAAAAGCCTCAAGTATATATTCACTCAGAAGGAGTTAAATATGAGGCAAAGAAGGTGGTTGGAACTTTTGAAGGATTATGACGCTAATATTCAGTATCACCATGGGAAGGCTAATGTCGTAGCTAATGCTTTGAGTCGGAAGAATTTCGGAACTGTATCTTGCCTTCATATTCAACCTCGCATTATCTCAGACCTCGATAGGATGCATATCGGACTTCATGTTGGCAAGTCAGATGGTTATTTTGCGAGAATGCAGATAGAACCTGACCTCATTTCTCGAGTTAAGGATGCACAGAAGAACGATGGAGAACTATGGGCAATTGTGCAAAATCTTGAGGTGGGTAAGCAATCCGAGTTTCGTATAGATGAACACAGAGTAATTTGGTGTGGCAAGAGACTATATGTGCTAGACGATTCCGCCCTTCGTGAATCATTGTTAGCCGAGGCACATAACTCACCATTTTCTATCCACCAAGGATCTACGAAGATGTATCGAGACTTACGTCAGAACTTTTGGTGGAACGGCATGAAGGAAGATGTTGCCTGATACGTAAGTAAGTGTCTCACTTGCCATCAAGTGAAAATCGAGCATCAGCGAGCTAGTGGGTTATTGCAGCCATTGGATATCCCCGTATGGAAATGGGATGAAATCTCGATGGATTTTGTTACGGTAGTCGACCGACTATCTAAGTCAGCTCACTTCCTACCGATTCAGCAAGGATTTTCGGTCAGCAAGTTGTCTGAAATTTTCCTTCAGGAAATTATTCGACTCCATGGCACACCATCTTTTATTATTTCGGATAGAGATCCAAGATTCACTTCTCGATTTTGGAAATGCTTCCAAGCAGCTTGGGGAACACGATTGAAGTTTAGTACTGCTTTCCACCCGCAGACAGACGGACAATCAGAACGCACGATCCAAACTTTGGAAGACATGCTCCGAGCTTGTGCACTTGAATGGACTGGAAACTGGGATGAATACTTGTGTCTTGTTGAGTTCGCCTACAACAACAATTGGCAAGCAAGTATTGGTATGGCACCTTTTGAGCTCTTGTATGGTCGGAAATGTCGAGCACCGATATGCTGGGAAGAAGTTGGAGAAAGATTATCGAAGGACCTGAGTTAGTCCAGATTACTAATGAGAAGGTCACCATTGCACGAGAGAAATTGAAGGAAGCCCAGAGCCGACAGAAGAGCTATGCAGATCAACATCGACGAGCACTCGAATTCAAAGTTGGTGACCATGTATTTCTGAAGGTATCACCTTGTCGTGGTATCCGTAGATTTGGTATCAAAGGAAAGCTTAGCCCTCGTTTTATTGGTCCGTTCGAAATTCTTGAGAGAGTTGGAGAAGTCTCTTATCGTCTAGCATTACCGCCTCAACTCTCGCATGTTCATAATGTCTTTCATGTGTCCTTGCTAAGAGGATACAATTATCACCCGTTCCACGTCATTAGTTATCCGTTGCATACGATTCATGAGGATCTTTCTTATGAGGAAGAACCTGAAGCTATATTAGACCGTCAGGAAAGGGTTATGCGTAGGAAAGTGATTCCTTTCGTTAAGGTTTTGTGGAAAAACCACACCGAACGAGAAGCAGCCTGGGAAATCAAGGAATCAATGCGTTCTGCATATCCTAGTCTCTTCGAGCCATAGAACCCTTAGTCCAGGTAACTGAAAACCTTGCTTTGTTTGTGTGACGAAATTCCGAACTTTGTGTTTTAACTTATCGTCTGATATCTCTTATATGTGATTAAGTATTTGTGGTAGATATTAGTACCGATAGTTACTCCGTTATTAGTTAACTTTCCGTATGATTTTGTACGAATGATGGAAGGACCATTAGGGCATGGTTGTAGGGTAATTGACAATTATGGTCATGAACATAATTCTGAATTACATGTACAAATGTGCACTTTTGGGATTTCTATCATATATATCAGCGTATTTGTCATGAAACTCTCAAATTGATCTGTATCCTGATCTGCAAATTTCGAGGACGAAATTTCTTTTAAGGGGGTAATAGTTGTAATAACCGAAATATATATATATATATATATATATTATTTCTTATTAAAATTTAGTAATTTAAAATAAGAAATAACAAATAAGTAATCTCATAGCAATAATGATAATAATAAAATATTTGTAACCTTGCAAAGGGGATTCTTGCAAAGTAGAAATACAAAATTGTCAGACAACTTGTTTGGAATTTGGTGGAGGAGAATTATTTGTAAATAAAATATTACTTGCATGAATTATTTTCTGCAAACATTAGTACCGATAGTTACTGCGTTATTAGTTAACTTTCCGTATGATTTTGTACGAATGATGGAAGGACCATTAGGGCATGGTTGTAGGGTAATTGACAATTATGGTCATAAACATAATTGTGAATTACATGTACAAATGTGCACTTTTGGGATTTCTATAATATATATCAGCGTATTTGTCATGAAAATGATCTGTATCCTGATCTGCAAATTTCGAGGACGAAATTTCTTTTAAGGAGGTAATAGTTGTAATAACCGATATATATATATATATATATTTATATTTTATTTCTTATTAAAATTTAGTAGTTTAAAATAAGAAATGACAAATAAGTAATCTCATAGCAATAATGATAATAATAAAATATTTGTAACCTTGCAAGTGGGATTCTTGCAAAGTAGAAATACAAAATTGTGAGACAACTTGTTTGGAATTTGGTGGAGGAGAATTATTTGTGAATAAAATAACTTGCATGAATTATTTTCTGCAAACATTAAAAAATTTTCATGAACGAGAACCTTTGGTTCTCCCCTATAAATTGGGAACCTTGTATGCTTGCAAACCACCCCTCACATTCACTTACAAACTACACCATTTTCCCATCACCTTCTCATAAGAAAAAAAGCCGGTTCCGGTAACCATAACCGAACCGAATACCATATCGACGCCACTTTCATTCACAACTATGTCTACTAAACCATTAAAACATCTCTACTAAACCACGAAAAAAAAACAAACCAACCGAAACCATTTTCGGTGAAGAAATACTAACTCCGGTGATATTTAAGTACTTTCCAACGACGTCTCTCGTAGCCGAAACGTGTTTTTGACCAAGGTAACTATAAACTAAATCTTTATTTTGATACTTGAATGTTAATCTATAATGAAAATGGAACATGGATTTTATTATGAAAATAATAGTTTTACATAAAGTATGATGAAGAAGAAGAAGAACCAGTGAACTAAGTAATAAATAAATAAGGAAGTTGTTTGCTCACAAGGCCTCTGTAGCCGAGTTGGTTTAGCAGCTGGTTTACAACCCAGAGGTCTCAAGTTCGAAACCTGCTGGAAGCCTAAAATATCAGAACTTTATAAAAAAACATCAGGAAATCTATTAAATGCATCCGATTTCTTATATAAAACATCAAATTCATGAATCAAGCATAAATAACTAAGTGGTCCACTGGTTAAGAACTCTAACTTATAACCTAGAGGTCATGGGTTCAAATCTTGCAAGAGGCATTCTTTTTAATACATCAGAATTTTATTTAAACCCACCAGAATTTTGGTTAAAGTCATCAGAATTCAAAATATATAAAAAAAGGGTGGTGTAGTTCAACTGGTTAAGTCTTGGAGATTAGAAACTAAAGGTCTTGGGTTCAAACTGGTGACATTATTTTTATTAGATTTTCTAATTTAAAAACATCAATTTTCTTATTAAATAACTAGATTTTTATAAGATAAATATAAAGGATTAAGTGGCTCACTGGTTAAGTCGTTTAGTTACAACCTATAGGTCACGAGTTCAAGTCTTGTACTAACATTTATTTTTAATTAATGTTTATCTTATTAAACTTATATTTAATGATTATTTACTTATTATATTTTTAGTTACGATTATAAAACTGAGAATAATATCATGTTTAATTAATACACATATGTATTTTTACAAACTAATACAAAACTAATTTATATCAATGACTACTCGAGTAAACTGACATTTTTAACTAAACATGAATTTAACAGACAAAAACGTATATACTTTTATGTACAAACATAACCTTATGAAATATATGAACACAATGTAGGTTCTTACGAACACGTTTTGACAAGTATATATTTTTTTAAGACAACAAATCAAGAAGAAGGTACGGATCCTTAACCCTCTCTCCTTTGTTATCTGGTTCGTTTGCTATAAACCCTTATTTATAATACACACACACACACAATATATATATTAATATATATATATATATATATATATATATATAATATATAATAAACTAAAATTCTAACGTCTTTGAGCCTCGATTCAATTGACCGTCCGTTCATTTCTTACTCCAACTAGAACTATTATGCATCATGCGATACGTTTATGATTATCTTGTGCTCATTATCGCATGCTCTGACACTTATACTATTTGTTAATGTTTGTGCTATATTATTCTTGATTATCTGAGATCTGTTACCCTAAGTCTCTGGCTCCTCCCGTGGCGTACCTAGGTACAAGTGTGGTACATAGCAACTAGGAGGCGTATGGATATATCCTAGGTATGTTTCTGGAGATGGAAGTCGGGAGGCCAACCCGCACTGTCTCATGTGACTGACTTTGTGGCTGTCACCTCTGTTTAGCTTTTGGGTACATCCGTATGATATGATTCAGTTCAGTTCAGTTCTATGTTTTGCTTTGCTGTGTTGTGCTTCTTGACAGTGATATCATTTCAGTTGTTTATTTGTTTGCTATTTGAGCCTATTATTCCGTACTGAGCATTTGGCTCATTCCGTATATTTTATCTCACCACAGGTTCACAAGTTACTATGGGCAGGGTGAAGAGTGAAGAATAAACCATAGGATGCTAACCGAGGATGTTTGTCACCTTTATAAAGCTAATATGTATTTTGGGAACCGAAAGAGAAAACCAAAATGTCCAAAAGAATCTACACAAATCCATAATTGTAAAAATGAATATCGTTGTCAACACAGATTATAGAAGAATTAAATAAACATATTCATATATTAAGAATTAAAATAACATATTCATATATTAAAAAGTTTTTTCCTTTATCTTTACACCAAATTGTAGGCGTTGTTCTTTTTTTCAAAAGTTTACAGGCGATGTCCTTAATCTTCCAAAATCTTGCACGTTATGTCTTTTAGGCCAAACCCAGTTAGATTTTTTGGTTAAATCTAGTCATGTGCATTGCACATGAGAGCATTTTTGTCATTTCACCTTCGTAAGGGCTATTGTGTAAAGAACTTTTGTTTAGGGACCTATTTTGTACAAACCTAAAAATAAAAGGGTTATATAAAAAAAACATCTGCACACGTCTCTCTCAGTCTCTGCCACTTGCCACCACCATCACCATCAACCATCACCATCACCATCACCATCACCATCTGCCACCCACCACCAAAAACCTATCACCACCTTTAAACTGTTGCCACCACCATCAAACACAACCAGTATTTAGAGAACAAACACTGTTTCCCACATACCACCACCACACACCCACACTCACCCGCTCCATCTGCCAACGCCATAACCCACCCGTGCCACCGACGATGGCATAATTAACGTCTAAAGCTTCCGTCTGCAGCAATAACCGACCGATTTTTTCCAGTTCGGTGTCATCTGTTAGGCGTCAATACACACTTTATGAGTAACTTCAACAACATTGATTCTAATTAACTTAGTATTTAGGGGATATCTTACATGTAAAACCTTGAATTACCAGAACTTCCCAAACAGGAAAATCTAATTATCAAACTATCTATCCCAAACACTAAAATCTAATCATTAGATTATCTAACTTCATACAAGCAAGCTTTATTGTTACAGTTGACAAAATCCTAACAATCCAATCAATTTCTGTCTGTCAACTTAAGAAGAAACAGAAGAAAATTGCCAGTTCAAGTGAAAGTAATAGTCAAACACAGGCAAAATTGCCAATTCAAGCTAAACTCCAAAATTCTCCTTAAATCGTTTACTCCGCAGTGCAAATTCAAGTGAAATTAATAGTCAAACACAGGCAAAAGTCAAAATCTTGAAAAGTATAGAATACCTTGAAACAATACTGTACCCATAAAATCCCCAAACATTATGAAGAAAAGAAGACATGCAATTTAATTAATTTATCTTTAATTGCCGCCCACAACCACCTTTCACCCACCACCCAGCACCGCCCCACAACCACCTGTCACCCACCACCCAGCGTCGTCCCACAACCGCCGGTCTGCCGCCCCACGACCACCCTTCACCCGCCACTCAGCGCTGCCCCACAAACACCCACGACCACAACCACCCTTCACCCACCGCCGCCACCAACCCCACCCCACCCCACCACCGGCTTTTGGAGATAGATTGACTGTTGAGATTAGAGAGAGAATTTTAGATGAGAGAGGAGAGAGAGACTTTATATAACCCCTCAATAAAAGTTTTTTACACAATAGCCCTTGGAAAAGTGAAATGATTAAAATGCCCTGCAAGACACATGACTAGATTCAACAAGAAAAATTAATTTGGTTAGGGCTAAATGACATAACATGCAAGATTTTGGAAGGTTAAGGACACCACCTGTAAACTTTTGAAAAAAATGACAACGCCTACAATTTGATGTAAACAAAAGAACAAAACTTGTAATTTACTCTATTTAAACATATGAAACCTAGAATCTCGGTTAATTCAAAAGTCACCCAAAACACAAAACCATTATCACAACATAAAAATAAAAACAAAAAGCAATTTTTTTTACAAAAGAATACTTAACATGAGATCAGACATTTACCTCACAATTTTAGTACTCAAATAATAAATATATAATCTATAATCTATAATGTATATTAAAAAAAAAAACTTTGGCCACTTGGCACACGTTTACACCAGTTATTGAAGATCCATGATCAGACGGTTCTAGACGGAAGTTAGTGCGTAGTATGACCGATTTGGTAGAATGTTATTAAGAAAGGAGTACAAGTAGATTACAGCGCAAGTTATACGTTTATTCATTCATACCGAAATAGTATACATCTTGTCAGGCTGCCAGAGTTCCTGGAGAGAATCTGGCAGCACCTCCCCGTCTGGGAGCGCAAAAACTTAATCACAAATGAACACACCACCTATATATAGACATCCTAAGGTAATTCGTACGAACTAGAACATTGCAATTCGTACGAACTTGGCTTGGTACTTCGTACGAAGTGGTAATTTGTACGAATTAACCCATTTTCACCATTTTAGTTCGTACTTTTAGTCGTGTATTCGTTTCTAACCTATACAATATTCAACACACGTTCTATATAGCCTATTCAAACAATAACAGAACAATTATTGTCACATGTCCTCCCTACATCTTCTAACTTTACAAAATCCCGCTCAAACCAAAACCCTAAACCAAAACACGCGTAGATGGCTCTGTTCCTTCTCCTACAATCTTCTTTCCTTTTGGGAACATAGGTACGTTTTTTTCCTTGACATTTCGTTGTTTCTCCATTTTTCTTTTAATCCATTCACCAGAAAAACTCAGTAAGGTACTACCTCCTCTTTTAATTAAGAACATTGTTTATTTTATCTATTTTCCTTTGATTCTTTCTTTTTTATGATTTAAAATAATCTATCTTCAATGCTTTGTTTGTCTACTCCGTTCTCGCAGATCACTAAAATTACCGCTGATTTCGTTGTCGATTTCATTAGCTAATAGGTACTACTCCATCAGATTCATGATTAATTTATGTTAATTTTGTAATTTTTTTGCTGTAAGATATTAGGGTTTCATTCTAATTTTAGGGTTTTATTCCGATTTCATTTTGTTTTCTCATAGGGTTTTATTCATTAATTCTGAATTTAGGGTTCCATTCTGATGATATTTTGTTATAAGATTTTAGGGAAATATTCACTCTAATCTAACAAAGGAACAAATGGTTAATGCGGTTCATAAAGATTTTTCTTCATAAGTCCCATTTTCTACTGAATTTGTACACCAGGTTTTGTTTTCTCTACCCTCTCTAATTTGAAAATGTCGAAGCTATGATGCATAAGTTGAGCTTGAAATGTTATGATGGAGAGTTGATCATCTGTAGTTAGCATTAACTGTGTATGTGAGGTGTTTGATGGAATGCTTTCATGATTGGGTACGATCTTGGTATGCTCATCTGAAGGGTGCTTTTAGTTGCCTTACCTGATGATTTTCTATAAAGATGTGATTATAGTTGTATTTTGAGGGTAAATCGAAGATCCCGGTAGCATCTTGGCGGGGCAAGATCTAGATGGCATAGTTCTCACTGTGCAACTGTGTGTTTGCAGCCATGGCTTAACCCAGGGTCTTATATGTAATATTCGTTCATCCTTCGATTACATATCTGAGCTTTCAAAGTTCCAATGCACAAACACATTAACATCCGTCGATAACCCTTTTTCTTGGAAGTTGGCATGTGATATCAGTATTGTATCTACCTCTGGGCTATGATGATGTGTTCTATTGTGAAGAAAACTGAGATTTAGTGTTTATTGGTGTGGCATATGAGGTCTTTAACCTCTTAGTGTGCAACCAACGCGAGTAATTTCTATTTCTTTAACATGTCTGAGCCTATACAACTATGCTATTGCTGTGTTTGCAGGTTTGCGGCAATTAAACTGTAGCATGATGATTCCAACCGAAAGCAACCTTCAGATGAGCAAAAAATAGACTCGTGTACTACACGAGGTTAAGTATACAAAATGGAACCTGTGCCTCCCGATAACTTTTCTTTGCCTCTCGATTAAACCCTAATTTTGCAATTTGATGATAATGCCGTCTCTTCTGATCGATTCAATTTGAATGATAATACCGTCTCTTCTGATTGATTTAGCTTAACCCTATAAATCCTAATCTCTTAAGTGTTAATGGTTGTAATCCTATTCAACTGTAATCGGAGGCTTTGGAGCGTTTATCCCAACACAAATGGTAAGATTCAATCTGTTTTATATTAATTCATCAGCCGACACAAAAATCCTATTTTTTTATGCTATGTGTATAATATTCCAAATCAAAATTAAGCATGTCTAACTTCCTAGATTGTTAATCTAATACGAATTACCGTAATTTATTCATAAATTGTGACTAGGATTTTTTATTCTAATTTGCAAATCGTTGCAGATTTGCAGCAACTAGGGTTTTTTATATTTTATGTTTGATTGAACTAAATGCAACTTTTTACACAACTTCTAGGGATCTATGAATTACAGTCATGGTGAATCATGATGGAGGCAAATAGTTGCTAGGAAAGAGCTTCGGCTCTCAAAATGTTATTTAAATCTATAATGAAATAAGTATCTGTTTTCTGGCATAATTTAAAAGTCAAAAGCTGAAGTAGGATGTGACTCATGGATTTATATATGTTTAAAGTCTTTTTTTGTTGATTGGTTCCACAAATACTTGTGACATAGGTGCAGCTAGCATGTGAAATGATGCTCATTGCAAAGCTGTGACTACTTCTATGCCTGTGCCCAAAGGTTTACTGGTTGATCAATTCGACGCAAGGGAAGATTTGGTAATTATGTCTTCATTCATCCCCAGGTAAAGTTTGTTTCAACTCTTTTTATCTATATGAGTGCCACAATTCATGCATCTTTAAATATGATTAAAATTGAGTTTTTGTAATGTGATTATTCTATTAAAACTATGCGAGAGGTATCCGTTATATTAAAAAGGAAGCTATAGAAGGAAAAGAGAAGTTGAACTTGGACCATGTTAAACAGTATGATATATGTTGGTGATCACGAATGTTAAAGCAACACAATGGTTCATGTTCTGGTGTTCGTTGATCATTAAAAGGCATGCACATTTCAGTGATTAGAGGTTTTTTGTTGCAATGTTTATTATTTTTTGATAATCGGAAGGTGTCCGTTTATCATTTTGATGGTTTTTACTTCTCTGGTTGGTTGTTGATGGTTGGAAATTTGGGGAATATTCACATGAATTTGTATGTTGATAATTAACATTAGGGAAGATTGTTTAAATTTATGGTAAATATTATCAATTATCATGAATTTATGAAATTCCACCAAATTGTTTTCATCTAAAACTCGATGAATGGAACAACAAATTCGATCCTTAAATGGATCAAACTGAAAACACATGGTTGGTCGTGTTGGTGACCTGTTAATCCATTCAATTAAGTGGACCAAACCACCAAAATGTTCTAAAATGAATATAAAAAAGTATGTAGTATACAAGCAAGTTCACATTAGTTGTATATGAAACTTCACATTATATCTGAGCCATGGCGGATTTATATTTTTTCGACGGTGTATATATATGAGCCTGATTATTATTTTATTCCGGTTTCAATTTTATTTCGACTTTCTTTGTGTTTTATCAACTGACTCTTTATACTTTATTCTATTAATCTTCATTTTGGTGGGGCTATGATGGTAGCTCTTAGTCATCTTATTTTATTTAGGCAACCTATGGAGCTAATTAATTTTATATATCTTTTATGTTTCCATTTACTCTTATTATAATCTATAATTTCTTTTATCATTACTCTTTTAGTAGTATATCTGCAGTAGCTGCTGGTACAAGAGACGGTTCATTCATCTTTTTATAGGGTACACTTTGACGAAAATGGGTCGTATTATGAACACAAGCTGGCTTGCAGATTGATTAACTGTCCCATTAAGCTACTTGGTAAGTGTGTTTCGATTGAATAAAATTGTCCCATTTCGCTGTCAATATCACATTAGTTGTATACGAAACTTCACATTAAACTGTGAACGTACCAAATTGTTTAAATTGCACATGCTTTTATAAAAATCTCATTTTTTTCTAAATTGCTTTATGATGGAAGTTTCAAGCGTGGGTGACGTGGTTATTTTTTTAATTATTTTTTAAAATTATGTAGTACAAGACTACCACATAAAGGTTTGCCGGTAAGTTTTAACCATTATAGTGTTAATTTGTACATGATAAGTAATCAATTTGACCCTTAAAGTGAAAAGAAGCCTTGTTTATTGTTGAAATGACGGTAATGGAGCGGATATTCATGGCTATTTTGTATGGTCGTTTATGGACAACTACGAATGGGCACATGGGTACAATGTAAGATTTGGGTTGCACTATTTTTACCGTCGACGAGTAAAAAATTAGCTAATAATATGTCGTCCATATTTAGATGGGACGTGTAATGTAAAACCGAAAAATGTCATTCATTATTTAGGCGGGTTAAAATTAGCTAAAAATAATCCAATCATTAGTTTTATAATTGATTATAAATACCCGGGTCTTCATTGTCAATTCACAATACACTTTTTCTTTGCATCTTATAATCCAAGTCAGAGTAAGGCTAAGAGGTTTGGGGCCATGGTTGGTCATGATTTGCCACATAGGATCATTATTCATGCGCTACGCCACCCCCCTCATTAGTGGTTCGCGTGGATTAAACCACGGCAACCGCGACCCTCCCATTTGATGATTTTAAGACAAATAAATTAATAAAATAAAGGGGATAGTGGTTTGGGTCATGACCATAACCTTAGGGTAGTGGGTTTGGATAGTTTAATAGAAATGGATGACATGATGCCTATGTGGAGGGTCATGGCCACACCCTATATCCTAAGGTAAAGGATAACCGTTTTAGAAAATGGTGCTTTAGAAGTCTAGAAATGGTATGGGATTTTAATCTTTACATAATGGGATGATTTGATTGTGACGGTTGAGGTTGATTATGGTGAGGGTTAGTTTTACTAAATTTATCATCTTTTCACTAAATTGTTTAGACCACCTCCGATGGAGGTCTGTCAACCCCACAAACGTATGTGTGTGTCTGTGTGTGGGGGGCGTAGATATGAGTATTTTTACCTACTGCTGATACCGTTCACAATTGATATTGTATCAAACCGATACCAACTAAACAAATTTGGCACCGATGTCGGCACTACTGGCCCAATATGCTACCCGTTTCCATAGCTATCAAAACTTTGTTCAAAAGAGT
Organism: Scalesia atractyloides; assembly: GCA_947069175.1. Classification (NCBI taxonomy): domain Eukaryota; kingdom Viridiplantae; phylum Streptophyta; class Magnoliopsida; order Asterales; family Asteraceae; genus Scalesia; species Scalesia atractyloides. The sequence goes on from CAMTDV010000014.1 coordinate 64,356,278, forward strand.
AAAACCAGTTTCTTTAATAAGGTAATATAAATATAAATACAGATATATATATAAATACATATATGAATGTAAGAAACACAAAATTTTAAAAATATGAACCTTAAATCTCAAAATTTAGTGATTTAGAGTTGTTCTTTTTGTTATCGCAATAATTAGTGTTCTGTAATGATCTCATCCTATATATATATATATATATATATATATATATATATCTTATAACGTATATAAAAAATTACTATATAATTATTTAAAATTTAAAATGAGCAAGTCAATAGAGAGTGACACGTGTCTAAACACGATTTCATTTATTAGTATAGAAGAATGAAATTGTCGCAACCCCGACCCCTACCCGGGAGCGGGAGCCGTGAGAACAGCAGTTAGGTGGTATCAGTGTTTATTAATTTGGCAGCGGAATTAAATAATCAGGATCTTAGTTAGGAAAAAATTCAGAGTTTCAAAACACCAAACTTTTATATCACACAAATGGGATGAAACCCATGTTTTATTCGTAACATCTTTATCGGGATAAACTCTAGTTGCGGAAAATATAAACTTTTATTTAGGTAACTTTATAGCCACTTTCTTTAAGCCTTCAGTGCTCCATAGCTGGCTTCTTAGCTCACATTAAGTTACCTGAAACGCGTTTTAAAATTATTTTATCGGCAAAAATACTGGCGAGTTCATTCCAGTTTATACAATGACACATCATTATACTTCACAGTATTAAGAGCGATTACAATGTTTATATCTACCCAATTGTTCATTCAGTATTTGTCACGTTTGCGGTTACAATGACTGTGGTCATATTACTATTGGCTAACCCGTTTTCCAATAGAAACGCTTGATAAGTAGTGTATACAAAACCCCACATACCGGCAGTAATCATAGAATACAAAGACTTAATCACTGTAAGTATAACTGAAAAACATTTAGGGTTTTACAAAAGCATTTGAGAAAAAGAGAATGACTCACATTGAAAACTTAGGTATTTCTACGGACTTCCTGGTGACAATTCTTGATTACTTTCTTGGGTGTCTATTAAAACATACAATGCACGTGTGTTAGTAAAATAACCCAATCACTTTAGCCATACAACACGAGACGGAACCCCAACGAACTTAGTCGGGCAGAGCCTTGACATGCTTTGGTGGGTCCTAAATCAATCGGGTTGGGTAACGAATTAGTGGTCGAGGGTTAAAATACTTACAACGGGCAGCGTTTCGCAGGTTTAGGGGTTTGGGGGGGGGTGTTGTTTAGAGAAACGGAGATAGAGAGAGTTCTGATCGGAGAAATTCGATCTAACAGGTGCAGGAGCTTCTGTCCCACACAGCTCCATTTATAGGCCAGTTTGGCTTCTCCCGCGCGTCGCGTCAGGATCCGGGGAATTCCCCGCGTGGCGCCTGAGACACCTAGCTAGGGCTAGGTCAGCCCCATAACGAGTATAGGCTTGCCATTTGTCACGAAACGACGACACCTGGTGTCGACCTCCCCCGCGCGTCGCGACAGAGACGCGTGTCTCTGGCGCGTGGCGCCTGGGCTACCCAGGTGGGTCTACTTTGTTTTGCGTGCCGTGTCTCAATTTGCGTGTCCGGTTCTTTGTTTTGGCTCAGTTTGGGGTGTTTTGGAGAGTTGTTACATCCTCCCCACCTTTTTTAAATCTCGTCCTCGAGATTCACTGGTATAGGTGTGGATACTTCCTTTGCATTTCTGACTCTAGCTCCCATGTGTACTCTGGTCCTCTCTTTGAATCCCATTTTACTTTGACCAGATCTAATCTCTTGCGTTATCTTTCTATCTTCAATCTGAATGGGTTTCTCTACAAACTTAAGCTTCTCATTTACCTCTACATCTTGAAGCGATATCACCAATGATTCATCTGCTAAACATTTCTTGAGATCACATACATGAAATACATCATGTATTCCTGCCATTTCCTCTGGCAATTGTAGCTGATAAGCTACTGGCCCTATTCTTTTGATAATTTTAAAAGGTCAAACATACCTTGGGCTTAGTTTTCCTTTCTTACTGAATCTTACAACTCCTTTCCATGGTGAGACTTTTAATAGCACTTTATCTCCAACTTGAAATTCGAAGGGTTTACGTCTGTTTTCTGCATAACTTTTTTGACGATCTCGGGCTGCTTTCAGTCTTTCCTTGACTTGAATGATTTTTCAGTTGTTTCTTGAACAATTTCAGGGCCTGATAGTTGCTTTTCTCCAATTTCCGCCCAACATACTGGTGTTCTACATTTTCGTCCGTAGAGTGCTTCAAAGGGTGATAGTTGCTTTCAGGGCCTGATAGTTGCTTTTCTCCTTTTATTCTTGGTCTTTATTCCTCAACAGGAGATCTCTGATTTGACCTTTGAATTGCAATTTGAAGTTTAGAGATTCCTCATCATCATCATCATCCTTTTCAAGTACCAGATCTAAGAGATCTTGGAGGTCTTCTACACACAACCCATATGCATCCTCCATTTTAATCTTGGTAGCTTTGCCATCAGACTTGAGCAGAGTCAATTTGTGGGAGTTTTTATCAACTTTCCACTTTAGAATTTTTGGGTCTGATGAATTTTTAGGATGGAAAGTTATTATTGAGGTGGGTAGCATTGTTTGATGTGCCATTTGAGATAGATCTTCTGCAAGCTTTTGACTGGTCTCATTAGTATGGAAGTCAATCATATTTTGGATGCCTTCCTTTATGTGCTCAAACACTCTTTTGAATCTTCTACCATATCCATTTGCCTTTTTCTTTGATTCAAGGCCAGAATAGTTAGGGCAGATGTTTCAGATGGTTTTGAAGAGTGTTGGGTCTGTTGAGCTGTATCCTCTGCTAGATACTCTGGCTTCTTTGGCAATGATGGATCTGTTTTCCTTCTTTTCTCAAGCCCTTTGTATGTATCAATCAGTTTAACCCCTGTCCACCTCATGATTTGGTTCTTCGACCCATAATTTGCAGCAATCAACTATTCCTTCATTCTTCTTAACTCTAAGTTCTTTTCAGGCAATTTCTTGTATTTATTCCAATCTGGAGGAGTTGGCTTTTTGAGAGGATCTTTTAGCATCTCTTGCATTCTTTGTACTTCTTCTTCCAACTCTCTCACAGAACAGTCTTTGAATTGTGCCCTTGTAGCCTTATATAACTTGGTTTCCATGATGTGATTGATGTAGTCTTCTTTAAGGCTTTTGTCTTCTCTTTCTGACAGTTGTTTGCTCAAATCTATTGCATAATCTTCTATTCTTCTGACTTCTCAAGAGATATTGCCAGTAATTTTGAATTACTCTGTCAGACTTTCCCTGGGTATCCCTTCTTGTGATATCCTCAGCTTGTTTGACTTTATGCTTCTTGTATTCTTCTAAGTTTCTAGGCTTGGGATAACCTTTCAGGGATGAAAATTCCCTTTTATCTGGATTTTCTTCTGCAAAGAAGGATTTGATTTCTGGCTTGACAGCTTTTAACTCCAGTGGGAATTGAGTACCAAGAGGTATTATAGATTTGAGAAGGAGGAGGTTTGACAACTGCTGTGGTGGACACTGGTTTTGATGACACAAGTATAGGGGAAGTGATGATCTTGTCATCAAGTATAACATTTGTGGTTTTTCTCCTCTTGAACTTGAGATCAGGTGATTGTGGTTGTGGTATTCTTGTGGGTGTGGGTAGAGATATGGTGGAAGTTGGAAATATGACCATAGTAGTGGTTGGATTAACATTTGTCATAACCTCTGCTGTGTCAACAGATGTGACACAACAGTTGTTGCAACATCTGTTGTAATTGGTTTATCAACTGCTTTTGAAGAATGAAGTGCAAGTGTTTTTGAGAGAGCAGAGGATATGGTTGGAATAGCAACTGTCTTAGAAGGAATGGATGTTGATGTTGATTGCCTTGTTTTTCTAACAGGCATCTTCTTTGTTGAGGACCCAACATTTTCTTTTTCTTTTTGCAGGGCTATCTTTTTCTCCACCAATGCTCTGCTCTCAACCATTACCCTTTTCTTTGTATTCTCCTTTTCCTTTGCAAAGATTTTAGCTGTTTCATCAATCCTTTTAGAACCATCTGGCTTAGGGATAACCACTGTTGGACGTGCATCTTTGTCATTGACCTTTAGCACTTCTTTCTTTAAAGGTATCTCCCCCTTTTTGGCATCATCAGTGTTTACCAAGTTTACTGTAGGAGGAGGAGTACTAGTGGTTTGAAGGAGATGAGCCTTGATTGCCTTGATATCTGCAGCTGTATCCATATACCTGGAATCAACCATGTTTCTAATCTCTTGCATCTGATGCTTGTGTTGAAGATCAGCAAAATACTTTGTTGTTGAAACAGAGGATCTAAGACTTGTTTGAGATCAACAGTGGATAGGACAGAGGGTTGGCTCTTTGTAGCTAACAACTGCTTCAGTAAATCCTTGATTTCATCAACAGAGCTTTCAATTTTGGTAATTCTCTCCGTCAAATCCTTGTATTTTAGATCATCACCTAAAGATCATCTGAACTCCTACTAGAAGGTAGTTATATCTATGTTATCATGAACAATAGTCTCAACCCCTGTTTCAAACATAGTTGCCCTTGATATTGGAACTGGGGACTTCCCATTGGAACAGAGGTTACCTTGGTAACCTCAGCAGTGGTTGCCTTCAAAAGAGTCTTATATATGTAACCACTGTCCAATTGAAAACTTGGTAGTTTAGCAATTGTAGTAGCTGCTCTTGTTGAACTATCACCAAGGGTTACATGTAACCCAAGGGATGTATCCTCTTCATTTGCTGATGGGCTAGCAATGATTACAGAAGCAGACCCAGTCACTTGATGGAGTATTTCTCATTGATTGGTTGTTGAGAAGAACTACTTAATGTCTGTTCTAAGTCAATTGCATTCAGCAAAGGCAATATGGTAGGTGGCAGTGATTTTGTTGGTGAAGGTTGAGGTGCAGAAAAAGACAATGCCCTGGGAGAGGGGCTGTGGAAGATGGAACCAAGTGGATCCAGAGCTTCATAATTGGTGTCCCTGTGTTTACAACCTTTTCCTTTTGTGAGGAAAAATGAGGAGTTTCAAAGCCGGTTTGAGATTCTAACATCTGATGTGAAGAAGTAGCAGCATTGTTTTCAGGTGATTTTTGTGTTACCACTGGGTTAACCTCTGGGATCTCATCTTCCAGAGGGCCCTTTTTGGGTTTGGTGGGTTTTCTGGAAACTTTCTTTGGTTTCTTTTTGGAGATTGTTGGTGTGGGTTTCAGGGCAGTGGTTGTAATGCCCTGATCACCAGGAGCAGTGGGCTTAGTAGCAGGAGGTAGAGATTGAACATTTTGTTCTTGTAAAGCTTGCTCAGCCTCCTCTATTTGTGTTTTAGAAACTTTATCCTGATTTGTTATTCTTGTAAAAGTTTCATGAGTTAGGCCGCTTGGTTGTCTAACAACGCCTTGTTTAACATCATTATCAGGTAACTGATTATGAAGATAAACACTCAAGAATCTAGGATGTCTCAGGAAAGATTTTTGTTTTTTAATATTATTAAAATTTGCCACCAAATCATTGAACAGTATCTGAGAAAAATTGAAATCTGATCTAGTTAAAATAGCATAGCCCAGATACTGGATGTTCAATGGTATTTCATTAAAAGCTGTGGACTTTGCTGAGAGACACGATAAGAGAGTATGAAAGATAAATCTCATCTCAGCAGGAAAATTGGGTTTGAAGATTGTCATACCTTTAAGTTGACCAATGTAACCCCTTTCTAGAAATTCGGCATGCATCTCATTTGTAGAGAATGACACAGGATGTGCCATATCATTCAGTTCAAATACTTGGGAAATCGATTGAGGGCTAATCTGCACCAGTGTTTTGCCCACTTTTGATGTTATAGCATAAGGAACATCCTTTTGTGAATGAACCTTTGCGTTTGCCCAAAATTTTCGTAGTGCGTCTTGATAGATAGGGGCTTTGACGGTTAACATATGCAAAAAATTTGATTCTTTCAAGATTTTTATCATTGAATGATATCTTGTGTTTGAATCGGCTTCTTCAAGAATTGCTGTATAATTGTGAGGAGTTTTGATTATGAGGGTGAATGGTGGTGGTTTCGGATTTGATTTCGCTTTTGATTTTCTTTTGGGAGCCATGATTTTAGAGAAAACCGTTTTGAGAATTTTTGAATTCAACATGGTGAAGTGAACCTCTGTTATGGATAAAATAGGGTTTTATACAGGGTTTTGAAAAAGTGATGATGGCGTGTCATCTGATGCAAACAACTGACGAATAACGTTTGTCCACGTGTAACCTCTGATTGAAAATGGAAGACAGTTGTTTTGACAAACACTGTTGAGAATATGGGCAGTGGATATGAACAGTGTTTTAACACTATCAGAGGATACACTTTGACAGTGGATAGACTTTTCTAAACGACCAGTGTTTTGATGTTATCAGTGGTTTGAAATAGACTTTAAGGATTTATTGAAAAATTCAATTTTAAGCTATTTTTACGGATGAATATTTTGATTTTATGAAAACATTTTTATGCTATTTACACATGGATCACCAGAAAAACTGTTTTTAATCCATGTTTAGCATTCCAATCCTAGAGATCAAGCTTTCAAAAGTAGATGTATCCAATGATTTTGTTAGAACATCTGCTAGCTGATCCTTAGTATGGACATGTTGTAAGGAAATCAAACCTTTTTCATAGCAATCCATCACAAAGTGATGTCTGATGTCAATGTGTTTTGTTGTGGAGTGAGAGACAGGATTTTTGATGATATTTTCTGCTGCTTGACTATCAATTTTGAGAGGAGTCTTTAAAACAATGATACCAAAATCCAAAAGTTGATTTTGAAGCCACAGGATTTGTGCAGTGCAACTTGCAGCAGCAATGTATCCTGCCTCAGCAGTGGATGTGGAAACTGCAACTTGCTTTTTACTTTGCCAAGACACTAGGCAATCACTTAGGAATTGGACACCTCCTGATGTGGACTTCCTTGTTGTCTTACATCTAACAAAATCACTATCTAAGTAACCTGAAAGCTTAATATTTCCATTAGCAGGATACCAGATACCAAGTGTGGGAGCACCTTTTATGTACTTGAATATCCTTTTGACAACAATAAGATCAGACTTTCTAGGTAGAGACTGGGATCTGGCACAAACACATGTGGCAAACATGATGTCTGGCCTGGAAGCAGTTAGGTACAATAAGGACCCAATCATACTTCTATAAAGTGTTTGATTAACCAAGTCATCTTTATCAACAATAGTGACCAGCTTTGAAGTTGCCATGGTGTGCTGCAAGGTTTACAATCATTCATATCAAACTTTTTAAGCAGTTCTTTGACATACTTATTTTGATGACCATTGTGCATTTGTTTGACCTGTAAACATGGAAAACATTGCAACTCACCCATTGCACTCATTTCAAACTCTGATGCCATGAGTTTTCTAAACTCTTCACACATGGCAGTGCATGTGGATCCAAAAATGATGTCATCCATGTTGATGCACTATTGTGTTCGTCAGTTGTCGAATAGGCTAGATTGAGCGTGTGTTGAATATTGTATAGATTAGAATTGAACACACGACCAAAATACGGAGTTTTCAGTGTAAAGGGGAACAAGTTCGCTCGAACTTGACATGTGGTAGACAAGTTCGCCCGAACTTGATACTTTTTGACCAAGTTCGCCCGAACTTGGTTAATTTTCAAGAAATTTCATCAAGTTCGCCCGAACTTGACTGAAATTTCATCAAGTTCGCCCGAACTTGTGATGAAGTTCGCTTGAACTGGGTGTTGGCCAACCAAGTTCGCCCGAACTTGACTGGATTTTAAGGAAATTATGTTTACAAGTTCGCCCGAACTTGTTGCTTTAATTTCTTATCCTTTGATACAAGTTCGCCCGAAATTGTTGAAAAGTGATTCTTTCATAAGTTCGCCCGAACTTGTCCAGGAGCCTAAAAAAAATTGGCGATAGAAAAAATTTTTGTTGATCGCATTGATGGGATGAGTGTCCAGAAAAATTTGGCGATAGAAATTTTTTCGGGTTTTCGATGACTGAACGGGCATGTTCGGGGACACCGTCTAGAGCTTCAGAGTACAGATTTGGTGATACGGTCACAAAATTTTGAAGATGACGGGAGAGTCATTGATACCGATGCAGAATGTTGATTATTTGGGTGTCGTGACTAGTAATGGGCCTAAACGTTAAATCCGCATTTGTTAAATACTGAAAGTTCCGGATTTCAGGGGGGATTTCAGTGAAAATTTCAGTATGGTCAGAATTTGCAAAAATGAGGGGAATAGAAAATTTTCAATATTTGAAGATTCCGGCATTTTTGAAATTCGTGACTACTGCAACAGTATCCGGGTGGTTACCGATTGCAGATTAACCGGGAAATGCAGAGGATCGAGATTCATTGGGTATTTCAAATTGATGTCTAGTTTGAAAGCGGGTGGTTACATAACTGATTCTTGAAGGAATTGTTTATCAGATTCTGAGATCGTGGTTGTGGATTGACACCCGAGTCGCGCGTATAGTTTGGAAGCACACACGACTGCCTATCTTTAACTCTGCTTTGCACATGAACTATTGACTGGACTAACCGCCAGGAGATAGGGATGCTCTGTAGTTTCAGTTACCCCTGGTTGTACGCGGTACCATGATTAAAGAAGATGATTTATGGGATCGGATCTTTCGGATAAAGCTATGTATACCAGTTGCTGACAAAAGAGGCTATATATTTGGGATTCTGTGATCACAAGAAGTTCAGATTTTTCAGTTCATGATACAGAGTGATGCTTAAGGGTTAGAGTCCTGATCTCCGGTGAAGGAACAGTTAGCAGGATTAGCAGTTGTTAGTACCAGTGAGGAACTGAGGACGTTCAAAACGTTCAGTGATGATCTTAGGAATTAATGACTAGCTCCGTAGACTAATGGTTTCAAAATTACCAAGGATATCTGATGATAACCTTTGGTAGCCATTATTTTTAGTCTTCAAGCAGATGATTCATTCTTCTCTTTGGACTAACCGTCGTTGGATGATGATGTTTGGTGATTAAGTGGCGCTGGTCTACCGGAGATAGCTATATATCTGGCATTGTGACTGAAGTGGAAGAATGTGATTTGGTCACAGACGTATGTTTCTCCGATTCAATGTATTACCAGATTATCTGTTTTCGATGAAGATTTGTTGATTAAGCAGATTACCGATTTGCTAATCAAATCTTTCTGAAGGGTACTTAACTGCGATTACGGAAATTGGGATTTCGGATTTTCGAGGGTATTCGTTGATATTTGAAGTTTTCCGATGCGGTGATTTGAAGTTTCTATCAATTGCCGGTTGAGTTTTTGATATTTTAGGAGTGTGCGGAATAAACTCTCGATGCACAACGCTTATTCAAAAACTGAACTCGGATGTGGTTATCGTCGAAATAGAGAATTTGCTGCATTGATTAGCTTCGAGTTGATGGTAATTCGGGAAAATTTGTCGGTCAAGTAAATTAGAGGAGTCGGAAACCACGCAACCAAAGATCTGAACTGGAGATTTTAGCAGAATTGAAAGTTGTTAATGCAAACCCGGATCATCAGTTAAGGGGGAATTTGTTGACGCGTCTCGACGACATCGACAGATACCTTGATTGACGTTGCAGAATATTCAAACACGGCCCAAAGTTTTGAAGTTCAAGATCAAGCTTCGACAGTAACGAACAAGGGGGAATCTGTTGATGCACTACTGTGTTCGTCACTTGTCGAATAGGCTAGATTGAGCGTGTGTTGAATATTGTATAGATTAGAATCGAACACACGACCAAAATACGGAGTTTTCAGTGTAAAAGGGAACAAGTTCGCTCGAACTTGACATGTGTAGGTCAAGTTCGCTCGAACTTGACATGTGGCAGACAAGTTCGGCCGAACTTGTCATATGATAGACAAGTTCGCCCGAACTTGACCTCATATGCACATGTCAAGAGAACTTGGATGTTTCCCTATAAATAGGTGGTGTGTGTTCATTTGTCATTTGAGTTTTGCCATCCCTACGGGGAGGTGCTGCCGGATTCTCTCCAGGAACTCCGGCAGCTGGACTTATAAAGATGTATACTCTTTCGGTATTTATGAAGACTTCCGCTGCATTCTGTTTCAACTCCATTCTTAATAACATTCTACCGAAACTGTTATATACATTTTGGCACTAACTTCCGTCTAGAACCGCCTGATCTCGGACCTACAATCCACATAAATTTGGACAAGCATCAAATCTTTTCCTTTCCATTTTAAAACAAGGTTTTATGAATTTTACCCCTTGAAAAACCTATGGATAAGAGAAAAGTGGATAGAGTTTCATACCAGGCTCTTGGTGCTTGTTTAAGACCGTATAGTGCTTTGTTTAACCTGTACACATGATCAGGATAAAATGACATGATCAGGATAAAATGGATCTTTAAATCCAGGAGGTTGGCATACATACACTTCTTCCTTGATTTTTCCATACAGGAATGCACTTTTGATGTCCATTTGAAACACTTTAATGTTGTGGTTAGAAGCAAAAGCTAAGAACAGTCTGATAGCTTCTAACCTTGCTACATGAGCAAAGGTTTCATCATAGTCAATGCCTTCTTCATGTCTGTAGCCTTGAACCACGAGTCTTGCTTTGTTCTTGACAAAAATACCCCTTTCATCTGTTTTGTTCTTGAAGATCCACTTTGTGCCAATTGGACTCACATCCTTAGGCAGTGGTACAAGTTCCCAAACTTGTTGTCTTCTAAACTGAAGGAGCTCCTCTTGCATAGCCTCTACCCAACTATTGTCTTTCAGTGCTTCTTGGTACTTGACAGGTTGGATGAGTGATAGAAAGCCAGCAAAGAGGTAAATGTTTTAGGATTGGCTTCTTGTGAGCACTCCCTCATTTATGTTGCCAATAACTTGATCCAATGGATGACTTTTGAGGAAGACCAAATCACCTTGATATGGAACAAGTGCATTTTGAGGTGAAGCTTGCAAATTTGTATCATCTGAGCTAACCTCTGTTGGTGAATTTGATGGTCCAGCCTCTGATTGGAATGGAGGTGGTGGTATGGGTGGTATAGTAGTGGATGTTTGTTGATTTTATCCAGATTTGATGGATTTTTACCAACAGTGTTTTGGTTGTGAGAGCAGGCAGAGGATTGAGAATTAACCACTGTTGAACCAGCAGAGCTTTCACCATTGTTACTAATATCTGCTCCTTTGCTTGAAGGATATATCTTGAAATTTGGAAGAATGCAACCATATCCTTGCTCTTGTGGTGATGACTGTGATGTACCTACAGTGTTAGTCTTGACAGACACATCTTCAAATGTAAATTTATCTAGATCAAACAATTCAGCAGGATTTGCTGGGATTTTCAAAGATGAAAGTTCATTGAACTTTACATTCAAAGTTTCTTCAACACACTTGGTCCTAGAATTAGAAACTCTGTAGGCTTTGGTAGTGGTTGAGTATCCCAGAAAATAACCACAGTCAACTTTGGCTGCAAACTTAGAGATAGAATCTTTTAAGTTCAAAATGAAACAAGGACAGCCAAAAACTTTGAAATATGAGATCAGAGGTTTGATTTTATAAAGCAGTTCATAAGCAGTCTTTTGATGCCTAGGGTTAATCAAAACTCTGTTCTGAATATAATAAGCAGTGTTTACAGCCACTGCCAAAAAAGACAAAGGTAAACCTGAGTCTGCTAGCATGGTTCTTGCAGATTCAACAATAGTTCGATTTTTCCTTTCAACTACCCCATTTTGTTCTGGATTTCTTGGCACACTAAATTGCCTAGCAATCCCTTTTGACTCACAGAAGGCATCTAACTCCTTATTTTTAAACTCTGTCCCATTATCACTCCTAAAATTTTTTTACAGGAAGGTCATATTGCTTTTCAACTTTTTTGACAAAATTTTGTAATATACCAACTATTTCATCTTTGGAGTGTAAAAATAAAGTCCATGTAAACCTTGAAAAATCATCAACAATGACTAAACAAAATCTTTTCTTCATTAAACTCATGATTTTTACAGGGCTAAACAAATCCATGTGCAGCAATTGCAAACACTGGGTTGTTTTGGACTCTTGAATTGACTTGTAAGAACTTTTATGTTGTTTACCTTTTAAACGGGAAAGACAATGTTCTTCACAAGTAAATTGTTTATGTGGTAAACCTCTAACAAGACAATTTTTGGAGAGTGTGGTGATTGTCTTTAGATTTGTATGCCCAAGTCTTTTATGCCATAATTCTGTCTTTTTGCTTGAAGCAACTGAGAACAGGCATGCATTAGACATAGGGTTATCTTTTAACATATCAACCACATACACATTGCCACTCCTATGAGCAACAAGTTGTGCTTTGCTCTTAGCAATAATCTGATCAATCTTTTTAACAACCTCTGGTCCTACAATTTGACAAGTTTTCTTTGTAAAGAAGGAACCATATCCTTTATCACTCATTTGAGAGACACTCAGAATATTGAGTTATAGATTGTCAATTAAATTAACATTTCAAATTTGAGATTCCCAGCCTGAACACACCCTGAACCCAACACCTTCCCTTGTGAATTGTTACGAAAAGATATATCACCCCCTCCATGAGCTAAGAAGTCTTTAAGAAGGGCTCTACATCCTGTCATGTTCCTGGAGCCACCACTATCTACATACCATAAACTATCAAGGCAAGTAGAAGCTCCCTGCACACAAGTAAACAATTAGTTCAGATGAGATTCCAAAGCTAGAGTGGCTTTGGATGGGTTCACAGATTGTCCATTCTCAAATCCAGGAGTACGGCCAGTGGTTTGAGTTTGCCTTTGTATCCACTGTTGTGAACCAGTTCCTGTCAGATGTTGGTAACCATGAGGATATCTATTCACTTTGGGCTTTGAAGGTTTTTTGTAACCTTCATAGCTCATAGGAACCTTTTGATAAGTTGGTTGTCCATGTCCTCTTGGATACCTGTTGGCAGGTGGAGCATCTGTCACTTGTACCTCTCTGGGAACAGAGGTTTTGATCAATGCTTTTGTGACAGATGTTTCAACAAGTTCAAAAGTCTGCTTAGATTTATTTCTAGCAGAGCTTGAACTTTCTTTCTTAAGAGCTTTTGCTTTGATCTCTTTTACCTTTTGATCATAGGTTTGAAGATAAGCACACTCATGAGTTAGATGATTTGTTTTCCCACAGATAAAACATTTTGAATCATTTATGATTACATGTGTTCTGTCTATGTCATATGCTTTTAAAAGAAAACAGTTTTCAGCTACATGGTTTCTTTTGTTGCAGAATTCACAAAAAAAGATGTTCGATTTTTTTTTCTTTTTATCTGATTTCTTCTCAGCAGATGTTGTAACCTCTGCTGGAAGATCTTTGATAGGAATGATTCTTGCCTTTGGTGCCTTGACACCTTCAAGAGTTGAGAAGTCCATTGGCTTGAAATTTTCAAGAATATCACATTCATATGACCATGTGGGTTTGAATTGGTATTTATCAATTTCTTTAAAAGTTGAAGATCCTTCATGTTTTTCAAGAGAAATTTTGTTACCTTTTTTATCAGTGATTTTTATCTCATTCCCAGCCAAATTTATTGGAACTACTTCAACCTTTCCCGAATCAATTTTTGTAACATTTTCTTTGGCTTCTTCTTCAGTTACAAAACCAATGCCAATTTTTATGTTACTCTTGATCTGTTTATCTAGCATAATTTCAAAACCTTTTGAAGATTCTACCCATTTTTCACATGTGATCTGGGTATCCTCTTACTCCTTTTTGCAAACTTGGTATTTATCTACCATAGTTTAGAGTTGGTCCTTGGTTATGCTAGCTTCATGCTTTAGGCTACTTATCTCAGAATCTTTTGAAAATAATTTTGATTTCAACTCTTTGATAAGTTTTTCAAAACTAAGTTCATTATCTAACATTTTGTTTCTAAGGTTTTCATTCACCTGTTTGATGTTAGCAAAAGCTATTATACATTTTTCAGAACAGAGATCCTTTAGGATCTGAGGTGATACCTTGGAAGGAGCCACAAGAGCACAATCACACTCTTCTTCACACACATCAGCATCCCATGGGTCAGATAGAGAGATTTTTTCTTCATCAACAGTGTTTTGATCACCCACTGGTGTAACTACTGCTTCATCACAACTTTGAACTTCATCAGACTTTGACCCTCGTTCCTCAGACTCTACACCTTCAACTATAGTTTCTGGTGTGCGTTGAGCGTACTATAATTTTTTGTTTTTATTTTAAGTTCATTTTACGCATTAGTCAAGTTTTAAATTTATAAAACACGATATTATACTAACACTAAACACACACTTGGGCAAGTGCACCCATCGTGAGCGTAGTATAGCGTTATTAAGATGCCGAGATCGTCCAAGGACACAAGAGCTTTTACTACCGGTTCATCGTCAACGTCTAATCAATCTAAATTTTTGATAAAAGTTTCAAATATAAAAAATAAAAATAAAATAAAAATAAAAATAAGAAGATAAATAAAATAAAAAGAAAAGATAGACAAGATAGAATCACTTGGATCCAACTTATCTTTAATGTATCCTTTGATGATTTTCGCACTTTCGGTCTTTTTAAGAGATTATCTTAGTTATAGTAGTAGGCACCTCTTTTGAAGGTGACGTTACCCTCAACCCAGTGGTTTGAGTCAGCAGGGATACAATCCCAAAGGGTCGGAATATTGGAAGACAATTAAGTAAGTTATTGATGCGAAAAGTGGTAGGCCCATATTTTGAAGGTGACGTTACCCTCGGCTAAGTGGTTTGAGTCAGCAAGGATAAAATCCCAAGTAGCTGGTTTAAAATATTAATAGTAGTTTACTTATGAGGGGTTCAACCCGTTCGCAAACCCGCCATCCAATACCTTTAGGGTATTGAAGGACGTCCTAATAAGCTCGAACCAAGTCCTCGCATGATCTATACACTGAACGAGACAATAATTTTACCAAACCACCCTTCTAACCCCCTACCAGGTTAGTTAACGCGCTTTATATAGACCGTAAAGACACGAATGAGAAAATCAATGACATCATGAAGAAATGGTAGGAAAATTCACTTTCAACATAAGAAACTAGTTATTAAAGTCATTAATACAAAAAAAAAAGTGCCGAAAGATTAAAAATTAAAAGTAATACATTAAAGACTTGTCTTCACCAAGTGATGTAAGAGATTAGCCAAACATGGCACTTGATTGACAAAAACCCTTACAATCAATCTTGTATCCCGAGACTACTACACACTCTAAAGATGAAAGATGGGTGATGGTGGTGGGTGTTGGTGTTGTAGTGGTGGTGGAGTGGTGGCAAAGTTAGAGAGAAGTGGTTTGCCAAGGGATGCCTTTGAAGGGAACCAAGCACCCCAATTTATAGTCAAACAGAGGCCCGGCCACGGCCCCGTGTCCAGTGGGCACGGCCAGTGGTCATCATCCTTCTCTTTCTTCATTAATTGCATCTGACAGCAGAGGGCCCAACACGACCCTGTGGCCTCTGGGCACGGCCCCGTGGTCAACTGTTCGCTGTACTATTTGGATCCTGCAAATCTTATAGTTGACCACGCCCCATGTTGGCCTGGGCACGGCCCCGTGGTGGGCGTAGAAGTTTCTGTAGGTTTTGTCTTGAAGTCTAGGGTCTGACCACGCCCTGTGTTGGATGGACACGGCCCGTGGTCGTCTTCTGTAACCTTGTTTTTGTCTTTTAGGGTGTTGCTGAGGGGTCGGGCATGGTTCGTTATTCATTCTTTTCGTATTTATGTTGGTTTTGGCTGCTTATTTGCTTCTTTCGTTCTTTTATGATCTTTTTATCCTCAAAATACAAAATGAACAAAGAAACGTGCTTTTTCCAATATTAGTACTAAAAAGGGTTAGTTTTATGCCTCATTGATGTAATTTATATGTTGCATTTTGCATACATCAGTTTCTAAGGCCATTAAACAGATATTTTCATTTTCAAAATCATTTTTAGCCATTAGAGCAAAGTTTTCATAAGATAAATCCTCAGGCAAACTACTTCAATCAACAAAGCCTTGTGTAAAGAAGCTCTGTTGGTTCCCTTCTGCCGGAGCAGTAGTTTTATGCTTTTTTTTATCCTCAAAATAAAAAAGGAACAAAGAAACGTGCTTTTTCCAACATTAGTACTAAAAAGGGTTAGTTTTTTGCCTCATTTGATGTAGTTCATATGTTGCATTTTGCACACATTAAATATCCCCACACTTGAATCTTTGCTTGTCCTCAAGAAATACTCTTTAAATATGGCTTACACACCCAAATGGAATAGGTAGAGAAGAAGTTTTGTGGTTTGTCTTTGAGTGTCGGGAATCCAAGATCTCTATTTAAATTTTGTTTTTACTTCATTTACAATCCTGTTCGTCATGATTTATTTAGAACGGTTTTTTAAGAAAATTATTTATTTGGGAATAACATGCCTCCTTAAAATTCTATTTATATACAAGTTCACGTACCTCACAAGAGATCACTCAACACTCCGCCGAAGATGTATTTTTGTGATATTGCTCGATTCCGATTTGGAACTTATTTCTACCATATGCTTGCCAAGCGATCAAACCTTCTCCTTTTTAACTATAAACCTTTGCGAGTATCAAGAGGACTTTGAAAGGGTTAGGCTTGGGCTAAGGGTAAGTGATTTTTGGGTTAGCGGTTAGTAAAACGGCGAAAGGCGTAAAAAGCGTCGACTATCGTAAAAATTATTTATTTCTTTAAACAAATCATTTTCAAACAAGTTTTTTTTGAAAGAGATATGGTTTTTTTTCATATATATAACCGGAGCTTTTACTAAAATAAATGGGTTTGAAATAAAAAAGGGTTTTGGTGGATAATGGATGTTTTGTTTTGCGGGTTTGAAATGAAAAAAGGTTTAGGCTCAAAAGGGGTTAACTAGGGGATTTTGGTAATGGGTAAAAAGAAAAGAAAATAATGGTTTTGAATGAAAAATGGGTTAGTCCTAGTGCCTCCATCATTTACTTACTTGGGTTTATGTTGGATAGGATTTGGAATGTATCTTCTTGGCAAGTTCTAGAGTCGTAAGAACCAAGCGGCTATTCACACAAGAAACGAAGATGAGTATTTAGTTTAAAGATGAATGTATGCTCGATAAAGGCTCAAAGGTCACTTATTGTGGGAATGGGTTTGTAATGTGATCAAGTATATATAATCAAATTTTAAAAAGATTTATCATGCCCCTTTTTATATAATTTTTCTTATTTTGTTCTTTTTATCACAACGCTATCGGTTGTAAATTTGTAAAAACATAACTTTTTAGAACTTGTTATTCCCAAATTAAACCAAGACAAGTAAGAAAATGAAAAATTTTGAAAAAGATTCGGGGTGATTAGCGGTTCCAATAGAGTTTTGTGTAAGGCTTGTTATTAGGACTTGCTAGATTCAAAGTGTTAGTTTCCTCCCCCCACTTAAATTACACATTGTCCTCAATGTGTCCAAAAATAAAATTTTCGGTTGATTCGAATGCGTAAAAGCGTGTTAAAAAACAAATTTTTATGTTACTGGGCATCTGGGCACGGGCCCGTGTTGACTGAGCACGGCCTCGTGGTCATATTGCCAGTATCAAGAACTTACAGAAGGCTACCCACGGGGCGTGCCTAATGGACACGTCCCATGGTTAGAGGCTAGAAGTCAAACAACAGCTTTTTAGGGTATGGGCACGGGTCGTGTTTAGTGAACACGGCCCCGTGGTGGCAGTCTGCAATTGCTGAATCTCAAGTTTCTGGTTTTTGCGTCTGGTATCCGGTCTCGTTTAGCACTGATTTTCAGTGCACTTGGACCTCCTGTACCTGTTTTAGCAATGTCACACCACACAAAGCATACTACAATACCAAATCCTAATTTACAAGTGTTTATCATCCATCATCACCACAAACAAAGAAAAATAAAATGCGGAAAAGAAAAAGTTGTTCGAAAGAGTAAATTGTTCAAACCACGGCACGAAGGCCGGTCAAATTGTTCAAAAGGTAGAGAGATTAACTTGATACTGCATTCGTCACCCATCACCTCACCGCCATTGTCACCACTCAGTCCATGTCCTCATCCTCATCGTCCTCTTCACCATGATACGCCATGTGCTCCCGGATATATGTGATGTCTCCTTGCATAGCATTGATGGAACGTTCCACCACTCCAACCTGGGTGTTGACGTTGCTGGCCATGTTATACGCATTGCGGGTGCATAAGAGGTTTTCCTGCAAAAGGTCAGTTAAACTTTGAAAATTAGGAAACCCGCCTCCTTGAGAGGAGGAACCCGTCTGGTAGCCATGGTATTGAGGAGGAGGACGGTTAGGGTCGTCAGCAAGGGCTAGGACTTCTTCTGGGCCCCATGTATTTCCTTCAGCATTCCGGAAGTGGATAGTCCCATCACCCATGCCTTGGATGAACCCCACGGATCGGCATAGGTCGACATCAACCTTCTTGGACTTTGCACCTTGAGTAAGTGACTTTGGAACACGATGGACATAGTTTTTGAATAGCTTGTAGATCCATCCCCCAAAGAAGATCGGTGTGGGTGGATTAGCCAATTGGTTTAGGTGCATGTTCTTAAGGAATATGTAGGTGACATCGAGTGGTTTACGGGTGTGGACGCAGTGGAGGCATGTGAGGTCACGAAGGCTTACCACTCCCGAGCTATCTCGCCGTTGATTCAGTGAGTTGCTTAAGACCCGGTGGATGTATCGGTAGAGCGGGTCTCGCAACTGAGAGCTTTTGGTGATGCTTGGGTTGTATGCTCCTTCTCGAATTTCGGACCATGATGTTTGCCTCATATTGACCGGGATTTCACAGAGACCACCCGTGACATGCTCATCAGCTGATTCATCCTTGGTGTACAACCCGATTTAACACCAAACTGGGTCATGGAGATGTAGAGAAGTTGCCCGACACATCCGAACTGAACAACATCGGAATCAAACGGGTCTGCCTTGGTGTCGAACTTGAAGGTGCTATAGAACTCCATGTTATACTTGTAGATGGAGTGGAGCTTCTTGCCAAGAGCGGCTTGAAGTGGGCCTGTGACCAGCATATCATATCGACCTCTTTGACCCACGGCGTCCAGGGTTTCGTAACATGTTTGTCTTGGTCCTTCTTCTGGCCTCGTTTGAAGCACTTCAAAGCGGTTTTGGTACTCCCACTCTGATGTCTTAAACTTCAGAAACTTGTTTGCCATTGCTGCATGAGAGAACCAATGTACAATCAGTGTGTTACGAATTAAATTTACGGGAAAAACTGAAAATAGAGAGTTGAACACGGCCCCGTGGGGGCTGACCACGGCCCCGTGGTCATATCTTCTACCTGGCCACTCCCCATGGTGGCTGACCATGGCCCCGGGGTCAGGCCACTGTTACTGCAAAACTTCATTTTTCAACCCGGTTTCGAAAAGTTGAAATTTTTTGGTTGAGTAGGGCCGGTTTTTCCTGAAAATGAAACCCCAAGTCCCGTTTTCCCAAAAACAACCTGTTTACCCTATCAATTTTAACTTTTTAGGTTCAAAAACAAGGGTTTGTGACTTACACTTGAAATCATGTGTTTTGGTGATCATTGTGGTTGATTTATTCTTTACAACATGAATATATACTACTAATACTAGATTTATACAGAAATTTGAGGATTAATTAGGTTCTAGTTCAAGAACCCTAGATTTTCCCCCAATTTTCTTGATGTTATTCTACATGCAAATCGTTAAACTATCTAGAAAAAGTGTAAGAATCATACCTCGCGGACGTTAACGAAGAGAAAACGTGAAATAGGACAGAAAATCGCTGGTGAACCAGAGAGTTTTCGGGAAACAGGTCGTGGTGGAATGAAGAACAGTTAAGAGAAATGGTTTATATCTGTCTGTATGCCGAACACGGCCCCGTGGTCAGGCCATATTATTTTTTTTCACTTTAGGAAAATTCGTGTGATCAGCGACTGTTTTCCCGAGAAAGGGTTCCCAAGTTATCTTACCTTTCGAAGTTCTCCCGATGTTTACTACCTACGAGTCATAACGTTAATTTACATATATGTATATATATACACATACCTTTGTTTAATCATACCTTGCTTGTTTGAAGAGAAATTTCTTCTCCTCATCCTCAACGAATCCTTGGTAGAGTTTAAGCCTTTGTCCGTTTGTAACATTCGTCGAAAAACGGGTTTCAAAACCCGCTTCGTTTATCAATCAAATAATCAGTTATAAGTTTCGTTGCGTATTTATGGTTCATATTAATTTTAAACAATACGTAATTAATAAATATATTAGAATTTAAAAATCATAATTTATAATTAATAATAAATAGTGAATAAAAAATAAACTGGAGACGCCGGGTTTCGAACCCGGGTCACCCACAAACACAAACACAAACATAAACACACAACACACCGCTCCGCCACACACTTTGTTTGTGATAAACACTAGAACAAATAACATATATAATAAAACCGAAAGTCAAATCCGGTAATCAACGCGCCATAACTCGCAATCACCGGAAAATCAGGCATTTCGCGAATTTGGCTGTTTCTCCTTTGACCAAAACGGATGAATTGATTTTGACGTCGGTTATAACCGTTGCCGGCAATCAATTTCGGTCATAACCGTCGGAAATCCTAAATCGCGAATCAAGACTCAATTCAAACCCAATTCAGCCTGTTTCCACTATAAATACCCACTTGAATCACTCTGAAAATCCTTTCGCTCAGAACCACGTTCGTTTCCGAAGCTTTATTCATTTCAAAACACGTCGCCGGAGATTTTTTCATTCGCTGGACTTTCACCGGAAAACCGAGGCTTTACTTCTAATCGGTATAATTCTTGACTCTTTTGTTTGTAATCCATTATTCGGCATGTGTTAAGCCTAATCATTCAACCAGAATCTGTCTCAGACAACGTCGCCGGAAATCCCCGCACTCACCGGAATATCACTGAAAAACCGAAGCCTCACTGTCGATCGGTATAATCATCTGAACCCTCTTGATATCTCTTGCTTAGTAACTTAATTGCATAACACAATGATCTAAACTGTTAAACAATTCACTCAGCCGAAAGTCACAAATCAGAGCCGACGACTCTTGCCGAAAATCTGAAGAAAACGCTCTGTTTTGGTACATCTTATTCCTTAATTTCCTTTTCTATTTCAATTCCATCAATTATAAGTGTTATCGACAATTAAACAAACAGTCGGATTTCACTGATTCTGTGTTCTTGTAAACGAAGAAGCCGAAGTTGAGTAGTATATTAATGTAATAAAAATCATGTATTTAACCGGGTTAGACACACAGTCCAGCGGTGGACTGTGTGCAAATATAACACGCACGTCCCGAGTTCGAATCGCACACGTTACCGACTTTCAGAAATAAAACCAACATTTTTAGAACCGAATCAGATCAAGTCACATAATGTTTATAAAAGGAATATAATTCAGTAGATAAGCAGATTAGACACATAGCCCAACTGGTTGGGCTGTGCGCACTCGAACCAAAGGACCCGAGTTCGACTCCGGGTCTCTGCAACCGGTTCGGCCATATAAGTCATTTTTAATAAAAACCAAATAAGTTAAAGATTAATTAGAATATATATATAATTAAAACAGAGAATATTTCGGGTTAGACACGTAGCTCAGTTGGTAGAGCTGCGTGTACGTATACGAGAGGTCCCGAGTTCGAACCTCACTCAGCGCATCAAAAAAACACAGTCTGACCGGTCAAGACCCGGTCAACGGTCAACGGTCAAAAAGTCAACTTTTTATTTCTTTTTATTTATTTATTTAATTTGAAAATTATTTAAAAATACTTAAAAATAAGATTATTAAGGTTAGAAAATTTCCTTAAACTCACAAAAATAAATCTAAAAATCCCATTTAAGAGCACTAATTAAAAATATTAATCTCAAATAAAATTGATTTATTTATCGAATAATTTTGTTATTATCTAGGCTAGTTTTCCCTCGTCGAGTGAATCCTAAATTCGTGCGCATCCAACGTCATCAAAGAACGCACCAAATGTGAGTGAATATCTATCAATTCTCCGTTTTAATCATGTATTGGGGTGTATCATGTGTCGTATAATTCTTTTATTATATATATAAACACTTGTGCATACATCATATCTGTGATCAAATGTGTATCAAATGTGTCAATTGTTGTGTGAATCATATGTAGATTGGATTTATCATTTTCAGTGCACGCATTTCATTAGGCCCATCAGTTCCCCGTGGGAGACGGGTTGAGCATCAGGTGCTCATAAGATCGGCTCCGTTTGATTGAGCCTTGATCTCACATTCATCATCATTCATATCATATACTCATCCAAAGTGGTTTGTCTTTGTTTATTTATATATGTTTGCTCACATGTGATTATTGTACAAATTTTCCTTATTAAATAAAACAAGAAATTAGAAACAATGTTTTATCACGGTTCACTCGTCAACTTTTGTTGACCCAAATATCCCTCGTTTTACACATGATACATGTGATCCAGCTGAGACAAGAAACACATAGGAAGGCCTAGAAGAATAAACAAGTTTAAGCTTTGGAATAATTATATAGTTTCATTATCTTGTAATTGTATGGATTTTGTTTTGAATATTTAAGTTGTAATTTGAATATAATAAATATGAAACATTTTAGTAAACATCATGAGCTTTGGTGATAACCCAATTATGCCCCGACTTTTATTCCGCTGCGGGTCGGGGTGTGACAGATTGGTATCAGAGCCATGACTATAGGGATATAGGATAGGTTATTAGACCCTTAGAGCCTATACTATAGTTGATTAAAATTTTAAATTGTTTATGCATTACATATAAAATTCATGATGTTTATATGCTTTATGTTTATTTTTACACTCAATGTTATGCAAGCATGCTCACAAATACATGTTATTATACAATGCTCATCATGAATCATATCCTCATAACATATCATATCCATGAGAGCACACACCTCACGATTACCATGATTTTTGCAATGATTTTTGTATTTTCAAATCACATCAAAGTGAGTTCTCATTCGGGCATGTAGTAACTGGAAGGGTACGAGTACCGGTAGTCGGAACGTCCTGTCTAGGCTTGGCATTCGTATAAATCCAAAATAAAGGACCAGTTTGCCTACCTGGGGACTAACGATGAGAGTACAAAGGACATATTAGGCCAAAGCATGCTATACCAAACGTCGTGTGAGCTAACCCCACTTTGAGTTGTCATTGTGTCTACACCTGGACACCCTCCTACCATACATCTCGCAATTATATTTTCCGAATTTCATTCGGGTGGTGCGAGTGTTAATCCGCCAACACTAATGTGAATCCTACCAAGCCCAATAGTCATGGGGGCCCACATGACTACACAGGCGATGGTATGGGGGACATTGGAGGCCCAAACATGAGCAAACCCAAGACATCCTATGGATGTAGTTGAATTATTGTCAGTTATGTTATTTTTCATTCTTTTTACGACACATGACACCTAGAAGCTTCTTAAACTCACAATCTTCCTATGTATGTTCCTGTAGATGTCGGCTAGGCAACTACGTGGAGGTAGAAAGTCAGGAAGATCAAATGAACGCTTGGCCACACAAATTGCTAAACAAATGGCCGCAATGCTTCCTGACATCGTAATTCAAGTACAACAAGCTCTCACCGCAAATCCCATCAACCCTCCCAATCAAGAAGACCAGAGCGTCGCCAACCCTCCTTCCAAAAAGTGCTCCTACAAACACTTCAAATCTTGCGATCCCCCAAAGTACGAAGGGACCGAAGGTGTTACTGCCCTCCTTCACTGGTTTGAAGAAATGGAGAACACTTTCCTCAATTGCGATTGTCCCGAGGATCATAAGGTACGTTATGCAACTGGAAGACTGTTTGGGGTAGCCCTTACCTGGTGGAACACGGAAAAAGGTAAGCGAGGAGTCGAAGATGCCATGGCATTAACATGGGAAGAGTTAAGGGAACTCATGACAAGACGCTTCTGTCCAAGAAGCGAAATCAAAAGGCTGGAAGACGAATTCCACTCACTAAAACAAAAGGAAGGAGATCACACTTCCTATAACAAGAGATTTCTCGAGCTAAATCAGATGATCCCTAATTTGTTCACCCCCGTGTACCGCTTGGTTGAACATTACATTCGAGGTCTTCCCTCGAAAATTCAAGACTCGGTCTTAAGCACTTCGCCTGCAACACTTGAAGCCGCGATGGAGTTAGCTACAGAACTCACTGAGAATCGCATTCGAAACTGCAAATTCAAAGATGAAAAGAAGAAAGCACCCATAGAGACCTCAACTACAAACCACCCAGTCTCATCCTCAAGGTTTGCTGGTAAGAGGAAACGTAATGGCAAGAATTTTACTGTCACCCAAACCAACCCTCCTATCACTGCTGCACCAATCACTCAAATTACTCCCTCAGCTGCACCATTTAAAAAGCCATACACCGGCCCACACCCAAAATGCAACCGTTGTCAATACCATCACCCTCCCGAAGCTCTTTGCCAACATTGCACAAGCTGTGACCGTGCAGGTCACACCATCCAAACCTGTCGCACTCTTCAACGAATGAACCACAATCAACCCCCAACCCAAACCCACCATCAGATAGTGGGTCAAGCCCAACAACCTTTACTTCTACCACCTGTACCACACGCAGCGCAAACTTACTACCAACCCAACTACCCCATGATGCAACCCATGCGAGCTTGTTACAACTGTGGGGACCCAAACCACTTCAGGAACACTTGTCTACGCTTGGTGAACTTCATCCATGCCCAAGCTCAAGCGAACCCAGTAAACCAAGCGAACCAAGCTCCTCCACCTGCCAGAGGAAGAGCTTTCAACATCAATGCCAACCAAGCTAGGGCTTACAACAACGTGGTCAACGGTACGTTTCTCATCAATGGTAGTTATGCATCCGTGTTATTCGATACTGGCGCGGATAAGAGTTTTGTGTCCTTAGAATTTGAACCTATCCTCAACCAAACTCGTGTTATCTCATGGAATCTCTAACGGTGGAAGTTGCTGACGGAAAACCCGTTTCATTAAATTCTATTATACGCGATTGTACCCTCACTCTAAACGATCACGATTTTCTAGTTGACCTCATTCCTATGAAGTTGGGAAGTTTCGATGTTATAATCGGTATGGACTGGCTCAGCCAGCATCACGCTGAAGTAGTGTGCCGCGAAAAGTTCATTCGCATTCCTCTTGCAGACGGTCAGACCCTACGTATTTTTGGGAAACCCCTTCGAAAGGACTCAAATTAATGTCCTGCCTTCAAGCCCGAAGATATCTCCGCAAGAACTATGTCGCATTCCTAACTCACGTCGTCAAGAAGGGAAACAAGGAGAAGAAACTCGAAGATATCCCAGGTGTGAAAGAATTCCCACAAGTCTTTCACGACGACATTTCAGGACTCCCTCCTGTGAGAAAAGTCGAATTCCGCATCGATCTTGTACCTGGCGCTACACCAGTCGCAAAATCTCCTTATAGGTTAGCCCCATCCGAAATGCAAGAGCTGGCCAGCCAACTGCAAGAGCTGACTGACAAAGGATTCATACGTCCTAGCTCCTCGCCTTGGGGTGCACCTGTTCTTTTTGTGAAGAAGAAAGATGGAACGTTTCGCATGTGCATTGATTATAGAGAACTCAACAAGCTAACGGTTAAAAATCGCTATCCACTACCTCGCATCGATGACCTCCTAGACCAACTTCAAGGCGCCACCTGTTTTTCAAAAATCGACCTTCGTTCTGGTTATCATCAGCTCAGAGTACATGAAGAAGATATCCCAAAGACCGCCTTCCGGACTCGTTATGGTCATTACGAATTCATGGTCATGCCATTCGGTTTAACCAACGCCCCCACTGTCTTCATGGATCTAATGAATAGGGTATGCAAACCCTACCTCGACCGTTTCGTCATAGTCTTCATCGACGATATTCTTATCTACTCCAAGTCTAAATTCGATCATGAGCGACACCTTCGACTCATCCTTATACTTTTAAGGACCGAAAAGCTCTACGCTAAGTTCTCAAAATGCGAATTCTGGTTAAGAGAAGTACAATTCCTTGGACATGTCGTCAATGACAAGGGAATACATGTCGATCCTTCAAAAATCAAGGCAGTACAGGAATGGCAAGCGCCACGTACCCCTACCGAAGTAAGGTCATTTCTTGGTTTGGCTGTTACTATCGACGTTTCATTGCCAATTTTTCCCGTATTGCTGTACCACTCACGGCTTTGACTCACAAAGGAAAACCCTTCATATGGGGACCTAAACAAGAAGAAGCCTTCAAACTCTAAAGCAAAAACTTTGTGACGCAACTATCTCACACTCCCTGAGGGTTGCGATGACTTTGTAGTATATTGCGACGCATCAGGGCAAGGGCTAGGCTGTGTATTAATGCAAAGAGGAAAAGTGATAGCCTATGCTTCTAGACAACTCAAAGTTCATGAGAAGAATTACACCACCCACGACCTGGAACTTGGAGCCGTTGTGCTCGCTCTCAAGATATTGAGACATTACCTCTATGGTACCAAGTGTGAAATATACACTGACCACAAAAGTCTCCAACATATCTTCAACCAGAAGGAGTTGAATATGAGGCAACGAAGATGGGTCGAACTTCTTAACGACTACGACTGTGAAATTCGGTATCATCCTGGCAAGGCAAACGTGGTGGCCGATGCGCTTAGTCGAAAAGGTTATGCGAACTCCATTCGTCTTCTATGTTCGCAAATCGTAACCGACATCAAAGATCGAATCCGAGCAGCTCAACATGTTTCTGTAACAGAAAATGACGTACGCGATGAGTTGTCGTGTGGAGCTGAACTAAAAATCGAAACCAAATCCGACGGTATTCTATACTATTTAAATCGTATATGGATTCCTGATCGCGATAACTTTCGTGATTTCCTCATGAATGAGGCGCACAAAACATGATACTCTGTACACCCAGGAGCCGACAAGATGTATCAAAACCTACGATACACCTACTGGTGACCTGGCATGAAAAAGGATATCGCTGTTTTTGTTTCCAAGTGCCTTACCTGTTCCAAAGTAAAAGCTGAACATCAAAGACCTTCAGGACTTCTAGTCCAACCCGAAATACCTGTATGGAAGTGGGAATACATAACCATGGATTTCATTACCGGGTTACCTCGCACCTCCAGTGGGTATGACACCATATGGGTAATAATCGATCGTCTTACAAAGTCATCTCATTTCATTCCGATTCGCGAGGACTTCAAGAACGAGAAGTTAGCTCGTATCTACATCAACGAGATCGTAAGCCGTCATGGTGTACCTTTAAGCATCATTTCAGACCGTGATGGTCGTTTCACTTCACGAACATGGCGAGTCGTACAAACCGCCTTGGGTACACGATTAGACCTCAGTACCCTTTTCATCCTCAAACTGATGGTCAATCTGAACGCACCATCCAAACCCTTGAAGACATGCTGCGAGCATGTGTCATAGACTTCAAAGGGATCTGGGACGCTCATCTACCATTAGTTGAATTTTCATAGAACAATAGCTATCATTCAAGTATCGGCATGGCTCCTTTCGAAGCTTTATATGGTCGTAGGTGCCGATCTCCAGTATGTTGGCACGAAATTGGGGAATCACAAATCACCGGTCCAGAATTAATTCAAGAAACAACCGACAAGGTCATTCAAATTCGAAACAATCTTCTAGCGGCTCAAAGTCGTCAAAAGAGTTATGCAGACAAACAACGAAAGCCCTTGGAGTTTGACATTGGTGATCAAGTACTTTTAAAAGTATCACCGTGGAAGGGAGTGGTTCGCTTTGGCCAAAAGGGAAAGCTAGCACCACGCTACGTAGTACCTTTCAAGATACTCGAAAGAGTAGGTCCTGTAGCATACAAGCTTGACCTACCAGAAGAGCTCAACAGAATTCATCCCACATTCCACGTATCAAACTTGAAGAAGTGCCTCGCCGATAAAACCTCCATTTTCCTCTAGAAGACATTCAAATCGATGAATCTATGCACTTCGTTGAAAGACCAGTAGAAATCATGGACTTCGGAGAAAAGCGTTTAAGACGAAGTCGTATTCCAATTGTCAGGGTACGTTGGGAGTCAAAACGAGGACCCGAGTTTACTTGGGAATGTGAAGACTCAATGCGCGAAAAATACCCGCATCTTTTTCCTGTTACCACTACTACTTAAATTTCGGGACGAAATTTCTAAAAGTAGGGGATACTGTAACATTCGTCGAAAAACGGGTTTCAAAACCCGCTTCGTTTATCAATCAAATAATCAGTTATAAGTTTCGTTGCGTATTTATGGTTCATATTAATTTTAAACAATACGTAATTAATAAATATACTAGAATTTAAAATCATAATTTATAATTAATAATAAATAGTGAATAAAAAATAAATTGGAGACGTCGGGTTTCGAACCCGGGTCACCCACAAACACAAACACACAACACACCGCTCCGCCACACACTTTGTTTGTGATAAACACTAGAACAAATAACATATATAATAAAACCGAAAGTCAAATCGGTAATCAATGCGCCAGAACTCACAATCACCGGAAAATCAGGCATTTCGCGAATTTGGCTGTTTCTCCTTTGACCGAAACGGATGAATTAATTTTGACGTCGGTTATAACCGTTGCCGGCAATCACTTTCGGTCATAACCGCCGGAAATCCTAAATCGCGAATCAAGACTCAATTCAAACCCAATTCAGCCTGTTTCCACTATAAATACCCACTTGAACACTCTGAAAATCCTTTCGCTCAGAACCACGTTCGTTTCCGAAGCTTTATTCATTCCAAAACACGTCGCCGGAGATTTTTGCATTCGCAGGACTTTCACGGGAAAAACGAGGCTTTACTTCTAATCGTTTTAATTCTCGACTCTTTTGTTTGTAATCCATTATTCGGCATGTATTAAGCCTAATCATTCAACCAGAATCTGTCTCAGACAACGTCGCCGGAAATCCCCGCACTCACCGGAATATCACTGAAAAACCGAAGCCTCACTGTCGATCGGTATAATCATCTGAACCTTCTTGATATCTCTTGCTTAGTAACTTATTTGCATAACACAATGATCTAAACTATTAAACAATTCACTCAGCCGAAAGTCACAAATCAGAGCCGACGACTCTTGCCGGAAATCTGAAGAAAACGCTCTGTTTTGGTACATCTTATTCCTTAATTTCCTTTTTCTATTTCAATTCCATCAATTATAAGTGTTATTGGTCAATTAAACAAACAGTCGGATTTCACTGATTCTGTGTTCTTGTAAACGAAGAAGACGAAGTTGAGTGGTATATTAATGTAATAAAAATCATGTATTTAACCGGGTTAGACACACAGTCCAGCGGTGGACTGTGTGCAAATATAACACGCACGTCCCGAGTTCGAATCGCACACGTTACCGACTTTCAGAAATAAAACCAACATTTTTAGAACCGAATCAGATCAAGTCACAGAATGTTTATAAAAGGAATATAATCAGTAGATAAGCATATTAGAAACACAGTCCAACTGGTTGGGCTGTGCGCACTCGAACCAAAGGACCCGAGTTCGACTCCGGGTCTCTGCAACCGGTTCGGCCATATAAATCATTTTTAATAAAAACCAAATAAGTTAAAGATTAATTAGAATATATATATAATTAAAACAGAGAATATTTTGGGTTAGACACGTAGCTCAGTTGGTAGAGCTGCGTGTACGTATACGAGAGGTCCCGAGTTCGAACCTCACTCAACGCATAAAAAAAACACAGTCTGACCGGTCAAGACCCGGTCAACGGTCAACGGTCAAAAAGTCAACTTTTTTATTTCTTTTTATTTTTATTTTTATTTATTTAGTTTGAAAATTATTTAAAAATACTTAAAAATAAGATTATTAAGGTTAGAAAATTTCCTTTAAACTCATAAAAATAAATCTAAAAATCCCATTTAAGAGCACTAATTAAAAATATTAATCTCAAATAAAATTTATTTATTTATCGAATCATTTTGTTATTATTTAGGCTAGTTTTTCTCTCGTCGAGTGAATCCTAAATTCATGCGCATCCAACGTCATCAAAGAACGCACCCAATGTGAGTGAATATCTATCAATTCCCCGTTTTAATCATGTTTTGGGGTGTATCATGTGTCGTATAATTCTTTTATTATATATATAAACACTTGTGTATACATCATATCCGTGATCAAATGTGTATCAATTGTTGTGTGAATCATATGTAGACTGGATTTATCATTTTCAGTGCACGCATTTCATTAGGCCCATCAGTTCCCCGTGGGAGACGGGTTGAGCATCAGGCCTCATTAGATCGGCTCCGTTTGATTGAGCCTTGATCTCACATTCATCATCATTCATATCATATACTCATCCAAAGTGGTTTGTCTTTGTTTATTTATATATGTTTGCTCACATGTGTTTATTGCACAAATTTTCCTTATTAAATAAAACAAGAAATTAGAAACAATGTTTTATCACGGTTCACTCGCCAACTTTTGTTGACCCAAAATATCCCCCGTTTTACACATGATACAGGTGATCCAGCTGAGACAAGAAACACATAGGAAGGCCTAGAAGAATAAACAAGTTTAAGCTTTGGATTAATTGTATAGTTTCATTATCTTGTAATTGTATGGATTTTGTTTTGAATATTTAAGTTGTAATTTGAATATAATAAATATGAAACATTTTAGTAAACATCATGAGCTTTGGTGATAACCCAATTATGCCCCGACTTTTATTCCGCTGCGGGTCGGGTGTGACACCGATTAACCTTGAATGGAACGCTATTTCGAGATTTAATCTCAATTGCACCGTGTGGGAAAATATGGGTGATGGAAAAAGGTCCCGACCACCTAGACTTTAATTTTCCAGGAAATAATCGAAGTCGTGAATTAAACAATAGCACTTGATCTCCCTCTCGAAATTCATAAGGTTTAATATGTTTTCATGTAAATTCTTTATACGTTCCTTATAAATTTCAGAGTTAGAATAAGCTTGAGTTCTCAGTTTGTCTAATTCGTTTAATTGATAAAATCGATTTTTACCGGCGGTTTCATGGTCTAAGTTTACGTTTTTAATGCCAGTAGGCCCTATGTGCTATTTCTACGGGCAAATGGCAACTTTTTCCATAGACTAGCTTATATGGGGTGGTTCCTATTGTTGTTTTGAAATTGGTTCGAAAAGCCCATAAAGCATCATCTAATTTTTCGGCCCATTCTTTTCTATTTATCCCTACGGTTTTTTCGAGTATTCGTTTTAAACCTCTATTGGTTACTTCGGCTTGTCCGTTTGTTTGAGGATGATAAGCGGTAGAAATTAGGTGATGGACCCCATATCGTGTTAAAAAAATTTTTTGAGTTGATGATTACAAAAATGGGTGCCTCTATCACTTATTAAAGCTTTTGGAGTGCCGAAACGAGCGAGTAATTGTTTCATGAATCTTACCACAACCCTTCCATCATTTGTTGGATGAGCTTCGGCCTCGGCCCATTTTGACAAGTAATCCACAACCACAAGTATATATTTGTTTCCTTTTGATGGTGGGAAAGGACCCATGAAGTCTAAACCCCATACATAAAAAATTTTACAAACAAGAATACCATTTTGTGGCATTTCGTTTTTGGAAGAAATATTACCTGATCGTTGGCATGCATCACATGTCTTGATAAATTTTGTGCGTCTTTGTAAATGGTTGGCCAATAGAATCCTGAATCAAATACCTTTCGAGCGGTACTAGTGGCTCCGTGATGTCCTCCGTACGGTCCTTTATGACAATGGCGGAGAATTTTTTCTGCTTCATTGCGATGTACGCATCATCGGATGAGTTGGTCAGCAACAAATTTTGAAAAGATATGGATCTTCCCAAAAGTAGTGTTTTACATCGGCAAAGAATTTTTTTCTTTGATGATGTGACCATCCTTTTACGACTATCCTACTAGCTAGGTAGTTGGCGTAGTCGGCGTACCATGGTTCTTCCCGATATTCCACCATTTCTAAAGATTCCGTTGGGAATTTTTTGTTGATAAGCTCGTCCCTAGTTGCCTCCAAAGCTGGATCTTCCAAGCGAGATAGGTGATCTGCGGCGGTGTTCTCAGTTCCTCTTTTTCTTTTATTTCAATGCCAAATTCTTGGAGTAGTAGGATCCACCTGATTAAACGTGGTTTGGCATCCTGTTTTTTAAACAGATAACGAATGGCTGCATGGTCTGTATAAACTGTTGTTTTAGAAAGAACAAGATAAGAACGAAATTTATCAAAAGCAAATACTACATCTAGTAATTCTTTTTCTGTTGTGGTATAATTTTCTTGTGCATCATTGAGAGTTTTACTAGCGTAGTATATTGGATGAAAATGCTTATCTTTTCGTAGTCCCAAAACTGCTCAAACTGCAAAGTCACTAGCATCACACATGATTTCAAAGGGTAATTTCCAATCGGGCGCTATCATGATTGGTGCATTGACTAGCATTTCTTTTAGTGTTAAAAATGCATGGTTGCAATCCTTGTCAAAGATAAATGGTGCATCTTTTTCAAGTAGTTTAGTTAGAGGTCTTGAGATTTTTGAAAGTCTTTGATAAATCATTCCAAAATCTATAGACGTGCTACCTATAAACCACTATCTTTTATGTGATAGCCTTGTGTATCGGAATTCGCTCCATAAACGCTAAAATATCATCAATACTCCGAGCAATGGACATATAGCTTTGTCTAACGTGATGCACGTGTTATGAAACTTATTAAACGACAACTGAATATTCTGCAAACACGTAATCGAACGAAA
Organism: Scalesia atractyloides; assembly: GCA_947069175.1. Lineage (NCBI taxonomy): Eukaryota > Viridiplantae > Streptophyta > Magnoliopsida > Asterales > Asteraceae > Scalesia > Scalesia atractyloides. The sequence continues at coordinate 64,389,039 of CAMTDV010000014.1, forward strand.
TTAGCGAAATTTTCAATTTCACAAGTTTCCATCAAGTTCGGAGGAACTTGATTGACAATTACACATTTCATTACTACAAGTTCGGTCGGACTTGTATATCACATAAACATAACAAGCATCAAGTCCGGGCGAACTTACCAATCAGTTTTGATTAATTTCCATTCGGGCAAACTTGTAAGTGTTTAACAATTAAATTCTCATTCAGACAAGTCCGGGCGAACTTGTCCGAAAAACATGTTTGTATTTTATTATGTAAGTTCGGGCGAACTTATGGATTTTAAAACATTTGAAACACCTGAGGACAAGTTCGGCCGAACTTGACAAGTTTGGACGAACTTGTCATCTTGTTCACCAAACCTGCAACCATGTTAACAAGCATTTTTGATCAAATTAATGACATGTATGTGGTCGTTTTTATTTGTTTAACATCTTTTAAATCTTAATTTGTTCATTAAATTCTTGGAACATGTCAAACTCTCAAGCTCAGATCTAAGATCTTCAATACTCGTTCAATTAACGGTCCAAATCATGAAATCTCACCATAGCCATGATGAGTGATGTGCAAATCACCACTAATCACTAAATAATCGGGCAGCACTTCGACTTATTGATGCCAATTTTGTTGATGCATATGTCTGTTGCCTACGTCATCGTATAATATCGAGTCAGTATTTAGGAGCGAAATGTCGAAAGTTTATGTAGGTAAAGGGTCAAGTTCGCTTGAAATGTATATGTTGTAGTCAAGTTTGGCCGAACTTGACTAAGCAAGTTCGCCCGAACTTGACTAAGAAAGTTCTCCCGAACTTGCACTCCCCAAGCGAACTTTCACTCCTATAAATAGGAGTCTTGACATTTCATTTGTAACATTCAGAGATTTTGTCACGACAGAGGCGAAGCTCTGTCCAAGTGTTTCCAGGATCTGTAAAGTCTATATGTTAATGAAACAGTGATTAAACAGTAAAGAACTTGTATCCAATGTCGCCTATGCAAACGGATTCCGCACGTTTACCTTAGGTTTGCAAAATTAGGACGTGAACGATCCGTTCAACGGACCCTCAATTGGTATCAGAGCAGGATTGACCTAATTTGAAGACATTGGACATAGAACATCTCATATTCTACTCTATTCTTTCATTTTTAACTTTTCTTGAACAATTCACGGACAAAATGGACTGATTTTCAAGTAAAATACGTAAAATTAATAATAGTAAAACCCTTGAAAAGATCAGATCTTAAAACAAACGAATTCATGTCGAAAAATTAAAAAAATCATGTTTTGTAACTCAAGTTCGCTCGAACATAGCATCAAGTTCGCTCGAACTTGATTGAAAAACTCACTTTTTCAGTGATTTTTCATCAAGTAACTTGATTGGTTTTTCAGTGATTTTTGTATAAGTTCGCTCAAACTTGTAATTTTTCTTCAAAATTTAATCAAGTTCGCCCGAATTTGATCAAATTTTGTTAAAATCTATTACAAGTTCGCCCGAACTTGCAATTTTCTTGAAATCCAACATAAGTTCGCTCGAACTTAACCTTCAGGGAAATTTTCATAAAATCTATAACAAGTTCGACTGAACTTGTTAATAAGCTGATCTTCACAAGCTTTGACAAGTTCGCCCGAACTTGTCTAAAAAACGGTTAATATATCGTTAGATTCTTATTGACGTGACGAGTTTAAAGCTCTAATCTAGTAAAAGCAGTTTTCCGAAAAATTTTAAACGTTTTTAGTAAACCGATACGTTAAAATTGCCGATTAAAAAGTCAAATTTAACTAAAATTGTCTGTTTGCTAATCATTTTTCAAGTGTTTTGAAAGACAGAGTAGTTTGGAAAACGAAATGGGGACTGTGAAGCCGCAAAAGTTGATGAGTATAAACGAGTATGAAGTTTGGAAAGGAAAATTTGAGAGCTGGATCCAAGCTATGCATTTCCGCAGTTGGGCCGCGATTGAGATAGGTTATGTCATTCCTAGAGATGAGAATCAGAAAATTCTGGAGAAGTGCAAATATTCTACTCAACAGAAAGATGATTATTTTGCTGAAAAGAAAATGATTAATCTTATCCAGCAATCGGTTAAGGAAGACATCCTGATACTTTTACCAGTATACAAGACTGCGAAAGAATTATGGACATCTCTGAAGAATAAGTTTCAAGAGAGTGTAGTGGTTAAGAAATGTGAAGCTATAGTTTCAAGTATATCCACAAATGAGTCTTCAAGTTCTAAACCAGTCTACCCGGTCTATGATGTAAACAATTATCAGGCAAATAATACCAAAATCTTGAGTAAGATTGAGAGTTTGACATTAGAAAATAAAAAAATTAAAAGAAAAAGAAAATAATTTTGAAAACAAAATAAATAATTTTAGAAAATTAAAAATTACAAATGGTAGTAGATTTTTAAAATGAAATAAAAATATTTAAAATGAAAAAAATGTTTTTGAAAAATTAAATATAGAAAATCAAAAAGCAATAAATTCTTATATTGTGAAAATTGCTCAACTTGAAAAAGAAGTTGAGACTGTTAAAAATAAAGCTGTTAATTAGGAAAAATTATTGAAAGGTTTTGTGACCTCCTCGTTAAATTTAGTTCATATATGTCCAATACCTATCAATAATAATAAAAGGGAAAATTCAATAAGTGACAAGATCACAAATTATGACAAGGTCATAATTGAGAATTGTGATGATGATACCGATGATGAAAGTGCTAAAAAAGAGAACATGAAATATTTTTAAAACTAAAAGAAAAATTTCAACAAATTGTTCTACAATCTACTGAAAAAGGTGAATGTCAATGCAAAAACCTTCTAAGCAGAATGAAGAACGAAAACAAAAAGAAAAACAAAGTTTAAAAAATTCTGAAAGTTTTCAAGAGAAAAATAAAAGCTCATCGGTATGATCATCCAATCATTATAGAAACTCACAAAAATTTGTAAATAAGTGGTGTAGGTCGGACCACAGTGCTTCAACGTCAAATCAAAGTTACAGGAGAAGAAGGAAAGAGGGCTATCACACGTCAAATCAATGTTATGATTTGAGTGTATGGTTTGCTAAAAAGGATCAGTATGAGAACAGGAAGTGTCATAAATGTGGAGTAACTAGACACATTGCTAGAAAATGTTTTCAAATTAATCTTAAACCTGCTCATATTGATAACAAAAATTCTGGAGTACCAACTCAGGTTTTGAAACAATGTACAAAAACTACAAACAAGGTGAAACCAGTTATTACTAAGTTTTCAAATTTTGAAACTGGTGAATCCTCGAATAGTTATGAACAAAAAGTTTCTTCATTGTATTTCAAGAAAGTTTTAACGAAAAATCAATCATGGTTGGTAAAAGAAAAAAAAATTATACAATCAGTGAAAATTGAAAGTGTAGAGAACTTTTCGAAACTTGAGAAAGTTCAAAGTAAACATAATTGTGAAAAGAAAATTAAAATTAAGGTTGAAGAAACAATGCCTAAATCTGAAAAGGCTTGGGTGTCACTATTCAATTAATTGTTTGTGCAGGAACTTCCGAGATAATGGCAAATTACTAAGAATAGAGTTCCGTGGCACACAATAAAGACGAGCCGGGTTATCAACTTTTATAAAAAGGCCATTTTTTTAAAAGATTTGAAATTCAAATAACGTTTACTTGATTTTTTTTCAAATTTTTTAAACAAAAAATTGAAAAATTTAACAGAACCCTCACTGTTAAATAGAAAAAAACTCAGGAGTATAAATTGTTATAAACACAAAGGTGTCAAGGTTTTTGTTAATATGAGGGGGAGAGGACTTAAAAGAAAATTTGTGAAGTAGTAATGGATGGAGAATTGAAGTGAGTCTCATCGGTTGGTCAATGTTTTTCTATAAATAAAAAATTCCAAAAGAGGGCTATCACACGTCAAATCAATGTTATGATTGAGTGTATGGTTTGCTAAAAAGGATCAGTATGAGAATAGAAAGTGTCATAAATGTGGAGTAACTGGACACATTGCTAGAAAATGTTTTCAAATTAATCTTAAACCTGCTCATATTGATAACAAAAATTCTGGAGTACCAACTCAGATTTTGAAACAATGTACAAAAACTACAAACAAGGTGAAACTAGTTATTACTAAGTTTTCAAATTTTGAAACTGATGAATCCTCGAATAGTTATGAACAAAAAGTTTCTACATTGTATTTCAAGAAAGCTTTAACGAAAAATCAATCATGGTTGGTAAAAGAAAAAGAATTTATACAATCAGTGAAAATTGAAAGTGTAGAGAACTTTTCGAAACTTGAGAAAGTTCAAAATAAACATAATTGTGAAAATAAAATCAAAATTAAGGTTGAAGAAACAACGCCTAAAACTGAAAAGGCTTGGGTGTCACTATTCAACTAATTGTTTGTACATTAAATTCCGAGATAATGGCAAATTACTAAGAATGAAGTTCCATGGCACACAATAAAGACGAGTCGGGATATCAAGTTTTATATAAAGGCCATTTTTTCAAAAGATTTGAAATTCAAATAACGTTTACTTGAAAAGTTTTTCAAATTTTTTGAAGAAAAATTTGAAATTTTTTACAGAACCCTCACTGTTAAATAGACATAACACAGGAGTATAAATTGTTATAAACACAAAGGTGTCAAGGTTTTTGAAATCATGAGCGGGAGAGGACTTAAAAGAAAATTTGTGAAGAAGTAATGGATTGAGAATTGAAGTGAATCTCATTGGTTGGTCAATGTTTTTCTATAAATCAAAAATTCTAAAAATACGTTTTTGAATTTTAGTGGGAGAAAAATATTTCAGAAAATCCAAAAACATATTAAATACGAAAAGTACAAAAACATTGAAAAAGGCAAAAAGAGTTTTGTGGATAAAAGGAAATGATAGTACATCAGTGGACTATCACAGTATGCTAAGGATTTGTAAAGTTTAAAAGTTTAAACAAGTCTTACTGTGGATGTGTCGATAGACTCTACACGTTCAGTAAATTGTTTCCAGGATATAAACTAAATTTTACAACTACTTAATCTTGTGGATTAACATCTCTCGGATATATGGACTTAGTACTCCGAAATTTCGTTTGAGAGATTGCCTGATTTGAGATACGAGGTCTTTATAGATAGTTGATATCTGGGGTATTATACAAGTTCTTCTGATTTTGTGGAAGCAATAGCCTAGAGCTTCTATAATGCTTTTGCAAAAATCCCCTAAAACTGCATTCAATTGAAAATATCGAAAAATACTACAATTGCAGTACAAAAATATTCCATTTTGGAACACTACCTTATAAGTCGAGCCTTCATCTCTTTGTCGGTACGATGGTACTAACCTGAGCTCTCAAGGCCTCGCACAAACCAGATATAGATATCAATTACGCTATATTCACCTGTAAGATGAAATCTAGGGAATCTTGATACGGGAGTATATTCTGAGATGGGAACCATAGTTAAGTCAAGTTTCTTAATTCTACATAACGTATCTTGGAACAATTGAGAAATGTGTTGAGTTTAAGAGGACAAACATATCGACAATCTAGAAAATTTGTTTAAAACTTCATGAAGAGGTCAATGGTTCTTGTGATTTGTCTCAAAAACTGATATGATCCTTTAACATAAACTCAACAAAAATATGCTTGTAAATATGTTTGTACATACTTAGTGTTTTGATATTCATTTCATAAAAAAAAGATTATATTATTCTTTAGTTTCGACCACTGATGATGAAAAGCTGATTTTCAAAGTCTAGAGTTGCTAAACAAAATCTAAAAACTTTTGAAAATTGATCTTGAAAGTATAAAAGTTCATTAAGTTGAAACTTACATTTGATTAAATGAGTCAGTTTATTGTCAAAGCGTTTAATCAAGATCATTAAGTTGAACTTGATACATGAATCAGATATTCAAGGTCATTAATTTGGACTTGAATAACTGAGAGGGTTTAAAAACTGAAGAGGAGATTAAAATTTGAAATGTTTGTGTTATGAAATTTCAAAGATTGAATCTGAAATGTTTTATTTGAATGTTTGAGGAACTTTTAAACAGGAAGTTGATTTTAAGAAGGAGCTGGATAAAACAAGTTGATTGAAGATACCAGAAAGCTCAAAGCAAGGGGGAGCATGGTGATTAAAGTTTTATCAAGAGAAGCTCGAGAAGAAAAGAGAAAAATATTGTAGATGCTATGAAGATCAAGGAAGTTCAAGTTATTCAAGAGATAAAGATCAAGAGAACATTAAAGACTCAAGAACTTAATTGAAGAATGATGACTACGGCAACATCCAAGGGGGAGTCTGTTGATGCATATGTCTTTTGCCTACGTCATCGTATAATATCGAGTCAGTATTTAGGAGCGAAATGTCGAAGTTTATGTATGTAAAAGGTCAAGTTCGCTTGAAATGTATATGTTGTAGTCAAGTTTGGCCGAACTTGACTAAGCAACTTCACCCGAACTTGCACTCCCCAAGCGAACTTGCACTCCTATAAATAGGAGTCTTGACATTTCATTTGTAACATTCAGAGATTTTGTCACGACAGAGGCGAAGCTCTGTCCAAGTGTTTCCAGGATCTGTAAAGTCTACATATTAATGAAACAGTGATTAAACAGTAAAGAACTTGTATCCAATGTCGCCTATGTAAACAGATTCCGCACGTTTACCTTAGTTTACCAAATTAGGACCTGAACGATCCGTTCAATGGACCCTCAAATTTCACAATTCGCTCTTTTCGCCTGATCAAGTTCGCTCTAGTTGTTGAAGACTGTAATGAAGTTCGGGCGAACTTTAGTGGTATTTATAGTTGATAAGTTCGGGCGAACTTGTGAATCCAATCAACTAAGATCAGATAAGTCCGGGCGAACTTGTTAACTGATAACACTTTCAAAGCAAATGCAAGTTTGGTCGAACTTGATTACAAGTCCGGGCGAACTTGATCAATTTCAAACCCTAATTTCTCAAAATTTTCAATTTAGACCCTGATCTTTTTAGATTTTACCAGTTTTAATAATCCACTTAGTTGACCAAGTCCAAGCTAATAACCTTGGTTAACCGATTTGTCTGCCGAGTCCAAGTTAATGACCTCGGTTTGACCCGTTATGAATAAACTGTTGGTTTTTTCTCAAAATCAAGTTTCAAATTAATGAACTTTTAATTGTTTTAGCTTATCAGATTAGCTCCCAGCCCATTGTCAATCAGATTCCCACCAGTTTAGCACCTTACCAGACTTCGAAAATCCGTTCTCCAACATTGGTTTGCTGAAAACAAATGTAGAAACAAAATCTTTTTGTATTTTTGTAAGTTTATGCTAAAACACACTAAAAATCTTTTTGGTTTTAATCTGTAAAGCAGATAAACTATGTACAGAACTTTTTAACAAGTAAACTATGTACACACAGACATATTTTTGTGAATTCGTGTCTCAGGATCATATCAGTTGATTGAGACATATTACCAGTACCGTTGACCTTTTGATGACTTTAAGTTTTAAACTCGTGTACCTAGATTTTCGATATGTTTGTCCACTTAAACTTCGACACATTTCTCAAATGTTCCAAGATATGTTAGGTATGAATTATGAAACTTGACTTAACTATGGTTCCCATCTCAGAATATACTCCCGTATCAAGATTCCCTAGATTTCATCTTACAGGTGAATATAGCGTAACTGATATATGTATCTGGGTTATGCGAGACATTGAGAGCTCAGGTTATTACTACCGTACAGACAAAGAGATGAAGGCTCGTCTTTAAGGTGTGTTCCACTTAAGGAATCTTTTAAGCACTGCAAATGATTACATCTTTTGATATTTTTCAGTTTTGCATGCAGTTTAGGGTTTTTTTTAGCAAAAGCATATAGAAGTTCTAGGCTAATCAGAAGAATTTGTATAATACCCCAGATATCAACTATCTATAAAGACCTCGTATCTCAGAATCAGGCAATCTCTCAAACAAAATTTTGGAGTACTAAGTCCACATATCCGAGAGATGTTAATCCACAAGATGAAGCAGTTCTAAAATTTAGTTTATATCTCAGAAACAATTTACTGAACGTGTAAAGTCTATCGACATATCCACAGTAAGACTTGTTTACTGAACGTATTCAACCTCTGCTTCCGCACCTGTCAGCAAATTTTTAATACCGTTAAGCCTCATGAGATATTTAAATCTTGTTAAAGGAAATTCTTTGGTATAAAAATCAACTTTTTGTTCATCAGTGTGGATTTTTTCTATTCGTACCAACTTCTTTTTGTAGCAATCACGAATGAAGTGATAACGAATTTCAATGTGTTTAGTTTGTGAGTGATGAACATGATTTTTAGTGATGTCGATTGCTGCCTTGTTATCTACATATAAAGGCGTATCAAGAAATTGCAATCCATAGTCCCTCATCTGTTGTTGAATCTATACGATTTGTGAAAACAGCTAGAAGCAGAGATGTATTCTGCTTCACAGGTAGAAAGAGAGACCGTGGTTTGTTTCTTGCATTGCCACGTTACTAAGCGTGTTCCAAAGAACTGGCAACCGGGCTTGTAGATTTAGAATTCAACTTGTCCACTCCGAAGTCCGAATCAGCGTATCCCGTCAGATCAAAATTATCGTTCTTTGGATACCACAAGCCGGTGCTTGGACATCCCTTCAGGCAACGGAATATTCGCTTGACTATCTGCATGTGTGACACTCGGGGACTGGACTGATATCTCGCGCAAAGGTAGGTAGGATACATGATATTTGGGCGAGATGCCGTCAGATACATCAGAGATCCTATCATCGACCGATAGAGTGTATCATCCACTTTGGTTCCAGTTTCGTCAATGCAAATCCCATGATTTAGTGCCAGCGGAGTCGAAAGCGGCTTCAAGCTATCCATTTCAAACTTCTTCAAAATATCGTGAACATATTTGGTTTGATGAATGAATATGCCTCTGGTAATTGATCGACCTGTAATCCGAGGAAGAATTTCATTTCGCCCATAGAAGACATCTCGAATTTCTTATTCATGATTTTTTCGAACTCTTTGCAAAGACTATCATCCGTTGAACCAAAGATGATATCATCCCCATAGATTTGTACGATGATTAGATGGTTTCCGACTTCCTTGGTAAACAATGTACTATCCACTGTGCCTCTTGTAAAGCCGTTTCCAACGAGATGTTGAGATAACGTCTCGTACCAAGCTCTCGGGGCTTGGTGTAATCCGTATAAGGCTTTGTCTAGGTGATAAGCTTTGTTATTGTTCAGCGGATCGACGAAACCCGGTGGTTGGCCGACGTACACTTGTTCGCGTAGCTTACCGTAGAGAAATGCAGATTTCACACCTAACTGGTACACCTTAAAACCTTTCCAAGCTGCGAATGCAAAGAAAATGCGGATTGACTCTAATCGAGCAACTGGTGCATAGACTTCCGTATAGTCAATACCTTCTTGGTGGTGGAAACCTTTGACAACCAACCGAGCTTTGTTTCTAATAATCACACCTCGATCATCCCTTTTACACTTGAAGACCCACTTTATGTCTATAGCTTTCTGCTTCAGTGGTAAATCTACAAGCCTTTAAACTCCCAGTTTCTCGAACTGTAACAGTTCCTCTTGCATTGCTATCACCCAGAGCTTCATTCACAGTCTTTGGCTCTATTTGAGATATGAAACATGAATAGTAGTAGTAGTCTTGAGTAGGAGCAACTCGGGTATAGAAACAACTTAACGCTTTGTTGATTTGACTTCTCGTTCGCACACCAGTCTGTAATTCACCAATAATATTCGTTGAAGGATGATAAGAATAAGTTCGTGGCATTTCTTCACTAGGAACATCAACCAAGCTATTCTGATTTGAGACATTCATATCTACATTCAATTCAACATTAGGAGCACTAGATGTAGCTTCGTTTTGATTGCTTGGGCTAGCAGATTGATTAAACATGTTGGATATCTGCTCGGATTCTTCATCGGAAGAAGATTCTCCATCATCATCGAAAGTCAGAGCTTCATCGGAGTCGGAATTCTGATTCTGAGAAATAATGGGCTCTGTATTGTATTTCCTGGTTCAGTGGAAACATTTGCTGGAGTTGTAGTAGGTTTTACTTCAGATACTTGTTCAACCGGAACACCACTATTACTCGGACCTGCACCAGAAGATGAAGTTCAATGTGGGTTGATTAACCACAATTAGCCTTAGAATCTGTTCTTGGTTTGCCGATTGTTGAAGATAATAAAGCGATGCGAGTTCTTCATCAGATGGTTCTTCTGGCAAGTCGAATGACTTCCACAAATCTTGATAATTGAACAACCACGCATCGCCTTTCCTCTGAATAGGAGTTGTATACCGAAAGCAATCAACGTGTTGTGCTTCAATCACCTTTCTCAATGCGGGAACATAGACTCTCCTAAGCGGACTAGCATACCCGACAAAGAAACCTTCAAGTGATTTGGCACCAAATTTACCATCTTGATCAATCACTGTACATGGTGCACCAAATGGCTCTAGATATTTCAGATTTGGTTTCCTTCGGTTGATCATTTCAAAACATGTCTTTTTAGTCGGTTTGACAGTTAAGACCCTGTTTAGTGTGTAGCATGCCGCTGCAACCGCCTCACTCCAGAAGCTAACAGGAATTTTGAGTCTGCAAGCATGGTTCTTGCTGTTTCGATCAAAGTTCTATTCTTCCTCTCAGCTACACCATTTTGTTGTGGAGTATACAGTGCACTGAATTTGTGCAGAATCCCTTTGGCGTTGCAAAATTCTTTCATCTTATTGTTCTTGAATTCCGTGCCGTTATCGCTTCGAATCCGTCTGACAAGCAGATGATATAGATTTTCGAGCTTCTTGAAAAAAATCACCAAATTATCGAACGTTTCATCCTTTGATTCTTGAAAGAAAACCCATGAATATCGAGAGTAGTCATCCATCACGACCAAACAAGATAGATCTCCGGATATACTTCGTACATTTACCGGTCCAAAAAGATCCATATGTAGACGTTCAAGCGTGACTAAAACTATAATTCTGCGTAAACCTTGTGAAATTTCATGACTTGTGTGTTGTGCGAAACAATATATGTTATATCTCGGAGGAATCTGAGAGCACATCATGGTTGACATGACACTACTAAGGACCATCGATGCGAGGTTGGCGTCCTTAGCCTTGAACAACGTGTTAAATAGAGACTTGATGTTTAACAGCGGATTAAACCTTTGACGTTGATTATTAGATTATCGGTAGCCTTATTTAAGATTCCGAGTTCCAGGAATAACTTAGTTTTGTGCCATAGATTGTGACATAAGGTTTGAAAATAATCAAAGCCCCGACACGCAAAACGAAGCAGCTCCTAGTTGGGGAAACACATTCGTTCCGGGCATAACATAAGGCAACCGAATGTGCAAGGAACGATCGATCAAGCTTAAAAACACTTAAACGAACGTCAAACGAGACTTTTATGATTAAAACGTAACTGGGTTCGGATTTTAAGACGGTTATGCATAATTTTTAAAACCGAGTCTTTTGACACTAAGTACGCGCAAAACGGAGTCCGTTACGCAAATCGAGAACGCACGCAGGACCCAAAAACGAACCTATACTTATCCGAAAGATAAACATCATCTTTTGTTACGCAAAACGAAGCACTAGGTGTCCCCTTGGGACCCACCTCCAAACCGCCAACCCCCCTCCCCCATGTATATATATATATATATATATATATTTATTTATTTAATTTTCATTTTATAATTCATTTTTATCACAAAAATCACAGCCATTCTTTCAAAATCTGCTCTAAATCCCCTTTTATCTCAGCTGATTTCAAAAGAACAAGTCCTAATTCAAAGGTATTAACCTTGATACTTGTGATTTTAAGTCCGTTTCTTCGATTAAACACGATTTCTAGCCGAAAAAACGCTTTTTAATCCATGAATTTCGGAGTTTTAAACAAGTTTTATGGCTGAATATGAACACCACATGAAATCCCTGGTGTTATATGGCAGCCATAGCTACTAATCAATTCTTATTCCACAAAAATCGCTTAACTATTCGATTAACCGAAAAACAATGAATTAAAGCTTGATTGATCTAATTTCTAGCATATTTGGGTTGTACTTGATGTGTAGGTACTGAACATAGCCTTCACACACTTCTGGGATCAAGATAAACGCTTAGAATCGGAAGAATCGCTAGATATATGATCCGAAAACCGAATCTAGGCTAGGCAGAAAATTGTATTGCCTATAACTTGGTGCGTGTAACTTGGATTGAGCTGAAATTTGGTGTGGTGATGTAATGTATTTTCACGAAGGTCCACGTAAAATTTTAGAATTTTTGAATTTTCTACGAGTTTTGGTGAATTTTGAACTGTTTTACAGAAAGAATTTCGGAAGAATTATCAAACGATTTGAATAAATCATCAAATTTTACAGAGACATTAAGGAACATATGGGGAATGATCTGGGAAAATTTGGAGTCCATTGGTTGAGTTTGATTTGGGTTATAAATCCGCGTTTTTACGAGTTTTCGGTAGCCGGGAACGCACCGAAATGAAATCGGAAAAATCCCAAAATTTTGTGAGAAGTTCCTGGACATGTATAAGGTGTTCTGGGATTTTTAGAATTTTTTTAACTAATGATGGTATTTAATTGGAATTATGTGGTTAAAAATAGTTTAATAAATAATTTATTTGAATAAGTAAATTAACAAAATAAATTCCCAAAAATTTTGCCCATAATCTACAGTTTTTTACTGATTTGTATAAAAATTTATAGATTTTTATATAAAATATAAATTAAATGGGAATTTACGGATTAAAAAAATAGATTATTTTAAAACAATTTCGGCAGTTTACCGTATAACGAACCTGCTGGAACTGGGAACTGACCCAACCCAAAAAATACTATAATTGGAACACTGGGAGTATTCCGGGAGATTCCCAGGCAAATTGGTCACCTGGGTGTGTCCTAAGGCAGTTCGGGAGAATTCCGACGGTGAAAATGGAAACTCAAATTTGGGCAACGTAGACTCCCCGAACACTCAAACTTCCTTAATGGAAAGTAAATCATTCTCGAAAAACCACATGTTGGCACTACTGGTATTCCCGTACCATTACCCAAACATGTTAAACTACTGACTTTAGCTGGCACGCGAATCGGTGCCCAGAAGCCAAACTGAAAACTAATACTACCCTGACGTCCATCACGATACCAGTGTCCTATACACTCAATCCGGAGTAAAAACTCCTGACCAGATCCAAGTTATAACCATTACCAACTTGGATACTGATTTGAGTCCATGCTTGCATGTGTGTCATTAAAGTTGATCCAGCCAATCGACCACTCTTGTGTTGAGACCACGAATTGCACTGTGAGTTTCACTTCCCCACTTTTGAATGATTTTACTGTTTTATGGGGACTTGCATGTTATAAATGTGTTGAATACACCAATTTGGGAGTGAGTTTTACTCTCCCACTTGTAATATGTGTTACTGTTTTCTGTAATGACTTGCATGTTATGAAACTGTGTTAGTTGCACCAACTTGTGATGATGTGAATTGTCTAACACCCGAACTACCTCCCCTCTATAAGTGATTAGCGTGAGCCGTGGGCTATGGATAGTACTATTGGTTTGACGAACCCAGTTGCTCCAGGCAATGTCTAGGTGACATTGTGTGTCGGTGACTAGGCAACTGCACGCGTCCTAAATTCGGTTATGTTGATTAGGCATAGGCATAACTGCAGGGGAACATTGAACTCCGTGTTAGGATGAAGTGCCTGTCTTGACACGGCCTAGTGGGAAGTGTTTGTGGTGACACGACCCAATGCGATGATGTGTTTGTATGACACGGAGTGACTATGACCATCACCATGACTGTGACTGTGACTATGACCGTGACAGTAACTGTGACTGTGACTAGTGCAATTAAACTGGTTAACATATACTGTTTCACAACAACTAAACCAGTGGGACTCATGCAACTTTTAGCTTGACTTTTAAAACTAACATGCATTTCAGGTAAAGCGAAGCAAGAGTAAGAAATGTGCGTGTGGATGGCTTTGGGTAGTGAACTGTAGCAGAATAAGAGCTGTGATAGCTCGTAGTACTGTACTTAAACTTATGGTGTGTAATATGATACTGATAGTATGTTGTAACCGAGGTTCTCTCTATGATATCATGTTTTTAAACTATGTAGAATTACCACGTGTCTGCCGCACCCTGCATTGTCTTCCGCTGCTAGTCGGGGTGTGATAGAAGATGGTATCAGAGCCTTCGGTTATAGCGAACTAGGTATCTCTAAAGAACCTAGACTATAATCCTAAGTTAGTCTCCACACGCTCAGAACCTCTAGAAACTGAGTAGTATGGCTATTACTAGGAAGCCCTGGTGGGGCAAATAAATTATTGTGGTCCGGAACACCATAATTTATCTGCTCATACTTGGGGGTTCTAGGAACGTCATTGAGATAGGACGGACATCCGTCTACTAACTTCACAACCGCAAGTAATTTTTTATAAATCGTAAAAATTGAAACTGCGTGCAATACGTGCTTATGTGTATATTTGTGGAATGTTGAGTTTAGTATTTTGGTCAGTCAAATCAGCGTTGTGTTTGGTTTTCTTTTTTCAGGTAGTATGTCGCATCGTTCGAGTCACCAGTCGACTTCGCATATGGAGACTGATCCTGAGGAGGATCCGCTAACACCCCTTTTGACATCGAGCTACTCGCCAGATCCTTCTGGTTATTGTTGTGGTCCGTACCCAACCAGACCTCATACTAGGCGCGAGGGGGAGGCCTCGAGCTCCTACCGTTCGCCATCACCCCACCCGACTAGCTCCTCGGAGAATAGTCGTACCCCAGATGTTGCCATACCAGTAGGACCTATTCCTAGGAGCCCTACTCCCGCCACGGGGCATTGGGAGTCAGAGCCGGCAGCACCCCGCTTACCGTCATCCGAGACACCACCTGACCCTTATACTCCTTCCACTATGAGTACCTATTCACCCTCCTCATCTAGCCCTCTTGAGATACCCACTTTTGGCCTCCGACAGACGGCTCGTCGGAGGGTACTTTACACCCGTTACCTATAGGGACCCAACAACATTTTACTGCTCATTTTCTGACCCCACCTTGGGAGGACCCTTCCCCGTTTCACACATACGAGCGAGGTGGCCCTTCCCAGCCGTTTAGGGAGCCTTCTCCACCTGTCTGGGGTATACTTGTTCCTCCTCAGGAGGTGCCTGCTCCCATCACCGAGAGCAGCTTGATGGGATTTCTGTTCGAGCAGATTTCATTACTACGGATGGCACAGGATGAGGATGAGTAGCAGAGGAGGTCGATGGGAGACTACCTGATCGTCATGCAGCAGGCATCATCGCCTTACAGCAGGGTATGGGGTATGTCCATCATGAGCATGATCATTTCCGTGCGTTGGTATACAGATGTATCGGTGCTATTGTGGGTTTGGTCGCAGGTCTTGGAGGATTGGTCTGGTGGATGTGGCGTTCCTAGTATGGGTTTTCTTTCACATAGATAGAGATGATGTATCTTTTGTGCATCCTACCAAGCACTGGGTTATACCCATGTCGAGGTGGTGATGCAGTCATAGTATTTTCGTGTTTCCCTAGTTAGTATGTCTGTTGCATCGAGTCTGTACATCACTCTGGTGACATGTTTTGACAGCACATCTAAGCACTGGCCCTTATGGGTTAAATCTATGTGCAAATTTTAACGCTTGTATGATGATGACATTACATAGATATATGACGATGCTTTTGACTCTTTGTGCAGTGGATTCATGTGTGTGATGAAGTGTGTGTTATGTTTTAACCAAATATGTGATATGTGTTAGTTGGGTGCATGACATTGATACCTAGACATCTATTGTTTATAATAGGATGGCCCCAAAACGCGCACCACAGATGAATGAGGCAGAAATTGAGCAAATGATAGCGCAACAACTCCAAGCTGTTATTCCCACGATTGTGGCGCAGGTTAGCGCCAATATTAATGCTAACCCGCAACCAAATTCGCAACCTGGACCCATAGGTCAGAACGATAACCAGAATAATGGTAGGCTAGTTTGCACATATAAGCATTTCAATGCAAACCGATGGAATTCAATGGGACTAAGGGACCCAATGGTTTGTGAAATGGGTCGAAAAGTCAGAATCGATACTTAACATAAGTAATTGTCCTGGTAATTGCACAGTTAACTATACAACCTGTACCTTTATCGACCATGCTTTAAACTGGTGGAACACTATTGTTCAAACTCGTGGACAAGACGCGATTAATGCTATGACTTGGGATGATCTCAAGATACTGATGAGGGAAAGGTTTTGCCCAACCCATGAAATTCAGAAGCTAGAACATGAGTTCTGGAACCTGCAGATGCAAGGTGCTGATCATGCAGGTTATACCAACCGTTCAACTAACTGGCGCGTATATTGCCAGACATGGTCTGACCGGAGTCCAAGAGGATTGAAAGCTATATATGGGGACTGGCCCTAGAAGTGAGGAGTATTATTAACTCGGTGGAATACCGAACCATGCACGAGGTGGCAGCCAAGTCAGGTACCGTTACATATGACATGGTTAGGCGTAAGATTCTGACAATGCCGTGAGAGCCGGCCAGAAACAAGCGGGAAGCCCCGGAGAATAGTCGCGCAAGGGTAGCAGCGCCGAAGAGGGGGAGAAATACTAGCCAGAACTATGCCATGACTACCCCCGCGGGTAACTCTGATGGCTGCAAAGGAAAGGCCCCGAAGTGCAATAAATGCGCTTTCCACCACTCTGGTATATGCCGAGCAGTGATATGCTCGAAGTGTCATAACAATGGCATTTTGCCAAAGACTGTAAGATGACCGTGGAACCAAACCCCAAACCAACTCAGTTTCAACCTCCTAGGCCTCAACCTCTTCAGCAGCGACCTCAGCAACCAGCACCACAAGTTGCCTATCCCCGTGCATGCTTTGGATGTGGCCGCACGGAGCATTTTCATAATAGTTGTCCGAAGTTAGCCCAACAGATGGCAGGAAGGAACACCCAGAACTAAGCATCTACCTCGAATGCAGCTCGAGGTCGTGCCTTTGTCATGGGACATGGTGACGCATGCTAGGATCCCAACGTGGTTTCAGGTACGTTCCTCGTTTCCAATCAATTTGCTTCGGTGTTATTTGATACGGGAGCCGATAGAAGTTATTGGGCGATTGCATTTTTGCCACTCTTGAATATGCCTGCTATTGACCTGAAACAACCCTATACCGTTGAACTTGCCAGCGGGAAACCAATTACCAGTCACCAACTTATTGTTAATTGCCCATAACCTTTAACGGTTACCAGTTTACTATTGACCTTTTACCAGTAGAGGTGGGTAGCTTTGATATTGTTGTAGGAATGGACTGGTTGTCCAACCATCGTGCGGAGGTGTTATGTGAACAAAAGGTTGTGAAGATTCCTTTATCCCCCACGGATGCAATTATGGTACAAGGAGAGAAGTTAGGCGCCACGTTGAACCTTATATCTCACCATAAGGCATTGAAGTGTATACGACAAGGATGTGACTTGTTCTTAGCCAACGTCACATCGGAGGAGCCAGCCGAGAAACGTATTGAAGACATTCCAGTAGTATTGAGTACCCTGATGTGTTCCCGGAGGAATTGCCCGGATTGCCGCCAAATCGGCAAGTCGAATTTCACATCGACTTAATACCGGGAACGTACCCGTTGCCAAGGCCCCATATCGTCTTGCACCGTCCGAGATGCAAGAGCTATCGACACAGTTGCAGGAGTTACTCGATCGTGGTTTTATCCGTCCTAGTTATTCTCCCTGGGGAGCCCCAGTTTTGTTTGTAAAGAAGAAGGACGGTAGCTTCCGAATGTGCATCGACTACAGGGAATTGAATAAAGTCACTATCAAGAATTGGTACCCTCTTCCGAGAATCGATGATCTCTTTGATCAGCTGCAAGGAGCCCGATACTTTTCTAAGATAGATCTTCATTCAGGTTACCATCAGGTGAAGGTCCAAGAGGACGATATTCCTAAGACCGCATTTCGAACTTGTTAAGGCCACTACGAATTACTAGTTATGCCCTTTGGGTTAACTAACGCACCTGCAGTGTTCATGGACTTCATGAGCAGGGTATGTAAGCCATACCTTGACAAATTTGTTATTGTCTTCATTGACGATATCTTGATCTACTCCAAGAGCAAGGACGAGCACGGCATCATTTGCGTGCTATCTTTGAGATACTACGAATCGAACAACTATACGCTAAGTTGTCTAAGTGTGACTTTTGGTTACAAGCCGTACAATTTCGAGGGGAAGAGGTGGATCAGCATGGAATTCATGTGGATCCAAGCAAGATTGACGCAATTAAGACCTGGCAAGTGCCGAAATCCCCAAAAGAAATACGCCAGTTCTTGGGATTGGCCGGATATTACCGCCACTTCATCGAAAACTTCTCGAGTATTGCCCAATCGCTAACCGCATTGACGTAAAAGGATAGGAAGTATGAATTGGGTGAAGACCAGGAAACATCGTTCCAACTGTTAAAGAAAAAGTTATGTGAGGCCCCAATTTTGACGTTACCCGAAGGCAATGACGACTTTGTCGTATATTGTGACGCATCGTGACAAGGACTTGGATGTGTCCTTATGCAAAGGAATAAAGTAACCGCGTACTCTGACGTGATGTCGAAGTCTCACGTAAATTTAATCCAATTACTACTAATAGTTAGTGGTAAGTGGGTATCGAACTCATGGAGTTTATGGAATATGTGTCTGTTTTGTAGGTTTATAGATTAACTAAATTAAACTAATTTGCAGAAATTAAAATTCAAGAGTTTGGATTGTTTGGTTTTAAGAACTAAATTACTAACTAATTGCAAATCAAAATTGGTTGTTTAACAGATTAGGAGAAAATGACCATCTTAGGTTCCGGTTTCCATTAACAATTGTGCATAATCCAACTAAAAAGAGTTACATAGACATAACTCATGCATATACGGTTGTTGTGATAAAAGGGAATGAAGTACTCAGATTATATAAAAGCGAGGTTGTTACCCGATGACCAATCAACCAATATCCAACCCCCCTCCCGTGATATCTCGATTGTCAACGACGCCAAGAACGTACGATCTAGACTAAGATCAAAATATCAATTAACAATATACAATCAACCATTCATGCACCATAATAAACAAAGCAAATAAACCAACTTCATTATTCTAGAAATAAGATTCAACACACAAAAGTCATAAAGAAACCTTCACCTAAGATGATCACCGAAAGTTTAGCCGGACATTGTTTGGTGAATCATCATTCCAACAAAATCAAAGTTCATACCAATCAAAATACAAACCGAAATGTTTTGAATTTTTCCTAATCACTTGCATAAGCTAAAATTCACCCAAGAACTCCAGAGAAACGTCCCCGCTTATGAGATAGATGAAAAGGCACTTGAAAACGAATTAATATGGCAGTTACAAACTTTCTCGCAGCTGTTGGTGCATAATGTCTATGTCTTAGTCTTATATCGAGTCTGTGTAGAATAGAGCTGAATAGGCTAGGAGTATGATGTATTTATGTAATAGGAGGTCAAGTTCGCTCATACTTGTCATGTTGAGACAAGTTCGGCCGAACTTGCTAAGGCAAGTTTGGGCGAACTTACATCCTTCATGAACGAACTTGCATCTCTATAAATACCTAGCTTGTGATCCTCATTTGTAACTTTGGCATTTTGGAGGTGACGCTCTGTCAGTTTGTACTCTTGATGTTTGATCAATAAAACTGATGATTAACTAATTAATTCTTGTCTATTGGTAAACACGACGTAATATTTCCGCTATTATGGAAGTTAGATATCAAATTTAGGTTCCTTAGCATCGAGGATCGGTCCTTCAAGTGGTATCAGAGCTAGAACAGCCTGATTTGATAGTATCAAGACAAGAACACTTCTATTTCATCTCCATTCTTCTATTTTTCTTAACTTTTTCAATTTTGAATATATCATGGACCGGTCCTTCAAAAATGAAGAATTCACAGTCAAAATCTTTTCAATTTTGAATATATCATGTAAAATACAGCAAAGATAAACCCTTGAAAGATTGGAGACCAAATTCAACCGAATTGATGTCAAAATTTTGAGAAAACCATGTTTTCCAAAACTTGTCCATCGAACTTGTTTAACCAAGTTCGACTGAACTTGTACTAAAAACTCACTTTTTCAGTGATTTTTTTACCAAGTTCGCTCGAACTTGAGGTGTTTTCAAGAAAATTTTGCCAAGTTCACTCGAACTTGAGTGAATTTTTGAAGAAAATTTGTTTAGTTCGCTCGAAGTTGCTATATTTTTACTGAATTTTTGTCAAGTTCGACCGAACTTGATAAAATTCAAGGTTTTTTAGCTAAGTTTGCCTGAACTTGCTTGTTTTTCATCAAAGTCATTGCTAAGTTCGCTCGAACTTATAAAATCTTTACAAATCATCAACAAGTTTGACCAAGGTTGTTAAAAGGATAATTTTTCAAAACACAAATCACAAGTTCGACCGAACTTGTGATCAAAACTGAGAATTCTTCATCCTAACTACAAGTTCGACCGAACTTGTAGTAGATCAAACATTTTCAAACGTTTTTGATTGTTTTCAGCGTACACGTCTCGTTATTCACAATGGATGATATTCAAAGAGCTTTCATGTCCGTAGCTAGTTCGTAAAATGCCAACGTGATCCATCAAGTCAATCTTGATAACGAAAGGGGCACGACTGTTAAACCGCCCAAGCTAATGAGCATGGACGAGTATGAAGCATGGAAAGAGAAGTTTACATATTGGGTTCAAGCCATGCACTTCGCAGGCTGGGTGTCGATAGAAAGAGGTTACACTGTTCCGGTGGATGACATCAGCAAGTTCTAGAAAAGTACAACTACACGACTGTACAGAAAGACGAATACATTGCTGAAAAGAAGATGATTAGTCTTATCCAACAATATGTTAAAGTAGATATTCTCGTCTTGCTACCGGAATACACAACAGCAAGAGATCTCTGGCTTTCTCTTCAAAACAAGTATCAAGGAAGCGCGAAGACGATCAAGAGCAAGAAGGTGCTCATTATGAAAGAGTTCGATATCTTCAACATGCTGAAGGGTGAAACCATGAAGCAGATGATTGAACGTTTCTATCATCTTAAAGTCCAAATGCGAAGACACGGTCTCGAGAAGACGGAACAAGAGTACATCGACAAGCTTGTTGACGCTCTACCAGATGGAGAGTGGACTACTTATCTAATGGTTCTGAAGGAAAGCGATAAATGGGAATTCTTCAAGCTGTCAACATTTATCGATAAACTCGAAGGCCATGAAATGGAACTCTTGAAGATTGCAAAGTCAAAGAACGCTAGTATGTTCAAGACGTTGGATTGTACTATAAGAGTGGAATGCAAGATAACATTTAAAGTCCAAAGATTCAGACATCATTCAATGCAAGTTTAAAATCTTTGAACAATTCGCAGCAGAATCAGAATCAGAATCAGTAATATCCTCAATATGATCAAAGTCCACAGTCTTCATTCTCAAGTACTGGGTTAAATTCATCTTATCAAAGTCAAATAAATCAGAATCAACAAACAAATTCTGATTCAAAATGTATACAAGTGCAACATCACAGTGAATTTAAACAATGTTGTTTCGGAACAAGTCGCTAAACAACATATGTCTCTTCTTGCCACTATTCTGGAGTCATACGAAAGTCTTGTAGCCGGAAAAATTGGAAATCCCGAAATGACGGCAGAAGATTATGACCAAGTGGATGAAGAAGAACTCGAGCTCATGGACATAAAGTGGTGTTTAGCATCTATCATTCGTAGAGTCACAAAGTTCGTTGCTCTCACTGGCCGAGATATCGGAAACTCAAACAACAAACTAGGTTTTGACAAGACGAAAGTGACGTGCTTCAGATGTCGCCAAAAGGGACATTTCAAGAGAGAGTGTAAAAATCCTGAAGCAACGGGAAATCTGAGTCCATTCGGAGGAGGCAACGAGTATTACAAGAAGTCACTTCAGTACAAGCCTTTCCCGAAGAGGACTCAGGTTGAAATTCAAGAGAAACCGAAGAGCAGTAACACTGAAAAAGCTATGGTTGCATCAAACGAAGATGACGGTTTTGACTGGAATTCCTACATCGGTAAAAAGACCGGAGTTGCATTAATGGCTGAAATTGTTGAAGATACTTCTGCAGAAGAAGCAGCGGCTTTGGAGAATATTCTGCTGGAACAATATCTGCAACAACAACGTGAAGAAGAGGAGTATATCCACATGCAGAAGCAAGGAATTTTATCTCCTAATTCGTGTGATAATTTAGCAGGTCATTTTGATGGAAGTTCTCAGGAACAAGTTCCCGAGAAGAAATCAACTAATGAAGTAGTCATTGATGTTACTCAAGAAGTGAATGCCGAAAACCTCAAGGATATTGCCGACAAAGCATTGATAGCAAATCTAACAAAGGTAGGTCCAGAGGTAAATGAAGTTGTTAAAGTACAAGTTGTTGAGGTTGAGAAACCTTGTACAAAATGTACCGAACCATGTTCTGAGTGTGCCGAAAAATCAAAGATCATCGCTGAAAACAATGTGCATAATGAACTTTTGAAATACGATTATCGCACAATGAAGGAAGCGTATGATAAAATGAAAAATGATTATGGAAGGCTTGATAGAAATAACATCGAACAACATGATACAATAAGGATGTTAAAAGGAATAGTAATGGATAAGCAAAAAGCGATTAATATCTATATTAACACCATTGCTGAAACTAAGCAACAACTCCAGGACATGGCAATTGAAAAAGAGCGTGTTCAACAACTTTTGAGAAGTTACACCTGTAACGCATATGTCACTGATCACATCCTTCCGACAATTCCATCGGAAGAGAAACCTAAAAAGAAAATTGGTAAAGAATACAGCAATGTTTCTCCACCCCTATGCGAGAAGTATTGTCGCAAATCCGCTGATGGGATGGATAACACTCAATATTGAGTTGTTATCTGAAAAGAAAACTGAGTTGCCAGAGAACATTGATGTAATCTATACTAAAATAGATGATGACAATGCTGTGGTTAAAAAGGTTGTTGAAAATGTTTTGAACGATTATGATGAAGGTAGCTTTAAAAGCGCCGACTCGAGCTCAAAGAATTCCGATTCACAGTCCGAAGATGACGTTACATCATCTATGTGATGATCCTAAAGTTGTGATGTACAAGATTAAGGAATCTGATAGATTATACTTTGATGAAAGTTTTCCGATTCAGAACGTGAAGGAAGAATTGTTAGACAAATTCTTTAAACTCGTGGAAGGCACATCAGATGATCTGGAGATCAATGAAAAGAAATTCTATTCCAAACCTAAAGAAACAACTACCGAAAGAATGGTGGTGATCATCCGGAAAACCGGAGAGCTGGGTTGGGATTAGAGGAATCAGATGAACCTAAAAAGAAAGTGTCACCATTTCATGAATACAAGAATAAAAACATGAATTTTGTATATGGGACGAACACGGTTCATGAGGAAAGTTTGATCGGGAAACAATCAAACGATGAATTCAAGAAACAGAAAGAACTTCGAGATAAAGCCAAAATTGCAAGTGGTGCCAAAACAAGTGGTGTAAAACCCACAAAAGGACATCCCTTGATTCTCGGACTTGTGTCAAGTGCAACGAAATTGGTCATATTGCACGTTACTGTCCGAAATCAAAGCCGGCTTATCTTCGAAGGAAAGAAGGTTCAAATGTTGTGAAACCGAAGCAACCAATGTTTGTAAAACCTGTAAAGATTTTGAAAAGAAATGAATCAAAAGCTGAAGTCAAACCTAAGTTTGAAAATTAAATTTTTGAAAACGGTGAAACTTCAAAGGCTAATGAAAACAATTTTTACATCAAGAATGCTAACATAAAATCTCAAGCTTGGATTGCAAAGAAACGGTCAACAACATCTGAGATCACTAAGTCTGAGCTTGTTAAGACTAGTGATAGCATGAAAGAACCAAAATATGAAATCATAATTGAAACCACATCTGAAAATGTCAAAAATGCAAGTGGTACCAATTCAAAAGATAAAAAGACAGTAAAGTTTTCAAACATAAACATCACAGAAAATCCAGATGATGAATATGAATTTGATTATGCAGATGAGTGTGGATTCGATTTTGCTGATGAGTGTGAGTTTGAGTTTGATGATGGTTATCCAATTCAACCCAAGACCAAAAAGGCTTGGGTCTTGATATTTAAATAGATTGTTGAAATGTGCAGGGCTCCAGAGATCCGTACTTTCTAAGTGGATTTTGGATAGTGGAGCATCCAGGCATATGACGGGAATGAAAGCGTTGATATTCGACATAAAAGCTATCAATGGTGGATATGTTGGATTTGCGGGTAACCAGGGTGGAAGGATAGTCGCCGAGGGAAAACTCTCTAATGGCGTCGTTTCACTCGATCGCGTGAATTATATTGCAAAGTTGGAAAATAATCTTTTGAGCATATCGCAGATTTGTGACAAGAAGTTCACGGTGCATTTCAATGACAAAGAGTGTATTATCTTGAAGCCGGGATTCAAAATACCAGATGAGTGGATTCTGACGCGAGCACCACGTGAGAATGATTTATATTTTCTTGATTGGGCGTCACTACCACTTCATCAAAATCAGCACAATGTTTTGTGACAAAGGCTACTGAAAAGGATTCTATTCTTTGGCATCGTAAGATGGGGCAAATTCATTTGAGAAAAATGAATTACTTGGTTTATAATGATCTTGTAGAAGGGGTAAATCTTTGGAGTTTTTCTATATCTGATCACGGCTTAGAATGTAAAAAGGGAAAGCAGATCAAGAAATCCTATCCGAAGAAAATTCTAAACTCAATCAAGTTGCCATTAGAACGTCTCCACATGGATTTATTTGGTCCTGTAAATGTTCGAAGCATCTCAGGAGACTTGTATTGCTTGGTCGTGACAGATGACTATTCGAGATATTTGTAGGTATTCTTTCAGGAATCAAAAGACGAAACGTTCGAGAACTTGGTTATTCTATTCAAGAAACTCGAGAACCTTTATCATCTGCCGGTCAGACGCATTAGAAGTGACAACGGCACAGAGTTTAAGAATAACAAAATGAAGGAATTCTGCAACGCAAAAGGGACTCTGCACGAGTTTAGTGCTCTCTATACTCCACAGCAAAACGGAGTAGCTGAACGGAAAAACAGAATTTTGATTGAAACTGCGAGAACCATGCTTGTAGATTCTAAACTTCCAATCAGCTTCTTGAGTGAAGCGGTTGCTTCGGCTTGCTACACGCTAAACAGAGTTCTCACTGTCAAATCAACAAAGAAAACATGTTTTGAGATGATAAATCGACGGAAGCCAAATTTGAAATTCTTAGAACCATTTGGTGCGCCATGCACTGTAATCGATCAAGATGGCAAATTAGGAGCTAAATCTCTTGAGGGTTTCTTTGTCGGATATGCGAGTCCGTTAAGAAGAGTATATGTTCCTTCGTTGAGAAAGGTTATTGAAGCACAACACGTGGATTGTTTCAACTATATGGATCCTATTCAAAGGAGAGGTGACGCGTGGCTGTTTAACTATCAAGACCTTTGGAAGTCATTCGACTTGCCGGAAGAACCGTCTGACGAAGAAGTTGCAGCGTTATACTATCTTCACCAGTCAGCGAATCAAGAACAAATCATTAGACCAATAGTGGTTAATCAACCCACATTGGATTCTTCATCTTCCGGAGCAGGTCCAAGCAATAGCAGTAGTGTTCAAGTTGAAAATACTTCTGAAACAAAAGTAACACCTGCTACACTTCTAGTGAATGCTTCTAATGAACCAGAAAACACGACAGTGCCTAGTACGCCTTAGAATCAGAATTCTAATTTAGATGAAGCACCGACATTTGATGCTGATGATGAAACTTCATCGGATGCAGAAGTTGAGCATATTTCTAACATGTTCAATCAATCTGCTAGTCCGAGAAATCAGAACAAAGCTTCAACAAGTACTCCTAATGTTGATGTGAACAGTGATCTAATTGTTTTAAATCAGCAAAGCTCAATTGATGTTCCAATAGAAGAAATGCCGTGATCATATTCGTACCATGAATATTATAGGAGAACTACAAACTGGTGTGCGTACACGAAACCAAATCAACAAAGCACTTAGTTGTTTCTACACCCGAGTTGCACCAACTCAGAATTACTGCTACTACTCATGTTTCATTCTCAAATTGAGCCAAAGACGGTTATGAGGCTTTGGCAGACGAGAATTGGGTGATAGCAATGCAAGAGGAACTTTTACAGTTCGAGAAGTTGGGTGTTTGGAAGCTTATAGACTTGCCACCGAAGAAGAAATCTATTGATACAAAGTGGGTCTTTAAGTATAAAAAAGACGATCGGGGGGTTATAGTAAGAAACAAAGCTCGTCTGATTGTCAAGGGATTCCATCAGTAGGAAGGTATAGATTATACGGAGGTATACGCACCAGTTGCGCGATTAGAATCTATCCGCATTTTCCTAGCGTTCGCAGCTTGGAAAGGATTTAAGGTGTACCAGTTGGATGTAAAATCTGAATTTCTCTACGGTAAACTTCATGAACAAGTGTATGTCGGCCAACCACCGGGGTTTGTCGATCCACTGAACAAGAACAAAGCATATCTCCTGGAAAAAGCCTTGTACGGTTTACACCAAGCCCCGAGAGCTTGGTACGAGACGTTATCGCAACATCTCGTAGGAAATGATTTTACATGAGGCACATTGGACAACACTTTGTTTGCCAAAGAAGTTGGATCGTATATGATAATAGTACAAATCTATGTGGATGATATCATTTTCGGTTCTTCGGATGACAGTTTGTGCAAAGAGTTCGAAAATATCATGAAGAAGAAATTTGAGATGTCCTCGATGGGCGAAATAAAGTTCTTCTTAGGTATTCAAGTGGATCAGCTTCCAGACGGGATATTCATTCATCAGACTAAGTATGTTCATGACATTCTCAAAAAGTTTGAAATGGATTCTTCGAAGCCGCTTTCGACGCCATTGTCACTGAACCATGGGATTTGCATAGACGAGACGGGAACGAAAGTTGATGAAACACTGTATCGATCGATTATAGGTTCATTGATGTATCTAACAGCATCACGTCCGGACATCATGTATCCTACATACTTATGTGCGAGATATTAGTCAAGTCCTCGAATGTCACACTTGCAGATAGTCAAGCGAATCTCCCGTTACTTGAAAGGTTGCCCAAGCACCGGCCTATGGTACCCCAAGAATGACAATTTTGATCTCACTGGATACGCTGACTCGGACTTCGGAGTGGACAAACTGAACTCGAAATCTACAACTGCAGGATGCCAGTTCTTTGGCACACGTTTGGTAACGTGGCAGTGTAAGAAACAGACCACGGTCTCTCTCAACCTGTGAAGCGGAATACATTTCTGCTTCCAGCTGTTGCTCTCAAATCCTCCGGATTCACAACAGATGAGGGATTATGGTCTGCAGTTTCTTAACATGCCTTTATTTGTAGATAACAAAGCAGCCATCGATATAACTAAAAATCCGGTTCATCACTCACGTACAAAACACATTGAAATTCGATACCATTTCATTCGTGACTGTTACGAAAAGAAATTGGTTCGAATAAAAAAAATCCACACCGACGAACAAAGGGCTGATTTTTATACCAAAGCATTTCCATTAACAAGATTTAAATATCTAATGAGGACTTAACGGTATTAAAAATTTGCTTACAGGTGCGGAAGCTGAGGTTGAATACGGATCGGATGACAAATTCACGTGATCCACATTGGTTTGTATGGTTTGTAAATGTCTTTCTAGTTTAGTATTTATTAAACATCTAAAAGCCAAAAATATGTTTTTGATTTTAGGGGGAGAAATATTTGGGAAAATACAAAAACATATGAAAAATTTAAAAATTCAAAAACATTGAAAAATTCAAAAAAGTACAAAAACATTGAAATATGCAAAAAAGAATTCGATGTTACAAAAGGAAATGATAGTACATCAGTGGACTATCACCGTATGCTAAAGAAATGGAAAGTTTAAAAGTAATAAACGAGTCTTACTGTGGATGTATATAGGCTTAACACGTTCAGTAAACTGTTTTTGACATATAAACTAAATTTAACAATTGCTTATTCTTGGGATTAACACATCTTGGATATATGGACTTAGTACTCCGAAATTTCGTTTGAGAGATTGCCTGATTCTGAGATACGAGGTCTTTATAGATAATTGTTATCTCGGGTATTATTCAAGTTCTTCTGATTTTGCAGAAGCAATGGCCTAGAACTACTATAATACTTTCACCAAAAAAAACCCCAAACTGCATGCAATATTGAAAAGAATCGAAAGATCTAATTATTTGCAGTGCTAAAAAGATTCCTTAAGTGGAACACACCTCAAAGACGAGCCTCCATCTCTTTGTCTGTATGGTAGTACTAACCTGACTCTCAAGGTCTCGCATTACCCAGATACAAATATCAATTACGCTATATTCACCTGTAAGATAAAATCTAAGGAATCTTGATACGGGAGTATATTCAAGAAGTGGGAACTACATATAAGTCAAGTTTCATAATTCATACCTTAACATATCTTGAAACAATTGAGAAACGTGGTAATGTTTAAGTGGACAAACATATCGACAATCTAGGTAAACAAGTTTAAAGCTTAAAGTCATCTAAAGGTCAACGGTACTGGTGATATTCTCAATTAACTGATATGATCCTTTAGCACGAATTCACAAAATATGTATGTAAATATGTTTGTACATAGTTTACATTGTTCCTATACATAGTTTATCAGCTTTACAGATTAAAACCAAAAAGATTTTCAGTGTGTTTTAGCATAAACTTACAAAAAATTCAAAAAGATTTTATTTCTACATTGTTTTCAGCAAACCAATGTTGGAGAACGGGTCTTCGAAGTCTGGTAAGATGCTAGAACTGGTGGGAATCTCATTGACAACGGGCTGGGAGCTAATCTGTAAAATCTGAAAAGTCAAAACGATAAAAAGTTTATTAATTTGAAACTTTGATTTTGAAAATATCAACAGTTTGTTCGTAACGGGTCAAACCAGGGTCATTAACTTGGACTCGGCAGACAACTCGATTAACCAAGGTTATTAACTTAGACTTGGTCAACTGAGTGGATTTTCATAACTGGTAAAAAGTTGGAAAGTTCAGGGGTTAAAATGAACAATTTGAAAAAGTTTGGTTTTAGGGTTTGGCAAGTTCGGCCGAACTTGCTAAATAAAATCATGTTTATCAAAACAGCAAGTTCGACCGAACTTGCAGATGGCTGCTGAGTTATTTAAAAGCTAAGTTCGCCCGATCTTATATGGGCTTTGTCTTGGGCTTTGTAAGTTCACCCGAACTTGCTACGGTACAAGTACCGGCAAGTTCGGCCGAACTCATTACTTGCAACCCAATTACATCAGAGCGAACTTGAGAGGTCTTAGAGCGAAGTTGTGATTTTGATAAAAATAAGCCATTACTCTGCCAAATTGTTGATTGTTCTTGGTGATTTGCACACCATTGACAATGTCTGAGGTGTGTATTTGAAACTTGTACCATAAATCAGACTGAATCAAACATGTTGAATCTGAATCTTTAAAATCTAATAGATCTAGGAGTTGTTGGACCAAATCGAACTTAAAATTGACATAAACTAAGTAAATCGACCATGAAGTCATGAGGAATTGATTTAAAATGGTCATTATAGTGTTGTGAAGGTTTGGTTTGTAGAAGATGACAAGTTCGGCCGAACTTGTTATCAAGTTCGACCGGACTTGTTAATAAAACTGAATAAAAAGATATAAGGCATGTTTGACCGAACTTCCAAAATGATATTGATATGGAAGTTCGCCCGAACTTGTGTTAAGAAATCTGAATTGTTTAAATTGTAAGTTCGCCCGAACTTACTCTTGAATTTTGAACATGTTATGTGCATGTTCGGGCGAACTTGAGTAAATCAGAATGTTGTAACACTCAATCAAGTTCGCCGGAAGTTGATGAATGTGTTAGGAAAAAATTGTGACTTTTCTCGATAAGCGTGCTAATTGTTTTGCATCATTTTTCAGGCTCAAGTCCAGCGCGTGTAATCTCTATTGAGTTTTCTAAGACTCACAACACGTCTATTACGCTCGACAAGACGATCTGTCCATCTTTGAAGGAGTACGAGAGTATATTGAAATTTTTGGAAGAAAGTCCTATTCATAGAGCTATAACGAAGCGCACAATATCGTATAGATCACATACTTTCCACTTTTGGACGAACGCGAGTTTAAGTGATGATCAGAAGTCGATTATTTCAACCGTGCAAGTCGGCAATGAAGTCAAACTGATCACTGTAACAGAAGATGATATACGCAGAGTCTTACAATTCAACGATAAAGAAGATGATCCAATTTATCTCGATGAAAAGATGGTTCGTGGTTGTTTCTTTCGGATGGGCTACAAAGGAAGCGTGAATAAGCCGACGTTGAAGAAAGGGGAAGTGCCTAACCCCTACAAGCTTCTCATGCACGCTATTATTCACACATTTTGTCATCGCAAGGCAGGATTAGACGACGTGCAAGATTATTTGGCCTGTATGGCAACAACATTGATTTTGAAGAAGCCGTTCAACTTTTCAAATCTTGTATTTACGCACATGTCAAAGAATATGGAGGATTCAAGGTTATGTTTATATCCGAGATTTGTGCAGATGTTGATTGATGAGACGTTCAAGAATATAGCACGAGATCAGAATGATGTGCTTTATCTAGTTCATCTTGATGAGACAACTGTGAAAAAGCTAATCAAATTTCAGAAGCAAGCATCAGCTCCTGTTGCAAAGCCAGTTTTCGGGGTTATTAAAGATCCAAATTATGTTGCTCCGCCTGAAAAAAATGGAGAAAAGACGGTAGCGATGATGAGAAAGAACTTAACACTGAGAAGGAATGGTTCAAAGACTTCAAGCCGAAAGCAAGAAGTGAATGGTTCTTAAAGGCAGAGGCTGATAAGCCTAAGAAGAAACGAGCAGCTAAAAAGGTTGAAACAATGCTCATTGACGAAGATGAACCAGAAAATATTCAAACTGAAGTAGGTTCGAGCGTTGCGGTAGTTGTTGAGAGTCAGGAAACTGTTAAGACGACTCAAGAAGATGTTATTTCAGCAACTTCTGAACAAGATGATGATTCTGACGAAGAACAGGTGAAAGAACTGAAAAGACAGCAACAGAAAAAGAAAAAGAAATGGATGCTGATTTCGATCTAAATCAAGAAAAAGAGTCTGATGAGGAAAGACCAAAGAAGAAACCTAAAAGTGTAAAGTCTGCAACTATTTCGTCGACAAAGACTACTGAGTCTCCTCAACAAAAGGCAAGAGGAAATCAAAGAAAGCTCAAAAGGCAGTTAGCAAAAGATACAAAGGATCATTGAAATGTGCAGAAGTTACATAAGAACCTTCTGGCGCACAGGAGAAAGGAGTTACACAAGAATCTCCTACACAAGAACCTTCTGTTGTTGATACAAATGAAGCTGAACGTCTAGAAGTCACACAAGAACCTTCTATGATTGTTTCATCGGAAGCTGAAAGGCCAAGAGCTACACAAGAACCTCCTGTGTCTGGTTTTGTGAAGTACCTATTATTCAATCACCAATTGCTCCAACGACTTTAAATTTAGAAAGTTCTACTCCAAGGAAGTCAACATCAAAGGCTGCTACTCCAAAGTCAACACCAAAATCTTCAGGGCCTAATATATTTGGTGATATGCATAGTGATCCGATTAGCCTGCAAGATCTAAATGATTTCTTTCTAGAGACTAGTGTTGAACTTCTGGAAAAACGTTTGAAGGTGTTAGAAGAGAAAGTTGCTAAGAATGAGGAGGAGAAAGCTGAGTTGATTAATAAAATGAATCAAAGCGCAGTTGAAAAATAAATGCTAGACGATAAAGTGAAGGTGTTGGAGAATGAGCGAGAATACTTTAAAGCGTTGATAGAGAGTTTGCAAGATGCTAATGAAAATATGCAAACTGAGATAGCTGATCTGAAGTCTATCCAAGCCCTAAATGATCGAAGATTCTCCAGGATGCAGAAAGTTTTATCTAATGCACTGGGTATCGATTTCATCAAAGAATATGATCGTCTGAAATAATTAGCAGTGAGTGGTAAAGGAAAGAATATTGAGGGTGAAGCCCCTAAATCTTCTGAAGCTGCTGAGAAATTTGTTGAAGATGTTTCTAAAGCTTCTGAGTCCGATATTCAAAAGGTTGACGAATCTGTCAAGCCTTCTGATCCTATAGTTACTTCTGAAAAGGATGATGAAGAAGCTGAAAAGGAGGATAAAGATGATGAAGAAAAAGTTGATTCGGAATATGAGGATTGGAATGTAGCTGATGACGATGACGATGATGATGATCAAGGTGGTGTTGGTATAAAGATTACTGAAGCAAAAATGTCAAGTGAATTTGATTTCTCTTCGCTAATGGATGATGAGTCGAACATAATGGATGATAAAAGTGAGGGGAGTCAGGGCAGAAAGGGCCAACTGATGAGATTGATCTGTTGAATGTTGATAGATTTGCTAAGCCAGTTGCTGCAGTTCCCACGAAGCCTTTATTGTTAATGCTTGAACATAACGTGGAGGAAGGTGAGTTTATACATAACTATACTAAGGAAGATCTTGCAAAGTTAGTTGAAGTTGATGCTGCAGATCTACAGCTTGATTTTGAAGAAGATGTGTTGAATATTAACACTTTCGAGCCGAACGATTATCAGTATGTTAGAAGATTTGAGGCTGACGAGTATAATAGAGTGATTGTGGAAGATTGGTCTTCTGATGATGAAATGGATCATACTGCGAAGTACGTCGGTCCTAACACTGATAGTTTTCCTACTTTCTAGGAGATGTATAAGCAATTAAATGAAGATATGTTAAAAGAAAAGATTGAAGAATCTTTGCATGAAGGAAAAGTTCCGAAACTAATGACGAAGGAAGAAATAGTTGAAGCTAAAACGTCATGGTTTAAAGAGATGCCGCGCGAACGTAAGTTTCGACGTCCTCTAGCATTCTTTACCAGAGACATGTTTCTTTGGGATATATCTTGAGTTGGGGTTGGTGTAAAGAAATGAACGTATATGCAATCAAGAGGGAGTTTGGAGTGCAATACTTCAAATACCTTGCTGATTTCAAGACATTACCGTATTGGGATGTGGAAGAGTTGGTACAGACTGTGAATGTTACATACCACATGAAGGTGATTGATCAGTTGCTGTGGAAATTGATCAAGTTTGAATCGGTTAAAGGATTTAGATATTGGAAGCCTCCTGGTCGCAGAATCAAGACAAACAAAAAGACGGGTGAAAAGACATCACATTGATAATGAAGCGACCGAGGGCAATGAGAAACATGCCACTTATGCCGATTGAACAAGACTTCTGTCCATTGTTTAAGTGGTGGCAGATAGATTCATCGACTTGTGAAGCAGTTATTGTTTTAAAGTTTGAAGAACACTTAGATATTTCAAAGGAAAGAGTTGAAGTATTGGGATATCAGGGTATGAGGCGGTTATGGAGAACAATTAGGGTTCTTGATCCGATGTGGTTGGTTAACTGCTCAAGAGAAGACATCAAAACCTTGTTCTACAACAAGATCATATTTGAAGAACGTGAAAAGGTACAAGCGATGCAATTTCAGAAAGTAGTGAATGTTTGTTATGCACACGAAGTTAATTCAGGGAAGATGTGGCAAACAAAGTGGATAGATCTAAAAAGAGTAGAGTTTTTAAAAGAGGAGAAGCGTCTTGAAGCAATTCATGAAAGAACTAGGAAGGCAAGTGTTAAGAGTTTTCAGCATTTGAACAAAGTGCCTCCTACAGACCAGATGCCAGATCCTAAGCAAGAACGACGAAGGAAGCCGTACAAGAACTTATTCGGTCGTGTGCGTTAACATTTATATGAAGACAGAGTTTTGGAGACTGATACAAGACGAAGACTATATCCCAGGGGGAGTCTGTTGGTGCATAATGTCTATGTCTTAGTCTTATATCGAGTCTGTATAGAATAGAGCTTAATAGGCTAGGAGTATGATGTATTTATGTAATAGGAGGTCATGTTCGCTCATACTTGTCATGTTGAGACAAGTTCGACCGAACTTGCTTAGGCAAGTTCGGGCGAACTTACATCCTTCATGAACGAACTTGCATCTCTATAAATACCTAGCTTGTAATCCTCATTTGTAACTTTGGCATTTTGGAGGTGAAGCTCTGTCAGTTTGTACTCTTGACGTTTGATCAATAAAACTGATGATTAACTGATTAATTCTTGTCTATTGGTAAACACGACGTAATATTTCCGCTATTATGGACGTTAGATATCAAATTTAGGTTCCTTAGCATCGAGGATCGGTCCTTCAGCAGCTCCGAGCCGTTACCTACGTCCCTGGCCGTGGGCTACGGTGCCAATCAAGTGACCCTACGCCGTTTAGAGCCTGTCTTACGGCTGCAATTCTTGACAAAATGAGGACCGTAACCTACGGCCCTGGCCATAGGTTGCGGTGGTGTCTAAGATTCTTGCTTTGCTTCTTTTATCATTTCTTGATTGCTCCCATTTGATTCCGTAAAGTGCAAGTTCCCATCCAAGTGTCATAAAGCCACATATTAAAGCCCGTTTTCACCTGAAACACCAAACATACCGTAGTTACCATATTCTCGCAAATAAACTGAGTAAAATATAACCCTTAAGGGTTGTCCTATGGACCACCCATCACATCCCCACACTTAACTGTTGCTTGTCCCAAGCAACCCATCACTCATTCTTTTTTTCAACTTCACAAACAATCTCCTTTAAAACCAAGTAAATATGTGTTTTCCTTCTACTAACATTTCATTATACCGCATGACACAACCTCATAATTAACTCTCCTCTCGGTGATAACCAAAACAACAAGCAAGATTTTGCTTGAACCCTCAGTACAAATGTGGGAATGCGCGACAATATGCTTGTGTGCAAATCAAGTCTTCGCCGTAAGTTGCTTAACCTACTTGTGAATCAAAGGGACTTAATGTTATAACAGGGCTAGGTTAAGGGTAGGATATAGGAAGATATATGTGAGTAGCTCTATGATTCGATTCGACACCATTATTACAACTAAAAGACACTGGAAATCTTTTTGGTTTTATCTTTGAAAAGCAAGTAAAGTATTTACAGAAATTTTAACAAGTAAAGTAAACTATGTACAAACATATTTACATACATATTTTTGTGAATTCGTGTCTAAGGATCATATCAGATCTTTGAGACATATCACTAGTACCGTTGACCTTTTTGAGACTTTAAGTTTTAAACTCGTTTACCTAGATTGTCGATATGTTTGTCCACTTAAACTTTACCACGTTTCTCAATTTTTCCAAGATATGTTAGGGTATGATTTATGAAACTTGACTTAACTGTGGTTCCCACTTCTTGAATATACTCATAAATCCAGATTCCCTAGATTTCATCTTACAGGTGAATATAGCATAACTGATATCTGTATTTGGGTTATGCGAGGCCTTGAGAGCTCAGGTTAGTACTACCGTACATACAAAGAGATGAGGGCTCGTCTTTAAGGTGTATTCCATTTAAGGAATCTTTTAAGCACTGCAAATGATTAGATCTTTCGATACTTTTCAAGTTTTGCGTGCAGTTAGGGGTTTATAGCAAGCATTATAGAAGTTCTAGGCTATTGCTTCTGCAAAATCAGAAGAACTTATATAATACCCCAGATATCAACTATCTGTAAAGACCTCGTATCTCAGAATCATGCAACCCTTCAATCGAAATTTCGGAGTACTAAGTCCATATATCCAAGATATGTTAATCCACAAGATTAAGCAGTTGTAAAATTTAGTTTATATTTCGGAAAACAATTTACTGAACGTTTAATGTCTATTGACACATGCACAGTAAGACTTGTTTATCACTTTTAAACTTTACAATTCTTTAGCATAATGTGATAGTCCACTGAAGTACTATCATTTCCTTTTTGACAACAAAATTCTTTTTGTCTTTTTCAATGTTTTTGTACATTTTGAATTTTATAATATTTTTTAATTTTCAACCTTTTCGTATGTTTTTGATTTTTCTAAAAATTTCAAATTTTCTTACTCCCCCTAAAATCAAAAACATATTTTTTGGATTTTAGGTTTTAAGAAATTCTTCTAAAAATGTAACAAACCAATGAGGATCCCAAGAACTCGTCATCCGATCCTTTTGTTTTCATATTCTACATCATTACCTGTCAACAGAACAACCCATCAAGCTTAACATCAATTTGTAGAAACCACTTGTAAAACCTTTTGTAGAAACATCAATTTTAAATGGTATTTCAATGTAACAATCAGTGTTCTGTTTAACGGTGTGGATTTTCTCAAAAAAATATAAATTTTTCTTTTTCAACCACTTGTGATTTCAAAAACGTCAAAGGTTTTGACTTTCTAGATAATTTAAATACTCATGGAGCTCCGCTATCCTGTATCAACTTTGATAGAGTGGATCTTAGGACTCCTGCACATGAAACAACTATTTAAGAAATGAAACCCAAACCTTTTTGGTTTTAGGTTTGTACTGATAAGCATCATAACCATATTCTAACTCTTTATCATATTCAAAATCATCATCAAACATTTCGTCCAATGTCGATTCTGAAAACGTTTTTTACCTTTTCTTTATTTGTTGTTTGATTACTGACTCGGTTAATTTGACATTTTTTTCAGTTTTGTTAGCAACAAGCTTTGGTTTTTCTGATGATGAAATCCTTTTCTTAGCAACCCATGATTGTAGCTTGCTTCTCACTTTCTTGATATAGAACCTAGTATCTTTATTTATATTTAATTTTCAAGTTTCACCTTTTTTCAAATGTTGAATTTTCAAACTTTGATCCAGTTTTAGGTTTGACTTCGCATTTAGATTCATAGTTTCTATTTGACACTGTATCAGAATTCACAATCTCTGGTTGTTGTTGTTTTTCATCTTTTGACACAATATTTGTTCATGGAAACACAGGCTTTATATTCAGACACTTGCGAGAAATATGACCAACAGTATTGCATTTAAACAAGCTCGATTATCAGAACCATTTCCACTAGTGGGTTTTACTCCACTTGTGGACTTGGTCTTAGCCTTGTCCCGAAGTTCTTTTTCTTTCTTGAATTCATCATTCGATTGTTTACCGATCATGCTTTCTTCTTGAAACGTGCTTGTTCCGTACACAAACTTTATATTCTTACCTTTGTATTCTTGGAACATTGGTTTCTCCTTCTTCTTTGGTTCTTCTTCTTCAACCTCCAAACCTAATCTGCTCTCTCCTGTGCTCAGGAAAATCACCACCAACCTTTCGGTAATTGTTAGCATTCCTTTTAGGTTTCGAGTAAAATCTTTTCTCATTTTTCTCAAGATCATCTGATGAAACTTCACAAGTTTGAAAAAAATTATCAAGTTGATCTTCTTTCACGATCTGAATCGGAAAACTATCATCGAAGTATAATCTATCAGATTCCTCAATCATGTACATGACAACGTTAGGATCATCACTTAGATCAAGTTCTGATGATGCATCGTCATCTTCAGATTGTGACTCCGAGTTTATCGAACTTGATTTGGCGCTTTCAAAACTGCCGTCATCAGAATCATTTCCTAACACATTCTTTACCACATCTTTAACCACCGCATCATTGTCATTGTTTGAATTCGTAAAGTCTACGTCAATGTTCTCAGACAATTTATTTCTATTATCTGAACGAATAAGAATATTAAATGCCTTTTCAATTTCATCATCTTTCTTGCATGAATAACTTTCAAGAAATGATGGAGGAACACATTCGTACTCTTTACACTTTGATTTCTCACCATTTTCCTCCGATTTAATAGTAGGTAAAAAGTGATCAATGACATACGCATTTGTGGTGTAGCTCTTTAGAAGCTGTCTTACCCGTTCCGTTTCAATTTTCATGCTGTGAAGCTCACTCTTTGTCTCAGCAATTGTGTTAATGTTCATGTTAATTGCCTTTTGTTTCTCAATTACTGTAGCATTTAACATTTTTACATTAGCGTTAAGTTCACCATTAGCATGTTCAACATATTTATATTTGCTTGATATTTTGTCATAAGCTTCTTTTATGGTTCTGTAATCATAATGAAAGTTTTCATTGTGTACAGTCAATTCTCTTATGACTTTGACTTTATCAAGACATGGTACACAAGGACTTGCGCACTTTGTGCAAGGTTTTTCAACCTCCACAACTTTCACAACCTCCTTTTCAGACATACTTACCTTAGCCTTTACCTTTTCCGCCTCTTCTTTTAATGCTTCTTGTTTCTGTATCTCAAGGTAAGCTAATTCTTCTTCCTCAGCTCTCTGCCTATAACCTTCAAAAATGGCATTTTTCAAAGCAGCATCGACATACGATGTATCAGATTCATTCACCACCTCTGCCATCATATCAACACCAGTTTTCTTTCTGATGTATCTGTTCCAGTCAAAACCATCTTCTTCATGAGTAACAACAAGAGCTTGTTTGGTTGTCTTTGCAGATTTATCTTCTACTTCGACTTGTGTTCTTTTCGGATATGGCTTGTATTGAAGAGCTTTTTTGTAGTACTCATTGTTACTGCCAAAAGGGTTTTGGTTTCCACTTGCTTCTTGATTGCGGCATTCTCGTTTGAAATGTCCTTTTTGTCGACACCTGAAGCATGTGACTTTAGTCTTGTCAAATCCAAGTGTGTTGTTTGAATTACCAATGTCTCTTCCAGTGAGAGCCAAAAATTTAGAAACTCTTCTGATGATAGATGCAAGGCTCCACTTGATATCCATCAGTTCCAACTCTTCTTCATCCACCTGATCATAATCTTCGGCGGTCATCTTTGGATTACCGATTTTTCCAGCAACAAGACTTTCATATGATTCGAGAACGGTAGTAAGAAGTGCTATGTGCTGTTTGGCCACCTTCTCAGGAAATACATTCTTCAAATCGACTGCTATATTGCACTGGAAAACATTTGAATTAGAACTTGCTTGACTTGTCTGATTTTTGAATGAAGAGCTTAAACTAGCACTAGTATAACCAGCATATGGAGAACTTTGACTGGGAGAAGAATTTGTATTTGCACTAAATGTGTTTGGATTTTCGGGCTTTGAATCGGAGTATTAGGAATTCCTCCTTTGTAATAGACACCGACATCTTGAACAACATTAGCATTCTTTGATTTCACAATTTTCATCAACTCCATTTCATGACCTTCTAATTTGTCGATGAAGGATGACAACTTGAAATGTCTCCAAGATGGACTATTCTTCAGAATCGTCAGATATGTTGTCCATTCTCCTTCTGGAAGTGCATCAGCCAGCTTTTCGATTTGCTCTTCATTAGATCGTTTGATATCATGTCTCCGCATTTGGACCATGAGGTGACAGTATCTATCGATCATCTGCTTCATTGTTTCACCTTTAATCCGAAGATCTCGAATTCTTTCTTGATTAAAGCCTTTTTGCTTTTGATCATTTCATCACTTCCTTTGATTTTTCACAAAGAGAATTCCATAATTCTTGCGAAGTATCATATTCTGGTAATAATATCAAGATATCTTCCTTTACTGATTGTTGTATCAAACTGATCATTTTCTTCTTTGCAACATAGTTATCTTTGTCGGCATTTGAAAACTTATTCAGTGGAAGATCTTGATCACGTTCATCTTTTGGCCATTTGTAACCATCCTCAACTGCAAACCAGCTGTTGAATTGATTTGTTTGTATCCAATTCACAAACTTTTCTTTCCATCCTTCAAATTCATCCATGCTCATTAGCTTTGGCGGTTTCGACGTAGTACCCATTTCGTTGTCGATATTCATCTGGTTCGCCGCAAGAACATTAGCGTTTGATGAAGAAGCCATTTGAGAGACAAATACGTTGTGGAAATCTTCCATTTTGACAATCCGTAGACTTATCTGAGAATACGATAAAAAACACTCGAAATTTGATTAGAAACAGACAAGTTCGGTCGAACTTGTGTGAAAACACGTTTTGATATCAAATTTTCACAAGTTCTGTCGAACTTAGATGAATTAATTTCCAATGTTTTATCAAACACTCAAGTTCGGTCGAACTTGATGTGGGTTTTTGAGAAAAATCAACCTTCGAGCGGACTTGAGGATTTTTTAGAAGAAACTGGTAAGTTCGGTCGAACTTATGAAGAAATTTCAAGAGAAAACTAAGTTCGGCGGGCTTATAGGAAAATTTCAACAAAAATTACCCAAGTTCGGTCGAACTTGTGTCAACTCGTTGACTAAATCTTCAAGTTCGGTCGAACTTCTTCAAAAGTCCTGAAAAATCGAACAAGTTCGGTCGAACTTGATAAAACTCAAAGAATTTCAATCAAGTTCGGTCGAACTTAGTGTTAAGTTCGGCTGAACCTTGTTTCCAAAACATGGTTTTTGCAACTTTTTGATATCAAAACGTTTGAATTTGATGTCCAAACTCTCAGGGGTTTGTTATTAGTGTGTTTTACATGACATATTCAAAAATCACCCATTTTTGACCATGAACTCATCAAATATGTGAAAATGTTAAGAAAAATGATAGAATGGAGATGAAATAGAGAAATTATTGTCTTGATTCCAGCAAATTTTGGTATCCAGGCTCTGATACCACTTGTAGGAACATCCATGATTAGCACGGGAACCTAAATTTGTTATCTATTGTCCGATTAGGCGGAAACTAATGACAAGTTAACCAAATAACAAGAATTACTCATTTAAATGTTGTTTTCATTGATCTAAAGTTCAATACATTCGAGAACCGGATCCGACAGAGCTTCGCCGTCTCTGTGCCAAAATCTCTCCAACTCTTACAAATGAAATCCCAAGGCACCGATTTATAGGTTATCAAGTTCGTGGAAAGGGAGAATAAGAGGTAAGTTCGCCCGAACTTGACATAGTCAAGTTCGGTCGAACTTGGCTTCTCACAAACAATCATGGGCGAACTTGACCCTAAACTGTCTTAAATACGCCTGGTTTCTAACAGATTAAGCCCTATTCACTCAGACTCGATACATAATGACGTAGGCAACAGACATATGCACCAACATCGGGAGAAAATGTTCAGAAAACCAAAGGTAAGAAATGTGGAGACTATAGCAATGTTCCACCACCCCTATGCAAAAAGTATTGTCGCAAGAAGGCTGAGGGGATGGAAAAGGCGCTCAACATTGAATTTTTAACTGAAAAGAAAAATGAGCTGCCTGAGAACATTGATATAACCTACACAAGTGATGATGGCGAAGATGTGGTTAAGAATGTTGTTGAAAATGTTTTGAATGATTCTAATGATGGCAGCTTTATTAGCACCAACTCGAGTTTGAATAATTCTGATTCAAAATCTGAAGATGGCGATACATCATCGGAAAATAGTCTAAGTGATGATCCTAACGTTGTCATGTACAAAGTTAAGGATTCTGATAGACTATACTTCGACGATAGCTTTCCAAATGTGAAAGAAGATCAGCTTGATAAATTCTTCAAACTCGTTGAAGTTTCATCAGAGGATTTGGAAATCAATAAAAAGAAGTTTTACTCTAACCCAAAAGAAAAAACTATCGAAGGAATGGTTGTGACTTTCCGGAACATTGGAGAGCGGGGTTGGGTTTTGATGTAGAAGAAGAACCGAATAAGAAAAAGTCACCATTTCGCGAATAAAAAGATAAAACATGACATTTATATATGGGATGAGCACGGTTCAGGAAGAGAATTTGATTGGAAAACAATCAAACGATGAATTTAAGTAAGAAAAGGAACTTCTAGATAAGGCTAAATCCGCAAGTGGTGTAAAACCCACCAGTGGACATTCTCATGATGATCAGACTTGCTTCAAATGCAATGAAGTTGGTCACATTGCTCGCAAGTGTCCGAAATCAAATCCTGTCTATCTTTGAAGAAAGACAAGTTCAGATGTTGAAAAGTTTAAGCAACCAGAGATTGTAAAACCTGTCACAATTCTGAAAAGAAATGAATCTAAAATTGAAGTTAAACCTAAAAATGAATCGAAGTTTGAAAATTCAACTTTTGAAAAATGTGAAACTTCCAAAACAAACGAGAACAAAGATTCAAGGTTTTACATTAAAAGGCACAAGCTAAATCACAATCCTGGGTTTCCAAAAAGAAATCAACAACATCTGAAGTTGCAAAGTTTGAAACCAAGGTCGACAAAGTGTCTGTTTCAAAAGATAAAACTGAAACTGTCAAACTTTCAAAAGAAAAGAAAAAGGTTAACTTTGAGAATGATAATGTCGATGAAGTTTTAAGTGATGATTTGAGGATGATTATGAAGCTTATTATCCCAAACCCAAGACCAAGAAGGCTTGGGTCGCACTTTTCAACTGAGTTGTTAATGTGTGCAGGGGCTCCAAAGATCCATTCTATCAAAGTGGATTCTGGATAGCGGAGCGTCAAGGCACATGACCGGGATGAAAGCGCTACTCTTCGACATCAAAGCAATAAATGGAGGGTATGTTGGCTTCGCAAGAAACCAAGGAGGCCGGATAGTAGCTGAAGGAAAACTCTCAAATGGCGTAGTATCTTTTGATCATGTGAATTACATTGCTGAGCTAGAGAACAATCTTCTAAGTAACTCACAGATTTGCGACAAGTAGTTCACAGTCCATTTTAATAATAAGGAGTGTATGATACTTAAGTCGGGTTTCAAAATTCCAGATGATTGGATTCTCATGTGTGCTCCACGCGAAAATGATCTCTACGTGTTAGATATGGGCAATGCTACAACATCATCAAAATCGGCTCAATGTTTTGTCACAAAAGCCACGGAGAAGGATTCGATTCTATGGCACAGAAAAATGGGGCCTATACATTTGACGAAATGAATTTTCTGGTTCATAACGATTTAGTCGAGGGGGTGAATCTTCGAAGCTTCCACATGAGGGATCATTGTCTTGAGTGCAAGAAATGGAAGCAGAAAAAGAAGTCACATCCTAAGAAGATTCTGAATTCTATAAAGTTGCCGCTTGAACGTCTACATATGGATCTTTTCGGTCAGGTGAATGTCCGAATGTATTTCTGGAGATCTAACTGTTTGGTTGTCACATATGATTATTCTCGATATTCATGGGTTTTCTTTCAAGAGTCTAAAGAGAAACGTTCGATAATCTGGTGATTCCCTTCAAGAAGCTCGAAAATCTATATCATCTGCCTGTCAGACGTATTCAGAGCGATAATGGAACGGAGTTAAAAAACAACAAGATCAAAGAGTTTTGCAACGCTAAAGGAATTTTGCACGAATTCAATGCACCTTACACTCGCAACAAAATGGCGTAGCAGAGAGGAAGAACAGAACATTGATTGAAACAGCAAGAACTATGCTTGCTGACTCAAAGCTTCCTGTCAGCTTTTGGAGTAAGACTGTTGCAGCGGCATGCTACAGTTTGAATAGGGTCTTAGCTGTCAAACCGACTAAAAAGACATGCTTCGAGATGATCAACCGAAGGAAACCAAATCTGAAATATCTAGAACCGTTTGGTGCACCATGCACAGTGATTGATCAAGATGGAAAATTTGGTGCTAAAACGCGTGAAGGTGGTTGGTTATTCTAGTCCGCTAAGGCGAGTTTATGTTCCTGCTTTGAGAAAAGTGATCGAAGCGCAAAACGTTGATTGCTTTCGGTACACAACTCCTATTCAAAGGAAAGGCGATGCATGGTTGTTCAATTACCAAGATTTGTGGAAGTCATTCGATTTTCCAGAAGAACCGTCTGATGACGAACTTGCAGCTCTTTATTATCTTCAACAGTCGGTAAACCAAGAACATGTTATAAGGCCAATTGTGGTTAAT
This sequence comes from Scalesia atractyloides, assembly GCA_947069175.1. Taxonomy (NCBI): domain Eukaryota; kingdom Viridiplantae; phylum Streptophyta; class Magnoliopsida; order Asterales; family Asteraceae; genus Scalesia; species Scalesia atractyloides. Next base: position 64,432,896 of record CAMTDV010000014.1, read on the forward strand.
CAACCCACTGGTTCTACTTCGTCTTCTGGTGCAGGTTCGAGTAATAGTGGTGTTCCGGTTGAAAAAGTTTATGAAGCAGAAGTAACACCTACTACAACTCCAGCAAATGTTTCCACTGAACCAGGAAATGCAACTACAGAGCCCATTATTCCTCAGAATCAGAATTCCGACTCCGATGAAGCTCCGACTTTTGATGGTGATGGAGAATCCTCTTCCGATGAAAATCCGAGCAGATATCCAACATGTTGAATCAATCTGCTGGCCCGAGCAATCAAAATGAAGCTACATCTAGTGCTCCTGAAGTTGATTTGATCGTTGATCTGAATGTTACAAATCAGAACAATATGGTTGATGTTCCTAGCGAGGAGATGCCACGATCTTATTCTTATCATCCTTCAACAAACATTATTGGAGAGTTACAGACTGGTGTGCAAACAAGAAGTCAAATCAACAAAGCTTTAAGTTGTTTCTATACCCGAGTGACTCCTACTCAAGACTATTGTTATTATTCATGTTTCATATCTCAAATAGAGCCGAAGACTGTGAATGAAACTCTGGGTGATTAGAATTGGGTGATAGCAATGCATGAAGAATTGTTACAGTTCGAGAAACTTGGAGTCTGGAGGCTTGTAGATTTACCACCTAAGCAGAAAGCGATAGATATGAAGTGGGTCTTCAAGTGTAAGAGGGATGATCGAGGTGTGATCATTAGAAACAAAGCTCGGTTGGTTGTCAAAGGTTTCCACCAGCAAGAAGGAATTGACTACACGGAAATCTATGCACCGGTTGCACGATTAGAGTCAATCCGCATTTTCCTTGCATTCGCAGCTTGGAAAGGTTTTAAGGTGTACCAGTTAGATGTGAAATCCGCATTTCTCTTGGTAAGCTACACGAACAAGTGTACGTCGGCCAACCACCGGGGTTCGTCGATCCGCTGAACAAGAACAAAGCTTATCTCCTAGACAAAGCCTTATATGGATTACATCAAGCCCCGAGAGCTTGGTACGAGACGTTATCGCAACGTCTCGTTGGAAACGGGTTTACTAGAGGCACAGTGGATAGTACATTGTTTACCAAGGAAGTCGAAAACCATCTAATCATCGTACAAATCTATGTGGATGATATCATCATTGGTTCAACGGATGATAATCTTTGCAAAGAATTGGAAAAGATCATGAAGAAGAAATTCGAGATGTCTTCTATGGGCGAAATGAAATTCTTCCTCGGATTACAGGTTGATCAGTTACCAGACGGCATATTCATTCATCAAACAAAGTATGTTGACGATATTTTGAAGAAGTTTGAAATGGATAGCTCGAAGACACTTTCGACTCCTCTGGCGCTGAATCCGGGATTTGCTTTGACGAAACAGGAACCAAAGTGGATGATACGCTCTATCGGTCGATGATAGGATCTCTTATGTATTTGAAGGCATCTCGCCCAGGTATCATGTATCCTACCTGCTTTTGCGCGAGATATCAGTCCAATCCCCGAGTGTCTCACATGCAGATAGTCAAAAGAATATTCCGTTACTTGAAGGGATGTCCAAGCACCGGCTTGTGGTATCCAAAGAATGATAAGTTTGATCTGACGGGATACGTTGATTCGGACTTTGGGGTGGACAAGCTGAATTCTATGTCTACGACGGCTGGTTGCCAGTTCTTCAGAACTCGATTAGTAACGTGGCAATGCAAGAAACAAACCACGGTCTCTCTCTCTACCTGTGAGGCAGAATACATTTATGCTTCCAGCTGTTGTTATCAAATCCTATGGATTCAACGACAGATGAGGGACTATGGATTGCAATTTCTTGATACGCCTTTATATGTAGATAATAAGGCAACAATCGACATCACTAAAAATCCTGTTCATCACTCTCGTACTAAACACATAGAAATTCGTTATCACTTCATTCGTGACTGCTATGAAAAGAAGTTGGTACGAATAGAAAAAATCCACACCGATGAACAAAAATCTGATTTTTATACCAAATCTTTTCCTTTAACAAGATTTAAACATCTAATGAGGCTTAGCGGTATTAAAAATTTGTTGACAGGTGCGAAGGCAGAGGTTGAATATGGATCGGACGACGAGTTCACGTGATCCACATTGATTTGTCTATCTTTTATATTAGTATTTCTTAAAAACTAAAATACAAAATATGTTTTTGATTTTAGGGGGAGAAATATTTGAGAAAATACAAAAACATATGAAAAATACAAAAATAATTTAGTGTCACAATGGAAATGATAGTTCATCAGTGGACTATCACAGTATGCTTAAGAATTGTAAAGTTTAAAAGTGATAAAAAAGTCTTACTATGGATGTGTAGATAGAATTCACACGTTCAATAAATTGTTTCTGAGATATAAACTAAATTTTACAACTGCTTAATTTTGTGGCTTAACATCTCTCGGATATATGGACTTAGTACTCCGAAATTTCGTTTGAGAGATTGCCTGATTCTGAGATACGAGGTCTTTATAGATAGTTGATATCTGGGGTATTATACAAGTTCTTCTGATTTTGGGAAGCAATAGCCTAGAACTTCTATAATGCTTTTGCTAAAAACCCTAAACAGCATGCACAGCTGAAAAGAATCGTAAGATCTAATCATTTGCAGTGCTTAAAAGATTTCTTAAATGGAACACTACCTTTAAGTCGAGCCTTCATCTCTTGTCGATGTGGTGGTATTAACCTGAGCTCTCAAGGCTTCGTATTAACCCATATACAGATATCAGTTACGCTATATTCACCTGTAAGATGAAATCTAGGGAATCTTGATACGGGAGTATAATCTGAGATGGGAACCATAGTTAAGTCAGGTTTCATAATTCATACCTAAAATATCTTGGAACAATTGAGAAATGTGTTGAAGTTTAAGTGGACAAACATATCGATAATCTAGGTAAATGAGTTTAAAACTTAAAAGTCATCAAAAGGTCAACGGTACTGGTGATATGTCTCAAACAACTGATATGATCCTTAGACACGAATTCACAAAAATATGTCTATAAATATGTTTGTACATAGTTTACTTGTTAAAAAGTTCTGTACATAGTTTATTTGCTTTACAGATTAAAACCAAATAGATTTTCAGTGTGTTTTAGCAAAAAGTTACAAAAATACAAAAAGATTTTGTTTCTACATTAGTTTCTACAAGCCAATGTTGGAAAACGGATCTTCGAAGTCTGGTAAGGTGCTAAACTAGTGGAAATCTAATTGACAACGGGCTGGGAGCTAATCTGTAAAATCTGATAAGCCAAAATGATTAAAAGTTCCATTAATTTAAAACTTGATTTTGAGAAAAAACAACAGTTTGTTCATAACGGGTCGAACCGAGGTCATTAACTTGGACTCGGCAGACAAATTGGTTAACTAAGGTCATTAGCATGGACTTGGTCAACTGAGTGGATTGTTAAAATTGGTAAAATTGAAAAGTTCAGGGTCTAAATTGAAAATTTTGAAAAATTTAAGTTTGAAATTGATCAAGTTCGCCCGGACTTGTAATCAAGTTCGACCGAACTTGTATATGCTCATAATATGTCATCAGTTGACATGTTCGCCCGGACTTGTTAACTAATCTTAACTGTTTGGATTAACAAGTTCGCCCGAACTTGTTAACTATATATAGATCACAAGTTCGACCGAACTTCATTACTCGTTATAACATACAACAGAGCGAACTTGAGGCGATTTGTGTGAAATCCAAAATTGGCAAGTGTGTGACGAATTGCTGCCCGATTTTAGAGTGAATCTTAGTGATTCGCACACTAAGAATCATGGCTATGGTGAGTGATTTGGATTTGGACTGTGAATTGATGTTTTTGAATCATTTAGATCTGATTTGGACAAATGAACATGATTGAAACCTTTAAAGGACAAATTAATCATTAACACATGTTAAACAATGATAAACGACCATAAACAATTCATCAATTTGAACAGAATGTCAGGCATATAATGTTTGCAGGTTTTGGTGAAAACGATGACAAGTTTGCCCGAACTTGTCAAATGGTTCTTTGAACCAAGTTCGACTGAACTTGTCCTCAGTTGTTAAGATGTTATAAAAGTCATAAGTTCGCCCGAACTTATCTTGAAGCCTGTAAAAATGTGTTCCTAACAAGTTTGCCCGGAATTGTCTGAATTTCATTCAATTGTTAAACATTAACAAGTTCGCCCGAACTTGTTTAGAAATAATCAAATTGTTAAACATGTTCGCCCGGACTTGATAGTTTGTAATGAGTTTATATGTAATTCAAGTCCGCCCGAACTTAATGATGTGAAATGATTAAATGACCAATCAAGTTCGCCTGAACTTGATAGGAAATTTGTGAAAATTGTCAAACATTGCTAATTTTGTCTCGATCTTCGTGTTTGCAGAATATTCAGCTCTCGTTCAACAAGTTCCACAATACGTGCATCACGCTAGACAAGACTATTTGTCCATCCCTTGAAGCATTCGACAATATTCTCAAGTTTATGGAGATGATTCCTATTCACAAAGCTATAACGGAAAAGACGGTGGTTTACAGATCGCATGTTTATAGATTTTGGAGTTCTGCAGGCTATGATTGAGGATGATACAGCGATTAAATCAGTAGTTCGTGTTGGAGAAGAAGATAAGGAAATAACAGTGACAGAAGCTGACATCTAAAAGGTTCTGAATTTCAACGATGATAAAGATGATCCAATGATGCTCGACGAGAGGATGGTTAGAGGGTGTTTTTTTCGTATGGGATATAAAGGGCACATAAATGATTCTACCTTGAAGAAAGGGGGAGTTCCAAATCCCTATAAATTTCTGATGCATGCTATTATTCACGCCTTTAGTCATCGAAAGGCAGGTTTAGACGATGTACAAGATTATATGACTTGTATGGCCACGACACTTATTCTAAACAAGAGATTCAACTATTCAAAGCTTGTATTCACGCATTGAAGAACAATATGGGATCGAATAGACTCGTGATGTATCCGAGGTTTGTACAGATGTTGATCGACGATAAATTTAAGAAGATAGCTGAAGGATCTAAATGATATTGTCTATCTTAGTCACCTGGATGATACGACTGTTAAGAAGCTTTTCACGTTTCAAAAAAAAGCTTCAGCGTCGATTACAAAACCTTTATTTGGTGCCATAAATTCTGAAAATTACATTGCGCCACCAGAGTACAAATGGCGTAAAGATGATAGTGGTGACGAAAAAGAACGGAACGCTGAGCTAGAATGGATGTCTACATTCAAAGAAAAACGAAGTGATTGGTTCCTTAAGAAAGTAGTTGTTCAAGAGAAAAAGAAAGCATCGCGAAAGGCAAAGAAAGTTGATACTATGTTAATCGATGAAGATGAGCCTGAAAAAGTTCAAACTGAAGCTGGTTCAAGTGCTGCAGTGAATATTGAGAGTCAAGAGGTTGAAAAATCTACTCAAGAGGATGATGTGATTTCTGCAACATCCGACAAAGATGAAGAGAGTGATGATTCGCTAGAAAAAGCTACAAAGAAAGCTATCGCCGAAACAACTGCAGAAAAGATTAAAGAAACAGATGCAAATTACGAACCCGAGACTGAAAAAGGTTCAGATGAGGAGAGACCGAAAAAGAAAGCAAAAAGAATGAAGTCTTCTGCTATAGCTACAACAACGAAGACTACCGGATCTCCAAAGACAAAAGGCAAGAAAGTTCAAAAGACGAAAAGCAGATGTTATGTTAGTCAAAAGAAGAAAGGCACAAAAGTCACACAAGAACCTTATGGTGCAGAGACAACAGGAGTTACACAAGAACCTCCTGCAACTGCTACAATACAATCTTCTGATGTTTAAGAGACTTTAGTACAGACAGGAGTCACACAAGAACCTTTTGAGTCTGAATTGCTTGAATTCCTATCTTCACGTCTCAAGATCCACCAACAGCTTCTCAACCAGAAAGCTCTACACCTAAAGTGTCTAACACGAGGAGTACGCCAAAGTCTACACCAAAGACTACTCCGAAGTCGAAGCTATTTGGAGATATTCCTAATGAGCATATTCAAGATTTAAATGATTTCTTTCCAGAATCAGATGTTGATGAATTAGAAAAGCAAGTTAAAGTTCTGGAGGACAAAGTTGCAAAGAATGAAGCTGAGAAAGCTGTATTAGAGAAATTGGTGAAACAGAGCGAAGTCGAAAAAGAAATACTGAATGACAAAGTTAAATTCTTGGAAGGTGATCGAGGGTATTTGAAGGCCCTAATTGAAAGCTTGCAAGATGCGAATGAACGATTACTTAAAGAGATAGCTGAATTACGATCTAAACGTGATTTAAATGATCGAAGATTCAACAGGCTTCAGAAAGTATTATCGAATAGTCTGGGTATAGATTTTGCGGCGTATGCCAGATAAGATCTACAAGAGGCTAAAGATAAAGCTGAGAAAGAAATTGCTGAACAAGGGAAATGTAAACAGGTTGTAGAAAGTATGCTTGAGATTACAGAGCCTGTGATTGAGTCTGCGAAAGCTTCAGAGTATAGGTTATTCCAGAAACAGAAACTAAACAGAAAGACGATGAAGAAGCTGAGGATAAAAATGAAAATGATGAACCGGTTGATGATACGAAAGACGACTACGATAACGATGATGGTTAGGGAGGAGTTAGTCTAAAGATTGTGGATGCCAAAACTGCTGATGAATTTGATTTTTCTTCACTACTAAATGATGATGCGAATAGAATGGAAGATCAAAGTCAGGGGAGCAGACAGGGGAAAAACGGCAAACAGACGTTGATACGATTGATGCAATTACTGCAAATCCTGTTGCTGCTATTCCGATAAAGCCGATGATACTGATTCTTGAACACAATGTTGAGGAAGGCGAGTTTGTTCACAACTACTCAAAGGAACATCTAGCAAAGTTACTTAATGTTGATGATGAAACGTTTGATTTCGATTTTGAAGAAGATGTGGTGAACATAGATACGTTTAAGCCGAACAAATATTGTTACAAACGTAGATCTGATGCTGACGACTACAACAAAGTGACCATTGAAGATTGGTTGTCAGATGATTGAAAAGACGAAGCAGAAAAGTATACTGGTCAGTTTACTGATAGTTTTCCGACATTTGAAGAGATGTTTGATCAGTTGAATGAAGATCTGCTGAAAGATAAGATTGCAGAGTCTGTACGTGAAGGTAAAATCCCTAAACCAATGACGTAAGAAGAGATTGCACAAGCAAAGAAATCCTAGTTCAAAGAAATGCCGAGAGAAAGAAAGTTTCAAAGACCGTTAGCATTCTTTACCAGAGATGCCGAATGTATCATTGGGAGATATACTTAGCGGGGGTGGTTTAAAGAATTGAACGTTTATGCCATCAAAAGGGAATTTGGAGTTCAATACTTCAAATACTTGGCAGATTTCAAAACACTTCCATATTGGGATGTAGAGGGGTTGGTGCAGACAAGAAATGTCACTTATCATATGAAGTTTATTGATCAGTTACTTTGGAAGATGATCAAGTTTGAAGTGACGCAGGGTTTTAAGTACTGGAAACCGTTCATTCCGAAGCACCGAACCAAACAGATAAGAAGACCGGTGTAGGGATATTACGTTGATTATGAAGCGTCCAAGAGCAATGAGAAACATGCCCCTAATGCCGATTGAACAAGATTTCTATCCTCTGTTTAAGTGGTGGCAAGTTGATCCGATGACATGCGAAGCAGTGATAATGCTGAGATTTGAAGATCATTTGGATATCACTAAAGAAAGGGTTGAAATGTTTGGAACAGAAGGTTTAAGAGGGTTATGGAGGACGATTTTAATACTAGACCCGATGTGGCTAGTGAATTGCTCGAAGGAGGATATTAAATGTTTATTCTTCAGTAAGAGATGCTATGAAGAGCGTGAGAAAGAACAAGCGATGCAGTACCAAAGGCTTGTGAATGTTTGTTACGCACATGGTGTTAATTATGGAAGAATGTGGGAATCCAGTTGGAGGGAACTAGAGCGCAAAGAGTTTTTGAAAGAGGAGAAGCGTATTGAATGTATACATGATATGGGTAGGGAGGCGAGACTCAGACGTTTTCAGTTCATGACTAAAGTGCCACCTACAGACCAAACGCCAATTCCGTCGCAAGACGTAGAAAGAAACCAATCAAGAACTTCTTTGGACGCGTCAGGCAGAGATAGAGCTTTGAAGACTGATCAAGACGAAGACGATGTCCAAGGGGAGTCTGTTATTACATAATGTCTATGTCTTAGTCTTGGATCGAGTCTGTTTAGTTTGGACTAGATTATGCTAGAAATGTCGTATTTATGTAAGTAGTATGATCAAGTTCGCCCAGAATGATATGTGAGAACAAGTTCGGCCGAACTTGTTCTATACAAGTTCGCCCGAACTTGTGTAACACCCAGCGAACTTGTCACACTATAAATAGGTGACTTGTGATTTTCATTTGGAACTTCTGCAACTTTGTCACTTGGATGGCGAAGCTCTGCCCGATCTGGAGTTGACATGTAAATGAACTTTATGATCAATAAACAACAATTAAACAGTAAATCTTTGCATATTCGATTAACACGTCATATAATTTCCGCCTATACAAACGTTAGATACCAATTTAGATTCCTATGCTAAACATGGAGCGATCTAACAAAAACCATAGACATGCGATGTTGAATATCAACTACAAATCATTTGTAATTATACATGTACTTGTCGTAATGTTTTGTACTAGTTACCAAATTCCCGACACGTGTGCGTTATGAAAAGCTTACAGCTCTTCTATAGCCAAGACATTTAATATGCCATATTTTTTATGATTTTAATTATGCATGAATCATAAATTGTTTTTAAAAAATATCTTTTTCGATTCTGAAAAGCAATTGTGGATGATACCCTAGTTAGGTGATATTCAATTTGATTGCTCAAAACTTACATACTCACTACAAGAAAAAAGCATTTTAGTAACTTATAATACTAATAATAACCATAATATGTTCTTTCTTTTTTATTTTCTTTTTTCATTCGTAATGAAGTAATTAACTAATTCACTAATTTATAGTATTTATAATTTCAGTTTTTTTAGGTAATAAAGTTATAATAAAATAAAAATATATTTGAGAATCTCAACTGTTAATTTTTATAAATAATTATGGATATATTCGATGCTTAACTAGTCATTAGCCCCGCGTTGCGGGGAGGTGGTGTAAATCAAGTCGTTGATAGTTTTCTTTGGGCGGGATTCTGAATTTGAATGGGTGGTTGGGTTTAAGTTATTTTATTTAGTTCAAATTTATTTGGGTTGCATTTGAGTTTGGCTTGAGTTAATAAAAATAGATTGTGATTGGAATGTGATTGGGTTAGGTAATTAAGTGAATAAGTGGTTAAAAAATATTTATATAAATTGTGTTATATACTTATATGTTAAATAATATCAGTGTTTGATTTTTTTTATAAATTTATAATTTTTTTTCTAAGTGGGGCGGTTGAAAATTTTAAAGGAATGCGGGTTAAAATTTTTTAAGGGGTGCGATCGGAATTTCCGACGAAAAATAACACTAAAAATTATTTTTTCAACGGGTGCATCCATCCACCCCACCCACTGCTTGGAATGGGTATGCCCATGTAATGAAACTAGGATTATCACACATGTTCCAAACCCCTTCTATTGCCATCTCTAATGATACCAACTCTTATACAATATATAAAACATATATGATATTTACAATGACACGTATTGATCTATATCATGAAGCGTTTCATCTGTCTTCTCATTTTATTTGACCTCAATTCTATATATCAAACAAACATGCTTATTGGTTACTGAGTCTCCTTCACCTGATGATATATAAATTCAAAATTGTAATACAATACAAGTTGATTAATAAAAGAGGGTGAGGTATGTCAATCCAAACTCTTATTGCTTCCCATCACTAACATAGAAATACCTTTCAACCCACTCTACAACACCCCATAACTTGATCATATTCTAATGGGAATTCATAGACAAAATCCCACACCACCCCAATCCACCACCAGTCCTCCGATTTCGAGTTCACCGTCTCCCTCTCCCCTCACGCCCGCCCTGCGGACGAGCTCTTCTACAACGGCCAACTTCTCCCCTCCAACTCCGCCCTAGGAACTCCATGGTTCGCAACCTCTCTGACTACCATTCATCCCTCTCCTCAGGTTTCTCCGCCACCGAAGAAGACGGTGATCACCTTCCTCACAAACTGTTTCACTCCAACCAAAAGAAAATACTCGTCAGCAACAGTTTTCATTAAAGAACTTCTTTTCTGTGTTTCGCAAGGAAACCAAACCCGCCTCCCACACTACAACTGCTGATTTCGCAACTGTATCCTTGAAAGAAAAGATACGAAAGTACATGAAGAAACTATCCAAATTTCATACTCCTCAAATGGTGAAAAGAGAGGACTTCATTTCTTCTTATTCGTTTTCGGGAAATTTAAGGTTTCCAACAAGGACAAGCTGTGTCTCCAGCTGTCCGTCCACGATGCCCCGTCCCCATACCATTGCCAGAAAAGCGTCATAAGTAGCGACACAAATAGAATGTCTTCATCCATTGAGGAACTGCATAGCGCGATCCAGGGGGCGATCGGGCACTGCAAGAAATCTTGAAAACTCAGTAAATTCACAACACAGTTATTGGACAAGTCTTTGATGATCCTATGATTTAGAATCATGCATCTGGATCTGATCTGACATGATTTAGCGGTGACCTCCGATTTAGTAGATTAATATGTTCAAGTACCTAGTAATAATTCTTTTTATTTATTTTATTTTATACGATATATATTTAGGAAGAAATGGAAGGTTGTGCATGTGATACAATTTATTATATGTACATCATGCATTTACTACTTCAATATTTAGCTTCTTTTGTGGTTAAAAGATTCTTTAAAATTTAGTTTATTTAATAAATTATTGTAAGTGGAGTATGATGAGTTTTTTTTGGTTACCACGACGACCACCCATGGTTTCGTACTTTCGTTCATTATGTTACTTCTGTTACCTTGATATCAAATTCTATAAGTTCGGCACATGTTAACCGGATGTTGGCTCAATTCAAAAAGTACGTAGAGTTTATCTGGAGTTCATTTAGGATTTATTAGAAGACAGGTTATTTATCTGGATTGTATTGGTTCATCGGTTAGAATTATTTTGTTGCTAGCTTACAAATCCGTGTACTATACGGGTTGAATATAAAAACAATATAAATTATAAATTTATATATAATTCTTATCGGCTTACAAATTCGTCTACTACACGGGTTGAATATAAAAACAATATAATTTATAAATTTATATATAATTCTTATCAATGAAACGACTTATTACATAAAATAGTTAAACAAAAAAAAGTTAAATTTTCTGCCTATCCGGATATAATTTTCTAAATATTCACTTCTGTATCACTATAAATCTATAATCCATCCTATGATATACGCTTGAAAAATTGTTTGTTTGCATAGCACAATAAAACAGTTGATCATCCAACAAACTTACAATCTCTTGCTAATCACCAATACTCAACCTACTTCAAAAGTGCCTAACAAGTAACAACTCTCATTGCAAAAAAAAAAATAATAAATAAATAAAAAAAACAATTAGGTGTTGGTGATATTTATATAGGAAAATCATGGTTTGAATTTAAATTTATTTATGTCACTAATGACTAAAATCTAAATTATATTTGAAGTAGAGTAAATTGTCAAAATCGTCTCTGAGGTTTGGGCATGTTTGCATTTTCATCCAGAACAACTTTTTTGTACATTATAGTCCTTCACTTTTGGGATTTTTTGCCACTTTTCATCCAAATATATAATTTGCTTTATTTTTGTCTATCAAACATTTGGATGAAAATGGCAAAAAAAAAAAAAACCCAAATCTTAGGGACGATTTTGGCAAATAGTCAGACATTTGGATAAAAATGACAAAAAATCCCAAAAGTGAAGGGCAATATGGTACAAAAAAGTTGTTTTAGATGAAAATGGCAAACATGCCCAAACCTCAGGGACGATTTTGGCATTTTACTCTTTGAAGTAAGATCCAATTTTTTTTGGTAATGTAATTAAAAAATTTCATTATAATTATAAAGCTACTATAAAATAGTTTCATAAAAATATGTTTTTGGTAAGGTTTAATTTGTAAATATCCTTATCATTATAACTTATAAATTGTGAGAGTCTAATACGTTTTAAACAAATTACGCAGTGTAAATACGAACCTTAAAATTTCTTTCGTTATAAACATTCTAACATACTTGAAAATTCACTTTTCAATTACCCTTTTACAATAAATACATTTTTCATATATGAGAAATAAAACATGACATATGTTTCCTAAGCTATGCGACCACACGCTCCTGTACAATCCATGAAATCACTCAATTGCCAACTGCTTACACTCCATGATGATGATCCGTGATTCTGTGCGACCTGTAGTCACCACATACATTCACATCATTAGTACTTGGTGACATTATACATAATCTAAACATACACAAATAAACGTTCACGTCGGGTTCTATTCTCCTACACGTCCCATTCGGTTATCTTTTAGTGTTCAAGCATTTCATCTCGGTGTCTAACCTTCAATGAGTCGACCATAATGTACATGCACTTCATTTCATTCTCAAAAGCAACCAGGTTAGAAAACCATGTATACATACATACGAGTCACACTCATTCACATGCATACATATTATCTATCAAAACTGTTACATACATCTTCCATCCTAGCATATTCAACCTACAAAGCCTAGCCACAAATGTCCATCCCTACAAAGCCCATAAATACAACCTAAACACATATCTATTTCTAATCATACTCATACATGGTTTCCATCTACTAACATACCATTAAACCCATGCATACATGCTTGCATACGTATTTTGTATTCACACATATATACATATACGCTCCATTGTTACCCGCATCATATACACATTCTTTAGTAAGTTTGGTGTACAATTCGGAATCTTAAAAGTAAGTCTTATACTCATCAGTACATCATACAAGTATTTTTGGGTCATGGTGCATTTTGGAAGTTTATCAGGGCTTGGGAATGGGGCTAAGGGGTCGGGGATCGAAGAAAACGAAGAAATGAGTCAAAACAGAGCCCTCGAGGTCACCAAGTAGGTGTCGACGGGGCCGTCGACAGCGCAGTAGTGCGTAGATTAGTCAAACGGCGTCGCCGACGCCACCCCTGCAAATCCAGTTGTCCGATTTCGTTCTTTCGCGCGTTTCAATCCATCTTCTCGCATACCAAAGGTCAAGTCATCCGAACCCTAACCCCCATGCCTCGACATCCAAATTCCACATCTCGACTCATTATTATCTAATCTTTGACTCGTTTGGTTTACCAAATGCTTTCAATCATGACTAACCACAAGTAATCCAGTACGACATCGCTTACGTTAGTCCTACCTATTCGTTCTTATCATTATGGTTACCACATTATTAGCATACATGCACATTCTAAATTGCAGTTGTTTCAAATACAAATCTTACATTGACCTTTACTAGTCAAGTTCCAACAACACAATGCACATGCTAACAAATCCCATCATATTCTATCGTGCACACATGCCTTTCCTAATCTTAGAATCAAGTTAGAAAGTCTAGCCATATCAACCACATTCGTTGACTTTTCAGAAACTCAACTACCAAGCATTCTAATTTCCAATTTTTGACACATATGTTCATCTTGGCATACTAGAACAATAACCCCTATGCAATTTACACTGTATCCTCATGTTGGACACATACCACCACATGATCATTAAGTAACATATATAAACATATCTATGTAATTCCAAAAATAATAGTATTTCCATAATCTACAATTAACAATATAACCCATGCTTGGTTAACACACCATAGTTTCCAACATTACCCCTACTCTACATTCTACATAATTGACACCAATTCATTTCTTGATCTCAACTAATGTTCAATCAAACACATAATGTGTATAATAGCATTCAAGCATAGAGTACAAACTTCTAATGCATACTTCATACCAAATCATAAAATCATCTAAATTCCCACATGGACTTCCCTCAAAGACACATTCTTTATATTAATCTACTAAATTATCTCATTGTTACTTTACTCCCATGATTATCAATTATTTGCATACAGTTCCACCTATTATCGCCACCTAAGCATTTCAACAAACACTTGTGTTGATGCATAATGTCTATTGTGTAGGTCTTGGATCGAGTCTGTATGTTTAGGGCTTGAAAAGTGTTAGAATTGAATTATTTATGTTGTGATGACACAAGTTCGGCCGAACTTGTGTGAAGGTAGATCAAGTTCGCCCAAACTTGATCTAGCCAAGCCACTCTTCGCCCAAACTTGTTGTCCTATATATAGTTGTCTTTGGGTCTTTCATTGTAAGAACTTTGCGTTGACGATGGCGAAGCTCTGTCTGTTTGGAATCTTGATGTAATACTTTTGGACACTAATAAACAAACAATTTAAACAGTAAATCTTGTGTATTCGATTAACAAGTCACGTAATTTCCGCTTACGATGGACTTTAGGTACAAATTAGTTTCCTAAGCAGTGGAGGAGCGATCCTAACAAGTGGTATCGGAGCCATGGATACCTAATTTGCTGAGATCAACACAAGACACTCTCTATTTCTACCCATTTCTTTCATTTTTCTTCATTTTTCACAAAATTGATGAATCTACGGTTAAAAATGGCTAAATTTTGAATATGTCATACATAATCACCTAATAACAAACCCTTGAAAGTTTCAGAATCAAATTCAATCGATTTCATGTCAAAAATGTCAAAAAACCATGTTTGAAGACCTAACTTCGCTCGAACTTATACTACAAGTTCGACCGAACTTGGCTTAAAATCATCATTTTTGTTGATTTTAACCAACTTCGTGCGAAGTTGTTGGAAATTTCTTAGAATTTTGATCAAGTTTGCCCGAAGTTGTCAAAATCTTGTTGACATTTTACATAAGTTTGCCCGAACTTGGTAAAACTTGGAAATTTTTCAAAAGTCACTACAGGTTCGCCCGAACTTGCTTAAAATTGACATTTTTCAGAAACCTTTACACAAGTTCGCCCAAACTTATCAATTTGCTAATCAATTTTCAAGTGTTTTTTGAACGTGTTTCAGCCAAAATCGTCTGATTTTCAAAATGGATGATTTTCATAATGCTTTTGCTACGGGAACAGCTCAGGCCTCTATATAAAATGCTAGCGCAAATGCAAACGCAGTAAACCAGATGAATCTGAATAAGGAGATGGGAACTTCGGTTAAACCACCAAAGTTGATGAGCATGGATGAGTTTGAAAGCTGGAAAGAAAAGTTCGTGAACTGGGTTCAAGCGAATCATTTCTACAGTTGGGTTGCTATTCAAACCGGATATACGTGGCCAAAGGATGAGCATGATCAAGATCTTGCATTAGTAAAGTTTACGCTAGAACATAAAGATGCATATGTGGCAGAGAAGAAAATGATCAGTCTGATACAACAATCGGTGAAAGAAGACATCTTGATCTTGCTACCTGAATTCTCGACGTCACAGATGTTGTGGAATGCACTATGTGCTAAATATCTGGAAAGTGCCGAGATGATTAAAAGCAAGAAGGCTTTAATCAAGAAAGAGTTTGACATTTTCACGATGATCAAAGGCGAAACCATGAAGCAGATTATCGATATATATTGTCATTTGACTGTTCAAATGCGAAGACATGATATTCATAAAACTGATGAAGAGACGGTTGATAAATTGGCAGATGCACTTCCTGAGGGGGAGTGGTCGACCTACTTGATGGTATGGAAGAATAGTCCAAGTTGGATGCATTTCAAGCTATCATCTTTCATTGACAAGTTAGAAGGACATGAAATGGAGTTGCTAAAAATGGCCAAATCAAAGAATGCAAATGTTGTGCAAGATGTAGGTGTGTACTACAAAGGAGGTGTTCAGGAAATTTTGAGTCCGAAAATTCAAATGATGTTTAGTGCGATTATGAATTCTTCGAATCATTCATTCCAAAGTCTACCGAACACTCAATCATATCGTAGTTATGATAAGAGTCAACACAGGATATTCAAGTACTAGTTCAAATTCACAGTTTCAGAACCAAACTAATCAGTCAAATCAGAAAGATCATTCCAGTTCTGATCCAAATGTGTTTTAGTGCAACATTGCAGTTAATCTGAAGAATGTTTTCCCTGAACAAGTGGTAAAACAACATATAGCGCTTCTTCCAACTGTACTTGAATCATATGAAAGCTTAGTTGCGGGGAAGATCGGAAATCCAGAAATGACGGCCAAGGATTACGACC
Organism: Scalesia atractyloides; assembly: GCA_947069175.1. Lineage (NCBI taxonomy): Eukaryota > Viridiplantae > Streptophyta > Magnoliopsida > Asterales > Asteraceae > Scalesia > Scalesia atractyloides. Next base: position 64,449,207 of record CAMTDV010000014.1, read on the forward strand.
AGGTTGATGAAGAGGATTGGAATTGGAATTGACGGATATCAAATGGAGCTTAGCATCGATTATCGAAGAGTCATTAAGTTTGTTGCGCTCACTGGAAGAGACATTGGAAACTCGAGCAATAAGCTTGGATTTGATAAGTCGAAAGTAACGTGCTTCAAATGCAGACAAAAGGGGCATTTCAAACGCGAGTGCACAAATCAAGAAGCAAGCGGCAATCAAAATCCTTTCGGCAACAACAATGACTACTACAAGAAAGCGTTTCAGTACAAGCCATATCCAAAAAAAATTCAAGTTGAAGTACAAGACAATTCGTCGAAGACAACTGAAAAAGCTCTAGTTGTGTCTCATGAAGACGAAGGGTTTGACTGGAATAATTATATTGGCAAGAAGACTAGTGTTGTTTTCATGGCAGAGATCGTGGATGAATCAGAATCAATGGTTGATGATGCAGCTCTTGAGAATGCGATCTTAGAAGAATATCTGCAAAGAACAAAGGAAGAAGAAATGATCTACACCGCAAGAGCAAGTGATCGAAGAAAAGAAACCAGAGGTCGAGGAGGTCATTGATGTGACAAAGGAGATGAATGTAGAGAACCTCACAAAGATTGCGGACAAATCAATGATGGCTAATCTGAAACAGGTGGGTTCAGAGGTAAAGGTGATTGAGAAAGAAGTTGTGAAAGTTGTGGAGGTTGAAAAACCTTGCACAAAGTGCACAAAACTGTGTGAGCAATGTGCTGAGAAATCACTAATCATAAGTGAATTAGTTGTGCATAATGAAAATTTTAGATACGATTCGCATAATGAAGGAAGCTTATGATAAGATGAAAGTCACTTATAGCAATGTTGAAAAAGCTAACTTAGAACAAGGTGCCACAATAAGAATGTTAAAAGCAATGATAACTGAAAAACAAGAGGCAATTAATATATACATTAATACCATTGCTGAAACAAAACATGAGCTTCAAGAAATGAAAATCTAAACTGAACGAGTAAGACAGTTGTTGCTCAGTTACACAACTAACGCTTATGCCATCGATCATATTCTTCCAACCATTATGTCGGAAGAAAATGATGTGAAACCAAAAGGTAAGAAGCATGGAGATTATAGCAATGTTCCACCTCCGTTGTGCGCAAGTTACTGCCGCAAGAAAGTGGATGGGATTGAAAAGGCACTTAATGTAACACTTTTATCAGAAACAAATGATAAGTTGCCTGAGAACATTGATGTAGTCTACACGACATCTAATGATGACAGTGAATCAGTTGTGAAAAATATGGTTGAAATGATTTGGGAAATGATTTTGATGATTGCAGCTTTGAAAGCGCCGATTCGAGTTTAAATAATTCTGAAACACAATCTGAAAATGAAGATACTTCATGGGAAAATAGCCTAAGTGATGATCCTAATGTTGTGATGTACAAAGTTAAGGTCTCTAATAGACTACATTTTGACGATAGTTTTCCGATTCGGAATGTGAAAGAAGATCAGATTGATAAACTATTCAAACTTGTTGACGTATCATCAGATGATATAGAGAAGAATGAAAAGAAGTTTTATTCAAAACCCAAGAAAAGTTTTAACAACTATCGAAGGAATGGTGGTGATTTTCCTGAGAATAGAAGAGCGGGTTTGGGTTTAGTGGTAGAAGATGAACCGAAAAAGAAACAAAATTATCCATTTCACAAATATAAGAATAAAAACGTGAAATTCGTGTTTGGGATAAACACGGTTTAGGAAGAGGTTTTGATTAGAAAGCAATCGAACGATGACTTTAAGAAGGAAAAAGAACGTCGTGATAAGGCTAAACCCACAAGTGGAGTAAAACCCACGAGTGGAAATTCTGCTGATACTCGGACTTGCTTCAAATGCAATGAAGTTGGTCACATTGTTCGCAAGTGTCCGAAATCAAGCCTATGTATCACCGAAGAAAGACAACTTCAGATGATGAGAAACTTAAGCATCTAGAGATCGTAAAACCAATCACGATCTTAAAAGAAAATAATGAATCTAACATCAAAGTGACACCTAAAAGTGAACCTAAAATTGAGAAATCAACTTTTGAAAAAGGTGAAACTTCTAAATCAAATGAGAACAAAGATTAAAAGTTTTACATCAAGAACGTTCGAATGAAATCTCAATCATGGGTTGCAAAGAAAACATCATCATCATCTGAAGGCACAAAGATAACTACTGCATCAGTCAAGAATGAAAATGTCAATAACACTAAGACTGATCAGAAGTTACCGAATGTTTATTTGCAAGTTCCTACTTATGACATCCCGATTCCACTCAAGACCGGAAAGGCTTGGGCTTCCGTCTTTAAATAGTTTCTTTTGCATGTGCAGGGGCTCCAAAGATCCATCTTGTCAAAGTGGATTATGGATAGCTGAGCTTCACGTCACATGACTGGGATGCGTGCCTTATTCTTTGATATTAAAGCAATCAATGGAGGGTACGTGGGATTCGCGGGTAATCAAGGAGGTAGAATCGTTGCAGAAGGAAAGCTATCAAATGGTATGTGTCATTTGATAAGGTAACTATATCGCTGAGCTGGAGAACAATCTTCTCAGTATTTCTCAGATCCATGATAAGCAGTTTACCACCCATTTCAACGACAAGGAGTGCATGATTATTAAACCGGGCTTTAAGATTCCAGAAGAATGGATTCTCAAGCGCGCTCCTCGCGAGAATGATCTTTATCTGCTTGATATGAGTATTGCTACTACTACTTCAAAGTCGGCTCAATGTTTCGTAACGAAGGCCATAGAGAAGGAATCAATTCTTTGGCACAGAAAGATGGGTCATATACACCTCAAAAAGATGAATCATCTAGTTCACAATGATTTAGTTGAAGGAGTGAATCTTAGAAGCTTTCACATGACTAAAAATTGTCTGGAATGCAAGAAAGGAAAACAAATTAAGATATCTCATCCAAGAAAGATTCTTAACTCTATCAAGCTATCGCTCGAAAGATTGCATATGGATCTCTTTGGTCTAGTGAATGTGAAAAGTATATCTGGAGATCTTTATTGTCTTGTCATCACTTATGATTATTCAAGGTTTTCATGGGTCTTCTTCCAAGAGAGCAAAGACGAAAAGTTCGATAATCTCATGATCCTCTTCATGAAGATTGAAAATCTGTACCATCTCCCAATTAGAAGAATCCGAAGCGATAACGGTACAGAATTCAAGAACGCCCGAATGAAAGAATTTTGCAACGACAAAGGCATATTACACAAATTCAGTGCTCCATACACTCCGAAACAAAATGGAGTGGCTGAGAGGAAGAACAGAACGTTAATAGAAAGAACAAGAACTATGCTTGCTGATTCAAAGCTTCCTGTTAGTTTCTGGAGTGAAGCAGTCACAGCAGCATGCTTTACATTGAACAGAGTCTTGACGGTCAAACCTACCAAGAAGACTTGCTTTGAATTGCTAAACCGAAGGAAACCCAATTTGAAGTATTTAGAACCGTTTGGCGCAAGTTCTTGATTCAGACGGAAAGTTTGGTGCCAAAACAATAAATGGTTTCTTTGTCGGCTACGCAAGTCCACTCAAGAGAGTTTATCTTCCAATTTTAAGAAGAGTGGTAGAAGCACAGCACGTCGACTGTATTCGATATACAACTCCAATTCAAAGAGAAGGCGATGGTTGGTTGTTCAATTATAGTGAACTGTGGAAATCATTTGACTTGCCAGAAGAGCCTTCTGAAGAAGACATTGTTGTGTTATATTATCTACATCAGTCGGCTAATCAAGAGCAGATTATCAGACCAATAGTGGTTAATCAACCATCTTTTGGATCATCTTCTTCTGGTGCAGGTCCAAGTACTAGTGGTGTTCAAGAAACTCATGTAGAACATGAGACACCGGCTACAGAACCAGTGAATGCTACAGAGGAACCCAATCTTTCTCAAGCACATAATTCCGACTCTGATGAGGCTCCATCATTTGATGATGATGGAGAATCTTCTTCTGATGAAGAATCTAAGCAGATAACAAGTATGTTGAATCAATCTGCTGGCCCAAGTAATCGAAATGAAGCGTCTTCTGGTGCTCCTGAAGTTGAAACGGTGGTAAATCAGAATATTACTAATAAGGAGAATATTGTTGATGTTCCAAGTGAAGTGATGCCGAGATCTTATTCATACCATCCATCAAATTCCATAATTGGTGAATTGCAAGTTGGTGTACGAACAAGGAGTCAGATCAACAAAGCTTTGAGTTGTTTCTATACTCGAGTAGCTCCGACTCAAGAGTATTGCTGTTATTCATGCTTCATATCCCAGATTGAACCGAAGAATGTTACTGAAGCTTTAGGTGATGAGAATTGGGTGGTTGTGATGCAAGAAGAATTACTAAAATTCGAAAAGCTGGGGTATGGAAACCTGTTGACCTTCCGGAGAATCAAAAGGCGGTTGATACTAAATGGTCTTCAAGTGCAAGTGCGATGATCGTGGACTTATAGTACGCAACAAAGCTCGGCTCGTTGTCAAAGGATTCCATCAACAAGAAGGAATTGATTTTACAGAAGTATATGCACCAGTTGCAAGCTTGGAGTCCATTCGCATTTTCCTTGCATTCGCTGCTTGGAAATGATTTAAAGTGTATCAGTTAGATGTGAAATCAGCTTTTCTATATGGTAAGCTACGAGAGCAAGTGTACGTCGGCCAACCACCAGGTTTTGTCGATCCACTGAACAAAAAGAAAGCCTATCTTCTGGATAAAGCACTTTATGGTTTGCATCAGGCCCCGAGAGCCTGGTACGAGACTTTATCTCAACATCTCGTTGGCAACGGCTTTATTAGAGGAACAGTGGATAGTACGCTATTTACCAGAGTAGTTGGAAGTCATCTGATTATCGTACAAATTTATGTGGATTCCATCATATTTGGTTCGACAAATGACGATCTTTGCAAAAAGTTTAAAAAAATCATGAAGAAGAAATTCGAGATGAGCTCTATGGGTGAAATGAAATTCTTTCTCGGATTGCAAGTTGATCAGCTGCCAGACGGTATTTTATCCACCAAACCAAGTATGTTCATGATATCTTAAAGAAGTTTGAGATGGATAGCACGAAGCAGTTATCTACTCCACTGGCACTCAATCACGGAATTTGCATTGATGAAACCGGAACCAAAGTTGATGATACTTTTTACAGGTCTATGATACACTTATGTATCTGACTGCATCTGCCCAGATATCATGTATCCGACCAGCCTTTGTGCACGTTATCAGTCAAGTCCCAGAATATCTCACATGCAGACCGTGAAGCGTATTTTCAGATACTTGAAGGGATGTACAAGCACCAGCTTGTGGTACTCGAAGAATGACAACTTCATCTGACGGGATATGCTGACTCTAATTTCGATGTTGACAAATTGAATTCAAAGTCTATGACGGCCGGTTGCCAGTTCTTCGGAACTCGATTAGCAACTTGGCAGTGCAAGAAACAAACCACGGTCGCTCTCTCTACTTGTGAGGCTGAGTATATCTCGGCTTCCAGTTGTTGTTCACAACTTTTGTGGATTCAACAACAGATAAGAGACTATGGATTGCAATTTCTTGACTCTCCATTATATGTAGATAATAAGGCAGCAATCGACATAAAGTTCATCACCCTCGAACAAAACAATCGAGATTTGATACCACTTTATACGTGATTGCTACGAAAAAAGATTGGTACGAATTGAGAAAATCCATACCGATGAACAAAAAGCTAATTTTTATACCAAATCATTCAGTCTTTCACGGTTTAAATACTTAATGAGACTTAACGGTATGAAAAATATTTTGACATTTGCGGATGCAGAGGTTGAATATGGATCGGACGATGAGTTCTCGTGATCCCATTGGTTTGTTACCTTTTTAGGATTAGAATTTCTTATAAAAACTATAATACAAAAATTTGTTTTTGATTTTAGGGAGAGAAATGAAACGAGAAAATACAAAAACATATGAAGAACCAAAAAGTACAAAAACATGAAAAAGACAAAAATAATTTTGTGTCAAAAAGGAAATGATAGTACATCAGTGGACTATCACAGTATGATAAGGATTTGTAAAGTTTAAAAAGTTTAAACGAGTCTTATGTGGATGTGTCGATAGGCTTTACACGTTCAGTAGATTGTTTTCGGGATATAAACCAAATTTTACAACTTCTTAAACTTGTGGATTAACATCTCTCGGATATATGGACTAAGTACTCTAAAATTTCATTTGAGAGATTGCCTGATTCTGAGATACGAGGTCTTTATAGATGATTGATATCTGAGGTAATATACAAGTTCTTCTGACTTTGCGGAAGCAATGGCCTAGAACTTCTATAATGCTTTTGCTAAAAACCCTAATGTTGGTGCATAATGTCTATGTCTTAGTCTTATATCGAGTCTGTATAGAATAGAGTTGAATAGGCTAGCAATACGAAGTATTTATGTAAATAGTGGTCAAGTTCGCCCATGGTTTGCATGTATAGTCAAGTTCGGGCGAACTTGCTAAGGCAAGTTCGGGTGAACTTACATCGTCCACTGGCGAACTTGTTCATCTATAAATAGCTAGCTTCTTGTCCTCATTTGTAACTTTGGCATCTCTGAGGTGAAACTCTGTCAATTTGGATTCTTGACGTTTAATCAATAAAATTGATATTTAACTGATTAATTATTGTCTATTGGTAAACTTGTCATAATATTTCCGCTATTATGGACAATAGATATCAAATCTAGGTTCCTAGGCATAAGGATCGGTCCTACAAGTGGTATCAGAGCTAGAACAACCTGATTTGATAGTAATCAAGACAAGAACACTTCTATTTCATCTCCATTCTTCTATTTTTCTTAACTTTTTTACAAAAATGAAGAATTCACGGTCAAATTATGTCCAATTTTGAATATGACATGTTAAATACAACATAGATAAACTCCTGAGAGTTTGGAGACCAAAATCAAACAAATTGGTGTCAAAATTGTGCAAAAACCATGTTTTTCAAAACCCTCATTTTCGAACTTGTTAGCCAAGTTCGACCGAACTTGTGGTAAAAAGTCACTTTATGAGTGAATTTTTGCCAAGTTCGCTCAAACTTGAGTAATTTTTTAGGAAATTTTAGTGAAGTTCACTCGAAGTTGTTAAATTTTCATTGATTTTCTATCAAGTTCGACCGAACTTGATAAAAGTTCAAGAAATTTAGCTAAGTTCGCCTAAACTTGCTAGTCTTTTATAAATCCAATAAACAAGTTCGCTCGAGGTTGAATCAGGGTTATTTTCAAAACAAAATTTCAAGTTCAACCGTACTTGAGATAAAACTTGAAATTCTTCATTCTCATACCATAAGTTCGACCGAACTTAAGGTTTAAAATCTGAATTCTTCATTCCAGCTAGAAGTTCGACCGAACTTGTAGTAGATCTAACATTTTTAAAAGTTTTCAAGTGTTTTCAGTGTACGAGTCTAGTTATTCGTGATGGATGATATTCAAAGAGCTTATATGTCCGGAGTGGTTCGTCAAATGCCAACGTGATCCAACAAGTCATTCTTGACAACGAAATGGGCACGACTGTTAAACTGCCAAAGCTAATGAGCATGGACGAGTATGAAGGATGGAAGGAGAAGATTACATATTGGGTTCAAGCCATGCATTTCCTAGGCTGGGTGTCGATTGAAAGAGGTTATACAGTTCCGTTGGATGAAAATCAGCAAGTTCTGGAGAAGTACAAGTACTCCACAATTCAGAAAGATGAATACATTGCTGAGGAAAAGATGATCCGTCTCATTCAACAATCCGTTAAAGAAGATATTCTCGTCTTGCTACCGGAATACACGACTACAAGAGAACGCTGGCTATCGCTTCAAAAGAAGATCAAGGAAGCGCGGAGATGATCAAGAGCAAGAAAGCTCTCATTATGAAAGAGTTCGATATCTTTAACATGTTGAAGAGAGAGACAATGAAACAGATGATTGAACGTCACTGTCATTTAAAATTCCAAATGAGAAGACACGGTCTCGAGAAGACGAAACAAGAATACATCGATAAGCTTGCAGACGCATTACCTGACAGAGAGTGGACTACTTACCTGATGGTTCTGAAAGAAAGTGCTAATTGGGAATTCTTCAAGTTGTCTACATTCATCGACAAACTCGAAGGTCATGAAATGGAACTTCTAAAGATCGCAAACTCTAAAAATGCGAATGTTGTTCAAGATGTTGGCCTGTATTACAAAACCGGAATGCATGACAACATTTCAAGTCCAAAGATTCAGGAAGCATTCAGTGCAAACATGAATTCTACTCCACAGAATCAAAACCAATCATATCCTCAATATGATCAAAGTCCACAAACTTCTTCTTTCTCAAGCACAGGTCAAATACTTCTTATCAGAATCAAGCAAATCAGAATCAACAAACAAATTCTGATTCAAATGTGTACAAGTGTAACATTGCTGTCAATCTTAACAATGTTGTTTCTGAGCAAGTTGCAAAACAACACATGTCACTTCTCGCCACTGTTCTAGAATCTTATGAAAGTCTTGTAGCTGGGAAAATCAGAAATCCCGAGATGACCGCTGAAGGCTACGTTCAGGTGGATGAAGAAGAGCTTGAGCTGATGGATATCAAGTGGTCACTAGCTTCTATCATTCGAAGAGTGACAAAGTTTGTTGCACTCACTGGCCAAGATATCGGAAATTCAAGCAACAAGCTAGGGTTTGACAAATTGAAGGTCACTTGTTTTAGATGCCGACAAAAAGGGCATTTTAAGAGAGAATGCAAAAATCCTGAAGCCACGGGCAATCAAAGTCCATTTGGTGGAGGCAATGAGTATTACAAGAAATCTCTTCAATACAAGCCTTTCCCAAAGAAGACACAAGTTGAGATTCAAGAAAAGCCAAATAGCAGCAACACTGAGAAAGCCATGGTTGCATCAAACGAAGATGATGGTTTCGACTGGAACTCTTATATCGGTAAGAAGACCGGAGTTGCATTAATGGCTGAGATTGTTGAAGATATATCTGCCGAAGAAGCAGCTGCGATAGAGAGTATTTTGCTGGAACAGTATCTGCAACAACAACAGGAGGAAGAGGAGTATATTCACATGCAGAATCAAGGCATTTTATCTCCTAAATCATGTGATAGTTTTGCAGGTCACTTTGACGGAAGTTCTCAGGAGCAAGTTGCTAAGGAGAAATCTATTGCTGAAGAAGTCATTGATGTTACTCAAGAAATGAATGTTGAAAACCTCAAGGACATTGCCGATAAAGCTTTGATGGCAAATATAACCAAGGTAGCTCCAGAGGTAAATGAGGTTGTCAAAGTACAAGTTGTAGAGGTTGAGAAACCTTGTATAAAATGTACTGAGCCATGCGCTGAATGTGCCAAAAAATAACAAATCATCGCTGAAGTCAATGTACATAACGAACATTTCAAATACGATTATCGTATAATGAAGGAAGCGTATGACAAAATGAAAGATGATTATGGGAGGCTCGATAGAAATAATATTGAACAACATGATACTACGAGAATGCTAAAAGGTATAGAAATGGATAAACAAAAAACAATAAACATCTATATAAACACCATTGCTGAGACCAAACAACAACTCTAGGACATGAAAATTCAAACAAAACGTGTTCAACAACTTTTAAGAAGTTACACTTGTAACGCGTATGTCATTGATCACATTCTTCCGACAATTCCATCGGAAGAAAAACCTAAAAAGAAAATTGGTAAAGAATATAGCAATGTTCCTCCACCTCTATGTGAGAAGTATTGTCGCAAAACCGTTGATGGGATGGATAAGGCACTCAACATTGAGTTGTTATCTGAAAAGAAAAACGAGTTGCCAGAGAACATTGATGTAGTCTATACTAAATCAGATGATGACAATGCGCTAGTGAAAAAGGTGGTTGAAAATGTTCTGAACGATTATGAAAATGGCAGCTTTGATAGCGCCACCTCGAGTTTGAACAGTTTTGAGACAAATTCCGAAGATGACGATACATCATTGGAAGATGATCTATGTGATGATCCTAACGTTGTAATGTACCAGGTTAAGGAATCTGATAGATTATACTTTGATGATAGTTTTCTGATTCGGAACGTCAAAGAAGATCAATTAGACAAACTGTTTAAACTGGTTAAAGTCACATCAGATGACTTGGAGAAAAATGAAAAGAAATTCTATTCTAAACCCAAAAGAAATTACAATAAGTACCAAAGGAATGGTGGTGATCATCCGGAAAACCGGAGAGCTGGGTTGGGATTAGAGGAATCTGATGAGCCGAAAAAGAAAATGTCACCATTTCATGAATACAAAGATAAAAACATGAAATTTGTTTATGGCACAAGCACGGTTCACGAGGAGAGTTTGATTGGGAAGCAATCAAATGACGAGTTCAAGAAACAGAAAGAACTTCGAGATAAGGCTAAAGCCACAAGTGGTGTAAAATCCACTAGTGGTCATTCACATGATAATCGAACTTGCTTCAAGTGCAACGAAGTTGGTCATATTGCACGCAAGTGTCCGATGTCAAAACCAGCCTATCTTCGAAGAAAAGAAAGTTCAGATGTTGTGAAACCAAAGCAATCAGAGTTTGTACAATCGGTAAAGATTTTGAAAAGAAATGAATTCAAACCTGAAGATAAACTCAAATATGAAAAGAAGTTTGTAAATTCAACTTTCAAAAAAGGTGAATCTTCAAAAACAAATGAAACAAAGTTTTACATCAAAAAGGCTAACATAAAATTACAAGCCTGGGTTGCGAAGAAAAGGTCAACAACATCTGAAATCACTAAGTCTGAGCCTATTAAGACTAGTGATAACATGAAAGAATTAAAATCTGAAATCAGGTCTGAACTGTCGAAATTACAAGTGGTAACAGTTTGAAAGATAACAAGAAAGTGAAATTTTCAAACATAAACATCGTAGAAAATCCAATTCAACCCAAGACCAAGAAGGCTTAGGTCACGCTGTTTAACTAATTGTTGAAATGTGCAGTGGCTCAAGAGATCCGTACTTTCCAAGTGGATTCTGGATAGTGGAGCTTCCAGACATATGACAGGAATGAAAGTGCTATTGTTCGACATAAAAGCTATCAATGGCGGATATGTTGGATTTGCTGGAAACCAAGGTGGAAGGATTGTCGCTGAGGGAAAGCTCTCAAACGGAGTTGTTTCTTTTGATCAAGTGAACTACATTGCGGAGCTTGAGAACAACCTTTTGAGCATTTCCCAAATTTGTGATAAGAAGTATACCGTCCACTTCAACCATAAAGAATGCATGATCATCAAACCATGTTTTAAAATACCAAACGAGTGGATACTCATGCGTGAGCCAAGAGAGAATGATTTGTATGTTCTTGACATGGGAAATGCTACTATTTCTTCAAAAACAACATAATGTTTTGTCTCGAAAGCTACTGAGAAGGAGTCAATCTAATGGCATAGAAAGATGGGTCACATTCACCTGAGAAAGATGAATAATTTGGTGCATAACGATTTGGTGGAAGGTGTGAATCTGAAAAGTTTTCATATGTCAGATAATTGTCTCGAGTGTAAAAAGGGAAAGCAGATCAAGTAATCTCGTCCAAGAAAGATTCTCAATTCGATAAAGTTGCCTCTCGAAGGACTTCATATGGATCTCTTTGGTCCAGTGAATGTCCGAAGCATCTCTGGAGATCTCTACTGCTTGGTAGTCACAGACAATTATTCCCGATACTCGTGGGTATTCTTCCAAGAATCTAAAGATGAGACGTTTGAAAATTTGGTTATTCTTTTCAAGAAACTTGAGAACCTGTACCATCTTCCGGTGAGCGCATTAGAAGTGACAATGGTACTGAGTTCAAAAACACTAAAATGAGGGAATTCTACAATGCTAAAGGGATTTTGCACAAGTTTAATGCACCCTACACTCCGCCGCAAAACGATGTAGCTGAACGGAAGAATAGGACGCTTATCGAAACTGCAAGAACCATGCTTGCAGACTCAAAGCTTCCAGTCAGCTTCTGGAGTGAAGCAGTTGCAACGGCTTGTTACACACTCAACAGAGTCTTAACAGTAAAACCAACAAAGAAGACCAGTTTTGAGATGATTAACCGACAGAAACCGAATTTAAAGTTCTTAGAACCATTTGGAGCGCCATGTACTGTAATTGATCAAGATGGCAAATTTGGAGCTAAATCACTCGAAGGTTTCTTTGTCGGATATGCAAGTCCATTGCAAAGAGTTTACGTTCCTTCATTGAGAAGAGTCATTGAAGCGCAACATGTTGATTGCTTTAACTATACAGATCCTATTCAGAGAAAAGGTGATGCATGGTTATTCAACTATCAAGACTTGTGGAAATCATTTGATTTGCATGAAGAACCATCCGACAAGGAAATTGCTGCGTTATATTATCTTCATCAATGAGCAAATCGTCAGACCGATTGTGGTTAATCAACCCATGTTGGGATCATCTTCTTCTGATGCTAGTTCAAGTAATAGCGGTGGTCAAGAAATTCAAACAAATCAAGTTACACCGACTACAGAACCGGACAATACTACAGTGAACCCTAATCTTTCTGAAGCACATAGTTCAAACTCAGACGAGGCTCCAACATTCGATGCCGATGGAGAATCTTCCTCAGATGAAGAAGCAGAGTAGATCACAAGTTTATTGATTGAATCTGCAAGCCCAAGTCTTACTAGAACTGCTCGTTTTTTATCAGAAGCTTGTGATTTGGTTTTTGATGCAGCAAGTAGGGGAAAACAAGTGCTCCTGAAGTTGAAGTAGTGGTAGATCAACATATCACAAATCAAGAGAATATTGTGGTTGTTCCAGGCGAAGTGATACCAAGATCATATTCTTATCATCCGTCAAATTCTATAATAGGCGAATTACAAGCTGGTGTGAGAACAAGGAGTCAAATAAATAAAGCTTTGAGTGTTTCTATACTCTTGTTGCTCCAATTCAAGAGTATTGCTACTATTCGTGTTTCATATCCCAGATGGAGCCAAAAAGTGTTTCTGAAGCTCTAGGCGATGAAAACTGGGTACAAGCAATGCAAGAGGAACTGTTACAGTTCGAGAAGTTAGAAGTGTGGAAGCTTGTTGACCTACCTAAAAATCAGAAAGTGATTGATACGAAATGGGTCTTTAAATGTAAGCGAGACGATCGAGGGTTATAGTACGAAACAAAGCTCGGCTTGTTGTCAAGGGATTTCACCAGCAGGAAGGGATAGACTACACAGAAGTTTACGCACCAGTAGCTCGCTTAGAATCTATTCGAATATTTCTTGCTTTTGCAGCATGGAAGGGATTTAAAGTGTATCAGTTGGATGTCAAATCAGCTTTTCTGTATGGAAAATTACGCGAGAAGGTGTACGTCGGACAACCACTGGGGTCTGTCGATCCACTCAACAAAAAGAAAGCATATCTTCTTGATAAAGCTCTTTACAGTTTACACCAAGCCCCGAGAGCTTGGTATGAGACGTTATCGTAACATCTCATGGGAAACGGCTTTGTCAGAGGAACTGTGGATAGTACTCTCTTCACAAGAGAAGTTGGTAATCATCTAATTATCGTTCAAATCTATGTGGACGACACCATCTTTGGATCAACGAGTGATAGTCTTTGCAAGGAGTTTGAGGGCATCATGAAGAAGAAGTTTGAAATGTCTTCGATGGGCGAAATGAAATTCTTCCTCGGATTGCAAGTAGATCATCTTCCAGACGGTATTTTCATTCCTCAGACCAAGTATGTGCACGACATCTTGAAGAAGTTTGACATGGAAAGCTTGATGCCGTTATCTACTCCTCTTGCTTTTAAACACGGGATTTGGATTGAAAAAACTGGAACCAAAGTTGAATGAGATGCTCTACAGATCAATGATAGGATCGTTGATGTATCTGACGACATTGCGCCCAGATATCATGTATCTTACCTGCCTATGCGCTAGATATTAGTTAAGCCCGAGAATTTCACACATGCAGATCATGAAGCGAATCTTCAGATACTTGAAGGGATGCCCAAGCACCGGCTTGTGGTACCCGAAGAATGATAATTTCGGTCTTGTAGGATATGCTGATTCTGATTTTGGTGTAGATAAGTTGAATTCAAAATCATCTACAGCAGGATGCCAGTTCTTCGGAACAAGAATGGTAACCTGGCAGTGTAAGAAACAGACTACAGTCGCTCTCTCTACCTGTGAAGCTGAGTATATCTTGGCATCCATCTGTTGTTCACAGATTCTGTGGATACAACAGCAGATGAGAGACTATGGTCTGCAATTTCTAGACACTCCGCTGTATGTTGATAATAAGGCAGCCAATGATATAACTAAAAATCTGGTTAATCACTCACGCACAAAAACATTGAAATTTGTTATCATTTCATTCGTGACTGTTATGAAAAGAAATTGTGAATAGAAAAAATCCACACCGATGAACAAAAGGCTGATTTTTATACCAAACCATTTTCTTTATCACGGTTTAAATACTTGTTAAGAATTAATGGTATGAAAATTTTGCTGACAGGTGCGGACGCTAAGGTTGAATACGGATCGGACGACGAGTTCGTGTGATTGGTTTGTCTATATCTTTCTAGTTTAGAATTTTATTAAAAACTAAAACACAAAAAGATGTTTTTGATTTTAGGGGGAGAAATATTAGAGAAAATACAAAAACATTTGAAAATTTTTAAAATCCAAAAACATTTGAAAAATGCGAAAAGTACAAAAACATTGAAAAAGACAAAAAGAATTCAATGTCACAAAAAGGAAATGATAGTACATCAGTGGATTATCACAGTATGCTAAAGAAATGTAAAGTTTAAAAGTGATAAACAAGTCTTACTGTGGATGTGTCGATAGACTTAACATGTTCTCTAAACTGTTTTCGAGATATAAACTAAATTTTACAACTTCTTAATCTAGTGGATTAATCTTGGATATATGGACTTAGTAATCCGAAATTTCGTTTGATGGATTGCCTGACTCTGAGATACGAGGTCTTTATAGATAGTTGATATCTGGGGTATTATGCAAGTTCTTCTGATTTTGCGGAAGCAATAGCCTAGAAGTTCTATAATACTTTCGCAGTAAACCCTTAAGCTGCATGCAATCTTGAAAAGTATCGAAAGATCTAATCATTTGCAGTGCTGAAAAGATTCCTTAAATGGAACACACCTTAAAGTCGAGCCTTCATCTCTTTGTCTGTATGGTAGTACTAACCTGAGCTCTCAAGGTCTCGCAAAACTCAGATACAGATATCAATTACACTATATTCACCTGTAAGATGAAATCTAGGGAATCTTGATACGGGAGTATATTCAAGAAGTGGGAACCGCAGATAAGTCAAGTTTCATAAATCTAACCTTAACATATCTTGAAATAGTTGAGAAACATGGTAAAGTTTAAGTGGACAAACATATCGACAATTTAGGTAAACGAGTTTATAACTTAAAGTCATATAAAGGTCAACGGTACTGGTGATATGTCTCATACAACAGATATGATCCTTTTGACATGAATTCACAAAATATGTCTGTAAATATGTTTGTACTTAGTTTACTTTGTTCTGTACATAGTTTATAGCTTTACAGATTAAAACCAAAAAGATTTTAGGTGTGTTTTAGCATAAACTTACAAAAATACAAAAAGATTTTGTCACTACATTGTTTTCAGCAAACCAATGTTGGCGAACTGGGTCTTCGAAGTCTGGTAAGGTGCTAGAACTGGTGGGAATCTCATTGACAACGGGTTGGGAGCTAAAAGCCATAATGATAAAAAGTTCATTAATTTGAAACTTTGATTTTGAAAATATCAACAGTTTGTTCATAATGGCTCAAACCGGGTCATTAACTTGGACTCGGCAGAACAAATCGGTTAACCAAGGTCATTAACTTGGACTTGGTCAACTGAGTGGTTTTTCATAACTGGTAAAAGTTGGAAAGTTCGGGGGTTAAATTGTAAAATTTGAAAAAAGTTTGTTTTTAAGTTTGGCAAGTTCGGCCGAACTTGCTAAACTGAATCAAGTTTAACAATTAAGCAAGTTCAACCGACTTGCAGTATGCTGTTAACAAATCCTGACTGAATGCTGTTGTGTGAATCCCGACTTGCAAGTATAAATACCTAAGCAAGTTCGCCGAACTCATTATCTGGAAAATCAAATCTCTGAACGAATTTACATTCTTGTGAACGATTGTGTGATTTTGGCAAATTCGTACCGTTATACTGCCCAAATTTTGATTGATCTTGGTGATTTGCACACCATTGTCAATGGCTGAGGTATAGATTTGAACTTTGAACCATATCTTGGACCTTAATCGAAGTAATTAGATCTAAAATGTTAAAATCAATTAAATGTAGGGTTCGAATGGTTAAATTGAAGATAACATCATGGTAATCAACACTAATCGACCATGAAAAACTGTTAAATTCACTCGGGTTCTTTCAAATTGAGTGTTGCAGTTCAAAGTTGAAGATGACAACAAGTTCGGCCGAACTTGTTGACATGTTCGACCAACTTGTTAACATAACAGAATAAACTTGAATAATTCATAAGTTCGACCGAACTTCTAAGAAAACTGAATTGAATATTTTTTTGGAAGTTCGCCCGAACTTAGTGTTTAAATGTTTGAATTTTGACAACATAAGTTCGCCCGAACTTGTTAAATAAATAATGAACATGTGTGTAATACATGTTCGGGCGAACTTGACAAAATCAGAATGTTTTAACACTTCTCAAGTTCACCCGAACTTGATAGAAAGTATTGAAAAATTGTGACTTTTTCTCGTATTGCGTGCTAATTGTTTTGCGTCCTTTTTCAGGCTCAAGTACCAGCAAGGGTAATCTCTATGGATTTTTCAAAATTCCATAACACGTGTATCACGCTGAAAAACGATATGTCCATCGCTGAATGATTACGGCAATATTCTGAAATTTCTTAAGGAGTGTCCTATTCATAGAGCGATCACGGAGTGCACAGTGTCGTATAGATCTCATATATACCATTTCTGGATGAACGCAGAGTTCAGCGATGATAAGAAGTCTATTATTTCATTTGTTCAAGTCGGAAACGAAGTCAAAGAGATTATTGTTACAGAGGAAGATATTCGCAGGATCTTACAGTTCAACGATGACAAAGACGGTCCGATTTTCTTGGACGAAAAGATGGTGAGAGGTTGTTTCTACAGGATGGTTTATAAGGGAGTGTTAATAAGCCGACACTGAAGAAAGGGGAAGTGCCAAACCCTTACAAGCTCCTGATGCATGCAATTATTCACACTTTCAGTCACCGCAAAGCAGGACTTGATGATGTTCGGGATTACATGGCCTCTATGGCAACATCACTGATTTTGAAGAAGCCGTTCAACTATTCAAAGCTTGTGTTTACACATATGTCGAGAAATATGGATGATTCAAGGTTATGCTTATATCCAAGGTTTGTTCAGATGCTAATCGATGAGAAGTTCACAAACATAGCACGTGATCCAAATGACGTCCTATATCTCAGTCATCTTGATGATACAAATGTGAAGAAGGTGTTAAAGTTTCAAAAGCAAGCATCAGCACCGGTTGCTAAACAAGTATTTGGGGTGATAATGAAAATTATGTTGGCCACCAGAAAATAAATGGAGAAATGATGGTAGCAGTGATGAAAAACAGTTAAACGCTAAAAAAGAATGGTTTAATGGTTTCAAGCCGAAAGCACGAAGCGATTGGTTCCTTAAGGCTGAAGTTGAAAAGCCGAAAAAGA
This sequence comes from Scalesia atractyloides, assembly GCA_947069175.1. NCBI lineage: Eukaryota > Viridiplantae > Streptophyta > Magnoliopsida > Asterales > Asteraceae > Scalesia > Scalesia atractyloides. The sequence continues at coordinate 64,466,935 of CAMTDV010000014.1, forward strand.
AGCGAGCTGCGAAGAAAGTTGAAACAATGCTTGTTGATGAAGATGAACCAGAAAATATTCAAGCTGAAGCAGGTTCTAGGCAGCAGTTGTTGTAGAGAGTCAGGAAACAGTTAAAATGACTCAGGAAGATGATGTGATATCAGCTACTTCAGAGAATGATGATTCTCTAGAAAGAATTACTAAGAGAACAATAGTAGAGACTGAAGTAGAAAGAGCCAAAGAGGCTGATGCTGATTTTGATCCGAATCAAGAGAAAGAGTCTATGAAGAAAGGCCGAAGAAAAAGGCTAAGTGTACAAAGTCTTCAGCAACAGAAATTTCAAAGAAGACCACAGGATCTCCACAGACAAAGGGCAAGAAGAAAAAGAAAGCCCAGAAACCAATTAGTAAACGATATAAGAGTAAGCTGAAAAGCGCAGAAGTTACACAGGAACCTTCTGGCGCACAGGAGATACGAGTTACAAAAGAACCTCCTGTAGTTGTTACAAGTGAAGCTGAACGTCCAGGAGTCACACAAGAATCTCCTGTGATCATTTCACCTGAAGCTGAAAGGCAAGGAGCCACACAAGAACCTACTGTGTCTGGTTTATTGGAATTGCCTATATTCAGTCTCCTGTTGCTCCAACAACTTCACATTTTGAAAGTTCTACTCCAAAGAAGACTACACCACAGACTGCTACTCCAAACTCTACTCCAAGGGAAAATCTGTTTGGTGATATGCATAATGATCCAATTAGTCTTCAAGATCTAAATGATTTCTTTCCAGAAAGGAATGTTGATCTCCTTGAAAAGCGTGTCAAGATCTTGGAAGAAAAAGTGGCCAAGAATGAAGAAGAAAAAGCTACGTTGATTAATAAGATGAATCAAAGTGTAGTTGAGAAAGAAATGTTGGACGATAAAGTAAAGATATTGGAAAATGAGCGTGAATATTTCAAGGCCCTAATTGAAAGTTTGCAAGACGCAAATGAGAAATTGCAAACATAGATTGTTGATTTGAAGTCAATCCAAGCTCTAGATGATCGAAGATTCACCAGGATGCAGAAAGTTTTATCTAACACCCTGGGTACTGATTTTATTTCTGAATACGATCGTCTGGATCGTCAGGAAGCTAAAGAAAGATCTGAAACAGAGTTAGCTGCAAGTGGAAAAGGTAAAGGTATTGAGGGTGAAGCCCCTAAATCATCTGAAGCTGCAGAGAAGTCTGTAGATGATCTTGTTATAGTTTCTGAGTCCGATATACTAAACGTTGACGAATCTGTCAAGCCTTCTGATCCTATCATTTCTTCTGAAGATAAGGACGATGAAGAAGCAGAGAAAGAGGATAAAGATGATGATGGAAAGAAAGATGATTCTGAGTATGAAGATTGGAATGTTGCTGATGATGATGATGACGCTCAGGGAGGAGTTGGTATTAGAATCAGTGAACGAAAAGTCTTTGATGACGTTGATTTTTCTTCTATAATGGACGATGAATCTAATAAGATGGATGATCAGATTCAGGGGGAGTCAGGGCAGACAAGACCATCAGATGATGTTGATATGGCAAATGTTGATAGATTTGCAAAGCCTGTTGCTGCGACAAAGCCTATGCTCTTGATGCTTGAACATAATGTAGAGGAAGGCGAGTACGTGTATAACTATACGAAGGAAGATCTGGCCAAGTTAATTGAAGCTGATGCTGAAAATCTAGAGTTTGACTTTGAAAACGATGTGTTGAATGTTAACACATTTGAACCAAATGATTATCAGTATGTTAGAAGATTTGAAGCTGATGAATACAACATAGCGATTGTTGAAGATTGGTCTTCTGATGATGAAACAGATCAAACTACAAAGTACGTCGGTCCTAATCCAGTTAGTTTTCCTACATTTGAGGAGATGTACAAGCAACTAGACGAAGAGATGTTGAAGGAGAAGATTGAGGAATCTTTACGCGAAGGAAAAGTTCCTAAGCCGATGAAGAAGAAGAGATAGCTCAAGCGAAGAAGTCTTGGTTTAAAGAATTTCCGCGTGAACGTAAGTTTCGACGTCCTCTAGCATTCTTTACCAGAGACAAAGACATGTCATTGGGGGATATTCTAAGTTGGGGTTGGTTTAAAGAGCTGAACGTATATGCAATCAAAACGGAATTTGGAGTGCAATACTTCAAGTATCTTGCTGATTTCCAGACTTTACCATATTGGGATGTTGAGGAGCTGGTTCAGACTATGAATGTTACATATCAGATGAAGTACATTGATCAGTTGTTATGGAAGATGATCAAGTATGAAGCGGTAAAAGGATTTAACTATTGGAAGCCATTCATTCCAGTCGCCGAATCAAAACAAACAAAAAGACAGGGGAAAAAGACATAACTTTGATAATGAAGCGACCTAGAGCCATGAGAAACATGTCGTTGATGCCGATTGAGCATAACTTCTATCCAGTGTTCAATTGGTGGCAAATAGATCCAACCACATGTGAAGCTATTGTCGTGTTACGTTTTAAAGAACACTTGGATATTACAAAGGAAAGAGTTGAGATATTGGGATTTCAAGGCATGAATGGATTATGGAGAACGATCATGATTCTAGATCCAATGTGGCTTGTCAACTGTTCAAGAGAAGATATCAAAACCTTGTTCTACAGCAAGATTGTATTTGAAGAACGTGAAAAAGAACAAGCTATGCAGTATCAAAGAATTGTGAATGTTTGTTATGCGCATGAAGTTAATTCCGGAAAGATGTGGCAGACAAGCTAGAGGGATCTGGAACGGGTTGAGTTTTTAAAAGAAGAAAAGCGTCTTGAAGCTATTCATGAGAAAGGTAGAAAGGGAAGTATTAGAAAATTTCAGTTTATGAACAAAGTGCCTCCTACAGATCAGACGCCGGATCCTAAGCAAGAACGACGAAAGAAGCCTTACAAGAAATTCTTTGGTCGTGTGCGTTAATGTTTATTTGAAGACAGAGTTTTGAAAACTGATACAAGATGAAGACGATATCCAAGGGGGAGTCTGTTGGAGCATAATGTCTATGTCTTAGTCTTATATCGAATCTGTATAGAATAGAGTTGAATAGGCTAGCAATACAAAGTATTTATGTAAATAGTGGTCAAGTTCGCCCATGGTTTGCATGTATAGTCAAGTTCGGGCGAACTTACATCCTCCACTGGCAAACTTGTTCATATATAAATAGCAAGCTTGTTGTCCTCATTTGTAACTTTGGCATCTCTGAGGCGAAGCTATGTCAATTTAGATTCGATGTTTAATCAATAAAATTGACGTTTAACTAATTAATTCTTGTCTATTGGTAAACTTGTCGTAATATTTACGCTATTATGGACAATAGATATTAAATCTAGGTTCCTAAGCATTGAGGATCGGTCCTACACCTAAACTGCAGCAAAATTAAAAAAATCGAAAGATATAATCAATTGCAGTGCTTAAAAGATTCCATTTTTGGAACACACCTTAAAGTCGAGCCTTCATCTCTTTGTCGATACGGTGGTATTAACCTGAGCTCTCAACGCTTCGCATAATCCAGATACAGATATCAATTACGCTATGCTCACCTGTAAGATGAAATCTAGAGAATCTTGATACGGGAGTATATTCTGAGATGGGAACCATAGTTGAGTTAAGTTCATAATTCTAACTAAGATATCTTGGAACAATTGAAAAATGTGTCGAAGTTTAATTGGACAAACATATCGACAATATAGGTATACAAGTTTAGAACTTAAAGTCATCAAAAGGTCAACGGTACTTGTGCTACGTCTCAAACAACTGATGTGATCCTTAGACACGAATTCACAAAAATATGTGTGTAAATATGTTTGTCATAGTCTATTTGACTTCATATTTAAACAGAAAAGATTTTCAGTGTGTTTCAGCATAAACTTTCGAAAATACAAAAAGTTTTTGTTTCTTCATTGTTTTCAACAGCCAATGATGGAAAGCGGATCTTCGGAGTTCGGAATGGTGCAAGTTGTTGGAAATCTTGATGACAACGGGTTGGGAGCTAATCTGTAAAATCAAAATACATGAAAAACAATGAAAAAGTTCATTAATTTGAGACTTTAAATTGAAGAAAAACATCAGTTTTTTTCATAACGGGTCAAACCGGGGTCATTAACTTGGACTCGGCAGACAAATTGGTTAACCGAGGTCATTAACTTGGACTTGGTCAAATGAATAGATTTTTATAACTGGTAAACATGTGAAAGTAGATTAATGTTGGACAGTCAAGTTCGGCCGAAGTTGCTAGGTTTAAATTGTAGCATTTTATCATATCTTCGGGCAAAGTTGTTTAAAGTAGATTAATGTTGGACAGTCAAGTTCACCCGAAATTGACTAACTATAAATATTCAAGTTCGCTGAAACATTCATTTCATATGTTTCTGAACTTTGAGCAAACTTGAGAGCTTTTAGAGAAAAATTGTGAATTTGCAAGAATTGTACCGTCGTGCTGCCCAAATTGAGACCTGTTATAAGTGATAGGCACACTTATGAACATGACAGAGGTATAATTTGCTTAGATTGACCATGAATTGAACATGTTTGAATTGTGTTTGACCGAAAATGTTAATATCAGTAGATCTAGGGTATTTGTGAATAAATTGAACGGTGAAATGTGTTTGTAAACATTTAAAGTCATAAACAAACCATAAATTTGATCATAGGACAAGGTTGTGATATTGCAGGTTTGTTGGGGATGATGACAAGTTCGCCCGAACTTATTGAAGTTGTTTTGAGACAACTTCGGGCGAAGTTGTCATCATAGTGTATGAATTAAAAAGTTCAAAAAATTGTTAAACAATAACAGTTCGTCCGAACTTGTTATAAAGATGTTAAAAAGTGTTTTCATTACAGGTTCGCCCGAACATGTTTAAAGTTGAAAATAAAATGTGAAACACTTGTTCGACCGAAGTTGTTGTATTTGGTAATGTGTTGATATATCAAGTTCGCCCGAACTTGATGAATGTTTGTTGAAAATTGTAAAATTTGCTAAGTGCTTATTTTTCTTGTCCGCAGAATATCCAGCTTTCGTTTAATAAATTTCACAACACATGTATCTCCTTGGACGAAAAGATTTATCCCTCGTTGGCAGCATTTTCCGAGATTCTAGAGTTTTTGGGGAGAATTACTATTACAAAGGCGATTACAGATAAACATGTCGTTTATAGATCACACGTATATCTTTTCTGGAACGCAACATCTTATGACGAAGCAAACAAGGTGATTAAGTCTGTTGTTCATGTTGGGAATGAAGACAAGGAAATTTTGATTACTGAAGCAGATATCGAAGGGTTCTTGAATTCAATGACGATACTAATGATCCAATAAGCTTGAGGAAAGAATGGTGAATGGCTGTTTCATCAGAATGGGATATAAGCGGCATGCAAATGAGCCTACATTGAAAAAAGGCGGTGTTCCTCTAACGTACAAATTATTTTTCATGTTATTATTCACGCTTTCAGTCACAGGAAAGCAGGGCTAGATGATATTCAAGATTACATGGCCTGCATGGTTACTGCGTTGATGCTCAACAAAAAGTGCAACTACTCGAAAGTGATATTCAAGTTCATGTCGAAGAATATGGGCAAAGAAAGACTGGTGATGTATCCAAGGTTCATTCAGATGCAGATAGACGAAAAGTTAAAAGACATTGAAAAAGATCCGAATGATATTCTTTACCTGAGTCACATGGATGAAACAACGTTGAAGAAGCTCAAGATATATCAGAAACAAGATGCTGCTCCTACTTCAAAGCCTGTGTTTGGTGCGATAGTTAAAGCTGATTACGTCTCACCACCTGAAAACAAATGGAGAAAGGATGGTAGCGGAGGCGATAAAGACGAAGTTGAGCTGCTAAAGAATTTCAAAGAGAAAAGAGGAGAGTGGTATATCAAGAGGTTGTGGTTATTGAGAAACCGAAACGTAAAAGGGCGTCAAAGAATGTTGAAACTATGTTGATCGACGAGCCTGATGTTGAACAAGTTAATGTTGAAGGATCGAGCGTTGCAGTCAATATTGAAAGCCAAGAAGTTGAGGCTAGTACAGTGGGTGGTGATCGAGATGTTGCTATTTCAGCAACTTCTGACAAATATGATGAATTGTCTGAAGATTTTGTTGACGTTCGTCAAAAAGAAATTGAAAAAGAAAAGGAAGAAGAAAGGTTGAAAAGACTTGGTGAAGATCTATATGAACCATCTACTGAAGAAGCTTTTGATGAAGAACGTCCTAAAAGAAATCAAAGCACTCTAAGTCAAAAGCTGGTGATTCAAAGAAAGCTACAGGTTCTCCTAGTAACAGGGAAAGAAAAAGCCTCAAAGTCGTAGGTACTTGAGTCAGAAAACGAAGAAAGGAGCTACACAAGAACCTCCTGTTTCTAATTTGCAAGATATTCCAATTATTGAAGTGCAAGTGCCACTGACGACTGTAGCACAAGAACCACCAAATGTTATTGAAGTACCAGTTCAGAGTACGCCTCAATCAACACCAAAGTCTGCTACAAAGGGTTCTCCTAAAGCAACTCTTCCAAGATCAAAGCAGTCTACTCCACATAGTGCTAGAGCTAAAGAGTTTAAAGATGCTTTCAGTGATATTCCAGATAATATTGCTCATCCTATCACAGCTGAAGATCTTTCGAAGTGGTTTGAAGATACTCCGGTTGATATGTTAGAGAAAAGAATCAAACGTGGAAGATAAAATCAAACAAAATGAAGTCGAAAAAAAAGCTACGGAGAATAAAGTTAAGCAGAGTATAGTTGAAAAAGAGATTCTACAAGATAAAGTAAAGTTTCAAGAAGATGACAAAGGCTATATGAAAGCAATGGTTGATAGTTTGAGTGTTGCGAATGAACAATTAGAGAAAGTAATTGCTGAGCTAAGATCTGAAAGAGATCAGAATGACAGAAGGTTTGCCAGGCTTTGGAAAGTATTAACTAATAGCTTGGGCATTGATTTCAAAGCAAAATATGAAAGACTTGATATATAAGAAGCCAAAGAAAAAGCTGAAAAAGAATTGGCAGAACAGGGAAAGGGCAAAGGAATTGTTGATAGTATTCCTAAACCAACAGAGGAGCCTGTGATAGTAAAGACTGTTGAAGCAAAAAAAGCTCCAGAATCTGTGATTATTCCTAAAGATGTTTCAATTGTTGAATCTCAGGAAGCAGAAAAGAATGATGAATTAGTGAAAACCTCTGAGTTAGAGAAAGATGATGACGAGGAAGATGATGATAAAGACGACGATCCTGTAGATGATATGAAAGATGATTCAGCTCACGACGATGATGGTGGTGATGATGATCAGGGGGTTTTGGTCTAAAGATTGATTCTGCTAAAGTACACACTGATTTCGATTTTGAATCCTTGATTAATGATGATGTGAAATGGAGGATGATCAAAGTAAGGGGGAGCAAACAGAGCAAACAGGGTCTAAAGACGATGATGTTTCTGACGCAATTGTTGTTATGCTTGTTGCTGCTGTTCATGAAAAACTATTGATGATTATGTTAGATCAAAGTATTGAAGAAGGGGAATTCGTTCACGACTATACAAAGGAAGAATTGGCCAAAATGTTCGATGTTGATGCTGATTCGTTCGAATTTGATTTTGAAGAAGAATTGGTGAACATCAAGACGTTTGAACCAAATGAATATGTTTACAAACGTGAATCGGAAGCAGATGATTACGATCATGTTATATTTGAAGAGTCTTCTGATGATGAAGCAGAAAGTGTTCTGGTATCAATACTGACAGTTTTCCGACGATTGAAGAAATCATGAGTCAGATTGATGTGAATCTATTGAAACAAAAGATCGACGAAGTGGTGAAGGAAGGCAATATCCCTAAACGTTATAACGAAAGAACAGATTGCCGAAGCGAAGAAGTCGTGGTTCAAAGAGATGCCTAAAGAAAGGAAGTTCAAGCGACCACTAGCGTTCTTTACTCGTGACAAAGACAAACCGCTTGGAGATATTCTGAGTTGGGGTTGGATAAGAGAACTTGACGTCTATGCTATCAAAATAGAGTTTGGTGTGCAGTACTTCAGACATCTTGCTGATATAAAGTCGTTACCATTTTGGGATGTTGAAGAGTTAGTACAAATGAGAAACATTAGCCTTCAGATGAAATTCAATGTACAACAGCTATGGAGGGTTATCAAGTTTGAAGCTTTAAGAGGTTTTTAATTGTGGAAGTCATTCATTCCAAAGCGCAGAATAAAGATTGATAAAAAGACGGGTATTAAAGATGTTACCCTGGTGATGAAACGACCAAGAGTAATGAAGAACATGCCACTAAAGCCTATCGAACAAGATTTTCATCCTTACTTCTTGTGGTGGCAAACAGATCCAGATTCGAGTGAAGCAGTGATTGTGTTATGGCTGATGATACGTGGGATGTCACTAAAGAAAAAGATCTGGAATGCATCGGACATAGAAGGATTTGGGGGTTATGGCGAACTATACGCATACTAGACCCGATGTGGCTAGTTAATTGTTCAAGAGAAGATGTGAACTGTTTGTTCTTCAACAAGATATGTTTCGATAAACGTGAAGAAGTCTAAGCAAAACATTACCAAGGTGTGATCAACGTATGCTATGCACATGGTATTAATTCAGGTCATATGTGGGAATCAAGATGGAGAGAGTTGGAAAGAGAAGAATTTTTGAAAGAGGAAAGACGACTAGAAAAGATACATGAAAGGGGTAGAGAGGCAAGGCTCAGACGATTTCAGTTCATGAAGTGGGCACCTCCAACTAACCAAACGCCTATTCCTAAACAAGACCAACAACAAAAGCCGTACAAGAACTTCTTCGAATTAGGTTGAAGATTGAAGACTGATCAAGACTACGACAATATCCAAGGGGTAGTTTGTTGATGCATAATGTCTATTGTCTAGTTCTTTGTAACACCCCATTCGCCAACAAGACGCGGCGGAAATATCAGGGAGTCACGTTACAAATTGCTCAGCCACAACTGGTACTAAATTGTTTCACTATTATTACATTGTTTTACAACACAAAGAATACATGTAATTGTCTTCTGTTTAAAGAAGTCTAAAGCCCGGATGCATTCCTATGTGTAGCATGCTTGAATAATCGTCAACCTGAAACATATGTGAAAAAGAGACGTCAACAAACAATGTTGGCGAGCACATAGTTTTGTGGGCCAAATAAATGGAAAAAGGTTTTATATTGCAATTCTTTGACAACTACGAGAATTGCCAATTGTAAATCGACTCATTTTTAGCCAGGGAATGGCGAAAAGTTAGCTTTACAATACATTAACTTGATTACGAAACTTGTGACAAAAGAGTTTTGTATATGGCATTATGATCATTACTAAATAATTTTCATGCCTTTGAAAAATTGTACTTTGTTCTTTGTGATCATATTGAAATCGTCCATGAACTTGTAAGTATGTTATTAAAATCTAGTCAAGGATTTTGATAACTATACTGTAATTAGTCATAACTCGTGTGAGTATTAATTGAAATTAATCAATGATGTAATATAATACTAAATATCCTTCTAAGAATCTATGATACCAATCATGAAAGGATTCTTTAAGGATTTGGATATCGAACATTGAAATCAGTCGTACACAAAATCCTAAAGTGACTCGAATAACGCTACAAGAGTAATGCAATAAGAACACCTATATATAGGAAGTACCAGCGGCGTATCCACCATGTTCTTATGGTATTACACTTCTTTCGTTATCCTAATCACAACTAACCACATAAACACATAATCGTCACTTGTCTTGTCAACTTGTATCACATATATGCATTAAAGTACGGAGAATCCAATCGAGGACTACCAATTACTTCCTTAAACATTCCACACATATCTAACTATAAATATAGGTAGACGTAATAGGAAATAAGCCTTGTCACATTGTCTTGTCAATTTGTATCACATATACGCATTAAAGTACACAGAATCCAATCAAGGACTACCAATTAGTACCTTAAACATTCCACACATATCTAACTATAAAGATAGGTAGATATAATAGGAAATAAGCCTTGTCACATTGTCTTGTCAACTTGTATCATAAAATCATAATCCGAATGATGATTTAGATAAGGCTACGAAGGGTAATACAATAAGCACACTTATATATAGGAAGTACCAGCGGCGTATCCACAATGTTCTTATTATATTACTCTAGTTTCGTTATCTAAGTCACCAACAATTTTACACATAAACAAATTTTTCATCGTTCATTGTTCCTCGTAAAGTACTTCTTAGAAATCTTACTATAAAGATAGAAAGATTTAAGAGCGTACTTCAGACATCCTTTGAGAATCTAACTATGAAGATAGAAAGATTTTACAAGGATATAGGCCCTAAAAGACCTCTTTAAATATCGTACCATCAATCGTCATGTTGCATAATCGGAAATAACCCACAAAAAGCACTTAGTAAACACATACATGCCATACATTTAAGAAAAATTGATTACACATATGAATCACCCCAAAACATTTGGGAAACGTAAAAGAGGGGAAGCAATGTACTCGCCTGGGATTGCGTATAGATCTTGTTCAAATGATATAACAAAGCTCAAAGGATCAAGAATTCAAGTGGTTCCTAGTGTATCATATAAATATAATGTTAGTGTCGAAACTTTAAAACAAGAAATCGGATATAATGAAGGATATAAACCAAACAAGAGTTGGATCTTGTATAATATGGTTCATATTACCTAACATTCTGATTTAGAAGCATTTCAAAAGGTTTTGGCTTGATACGGCTCGCTATAGTGGTTTACGCCAGTCTAACGGGTCATAAACGTAACTAGGGGTTCGGATGGTAAAATATGTCCTATAACAAGTCTAATATGTCAAAACCAGTTTATTTAAGTTGTGAAATCAGTTTAGATGTCAAAATAATGTTCGTATATGTTTAAAACTAATTTATGTGTAAAAAGGTCATTTTCAGCATTTTAAAGAATACATAGTCGACTTGTCATTTGACTATCCAAATGGTATGACCATAAGGTATAACCTCAGAGAGTTATTCCCTATGATATTATGGTCATAATAATGGTTTTGGTCAGATCCTAAAGTTGACCAAATGGGTCAGATTTGAAAGTCAAAGCGGTGGTTAAACCGCTAGGCTTTTTGACTCTAAATAGGCATTTTAACAAAGACGAATAATTTGACATGTTGCGACATGTCTAAATAAGTTTGTATAAGTATTTTGGCATCAAAACAACCTGTTTTGATACCCAAAAATAGATCCATTGCAAAATGCGCAATCGCATTTTGACTGAAACTTTGACTTGTCAAAATAATAAGAAATGGTGGGAATCAGTAGGCATGATTTTTAGGGATCATACCCACCTTGATTACCATCATATTGCAAGTTTCAATTGAGCTATATCTTGAACAATTTATGATCAAAACTAAAAGTCAAACATAAAGGCAAACTATTTTTAGTTCATTAAGCTATAATAATTGTACAAGACATGAAGGAACACTTACAAACACAAAGGATTGATCAAAGATCAACAGAGAAAGCTCCAAGGTGGTTGCAATTCGGATCTACAGCTGATTTGAGTATAAGCTGACTAAAGAGTTCAAGAATGGACATGAGTTTGATATGTATAATGATCCAAAGATCACCAAAATATGACAAGTGTTGGGCAAGGTGTTTAGGCATGGATTAGAGTCCCATTATGTGTCCAAAGCAGAAGAGAAGTGGCAAAATTCGTGTGCTTAATGTCCTCAATTGAACAGTTGTTGCCAACTATTTGCTATTTTAAATTTTCTGTGTCAGATAGCTTCTTGCGGGCTGCCAGTCGTTTAGGCTTAGGGACTCGCGCCCCGCCAGAAGGTCAGAATTTCTGAATTGGCAGAAATGGTCCCTGCAGCCTCTAAACTTGTTTTTAACGCGTTTTGGCACTATTAACACATGTCAACCCAATTTTTAAGCTTTATAAGGACAATAAAGTATAGGGAACTTGAAATATGTCCAAAAATGTTCCAGAGTCCAGTTCGTTTGATCGTACGATCGCGGTTTTTGGTTAATTACGACGAAAATCGTAACGAACGCGTGTATGACCGTAAATGCGTAACGAATGGCATTTTTGCATTCAAATCACTAAATATTATATTAAATGATTACAAAAATTTTAGGATGCCCATACATGTTTCGGATAGAGATTTACGCATAAAGGCATACTTTCGCAAAATTTGCAAAATAGCCCCTGAAGTTACAAAAGTGTAATTTTGCCATACCGAAGCCCTCAAAACTTATTTTTAAGTTATGTGAAGGATATTTAAGGTATGTTAGGCTTGTGTTCTTGTTCCGGAGTGTGCGTTGCTGCGAGTGTCGGCAGTCTTTCGCAGTTTGTCGTAATTAGTCCCTGTGATCAAATAAGCTTGTTTTTTACACATCAAACCCTTCAAAACTTATTTATAAGTTATGAGAAGTTATTTAGGGTGTGTTAAGCTTGTATCATTGTCTCGGAGTATACTTCGTGTTAAACGGCCTTCGTTGGCGTACCGGTTTACGGTTTCACTTATAGAAGCTTATAGGAATTTGAAATCGATCAAGGACTGAATATGTGAATTTGTTTTTGAAATAAACTCGTTTTGAATCTGTAAAATGATTAAAATGTCTCAGGTCTAATAGTCTCCCCTACTTTAATAAATTTCATCCCAATATTTATTCGAAGGAGACCGCGGAGTGTAATTGAAACAATTGGCTGATAACAAGGCTCGAGATTCCAAAGATGCGGAGCATCATTTAGTTTTGGGAATGTTTGGGGGATCCAAAGCGTAATCGTATTTATTCAAAATATCTCACGGTATTCAGAACCTTTAGAACTTTTGAATCTTTAAGGCGTCATCGATTGTGTAAAAACGACATTATGTTATACTAAGTCTTTAGTGTAAATCCTAGCAACAAAAAGGGGTGTACATTCAAGCCTGGCCATACGTACATGGTTTCTAACCTCCCACGAGGTACAACCCATGTACCATGAGCATCTCATGCATAGGAGACGGGTCAACATACCTATGGTATCAAGATCGTCACCTTTAACACCATAATATACTCCCGGTCGACTCGAATAGAGTTAATGAATGTACTCGTCAATCATCCATTGCATTTAATAACCAAATAACAAATAGTCACATAATCACATAATGGTCCAAGATAACATAAAACCTTCAAGTGATTCTGGTAACGTTACGAAGAATAACACAATAAGAATACTTATATATAGGAAGTACCATCGGTGTATCCACCGTGGTCTTATTGCGTCATACCCTTCCCATTACCTAATCACTCTAGATTTTATGCCACCATCTTAACAAAGCTTACTATGATTCTCATGTGTCGATCCTCGTAATTAAGTGTGCACCCATAGTTACACGTTTTGTCACATGGTCCACATAGCTCCTCTTGTTAAGTAAGGGAAACAAATAATAAAGTCGAAACAATAACAAAACCAGATAATCATCATCATAACACAATATTGACATCAAACATACATCGTCACAACATAGTAACTATTGAATTTGGGCGTGTTTCATACTAGAAATGATGAAACTACTTGTTATGCATACCACAAAATTAGTAGCAGGTATTTCATTCTAGTATAAATAGTAATATATGTTTCACACTAACCGAACTCGTAGTATGTATCATATACTAAACGAATACGTATTTGTAAATCGTATGATGAGTCAACATGCGAAGCAACATCGTATTCATGTACTATATATAATTGGTAACCAAACCATATATGTACCGTCATGAAAACAAAAGTAGAAGTAATAGGCACATAGTATTCGTAGTGTTTGTTTTGCAGCGATTGTACGAATGCACTAGTGTGCAAATCATAATATGCTATTCTTGCAAGATTTAGTTCCTAATAATAAGAACAGAATCCTCGAAGTGCGTATGTAGTTGTAAATTTCACATAGTGTAATCATATTGAAATTTGTAACTGGAACGCGAATAAATGAAGGAAACTTCTTGATATTCATATTGTCATTACAAACACAGTTGAAATATCGTTCATAGTTTCTAGATAACATAAGGAAAACGTAAAGGTTCAAATGATCATGAGTGCTTGATCGTCAGTTTGAACCTCATTGACATTGTACATTTGTCCGTTAGCATTTGCAAGGCTCGGGCAGTTTCGCTTGAAATGATTTAAATCACCGCAATTGAAACATGCTCCAGCTAGATATCGAGGTCGTGTCTGAGTAGGGTAGCTTGATTTCGGATGCGACAGGTCATAGATAGATGCCCAAAAAGACCACATATTGTACACTGGCGGCATGGAGAATTTGCTGGGTGTTGATAGTTGCAACGATTGCACCGAGGATGTTTCCCACGATAAAATCCCCAACGGGTATGGAGTTGAGTGGGATTGGTGTAGGGATTGTATAATTCCTTGAAGTCTTGCGCTTCTTAGAATTTCTAGAAGATTCACCCGTTGTTTCTTGCGTAGCTCGTTTCTTGTCTCCGTTTCGAAAAAGTTTCCCTTTCCTGACCTGGGAGTTGGTTAGGGTGGCAGCTAATTCTTTAGCCTCCCTAAGTGTTATAGGTCTGCTGCCAGTGATAATATCTAGGATTGGGTCAGGTAGGCCATCAATGTATTTTTCAATGGCCCGATCCAATGGTGTGACCATAGTGGGGTAGTGTAAGCTCAATTGTTCAAACCGGTCAGTGTAGGCACGATTTTCCCCATTATCCTGTTTGAGATAGTAAAATTCGTTTTCGAGTGCCCTTATTTCGTGTCTGGGCAGAATTCTTTCATCATAAGATTCCTGAATTCTTCATGTTTGTGCCAAAACTACTCTTGCACCTCTATCCCTCATGATTCCGTTCCACCAAGTGAGTGCTCTCTTTTGGAAAACACTTGAGGCAAACTCTACTTTGCGCTCACTAGTACACTGAACATGGCGGAATGTGCTTTCTATACTCTCAAACCATTGTAGGAGCCCAATTGCTCCTTCAGACCCATTAAACTTGAGTGGTTCAGCCGAGTTAAATTGTTTGTAGTTACATGGCGTAGGAAAATTGTTGTTGTTGTTGTTGTTGTTTTTGTTTTCATTAACTTGGGTCATAATGTCTAGGAGTATAGCAGCCAAATTCTGGGTGATCATTGCAGCCATTTCAGCGTACCAAGTAGCGCCACGGTGACAAGACATCTTGCAGAAATAGCTACAGTAAAAACAAATTAGGTGAGATTTCGTAAGATTGTTATAAGTTTAAAACAACATAGTAAATCGAAAATTTGGATTTGGCATTTGTTTAAAAGACCGTATTCTTGTCCTTGGGAAAATTAGTGTTGTAAATTTTGTCTTGACAATTGCTTGAAAATAAACTTTTGTTATATTTCGGATAAGAAAATACAAACCAAATTAATGGTTTGTGTTATAAATTCTTTACCATTTAAAATTTTATTATTTTTAAAGATAAAAACTTTCAATCTATTTTTAGTTGAGTATTTTTAAAATAAAGAAACTTTTGTGGATTTTATTTGAAAATCTCATCCAAATGATAAAAATTTTGAAGGTCAAAAACTTGTATTGGAAAATAGAGTAGGATTGTAAAGTGTCGTGAGATGAAAATGAAATTTGTTTTGTGTGTGTTGAATATTGTCGTAACATCTTACCGAAGGTAACATGTCAGAGTATTGTCATACAGGTAGTAGTAAATCGTTTGACTGATCAAGGTGAATGGGTTTTCATAATGTTTCGAGAAGTCATGCTTTAGCTTATAAGTGAACACTCACCCTAAGAATTCCCAGGTAAGAGTGACTGCTCTGATAATGCGGATTTGTATGAACACTCTAGCTTTAGACAAAAAACTCGGGGTATATGCGTTCACCATTCCAGATTGCATGAGTTCGCATTAATAAACTCAAGATTTCGATGAAAATGTTTGAGAGTAAAACATTTTGTGAAATCCTTTTTTTGATAACTTGTTTGAGATAAATGAGTCGAGAAATATTCTTGACAAAAACCTTTTGAGAAAGTGTTTCGATAAACCTTTTGATAAATTGTTTAAGATAATTAGATTGAGAAACATTTTGTTGAGTGCGTTTGAGGAAACATTTTTGAGAAACCTTTTTGATAAAATACTTTAGAGGAATACGTCGAGAAATATTTTTGACGAAAAAGTTTGTGAAAATTTTTGAGAAATACTCCGTTGAAAATGTTTTGAAAGAAAAACATTTTGGGAAATTCCTTAAGGCGTAATGCCTAAGGATTTAAGATAAACCATCTAAGGATAGATGATTTGTGAATCATAGAGTAGTTGTGGCACGAGTAAGGATGTGGATTAGGATAAAAATCCTAAGTCTACTCATGTTCGGGTCCCTAGAAGGGTTATAGACTAGGTTAAAGGCAATCTAATAACCTAATTCCCCATAACCAGTGCTCTGATACCAATCTGTAACAACCCAATTGCGTAATACAAGAAGACATGGCGGAAATATCAGGGAGTCACGTTACAAATTGCTCAGCCACAACTGTTACTAAATTGTTTCACTATTATTACATTGTTTTACAATACAAAGAATACATGTAATTGTCTTCTGTTTAAAGAAGTCTAAAGCCCAGATGCAATCCTATGTGTAGCATGCTTGAATAATCGTCAACCTGAAACATATGTGAAAAAGAGACGTCAACACACAATGTTGGCGAGCACATAGTTTTGTTGGCCAAATAAATGGCAAAAGGTTTTGTATTGCAATTCTTTGACAACTACGAGAATTGGCAATTGTAAATCGACTCTTTTTAGCCAAGGAATGGCGAAAAGTTAGCTTTGCAATACATTAACTTGATTACGAAACTTGTGACAAAAGAGTTTTGTATATGACATTATGATCATTACTAAATAATTTTCATGCCTTTGAAAAATTGTACTTTGTTCTTTGTGATCATATTGAAATCGTCCATGAACTTGTAAGTATGTTATTAAAATCTAGTCAAGGATTTTGATAACTATACTGTAATTAGGCATAACTCGTGTGAGTATTAATTGAAATTAATCAATGATTTAATATAATACTAAATATCCTTCTAAGAATCTATGATACAAATCATGAAAGGATTCTTTAAGGATTTGGATATCGAACATTGAAATCAGTCGTACACAAAATCCTAAAGTGACTCGAATAACGCTACAAGAGTAATGCAATAAGAACACTTATATATAGGAAGTACCAGCGGCGTATCCACCATGTTCTTATGGTATTACACTTCTTTCGTTATCCTAATCACAACTAACCACATAAACACATAATCGTCACTTGTCACTTGTCTTGTCAACTTGTATCACATATATGCATTAAAGTACGGAGAATCCAATCAAGGACTACCAATTACTTCCTTAAGCATTCCACACATATCTAACTATAAATATAGGTAGACGTAATAGGAAATAAGCCTTGTCACATTGTCTTGTCAATTTGTATCACATATACGCATTAAAGTACACAGAATCCAATCAAGGACTACCAATTAGTACCTTAAACATTCCACACATATCTAACTATAAAGATAGGTAGATATAATAGGAAATAAGCCTTGTCACATTGTCTTGTCAACTTTTATCATAAAATCATAATCTGAATGGTGATTTGGATAAGGCTACGAAGGGTAATACAATAAGCACACTTATATATAGGAAGTACCAGCGGCGTATCCACCATGTTCTTATTATATTACTCTAGTTTCGTTATCTAAGTCACCAACAAGTTTACACATAAACAAATTTTTCATCGTTCATTGTTCCTCGTAAAGTACTTCTTAGAAATCTTACTATAAAGATAGAAAGATTTAAGAGCGTACTTCAGACATCCTTTGAGAATCTAACTATGAAGATAGAAAGATTTTACAAGGATATAGGCCCTAAAAGACCTCTTTAAATATCGTACCATCAATCGTCATGTTGCATAATCGGAAATAACCCACAAAATGCACACTTAGTAAACACATACATGCCATACATTTAAGAAAAATTGATTACGCATATGAATCACCCCAAAACATTTGGGAAACGTAAAAGAGGGGAAGCAATGTACTCGCCTGGGATTGCGTATAGATCTTGTTCAAATGATATAACAAAGCTCAAAGGATCAAGAGTTCAAGTGGTTCCTAGTGTATCATATAAATATAATGTTAGTGTCGAAACTTTAAAACGAGAAATCGGATATAATGAAGGATATAAACCAAACAAGAGTTGGATCTTGTATAATATGGTTCATATTACCTAACATTCTGATTTAAAAGCATTTCAAAAGGTTTTGGCTTGATACGGCTCGCTATAGTGGTTTACGCCAGTCTAACGGGTCATAAACGTAACTAGGGGTTCGGATGGTAAAATATGTCCTATAACAAGTCTAATATGTCAAAACCAGTTTATTTAAGTTGTGAAATCAGTTTAGATGTGAAAATAATGTTCGTATATGTTTAAAACTAATTTACGTGTAAAAAGGTCATTTTCGGCATTTTAAAGAATACATAGTCGACTTGTCATTTGACTATCCAAATGGTATGACCATAAGGTATAACCTCAGAGAGTTATTCCCTATGATATTATGGTCATAATAGTGGTTTTGGTCGGATCCTAAAGTTTACCAAATGGGTCAGATTTGAAAGTGAAAGCGGTGGTCAAACCGCTAGGCTTTTTTACTCTAAATAGGAATTTTAACAAAGGCGAATAATTTGACATGTTGCTACATGTTTAAATAAGTTTGTAAAAGTATTTTGGCATCAAAACAACCTGTTTTGATACCCGAAAACAGATTCATGGCAAAATGCGCAAAAATCGCATTTTGACCCAAACTTTGACTTGTCAAAATAACAATAAATGGTGGGAATCAGTAGGCATGATTTTTAGGGATCATAACCACCTTGATGACCATCATATTGCAAGTTTCAATTGAGCTATATCTTGATCAATTCATGATCAATACTAAAAGTCAAATAGAAAGTCAAACTGTTTGATTTTTTAGTTCATGTAAGCTATAATAATTGTACAAGACATGAAGGAACACTTACAAACACAAAGGATTGATCAAAGATCAACAGAGAAAGCTCCAAGGTGGTTGCAATTCGGATCTACAGCTGATTTGAGTATAAGCTGACTAAAGAGTTCAAGAATGGACATGAGTTTGATATGTATAATGATCCAAAGATCACCAAAATATGACAAGTGTTGGGCAAGGTGTTTAGGCATGGATTAGAGTCCCATTATGTGTCCAAAGCAGAAGAGAAGTGGCAAAATTCGTGTGCTTAATGTCCTCAATTGAACATTGTTGCCAACTATTTGCTATTTTAAATTTTCTGTGTCAGATAGCTTCTTGCGGACTGCCAGTCGTTTAGGCTTAGGGACTCGCGCCCCGCCAGAAGGTCAGAATTTCAGAATTGGCAGAAATGGTCCCTGCAGCCTTTAAACTTGTTTCTCGACGCGTTTTGGCACTATTAACACTGTCAACCCAATTTTTAAGCTTTATAAAGAAAATAAAGTATAGGGAACTTGAAATATGTCTAAAAATGTTCCAGAGGTCAGTTCGTTTGATCGTACGGTTGTGGTTTTCGGTTAATTACGATGAAAAGCATAACGAACACGTGTATGACTGTAAATGCGTAACGAATGGCATTTTTGCATTAAAATAACTAAAATATGATATTTCAATGATTAAAATTTTTTTTGGATGTTCGTACATGTTTCAATAGCGATTTATGCATAAAGGCATCGTTTCGTAAAATTTGCAAAATAGCCCCTGAAGTTACAAAAGTGTGATTTTGCCATACTGAAGCCCTCAAAACTTATTTCAAAGTTATGTGAAGGATATTTAAGGTGTGTTAGGCTTGTGTTCTTGTTCCGGAGTGTGCATCGCTGCCAGAATCGGCAGACTTTCGCAGTTTGTCGTAATTAGTCTCTGTGATCAAATAAGCTTGTTTTTGACATATCAAACCCTCTAAAACTTATTTCTAAGTTATGAAAAGGTTATTTAGGGTGTGTTAAGCCTGTTTCATTGTTTCAGAGTATACGGCGTGTTAAACGACCTTCGTTGGCGTACCGGTTTACGGTTTCGATTATAGAAGCTGTATAGGAATTTGAAATCGATCAAGGACTGAATATGTGAATTTGTTTTTGAAATAAACTCGTTTTGAATATGGAAAATGATTAAAATGTCTCAGGTGTCACAGTCTTGGATCGAGTCTGTATGTGTAGGGCTTGAAAGTGTTAGAATTGAAGTATTTATGTTGTGATGACACAAGTTCGGCCGAACTTGTGTGAAGGTAGATCAAGTTCGCCCGAACTTGATCTAGCCAAGCCACTCTTCGCCCGAACTTGTTGTCCTATATAATTGTCTTTGGGTCTTTCATTGTAAGAAATTTGCGTTGACGACGGCGGAGCTCTGTCTGTTTGGATTCTTGATGTAATACTTTTGGACATTAATATACAGACAATTTAAATATTAAATCTTGTGTATTCGATTAACAAGTCACGTAATTTCTGCTTACGATGGACTTTAGATACAAATTAGGTTCCTAAGCAGTGGATGAGTGATCCTAACAACTTGGTGTGCATACAACTTTAGAGCAAAATGTACAAGTAACTCATGCTAATTTTCCTAGTTCATAGCATTTATCATCCAAGTTTCTTACCTACATCAAGTATCATTCTCTACATTACAATAAACATAGAAAGACACCACATTTCTTTCAATCCATTCATATTGAATCCTACTAAATCAAAAACCCCAATTTCTTGAACATAGGTTCCCACATCAAAATTCCCAATTGGGGATGGTTTAATCATCATTTACCAAATTGGGATTGATTCATCAAAACCAACCAAGTAGTCCAATCAAGAAGGTTTAAAAGTGAATTAGGTACCTACTTGAACACACAACACTGTATAAAGACATGAATTTGGTGTGAACTAACTTACCTCCGTACGAAGGTGTTACATCCTCACCAACGTGTCATATGTTCGTTTTCTCACTAAACTATACAATATTCAACACACGCTCTATCTAGCCAATTCGCACAGTGGCGGGCATATATAATATGCACCAACATAATGTATCATTAATGATGTGTACAATTTCAGGGTTGAGGATAGTATGCCTCTTTATAATATCTTAAACAAATTTTAAAAAGGGTAGAGTCATATAGTTGTGTGTACAAAGATTTGATCAATAAGAAAACATGTTGAAAAACCAATGATATAGAGAGTGCGAGACTATATATCAACTCATATATTTTTTCTGGAAATTAGTTGGTTAAATATATTTTAATATAGTTGTTTTCTTAAGAAACCCAAAGTGTAGCAAACAAATAACATTTTCATGATGCTAAGGGTGTTTTAATAACAATGAGTTTGGTTCTGGGTCAGCCGGCGGTAGATGACTTTTGGCTTCATGGATGGTTTTGGTGTTTTGGTATTATCATTCTCACCGTCTAGGTTTATCTCACACTCTTTGGTTGCAGGGTTCACTGTTTATCTTCTATTCATGAACTAAAAGATGGTGTAGAGAGCTTGTAGGACGAAACTTCAGGCTATGAGGACCGAGTATGGAAATGCCCACGTAGAATGCAGTGCAGCTGATGGACGGGCCAAGTTGCTAGCTTCTGAGGTTATAGGATTAAAAGAGAAGGCACTACACACTCATGGTATCTTGTGAACATACTTCTCAGAGGTGAAATATTGACAAGTCTATTTTGGCCAAGTTAGGTTACACTTGAGATAGGACATGTTATAGAGGTTATAGATTACAAAGCTTAGTGCTGATAAGTGTTACAGGAAATTTCTGAATCTTAGTTGTTTTGCGAATGACTTCGCTTCTTACAAAGCTTTGTGTCCACCATCTGGTGAATGACCTCGCTTCTTACAAACGTACGTTTAAGACACTGAGCATGAGATTCTAAACATACTTATTTTATTGGGAAAGTTGACCATCCGTTTTGGATGTGAATGTTGTAGAAAGATTATTTAGGATATTGGACATAACTAATGAGTTGTTTCCGATCCCGATCCCGTTACCATCACGCAAGAGACCAGCACACCGATTGCAAAAAATGTCGCAGCTAAGGTATATAAATCATTTTGCTTAAGTTTCACTTACATAATGCTTACTGATCCTAAATTAAGTATCAACTCAATTTAAAATTTTATGAGAATCACAACGGCTTCTTCTGTTAACACAAGCCTCAAAAGCATTGTAAGGGCATGGTCTAATAGTTTTAAATTTGTCTTGTATACGTTGGTAATGGGTTGATTAGTTGAATGTTTTGGGCTTGTTTAATTTGTTTATGGGTGTACGGTTTGAGCTTGGCCAGGTTGTAACTAGGTCCCACCCTATGAGCTATAAATAGGGTGCACCTAGGTCTTGGTAGGGTTGTTGATTGTTTGTACTTTCATTCGTATTGTACTAGATAAACTATTAAGTTTGTGTCAATTATCAATAACAGTTAATTACATCTTCATCTTGTTTCTACACTTTCTTACTTTTCCGCACTTCAATTGTGTCTGTGATATCCGATTGATAGTTCTTGGACTTACAATTGGTATTAGACCCTAAGAAGTCTTTTGAAGGCTTGGTTTCTTTGGATATTACGCGATGACGAAACTGAAGAAGTGTTTGCTAATTCAACGGGAGTGAAAAAGGTTGAAGTGTTTAGCAGGTGTTTGATTTGAGTAATTTAGTCAAGGTTTTAAAATTTTTGATTCTGATCTCCGTTGAAACCAAAATTTTGGTTTACTAGATTAATTCTAGTTACCAGAAACAAGTTTTTTGGGAGTGTGCGGACCGGTTACCAAATCAGGACAATGTTTGAAGTGTACGAGTTCAAGTGTGCGGACTGGTGTATGGATTGATTGGGCAGTGTGCGGTCTATCAATTGGATTGTGGACTGAATTTAAGTGTGCGACCCAAATTAAGGGAATGTGCGGCCCAATAAAAGGGTATACGGTTAAGTGTACGGTCCAAAAAGGGAGTGTGCGATATACAAGTGTGTGGTTTCTCATTACTTCAGTGTTACTTGGTGTGAAGCCCAACCAAGTGTGTGGTCCAACTAGGAAGGGTGCGACCCAATTGTTAAGTGGTGTATAGTCTCTTTTGGCAGCGTGCGGTCCAACTGACAGTGTGCTATATTATTAAATCGAACTGTTGATTTGTTGACCTTATAACTAGGACCTCTGACTTGGAATTGGACTGTTTGACTGTGCCGACTGTTATTTTGGACTATGCGACTTGTCTTGGACCTAAGATAAAATAGAAAAATTATAAACTGTTAAACTTTGTTATTATGCAATTATTACTAATAGTTTGATTTTTCAGAAATGGATCTCACTAACAAAATATCGTTGACAGAAAAAGTTTCCAAGAACCAAGACTTGGCAATGTCAATGGACGAACAACAAGATTCATAGGTTGCATTTGGGGGATTCCTTTTCAAAATGGAAATTTCATTTCATTCAATACATTAAGATCAAAGATCCTCAGGCTTGGAGATCAATCTGTAGAGGACCAGCTGTCATTACTTATGTGGTGGATGAAGAAAGGGGAACAACTGCTGTTAAGCCTCTATCGGCATACGATGATGAAGACGACGAGAAGACAGAAATTGATGACAAGGCTTTGGCAATGTTACTGTGACATCCGAAAAATGTGTGATTATTTATTTTACTTTAAATGTTCTAAGTATGTAATATCATAACCTTAGTTGACCAACTAAGGTAAAGTAATGTAATAGTAGCATAAAAAGAATGAAGGATTATGCATTAATAAACAACAGATATGAACTACAAGGGCTGAATTTGCACTTTTGGATGAGAGTTTAATTAAAAGAAATAAAACACAAGTGCAGTAGGTGAGTGTGTATGTGGTGTTGAGATTGAGAAGGCAGGAAGAATGGAGAACTCATCCCCTCCAACAACAACAAGAATTCAGGAAAATTGAGGTGTTCTAGAGCAAACATTCAATTCATGTATTTAGTCCTTTGATCATCTAGGTATCCTCAACATAGGGTAAGCTAAATTTCTTGATTTGATGATCTTGGTTAAGTGGGTTGTGAGCAATCCGTGAAATTATATGAAATTAAGGTTGAATGTTGGTTAGAATTACCATTTAGAAGGTGAATTATACTTGAAATTAGTCATATTGATCTTTTAATGAAAAACCCACTTGTTTTAGTAGTATAGTGAAGTATGGTGATTATCTAGTTCTAAATTAATGCAATGTTGATGACTAAATATGTATGTGTTATAGTGTTGTTAAATAAATTCGATTTAGAATGAAGGTTTATGTGAATTTCGTTGATTTGAAGATTATTGATGTGAAGTAGTAATGATATGCATAAGATACTTGTACATTATGCTTTGTTAATGATACGCACACAACGTGTTCGATGAAATTCCTTGATTTATTTAATTGTGATTTGATATCAATGCTTGCGAAATTAGGGTATTATGATGATGATAGGATATATGGTTAAATAGCACACAATGTGCAATGAAGAATGCATAAGTAATGAACTAGTATGAAAGCTAAATATGTGAAGTTGTAACGCATAGGAACAAAGAAGGAAGAAGGCACGAGCCATTCCAAGACACAAGTAACGCAAGACCACGGTAAGTTCATGTGAACTTCACTTTATAATAGTGTAGATTACGACATAAACTTCATGTTTATTTGTTACTACTTTATAAATTATAGTTTTGAAGTATGGTAAATGTGATGTGTGGAATATCGAAGAATTATGAAGTATGTATGATGACCCAACACAAACGGGTCAAAACGGATGAATAATAAGAACTAGAAATGGATATGTAATGACTCATTGTAAACGGGTCAAAACGGATGAAGTTTTGAGACGACGAAACGGTTATGAATTTACCCGTTACGAACGGGTCAGATGTTTAAGATGATGATTATGAAGGAATGGTAAACGCAATATCCGTTTCTAATCGGAATTGCTAGCATGAAAGGAATGAATGCTGAATGCATGAATTATTATTTTGATCTTGGTAACGGGTCAATATGTGATGTAATGGTAGATGTAAACGATAAAATTAAAGCATCATACTAATGAACATTTGTGTATTGTATGATAGGAAAATCTCACCTTTGAAGCTGGCGAGCTTGGATCGAACACACTTCAACGCCCTTTTACCCTTCCGGTTTATGTTTGTTTGCAAACGGGTCAAACTCTTTTGGGTTATAAATATTAGTTTTAAATGTTTAGCACTTTTGTAAGTAAGTAAGTCTAAACTTGTATATTGATGTGGAAGTTCGGGTTAACACTTATGATTAAACTAGATGGTTGTGTTGATTTCGAACTACTTTAAGGGTATTTTGGTAAAAATATGAATGACAGAATGAAAGTTTTAAATTTTGACGTTTTTATACATTGTTTTGATAGGACCATCCTCCTCAGCTTAGGAACCAAGAGTTTGTATCTAACGTTCATATAGGCGGAAACTATGTGATGTGTTAATTGTATAACAAGAATTACTCTTTAAATGTTTGTTTATTGATCAATATTCATAAACGTTCAAGTTCCAGATCGGACAGAGCTTCGCTGTCAGCGTGCCAAAGTTGCAAATGAGAGATCACAACTCACCTATTTATAGATTACCAAGTTCGCTGGGAGGTGAACAAGTTCGGGCGAACTTGTCTGAACAAGTTCGGCCGAACCAGTTCTCACAACATCATTCCGGGCGAACTTGGTCTCCTAACCACATAAATACAACGTTTTCTAACGTGATCTCACCTATTCTAAACAGACTCGATACAAGACTAAGACATAGACATACTGTACTAACAGACTCCCCCTTGGATATCGTCTTCGTCTTGACCAGTTTTCAGAATCTCTTGTTCATTCAGACTCTTTCTAATATAATGACATAGGCAACAGACATATACACTAACAGACTCCTCCTTGGATGTTGCCATAGTCATTGACTTCAAATAAGCTCCTAAGTCTTTATCATTCTCTTGATCTTTAGTCTTGAATAAACTTTAAAGTCCTCGATCTACAAATCTTCTTCAACTCTATTTTTTAAGCTTATCTTGATAAAACTTTAATCACCATGCTCCTCCTAGCTTTGAGCTTTAATCTCCAAACTCCCACTTGCTTTAAGCTTTCTGGTATCTTTACTCAACGTTTTATCCAGCTCCTCCTAAAAATTTACTTCTGTTTCAAAGTTCTTAGACATTCAAATAAACATTTCAGATTTAAACTTTGAAATATTTTTTAACATCAAACATTTCAAATTTTTAATCTTCTTTTTCATTTTTCAAACATTCAGTTATTCAAGTTTAAATTAATGACCTTGAATACTTTTACATTTAAGACCTTGATTTTTCATATGTTTATCAAATATGAAAATCCACTTAGTTTACCAAGTCCAAGTTAATGACCTTGGTTAACCAAATTTATCTACCATGTCCAAGTTAAATGACCCCAGTTCGACCCGTTGTGAACAAACCGATGTTTTCTTCAATTTTAAAGTTTCAATTTAATGAACTTTTCATCATTTTCGATCATTTTGATTTTTAAATAGATGACATTAAGATTTTCACCATTATAGCACCTTACCAGACTTTGAAGAACCGTTCTCCATCATTGGCTCGTTGAAACTAATGAAGAACAAAATCTTTTTGTATTTTTTCAAGTTTGTGCTAAAACACACTGAAAATATTTTTGATTTTAAACTGTAAAGCACATAAACTATGTACAGAACTTTTTACAGAACTTTAACAAGTAAACTATGTACAAAGATATTTACAGACATATTTTTGTAAATTCGTGTCTAAGAATGATTGAGACATATCACCAGTACCGTTGACCTTTTGATGACTTTAAGTTTTTAAACTCGTTTACCTAGATTGTCGATATGTTTGTCCTCTTAAACTTCGACACATTTCTCAATTGTTCTAAGATATGTTAAGTATGAATTATGAAACTTGACTAAACTATGGTTCCCATCTCAGAATATACTCCCGTATCAAGATTCCCTAGATTTCATCTTACAGATGAATATAGCGTAATTGATATCTGTATCTGGGTTAATGCGAAGCCTTGAGAGCTCAGGTTAATATCAATGTATCGACAAAGAGATGAAGGCTCGACTTAAAGGTGTGTTCC
The DNA here is from genome assembly GCA_947069175.1 of Scalesia atractyloides. Lineage (NCBI taxonomy): Eukaryota > Viridiplantae > Streptophyta > Magnoliopsida > Asterales > Asteraceae > Scalesia > Scalesia atractyloides. The sequence goes on from CAMTDV010000014.1 coordinate 64,494,068, forward strand.
ACTTAAGAAATCTTTTAAACACTGCAAATGATTAGATCTTTTGATTCTTTTAGCTTTGCATGCAGTTTAGGGTTTTTTAGCAAAAGCATTATAAAAGTTCTAGGCTATTACTTCCGCAAAATCAGAAAAACTTGTATAATACCCCAGATATCAACTATCTATAAAAACTCGTATATCAGAATCAGGCAATCTCTCAAACAAAATTTTGGAGAACTAAGTCCATATATCCGAGAGATGTTAATCCACAAGTTTAAGCAGTTGTAAAATTTAGTTTATATCTCGGAAACAATTTACTGAACGTGTAAAGCCTATCGACACATCCACAGTAAGACTTGTGTATCACTTTTTAAACTTTACAATTTTTTAGTATATTGTGATAGTCCACTGATGTACTATCATTTCCTTTTTTACAACAAAATTCTTTTTGCCTTTTTCATGTTTTTGTAACAAAATTCTTTTTGCCTTTTTCATGTTTCTGTACTTTTTGATTTTTCCAAATGTTTTTGAATTTTCAACTTTTTCTTATGTTTTTTATTTTTCTCAGATTTTTTCTTGCTCCCCCTAAAACCAAAAACATATTTTTTGATTTTAGATTTTAAGAAATTCTTTCGTAAAAATAACAAACCAATGAGGATCACTAGAACTCGTCATCCGATCCTTTTATCAACATCTGCATCTTTCACCTGTTCAACAAATAAACCATTAAACTCATTTACACGAGAAAAACAAATGGTTTTGTCATAAAAACAGTGTTTTGTTCAACAGTGTGGATTTTCACAATTTTTTTCATTTGAGCTTCTCCCCTAAAAATGACAAAGAATATGACATTTTCAAAATAAGTTAAGTGACATGAAGCGCCGCCATCCAGATACTACTTTGACAATGTGGATCTTTAGAGCCCCTGCACATGAAAAGTAATTACTTGAATATAGAAACCAATACCTTTTTGGTCTTGGGTTGAACTTGATAAAGATCATAGTAATCATTTTCAAATTCATCATCATAATCAAAATTATCATCAAACATTTCGTCCAATGTCAATTTTGAACACTTTTCGACCTTTTCCTTCTTTGTTTATTTTGAAAAATTTAACTTTGAAAGATCATTTTTGATTACTGACTCTTTTGATTTGACATTTTTAGTTTTATCAGAAACAGACTTGTCACTTTTAGATGATGTTGTGTTCTTTTTAGCAACCCAGGATTGTGACTTGTCTCTTGCTTTCTTTAAATAGAAACTGGAATATTTGTTTTCATTAAATTTTGAAGTTTCACCTTTTTCAAAGGTTGAATCTTCAAACTTTGGTTTAGCTTTTGGTTTCTCTTTGATTTTAGATTCTTTGTTTCTTTTTAACATTATGATTGGTTTCACAATCTCTGTTTGCTTTTGTTTCTCAACATCTGAAACTATTTTTCTTCGGTGATACACAGGCTTTGACTTCGGACACTTGCGAGCAATGTGACCAACTTCATTGCATTTGAAGCAAGTCCGAGTATCATGTGAGTGTCCACTAGTGGGTTTTGTTGATGCATATGTTTGTTGCCTACGTCATGGTATATTATCGAGTAATTATTTAGGAGCGAAATGTCGAAGAAACCATTAGAGAAATTTGGTCTTTTCCTGAAAACATAAAAACAACTCCGGAACCAGTAAATGCAAGTGTGGTGGAGGAATACGATGTACAGATAATAGATGTGTCACACCCCAACCGATGGCAGAATCATCGGGGCGCGGCACTAAGCAGTTCAGATTATTCGAGAGAATCCATAACGAATATTTTAAATGACAATATTTAAGCGTCAATTTCCCATAAAATCAACATATAATCATTCCATAATCATTACAAATTCAAATATTCTCAAACTATTCAAGAGTTGATAACTAATTTATTACAAGTTTCTAAAGCAAAACCCTAAGTTCGATTTGCAGCGATAACATCCTCAACCTGTTACATACGTTAAAATACAAGTCAATACAAAAAGGTAAAGGTGAGCATACAGGTTTAATAGCATAATAATAGTGATAAGCGATTACGATAACCAACATGTATACGTAGAGAAAGTGAATCTAAGTAAGCTAACAATAATGATACAAGCTAACCAACACGACTGCGATGTGAGTATGTGTCACACCCTCAATTTCCACTTGCGGAGTTTTACCGCGAGGCGTGTGAACAAACCAGAATCTGAAACACTAGTACGTCGAACGACTCTATATGATTTAATAATATGTTTTCCAAAAATCATTTGATTAACCAATCATCGTAGATTTTAGATTGTCTTAGTTAGTTACCAAAGTTTAGCGGAAGCATTAGTTTAAGTGGTTGAGCGGAAGCATAAAATAAGTAGAGAAATGGGCGCCAACACAAACGCCAAAACAAATGAAAAACCCAAAACAATGATTGTAAATGAGACTCGATAAAAGATGTCTTGTTCAATGCATGTGAGTGCACCTAGAGCTCCTAGCGTCCTGAGAAACATTAAAGATGAGTGAGTTCAAAGGTTTTCATAAATTCCTTTGTTCGGTTATGAGTTTGTTTCCCCCGTTATCCCTAACCCGGGATGACGATTTAGTTCCATTATTCCCAACCCGGAATAATAATGATGTTGGTTCCATTATTCCAAACCTGGAATAATAAGTTGTTGTTTCCATTATCCTCAACCCGGGATAATATAGTTGTTGTTTCCATTATTCCAAACCCGGAATAATAAGTTGTTGTTTCCATTATCCTCAACCCGGGATAATATAGTTGATTCGTAATTAAGTTCAATGTTAACATATATAGGTAGCTAGCCTAAAGTTATGTCACGTAAGTGTTCGCGATCGAAGCTGACTGTTGTGCCTCCGTGTTGCCAGGCCTATCACTGACCATGGCGAAGTTAGGCCGAATTATTCACCCGTTGACCATACCCGGTCGGCTAGCGCGACTAGCTCGGATGGGGCTTGTCGGGCCCAGTAGTACTACTTATAACTCCCCCGCTATTAAACCCAATACTAACGATCCGAGAGATTGACGAGGACTTAAGTGATATAGCTGCTTAGTGACCATAACATTACATTAACATTAACTTAGTTACCGAATAGTTATGTGACGTTAAATTCGTATAACGTAAAGAGATTGAGTTTGAAGAGTGTATACATGTTTCTCCCCCTGTTGTTTAAAAACCGGATAAAGTTAGGGGCCGTGAACTCACCTTTATTTGCTCGGTTAGTGTAGCAAAGAAGTTGTAAGGGATGGGACCGCTAATTGCGTCCTAACAAACCAATTGATTTCAAGTCAGTGTGTGATCACACCAATACAAATTCTACACGTAATTTATGCACAAAGTGATACACACAACAAAATATCTAACACTCAAACATGCATGCAAGTATCCTCATGTGATCATAGTAATCCAAACAATTTATCATGAACATAATCCAATCCTTGCAACACTTTGGTGCACACAATCACAAGTTATCAAATTTCAGCTTAACACTCATAATTCAGCTGTTTTCTAGGATTTTTATAAAATAGTTCCAACGTTCCAAAAATTCCAATATTTTTACAACAGGTGCCATTTATACTGTAGAAATTTATATAAATTTTCCAAGTCCTAAATATTTACCATTTAACCATAAATATTAATATACTAGGCTGCAGTCAGATTCGTCGCTTTCTGACTGCAGTCCACGGATGAATTTATTTAAAAATCGCTGATCGTCCAATTAACAAAATTCCAGTTGGAGTTGCCCGGAAATTTCCATACCTAGTTCTGTACAAAATTCATGACTCAACTCCCTACTGATTATAAAATCCAACTCGATAAACAACTAACAAAATTTCAGGATTTTCACAGCTTTAGCTACTGAACTTATTTGGCCCTTTAAAAATATCAAACGACTTCAGAAAAATATGAATCCAGCGCCATTAGATTCGTTATTCAAATCTCTACGTTCTACACATCATAAAATCCGTTTTTCGACAACAAATGACCGAGTTACAGCCAGATGAAATCGGCTGTAACTATTACTCAGCAACCTGTTTCAGCATATTGTTACCATAAACTCGCATAAACCGTTCATATGATTAACCTAGGCGATCAAGAACCGGTTTCCTAATCATAGATCAATACATGTAACCTATCCATGCAAACCCTAATCAACATCTCTAGTTTTTATAAACAAATACAGCCTATGATTTCAGATTTTCAAACAAGCATCCAACTTTCAATTCTAGCATTAACAAATCCGAAACAACTCACTCACTTCATTCAATCATACAATCCGAAAACAACAAAGTCAAAACACATGTATCCGAATATGATTTTGTAACATATGATAAATTCTAATCTTTTAATGATAAGGTAAACGAACCGTGAGTAAGATAAGGAACCGGTGATCAAGATGCTTGTGACCGAGAGATGATGATGAAGTAGGCTGTTGTGATCGAGGAAGTGAACAATGGCCTGATCTCGCGACCGAATGGAATGTAACCAGGCTGATCACGATTGATTAGATGAAGGGAGAAGCAGCTGGAAAATCGATGGAACAAGAGTAAAGCTGTTTGCGGTCGAAGGGGATGAAGGATTGGCTGCCGACGGCTGTTTTGCTTTTAGGGTTTTGTGTTTTTGAATGAATCATGCATGGCTAGTATATATAGGCGCAAAGAGATAAGGATTACGGTTTTGGTTTGAGCTCGTGGCCGAGGACTTGGGTTGCACACAATGAGTTTGCGGTTTTGGCTTGATCTCGGCCGAGAGTGATTTGGGTTGGTTCGGTTTGGGTTTCTCATGGATATGGTCTTGGGTTTTGGATAGAAAGCATGGCCGAAGAGACTTGGGTTTAAAGTTTAAAACTTGGTTGACTCCTAGAGTCACAAGGAATCAAAGTTGGTTCGTGTCGCGGTTCGGTTCGGTTCGTGTACATATTTACCATAATTATTTTATAACTAAAACAATCACATAATCGCACATCACGTATTCACTAACTCGTACACGTTTAATACGTAGCATACAATTTATTCGACAAGTATTGTGTTTAAGTTATCCGAAAAACCCGGGATGTCACATTATCCCCATGTTGAAAGAATTTTCGTCCTGAAAATTGAGTAAACGCGGTTTAGCATGCAGCGTACATGTTTAGAGTGCCACGCACAAAGAGTTAGTTCGTTAATGATGGTACGCAATGTTACAAGAAGTTCCCAAGTGCCATGCACAAAGATTCCCAAGTGCCATGCACAAGGATTTAGTTAACAATGGTACGCGAAAGTATGAGAAATTTCCAGGTTGTCACATCATCCCCATGTTGAAAGAATTTTCGTCCTGAAAATTTAGTTACTGGTATCGTTAGTTTGCTGCTCAGTTGCGAAGAGGTGTGGGTATTTGCTTTTCATTTGGTCCTCTCTTTCTCACGTGAACTCCGGTCCACGCTTAGAGTCCCAACGAACCTTAACGATCGGAATCTTGCTGTGCCTTCGAGTCTTGATCTCACGATCCATGATCTCGATAGGCTGTTCCACGAAGTGTAGTTGTTCATCCACTTGGATCTCATCCAATGGAATGACTAGAGTTTCATCTGATAGACACTTCTTCAGATTTGACACGTGAAATACGTTGTGAACTCCACTGAGTTCGGCAGGAAGGTCTAATTGATAAGCTACGGGTCCGATACGTTTCAAGATTACAAACGGGCCTACGTACCGTGGGTTTAGTTTGCCCCGTTTTCCAAAGCGGATTACACCCTTCCAGGGTGACACCTTTAGTAGGACGCGGTCGCCTACTTGAAATTCGAGCGGTTTGCGTCGTTGATCAGCGTAGCTTTTCTGTCGATCTCGTGCCGCCGCCATGCGGTTTCTGATTTGTACAATCTTTTCAGTAGCCTCAAGTATTAACTCAGGGCCTGTGAGTTGACTGTCACCGACTTCTGCCCAGCAGACCGGTGATCTACATTTACGACCGTATAATGCCTCAAACGGTGCTGCCGAAATACTCGTATGATAACTGTTGTTATATGAGAATTCCACTAAAGGCAGGTGGATTTCCCAACTATTTCCGAAGTCTACGACGCATGCCCTAAGCATGTCTTCCAAGGTTTGTATGGTCCTTTCACTTTGACCGTCAGTCTGAGGGTGATAGGCTGTGCTCATATCCAAGCGTGTTCCCAACGCTTTCTGGAGTGACTGCCAGAAGTTGGACGTGAAGCGAGCATCTCTGTCTGAGATGATGGACGTTGGCACTCCGTGCCGAGAAACTACTTCCTTTATGTAGATGCGAGTCAACTTCTCCATCTTATCTGTTTCTTTAATAGCTAGGAAGTGTGCGGACTTAGTTAAACGATCCACAATTACCCAGATGGTATCGCAACCACCCAAGGTTCGCGGGAGTTTAGTGATGAAGTCCATCGAGATCTGATCCCATTTCCACACTGGGATCTCAGGTTGTTGGAGTAGCCCCGATGGCTTTTGATACTCTACCTTGACTTTTGCACAAGTCAAACACTTGCTCACGTAGGTGGCTATATCGGCTTTCATGTTGGGCCACCAATACGCAGCTTTAAGGTCTTGATACATCTTATCCGAACCCGGATGGACGGAGTATCGGGATTTGTGAGCTTCATCCATGACTAGCTCTCTGAGGTTTCCGTAGAGAGGTACCCATATGCGATTCATGAAATACCGGGCTCCATTGGGTTTTACTTCCCAATCGCGTTCCATTTTTCCCACCGATTCGGCCTTGATGTTTTCCTCCTTAACTGCTTCTAACTGGGCGTCACGTATTTGTTCGGGTAGCCCCGGATGGATTGTGAGTTGTAATGCTCGTACACGGCGAGGTTTCAAGTGTTCCTTCCTACTGAGGGCATCAGCTACCACGTTAGCTTTACCCGGGTGATACCGAATGGCACACTCATAATCGTTCAAGAGTTCGACCCAGCGACGCTGTCGCATGTTCAACTCCTTCTGATCAAAGATGTGTTGGAGGCTCTTGTGGTCTGTAAAGATTGTGCACTTCGTTCCATAGAGGTAGTGTCTCCAAATCTTAAGTGCAAACACTACTGCTCCCAATTCCAGGTCATGCGTCGTGTAGTTTTTCTCGTGAACCTTCAGTTATCGCGACGCATACGCGATGACCTTATCGCGTTGCATGAGTACGCATCCCAGTCCCTGAATGGAAGCATCACAATATACTACAAAGTCATCTGTCCCTTCCGGCAAGGACAGAATGGGTGCACTGCAAAGTTTCTGTTTCAGCAATTGAAATGCTGCTTCTTGCTTGTCACCCCAAGCATACTTGATGCCTTTCTGGGTGAGGGTAGTAAGCGGTTGTGCGATCTTTGAAAATCCCTCGATGAAACGTCTGTAGTAACCAGCCAAACCCAAAAATTGGCGGATCTCCGTCGGTGTCTTGGGTGCTTCCCAGTTTTTGATGGCTTCAATCTTGGCAGGGTCTACGTGGATATCCTTTTCATTCACGATATGCCCGAGAAACTGAACTTCCCGAATCCAGAAATCACACTTCGAAAGCTTGGCATATAGCTTTTCCTGTTGAAGTAATCCTAGCAGTAATCGTAGGTGTTCGACATGTTCTTCTTCACTTTTGGAGTAGATGAGTATGTCATCGATGAACACAATGACAAACTTGTCGAGGTATGGTTTACACACGCGGTTTATGAGGTCCATGAACACCGCAGGGTGCGTTGGTGAGACCGAAGGGCATGACCAAGAACTCATAATGGCCATACCGAGTGCGAAATGCCGTCTTAGCGATATCCTCCTCCCTGACGCGTAGCTGATGGTAACCAGACCGTAAATCAATCTTGGAGTAGTAACTTGACCCTTGAAGTTGGTCGAAGAGATCGTCGATGCGAGGTAACGGGTATCGGTTCTTGACAGTAACCTTGTTGAGTTCCCTGTAGTCGATGCACATGCGGAAAGTCCCGTCCTTCTTCTTGACAAAAAGGACTGGAGCTCCCCATGGCGAAACGCTTGGTCGAATAAATCCTTTTTCTAGTAGCTCCTAAAGTTGGGTAGACAGCTCCTGCAGCTCGGCTGGAGCTAGGCGGTATGGAGCCTTGGCGATAGGAGTTGCATGGTTCGCCAATTCGATTTCAAACTCCAATTGTCGATGGGGTGGAAGACCAGGTAGTTCTTCTGGGAATACATCGGAAAAATCACGGACGACAGGGATGTCTTCTATACGTTTCTCGTCCTTAGGCTGTTCAGTAATCAGTGCGAGTAAAGCGAAGGAGTTCTTCCTCCGAAGATACTTCTGCGCTTGCATGTAAGAGAGGATGTTGGTGACGGCGCTTGCCTTATCGCCTTGTACCGTTAAGATTTCGTCGTTCGAGAGCGGAATACGGATAGATTTTTCGAAGCAGAGAACTTCAGCCCGAACGTCGGATAGCCAGTCCATTCCGACTACCACGTCAAAACTACCCAAGGTAGTTGTCATCAGATCAATGGTAAAAGTGTGACCCGCGAGTTTGAGTTGACAGCCGGATACTATATGGGTCACATCTACAGAATTACCATCGGCTAATTCTATAACATAAGGGGTCTCTAATGGTTTAGACGTGAGATTTAGGTTCTTCCTAAAAGACTCAGATATAAAGCTCCTATCCGCACCCGTATCAAAAAGCACAGTAGCAAAATGTTCATTAAGGGGAAACTTACCGGTGACCACGTTCGAGTCGTTTCTGGCCTCTCCGCGGCCCAATGTAAATGCGCGACCCTTGGCACCTCCTGTGCCACTATTTCCATTGTTGTTGTTGTTGTTATTGTTGTTGTTGTGGTTATTGTGGTTGTGGTTGTTTCCACCATTGTTGTTGTTGTTACGCAGCTGTGGGCAGTCTCTTCTGAAGCGGGCAGTGCTACCACACTGATAGCATCCCCGGTTAATACCCTGCTGCTGACCCTGGGGTTGATTTTGATTTTGTCGGGACATGATTTCCCCCACGACAATCCTTTGCTGCATGTCCCACCTTGCCACATCGTTGGCAGCGATTCCCGGCACAAGGGCCGTGATGATGAAGATTACAGCGATTGCACTGCGGCTTTCGACCTACATAGCCGCCTGCATTCTGGTTGTTGTTGTTGTTGGCGGGTTGATTTTGGTGACCCCGGTGGCTGTTGTAATGATTGAACCGTTTCTGGTTCCCCTGTTGCGGCTGGGATGACGAAGACTGTCGAGCAGACGAGTCTTCAAACTTTCTTTTGTTATCAGGGGCAAGTTCAGTTGTACCCCGTGCTGGCAACTTCCTTTGCTCCACCGCCTATTCGGTGAGTTTGTGCGCCAATCGGATTTCTTGATGTTCAGTTACAGGGTTACTAGCCATTACCATACCCTGAATCTCCGGGACCAGACCCCCAAGATAGAACTCGAGTCTTTTCTCCACAGTGTTGGCCAGATCGGGACATAGAAATACCAAGTCATGATGTTTTGCTGTGTATGCCTCTATCTCAGATCCCACCATCTTGTGGTTCCATAAAGTTTGCTCCAACTGTTGCACTCTGTCTCGTGGACAGTACTCCTCTTTGATTAGGGCCTTGAACTCGGCCCAGGCCATTGCATTTGAAGCTATAAGTCCACGCGTTTGGACTTGTGCATTCCACCATGTCAGTGCCCCATCTTCCAGTGTTGAGGCTGCGTACTTGACCTTGTTGGCCTCTAGACAGTTGCACATTTCAAATACGGATTCAGATTTTTTGATCCAGCGGACCAGTCCAATGGGTCCTTCTGCCCCCGAGAATTTGCTTGGTTTCGCGTCGAGGAACATCTTGTAGGGGTTAAAACCCCTCCTGCTGCTGGTGGGTTTTGAACACCTGCCAGAGCAGCATTCACGTGTTCTTGGATCATTGCGGCTAATTCTTAAGGCGTCATGTTGAGATTTCCGCGACGTCCAGTTGCCATTTTAGATCTAAGTAGAAAATAAATAGACTGAAGGAAAGTAAATAAAATAAGCGAGACGTGTCAGTCTTCTACGTCTCCATCCCCCAAATCGCTATCGTTGCCGTCATCCTGCGCGTCGTTTCCAGCTTCCACAGCTGGGTCTTCCTCCTCTGGATCCTCCTCTGCCGGTACTGGAGGGGCCGGTGCTGGTGCAGGTGCTTGATTTTGTTCTAGTTCTTGAATTCCCCAGCTAGACTCAAGAACTCTGTCCTCTAGCCAGTCAGCCCTTAGCTGCTTAGCACGAAGGTCTCTGGCTAAGGTGTTACGAGCTATCTTACTCGTATGCTGCTCTTCCTCGAGCGACTCCGTTTTACTTGTCAGTTGTCGGATCATCCATCCTTGTGCGAGGATGGTTTCATGCATTCTTTCTAGTTGTTCTTGTTGCGTTCTTATCATATCTCTAAGTAGGTCGTTCCCTACTTCTAACGAGTTAACCGGTTCGACCGTCACAACGATGGTCGAGCGTGAGGACGACTCCTCCCCTAGAGCGAGTCTTTTCCTAGCAGCTGAGCGTGTCTCCACGCCATAAGATGGTAAGGGTTCCACCATAGGTGCCTTTCCTGGCGCCCTTGGTTGCGTAAGTTTGTCGGATGATGATGACATTGCCTTTAGGTTGTGTAGTTAGTTACGAGTTGCATTCGTTTCAATTATGCATCCATATTTCACATAACATAGTTGTGGTACATCGCATAACAAGATATAACAGTTCGGTGCCAAACTATGTCTAGTGTCGTGTATTCAGCTATAGTTTAGGTCTACTTCTAATGCAAACCTGGTTCTCTATAGCTAGTGGCTCTGATACCAATCTGTCACACCCTCAATTTCCACTTGCGGAGTTTTACCGCGAGGCGTGTGAACAAACCATAATCTGAAACACTAGTACGTCGAACGACTCTATATGATTTAATAATACGTTTTCCAAAAATCATTTGATTAACCAATCATCGTAGATTTTAGATTGTCTTAGTTAGTTACCAAAGTTTAGCGGAAGCATTAGTTTAAGTGGTTGAGCGGAAGCATAAAATAAGTAGAGAAACGGGCGCCAACACAAACGCCAAAACAAATGAAAAACCCAAAACAATGATTGTAAATGAGACTCGATAAAAGATGTCTTGTTCAATGCATGTGAGTGCACCTAGAGCTCCTAGCGTCCTGAGAAACATGTAAAGAAACAAGTGTCAACATTAAAGATGAGTGAGTTCACAGGTTTTCATAAATTCCTTTGTTCGGTTATGAGTTTGTTTCCCTCGTTATCCCTAACCCGGGATAACGATTTAGTTCCATTATTCCCAACCCGGAATAATAATGATGTTGGTTCCATTATTCCAAACCCGGAATAATAAGTTGTTGTTTCCATTATCCTCAACCCGGGATAATATAGTTGTTGTTTCCATTATTCCAAACCCGGAATAATAAGTTGTTGTTTCCATTATCCTCAACCCGGGATAATATAGTTGATTCGTAATTAAGTTCAATGTTAACATATATGGTAGCTAGCCTAAAGTTATGTCACGTAAGTGTTCGCGATCGAAGCTGACTGTTGTGCCTCCGTGTTGCCAGGCCTATCACTGACCATGGCGAAGTTAGGCCGAATTATTCACCCGTTGACCATACCCGGTCGGCTAGCGCGACTAGCTCGGATGGGGCTTGTCGGGCCCAGTAGTACTACTTATAACTCCCCCGCTATTAAACCCAATACTAACGATCCGAGAGATTGACGAGGACTTAAGTGATATAGCTGCTTAGTGACCATAACATTACATTAACATTAACTTAGTTACCGAATAGTTATGTGACGTTAAATTCGTATAACGTAAAGAGATTGAGTTTGAAGAGTGTATACATGTTTCTCCCCCTGTTGTTTAAAAACCGGATAAAGTTAGGGGCCGTGAACTCACCTTTATTTGCTCGGTTAGTGTAGCAAAGAAGTTGTAAGGGATGGGACCGCTAATTGCGTCCTAACAAACCAATTGATTTCAAGTCAGTGTGTGATCACACCAATACAAATTCTACACGTAATTTATGCACAAAGTGATACACACAACAAAATATCTAACACTCAAACATGCATGCAAGTATCCTCATGTGATCATAGTAATCCAAACAATTTATCATGAACATAATCCAATCCTTGCAACACTTTGGTGCACACAATCACAAGTTATCAAATTTCAGCTTAACACTCATAATTCAGCTGTTTTCTAGGATTTTTATAAAATAGTTCCAACGTTCCAAAAATTCCAATATTTTTACAACAGGTGCCATTTATACTGTAGAAATTTATATAAATTTTCCAAGTCCTAAATATTTACCATTTAACCATAAATATTAATATACTAGGCTGCAGTCAGATTCGTCGCTTTCTGACTGCAGTCCACGGATGAATTTATTTAAAAATCGCTGATCGTCCAATTAACAAAATTCCAGTTGGAGTTGCCCGGAAATTTCCATACCTAGTTGCTGTACAAAATTCATGACTCAACTCCCTACTGATTATAAAATCCAACTCGATAAACAACTAACAAAATTTCAGGATTTTCACAGCTTTAGCTACTGAACTTATTTGGCCCTTTAAAAATATCAAACGACTTCAGAAAAATATGAATCCAGCGCCATTAGATTCGTTATTCAAATCTCTACGTTCTACACATCATAAAATCCGTTTTTCGACAACAAATGACCGAGTTACAGCCAGATGAAATCGGCTGTAACTATTACTCAGCAACCTGTTTCAGCATATTGTTACCATAAACTCGCATAAACCGTTCATATGATTAACCTAGGCGATCAAGAACCGGTTTCCTAATCATAGATCAATACATGTAACCTATCCATGCAAACCCTAATCAACATCTCTAGTTTTTATAAACAAATACAGCCTATGATTTCAGATTTTCAAACAAGCATCCAACTTTCAATTCTAGCATTAACAAATCCGAAACAACTCACTCACTTCATTCAATCATACAATCCGAAAACAACAAAGTCAAAACACATGTATCCGAATATGATTTTGTAACATATGATAAATTCTAATCTTTTAATGATAAGGTAAACGAACCGTGAGTAAGATAAGGAACCGGTGATCAAGATGCTTGTGACCGAGAGATGATGATGAAGTAGGCTGTTGTGATCGAGGAAGTGAACAATGGCCTGATCTCGCGACCGAATGGAATGTAACCAGGCTGATCACGATTGATTAGATGAAGGGAGAAGCAGCTGGAAAATCGATGGAACAAGAGTAAAGCTGTTTGCGGTCGAAGGGGATGAAGGATTGGCTGCCGACGGCTGTTTTGCTTTTAGGGTTTTGTGTTTTTGAATGAATCATGCATGGCTAGTATATATAGGCGCAAAGAGATAAGGATTACGGTTTTGGTTTGAGCTCGTGGCCGAGGACTTGGGTTGCACACAATGAGTTTGCGGTTTGGGCTTGATCTCGGCCGAGAGTGATTTGGGTTGGTTCGGTTTGGGTTTCTCGCGGATATGGTCTTGGGTTTTGGATAGAAAGCATGGCCGAAGAGACTTGGGTTTAAAGTTTAAAACTTGGTTGACTCCTAGAGTCACAAGGAATCAAAGTTGGTTCGTGTCGCGGTTCGGTTCGGTTCGTGTACATATTTACCATAATTATTTTATAACTAAAACAATCACATAATCGCACATCACGTATTCACTAACTCGTACACGTTTAATACGTAGCATACAATTTATTCGACAAGTATTGTGTTTAAGTTATCCGAAAACCCGGGATGTCACATTATCCCATGTTGAAAGAATTTTCGTCCCGCAAAATTGAGTAAACGCGGTTTAGCATGCAGCGTACATGTTTAGAGTGCCACGCACAAAGGTTAGTTCGTTATGATGGTACGCAACGTTACAAGAAGTTCCCAAGTGCCATGCACAAAGATTCCCAAGTGCCATGCACAAGGATTTAGTTAACAATGGTACGCGAAAGTATGAGAAATTTCCAGGTTGTCACATCATCCCCATGTTGAAAGAATTTTCGTCCTGAAAATTTAGTTACTGGTATCGTTAGTTTGCTGCTCAGTTGCGAAGGGTGTGGGTATTTGCTTTTCATTTGGTCCTCTCTTTCTCACGTGAACTCCGGTCCACGCTTGAGTCCAACGAACCTTAACGATCGGAATCTTGCTGTGCCTTCGAGTCTTGATCTCACGATCCATGATCTCGATAGGCTGTTTCCACGAAGTGTAGTTGTTCATCCAACTTGGATCTCATCCAATTGAATGACTAGAGTTTATCTGATAACACGATTCTTCAGATTTGACACGTTGAAATAGTGTGAACTCCACTGAGTTCGGCAGGAAGGTCTAATTGATAAGCTACGGGTCCGACTTTCAAGATTACAAACGGGCCTACGTATCCGTGGGTTTAGTTTGCCCTGTTTTCCAAGCGGATTACACCCTTCCAGGGTGACACCTTTAGTAGGACGCGGTCGCCTACTTGAAATTCGAGCGGTTTGCGTCGTTGATCAGCTTTAGTTTTCTGTCTGAATCTCGTGCCGCCGCCATGGCGGTTTCTGATTTGTACAATCTTTTCAGTAGCCTCAAGTATTAACTCAGGGCCTGTGAGTTGACTGTCCACGACTTCTTGCCCAGCAGACCGGTGATCTACATTTGAGACCGATAATGCCTCAAACGGTGCTGCGAAATACTCGAATGATACTGTGTTATATGAGAATTCCACTAAAGGCAGTGGATTTCCCAACGATTTCCGAAGTCTAACGACGCATGCCCTAAGCATGTTGTGAGAATCCAGTCAGTTTGACCAACTTCGGGCGAAGTTGGCATTATTTCAGAGGGTCCGATACAAGTTCGGGCGAACTTGTCACCCCTACAGAAGTTTAGTACATAGTTCGGGCAAACTTGACCGGATTCCTTAGAGTAAGTCACAGTTCGGGCGAAGTTGCCTGTTGCCTTGGAAATTGTGCAAGTTCGGGCGATTGTTGGTCACCAATCTGGTGACAACTTCGAGCGAACTTGACCTTTTTAGAGCGAACTTGTCTGTTTTGGTCCAAAAATCTTGCGTTTTCGCGTCGTTTGCTGTAGGAGGAAATCGAGTGTCCATCCTCCAAACCTTGAGTACTGAGCAAACATAGGCTGGAGAGGTCTTTTGGAACGATTTTTAGCACTTTTCAGGAACTCAGGATAATCCGGGCGAACTTTTTAGTTTGTACGGGTTAGTCCAGCTCGTGCAAAATGATGATATCGTCCTTGTCCTTCCGGATCTGAGTTTCTTGCTTGACAATTCCTCGTTCCACTTCATAATGAACGAGACATACGTCACATAGTATGTATTTTGTGTAAACATCAATGCCTTAAAACGTTTTGCTCAGATCTAACACTTGGTGAGTCGAAATCATCAAGATTTCTAGCTTGGGAAGCCAAAGCTAAGCCCAAATACACTCGTTTAGTGTAGGTCTAAGTGAAAAGAAATGGAAAAAGATGAAGGTTTTCATAAACAGAGAAATTTGGATGAAATCGAAGGTAAAGCTTGTGTGAAATCGTAGTAGAAAACGTTGTAGTTTGCAAAAAAGGGTTGATTCTTACTTGGAAATAAAAGAAATTCGGTTATAGGAGCTCCGGGTGAAGTTCGCAGCAAGGGTTGAATGAATGAGGAGGTGGGTATTTATAGGTGAGGATAAATGAGGGTGTCAGCAACACTTCGGCCGAACTTGGCACAAGTTCGGGCGAACTTGGCACAAGTTCGGGCGAACTTGGCCAGTTTTGCTTGAACTTGTGCAAGTTCGAGCGAACTTGCTTATTCTGCTGACCTTGCCAACTTCGGCCGAACTTGACCTGGTGGCTAAGTTTTGTTCATTATTTGTTCGTTAGGTGCTCATTTGGCGATTCGATTCGTAGTAGATAGTTATGTTAAGCGTTTTAGCGAGACGTTAAACGTTGCGTTATTAAATAAATGCGATTTAGCGATTCGAGTAAGCGAGGGCATTGCGATAGCGAGTATAATCATAAGTCATAAAGCACACATAACACACAAATAATCGTAATGCAACATAATGTAATATAATTAACCGCGATTTGAGTTTGCGTTGAGAGTTGTGAGTACTAAGCGATTTAAATGCGATATGCGTTTTAAATTTTTTGTAAAACCATTATAATAATCTCATAGTACAAACGGGTTTTAAACAGAAAATAAACAGAATTAATGGAAATAACAGGATTCGAATAACAATCTGAAAGATCGGGTTGTTACAGTCTCCCATCATTTAGGGAATTTCGTCCCAAATTCAGGTAGTGGCCGTAACAAAGAGATGAGGATATTGTGCCTTCATATCACTCTCGAGTTCCCAAGTGAACTCGGCGCTGCGTTTTCCTTCCCATCGGACTTTCACAATAGGAATGCGAGAGCGTCGAAGTTCTTGATCTCTCGATCCATGATTTCTAATGGCGTTTCCACGAAGTGCAGCGTTTCATTTATTTGCAAATCTTCAAGTGGCTCATGAAGATTTCCTTCAGCTAAGCACTTTTTGAGGTTTGAGACATGGAAGTTGGATGTACGTTGTTGAGTTCTTCCGGTAATTCGAGTCGGTAGGCCACTTTACCAATTCTATCCAGAATCTTAAAGGGACCCACGTATCATGGTGCTAGTTTCCCTTTCATTCCGAAATGGACCACTCCTTTCCAAGGTGAAACCTTTAAGTGAACGTGATCTCCCACTTTGAATTGTAGGGGTTTGCGGCGTTTATCGGCATAACTCTTTTGACGACTCCGAGCTTTTAGGAGATTGTCTCTGATTTGGAGAATCTTGTCTGTTTTTTCTTGTATTAACTCGGGACCAGTGATCTGAGCGTCTCCGATCTCGTGCCATACAATAGGCGATCGACATTTTCTGCCATATAATACCTCAAAAGGTGCCATTTGAATACTAATATGATAATTTTTATTTTACGAATATTCTATTAAAGGTAAATGCGTATCCCAATTACCACCAAAATCTATGACGCACGAACGAAGCATGTCTTCAAGGGTGCAAATCGTGCGCTCAGTCTGACCGTCGGTTTGAGGATGGAACGCAGTACTAAGGTTAAAGCTTAGTACCGAGTACGGATTGGAAAGTCTCCAGAGATGCGAAGTAAAGCGACCGTCGCGATCAGAGATGATGTCATGAGGCGTCCCGTGTTGACAATGACTTTGGTCGGTATAGATTCGTGCTAATCGTTCTACCTTATAGTCTTCTCGTATGGCAATGAAATGAGCATATTTCGTAAGGCGATCGACGATAACCCAAATGCTATCGTGACTAGAAGAGGTGAGAGGGAGTTTCGTAATAAAGTCCATAGCTATACTCTCCCATTTCCACACCGGGATGTCGGGCTGTTCTAGTAAGCCAGAGGGTCGTTGATGTTCGACTTTAACTTTCGCACAAGTTAAGTATTTCGAAACATATAGAGTGATATCTTTTTTCATGCCCGGCCACCAATACCTGGAGCGAAGGTCCTGGTACATCTTGTCGGCATCGGGGTGAAAGGAATATCGAGATTTATGGGCTTCGGTCATCAGTAACTCTCGAAGGTTATTGCGGCTAGGGATCCAGATGCGATCAAGAAAGTAATAGATACCATTAGATTTATTCTCCAGCTAGGTTTCAGCACCACATTTCATTTCCTCAACTAAGGTGTTCTCAATGAAACATGTGTGCTGGGTTTCGCGAATAAGGGTTTCGAGTTTATTCTGGGCTTGAACGTCATGAATGCTATACACATAGCTTCGTCGACTGGGAGCATCGGCTACGACGTTTGCATTGCCGGGATGGTAGCGTATCTCACAATCATAGTCGTTGAGAAGTTCCACCCATCTGCGTTGGTGCATGTTTAGTTCTTTTTGGTTAAAGATGTGAAGCTCTTATGGTCAGTGAAGACCATACACTTTGTACCATAAATGTAGTGTCGCCATATCTTTAACGCAAAAATGATTGCACCAAGCTCAAGATCATGGGTAGTGTAGTTCTTCTCATGGATTTTGAGTTGTCGAGACGCATACGCGATAACTTATCTTGTTGCACAAGGACACAACCGAGACCTAGGTTAGAGGCATCGCAATAAACAACGAAATCGTCGTCTCCATCGGGAAGTGCGAGAACGGGAGCGTCGCAAAGCATACGCTTGAGGGTCTGAAAGGCTTCCTCCTGTTCGGAACCCCGAATAAAAGGTTTATCCTTATGAGTCAGTGAGGTTAGGGGTACGGCGATTTTCGAAAAGTCGGCGATGAATCGGCGGTAGTAACCTGCCAATCCGAGGAAAGACTGGATTTCAGACGTATTCTTCGGGGTATTCCAACTCTTTACAGCTTCAATTTTGGTGGGATCCACGTGGATTCCTTGGTCATCGACGACGTGACCGAGAATTGAACTTCACTAAGCCAAAATTCACACTTGGAGAATTTGGCGTAAAGACCGTTTTCTTGGAGAAGTTCGAGAACTAAACAAAGATGTCGCGCGTGTTCGGCTCTCGACTTCGAGTAAATAAGGATATCATCGATAAAAACAATGACGAAACAATCAAGAAAGGCTTTGCATACACAGACCGTGGGGCGTTGGTAAGTCCAAAAGGCATGACCACGGATTCAAAATGGCCATAGGGAGTACGAAAGGCAGTTTTTGGAATGTCTTGCTCATGTACACGTAGCTGGTGATATCCGGAACGTAAATCAATCTTCGAAAAACAAGTAGCACCTTGGAGTTGGTCAAATAAATCATCAATTCGAGGAAGAGGATAGCGGTTCTTTATCGTGAGTTTGTTAAGTTCACGGTAATCGATGCACATTCGGAACGTCCCATCTTTCTTTTTCACAAAAAGAATGGGTGCGCCCCAAGGTTATGTGCTCGGGCGTATAAAGCCTTTATCAAGAAGCTCTTGAAGTTGGCTCGATAGCTCGCGCATCTCGGATGGTGCAAGGCGATAAGGAGCTTTAGCGACAGGAGTAGTGTGAATGCTTAGGATCAGACCCAATTTGTGAGCTTCCGGTCAGACTTGCTTAGCTAACAGAGGCGAAATTCATTGTTAGCTGATTGAACAAACAAAGAACAAGCAATGATTATTGTTTAACCGTCTGTATATTGATTAACATTGAAATGATTACAGACTCTAGCAGGGCTTCGCCACTGATCACCAAAAACAACATACCTAACACACAACCTAAGTCACCTATTTATAGGCAAGACTTGACAACAACTAGTGACTAGGTGCTTGGATTTTCGCACAAAATTTTCCTGTGAAAATCCTAGCAGATTTTCGTACGAAAATATCTATCATCATACACAACTTTCAAAATCAAACTTCTGACGCTACGAAACCCTGTCTGTACAATAGACTCGTCCTAGACGTAGGCAATAGACATATGTGCACCAACAGACTACCCCATGGATGTTGCCGCAGTCTTGGACAGTCTTCAAAACTTTTCTTCAAAAATCTTTAAACATATTTGACTTGCATTAACCGAAAAAGCGCTTGCGTGGCCTTTGGCGCTCCTCTGAAGCAATGGGTTTGATATGTAGGAGAAGATCGATTGTACGTGTTCCCGAACTTGAATCTTGCACGGGTAGCCAGCTTCCGTCGTGCCTCAATCCTTTCTTCATTTTCATCTTTCTTTTCCTGCTCTTTATCTTCAAGCTTTCTCCATGAAGTGTTCCATTCTTTACATGAATTAATCTGTTAGCATAACAAACGTTAACAATCCTTGGAACTGCATGGCCTGCTCTTTGTCCTTTTCTTCATAACTGATCTTGATGAAGAATAAGCGTTCGATATCTTTCTCTGAGCAGTTGACCAGCCACATAGGATCCAATACTCTGATCGCACGCCACAACCCACATATTCTCTTATGCATGATCACAGTTTCAGAAAGATCTTCAGACATATCCCATGACCCTTCATCAGGCTCTACACAAATAACAACCTCTCCAGTACTTGAATCATAGTGCTACCATTTGAAGATCTTGTAAAATCTTGTTCCATTTTCTTCAAGGGCATATTCTTCATAACACGCGGCCTTTTGACAATCAAAGTCACATCATTTTCTTTCGTAACTGAATCGATCTTTGTGACGGTTCGTGGCTTGTGAGGTTTCCAGAAGTTGAAACCATGTTCAGCTTCAAACATAATTAGCTTCCATAGACGTTGATCATTCAGTCGTAGCTTCATACTAAACGTCTTGGTTTGTACCAACTCTCTCACATCCCATTCTGGCAGGGTCTTTATGTCACCCAGTCTTCTGAATTATTGAGCTCCATACTCACGTTTCAACGCATACACATCTAGTTCCTCGATCCATCCCCAACTGATAATGTCACCCAGAGATGCATCAGGGTCTCTGGTGAAGAAAGCTAATGGACGACAGAACTTTCTTTCAGGTGGCATCTCCTTGAACCATTTCTTCTTCATTTCTATGATTTCTTCTTTTGTCGGTGGTTTAGGAGCCGTTCCCTCTTTTACTGCTTCTGCTACCTTTTGCTTTAGCTTATCATCGTTGATCTCAGCAGTCATTTCATCAAGGGTTGGAAACACATCTGTTCCTTCACCTGTATACCTTGCCTCTTCATTATCATATGAAATCCCAATCTTCAATGATGACTCTGTCATAATCGTTTGCTTGCGGGATGTCTTCAAAAACATGGTCATTCGGCTCTAGCTTGTGTTCTTTAACTCATCTTCAAAGTAAAATCAAATGAATCTTCTTGTAAGCCAAACAACTCTGCAAGATCAGCCTACGAGTAGTTATGAACATACTCTCCTTCTTCGACATCGTGCTCAAGGTTGATGACTTTGGGTTTTGGCAATGATTCAGCGACTTCAATCGATGACTCCCCCTGAACCTATTCATCAGTTAGTTCAAAAATAGAGTCGTTCATGTAAGCATGAACATACATATTTTCATTATCAAATAAACTTGCTACATATTCGAATCCTTCCTTCTCTAAATGATCATACGTTCCGTCTATCATCTCATCAATCTCCTTCTCTAATTCCATCTGCGCTTTCGCCTTTTCTTTCGTCATCGATTCTTAGATCCCTCCCCCCTGAAGTACGAACCTCTTGCTTTCATCAACAGATGGATCATAGATGACTATCTTAGAAGATACTGGCACGGATTCAGCTTCTGGCACAGGTTGTTCGATCACAGGATCCGAAGAAGTAGCAGCTACATGCACAGGCTTGCTGGAAACAGGAATATCAACAATCTTTTGCTTTCCTCTGCCTTCTTCATCTGATATAGCTTTCAAAGCTCGTTCTCTTTCACCAATTCTTTGTCTTGCCTCCTCTCTCTTAATTTTCTATATCTCATCAGCCAACGAAATACCCATAGTTCGAACCAAAATTTCTTCATAAGCTCAACCTGTCTTTTGTTCGACTCTCGCTCAGCCTCGTATTCTTCCATCTTCTTGATTATCCTCGGATTTCTGTCTCATAACTGCTCAGAGTTGCCTTTAGGATCTCCCTCTGGCACGGATTCAGCTTTCGGTACCAATGCCCAGAGTTCGAACCAAAATTTTCTTCATCAGCAGTCTTCAACTTTGCTTCCAACTCATTGAGTCTTCCAACATACACGTCATCTGTTGGGAGCCTATCTCCCCCTGGAATAATACCAATATCAAATAAAAAATCATCAAAGGTACTGTCTGCTGGGGGATGTTGCTGTGTAGGATGAGCTGATGAAGTTGCCCGTGGTGGAGACGAAACAGGAGGAGATACAAAAGGAGGTTCATCTACTGGTGGAGGAGATGAAATAGGAACCTCTGTAGATGTGTGTTGAGGCAAAGGAGATAAATGTTGAGCAGACACACTTGGCGTTTCAACAACTGGAGGTTGGACGTTGAAGGAGGAGATGGAGGACGTTCAGAAGTTGTTTCAGCCGTTGGAGCAACAGGAGCCTCCGTAGGTTTTGTCTTTAGCTTGATTCTCAGCTTCTTTGCTGTAGACTCATGCTTTCTAGCTGCAGTATGTTTGACCCTTTTTCCAACTTTCTTCTTTGTAGGCTTGACAACTGTGATATCGTCTTCAGCCTCAGATGGCTCATAAGTAATCTCATCATCACCTGTAGCCTTTCGCTTCTTTTCTTCAGCTAACTTTCTCTCTCTTTCTATCTTTTCTTGTTTCTTTCTTTCTCTATCTTTTCTCTCCCCTTCCCATCTATCTGCAGAATCTGTACTCGACGAAGGTCCTTCATCATCACCACCACATGCTGTCGTTTCAACACCGACGAGTAGTTTCTTCAATAGACTCTACAACTTGAACTGTGCCTGTTGCTTGCACTATTTCTTCAACATTTACATGTTCAACATCAGGTTCGTCAATCAAAGCTGTACTCTTCTGACGTTTGGGGGCAGAAGATGAAGTTTCTGACGTTTTCTTTCTCTTTGTGGTAGAAGAAGTAGATCCTTCTTTCTTCTTGCCATACTGGCCCTTTTCACCTTCGCCTTTAACATACCATATACTTCGCTTCTCAATGAAGTCCTCCATCATATCTGCTTCATCAGCTTCATCACCACTGCCCTTATTCCTCCAATTGCCATCTGGCAGGGCAACATAATCAGCTTTCACAAATGTTCCGAAGATAGGCTTAAACGCTGGAGCCTTTCCTCCTTTTCGGTAGTTGCTGATGTTGTGGAGGTCAGACGAAGTCATATGCTCTAACTTCAAAATATCATCCTTCTTTTTCTCGAGATTGGGTGTAAGTGGTCGAGGATCATCTGAACGAATCGAGGGTACTGCAAAAATCGACCATTACCAAAATTCATAACCATCTGATCAAATATCATCTTGCTGAAGTTGTAGGGCTTGTTTAGAATCACTGCCACGATCATACACATGTGATAATCTACCAGGTCATCCCATCCTCCTTTACTGTGGCTTAAGGATCGGGTGATGTAGTGTGCAAGAAATATGTAGAGCAGACTCAGGTTGTTAATCTTGAACGGAGCAGAGTTCACATAACCATTATACTCATTTGTAAAAGCAGCCTTTGACAAACTTCTCTGTATACCCTGCAGGATAATCGCTTTCATCCCTAAAATGCAGCACTGTGCGTATAAGATCTTCAGTAATGGTGATTTCCACATCATTCTCTCCTATTTCCACAAAACGGTCGACGTGAGAAGCATAAATATCATGTTTATGTGTAAGGGCATAGTATACCGGCAGCCTCTCTAGAAAATCTATATACTACGAAAATGGAGCAAACTCCGGCACTTGTTTGTCGATTAAGCAGCATGAGTTGTGCATCGGCTGAAACTCATACACGGTTTTCTGTGAAACAGAGAGATGTGAAAAGTTAGAAAAATTTTCACAAACACAAAATTCTCTAAATTTTCACACGAAAATTGACACTATAAAATTTTTCTATATTTTCGTGTGAAAATATAGATTCCAACTAAATCACTTTGCCTGCTGAATTTTCGTGCGAAATTATAAGATTTTCGTACGAAAATCTTCATCTTCTCCAACAGTAATCATTTTATGAACCGACCTAAAACGCTTGAAATTATTGACTTTTTCTTGAAATTGAAACGGTAATCCTTAGTTAAACTTGCCGATTTTAACATTGGAGAGATCAATTTTAAGTTTTACCGGCTAGTTTATCCTAGATATACATTTTAGTCCGTTTAAGGTCCGAATAGTCCAAATTCACGGTTCAATCTTGGTGAATACCTTAGCCATTACAAGAGGTGTGCAAATCAACCTCCCTAATGTGTCAAACATGTCGAAAAGCGAGTGTAACGAGAGAAAGAACACAAATCTCCATAGAGAATCCGCACCAAATTTCTAACAGATTTTCGTGAGGAATCTGTTCAGCTCTCTCTTATATATAGGCCTAACAATTTTCGTACGAAAATTTGGATTGTGATGTTTAGCCAGATTTTCATACGAAATCTCAATTTTTGTGCGAAAATTGTTAACCTTTTGAAAATTTTAAATCTTTTTAACTTTTTCGTTTGTTTTCAGTTTTAATTATCCACACAGTTATCTAAGTCCAAGTTAATGACCTTGTTTAACTGCTTTGGCTACCAAGTCCAAGTTAATGACCTTGGTTGACCACCTTTTGACCAAAACTGATATTATTTTTGATTTTAAGCTTCAAGTTAATGAACTTTTCAACGTTTCAGACCAGACTTTGTTTCCAGATTAGCTCCCAACCCGTAATTCAAACGGTTTTCCTCTGCATTCTGTCGCTTTTGACTTTGAGGATCTGTTTTCCATCACTGGCAATCAAAAATTAAAGTAGAACCAGAAAATCTTTTTGAATTTTTTTTTTAATTTTTGAATACTTCTAAACTAGAAGCACTTTAAAGTAATATGTACAATCATATTTACAAACATATTTTTTGAGTTTGTGTTAGAGAATCATATCAGTTTGTTGAGACACATTACCAGTACCATTGCTCTATTTGAAACTTTAAGTTCTTAAACATATTTTCTTTAGATTGTCGGTATACTGATCCACTTAAACCTCTACACATTTCTCAACAGGCTTCAAGATATGTTAGGTAAATTTTACCAACATGGCCTAATCTGTGTTTCACACATCAGAATATACTCCCGCATCGAGATTCTCTAGATTTCATCTCACAGGTGAATATATCTAATTGATATCTGTAAAGGGGTGAATTGCGAGACCTTGAGAGCTTAGGTTAGTACTTCTGTACAGAGAAAGAGATGAAGGCTCGACTTTAGGTGGTGTTCCTCTTGGGATTCTTTTCAATTTTGTACTGCCGAATGTCGTATCTTTTTATGACATTTTTCTTAAATTTTATGCAGCTTTTGGGGGTGAATAATGCGAAAGTATTATACAAGTTCTAGGCCATTGCCGACGCAAAATCAGAAGAACTCATATAATACCCCAGATATCAACTAAATATAAAGACCTAGTATCTCAGAATCTGGCATTCTCTCAAACGAAATTTCGGGGTACCAAGCCCATATATCCGAGATATGTTAAGCCACAGATTTACCAGTTTATCTTTTTAGGTTTATATCCTGAAAGCCGTTTACTGAACGTGCGAAGCTTACCGACACATCCTTAGAAAGACCTGTTTAGACGCTTTTAAAAACAATACATTTCTTTAGCATAATGTAATGGTCCACTGATTTACTATCATTTCCTCTTATACACAAAAACTCTTTTTGTAATTTCTAATGTTTTTGTATTTTTCATGATTTTTCAATGTTTTTGTATTTTTCGTGATTTTTCAATGTTTTTGTATTTTTCACAACTTTTTATCCCCCTAAAAATCAAAATCATATTTTTAGATTTTTGTTTTCAAGAAAACATGTAAACTATTTACAGAAAAACATTTGACTTACCAGTGAGGATTACGTCCCAACATCGTCATCCTCAAACTCAACCTCATAAATATCCCCTGATGTCAGATTCCTTTAAACCATTTAATTTTTAAAGATTTCGAAATCTTCCTCTGTCAAAAGCTTTGGTATAAAAAACTGCTTTTTAGTCATCAATGTGGATTTTCTCAATTCGTACCAACTTTTTCTCATGACAGTCATGGATAAAGTGGTATCGAATCTCAATATGTTTATTGCGTGAGTGTTTACAAGGATTGACCATGATATCAATAGCCTCCTTGTTATCTACGAATATGGGCGTATCACGAAATTGTAGACCGTAGTCTCTCATCTGTTGTTGTATCCACAGTATCTGGAAACAAAAACTGGATGCTAAAACGTATTCAGCTTCACAAGTAGAGAGAGCGACCGCGATCTGTTTCTTGCATTGCCATGTTACCAAACGTGTTTTGAAGAACTGGCAGCCTGCGTTTTAGATTTAGCGTTCTGCTTGCAGCAACAAAAATCATAGTCAGAGTAACCCACAAGGTTGAAATCGTCATGACGTGGATACCATAAGCCGGTGCTTGGGCATCCTTTCAAGTAGCGCATGATGCTTTTGATGATCAAAAGATGTGATTCCTTTGGGCTTGACTGATATCTGGCGCAAAGGCATGTGGGGTACATGATATCTGGTCGTGAAGCTATGAGATACATCAAGGATCCGATCATGGAGCGATATAATGTTTCATCAACTTTTTCTCCATAGTCATCTGGACAAATGCCGTGGTTTGTGGCTAAAGGGGTAGATGCGGGTTTAATTCCTGTCATGTCAAATTTCTCCAACACGTCATGAACATACTTCGTCTGGTGAATGAAAATACCGTCTGGCAGTTGTTCAATCTGAAGCCCCAAATAGAATTTCATCTCTCCCATAGCGCTTGTATCTCTGGCAATCAACGTGTTGAGCAACAATAACCTAATTCATGCTTAGTAGATAGACTCTCTTTTTTGGACTTGCATATCCTATGAAAAACCTTCCAAAGATCTGGCTATGAATTTTCCTTCCGGGTCCAATACGGTACACGGTGATCCAAAAGGTTCCAAAAACTCTAGATTAGGTTTTCGTTGGTTAAGAAGTTCAAAGCATGTCTTCTTGTGCTTCTTGACAGTCATTACGCGGTTAAGGGTGTAACATGCAAATGCAACAGCTTCGCTCCAAAAGCTAATAGGCAACTTTGAATCAGCAAGCATCGTGCGTCCAGTCTCGATAAGCGTTCCGTTCTTTCGTTCAGCAACTCCATTTTGTTGAGGAGTGTAGGGGGCACTGAACTCATGATGAATACCCATAGCATTGCAGAATTCGAGCATCTTATTGTTCTTAAACTCAGTACCGTTGTCACTTCTGATTCTCTTGATAGGCAAATGATACAGGTTCTCAATCTTTCGAAACAAGATCATCAAATTGTCAAACGTTTCATTCTTGCTTTCTTGAAAGAAAACCCATGAGAATCTTGAGAAGTCATCGGTTACGACCAGGCAGTATAGATCTCTTGTAATACTTTTCACATTGACAGGCCCAAAGAGATCCATGTGTAGCCTTTCCAGTGGAAGCGTGATGGAGTTGAGAAGCTTTCTCAAGTGAGACTTCTTGTGCTGCTTCCCCTTTTTGCAGCTGATACAGTCATTTGACAGATGGAAATTTTTGAGATTCACCCCTTCCACTAGATTGTTGTGCACCAGAAAGTTCATTTTTCTAAGATGAATATGACCCATCTGCCTATGCCATAGAATAGATTCCTTTTCAGTGGCCTTTGATATAAAACATTGTCCCTCCTTTGAAGTAGTGGATGCGACGCTCATGTCTAAGACATATAAATCATTTTCTCGCGGAGCGCGCATAAGGATTCACTCCTCAGGAATAACGAAACCTTGTTTGAGAATGAGACATTCCTTTTCATTGAAGTGTGTTGTGAACTTCTTATCACAAATCTGTGAAATGCTCAACGATGTAGTTTACTTTGTCAAAAGATACTACTCCATTTGTCAGAATTCCTTCTCCCACGATCCTCCCGCCCTGTGTTCCGGCAAACCCAACATATCCTCCCCTGATGGCTTTTGCATTGTACAACAAAGCCAACATCCCTGTCATGTGTCTAGAAGCTCCACTGTCCATGATCCACTTTGAAATAAATGACCTTGGAAGCCCCTGCACACATGAAAAACAAATTACTTAAAGAGAGAGACCCATGCCCTTTCGGTCTTGGGTGGGATGACAATGTCGACCTTTGGAACTTTGGTAACTTTGGCATCTTTCTTAATCTCAATCCATTGTCCAGTCTTTGATTTAGTCTTTTATTTTGATTTTACTAGGACAATGGTTGATTTTGTGGTCACAGAAGATGTTTTTGGTTTCACGAGCCAGGTTTGTGCCTTTGAAAATGCCTTTCTGATGTAGAGTTTAGATTTTTTCTTTTCATTGTTCTTTGATGTTTCACCAATTTCAAATTTAGAATTGATTTTAGTTGTTGGTTTCACATTAGAACTAGAATCTTCTTCCTTTTTAAAATCTTTGTTAGCACAAACTCTGGACCCTTTTTTCTTTTCATCAACTGTGAACTTTCTTTGTTCATGAACAGGTTTTGGATGATTTTGAGAACATTGTCTCTCAATATGCCCAACTTTGTTACATCTGTAACAAGTTCTATTGTCATTTCTGACTGTGTGTTCCAAACTCTCTTCACGAAGCTCTTTTTCTTTCTTAAACTCTTCATTGGTTTGTTTGTTAATGACTTCTTTTTCCTCAACTGTATTTGTTCCAAAAACAATCTCAACTTTCTTTGTGAAAAGGGTTTTCGTGATTTGTTATTTCTTTTCTTTTCAAACCCTAACCCATCCCTTTTGTTTTCAGGATAACTTCTACCTCTTGGATGAATGTTTTTGTTAGATTTCTTTGGATTTGAGTAGAAACCAACAACATTCTTCTCAAGTTCAGATGTTTCAACTTCAATGAGCTTAAAGAATTTATCCACACGGTCAAAGTTTACATTCTAGACTGGAAATTCTTCATCAGTATATAGTTTATCTGATCCTTTCAGTTTGTAGATAACTACATTAGGATCATCATCTAAACTATTGTCTGATGCTGTGTTAAAATTTTCATGAAAACTTTTCTCAATTCCAGAAGGTGAACTTGACTCTGATTTCTCATTGTTTGACTCAGCACTCTCGTAAATTGTGCTATCAGACTCATTTTCAAAATAATTTGCAAACACTTTGTTTACCACCTCGGATTCACATTCCTTTTCTGTTTTGAAATATGTTACGTCAAGGTTTTCAGGCAGCTCGTCATTCCTTTTAGTGAGAAGATTTAAATTCAGCGCCTTATCCACTCTGTCAGGATGTTTCTTAGCATAGCTATTCCACATAGGAGGTGGAACATGATCGTAACCTTTTCAAGACTTTTATCACTTTTCTTACCATCTTTGCTGCTTTCTGGTTTTGGCAGAATGTGATCGAGGACATACATGCTCGTAGAGTAACTAATTAACAATTTGTTAACCCTTTCTGTTTCAATTCTAGTTTTCTCCAGCTCACTTTTTAGCTCAGCAATTGTGTTAATATGAAGATTAATAGCCGTTTGTTTGTCCATCACAGTTGCTTTGAGCATTGAAAGTGTTTTGTCATCTTCTTTGACAGTTTTCTCATATTGTCGAATGGTCCTGCTGAGTTTATCATATGATTCTTTTACGGTGTTGTAATCGAATGACAGCTAATGTATATTTTAAGTTCTTTAAAAGCTTTTTCAGCACATTGCTCACATGCTTCTGGGCATTTTAAGCATGGGCTGACCAATTCGACAGTTCGAGCTTTGATTGTTTCTGTAACTGTTTCAACCTTTTCTACCT
Source organism: Scalesia atractyloides (assembly GCA_947069175.1). Classification (NCBI taxonomy): domain Eukaryota; kingdom Viridiplantae; phylum Streptophyta; class Magnoliopsida; order Asterales; family Asteraceae; genus Scalesia; species Scalesia atractyloides. The sequence goes on from CAMTDV010000014.1 coordinate 64,523,209, forward strand.
GTTTTTCCACACTGACTACCTCGTTTGTATTGGCCATGAATGCTTTGTTGGCAATATCGGTTAAGCTCTCCAGTGTTACAGGCTTGGTTACATCAATCACCTCCACACACTCAGACTTTGTCTCCTTAGGACTTTCCTCTTTGTGACCATAATTGAAGCTACCTACAAAAGTTTTAAGAATTGTGTCAAATAAACAGGGTTTAGGGGTACCTCTGATACATTCTTCTTCTTCTGCTGAGGATCTGAAGTAGTCTGCCAGAACCTCTTCCATTTCTTCTTTTGTAACTTCTTCTGATGATTTCGGTTCTTCTATGATTTTAGCAACAAGAGCAAGACTTTAATTTTTTGATATGAAGTTGTTCCAGTTGAACCCCTCATCTTCCTGCGTGACCACAAGAGCTTTATCTTTTGAGTTTGAAGGTCCATCCTTGATCTGCACCATTCGTTTCTCTGGCTATGGATGATGATAAATCGGCCTTTTGTAATAATCATCTCCAAACGGATTATGATTGCCCTTTATTTCTCGGTTTAGACATTCACGCTTGAAGTGCCCTTTCTCCTTGCATTTGAAGCATGTGACTTTGGATTTATCAAAGCCTAATTTACCGTCAAGGCCTCTCAAATCGTCTCTTCCTGTAATTTCCATGAACCACTGTGCTCTTCGAACCACTGATGCCATGCACCACACAATGTCAATCAATTCTATTTCTTCCGGATCGATTTGGTCGTAATCTTCTTTGGTCATTTCTGGATTTCCGATTCTTCCAGCTACAAGACTTTCGTAGGATTCCAGAACTGCTGCAAGTAGCACCATGTGTTGCTTAGCTGTCTGCTCATTGAAGTCTTGAGCGTTCTGGAGATTCACTACGATGTTACATTGCAAGATTCTCTGGTTAGAATTGGATTGACTTTGCTGATTGCTTTGTGGTTGACTTGAGCTCTGAGACGATTGTTGCCCTTGGTGATTGTTTGGATTGAAGGATGCAAACGTTTGGAATCCATAGATTGGTTGAGGCTGGACTAGCATTAGAGTTAGCACTAAAGGCTATTTGGATCTTGGGACTCTGAACCGGAGTGTTTGGGTTTCCTTTGTAGTATAGACTCACGTCCTGTTGTGAGTTTGTCTTTTTGCCTTTTTCCATTTTCTGCATCTCTAGTTCGTGTCCTTCCAATTTTTCTATGAATCTTGGCAAACTGAGACTGTCAAACTCAGCTCCATTCTTCAGGATTGTTAGATATGTTGCCCAATCTCCTTCAGGCAAAGAATCTGCCAGTTTGTCGACTAGCTCTTCATTTGTCTTGAAAATTCCCATACGCTTCATCTGTACTACCAGGTGGCAATACCTTTCTATGAGTTGCTTCATGTTCTCGCCCGAAAGAACATTGAGCACTTCAAATTCTTTGTTCAGTAATGCCTTCTTTCCTTTTCTGACATTAGTACTTCCTTGTGCCCTTAGTCATAAGGCAAGCCACAATGACTGTGCGTCATCATCATGTTGCAGGAGAACTAAGATGTCTTCTTTTATGGCCTGCTGAAGGAGATTCATCATCTTCTTTTCAATAACGTTTCTCGTTCTTCTTCGGATAGACGAGCTAATGTTTTCTCAATGCCCAGTTCATTAAGTGGTGCTTGATACTTGTTTTCAAGTGCGAACCAAACTGTTAAATTTGTTGCTTGAACCCAGTTCTTGAATCGTTCACTCCAACTCTCATAGTCTTTGATGTTGATGAGCTTTGGAGGCTTCGTAGTGGTTCCTATTTCATTTTCAAGATTCATGTTCTGAGCTGCTACGGAAGTTGTAACTGCTTGTGTGGCAAATGCGTTATGAAATTCTTTCTCACCTGACATCTTGACAAAAACCTATAACAGAAAACATATTAAACTGGTTAATTTTAAACTGACTGAAAACTAGGAAGAAACATGAGAATTTTTCGTACGAAAATATGTTCCGGATTTCCGTGCGAAAATATTGAATTTTCGTACGGAAATTTCAATTTCGTGCGAAAATTATGTCTTATGTTAATTCAAACTTTTCATAGGTTATCTTCCTGATTTTCGTACCAAAACTAGTATTTGGTGCGAAAATTCTTGTCTTCTTCCAACACTTGTTCACAATTTCACGTTTTTGATTATTTCAAACATGATTTTGATGGATTATAGGTTTTTATGTTTCAGTGAACTGTTTTGAGTTGATTTTAACACGTTATACTATAACCTAGTCCAAATTGTCCATGAAATCCTTCAGATCTAGAATAAGTTCCAAGAAAGAGTAAAAGAAGAGTTTCCAATGGATGAATCTTGAACTTGAGGGTTGAATCCAGCTGAAACTTGGTTGTTTGTTCACAAATCAGACCTTAAGGCTCTGATACCACTTGTGAATGCTTAGGATCAGACCCAACTTGTGAGCTTCCGGTCAGACTTGCTCAGCTAACAGAGGCGGAATTCATTTTTAGCTGATTGAACAAACAAAGAACAAGAAATGATTATTGTTAAACCGTTTGTATATTGCTTAATGTTGAAACGATTACGGACTCGAGCAGGGCTTCGCCACTGATCACCAAAAACAGCTTACCTAACACACAACCTAAGTCACCTATTATAGGCAAGACTTGACAACAACTAGTGACTAGGTGCTTGGATTTTCGCACGAAATTTTCATGCGAAAATCCTAGCAGATTTTCGTACGAAAATATCTATCATCATACAAAACTTTCAAAATCAAACTTCTGACGCTACAAAACCCTATCTGTACAATAGACTCGTCCTAGACGTAGGCAATAGACATATGTGCACCAACATGTAGCACCGGGGATTAGATCGATACGGAATTCGACATCACGAGTAGGGGATAAACCAGATAAATCGTCGGGAAGGTTTTCTTTTCTTTTTCCTGGTTCACGATATGGGCTAGAAAAGCGATGCACTACTTGCGCAGACATTTGTTCGCCTGGGTACATGACAAAAGCATCAACTTCTTTGAGGGTGTTTCGCCATAAACATGTAGTTGATCATCGTTAGGAAGGGGAAAACGAATCATTTTATCAAAACAAACGACTTTGGCATGATTCTTGCGAAGAAATTCCATGCCAATTATGACATCAAAACTACCCAATTGCATAGGTATGAGGTCGATCGAGAAGCTGTGATTGTCGAGTTCGAGAGTACAATCACGTAGGACGGAGTTAACAGTAACGGTTCTTCCGGTGGCGATTTCGACATCAAAGGTACTTGGGAGTTAGAGCATTTACATTTTAAAAGCTTTTCGAATTCTAACGATACAAAACAGTTATCGGCTCCAGTATCAAATAAGCAAAAAGCATAAATACCATTAATGAGGAACGTACCATTGACAACATTGTTGTCATTCTGAGCCAGGCGCTGGTTGATGTTGAAAGCCCTTACACGCAAACCTGTGGTTGTTGTTGTCGCGGCGGCTGTGGTGGCTGTTGCTGAAGCTGCCGCTACTGCGGTTCTTGTTTGACAACACGATGTGGGCAGAAATTGCTGAAATGATTCGGATCGCCACAAGTGTAACAAGCACATGCCTGAACTGTTGTTGCTTGCGGTGCTTGGTTGACTGGCATACATTTGTTAGGATTGCTCCTCCACTGCTTAGGAACCTAATTTGTATCTAAAATCCAACATAAGCATAAATTATGTGACTTGTTAATCGAATACACAAGATTTACTGTTTAAATTGTCTATTTATTAGTTCAAATCAATAGTACATCGAGAATCCAAACAGATAGAGCTTCGCCATCGTCAACACAAAGTTCTTACAATGAAAGACCCAAGACAACCTATATATAAACCAACAAGTTCGGGCGAAGTGTGGCTTGGCTAGATCAAGTTCGGGCGAACTTGATCTACCTTCACACAAGTTCGGCCGGACTTGTACATTACACATAAATACTTTCCATTTCTAACATTTAAAGCCCTAATCACACAGACTCGATCCAAGACCTAGACAAAAGACATCACGTATCAACAAACTCCCCATTGGATATTGTCGCAGTCTTGATCAGTCTTCAATCTTCAACATCTTCCGAAGAAGTTCTTATATGGCTTTCGTCGTCGTTCTTGTTTTGGAATAGGCGTTTGGTCAGTAGGAGGTGCCCACTTCATGACCTGAAATCGTCTGAGCCTTGCCTCTCTACCCCTTTCATGTATCTTTTCTAGTTGTCTTTCCTCTTTCAAAAATTCTTCTCTTTCCAACTCTCTCCATCTTGATTCCCACATATGACCAGAGTTAATACCATGTACATAGCATACGTTGATCACACCTTAGTATTGTTTTGCTTGGACTTCTTCACGTTTATCAAAAAATATCTTGTTGAAGAACAAACACTTCACATCTTCCCTTGAACAATTAACTAGCCACATCGGGTCTAGTATACGAATAGTTCTCCACAAACCCAAATCCTTCGTTTCTTAATGTATTCCAGATCTTTTTCTTTAGTAATATCCCAATTTTCACCAGCCCGTAAAACAATCACCGCTTCACTAGTTTCAGGATCCATTTGCCACCACAAGAAGTAAGGATGAAAATCTTTTCGATAGGCTTTAGTGGCATGTTCTTCATCACCAAAGTAGCATCTTTAATACCCGTCTTTTTATCATTCTTGATTCTGCGTGTCGGTATAAACGGCTTCCATAATTCAAAACCTCTTAAAGCTTCAAACTTGATAACCCTCCATAGCCTTTGTTCATTAAATTTCAACTGAAGACTGATGTTTCTTGTTTGCACTCATTCTTCAACATCCCAAAAAGGTAACGTCTTTATATCAGTAAGATGTTTGAAGTACTGAACTCCGAATTCTCTCTTTATGGCATACACATCAAGTTCTCTTATCCACCCCCAACTCAGAATATCACCAAGAGATTTATCTTTATCTCGAGTAAAGAACGCCAGTGGTCGTTTAAACCTTCTTTCTTTCGGCATCTCTTTGAACCACGACTTCTTTGCCTCAGCAGTCTGTTTTTTTGTATAACGTTTTGGTATATTGCCTTCTTTCACCACTTCGTCAATCTTTTGTTTCAACAAATTCACATCAATCTGACTCATAATTTCTTCAGTCGTGGGAAAACTATCAGTATTGACACCAGAATACTTTTCTGCTTCATCATCAGAAGACTCTTCAAATATAACACGATCGTAATCATCTGCTTCTGATACACGCTTGTAAACATATTCATTTGGTTCAAACATCTTGATGTTTACCAATTCTTCTTCAAAATCAAATTTGAATGAATCAACATCAACTTCGAACATCTTGGCTAATTCTTCCTTTGTATAATCGTGAACGAATTCCCCTTCTTCAATACTTGGATCTAGCATAATCATCAACAGCTTTTCATGAACACAGCAACAGGCATAACAACAATTGCGTCAGAAACATCATCGTCTTTAGGCCTTGTTTGCTCTGTATGTTCCCCCTTACTTTGATCATCCTCCATGTTTATGTCTCATTAATCAAGGATTCAAAGTCAAACTCAGAGTGTACTTTAGCAGAATTAATCTTTAGACCAACGCCCCCTGATCATCATCACCACCATCATCGTCGTGATCTAAATCATCTTTCGTATCGTCACCTACAGGGTCGTCGTCTTTTTCATCATGTTCCTCATCATCATCTTTCTCTAACTCAGAAGCTTTAATTGATTCATCATTCTTTTCAGAAACATCTTCTAGAACAATCTCTGATTCTGGAGCTTTTTCTGCTTCAATAGTCTTTTCTATCACATGCTCCTCTGTTGGTTTAGGGACACCATCAATAACCCCTTTTCCTTTACCCTATTCTGCCAATTCTTTTTCATCTTTGTCTTTAGCTTCTTAAATATCAAGTCTATCATATTCTGCTTTGAAATCAATGCCCAAACTATTCGTTAACACTTTCTGAAGTCTGGCAACCCTTCTGTCATTCTGATCATGTTCAGTTCTAAGTTCAGCTATCTCTTTCTCCAATTTTTCATTTGTAGCACTGAGACTATAAACCATCGCTTTCATATACCCTCTGTCATCTTCAAGAAATTTGACTTTGTCTTGCAAAATCTCTTTTTCAACCATACTCTGCTTCACTTTATTCTCTAGAACTTCTTTTTCAACTTCATTCGGTTTGAGTTTATCTTCCAGAACTTTGATTCATTTCTCTAACATATCAACTAGAGTGTCTTCAAACCAATTAGAAAGATCTTCAGCTGTGAGAGGATGAGTAATATTATCTGGAATATCACCGAAAGCATCTTTAAACTCTATTGCTCTAGCACTACGTGGAGTACACTGCTTTGATCTTGGAAGAGTTGCTTTAGGAGTACCCTTTGTAGCAGACTTTGTCATTGATTGAGGCGTACTCTGAACCGGTACTTCAATAACATTTGGTGGTTCTTGTGTTACAGTCGTTGTGGCACTTGTGCTTCAATAATTGTAATATCTTGCAGATTAGAAACAGGAGGTTCTGGTGTAGCTCCTTTTCTACTTTTCTGACTCAAGTACCTGCGACTCTTAGGCTTTTTGTTTCCACGAGCACTAGGAGAGCCCTTTGCTTTCTTTGAATCTCCAACCTTTGACTTAGAACGCTCTGTTTTCTTCTTAGGTCTATCTTCGTCAGAAGCCTCATCAGTAGACGGTATGTACAGATCTTCACCGCGCTTTTTCAACCTTTCTTCTTCTTTTTCTTTCTCTGCTTCTTTCTGGCGAATATCAGCTGAATCTTCAGATGATTCATCATCTTTATCAGAAGTCGCTGAAATAACATCGTCACGATCATCGCCCGCTGTACTAGTCTCAGTTTCTTGATTTTCAACGTTAACTGCAGCACTAGATCCTTCAACATTCTGTGGATCTTCTTGATTAATGTCAGCCTCGTCAATCAACATTGTTTCCACTTTCTTTGACGCCCTTTTACGTTTCTGCTATTCAACTACAACCACCCTCTTGATATACCAATCGCCTTTTTTCTCCTTGAAATTCTTTAATAGCTCAACCTCGTCTTTATTGTCTCCACTACCATCCTTCCACCATTTGTTTTCCAGTGAGGAAACGTAATCAGCCTTGATAATAGCACCAAACACTGGTTTTGAAATAGGAGCAGAATCTTGTTTCTGATATATCTTGAGCTTCATCAAAGTTGTTTCATCCATGTGGCTCAGGTATAGAATATCGTTCGGACTTTAGTAACGTCTTTGAATTTCTCGTCTATCAGCATCTGTACGAACCTTGGATACATCACTAATCTGTCTTTGCTCATATTCTTCGACAAGAACTTGAAAAACACTTTCGAGTAGTTGAACTTCTTTTTGAGTACCAATGTAGTAACCATGCAGGCCATGTAATCTTGAATATCATCTAGCCCTGCTTTCCTGTGACTGAAAGTGTGAATAATAGCATGAATAAGAAGTTTCTACGGTTGAGGAACACCGCCTTTCTTCATTGTTGGCTCATTTACATTACCTTTATAACTCATTCTGAAGAAACAACCCTTTACCATCCTCTCTTCAAAGCTAATTGGATCATTTTCATTGTCGTTGAATTCAAGAACCCTTCGAATCTCTGCTTCAGTAATCAAAATCTCTTTGTCTTCATTTCCAACACGAACAACAGACTTTATCACTTTGTTTGCTTCGTCATAACATGTTGTGTTCCAGAAAAAGTAGACATGTGATCTATAAACGACATGCTTATCCGTAATCGCCTTAGTGATTGGAATTCTCCCAAAAACTCTAGAATCTCGGAAAATGCTGCCAACGAAATATAGGTGTTATGGAACTTGGAAAACGAAAGCTGGATATTCCGCGGATAAGAAAAACAACTTCGCTCAAACACATAATTTCACATTTTATTTTCAAATTTTAAACAAGTTCGGGCGAACTTGTTGTGATTACAGGATTTGAATTTTCAAGCATGTTCGGGCGAACTTGTTGAGTTTACAAAACTTATTAAGAATGATAACAACTTCGCCCGAAGTTGTCTCAAAACAACTTCAACAAGTTCGGGGGAACTTGTTATCTTTCCCAATAAACCCGCAACAACAAAATCATGTCTGATGTTCAATTTTTTTATTTGTTTATGATGATTACATGTTTATTAAACATTTTCACCGTTCAATTTGTTCACTTCAACCCTAGGTCTACTGATACTAACAATTTCGGTCCGACACAGTTCAAATAAGTTCAATTTATGGAAGATTTATGCAAATTATACCTCGACCATGATTATAAGTTTGCTAATCACTTATAATCGGTCTCAATTTTGGCAGCACAACGGTACAATTCTTGCAATTTCACAAAAAAGTCTCAATCGAACTTAAGTTTGCTCGAAGATGAAAGTATCAGATAGAATGAACCATTTCAGCGAACTTGATCCTTTATAGTTAGTCAAGTTCGGGCGAACTTGACAACATTTCAACAATAACTAACAAGCAACTTCACCCGAAGTTTAGTTTTAAAGATAAACATTTTCAACCAATAACTCGGCCGAACTTGTTCAAGACCAATTTTAAACTTTTTCAAAATTTTCAATTTTAACCCTGAACTTTCACATGTTTTACCAGTTATGAAAATCCACTCAGTTGACCTAGTCCAAGTTAATGACCTCGGTTAACCGATTTGTCTGCCGTGTCCAAGTTAATGACCTCGGTTTGACCCGTTATGAACAAACTGATTTTTTTCTTCAAATTAAAGTTTCAAATTAATGAACTTTTCATCGTTTTTCATGTATTTTGATTCAACAAATTAGCTCCCAACCCGTTGTCATCAAGATTTCCGACAACTTAGCACCATTCCGAACTCCGAAGATCCGCTTTCCATCATTGACTGTTGAAAACAATGTAGAAATAATATTTTTTTGAATTTTTGAAAGTTTATGCTAAAACACACTGAATTTTTTTTGGTTTAAATCTGAAATCAAATAAGCTATATACAAACATATTTACACACATGTTTTTGTGAATTCGTATCTAAGGATCATATCAGTTGTTTGAGACGTATCACCAGTACCATTGACCTTTTGATGACTTTAAGTTCTAAACTTGTTTACCTATATTATCAATATGTTTGTCCACTTAAACTTCGACACATTTCTCAATTGTTCCAAGATATCTTAGTTAGAATTATGAAACCTGACTCAACTATGGTTCCCATCTCAGAATATACTCCCGTATCAAGATTCCCTACATTTCATCTTACAAGTGAGTACAGCGTAATTGATATCTGTATCTGGGTTATGCGAAACCTTGAGAGCTCAGGTTAATACCAACGTATTGACAAAGAGATGAAGGCTTGACTTTAGGTGCATTCCAAAAATGGAATCTTTTAAGCACTGCAATTGATTAGATCTTTCGATTTTTTCAATTTTGCTACTGTTTAGGGTTTTTAGCAAAAGCATTATGGAAGTTCTAGGCCATTGCTTCCACAAAATTAGAAGAACTTGTATAATACCCCAAATATCAATCATCTATAAAGACCTCGTATCTCAGAATCAGGCAATCTCTCAAATGAAATTTCGGAGTACTAAGTCCATATATCCGAGAGATGTTAATCCACAAGTTTAAGCAGTTGTAAAATTTACTTTATATCCCGGAAACAATCTACTGAACGTGTAAAGTCTATCGACACATCCACAGTAAGACTTGTTTATCACTTTTTAAAATTTACAAATCCTTAGCATACTGTGATAGTCCACTGATGTACTATCATTTCCTTTTTGACACAAAATTCTTTTTGTCTTTTTCATGTTTTTGTACTTTTTTGTTTTTCATATGTTTTTGCATTTTCTGGTTTCATTTCTCTCCCTAAAATCAAAAACATATTTTTTATAGTTTTTAAGAAATTCTAATCCTAAAAGGTTACAAACCAATGAGGATCACGAGAACTCGATGTCCGATCCATATTCAACCTCTGCATCCGCAGCTGTCAACAGATTTTTTAAACCGTTAAGCCTCGTTAAGTATTTAAACCGTGAAGGAGTAAAAGGTTTGGTATAAAAATCAGCTTTTTGTTCATCGGTGTGGATTTTCTCAATTCGTACCAATCTTTTTTCGTAGCAATCACAAAGAAAGTGGTAGCGAATCTCGATATGTTTTGTGCGAGAGTGATGAACTGGATTTTTAGTTATGTTGATTGCTGCCTTATTGTCTACATATAATGGAGTGTCAAGAAATTGCAATCCATAGTCTCTCATCTGTTGTTGAATCCACAATATTTGTGAACAACAACTGGAAGCCGAGATGTACTCTGCCTCACAAGTAGAGAGAGCGACCGTGGTTTGTTTCTTGCACTGCCAAGTTACTAATCGAGTTCCGAAGAACTGGTAACCAGCCGTCGTAGACTTTGAATTCAATTTTTCAACACCGAAATCAGAGTCAACATATCCCGTCAGATTGAAATTGTCATTCTTTGGATACCACAAGTCGGTGCTTGGACATCCCTTCAAGTATATGAAATTCGCTTCACGATCTGCATGTGAGATATTCTGGGACTTGACTGATGACGTGCACAAAGGCAAGTAGGATACATTATATATGGGCGACATGCTCTCAGATACATGAGTGATCCTATCATCAACATGTAAAGAGTATGATCAACTTTGGTTCAGGTTTCATCAATGCAAATTCCGTGATTGAGTGCTAGAGGAGTAGATAACGGCTTTGTGCTATCCATCTCAAACTTCTTCAAGATAACATGAACATACTTGGTTTGGTGGATAAAAATACCGTTTGGCAATTGATCAACTTGTAATCTGAGGAAGAATTTCATTTCACCCATAGAGCTCATCTAGAATTTCTTCTTCATGATTTTTTCAAACTCTTTGCAAAGATCGTCATTTGTCGAACCAAATATGATGTCATCCACATAAATTTGTACAATAATCAGATGACTTCCAACTTCTCTGGTAAATAGCGTACTATCCACTGTTCCTCTAATAATGTCGTTGCCAACAAAATGTTGAGATAACGTCTCGTACCAGGCTCTTGGGGCCTGATGCAAACCGTACGATGCTTTATCCAGAAGATAGGCTTTCTTTTTGTTCAGCGGATCGACAAAACCTGATGGTTGGTCGACGTACACTTGCTCTCGTAGCTTACCATATAGAAAAGCTGATTTCGCATCTAATTGATACACTTTAAATCCTTTTCAAGCAGCAAATGCAAGGAAAATGCACATGGACTCCAATCTTGCAACTGGTGCATATAGCTCTGTATAATCAGTTCCTTCTTGTTGATGGAATCCTTTGACTACGAGCCGAGCTTTGTTGCGCACTATAACTCCACGATCATCGCGCTTGCACTTGAAGACCCATTTAGTATCTATCGCCTTTTGATTCTCCGGAAGGTCAATAAGTTACCATACCCCAGCTTTTCGAATTGTAGTAATTCTTCTTGCATCGCAAGCACCCAATTCTCATCACCTAAAGCTTCAGAAACATTCTTCGGTTCAATCTGGGATATGAAGCATGAGTAATAGCAATACTCTTGAGTCGGAGCTACTCGAGTATAGAAACAAATCAAAGCTTTGTTGATCTGACTCATTGTTTGTACACCAACTTGCAATTCACCAATTATGGGATTTGATGGGTGGTATGAATAAGATCTTGGCATCACTTCACTTGGAACATCAACAGTGTTCTCCTGATTAGTAATATTCTGATTTACAATCGTTTCAACTTCAAGAGCACTAGAAGATGCTTCGTTTCGATTACTTGGGCTAGCAGATTGATTTAACATACTTATGATCTGCTCAGATTCTTCGTCAGAAGAAGATTCTCCATCATCATCAAACGTCGGAGCCTCATCAGAGTCGAAACTATGTGCTTGAAAATATTGGGTTTTTCTATGGCATTTATGTGACATCCCGACTTTTCAGGTATCTTAAACGCGCTACTTCACGGTTATTCATTCCTACGCTAAATTGATTCGGAGAATTTAATTACACGCTCGCAATAACTACGCTAACTTTTGAATGCATTGGGCAAATTACGTGCTATGTGTTATTAGACGTTTGTGAATTATTATATCATGTTTTGATTTCACGATAATTAGTTTAATATATATATATATATATATATATAATAAATAAATAACCGAACCGAACCACGAAACGGATCAACCTCACCTCTTTGCGGCCCAAGGAACTAGCCTAAACTTGAGGCCCAAGTTACACACCCAAACCGCCCCCCCCCCTTTGCGGTCGCAAGCCCACCCCCACCCCCTTTCTCCTTCTTTTCCTTGTTTTATATAAATAAGGGCATGCATGGGTTATATGATAAAAAAAATAAACACAAACCGTAGCCTCTAAGAAGCCGACGGCAGCCCCCCTCTCTCTCGATCGCACAAGCCTCAACCCGGATTGATTCCAATCTCGTTCCCGGTTCGCTAATCTTCATCGTATCAAGGTTAGGATTTTAATTGTTTTGCAAATCACATTAGGGTTTGTGAAATCTTGATCATGATTGTATGTATTGTTTGAATCATTGTTATGAAAAGTGTTATGATTTATGTTTAGTTTGGTTGATTGTGCGAGTTTTTGCGATTGTGATGTTTGGATGAATACAAAAATCATAGGCTGCGTTTTTGTGATAAAAATCATATCATATGATTAGGGTTTGCATGGGTATTGATGTACATGATGATATGTGACAAATAAACCTGTTCTTGATTATTGTTAATTAGAGTCTTGATCGTTTAAGCGTGTTCTATTGCGATGAAAGTTGAAAACAGGTTGCTGAATGGTATTTACAGCCAAATTCAATTGGCTGTAACCTGGTCATTATTTATCGAAAAGTGGATTTTCTGAAGCTTAAAACGTATGTTTTTGAAAAACGCTTCTAATGGCGCTGGATTCATATTTTTCTGAGGTTGTTTGCTATTTTTAAGAGGTCATTTAAGTGCAGCAGCTGAAGCTGCGTAAATTCTGAAAATTTGCTAGTTGTTTATCGAGTCGGATCTCATAATCTGTAGAGGGTTGGGTCACGAAATTTGTACAGTAACTGGAGACGAGAATTTCCGGAAAACTCCCACTGGATTTTTGTTAATTGGATGAATGATGATTTTTAAATAATTTTTCCCGTGGACTGCAGTCAGAAAGCGACGAATCTGACTGCAGCCTAGTATATAAATGTTTATAAATAATTGGTAAAGTTTTAGGACTTGAAAAGTTTACATAAAATTTTACAGTTTAGTTGACATCTCCTGTAAAGAAATTGGAATTTTTAGAACGTTGGAACTATTTAATAGAAATCCTCGAAAACAGCCTAGTTATGAGCGTACAAGCTGAAACATGATAACTTGTGTATGTGTGTACCAAAGTGTTGTATGAGTTGATTTGTGTTTATGACAAGTTGGTTTTATCACTATTTTAGTATGATGATACTTTGCATGCATGATTGTGTTTTCGAAATTGTTATTATGCGTGCCGCATTGTGTGTTGGTTATGCGTAGGGTTTGTATCAGTGTGTTCACATACTAACTTTAAATCGATTGACATGTTAGGACGCAATTAGCGGTCCCATCATTTGCTACTTCTGTGTTACACTAACCGAGCAATTAAAGGTGAATTCACGGCCCCTATTTTATCCGGTTTTATACCACAGGGGGAGAAACATGTATAAATTCTATAACTCTATCTTTTTACGCTATGCGAAATTAACGTCGTTAAACTACTCGGTAACTAAGTTAATGTTAATGTACGTTATGGTCACTAAGCAGCTATATCACGGAAGTCCTCGACAAACTCTCGGATCGTTAGTATTGGGTTAGATAGCGGGGAAATTATAAGTAGTACTACTGGGCTCGACAAGCCCTACCCTAGCTAGTCGCGCTAGCCGACCGGGTATGGTCAACGGGTGATTAATGTGGCCTAAGTTTTGCCATGGTCAGTGATAGGCCTGGCAACACGGAGGCACAACAGTCAGCTTCGATCGCGAACACTTATGTGACGTAAGTTTAGGCTCGCTACCTACATGTTAACATTGAACTTAATTACGAACCAATATCATTATTATTCCGGGTTAGGAATAATAGAACCAACATTATTATTCCGGGTTAGGAATAATGGAACCAATATTATTATTCCGGGTTAGGGATAATGGAACTATATCGTTATCCCGGGTTAGGGATAACGGGGGAAACAAACTTTTAACCGAACTTGTGAACTTATAAAAACCTGTGAACTTACTCTTCTTTAATGTTGACACTTGTTTCTTTACATGTTTCTCAGGACGCTAGGAGAGCTAGGTGCACTCACTTGCATTGACCAAGACATATTTTATCGATTCTCTTTTACGAATTTGTTTGGGATTTTTGGTTTTTGGCGTTTGTGTTGGCGCCCGTTACTTTACCTTACTCTACTTTAATGCTTCCGCACAACTTAGAAACTAATGCTTCCGCTAAACTTTGAAACCAAACTAAGACAAATTGAAAATAATTATGAATGGTAAACAAATGTTTTTGGAAAACGTTTAAATAAATCATATAGAGTCGTTCGATATTACTAGTGTCTCAGATTCTGGTTTGTTCACACGCCTCGCGGTAAAACTCCGCAAGTGGAAATTGAGGGTGTGACAGATTGGTATCAGAGCCTCTAGCTATAGAGAACCAGGTTTGCATTAAAAGTAGACCTAAACTATAGCTGATTACACGACACTAGACTTAGTTGGCACCGAACTGTGATATCTTGTTATGTGTTATGCTACAACTGTTTTATGTAAGATATAAATTTATATTGTGATGAACGCAACTCGTAACTAACTACACAACCCAACATGTAATGTCATCATCATCATCATCCGACAAACCTCTACAACCAAGGGCGCCGGGGAAGGCACCTATGGTCGAACCCTCACCACCTCATGGCGTGGAGACACGCTCAGCTGCTAGGAAAAGACTCGCTCTAGGAGAGGAGTCGTCCTCCCGTCCGACCACCGCTATGACGGTCGAACCGGTCAATTCGTTAGAGGTAGGGGACGACCTACTTAGGGATATGATAAGGAAACAACAGGAACAACTAGAGAGAATGCAGGAGACTATCGAAGCACAAGGATGAATGATACGTCAACTAACTAGTAAAACTGGAGAGCTCGAGGAAGAGCAATATGAGAATAAGAAATCTCACAACATTTTAGCTAAGGATCTTCGTGCTGAGCAGCTGAGGGCTGACTGGCTCGAAGACAGGGTTCTTGAGTCCAGTTGGAGGATTCAAGAACTGGAGCAGAATCAAGCACCTGTCCCAGTACCTGCCCCAACACCGGTCCCTCCAGCGCCAGTAGAGGAAGAAGAGGAGGACCCAGAGGAAGACCCGGAGGAGGATCCGGAGGAAGAGGAGCCGGAACAGGAACCGACGGTTGAAGCTGAAGACGCCGCCGAGGATGACGGCAACGATAGCGACTTGGGAGATGGAGACGTAGAAGACTGACTCGTCTCACCAATTCCCGCTTTGTTTTCTTTAGTTTGTTTGTTTCCATTATGTTTGAACTCGAAATTTTATAATTAAACTGAGATGTTTGGTTGGTATTTTGTGAGACATTGCAATTTATTTAATCGAATGTTCCTTTTGATTGTTTAATTTGTTGGATTGACATAACTTGTGTGATGATTGAAGTTTGGAGTATGATAACTATATTGGATCTATATACTTAGCAGTGTGTGTTTGTGTTGTCTTGCAAAGATCTGAAATGGCAACTGGACGTCGTGGAAACCTCAACATGACACCTGAAGAATTAGCCGCAATGATCCAAGAACACGTGAATGCTGCTCTGGCAAGTGTTCAAAACCCACCAGCAGGTAACCATTATTAAATTTTCATGGGAAAATCTAATAGTTGGGCTAGTAGACTTTCTCGCTAACTACCTATCCTCTGTCTTCAGGAGGGGGTCTTAACCCCTACAAGATGTTCCTCGATGCGAAACCGAGCAAATTCACGGGTGCAGAAGGACCCATAGGACTGGTCCGTTGGATTGAAAAGTCTGAATCGGTGTTCGAGATGTGCAATTGCCTTGAGGCCAATAAGGTCAAGTATGCTGCCTCAACGCTGGAAGAAGGGGTATTAACCTGGTGGAACGCACAAGTCCAAACGCGTGGACTTATTGCTGCAAACGCAATGGCCTGGGCCGAGTTTAACAATCAAAGAGGAGTACTGTCCGCGGGACAGAGTTCAACAGTTGGAGCAAGCGCTATGGAACCATAAGATGGTAGGATCTGAAATTGAAGCGTACACGGCGAAACATCATGATCTGGTGTTCCTATGTCCCGATCTGGCTAACACCGTTGAAAAACGACTTGAGTTTTATCTTGGGGGTCTGGTCCCTGAGATCCAGGGCATGGTAATGTCTAGTAACCCTACGACGGAACATCAAGCGATCAGGTTGGCGCACAAACTCACCGATAAGGCGATGGAACAAAGGAAGTTGCCATCTCGGGGTGCAACTGAAGTTGTCCCTGATAATAAAAGAAAATTTGAAGACTCGCCTGCTCGACAGTCTTCGTCAGCCCAGCCACAACAAGGAAACCAGAAACGATTCAACAATTTCAACAACAATCGGGGTCACAATAATCAGTCCGCCAACAACACCCAGAACACAAGCGGCTATGTGGGTCGAAAGCCCCAATGTAATCGTTGTAACCTCCATCATCACGGCCCTTGTGCCGGAAATCGCTGCCAACGATGTGGCAAAACGGGACATGCGGCAAAGGATTGTCGCGGGGAAATCGTGTCTCGACAAAATCAAAATCAGCACCAGATTCAACAGCAAGGTATTAACCGGGGGTGCTATCAGTGCGGTAGCACTACCCATTTCAAGCGAGACTGCTCGCAACTTCGCAACAACAACAACAATGGTGGGAACAACAACAACAACAATAACCACAATAACAACAACCACAACAACAACAACAACAATGGAAATGGTGGCACAGGAGGTGCCAAAGGTCGTGCATTCACGCTAGGCCGCAGAGAGGCCAGAAACGACTCGAACGTGGTCACCGGTAAGTTTCTCCTTAACGATCATTTTGCTACTGTACTTTTTGATACGGGTGCGGATAGGAGTTTTATATCTGAGTCTTTTAGGAAGAACCTAAATCTCACGCCTAAACCCCTAGAGACCCCTTACGTCATAGAACTAGCCGATGGTAAATCTGTAGATGTGACCCATTTAGTAACCGGCTGTCAACTTAAACTCGCGGGCCACACCTTTACCATTGATCTGATGACAACTACCCTGGGTAGTTTTGACGTAGTAGCCGGAATGGACTGGCTATCCGACGTCCTTGCTGAAGTTCTCTGTTTCGAGAAAGCTATCCGTATTCCGCTCTTTAACAACGAAGTCTTAATGGTGCAAGGCGAGAGGCAGCGCCGTCACAAACATCATCTCTTACATGCAAGCTCAGAAGTATCTTCGAAGGAAGAACTCCTTCGCTTTGCTCGCACTGGTCACCGAGCAGCCTAAGGACGAGAAGTGTATAGAAGATATCCCCGTCGTCCGTGATTTTTCCGGTGTATTTCTAGAGGAGTTACCTGGTCTTCCACCACATCGACAAGTGGAGTTTGAAATAGAATTGGCAAACCATGCAACTCCTATCGCCAAGGCCCCGTACCGCCTGGCTCCAGCAGAGCTGCAAGAGCTGTCTACCCAACTTCAGAAATTGTTAGAAAAAGGATTTATCCGACCCAGTACTTCGCCATGGGGAGTTTCGGTCCTTTTTGTCAAGAAGAAGGACAGGACCTTCCGCATGTGCATCGACTACAGGGAACTCAATAAGGTTACCGTCAAGAACCGATACCCATTACCTCGCATCGACGATCTCTTCGACCAACTTCAAGGGTCAAGCTACTACTCCAAGATTGATCTACGGTCCGGTTATCACCAGTTACGCGTCAGGGAGGAAGATATCTCTAAGACGGCATTTCTTACTCGGTATGGCCATTATGAGTTCCTGGTCATGCCCTTCGGTCTCACCAACGCACCCGCGGTGTTCATGGACCTCATGAACCGCGTGTGTAAGCTGTATCTCGACAAGTTTGTCATCGTGTTCATCGATGATATACTCATCTACTCTAAGGATGAAGAAGAACATGCTGAGCATCTACGATTATTGCTGAATTACTTCAACAGGAGAAACTATATGCCAAGCTTTCAAAGTGTGATTTCTGGATTCGGGAAGTTCAGTTCCTCGGGCATATCGTGAATGAAAGGGTATCCACGTTGATCCCGCCAAGATCGATGCTATCAAGAACTGGGAAGCACCCAGGACACCGACAGAGATCCGCCAATTTTTGGGTTTGGCTGGTTACTACAGACGTTTCATCGAGGGATTTTCAAAGATCGCGCAACCGCTTACCACTCTCACCCAGAAAGGCACTAAGTATGCTTGGGGTGACAAGCAGGAAGCAGCATTTCAATTGCTGAAGCAGAAACTTTGCAGTGCACCCATTCTGTCCTTGCTGGAAGGGACTGATGATTTTGTGGTATATTGTGACGCTTCCATTCAGGGATTGGGATGCGTACTCATGCAACGTGATAAGGTCATCGCGTATGCGTCCCGACAATTGAAGGTTCACGAGAAAAACTACACAACACATGACCTGGAATTGGGAGCAGTGGTGTTTGCGCTTATGATTTGGAGACACTACCTATATGGAACAAAGTGCACAATCTACACGGATCACAAGAGCCTCCAGCATATCTTTGACCAGAAGGAGTTGAACATGCGACAGCTTCGCTGGGTCGAACTCCTGAACGATTATGAATGTGCCATTTGGTATCACCCGAGTAAGGCTAACGTGGTAGCTGATGCCCTCAGTAGGAAGGAGCACATGAAACCTCGTCGGGTACGAGCATTACAATTCACCATTCATTCGGGGTTACCCGAACAGATACGAGATGCGCAGCTAGAAGCAGTTAAGGAAGAAAACATTAAGGCCGAATCTGTGGGAAAGATGGAACGCGATTGGGAAGTAAAACCCAGTGGTGCCCGGTATTTCATGAATCGTATATGGGTACCTCTCTACGGAGACCTCAGAAAGCTAGTTATGGACGAAGCTCACAAATCCCGATACTCTGTCCATCTCGGTTCGGACAAGATGTATCAAGACCTTAAAGCCGCGTACTGGTGGCCCAACATGAAAGCGGATATAGCCACCTACGTTAGCAAGTGTTTGACTTGTGCGAAAGTTAAGGTGGAATACCAGAAGCCATCAGGGCTACTTCAACAACCTGAGATCCCAGTGTGGAAATGGGATCAGATCTCGATGGACTTTATCATCAAACTTCCGCGAACTCCGGGTGGTTGCGATACCATCTGGGTAATCGTGGACCGTTTAACTAAGTCCGCACACTTCCTAGCGATCAAAGAAACAGATAAGATGGATAAGTTGACTCGCATCTACATTAAGGAAGTAGTTTCACGGCACGGAGTGCCAACGTCCATCATCTCAGACAGAGATGCTCGTTTCACGTCCAACTTGTAGCAGTCACTTCAGAAAGCGTTTGGTACACGCTTAGATATGAGCACAGCTTACCACCCTCAGACGGATGGTCAAAGTGAAAGGACTATTCAGACCTTGGAAGACATGCTTAGGGCATGTGTGGTAGACTTTGGGAACAGTTGGGAAATCCATCTGCCTTTAGTGGAATTCTCGTATAACAACAGTTACCATACGAGTATTCAAGCGGCACTATTTAAAGCATTATACGGTCGCAAATGTAGATCACCGATCTGTTGGGCAGAAGTCGGTGACAGTCAACTCACAGGTCCTGAGTTGATACTTGAGGCTACTGAAAAGATTGTGCAAATCAGAAACCGCATGGCAGCGGCACGAGATCGACAGAAAAGCTACGCTGATCAACGACGCAAACCGCTCAAATTTCAAGTAGGCGACCGCGTCCTACTAAAGGTGTCACCCTGGAAGGGTGTAATCCATTTTGGGAAACGAGGCAAACTAAACCCACGGTACGTAGGCCCATTTGTGATCTTGAAACGTATCAGGCCGTAGCTTATCAATTAGACCTTCCTGCCGAACTCAGTGGAGTTCACAACATTTTTCACGTGTCAAATCGGAAGAAGTGTCTATCAGATGAGACCCTAGTCATTCCATTGGATGAGATTCAAGTGGATGAACAACTGCACTTTGTGGAACAACTTATCGAGATCATGGATCGTGAGACCAAGACTCGAAGGCACAGCAAGATACCGATCGTCAAGGTTCGTTGGGATTCTAAGCGTGGACCGGAGTTCACGTGGGAAAGAGAGGACCAAATGAAAAGCAAATACCCACACCTTTTTGCAGCTGAGCAGCAATCTAACGTTACCACCAACTAAATTTTCGGGACGAAAATTCTTTCAACATGGGGATGATGGCTTGGGAATTTCTTGTACCATTGCTAACAAACTGAATCTTTGTGCGTTGCATTCTAAACCGCGCTTACTCAATTTTCGGGACGAAAATTCTTTCAACATGGGGATAATGTGACATCCCGGCTTTTCAGGTATCTTAAACGCGCTACTTCACGGTTATTCATTTCTACGCTAAATTTATTCGGAGAATTTAATTACACGCTCGCAATAACTACGCTAACTTTTGAATACATTGGGCAAATTACGTGCTATGTGTTATTAGACATTTGTGAATTTTGTGAATTATTATATCACGTTTTGATTTCGCGATAATTAGTTTAAAAAAAAATATATATAATAAATAAATAACCGAACCGAACCGAACCACGAAACGGATCAACCTCACCTCCTTGCGGCCCAAGGAACTAGCCTAAACTTGAGGCCCACCCAAACTGCCCCCCCCTTTGCGGTCGCAAGCCCACCCCCACCCCCTTTCTCCTTCTTTTCCTTGTTTTATATAAATAAGGGCATGCATGGGTTATATGATAAAAAAAAACAAACACAAACCGTAGCCTCTAAGAAGCCGACGGCAGCACCCCCCCCTCTCTCGATCGCACAAGCCTTCAACCCGGATTGATTCCAATCTCGTTCCCGGTTCGCTAATCTTCATCGTATCAAGGTTAGGATTTTAATTGTTTTGCAAATCACATTAGGGTTTGTGAAATCTTGATCATGATTGTATGTATTGTTTGAATCATTTTTATGAAAAGTGTTATGATTTATGTTTAGTTCGGTTGATTGTGCGAGTTTTTGCGATTGTGATGTTTGGATGAATACAAAAATCATAGGCTGCGTTTTTGTGATAAAAATCATATCATATGATTAGGGTTTGCATGGGTATTGATGTACATGATGATATGTGACAAATAAACCTGTTCTTGATCATTGTTAATTAGAGTCTTGATCGTTTGAGCGTGTTCTCTTGCGATGAAAGTCGAAAACAGGTTGCTGAATGGTATTTACAGCCAACTTCAATTGGCTGTAACCTGGTCATTATTTATCGAAAAGTGGATTTTCTGAAGCCTAAAACGTATATTTTTGAAAAACGCTTCTAATGGCACTGGATTCATATTTTTCTGAGGTCGTTTGCTATTTTTTATTGGTCATTTAAGTGCAGCAGCTGAAGCTGCATAAATTCTGAAAATTTGCTAGTTGTTTATCGAGTCGGATCTCATAATCTGTAGAGGGTTGGGTCACGAAATTTGTACAGTAACTGGAGAGGGGAACTTCCGGAAAACTCCCACTGGAATTTTGTTAATTGAAAGAACGATGATTTTTAAATAATTTTTCCCTTGGACTGCAGTCAGAAAGCGACGAATCTGGCTGCAGCCTAGTATATAAATGTTTATAAATAATTGGTAAAGTTTTAGGACTTGAAAAGTTTACATAAATTTTTTGCAGTTTAGTTGACATCTCCTGTAAAGAAATTGGAATTTTTAGAACGTTGGAACTATTTAATAGAAATCCTCGAAAACAGCCTAGTTATGAGCGTACAAGCTGAAACATGATAACTTGCGTATGTGTGTACCAAAGTGTTGTATGAGTTGATTTGTGTTTATGACAAGTTGGTTTGATCACTATTTTAGTATAATGATACTTTGCATGCATGATTGTGTTTTCAAAATTGTTATTATGCGTGCCGCATTGTGTATTAGTTATGCGTAGGGTTTGTATCAGTGTGTTCACACACTAACTTTAAATCGATTGATATGTTAGGACGCAATTAGCGGTCCCATCATTTGCTACTTCTGTGTTACACTAACCGAGCAATTAAAGGTGAGTTCACGGCCCCTATTTTATCCGGTTTTATACAACAGGGGGAGAAACATGTATACATTCTATAACTCTATCTTTTTACGCTATGCGAAATTAACGTTGTTAAACTACTCGGTAACTAAGTTAATGTTAATGTACGTTATGGTCACTAAGCAGCTGTATCACGGAAGTCCTCGACAAACTCTCGGATCGTTAGTATTGGGTTAGATAGCGGGAAAATTATGAGTAGTACTACTGGGCTCGACAAGCCCTACCCGAGCTAGTCGCGCTAGCCGACCGGGTATGGTCAACGGTTGATTAATTTGGCCTAACTTTCGCCATGGTCAGTGATAGGCCTGGCAACACGGAGGCACAACAGTCAGCTTCGATCGCGAACACTTATGTGACGTAACTTTAGGCTCGCTACCTACATGTTAACATTGAACTTAATTACGAACCAATATCATTATTTTCTGGGTTACGAATAATAGAACCAACATTATTATTCCGGGTTAGGAATAATGGAACCAATATTATTATTCCGGGTTAGGGATAATGGAACTATATCGTTATCCCGGGTTAGGGATAACGGGAGAAACAAACTTTTAACCGAACTTGTGAACTTATAAAAACCTGTGAACTCACTCTTCTTTAATGTTGACACTTGTTTCTTTACATGTTTCTTAGGACGCTAGGAAAGCTAGGTGCACTCACTTGCATTGACCAAGACATATTTTTATCGAGTCTCATTTACGAATATTGTTTGGGATTTTTGGTTTTTGGCGTTTGTGTTGGCGCCCGTTACTTTACCTTACTCTACTTTAATGCTTCCGCACAACTTAGAAACTAATGCTTCCGCTAAACTTTGAAACCAAACTAAGACAAATTGAAAATAATTATGAATGGGTAAACAAATGTTTTTGGAAAACGTTTAAATAAATCATATAGAGTCGTTCGATATTACTAGTGTCTCAGATTCTGGTTTGTTCACACGCCTCGCGGTAAAACTCCGCAAGTGGATATTGAGGGTGTGACAATTTACTGGTTCTGTAGCCGGTGTCACTTGTTCTACATGAGTTTCTTGAACACCGCTAGTAGTTGGACTTGCACCAGAAGAAGATGATCCAACAGTTAGTTGATTAACCACTATTGGTCTGATAATCTGCTCTTGATTAGCCAACTGATGTTTATAATATAAAACTGCAATGTCTTCTTCAGAAGGCTCTTCTGGCAAGTCAAATGATTTCCACAATTCACTATAATTGAACAACCAAACATCGCTTGCTCTTTGAATTGGAGTTGTATATAAAAAACAGTCGACGTTCTGTGCTTCTACCACTCTTCTCAAACTTGGAAGATATACACTCTTGAGTGGACTTGCGTAGCCAACAAAGAAACCATCTATCGATTTGGCACCAAACTTTCCGTCTGAATCAAGAACTGTACAAGGTGCGCCAAACGGTTCTAAGTACTTCAGATTGGGTTTCCTTCGGTTTAGCAATTCAAAGCAAGTCTTCTTGGTAGGTTTGACCGTCAAGACCCTGTTCAAAGTATAGCATGCTGCTGCTACTGCTTCACTCCAGAAACTGACAGGAAGCTTTGAATCAGCAAGCATAGTTCTTGCTGTTTCAATCAACGTTCGCTTCTTCCTCTCAGCCACTCCATTTTGTTTTGGAGTGTATGAAGCACTGATGTTACACCCTCAATTTCCACTTGCGGAGTATTACTGCGAGGCGTGTGATCAAACCAGAATCTCAGACACTAGCAGTGTTGAACGACTCTATATGATTTATTTAGACGTTCTCCAAAAACATTTATTGTAAACACGCATAGTCATTTTCAAAGTTCCAAGGTTTCAAAATTTAGCAGAAGCATTAGAATAAAGTAACGGGCGCCAACATAAACGCCAAAACCGAAATTCCAAAAATAATCGTTAATAAAGACTCGATAAAAATGCCTTGATCAAATGCAAAGTGAGCGCACCTAGCGCTCCTAGCGTCCGGAGAAACATGTAAAGAAACAAGTGTCAACATTAAAGAAGAGTGAGTTCACAGGTTTTTATAAGTTCACAAGTTCGGTTTAAAAGATTGTTTTCCCCCTGTTATCCCTAACCCGGGATAACGACATAGTTCCATTATTCCTAACCTGGAATAATAATGTTGGTCCGTAAATAAGTTCAATGTTAACATGTAGGTAGTGAGCCTAAAGTTCCGTCGCGTAAGAGTTCACGATCGAAGCTGACTGTTGTTGCCTCTGTGTTGCCAGGTCTATCACTGACCATGGCGAAAGTTGCCAAATTAATCACCCGTTGACCATTCCCGGTCGGCTAGCGCGACTAGCTCGGGTGGGGCTTGTCGGGCCCAGTAGTACTACTATAATTTCCCCGCTATCTAACCCAATACTAACGATTCGAGAGTTGGTTGAGGACTTATGGGATAAAGCTACTTAGTGACCATAACATACATTAACATTAACTTAGTTACCGAATAGTTAACGTTGTTAATTTCGCATAACATAAAAGATAGAGTTGTAGAGCGTATACATGTTCTCCCCCTGTTGTTCAAAACCGGATAAAATAGGGGCTGTGAACTCACCTTAAATTGCTCGGTTAGATAAACGCAAAAGAAGCAAATGATGGAACCGCTAATCGCGTCCTAACATGTCAACCGATTCAAAGTTAGTGTGTGAACACACTGACACAAAACCCTACGCATAACTAACACACAGTACGGCACATGTAATAACCAATTCGAAACCATAATCATGCATGCAAAGTATCACCATACAAAATAACGACCAAATCAACTTGTCATAAACACAGGATAACTCATACAACACTTAGATACACACAAACGCAAGTTATCATGTTTCAGCTTGTACACTCATAACTGGGCTGTTTTCGGAATTTTTATAAAATAGTTCCAACGTTCCAAAACTTACAATTTTTTTATAGAAGGTGTCAATTAGACTGTAGAATTTTATGTAAAATTTTCAAATCCTAAATGTTTACCAATTATTTATAAACATATATATACTAGGCTGCAGTCAGATTCATCGCTTTTGGACTGCAGTCCACGAGAAAAATCATTTAAAAATCATCGTTCATCCGATTAATGAAATTAGAGTGGGAGATTTTCGGAAATTTCCGTCTCCAGTTTTTGTACAGATTTCGTGAACTAACCCCATACAGACTATGCGATCCGACTCGATAAACAACCTGCAAATTCTGCAGAATTTACGCAGCTTCAGCTGCTGCACTAAATGACCATTTAAAAATAGCAAACGACCTCAGAAAAATATGAATCTGGCGCCATTTGAAGCGTTTTTCAAAAATACACGTTTTAGGCTTCAGAAAATCCACTTTTGGATAAATAATGATCAGGTTACAGCCAACTGAAGTTGGCTGTAAATGTCAATCAGCTTACTGTTTTCGACTTTATCGCATTAGAACATGTGTAAACGGCCATGACGCTTAGTTGTATCGATTAACAGCAGGTTAACTTGTCAAATATCATCTAATATATCAGTATTCATGCAAACCCTAAGCATATATCATGATCTTTATAGATAAAACGCAGCCTACGATTTTAATACTCAAACATATCATCACAACCGCAAGGATTCGCATATTCATCCGAACTAATCATACACCACAACACTTTTTCATAATAATATCATACAAGCACATAATCATGATCAAGACTACACAAAACCTAGTGTGAATCGTAATACAATTAAACCCTAACCTTGAAACGATGACAATTAGCGAACCGGGACAAACTTGGAATCGATCCGAGGAATGTGGGTTGCTTGCGCGACCGAGAGAGAGGGGGGGGGGGGCTGCTTGCCGTCGTAAACCACAAGGTGGTAGGGTTTAGGGTTTGTTATTTTTTTGGAACACCCCATGCATACATACGTATACATAAGGGGCCAATGGGGGCGGTTTGGGCCATCCTTGGGCCGCAAGGGAGGGGTGGCGGGTTGGGTTGGGTTCGCAAGGGGGTGTGGGTGGCGGGTTGGGTTGGGTTCGCAAGGGGGTGTGGGTGGCGGGTTGGGTTTGCTTGGTCGCGAAATCGAAATGTTTCACAGGCTTGGTTCGGTTCGGCTTATAAATAAAATTTACTAACCGATCATTATAATCTGATAAATAACTACGCATAATACGACTCGACAATTATTCACAAACGTCTAATAACACGTAGCGAGTATTTCAGATACAACCCGTTAAAACTCCCAAACATCGTGTATTCCCTAAATACAAAGGTTAGCGTAGTTATTGCGAGCGCGTAATTTAATTCTCCGAATTAAATTAGCGTAGGGATGAATAACAATAAAGTAGCGCGTTTAAAGTACCTGAAAGACCGGGATGTCACATTATCCCCATGTTGAAAGAATTTTCGTCCCGAAAATTGAGTAAACGCGGTTTAGAATGCAATGCACAAAACTTCAGTTTGTTAGAATGGTACAAGGAAATCCCAGGCTATCATATCATCCCCATGTTGAAAGAATTTCGTCTCGAAATTCAGTTGTCGGTAATATCAGATTGCTGCTCAGCTGCAAAAAGGTGTGGATATTTGCTTTTCATTTGGTCCTCTCTTTCCCACGTGAACTCCGGTCCACGCTTAGAGTTCCAACGAACCTTGACGATCGGTATCTTGTTGTGCCTTTGAGTCTTGGTCTCACGGTCCATGATCTCGATTGGTTGTTCCACAAAATGCAGTTGCTCATCCACTGGAATCTCATCCAATGGAATGACTAGGGTCTCATCTGATAGACACTTCTTCAGATTGGACACGTGAAAAACGTTGTAAACTCCACTGAGTTCGGCAGGAAGGTCTAACTGATAAGCTACGGGCCCGATACGTTTTGAAATCACAAATGGGCCTACGTACCGTGGATTTAGTTTGCCTCGTTTTCCAAAACGAATTACACCCTTCCAAGGTGACACTTTCAGTAGGACACGGTCACCTACTTGAAATTCGAGCGGTTTGCATCGTTGATCAGCATAACTTTTCTGTCGATCCCGTGCCGCTGCCATGCGGTTTCTGATTTTCACAATCTTTTCAGTAGCCTCAAGTATCAACTCAGGACCTGTGAGTTGACTGTCACCGACTTCTGCCCAACAGACCGGTGATCTACATTTGTGACCATACAATGCTTCAAACGGTGCTGCCTGAATACTCGTATGATAACTGTTGTTATACAAGAATTCCACCAAAGGCAGATGGATTTCCCAACTGTTCCCGAAGTCTACCACGCATGCCCTAAGCATGTCCTCCAAGGTCTGAATGGTCCTTTCACTTTGACCATCCGTCTGAGGGTGGTAAGTTGTGCTCATATCTAAGCATGTACCCAACGCTTTCTGAAGTGACCGCCAAAAGTTGGATGTGAAACGAGCATCTCTGTCTGAAATGATGGACGTTGGCATCCCGTGCTGAGAAACTACTTCCTTAATGTAGATGCGAGTCAACTTATCCATCTTATCTGTTTCTTTGGTCGCTAGGAAGTGTGCAGACTTTGTTAGACGATCCACGATCACCCAGATGGTATCGCAACCACCAGGAGTCCGCGGGTGTTTAGTGATAAAGGCCATCAAGATCTGATCCCATTTCCACACTGGGATCTCAGGTTGTTGAAGTAGCCCTGATGGCTTCTAGTATTCAACCTTGACTTTCGCACAAGTCAAACACTTGCTCACGTAGGTGGCTATATCTGCTTTCATGTTGGGCCACCAGTACGCGGCTTTATGGTCGTGATACATCTTATCCGAACCAGGATGGACAGAGTATCGGGATTTGTGAGCGTCGTCCATAACTAGCTTTCTGAGATTTCCATAGAGAGGTACCCATATACGATTCATGAAATACCGGGTACCATTGAGTTTCACTTCCCAATCGCGTTCCATCTTTCCCACAGATTCGGCCTTGATGTTCTCTTCCTTACTGCTTCTAGCTGCCGGTCGCGTATCTGTTCGGGTAACCCAGAATGAATTGTGAACTGTAGTGCTCGTACCCGACGAGGTTTCAAGTGCTCCTTCCAATTGAGGGCATCAGCTACCACGTTAGCTTTACCGGGTGATATTGAATGGCACATTCATAATCGTTCAGGAGTTCGACCCAGCGACGCTGTCGCATGTTCAACTCCTTCTGGTATAAAATATGCTGGAGGCTCTTGTGATCCGTGTAGATTGTGCACTTTGTTCCATATAGGTAGTGTCTCCAAATCTTAAGTGCAAACACAACTGCTCCCAATTCCAAGTCATGTGTCGTGTAGTTCTTCTCGTGGACCTTCAACTATCGGGATGCATACGCGATCACCTTATCACGTTGCATGAGCACACATCCCAATCCCTTAATGGAAGCGTCACAATTACACCAAAAGATCATCCGTCCCCTCTGGCAAGGACAAAATGGGCGCACTGCAAAGCTTCTACTTTAGTAATTGAAATGCTGTTTCCTGTTCGTCACCCCAAGCATACTTGGTGCCTTTCTGAGTGAGAGTTGTAAGCGTTTGTGCGATCTTGGAAAATCCCTCGATGAAACGTTTGTAGTAACCAGCCAAACCCAAAAATTGGCGGATCTCTGTCGGTGTCCTGGGTGCTTCCCAGTTCTTGATAGCGTCGATCTTGGCTGGATCAACGTGTATACTTTTTTCATTCACGATATGCCCGAGGAACTGAACTTCCCGAATCCAGAAATCACACTTCGAAAACCTGGCATATAGTTTCTCCTATTGAAGTAGTTCTAGCAATAACTGTAGATGCTCAGCATGTTCTTCTTCACCCTTAGAGTAGATGAGTATATCATCGATAAACACGATGACAAACTTGTCGAGATACGACTTACACACGCGGTTCATGAGGTCCATGAACACCGCGGGTGCATTGGTGAGACCGAAGGGCATGACTAAGAACTAGTAATGGCTATACCGAGTGCGAAATGCCGTCTTGGAGATATCCTCCTCCCTGACGCGTAGCTGGTGGTAACCGGATCGTTGATCAATCTTGGAGTAGTAGCTTGACCCCTGGAGTTGGTCGAAAAGATTGTCGATGCGAGGTAATGGGTACCGGTTCTTGACAGTAACCTTATTGAGTTCCCTGTAGTCGATGCACATGCGGAAGGTCCCGTCCTTCTTCTTGACAAAAAGGACCGGAGCTCCCCATGGCGAAGTACTAGGTCGGATAAATCCTTTTTCCAACAATTCCTGAAGTTGGGTAGACAGCTCTTGCAGCTCTGCTGGAGTTAAGCGGTACGGGGCCTTGGCGATAGGAGTCGCATGGCTCGCCAATTCGATTTCAAACTCTACTTGTCGATGTGGTGGAAGACCGGGTAACTCCTCTGGAAACACATCGGGAAAGTCATGGATGATGGGGATATCTTCAATCGCTTCTCGTCCTTAGACTGCTCGGTGACCAGTGCGAGCAAAGTAAAAGAGTTCTTCTTCCGAAGATACTTCTTGGCTTGCATGTAAGAGATGATGTTCGTGACGACGCCTGCCTTCTCGCCTTGCACCCTCAAGACTTCGTCGTTAGAGAGCGGAATACGGATAGCTTTCTCAAAACAGAGAACTTCAGCTCGGGCGTTGGATAGCCAGTCCATTCCGACTACCACGTCAAAACTACCCAGAGTAGTTATCATCAGATTAATGGTAAAGGTGTGACCCGCGAGTTTAAGTTGACAGCCGGTCACTAGATGAGTCACATCTACAGATTTACAATCGGCTAGTTCTATGACGTAAGGGGTCTTTAGGGGTTTAGGTGTGAGATTTAGGTTCTTCCTAAAAGACTCAGATATAAAACTCTTATCCACACCCGTATCAAAAAGTACAGTAGCAAAATGATCGTTAAGTGGAAACTTATCGGTGACCACATTCGAGTCGTTTCTGGCCAACCCACGGCCTAGCGTCAATGCACGTCCTTTGGCACCTCCTGTGCCACCATTTCCATTGTTGCCATTGTTGTTGATATTCCCACCATTGTTGTTGTTGCAAAGTTGCGGGTAGTCTCGCTTGAAATGGGCAGTGCTACCACACTGATAGCATCCCCGGTTATTACCCTGGTGCTGACCCTGGTGCTGGTTCTGATTCTGTCGTGACATAATCTCCCCGCGACAATCCTTTGCCGCGTGTCCTGCTTTGCCACATCGTTGGCAGCGATTTCCGGCGCAAGGGCCGTGATGATGGAGGTTACAACGATTACATTGCGGCGTTCGACCCGCATAGCCGCTCGAGTTCTGGGTGTTGTTGGCAGACTGATTGTTGTGACCCCGATTGTTGTTGAAGTTGTTGGACCGCTTCTGGTTTCCTTGTTTTGGCTGGGCTGATGAAGACTGCCCAGCAGGTGAGTCTTCAAATTTCCTTTTGTTGTCAGGCAGAATTTCAGTTGCAACCCTAGGTGGCAACTTCCTTTGCTCCACCACCTTATCGGTGAGTTTATGCGCCAGCCTAATCGCTTGTTGCTCCGTCGTAGGGTTGCTAGACATTACCATGCCCTGGATCTCAGGGACCAAACCCCCAAGATAAAACTCAAGTCGTTTAACGACGGTGTTAGCCAAATCGGGACAAAGGAACACCAGATCATGATGTCTTGTCGTGTACGCTTCAATTTTTGACCCGACCATCTTGTGGTTCAATAACGCTTGTTCCAATTGCTGAACTCTGTCCCGTGGACAGTATTCCTCCTTGATTAGAGCTTTGAACTCGGTCCAGGTCATTGCGTTCGCCGCAACAAGTCCACGCGTTTGGACTTGTGCGTTCCACCAGGTTAATGCCCCATCTTCCAACGTCGAGGCAGGATACTTGACCTTATTAGCTTCGAGTCAATTGCACATTTCGAAAACCGATTCTGACTTTTCGACCCAACGGACCAGTCCTATGGGTCCTTCAACTCCCGTGAACTTGCTTGGTTTCGCATCCAGGAACATCTTGTAGGGGTTAAGACCCCCTCCTGAGGATAGAGGATAGGTAGTCAGCGCGAAAGTCTACTAGCCAAACTATTAGATTTTCCCATGAAAATTTAATAACGGTTACCTGCTGGTGGGTTGGGAACACCTGCCAGAGCAGCATTCACGTGTTGTTGGATTAAAGCGGCCAATTCTTCAGCTAACATGTTGAGATTTCCGCGACGACCAGTTGCCATTTCAGATCATCGCAAGACAACACAAACACACACCGATAAGTATATACCCAATATAGTTATCATATTCCACACTTCAATGATCACACAATTTATGTCAACCCAACAAATTAAACAATCAAAAAGAACATTCGATTAAATAAATTGTAATGTCTCATAAAATACCAACCAAACATATCAGTTCAAGTATAAAATTTCCAAGTTCAAACATAAGTGGAAACAAACAAACTAAAGGAAACAAAACGGAGATTGGCGAGACGAGTTAGTCATCTATGTCTCCATCCCCCAAGTCGCTATCACTGCCGTCTTCCTCTTCAGCGTTTTCAGCTTCAACAGCCGGGTCCTGTTCCGGCTCTTCTTCCTCCAGATCCTCCTCCGGGTCTTCCACTGGATCCTCCTCTTCGTCTTCTACCGGCGCTGGAGGGGCCGGTGCTGGTGCGGGTACTGGGATAGGTGGTGCTTGGTTCTGCTCCAGTTCGTGAATCCTCCAATTAGACTCAAGAACTATGTCTTCGAGCCAGTCAGCCCTCAGTTGCTCAGCACGAAGGTCCTTAGCTAAAATGCTTCAAACTCTCTTATTCTCATCTTGCTCTTCCTCGAGCTCTTCAGTATTACAAGTAAGCTGACGTATCAGCCATCCCTGTGCTTCGACAGTCTCTTGCATTCTCTCCAACTGTTCCTGTTGTTTCCTTAGCACAGCTCTAAGTAGATCGTCCCCCACTCCTGAAGAGTTGACCGATTTGACCGGTACAGCGGTGGTTGGACGGGAGGACGACTCCCCTCCTAGAGCGAGTCTTTTCCTGGCAGCTGAGCGTGTCTCCACGCCACGAGGTGGTGAGGGTTCGACCATGGGTGCCTTCCCCGGCACCCTTGATTGTCGAGATCTGTCGGATGATGATGATGACATAGCCTGCTGGGTTGGTGTAGTTAGTTACAAGCTGCGTATATCACAATATATATATATATCACATAGAACAATTTTAGTATAACACATAACAAGATATCACAGTTCGGTGCCAACTAAGTCTAGTGTCGTGTAACATCTATAGTTTAGGTCTACTTTAAATGCAAACCTGGTTCTCTATAGCTAGAGGCTCTGATACCAATCTATCATACCCTCAATTTCCACTTGCGGAGTATTACCGCGAGGCGTGTGATCAAACCAGAATTTCAGACACTAGCAATGTCGAACGACTCTATATGATTTATTTAAACGTTTTCCAAAAACATTTATTGTAAACATGCATAGTCATTTTCAAAGTTCCAAGGTTTCAAAATTTAGCGGAAGCATTAGAATAAAGTAACGGGCGCCAACATGAACGCCAAAACCAAAATTCCAAAAATAATCGTTAATAAAGACTCGATAAAAATGCCTTAATCAAATGCAAAGTGAGTGCACCTATCGCTCCTAGCGTCCTGAGAAACATGCAAAGAAACAAGTGTCAACATTAAAGAAGAGTGAGTTCATAGGTTTTTATAAGTTCACAAGTTTGGTTTAAAAGATTGTTTTTCCCCCCGTTATCCCTAACCTGGGATAACGACATAGTTCCATTATTCCTAACCTGGAATAATAATGTTGGTTCGTAAATAAGTCCAATGTTAACATGTAGGTAGCGAGCCTAAAGTTACATCACGTAAGAGTTCGCGATCGAAGCTGACTGTTGTTGCCTCTGTGTTGCCAGATCTATCACTGACCATGGCGAAAGTTTGGCCAAATTAATCACCCGTTGACCATTCCCGGTCGGCTAGCGCGACTAGCTCGGGTGGGGCTTGTCGGGCCCAGTAGTACTCCTATAATTTCCCTGATATTTAACCAATACTAACGATCCGAGAGTTGGTTGAGGACTTCCATGATAAAGCTACTTAGTGACCATAACATACATTAACATTAACTTAGTTACCGAATTGTTAACGCTGTTAATTTCGCATAACATAAAAGATAGAGTTGTAGAGCGTATACATGTTTCTCCCCCTGTTGTTCAAAACCGCAAAAGAAGCAAATGATGGAACCGCTATTCGCGTCCTAACATGTCAACCGATTCAAAGGTAGTGTGTGAACACACTGACACAAAACCTTACACATAACTACCACACAGTAGGGCACACGTAATAACCAATTCGAAACCATAATCATGCATGCAAAGTATCACCATACAAAATAACGAGTAAATCAACTTGTCATAAACACAGGATAACTCATACAACACTTAGATACACACAAACGCAAGTTATCATGTTTCAGCTTGTACACTCATAACTGGGCTGTTTTCGAGAATTTTTATAAAATAGTTTCAACGTCCCAAATATTCCTTTTTTTTACAGGAAGTGTCAATTAGACTGTAGAATTTTGTGTAAAATTTTTAAATCCTATATCTTTACCAATTATTTATAAACATTTATATACTAGGCTGCAGTCAGATTCGTCGCTTTCTGACTGCAGTCCACGGGAAAAATTATTTAAAAATCATCATTCATCCGATTAACAAAATTCAAGTGGGAGATTTTCGGAAACTCCTGTCTCTAGTTACTGTACAGATTTCATGACCTAACATCATACAGACAATGAGACCCGACTCGATAAACATCCTACAAATGCTGCAGAATTTATGCAGCTCAGCTGCTGCACTAAATGACCATTTAAAAATAGCAGACAACCTCATAAAAATATGAATCCAG
This sequence comes from Scalesia atractyloides, assembly GCA_947069175.1. Classification (NCBI taxonomy): domain Eukaryota; kingdom Viridiplantae; phylum Streptophyta; class Magnoliopsida; order Asterales; family Asteraceae; genus Scalesia; species Scalesia atractyloides. The sequence continues at coordinate 64,557,155 of CAMTDV010000014.1, forward strand.
TGCCATTTGAAGCCTTTTTCAAAAATACACGTTTTAGGCTTCAGAAAGTCCACTTTTCGATAAATAATGATCAGGTTACAGCAAACTGAGTTGGCTATAAATGTCAATCAGCTTACTGTTTTCGACTTTATCGCATTAGAACATGTGTAAACAGCCATGATGCTTAGTTGTATCGATTAACAGCAGGTTAACTTGTCAAATATCATCTAATATATCAGTATTCATGCAAACCCTAAGCATATATCATGATCTTTATAGGTAAAACGCCGCCTACGATTTTAATACTCAAACATATCATCACAACCGCAAGGATTCGCATATTCATCCGAACTAATCATACACCACAACACTTTTTCATAATAATATCATACAAGCACATAATCATGATCAAGACTACACAAAACCTAGTGTGAATCGTAATACAATTAAATCCTAACCTTGAAGCGACGACAATTAGCAAGCGAGGACAAACTTGGAATCGATCCGAGGGATGTGGACTGCTTGCGCGACCGAGAGGGGGGGGGCTGCTTGCCGTCGCACACCACAAGGGGGTAGGGTTTAGGGTTTGTTATTTTTTTTGAACACCCCATGCATACATACGTATACATAAGGGCCAATGGGGGCGATTTGGGCCATCCTTGGGCCGCAAGGGAGGGGTGGCAGGTTGGGTTGGGTTCGCAAGGGGGTGTGGGTGGCGGGTTGGGTTTGCTTGGTCGCGAAGTCGAAACATTTCACAGGCTTGGTTCGGTTCATCTTATAAATAAAATTTACTAACCTATCATTATAATCTGATAAATAACTACACATAATACGACTCGACAATTATTGACAAACGTCTAATAACACGTAGCACGTTAATTCAGATACAACCCGTTAAAACTCCCAAACATCGTGTATTCCCTAAATACTAAGGTTAGCATAGTTATTGCGAGCGCGTAATTTAATTCTTCGAATTAAATTAGCGTAGGGATGAATAACAATAAAGTAGCGCGTTTAAAGTACCTGAAAAACCGGGATGTCACAACTGAATTCGTGTAAGATGCTTTTGTCGTTGCAAAATTCTTTCATTCGAGCGTTCTTGAATTCTGTACCGTTATCGATTCGGATTCTTCTAATAGGGAGATGGTACAGATTTTCAATATTCCTGAAGAGAATCATGAGATTATCAAACGTTTCGTCTTTGCTCTCTTGGAAGAAGACCCATGAAAATCTTGAATAATCATCTGTGATGAAAAGACAATAAAGATCTCCAGATATACTCTTCACATTCACTGGACCGAAGAGATCCATATGCAGTCTTTCGAGCGGCAGCTTGATGGAGTTAAGAATATTTCTTGGATGAGATTTCTTAATTTGCTTTTCTTGCATTCCATACAATTTCCAGTCATGTGAAAGCTTCTAAGATTCACTCCTTCAACTAAATCATTGTGAACCAGGTGATTCATCTTTCTGAGGTGTATCTAACCCATCTTTCTGTGCCAAAGAATTGACTCCTCTGTGGCCTTCGTTATGAAACATTGAGCCGACTTCGAAGTAGTAGTAGCAACGCTCATATCTAGCACATAAAGATCATTCTCGCGAGGAGCATGCATGAGAATCCATTCTTTTGGAATCTTAAAGCCTGGTTTAATAATCATGCACTCCTTGTCGTTGAAATGGGTAGTAAACTGCTTATCACAGATCTGAGAAATACTGAGAAGATTGTTCTCCAGCTCAGTGATATATTTGACCTTATCTAATGACACCACACCATTTGATAGCTTTCCTTCTGCAACGATTCTACCTCCTTGATTACCCGCGAATCCCACGTACCCTCCATTGATTGCTTTAATATCGAAGAGCAAGGCACGCATCCTAATCATGTGACATGAAGCTCCGCTATCCATAATCCACTTTCACAAGATGGATCTCTAGAGCCCCTACACATGCAAAAGAAAATATTTAAAGAGCGAAACCCAAGCCTTTCCGGTCTTGGGTGGAATCAGGATGTCATAAGTAGGAACTTGCAAATCAACATTCGGTAACTTCTGATCAGTCTTAGTGTTATTGAAATTTTCATTCTTAACCGATGTAGTAGTTATCTTTGTACCTTCAGATGATGATGATGTTTTCTTTGCAACACATGATTGAGATTTCATTCGAGCTTTCTTGATGTAAAACTTTGAATCTTTGTTCTCATTTGATTTAGAAGTTTTACCTTTTTCAAAAGTTGATTTCTCACTTTTAGATTCACTTTTAGGTTTCACTTTGATGTTAGATTCATTATTTCGTTTTAAGATCGTGATTGGCTTTACGATCTCTGGTTGCTTAAGTTTCTCATCATCTAAGTTGTCTTTCTTCGGTGATACATAGGCTTTGATTTTGGACACTTGCGAGCAATGTGACCAACTTCATTGCATTTGAAGCAAGTCCGAGTATTCGCAGAATGTCCACTCATGGGTTTTACTCCACTTGTGGGTTTAGCCTTATCACGAAGTTCTTTTTCCTTCTTAAACCCATCGTTCGATTGCTTTCCAATCGAAACCTCTTCCTGAACCGTGTTTGTGCCAAACACGATTTCATGTTTTTATACTTATATTCATGAAATAGTGACTTTTGTTTCTTTTTCGGTTCATCTTCTACCACTAAACCCAAACCCGCTCTCCTATTCTCAGGAAAGTCACCACCATTCCTTCGGTAGTTGTTATAATTTTTCTTAGGTTTTGAGTAAAACTTCTTTTCATTCTTATCTACATCATCTGATGACACTTCAATAAGTTTGAATAGCTTATCAATCTGATCTTCTTTCACATTCCGAATCGGAAAACTATCGTCAAAATATAGTCTATCAAGTCCTTAACTTTGTACATCACAACGTTAGGATCATCACTTACGATATTTTCCGATGAAGTATCTTCATTTTCAGATTGTGTTTCAGAACTATTTAAACTCGAATCGGCGCTTTCAAAGTTGCAATCATCAGAATCATTTCCAAAAACATTTTCAACCACATTTTTCACAACTGATTCACTGTCATCATTAGATGTCATGTAGACTACATCAATGTTCTCAAGCAACTTATCATTTGTTTCTGATAAAAGTGTTACATTAAGTGCTTTTTTAATCCCATCCACTTTCTTGCGGCAATAACTTGCGCACAATGGAGGTGGAACATTGCTATACTCTCCAAGCTTCTTACCTTTCGGTTTCACATCATTTTCCTACGACGGAATTGTTGGAAGAATATGACCGATGACATAAGCGTTTGTTGTGTAACTGAGCAACAACTGTCTTACTCATTCTGTTTCAATTTTCATATCTTTAAAGTTCTTGTTTTGTTTCAGCAATGGTATTAATGTACATATTAATTGCTTCTTCCTTTTCAATTAATGTTACTTTTAACATTCTTATTCTGGCACCTTGTTCTAAGTTAGCTTTTTCAAGATTGCAATAAGTGCCTTTCATCTTATCATAAGCTTCCTTCATTGTGCGAGAATCGTATCTAAAATTTTCATTATGCACAACCAATCCGCTTATGATTAGTGATTTCTCAGTGACGGGTGGACCGTAGGACAACCCTTAAGTGGCATAATATCTATTATAACTATATATTATAGTGGGTTATTGTCTCAATTAGATAACTACGGTTTACATGTCATTTCAGGTACACAAGGCTTAATAGGAAGCGAAAAGGAAGTGTTCGGAGAAGCATGGAAGGAATACGGAGAATAACTTAAAAAACAACTTACTGGAATTGAAGATTTAAGACGATAACATCATAGAGGACGAAATTACGAGAATGTGTGCACAAACGGCGAAAAAAACAGAATAGAAACAAGAAAGTTATGAAGAAAACAAAATTGCATAGCTGCAGGCCACCGTAGCTTACGGTGCCACCGTAGGCTACGGTGGAGCCTGACAAAAAATGTGTCGTAAGAAAGTTTTTAACCACCGTAGACCACTTTTGAGCCACCGTAAGCTACGGTGGCACCGTAGCTTACGATGGTGCCCAACGTGAAATGTGTAACTGCCCCATAAAATTCCGTTTTCAAGTGTCTTTTCACATCCAATCATTGTGGGACGTTGCAGAACAGTTCAGGAGCCGATTTTGGCTAGTTTTCTTGTGTTCTTGACTATTATAAACATTCGGTTTGTGTTTTTGATGCATATGAACATTGAATTAGATGTGATGATGATTCACCAAACCATGAGCGGCTAATTTCATCGGTGATCATCCTAGATGTAAGGTTTGCTTTTGAAACACTATGTTTATGTCAGAATTTCTAGAATAATGACTTTGCAATGTTTGTTTAAGTCATTATGGTGTTTGATTGTTTGTTTGTAAAGTGTTGATTGTTGTTTGATGTTAGTCTAAACCATACGTTCTTGGTGCCGTTGGCAATCGAGATATCATGGGAGGGATTAGGGTTAGATAATGGTCAATTGGTCATCGGGTAACAACCTCGCGTTTTCATAATCCGAGTACTTAGATCCCTTTTATCACAACAAATAATTAAACGCGAGCCATGTCTATGCGGTTCTTTCTAGTTGGACATGAACATTAGTGTGGATGGAAAAACCTGAAATCTAGGATGGTCGCTTTCTTTTAATTTGTTTACAACTCTACCTTTGATTTGCCATTAGTTTAATTTACATTAGATAACTCAAAACCAATCAAACAAATCATTGAACTTACTTTTCTTCAATTTAGTTTAATTTAGTTTCTTATAAAAGCTGCTTAGATAACACATATTCCACAAACTCTAGGTGTTCGATACCTACTTACCGCTAGCTATTTAGTTGTAATTGGATTAAATTTGCATGAGACTATGACATCACATCACTCAACACATTGCTCACATGGTTTTGTGCACTTTGTGAAAGGTTTTTTAAGATCCACAAGTTTCACAACTTCTTTCTCAATCACCTTTACCTCTGAACCCACCTGTTTCAGGTTAGCCATCATTGCTTTGTCAGTAATCTTTGTGAGGTTCTCTACGTTCATCTCCTTTGTCACATCAATGACCTCCTCGACCTCTGGTTTCTTTTTTATGATCACTGGCTCTTACGATGTAGCTCCAAAGCAACCTGCAAAACTAGAATTAAAATTACGAGGGATAATGTTCTTCCTCTTTGTCTCGTGATAGATCATTTCCTCTTCCTCTGTTCTTTGCAAATATTCTTCTAAGATCGCGTTCTCAAGACCTGCATCATCAACCATTGATTCTGATTCATCCACGATCTCTGCTATCAAAGCAACACCAGTCTTCTTGCCAATATAATTATTCCAGTCAAACCCTTCGTCTTCATGAGACAAAACTAGAGCTTTTTCAGTTGGCTTTGAAGAATTATCTTGAACTTCAACTTGAGTTCTTTTTGGATATGGCTTGTACTGCAACGCTTTCTTGTAATAGTCATTGTTGTTGCCGAAAGGACTTAGATTGCATCTTGCTTCTTGATTTGTGCCCTCGCGTTTGAAATGCCCCTTTTGGCGCCGTTGACGGGGAGTAGTGCGCAATGTGTGTTAATTTAGTAGTTTTTATTTGTTATTTTCGGGTTCACGCTGGTTGTGTTTAGTGTAAAGGTACTCACAGGTGTATGCATACTAGAGGCTCTCATAAGTTATCACCGCTAACATTTGATCTGGAAATCGAGCGAACTTTACGACAAAACCGAGTTTTACCCCGAGGAAACAAAATCATTATTTCACCCACAACACCTACAACACCAAAACACAACACGGATTTACCGACTCCCACTGCGGGTCAAACATCACCGTCTACACCTTCACCAAACCCTACTACCAATCCTACTTCCACATTGGAAGTACAACCAACTAACACCACATCACCCGCAATCACTAAAACCGGTCCCACCCTTACCTTTGCCTCAACAAAAACGGTTCCACCATTTTCATCGTTTTTCCAACTGCGGGTCAATGATCTTCCACTCAACAAATACCACAAAATCAATTCCAACCAAGTTCAACTATCGTCCATACCACATCCGCTTTCCGACCTTCATATCAAACGGGTTTTCACCAACCGTCTTCTTAATATATGCAATCTTCGGGTATTGGAGGATATGGTTTTGACGATGGTTATGAGGAGGAATTTCGAGGATACGAAGAAGAAGGTTTTTATTATGGGGGTGATGGAGGTAATTTGGGACCTCAAGGAGGTGTGATGTACCAACAAGGGCAACAAGTGGATCAATTCATGAATTGGTTAGGCAACCAACGGGGTACAACAAATTCGTCCACATGAGCCACAGTTTCAACAGCCCATGCCTCTACAACAAGTGCAACCTCAATATCAACAACCACAATTTCAACAACCTCCACAAGTTCAAAGCCCGATGCAACAACCGGCTGTGCAACAACCTCACTACCAACAACAATTTGCACCTCATATGGATCGACTAAGAGTACCGTTAGGCATTCCACGAAGATATCATAGAGAAGTGGTAAGGGGAGTTGAAGCTCATTTCGGACCGGTTTTCACAAACAACCCTTCTCCGGTGGTAATTCCCCATCATCCGGATGGAAGAACCTTTGAGGTAAGAACCAATGCGCTCCAAAGTTTGCCTAAATTCAAAGGGTTATCATCGGGAGAACCCTACGTTCATTTGGAGGCTTAAGACTCCATTTGTAACACTATTGGGGGACAAGGATTTTCAGTGGATGAGGTTAAATTGGTTCTCTTTCAATTTTCGTTGGAAGACAAAGCAAAAAGATGGTTTTATACATTACCTTCCGCCTCGATATACACTTGGGCCGATATGCAACAAAGATTTTTGGAAGAATTTTTCACCGCCCAAAAGACGATTGATGCGAGAAAAAGTATTCGGGAATTTCGACAACTAGTGGGTGAGATGTTTCATGAGGCGTTTGATGGGTTCAACATGATGCTTAAAAATTGTCCACATCATGGGATTGCTCTTTGGGAGCTATTACATGCTTTTCGTGAACGGTTGAGTGATGGTGATGCTCGTGATTTGGTGTCGGTCTCTAATGGTACATTTGGCACCAATTACGAACAAGATGATTGGGCTTTCTTGGAACAAATGTGTTTCAACTCCAAACGGCAAGCACAAGCATCAAGAATAAAAAGTTTGTAGTTACAAGACCGCAAGTAAATGCCATGGAGGATGTAGAGGTACACACTACTAACCAAATTTATAATGTGTGTACTAAGTTTAATGAATTGGGTCATTCGGTGGATGTGTGTTTGGTGGGTGTGGTTGAAGATCAAGTGGAGGAGGAGAATGCTATTCAAGGGGATGGTAGAAATTTTAACATGAACTCAAATACATACCACCCCGGGTTAAGGAATCACCCCAATTTTAGATATGGGAACCCGACTAATCAAGCCAACCCAAATTTTCAAGGAAACCAAGGTAACAATATAACAATAAAGGGTTTCAAGGGCAATTTCAACAGTCGGGTGATGGTCAAGGCGGTTCTTCGGGTGGAAATGAAGTCATGGAGATCTTGAAGACAATACAAATGGAGATACAAAGGAGGAATCAAATGGATGAGGCTCGGTTGCAAAAATGATGAAATTCGCGACAAAGCCATCCAATCCTTGACTACCCAAATGGGTCAACTTGCAAGTGAGGTGGCCCTTTTGAAAAAGAACAAAGGTCAACTACCAAGTGACACGGTGACAAATCCAGGAACATCAAAAGCGTGAACATTAATGTGGTAAGTACCATTCCTAGTAGTGAATTTAATGAAACATTTCTAACCTCTTCGTGTCAAGTGAGTGCAGATTTAGGAAAACATGCCAAGGTAGAAGATGACAAAGAGCATGGAGCACCAATTGTGCCTATCCGAGTGGGAAAATTAAAAATTCCTCAGGCATTGTTGGACTACGGGGCAGCCATGAGTGTGCTACCAGGTGGCTTATATGACATGTATGACTTTGGTCCGTTGCAAGATATAGACACCATAGTGAGCTTGGCGGATGAAAGTTGGAGGCGTCCACGGGGAGTGGTAAGGAATGTTATAATTTAATTAGGAGAATTTGAATATCCGGTGGATTTGCTAGTCTTAGATTATGCTTCTACAAAAATGGCAACACAACAAAGGGTAATCTTAGGTTGGCCGTTTCTATACACAACAAATGCTCAAATTAATTGTAGAGACGGGATAATTACTATGACCGAAAAGAACCGTAAGTTGTCCTTTGATGTTCAAACTAGGGTGATCAGTTATGAGTCGATTGAGGAGAAGGGTAGTGAGTCTAGTGATCATATGAAACGTGTGTGTCAAAGCATGAAAATAAATAAACCACCAGATTGTGAAGAAAAGCATGAGGGTTCAAGCAATTGTGTATTTGATTACCCACTAAGTGGACATGTGATGGATGCATTTTACCCAATGGTACAATGCAGTGATGGAGACGGCAGGAACCGTTTCTTTGAGCCACCATAAATAGGGGTGGCACGGTCAGGCTGAAGACCCGAAAACTTAGCGCTGCTCGGGAGGCAACCCGAGATTTTGCACTAATCTTTTCTATTCCCTTGTTTTTATGTGTTTCAGGGCCATGGCAACACTTAAGTGTGGGGAAGATGTGTGGATATTTGTGTGAAGGTGGTGGTAGGGATTCAGAACATCTACAACATCTGTTGTACCAAGTTCACCAGGTTCATGTACTCATTTCTTAGTCTTTTTATGTTTCTTACCTTTGAAATGTTGCTAGTTAGTTTGTGTGCTTTTATTTCAAAAAAAAATGTTTTGTTGTTTTCACATCTTCCAAAATCATACATTAGGGACAATGTATCCCAAGTGTGGAGATGGGGGAAAGTTTTCAAAAAAAATAAAAATAAAAAAATAAAAAAATGAGAAAAAAATTGTTGTGTTTTGTAGCCATCTTTCCTTCTAAAGCCATACATTGGGGACAATGTATCCCAAGTGTGGGGATGGGGGAAAATTTTGAAAAATTTTAAAAAGCAAGCGAGTACCATCCGAATTGAACGCTTGAGATTAGACTCGCACGACAAACCGGCAAGTTGTTGTCCTTTCATTGGTGAGCATTTGGGCCACATAATTACGCTGTTAGAAATATTTATTTGATTGAGAGTGGCGGTGTGTGTGAGTGCATTAGAACTTGTGCTTTAGATAAGTTCCGAGGACTTAGCTTAGCATGAGTGTGAAGACGATAAGGGCATTTAGGTAGCCTCGTCGTGATGTGCGAGAGTGTGGGACTTGGGGGGGTTGGACCTCATACATTTGATATATGAGTTTGGTAGTGAGAGGGGCGGGGGTTTGGTCTATTAGTAGCCATGTTTGAGCCTATTGCCTATCATTTGTTAACCCGTGCCTACCTCCTAAAGATTTTACCCGTTTGAGAAGATCCGGTCTAGTAGCTTTAGTGTTTTGTGATTTGTTTAGTATCTTAAAAAAAAGAAGAGAAAAACAAAGAAAAATGAAAGAAAATATATACAAAAAGATGAGAATAAATGTGGTAGTAGTTTCAAAGAAAAAGAAAAGAAACGAAAAAGAGATGGAAGGTTTTGTAGATAGTTAGTTGTGTTTGCTTAGATATAATAAGACCGGGTCGGATCATTACGCTACTTTGCACATATCCCTTCATTCCCTACCTATACACATAGCCTCGTTACAACCTGTAAGTCCTTCTGATTTACACACATGTTTTAGCGTTATATAGGCGAAGGTTTGATTAATGCATAAGCCTATTATTGCACGATTACACATTTGCGTTGAGAGTTTTCTAGCACATTCTTGCTAGTAACCATTTGTCACCGAGAGGAGTGTCATTGTGAGGGGTGTGTCGTGTGGTCGCTATGGTAAGTTACTAAAAGGTAATGGTTTTTGCTTGGTTTGATTTAGATCGTTTGTTGAAGAAAGATAATTTTGTGGATAAGATGGTTTGCTTGTACCAGTTGCTTGGGGACAAGCAACGTGTAAGTGTGGGGATGTGACGGGTGGACCGTAAGAAATCCCTTAAGTGGCATAATATCTATTATAATTATATATTATAGTGGGTTATTGTCTCGAATTAGATAACTACGGTTTACTTGTCATTTCAGGTACAAAAGGCTTAACACGAAGCGAAAAGGAAGTGTTAGCAGAAGCATGGAAGGAATACGGAGAATAACTTAAAAATAACTTATGGAATTGAAGATTTAAGAAGATACCGTCATAGTGGACGAAATTACAAGAACGTGGGCGTAAACGGCAAAGAAAACGGACTTGAAACAAGAAAGTTATGAAGAAAACAAAATTGCATAGCTGTAGGCCACCGTAGCTTATGGTGCCACCGTAGGCTACGGTGGAGCCTGACAAAAAATGTGTGGTAAGACAGTTTTTAACCACCGTAGACCACTTTTTAGCCACCGTAAGTGTACGTGTTGTGGTGCCCAGCGATGAAATGTGTAACTGCCTCATAAAAGTCCGTTTTCAAGTGTCTTTTCACATCCAATCATTGTGGGACGTTGCAGAACAGTTCAGGAGCCGATTTTGGCTAGTTTTCTTGTGTTCTTGACTATTTTAAACATTCGGTTTGTGTTTTTGATGCATATGAACATTGAATTAGATGTGATGATGATTCACCAAACCATGAGCGGCTAATTTCATCGGTGATCATCCTAGATGTAAGGTTTGCTTTTGAAACACTATGTTTATGTCAGAATTTCTAGAATAATGACTTTGCAATGTTTGTTTAAGTCATTATGGTGTTTGATGTTTGTTTGTAAAGTGTTGATTGTTGTTTGATGTTAGTCTAAACCTATACGTTCTTGGTGCCGTTGGCAATCGAGATATCATGGGAGGGATTAGGGTTAGATAATGGTCAATTGGTCATCGGTAACAACCTCGCGTTTTCATAATCCAAGTACTTAGTTCCCTTTTATCCCAACAAATAATTAAATCGCGAGCCATGTCTATGCGGTTCTTTCTAGTTGGACATGAACATTAATGTGGATGGAAAAACCTGAAATCTAGGATAGCCGCTTTCTTTTAATCTGTTTACAACTATACCTTTGATTTGCCATTAGTTTAATTTACATTAGATAACTTAAAACCAATCAAACAAATCATTGAATTTACTTTTCTTCAATTTCGTTTAATTTAGTTTCTTATAAAAGCTGCTTAGATAACACATATTCCACAAACTCCCTGTGTTCGATACCCACTTCCCGCTACCTATTTAGTTGTAATTGGATTAAATTTGCGTAAGACTACGACTCACGTCACTCAGCACATTGCTCACACGGTTTTGTGCACTTTGTGCAAGGTTTTTCAACCTCCACAAGTTTCACAACTTCTTTCTCAATCACCTTTACCTCTGAACCCACCTATTTCAGATTAGCAATCATTTATTTGTCAGTAATCTTTGTGAGGTTCTCTACATTCATCTCCTTTGTCACATCAATGACCTCCTCGACCTCTGGTTTCTTCTTTTCGATCACCGGCTCATGCAATGTAGCTCCAAAGCAAGTTGCAAAACTAGAATTAAAATTAGGAGGGATAATGTTCTTCATCTTTGTCTCATGATAGATCATTTCATCTTCCTCTGTTGTTTGCATATATTCTTCTAAGATCGCATTCTCAAGTGTTTCATCATCAACCATTGATTCTGATTCATCCACGATCTCTGCCATCAAAGCAGCACCAGTCTTCTTGCCAATATAATATTCCAGTCAAACCCTTCGTCTTCATGAGACAAAACTAGAGCTTTTTCAGTTGGCTTTGAAGAATTATCTTGAACTTCAACATGAGTTCTTTTTGGATATGGCTTGTACTGCAACGCTTTCTTTTAATAGTCATTGTTGTTCCGAAAGGATTTTGATTGCCGCTTGCTTCTTAATTTGTGCCCTCGTGTTTGAAATGCCCCTTTTGTCTGCATTTGAAGCACGTTACTTTCGACTTATCAAATCCAAGCTTATTGCTCGAGTTTCCAATGTCTCTTCCAGTTACTGCAACAAACTTTGTGACTCTTTCTGACAATCGATGCTAAGCTCCATTTGATATCCATCAATTCCAATTCCTCTTCATCAACCTGATCATAATCCTCAGCTGTCATCTCTAGATTCCCTGTCTTTCCCGCAACTAAACTTTCATATGATTCAAGCACATTTGCAAGAAGTGCTATATGTTGTTTGGCAACTTGTTCAGGGAAAACGTTCTTCAGATTGACCGCAATGTTGCACTGAAATACGTTTAGATTAGAACTAGAATGATTTGTCTGATTTGACTGATTAGTTTGGTTCTGAAACTGTGAATTGAACCAGTACTCGAATATCTTGTGTTCGGAGGACTCTGATCATAACTAGGATATGATTGAGTATTCTATTGACTTTGGAATGAAGGATTCGAAGAATTCGTATTCGCACTAAACGCTGTTTGAATTTTTGGACTCGAAATTTCCTGAACACCTCCTTTGTAGTACACACCTACATCTTGCACAACATTTGCATTCTTTGATTTTGCCATTTGTAGCAACTCTATTTCATGTCCTTCTAACTTGTCAATGAAAGATGATAGCTTGAAATGCATCTAACTCGGACAATTCTTCAATACCATCAAGTAGGTCGACCACTCCCCCTCAGGAAGTGCATCAGCCAACTTATCAATCGTCTCTTCATCAGTTTTATGAATATCGTGTCTTCGCATCTCAACCATCAAATGACAATATCTATCGATCATCTGCTTCATTGTTACGCCTTTGATCATCGTGAAAATATGAAGCTCTTTCTTGAGTAAAGCCTTCTTGCTTATAATCATCTCGGCACTTCCCAGATATTTTGCGCATAGTGTATTCCACAACATCTATGACGTCAAGCATTCAAGTAGCAAGATCAACATGTCTTATTTCCCTGATTGTTGTATCAGACTGATCATTTTCTTCTCTGCCACATATGCATCTTTATGTCCTGGCGTAAACTTTACTAATGCAAGATCTTGATCACGCTCATCCTTTGGCCACGTATATCCGGTTTGAATAGCAACCCAACTGTAGAAATGATTCGCTTCAACCCAGTTCACGAACTTTTCTTTCCAGTCTTCAAACTCATCCATGCTCATCAACTTTGGCAGTTTAACTAAAGTCCCCATCTCATTATCCAGATTCATCTGGTTTACCGCGTTTGCATTTGCGTTAGCATTTGATGTAGAGACCTGAGCTGTTCCCGAAGCAAAATCATTATGAAAATCATCCATCTTGAAAATCCTACGATTTTGGCTGAAACACGTTAAAAAACACTTGAAAATTGATTAGCAAACTGACAAGTTTGGGCGAACTTGTGCAGAAAACAATAATCAGATTCAATTTCAACAAGTTTGGGTGACCTTGTATAAAAATTTAAGAAATTTCACTTGATGAACAAGTTCGGCGAACTTGTTATGAGATTTTGAAAAATTTTCAACTTTTATCAAGTTCGGGCGAACATAAGGAAAAATTTCAACAAATTTTGACAAGTTCGGGCGAACTTTACAAAAATATATGAAAATTTCAACAACTTCGCGCAAAGTTGGTTAAAATCAACAAAAATGATGATTTTAAGCCAAGTTCGGGAGAACTTGATGTGTAAGTTCGAGCGAAGTTGTGTTCTCAAACATGGTTTTTTGACATGAAATCAATTGAATTCGATTCTGAAACTTTCAAGGGTCTGTTATTAGGTGATTATGTATGACATATTCAAATTTTAGCCATTTTTAACTGTGGATTCATCAATTTTGTGAAAAAGTGTAGAAAAATGATAGAAATGGGTAGAAATAGAGAGTGTCTTGTGTAGATCTCAGCAAATTAGGTATCCACGGCTCTGATACCACTTGTTAGGATCGCTCCCCCACTGCTTAGGAACCTAATTTGTATCTAAAGCCAACATAAGCAGATATTATGTGACTTGTTAATCGAATACACAAGATTTACTATTTAAATTGTCAGTTTATTAGTTCAAATCAATAGTACATCGAGAATCCAAACAGACAGAGCTTCGCCATCGTCAACGCAAAGTTCTTACAATGAAAGACCCAAGACAACCTATATATAGACCAACAAGTTCGGGCGAAGTGTGGCTTGGCTAGATCAGTTCGGGCGAACTTGATCTACCTTCACACAAGTTCAGCCGAACTTGTGCATTACGCATAAATACTTTCCAATTCTAACGTTTAAGGCCCTAATCACACAGACTCGATCCAAGACCTAGACAATAGACATCATAATAAATTGAGAGGAGCTGGCGGTGCTGCGAGAGCGGGAGGAGCTTGCTGGCATGGACTAGTGCGGCAGTGCCCGTGAAGTGCCCATAAATGTTTCAATTGGCACAAAAGCGGCGGTTTCCTCCAACCGCATGATGGTATGTGCACTTGGAGCACAGAGGGTGAGGTCCAGTATACGCACGCTTAGCAGCTGGTGCGTTGGGAGTGGCAGCTTGGCGAGACTGGGAGCGGGGACTACTGCACAGTTCTTGTTGTTACCCTTTCGCTTGCGGTTCTGGTTACTTGACTTGGAGGCTTGAGATGGAGCAGTATCGGTGCTTGGCTCAACAGTAGCTTAGCTGAGGTTCTTGGTTGAGATCTTGAAAGCTCCAGCCAAGACTCGCTTGTCGTTGATCTCGGCTGCGAGTTGGTAAGTCTTTTCGATCGTGGTTGTCTTGCTAGCTTGAACAAAGTCGGCGACACAGTAGGGGAGAGCGCGAAGATACTTCTTGATAACTTTCTCGGTAGTATCCACCTGACCTGGGCTGATGATGCTGAGCTGCTTAAAACGAGCGGTGAGACCAGCATTATCACCACCGATTTGCTTGATACCCCAAAATTCATTTTCCAACTTTTGGATTTCGTGAGGTGGGCATAACTCTTTAATCATGAGCTCCTTAAGTTCTTCCCACGCGAGAGCATAAGCTTCATCATTACCATGCCTGTTGCGCTCGGGAGTCCACCAGTCGATTGCCCTTGACTGAAAGACTCCAGTGGTGTTAACAGTGCGGAGGTTTTCAGGGCATCCGCTTTTCCTGAAAGTGACTTCGATCGAGTCGAACCAGTGAAACATTTTGCTTGGCCCCTCTTCAAACTTAGAGGGCCACATGCTTTGAACTGCTTGAAGCTGAACCGAGATTTCAGAGCATCGATCTTGGAATCGACCGATGAGTTGCTGCTAACCGCTTGTATTTCACTGACGATTTGCGGGATCACCTTAGCCATTTCCTTGGATACGAGAGAGGCGATGCGTTTGTCGGTGTTGTTGCGTTGAGCGGTGCAGTGAGTGCGAGATCCCATGGATGCCATCTAAAGACAAAGAATGGATGAGATTCGATTATAATGGGTTTTGTTCGAAAGCTTGCGTTTTACAACATATACTTATTATTATTATCAATCACATAAGGCACAAAACACGTAAGCACGTAAGCACATAATCACGCAAGCACATAATCACGTAGGCACATAAGCATGTAAGCACATAAGCATGTAAGCACATATTTTGCACATATTCACCTTCACTAAAACTTGCGTAGCGCGATAGGAGATGCGAGTAGTATAAGCAAAATAAGGGAGCAATACCGTGTATGAGGACATCCGCGTAAGAGAGTTGAGCGTTTTAGTTTGATTTGTGACTTATTAGGGTTTTAGATTACGAGAGCTGTACGAGTCGTGCGTATTTCGTAAAGCAAAAAGCGACAAACGAGAAATCGATAAAGCGTAAAAATCCACAAAATTTATAAACACATAATTAATAATAAAACTCGATGATGCGTAAAATCAGCGATTGCAGGCTTAAAAAATTTGGAGCGTCCTGGGTTTGGAGACAGCGACTACCCAAAGTGATTTTAAAATTCTCTGAGTTCGGGCACACGATTTGGCCTAATAGACAAATGCTCTCGTCGTACAACGGTTAACGACATTTATCCTTCCAGTTACGTCGTGCCCCGAGTCATCGAAATAGTCGAGACTTTGGTGAGATTGAAAATCGAGGAGTGGAATTAGTTATTAAGATGCGGGTTTCACCCCTAACTTAACAAGTTCGTTCCATGTTTGTGGTTTTCACCGAACACGTCGGGAGTTCCACTAAAATAGAGGTGGAGATCTTCGTTAAGATATGGATATCGCTCCTAGCTTAACGAAAGAATCTTGTGAAGTAAATAGTATGCGGAGTGAGTGATCTTATCGAGAGTTCTTGGTTTTCACACCTAATCCCGACACAATCACTCATTTGTGTTATACGAGCGTTTTCTAGCGTGTACATTGTGTTAGCCTTAGGAAAGGCATGTAAGTATTTAAGAAAAGTAGTTTAAGTATGTAAGTCGAAGAGCGGTCTAATTTGGTACTTAGACTATAGACTAGTTCGAAGATGGCAATTCTACCTAATTCCCTATAGTTATGGCTCTGATACCAATCTGTCACACCCCAACCGATGGCGGAATCATTGGGGCGCGACACTAAGCGGTTCAGATTGTTCGAGGGAATCTATAACGACAATTTTAAATGACAATATTTAAGCGTCAATTTCCCATACAATCAACATATAATCATTACAAATTCAAATATTCTCAAACAATTCAAAAGTTGATAACTAATTTATTACAAGTTTCTAAAGCAAAACCCTAAGTCCGATTTGCAGCGATAACATCCTCAACCTGTTACATACGTTAAAATACAAGTCAATACAATAAAGTAAATGTGAGCATACAGGTTTAATAACATAATAATAGTGATAAAGGCGATTACGCATAACCAACATATATACGTAGAGAAAGTGAATCTAAGTAAGCTGACAATAATGATACAAGCTAACCAACACGACTGTGATGTGAGTATGCGCGATACGTGTTCCCAATAGCGAACACGCACATAAAGTAAATTTGCTTGCCTTAACAACCCTCGAACCAATCGGGTGCTGAGTCCAAACTATAATACTATCGTTGCTAAGGGTGGTCTATAAGTCCACATTATTCAGACATAGCAAACAAATATTCAGCGATTCACGTATAACATGCGAGAGCGGTTAGCGTTAAAAGAGTTTACCATTGTGTGTAGCCTGTGTTGATATAGAGAAGTATGTAACACCCAAAGTGCGTTAAAGTGAAAAAGGGTTCAAGTATACTCACAGTCGGTGCCTAACGATGAAACACAGATTGTTGTGGATTGAAGGGAGCGCCGGTTCAGCCTGTAAACGCGAACAGAAGTGCATCAGTCCTTCGAAGTGCTGAAACGGTCGAAGTGCGAAGGAGCACTAGATAAGTTCGGGCGAACTTGTCTGACCAGTCAGTTTGACCAACTTCGGGGGAAGTTGGCATTATTTCACAGGGTCCGGTACAAGTTCGCCCGAACTTGTCACCCTCTACTGAAGTTTAGTACAAGTTCGGGCGAACTTGACCGGATTCCTTAGAATGAGTACAAGTTCGGGCGAAGTTGCTTGGTTCCTTAGAAATTGTACAAGTTCGGGCGAAGTTGCTCACCAATCTAGTGACAACTTCAAGCGAACTTGACCTTTTTAGAGCGAACTTGTCTGTTTTGGTCCAAAAATCTTGCGTTTTCGCGTCGTTTGATGAGGAAATCGAGTGTCCAGCCCCAACCTTGAGCTACTGAGCAAACATAGCCACTTTTCAGTAACTCGGGCTAATCTGGACGAACTTTTTAGTTCGTACGGGTTAGTCCAGTTCGTGCAAAATGACGATATCGTCCTTGTGCTTCCGAATCTGAGTTTCTTGCTTGACAACGCCTCGTTCCACTTCGTAGTGAACGAGACATACGTCACTTAGTCCGTATTTTGTGTAAAAATCAATGCTTTAAAAGCTTTTGCTCAGATCTAAAACTTGGTGAGTTGAAATCATCAAGATTTATAGCTTGAGAAGCCAAAGCTAAGCCGAAATAAACTCGTTTAGTGTAGGTCTAAGTGAAAGGAAAAGGTTTTATGAAAAAAGATGAAGGTTTTCAAAAACAGAGAAGTTTGGATGAAATCGAAGGTAAACCTTGTGTGAAATCATAGTAGAAAACGTTGTAGTTTGCATTAAACGGGTTAATTCTTACTTGGAAATCAAAGAAATTCGGTAATGGGAGCTCTGGGCGAAGTTAGCAGCAAGGGTTGAATGAATGAGGAGCTGGGTATTTATAGGTGAGGAGAAATGAGGGTGTCAGCCAACAACTTCTACCGAACTTGGCACAAGTTGGGGCAAACTTGGCCAGTTTTGCTTGAACTTGTGCAAGTTAGAGCGAACTTGCTTATTTGCTGACCTGGCCAACTTTGGGCGAAGTTGGGGTGCCCAACTTCGGCCGAATTTGACCTAGTGGCTAAGTTTTGTTCGTTATTTGTTCGTTAGGTGCTCGTTTCGCGATTCGGTTCGTATTAGATAGTTTTGTTAAGCGTTTTAGCGAGGCGTTAAGCGTTGCGTTATTAAATAAATGCGATTTAGCGATTCAAGTAAGCGAGGGCGTTGCGATAGCGAGTATAACCATAAATCATAAAGCACACATAGCACACAAATAATCGTAATGCAACATAATGTAATATAATTAATCGCGATTTGAGTTTGCGTTGAGAGTTGCGAGTACTAAGCGATTTAAGTGAAATAAATAAGTGATAAAATATGCGTTTTAAATTTGTTGTAAAACCATTATAACAGGAAAATAAATGGAATTAAATGGAATTAATGGAAATAACAGGATTCGGATAACAATCTGAAAGATCGGGTTGTTACAAGATGCGCCACCAAGAGTTGAAGAGCTTGTTGGAAATATAGATTTGACTGAAGTGTAGAGTGAAGAAGAGAATGCGGAGAATTGTTTGAAGAACACATAATGGGTGATGTAGAGATAGAGGAAAATGTGGGTGAAGATGAAACAGAGATTGAAATAGAGAGCCTCACAGTAGACAGATTAAATGAAAATCAAGTGTCTACTGAACCTGAAGTGATACAAGAAGACCCTACGGCTGATCTTCGTTATAGGAAACAAAGTCGAAGGGATCCTAGGATTCGTCATGAAGTGACCGGAGTATCGAGTTCAAGCCCTGAAGTAAGTATACCAGTAGCTACTGCTTCTTAGCCTGTTAGTGCTACTTGAACACCTGTGAGCGATGCATTCATTGAATTTTTGACCAACCCAAGGGATGCCATGTACATGCCTGCTACTAAAACTGGAGAAGGATCGAGTAATACTCCTTCTGAAGCTTAAGTGCTTAAAGCAGCATCCTTGTTACAAAAGTTGTGCGAGACAGTAATGCAGTAGATAAACCTGTTCAAGAAGAAGCTCATGAATCTGCTAGTTGTCTTGATAGTGAGAATTTGTCGGTGATTTGATGTTGGAGTGCTAATGAAGAGGATCACTGCTCTTGAAGAAGATAAGATTTTTAAAGATGTGCAGATTGCTAGCTTGTTAGAAGCCACCCACAAAAATCAGCAAATTCAAGAACTTGAAACAAATCTGGGATAACTTTCGGCCATAGTGATGGATCTAAAGCAAAAGCTGGAAGGGAAATTTGGAAAAGAGTTTGCTGAGCCACAAAAGGAATATAGTGCAGCTGAGAAAGACCAGATGGATAAAGAACGTGAGCAAGCACTAAACAAGTATATTCAAGATCCCCTCCTACTGTGAGTCAGAAAAAGAAACAAAAGGAGGTGGTTATGAGGAACGTTATCACGGCCCCGACCCTGGTGTTTATAAATTTGGCAGCGGAAAATATCATCAGGATCGATGTTAGGAAAATAAACTCAGAGTTTATAAAACACCATAGTTTAATATTAAACAAATGGGATAAAACCCATATTTCATTCCAAATGTTTTTGTAGCGACAAACCCTAATTAATAAAATGTAAATTTCTTCTTTTTATTCGAGTAACCATAGCCACTTTATTTAAGCTTTCAGTGCTCCATAGCTGGCTTCTTATAACTTTCATAGAAAGTTACCTGAAACGTGTTTTAAAAACATTTTGTCAGATAAAAATAACGGTGAGTCCATTCCAGTTTGTAAGAAGATACATTGTTATATTTTATAGTATCAAGGGTGATTATATTGTTTTTATCTAACATAACCTCTTTTTTTTTAATCAGTATTTGTCATGATGACAGTTTCAATGGCGGTGGTCATATTACTATTGGCTAACTCATTGTCCAATAGTAATGCTGGACTCAGTAGTGTATACAAAACCCCACATACAGACAGTAATTGCATATTACAAAAACTTAATCACTGTAAATACATCTTGAAAACATTTAGGGTTTTGTAAAAGCATTTGAGAAAAAGAGAATTCTTAGGATCGTCCTCAACTGCTTAGGAACCTAATTTGTATCTAAAGTCATCGTAAGCGGAAATTACGTGACTTGTTAATCGAATACACAAGATTTACTGTTTAAAGTGTCTGTTTATTAGTCCAAAATCATATTACATCAAGAATCCAAACAGACAGAGCTTCGCAGTCTAGAGTGCAAAGTTACAACAATGAAAGACCCAAGACACATACATAGGCTTGCAAGTTCGCTCGAACTGAGGAATGGCAAGGACAAGTTCGGGCGAACTTGTCCTGCCTACATCAACTTCGGCCGAACTTAAGCCTTTACACATAAATACTATCCAAAATCTAACAATCTCAAGCCCTAATCACACAGACTCGATCCAAGACCTAGACAATAGACATCATGTATCTACAAACTCCCCCTTGGATATTGTCACAGTCTTGATCAGTCTTAACAATCTTCAACCTCTTCCAAAGAAGTTCTTAGACGGCTTTCGTCTTCTTTCTTGCTTAGGAATAGGCGTTTGGTCAGTAGGAGGTGCCACTTCATGAACTGAAATTGTCTGAGCCTTGCCTCTCTACCTCCTTCATGTATCTTCTCTAATCGCCTTTCCTCTTTCAAAAACTCTTCTCTTTCCAACTCTCTCCATCTTGATTCCCACATATGACCAGAGTTAATACCGTGTGTGTAACATACATTAATCACACCTTGGTATTGTTTTGCTTGGACTTCTTCACGTTTATCGAAACAGATCTTGTTGAAGAACAAACATTTCACATCTTCTCTTGAACAATTAACTAGCCACATCGGGTCTAGTATACGTATAGTTCACCATAACCCCCAAATCCTTCTACGTTCGATGCATTCCGGATCTTTTTCTTTTGTGATATCCCACGTTTCGTCAGCCCGTAACACAATCACTGCTTCACTAGTTTCAGGATCCGTTTGCCACCACAAGAAGTATGGATGAAAATCTTATTCAATAGGTTTTAGTGGCATGTTCTTCATCACTCTTGGCCTTTCCATTACCAAAGTAACATCTTTAACACCCGTTTTCTTATCAATCTTGATTCTACGTTTAAGAATGAACGGCTTCCACTTGGTAACCCTCCATAGATGTTGTTCGTTAAATATCATCTGAAGACTGATGTTTCTCGTTTGCACCAACTCTTTAACATCCGAAAATGTTAACCTCTTTATATCAGCAAGATGTCTGAAGAATTGACTCCAAACTCTCTCTTATGGCATAAACGTCAAGTTCTCTAATCCACCCGCAACTCATAATATCACCAAGAGATTTGTCTTTATCATGAGTAAAGAATGCCAGTGGTCATTTGAACTTTCTTTCTTTAGGCATCTCTTTAAACCACGACTTCTTTGCTTCAGCAATCTGTTCTTTAGTATAACGTTTAGGGGTATTGCCTTCTTTCACCACTTCGTCAATCTTTTGCTTTAACAAATTTAAATCAATCTGACTCATGATTTCTTTAATCGTAGGAAAATTGTCAGTATTGATACCAGAATACTTCTCAGCTTCATCAACTGAAGACTCTTCAAAGATAACACGATCATAATCATCTGCTTCTGATACACGCTTGTAGACATATTCCTTTGGTTCAAACGTATTCATGTTCACTAACTCTTCTTCAAAATCAAATTCGAACGAATCAGCATCAACTTCAAACATTTTAGCCAACTCTTCTTTTGTGTAGTTGTGAACGAATTCCCCCTCTTCAATACTTGGGTCCAACATAATCATCAAAGGTTTATCATGAACAGCAGCAACAGACAAGCAACTATTGCGTCAGAAACATCAACATCTTTAGGCCTTGTTTGATCAGTGTGCTCCTCCTTACTCTGACCATCCTCCATGTTCACATCATTGTTTAGCAGAATCAATCTTTAGAGCAACGCCACCCTGATCATCATCACCACCATCATCGTGATCAGAATCATCTTTAGTATCATCACTTGCAGGGTTGTCGTTTTTATCATCATCTTCATCGTCATCATGTTTCTCTTCTGTTTTTTTTTTCTAACTCAGTAGATTTGACAGATTCGTCAATCTTTTCAGCTTCCTGAGATGTAACAACAGAAATATCTTTAGGAACAATCTTAGATTCTGGAGCTTTTTCTTCCTCAATAGTCTTTTCTATCACAGGCTCCTCTGTTGGTTTAGGGACACCATCAACAATCGCTTTACCCTTTCCCTGTTCTGCTAATTCTTTTTCAGCTTTCTCTTTGGCTTCTTGTAGATCAAGCTTTTAATATTCTGCTTTGAAATCAATACCCAAGCTATTCGTTAACACTTTTTGTAGCCTGGCAAACCTTCTATTGATTTGATCTCTTTCAGATCTAAGTTCACTGATCTCTTTGTCCAATTTTTCATTTACAGCACTGAGACTATCAACCATGACTTTGTTCCAGAATCTCTTTTTCAACCACACTCTGCTTCACTTTAGTCTCTAGAGCTTCTTTTTCAACTTCATTTTGTTTGAGTTTATCTTCCAAAGCTTTGATTCTTTTCTCTAACAAATCAACTGGAGTATTTTAAAACCAATTTGAAAGATCTTCAACTGTGATAGGATGATAACATTATCTGGAATATCGCTAAAGAATCTTTAAATTCTTTAGCTCTAGCACTTTGTGGAATAGACTACTTTGATCTTGGAGGAGTAACTTTAGGAGTACCCTTTGTAGCTGACTTTGGCGTTGATTGAGGCATACTCTGAACCTGTACTTCAATAACAATCGTGGTTCTTGAATTGCAGTCGTTGGTGGAACTTGCACTTCAACAACTGGAATATCTTGCAAATTAGAAACAGAGGTTCTTGTGTAGCTCCTTTCCTCTTTTTCTGACTCAAGTACCTACGACTCTGAGGCTTTTTCTTTCCTCTAGTACTTGGACAATCCGTTGTTTTCTTTGAATCTTCAGCCTTTGATTTAGAGTGCTTTGTTTTCTTCTTTGGTCTATCTTCATCAGAAACCTCATCAGCAGACGGTATATACAGTTCTTCACCGCGCTTTTTCAAACATTCTTCTTCTTTTTCTTTCTCTGCTTCTTTCGGTCGCATGTCAGCAGAATCTTCAGAAGATTCATCATCTTTATCAGAAGTCACTGAAATAACATCATCATGTTCTCCACCTGTTGTACCAGTTTCAACTTCTTGACTTTCAATGTTGACTGCAGCACTTGATCCTTCAACATTCTAAGGATTCTCTATATTTGAGCCTGCTCGTCAATCAACATAGTTTTCACTTTCTTTGATGCCCTTTTTCGTTTTGGCTTTTCAACAACAACAACCTTGATATACCAATCACCTCTTTTCTCCTTGAACGTCTTTGACAACTCAACCTCGTCTTTATTGTCTCCACTACCATCCTTCCTCCATTTATTTTCAGTGGTGAGATATAATCAGCTTTGACGATAGCACCAAACACAGGTTCCGCAACTAGAGCAGAATCTTGTTTTTGAAACGTTTTGAGCTTCTTTAGAGTTGTTTAGTCCATGTGGCTCAGATAAAGAATATCGTTCGGATCTTTTGCAATTTCTTTGAATTTTTTGTCTATCAGCATATGACAAACCTTGGATACATTACCAGTCTGTCTTTGCTCATATTATTTGACATGAACTTGAAAATCACTTTCGAAAAGTTAAACTTCTTGTTGAGCACCAACGCTGTAACTATGCAGACCATATAATCTTGAATATCGTCTAGACCGGCTTTCCTATGACTGAAAGCATGAATAATAGCGTGAATAAGAAACTTATACGGTAGAGGAACACCGCCTTTCTTCAAAGTTGGCTCATTCGCATGCCCTTTATATCCCATCCTGAAGAAACAGCCCTAAACCATTCTTTCCTCGAAGCTAATCAGATCATTAGTATCGCCGTTGAATTCTAGAACCCTTCGTATATCAACTTCAGACACTTTAATCTCTTTATCTTCGTTTCCTTCTCTAACCGCCGAAGTAATGACATTTGTCTCTTCATTGAAAGTAGCTGAATTCAAGAAAAAGTATACATGCGATCAATAAACAGCGTGCTTGTCTGTAATAGCCTTGGTGATCGGAATCCTTCCCATAAATTCAAGAATCTCTGTAAAAGTAGCTAGCGAATTATAAATCTTCTCATCCAGATATATGCAAGGGTTGTGGAACTTCGAAAACAAAAGCTGAATATTATGCGGACAAGAAAATCAAGCATTTAGACGGATTTCACAATTTTTCAAACACAAACATCAAATTCAGGCGAACTTGATACATCAAACGTATACCAATTACACAACTTCGCTCGAACATGTAATTCACAATTTAGTTTTCTGATTTAAACAAGTTCGGGTGAACTTTTAATGAAAACCAATTTTGACAGATTTACAACAAGTTCGGGCGAACTTGTTGCATTTTCAGATTTTATAAGAGATTAGGAAAACTTCGCCCGAAGCTGATTTAGAAACCACTTCAACAAGTTCGGGCAAACTTCTTGTCTTCCCCAACAAACCTGAACAACAATAACCTCACCGATGTTCAAATTTTTGGTTTGTTTTTGATGTTTACATGTTAATAAACCATTTACACCGTTCAATTCGTTCAACATGACCCTAGATCTACATATTTTAACATTTTCGGTCCAATTCAGTTCAAAAACGTCAAATTCATAGATGATTTAAGCAATTTATACCTATGCCATGTTCATAAGTGTGCCAATCACTTATAATAGGACTCAATTTAGGCAGTATAACGGTGTATATTTTGCAAAATCACAAATCTCTCTTTTCGCACTTAAGTTCGCTCGAAGATGGTAGTATCAGATAAAATGAACTTTTGAGCGAACTTCATCATTTATACTCAGTCACGTTCGGGCGAACCTGACTCTCAAACATCATTTCTCATTAAACAACTTCGCCCGAAGTTGTGTTATAGTGAAACAATTATCAGTTTGCAACTTCGGCCGAACTTGGTCAGAAACAATTTTGAACTTTTCAACTTTTTACACTTTAGACCCTGAACTTTCACATGTTTGCTAGTTATGAAAATCGACTCAGTTGACCAAGTCCAAGTTAATGACCTTGGTTAACTCATTTGTCTGCCGAGTCCAAGTTAATGACCCCAGTTTGACCCGTTATGAACAAATTGATGGTTTTCTTCAAATTAAAGTTTCATATTAATGAACTTTTCATAATTTTTCTTGTATTTTGATTTTACAGATTAGCTCCCAACCTGTTGTCATCAAGATTTCCATCAACTACACAATTCAAACTCCGAAGATCCGCTTTCCATCATTGGCTATTGAAAACAATGTAGAAACATCTTTTTGAATTTTCGAAAGTTTATGCTAAAACACACTGAAAATCTTTTTGGGTTTAAATCTGAAATCAAATAAACTATGTTGAAACATATTTACAGACATATTTTTGTGAATTCGTGTCTAAGGATCATATCAGTTGTTTGAGACGTATCACCAGTACCATTGACCTTTTGATGACTTTATTTCTAAACTTTTTTACCCAGATTGTCGATATGTTTGTCCACTTAAACTTCGACACATTTCTCAATTGTTCTAAGATATCTTAGTTAGAATTATGAAAACTTGACTTAACTATGGTTCCCATCTCAGAATATACTCTCGTATCAACATTCCCTAGCTTTTATCTTACAGGTGAGTATAGCGTAATTGAAATCTGTTTCTAGGTTATACGAAGCCTTGAGAGCTCAGGTTATTACCACCGTATTGACAAAGAGATTAAGGCTCGACTTTAAGGTGTGTTCCAAAAATGGAATCTTTTAAGCACTTCAATTGATTAGATCTTACGACTTTTTCAATTTTGCTGCAGTTTAGGGGATTTTAACAAAAGCATATAGAAGTTCTAGGCCATTGCTTACGCAAAATCAGAAGAACTTGTATAATACCCCAAATATTAATCATCTATAAAGACCACGTATCTCAGAATCAGGCAATCTCTCAAACGAAATTTTGGAGTACTAAGTCCTTATATCCGAGAGATGTTAATCCACAAGTTTAAGCAGTTGTTAAATTTAGTTTATATCTCGGAAACAATTTACTGAAAGTCTAAAGCCTATCGACACATCCACAGTAAGAATTGTTTAAACTTTTTAAACTTTACAAATCCTTAGCATACTATGATAGTCCACTGATGTACTATCATTTCCTTTCTAACACAAAATTCTTTTTGTCTTTTTTATGTTTTTGTACTTTTTGGTTTTTCATATGTTTTTTTGTATTTTCTCCTTTCATTTCTCCCCCTAAAATTAAAAACATATTTTTGGATTTTAGTTTTTAAAGAAATCTAATCTAAAAAGATAACAAACCAATGAGATCACGAGAAACTCGTCGTCCGATCCATATTCAACCTCTGCTTTCGCACCTGTCAACAGATTTTTATTCCGTTAAGTCTCATTAAGTATTTAAATCCTGAAAGACTGAAAGGTTTGGTATAAAAATCAGCTTTTTGTTCATCGTTGTGGATTTTCTCAATTCGTACCAATCATTTTTCGTAGCAATCACCAATGAAGTGGTAACGAATCTCGATATGTTTTGTTCGAGAGTGATGAACTGCATTTTTAGTTATGTCGATTGCTGCCTTATTGTCTACATATATGGAGTGTCAAGAAATTGCAATCCATAGTCTCTCATCTGTTGTTGGATCCACAAAAGTTGTGAACAACAGCTGGAAGCTGAGATGTACTGTGACAATTGTGAAAAATCTTGGTAAACTTTGATTGGTACAAGTCCATGGTAACCGGATGTGATATGTATATCATGATATTGTTGTGATTATGTGTGATGATACGAATTCTCAAAAATGTTACACCGACTATAATAGGAGTATATGCCAAGTAATTACCAAAACATTACATGGCGCTATGTGCCACCTACATGGCAAGACAAACTCGTGAATGGATTGACGACTCTGGGAATACGTATTGGTTAACATGACACTATTAAGGGCCAACGATGTAAGGTTGGTGTCCTTAGCCTTTAACAACGTGTTAAACGGGAACTCCACGTTTAACAGCGCATTAAACATTGGACGATTATTATTAGGCCATCGGTAAGGCTATTTAAGATTCTGAGTTAACGAAACATCTTAGTTATATGCCATAGACTCTGACATAGGATTGAAACAAATCGTTGCTCGGGCATGTAAAACGAGGCAGTCTGTCAGGATCTAAGTTTGAATCACTTGTAGTTTTTGTTTCTAAAGATGGAAAATGGATTGAATTTTAAAGATATGCAGCGGAATTAATGGAAAACTTTTACTACAAGCAATCGGTCTTTTGTTTTCATCATCATCATGCTTTCAAGTTGGTAAACTCGCATGTGATTCACAAACTCCCCCTTATCCAATTACAATCGTTTGATAGTAAGAAATGAAGAAGATAAAGTGTGAATTGTTCTTTTTCAGGAAGACAAGTTAAACTGTTACATCGATCAGGTATTTATACTAACTATCTAACCACTGAGCATCTTTTATGACATCATGGTTGATAGTAACAGCTAACAAAGTCATAACTAACTAAAACACTGCTAAACTAACACTATCAGTGCATAGCACTGTTAGATTGAATAAACTATAACTAGTCTAAGCACTGATCTCTATCCTCTGATCTTGTTTCTTCTATCAGACTTTTGCTTCTTGTTCGATCAGATGATAGGAGCAGTTGTTTACGGAAAGAAGTGTAAAGGTAGATCAGAGGTTGTAACCTCTGATAGTTGGACCAAAGCTCGGATAGTGTATTTGGCTTTGATATCATCTGTTCCTTTGTTAGGGTTCAATCCCAACAATCTCCCCCTGGAACAGATGATGCTAAAACACTTGTTTATTCTTGGTCTTATTCCTCAACAGAAATTCTCTGATTTGGCCTTTAAACTGTAATTCAAAATTCAGAGAAATTTCATCATCATCATCCTTTTCGAGTGTCAGATTCAAAAGATCTTGAAGGTCTTCTACACTTAACTCATATGCAGCCTCCATGCTAATCTTGACAGCATCACCATTAGACTTGAGCAGTGTCAATTTGTGGGAGTCTTTATCGACTTTCCACTTTAGAATTTTTGGGTCTTCTGGCTTTCTAGGATAACTTTTATTGGTTGAGGTTGGAAGAGCTTTTTGTTGAACTATCTTTGTCAAATCTGCTCTGAGCTTTTCACTAGCTTCATCTGTGTGATAGTCAGTCAGGTTTTTAATTCCCTCTTTGATGTGTTCATACACTCTCTTGTGTTCTTCATCTATCCTTTCTTGCTTTTTTAATTGATTGAAAGCAAGGATGGAGGGGACAGATGATGAGATAGAATTATTAGAGTATTGAGCTTTATGAACATCATCTGATGGAGGGTAAACTGGTTTAGGAGGCATGTTTGGATCTTTCTTCCTCCTCTCTTCAAACATCCTATAAGTATCAATCACCCTGACTTCTCCCCACCTTGTCACTTCGTTCCTTGAACCATAGTGATTCTGTATCAATTCTTCTTTCATCCATTTAATCTTCAAAGCTCTGTCTGGCATGTTTTTCTTATGTTTTTTCCAGTCAGCAGGAGTTGGCTTCTTGTGAGGATCTTTTAACATTTCTTGCATTCTTTCAATTTCTACTCTCAGCTCATACACACTCCAATCCTTGAATTGTGCCTTTGTTGCCTTATATTGCTTGTTCTTCATGACATGTTCAATGAGTTCATGTTTAAGGCATTGATCTTCCCTTTCTAACAGCTTGTTACACAGATCTTTGACAAAATCTTGCAATGAATTGGCTTTGCTTAGCTCAAAAGACATGTTGGTCTGTATCTGTCTATCACTTTTACCAGCTGAGTCTCTTTTTGCTATGTCCTCTGCTTGTTTCAATTTGAGTTCTAGATAAGCATCAATATTTGTAGGTTTTGGGTAGCCATCAAAAGATAATATGATTCTTTTGTTAGGGTCTTCCTCAGAATAAAAGCTTTTAATTTCTTCCCCGACTGCTGGTAAATCAAGAGGATATTGCTTTACTGCAGGTATAACTGTAAGGGGATCTGTGGTTGGAGTTGAAGATGGTAGAAGCATTGATGTGGAGGCCAGTGGTTGTGATGATTAAGGAGTAGGAGCAGGAAAGATCTCTTCTTCATTCACCATCCTTGTAGTCCTTCTCCTCTTAAATTTGACTTTAGGTGATGATGGATGAGTTGGAATTCTGGTTGGTGTTGGTAGAGGTTGGGTGGATGTATTAAAAATGACCATGGCAGTGGATGACATTGCATCCGCTGCAACCTCTGCTGTGTCAACAGATGTTGACACAACACTTGTTGTAACATCTGCTTTGGTGGAAATGGGTATAGAAGTTGAAGTAGGTGTGCTTGATTTTTGGAAAGCAGAGGTTTTAATGGTTGTATTTACAGCAGGCTTAGTTTTGGAAGGTGTGGGAGTTGGTTGCCTTACTTTTCTAGCAGGTCTCCTGTTAGGACCGTCCTCCTCAACTCGGGAACCTAAATTTGTATCTAATGTCCACATAAGCGGAAATTATATGACATGTTAACCAAATACACAAGAATTATTGTTTAATTGTCAGTTTATTAGGTCCAAAATTATTACAACTTGAAATCCAAACTGACAAAGTTTCGCCGTAGAAGTCGCAAAGTTCTTACAATGAAAGACCCAAGGCTAGCTATATGTAGACTCCTAAGTTCGCTCGAAGAATGTCTAAGATAGATCAAGTTCGGCCTAACTTGATCAGCTGACATTAACTTCGGCCGAACTTGTATACACATGTTAAATAAACTTTAAAATCTAACAAATACAAGCCCTAAACATACAGACTCGACCCAAGACCTAGACAATAGACATTATGCATCAACAAACTGTTCCTTGGATATTGTCGCAGTGTCTTCATCAGTCTTCAATCTTCAACATCTTCCGAAAAAGTTCTTATATGGCTTTCGACGTCTTTCTTACTTGGGAATAGACGTTTGGTCAATAGGAGTTGCCCACTTCATGAATTGGAATCTTCTATGTAACACCCCAATCGCGTAATACAACAAGACGCGGCGAAAATATCGGGGAGTCACGTTAAGAATTGCTCACAACTACTGGTACTAAATTGTTTCATTATTGTTAACATTGTTTTACAATACAAAGAATACATGAAATCGTCTTTTAATTTGAGTTCCCTGTAGTCGATGCACATGCGGAAGGTCCCGTCCTTCTTCTTGACAAAAAGGACCAGAGCTCCCCATGGCGAAGTATTGGGTCGGATAAATCCTTTTTCTAATAATTCCTGAAGTTGGGTAGACAGCTCTTGCAGCTCTGCTGGAGCTAAGCGGTACAGGGCCTTGGCGATAGGAGTCGCATGGTTCGCCAATTCGATTTCAAACTCCACTTGTCGATGTGGTGGAAGACCGGGTAACTCCTTGGAAACACATCGGAAAAGTCACGGACGACGGGGATATCTTCAATCTGCTTCTCGTCCTTAGACTGCTCGGTGACCAGTGCGAGCAAAGAAAAAGAGTTCTTCTTCCGAATATACTTCTGAGCTTGCATGTAAGAGATGATGTTCATGACGACGCCTGCCTTCTCGCCTTGCACCATCAGGACTTCGTCGTTAGAGAGCGGAATACAGATAGTTTTCTCAAAACAGAGAACTTTAGCTCGGACGTCGGATAGCCAGTCCATTCCGGCTACCACATCAAAGCTATCCAGAGTAGTTGTCATCAATCAATGGTAAAGGTGTAACCCACGAGTTTAAGTTGACAGCCGGTCACTAGATGGGTCACATCTACAGATTTACCATCAGCTAGTTCTATGACGTAAGGGGTCTCTAGGGGTTTAGGTGTGAGATTTAGATTCTTTCTAAAAGACTCAGATATAAAACTCTTATCCGCACCCGTATAAAAAAGTACAGTAGCAAAATGATCGTTAAGGGGAAACTTACCGGTGACCACATTCGAGTCGTTTCGGGCCTCTCCACGGCCTAGCGTGAATGCACGTCCTTTGGCACCTCCTGTGCCACCATTTCCATTGTTGCCATTGTTGTTATTGTTGTTGTTGTTGTGGTTGTTGTTGTTATTCCCACCATTGTTGTTGTTGCGAAGTTGCGGGCAGTCTCGCTTGAAATGGGCAGTGCTACCGCACTGATAGCATCCCCGGTTATTACCCTGCTGTTTACCCTGGTGCTGGTTTTGATTCTGTCGTGACATAATTTCCCCGCGACAATCCTTTGCCGCGTGTCCTGCTTTGCCAAATCGTTGGCAGCGATTTCCGGCGCAAGGGCCGTGATGATGGAGGTTACAACGATTACATTGCGGCTTTCGACCCGCATAGCCGCTCGAGTTCTGGGTGTTGTTGGCAGACTGATTTTTTCACCTCGATTGTTGTTGAAGTTGTTGGACCGCTTCTGGTTTCTTTGTTGTGGCTGGGCTGATGAAGACTGCCGAGCAGGTGAGTCTTCAAATTTCCTTTTGTTGTCCGGGACAATTTCAGTTGCACCCCTAGGTGGTAACTTCCTTTGCTCCACCCCCTTATCGGTGAGTTTATGTGCCAGTCTAATCGCTTGATGCTCCGTCGTAGGGTTGCTAGACATTACCATGCCCTGGATCTCAGGGACCAGACCCCCAAGATAAAACTGAAGTCGTTTATCGACGGTGTTAGCCAAATCGGGACAAAGGAACACCAGATCATGATGTCTTGCCGTGTACACTTCAATTTCTGACCCGCCCATCTTGTGGTTCCATAACACTTGTTCCAATTGCTGAACTCTGTCCCGCGGACAGTATTCCTCCTTGATTAGAGCTTTGAATTCGGTCTAGGCCATTGCGTTCGCCGCAACAAGTCCACGCGTTTGGACTTGTGCGTTCCACCAGATTAATGCCCCATCTTCCAACGTCGAGGCAGCATACTTGACCTTATTAGCTTCAAGGCAATTGCACATTTCGAAAACTGATTCAGACTTTTCAACCCAACGGACCAGTCCTATAGGTCCTTCAACTCCCGTGAACTTGCTCGGTTTCGCATCAAGGAACAACTTGTAGGGGTTAAGACCCCCTCCTGAGGATAGAGGATAGGTAGTCAGCGAGAAGGTCTACTAGCCAAACTATTAGATTTTCCCATGATAATTTATTAATGGTTACCTGCTGGTGGGTTAGGAACACCTGCCAGAGCAGTATTCACGTGTTCTTGGATTAAAGCGGCCAATTCTTCAGTTGATATGTTGAGGTTTCCGCGATGACCGGTTGCCATTTCAGATCTTCGCAAGACAACACAAACACAAACCGATAAGTATATATCCAATATAGTTATCATATTCCACACTTCAATGATCACACAATTTATGTCAACCCAGCAAATTAAACAATCAAAAGGAATATTCGATTAAATAAATTGCAATGTCTCACAAAATACCAACCAAACATATCAGTTTAATTATAAAATTTCCAAGTTCAAACATAAGTGGAAACAAACAAACTAAAGGAAACAAAAACGGAGATTGGCGAGATGAGTTAGTCATCTATGTTTCCATCTCCCAAGTCGTATCACTACCGTCTTCCTCTTCAGCATATTCAGCTTCAACAGCCGGGTCCTGTTCTGGCTCTTCTTCCTCTGGATCCTCCTCCGGGTCTTCCTCTGGATCCTCCTCTTCATCCTCTACCGGCGCTGGAGGGGCCGGTGCTGGTGCGGGTACTGGGATAGGTGGTGCTTGGTTCTGCTCTAGTTCGTGAATCCTCCAACTGGACTCAAGAACTCTGTCTTCGAGCCAGTCAGCCCTCAGCCGCTCAGCACGAAGGTCCTAAAATGTTTTGAACTCTCCTATTCTCATCTTGCTCTTCCTCGAGCTCTCCAGTTTTACTAGTCAGCTGACGTATCAGCCATCCCTGTGCTTCGATAGTCTCCTGCATTCTCTCATGCTGTTCCTGTTGTTTCCTTAACACATCTCTAAGTAGATCGTCCCCACTCATGAAGAGTTGACCGGTTTGACCGGTATACGGTGGTTGGATGGGAGGACGACTCCCCTCCTAGAGCGAGCCTTTTCCTAGCAAGTGAGCGTGTCTCCACGCCACGAGGTGGTGAGGGTTCGACCATGGGTGCCTTCCCCGGCGCCTTTGATTTTCGAGATCTGTCGATGATGATGATGACATAGCCTGCTGGATTGGTGTAGTTAGTTACGAGCTGCGTATATTACAATGTACATATATATCTCACTAGAACAATTGTAGTATAACACATAACAAGATATCACAGTTCGGTGCCAACTAAGTCTAGTGTCGTGTAACAGCTATAGTTTAGGTCTACTTTTAAATGCAAACCTGATTCTCTATAGCTAGCGAGGCTTTGATACCAATCTGTCACACCCTCAATTTCCACTTGCAGAGTATTACCGCGAGGCGTGTGATCAAACCAGAATCTCAGACACTAGCAATATCGAACGACTCTATATGATTTATTTAAATGTTTTCCAAAAACATTTGTTGTAAACATTCATAGTCATTTTCAAAATATCGAGGTTTCAAAGTTTAGCGGAAGCATTAAAGTAAAGTAACGGGCGCCAACAAAACGCCAACCCAAAATCCCAAAAATTATTCGTAAATAACGACTCGATAAAAATTCTTGATCAAATGCAAGTGAGTACACCTAGCGCTCCTAGCGTCCTGAAAACATGCAAAGAAACAAGTGTCAACATTAAAGAAGAGTGAGTTCACAGGTTTTTATAAGTTCACAAGTTCGGTTTAAAAGATTGTTTTTCTCTATTATCCCTAACCCGGGATAACGACATAGTTCCATTATTCCTAACCTGGAATAATAATGTTGGTTCGTAAATAAGTTCAATGTTAACATGTAGGTAGCGAGCCTACAGTTACGTCACATAAGAGTTCGCGATCGAAGCTGACTGTTGTTACCTCTGTGTTGCCAGGTCTATCACTGACCATGGCGAAAGTTGGCCAAATTAATCACCCGTTGACCATTCACGGTCGGCTAGCGCGACTAGCTCGGGTTGGGCTTGTCGGGCCCAGTAGTACTACTATAATTTCCCCGCTATCTAACCCAATACTAACGATCCGAGAGTTGTTTGAGGACTTCCGTGATAAAGCTACTTAGTGACCATAACATACATTAACATTAACTTAGTTACCGAATAGTTAACGGCGTTAATTTCGCATAACGTAAAAGATAGAGTTGTAGAGCGTATACATGTTTCTCCCCTGTTGTTTAAAACCAGATAAAATAGGGGCCGTGAACTCACCTTAAATTGCTCGGTTCTAATAACACAAAAGAAGCAAGTGATGGAACAGCTAATCGCATCCAAACATGTCAACCGATTTAAAGTTAGTGTGTGAACACACTGACACAAAACCCTACGCATAACTAACAACAGTACGGCACACGTAATAACCAATTCGAAACCATAATCATGCATGCACAGTATCACCATACAAAATAATGATCAAACCAACTTGTCATAAACACAGATTAACTCATACAACACTTAGGTACACACAAACGTAAGTTATCATGTTTCAGCTTGTACGCTCATAACTGGGCTCTTTTCGAGGATTTTTATAAAATAGTTCCAACGTTCAAAAAATTCCAAATTTTTTACAGGAGTTGTCAATTAGACTGTAGAATTTTTTGTAAAAGTTTCAAATCCTAAATCTTTACCAATTATTTATAAACATTTATATACTAGGCTGCAGTCAGATTCGTCGCTTTCTGACTGCAGTCCACGAGAGAAATTATTTAAAAATCATCGTTCATCCAATTAACAAAATTCTAGTGGGAGATTTTGGGAAATTCCCGTCTCCAGTTACTGTGCAAATTTCGTGACCTAAACCCCATACAGAATATGAGAACCGACTCGATAAACAACCTGCAAATTCTGCAGAATTTATGCAGCTTCAGATGCTGCACTAAATGACCATTTAAAAATAGCAAACGACCTCAGAATAATATGATTCCAGTGCCATTTGAAGCGTTTTTCAAAAGTACACGTTTTAGACTTCCGAAAATCCACTTTTCGATAAATAATGATCAGGTTACAGCCAACTGAAGTTGGCTGTAAATGTCAATCAGCTTACTGTTTTTGACTTTATTGCATTAGAACATGTTTAAACGGTCATGACGCTTAGTTGTATTAATTAACAGCAGGTTAACTTGTCAAATATCATGATATATATCAATATTCATGCAAACCCTAAATATATATAATGATCTTTATCGATAAAACGCAGCCTACAATTTTAATATTCAACAAATCATCACAACCGCAAAGATTCGCATATTCATCCGAACTAGTCATACACCGCAACACTTTTTCATTGTAATAATCATACAAGCACATAATCATGATCAAGATACACAACACCTAGTGTGAATCGCAATACAATTAAACCCTAACCTTGAAACGATGATGATTAGCGAACCGGGACAAGCTTGGAATCGATCCGAGAGTGTAGACTTGCGCGACCGTGAGGGGGATGCCGTCGACTTCAACTTAGAGCAATAGGGTTTTGTTTTTTTTTTAAGGCTACCCACAACATGCATGTATACATAAAGGGGGGGGGGGTCGCGACAGGGGGGTGTGGTTTGTGTTAGTGCCTTGGGCCGCAAGTTTGGGTTATTTCCTTGGGCCGCAAGGAGGTGTAGGTCACAAGGGGGTATGGGTGGCGGGTTGGGTTTGTTTGGTCGCGAGGTCGAAACGTTTCACAGACTTGGTTCGGTTTATAAATAGAAGTTATTAAAATATTATTTGCGACACGGAGTTTATAAAATATTAAATCACGTATTTGGAGTGAGACGCAATAGATTCACAAAAGTCTAACAACACATAGCACGTAATTCAGATACAACCCGTCTAATAACACATAGCACGTAATTCACCCTATAGATTCACAAAGTTAGCGTATTTATTGCGAGCGTGTAATTTAATTCTTCGAATTAAATCAGCGTAGGAGTGAATAACCATAAAGTAGCGCGTTTAAGATACCTGAAAAGCCGGGATGTCACAAGTAAGACCCAATCATTCTTCGATACAATGTTTGATCAACAAGGTCATCTTTTCCATCAAACGTGACTAGCCTGGATGTTGCCATGGGTGTGCTGCAAGGTTTACAATCATCCATATCAAATATCTTAAGTAGTTCTTTCACATACTTATTTTGATGGATGAAAGTGCCATGTTGCATTTGTTTGACTTGCAGACCAAGAAAACATTGCAACTCACCCATTGCACTCATCTCAAACTCTGCTGCCATGAGTTTTCAGAACTCTTCACACATGGCAGTGCATGTGGATCCAGAAATGATGCCATCCACATAAATTTGGAGAAACATCAAATCTTTTCCTTACCATTTTAAAAATAGGGTTTTATCAATCCTACCTCTGGTGAAACCAATGGATAAGATAAAAGTGGATAGAGTTTCATACCAGGCTCTGGGTGCTTGTTTTAGACCATATAGTGCTTTGTATAACCTATAACACGATCATGATGAAATGCATCTTCAAAACCAGGAGGTTGACACACATACACTTCTTCCTTGATCTTTCCTTACAAGAATGCACTTTTGATGTCCATTTGATACACCTTGATGTTGTGGTTAGCAGCAAAAGCTAAGAACAGTCTGATGGCCTCCAATCTTGCAACTGGAGCAAAAGTTTCATCTTAGTCTATACCTTCTTCATGTCTATAGACCACGAGCCTTGCTTTGTTCTTGACAACAATGCCCCTTTCATCTGTTTTCTTCTTGAAGACCCACTTTGTGACAATAGGACTTACATCTTTTGGCAGTGGTACAAGTTCCCATACTTGTTGTCTTTTGAACTTAGGAGCTCCTCTTGCATGGCTTCTACCCAACTGTTGTCTTTTAGTGCCTCTTGGTACTTGACAGGTTGTTTGAGTGATAGAAAACCAGCAAAAAGATAAATGTTTTGGGATTGGCTTCTGGTGAGCACTCCCTCATTGATATTGCCAATAACTTGATCCAAAGGATGGCTTTTGAGGAAAATCAATTCACCTTGAAATGGAACAATGGCATTCTTAGGTGAAGCTTGCAAATGTTTATCATCTGAGCTATCCTCTGTTGGTGAATTTGATGGTCCAGCCTCTGATTGGAATGGTGGTGGAGGAATTGGTAGAATGGATGTGAAAGTGGTTGACTTATGTCTATTTTTTGTGGACTTTTATCAACAGATATTTGGTTCTGGAGCTGGCAGAGGTTTGAGTATTAACCACTGTTGACCCGGCATAGCTTTCACCATTACTATTAACATCTGCTTGTAGGTCCGTTGTACGGATCGTTCGGGCACTAATCTGACAAATCTAAGGTAAACGTGAGGAATCCGTTTGCTTAGACGACATTGGATACACTCATTTGTTTCTATTTAATCACCGTTTCATTAATATTCAACATTACAGATCCTGGAAACACTTGGACAGAGCTTCGCCACTCTGTGCCAAAATCTCTGAATAATTACAAATGAAATGTCAAAACTCCTATTTATAGGAGTCCAAGTTTGCTTGGTGAGTGCAAGTTCGGGCGAACTTGCATAGTCAAGTTCGGCCGAACTTGACTACAACATATACATTTCAAGCGAACTTGACCCTTTACATACATAAACTTCGACATTTTCCTCCTAAATACTGACTTCGATATTATACGATGACGTAGGCAACATACATATGCATCCACAGACTCCCCCTTAGATGTTGCCGTAGTCATCATTCTTCAATTAAGTTCCTAAATCTTTAATGTTCTCTTGATCTTTATGTCTTGAATAACTTTAACATCCATGCTCCCCTTTGCTTTGAGCTTTCTGGTATCTTTAATCAACATGTTTATCTAGCTCCCCTCAAATGATGCTTCGAATCTCTAAGATTTGACAATTAAGAACAATCACACATATCCATACACAAACAGTTTCTGAACAGTCTCGTTGGTCCGGCTCACATTTAACATTATTAGGTTTCCATGGAAGATATGAGAAAAAAATTCTTTTTGGATTTTTAATATTGAATGAAGAAAATTAAACATCCTAAAATTTAATATTTACAGTTTGTATTTTTGTGAGAAAACGTGCTAGAGGATCATATCAGTTTTGAGACATGTCACCAGTACCGTTGACCTTTTAATGACTTTAAGTTTTAAACTTGTTTACCTAGATTGTTGATATTTTTGTCCACTTAAACTTTACCACGTTTCTCAACTGTTTCAAGATATGTTAAGGTATGATTTATGAAACTTGACTTATCTGAGGTTCCCATTTCCCTGAATATACTCCCGTATCAAGATTCCCTAGATTTCATCTTACAGGTGAATATAGCATAGTTGATATCTGTATCTGGGTTAGTGCGAGACCTTGAGAGCTCAGGTTAGTACTACCGTACAGACAAAGAGATGAAGGATCGTCTTTAAGGTGTGTTCCACTTAAGGAATTTTTTCAGCACTGCAAATGATTAGATCTTTCGATACTTTTCAAGATTGCATGCAGTTTAGAGGTTTATATCGAAAGTATTATATAAGTTCTAGGCTATTGCTTCTGCAAAATCAGAAGAACTTGTATAATACCCCAGATATCAACTATCTATAAAGACCTCGTATCTCAGAGTCAGGCAATCTCTCAAACGCAATTTCGGAGTACTAAGTCCATATATCCAAGATGTGTTAATCCACAAGAATAAGCAGTTGTAAAATTTAGTTTATATCTCGAAAACAGTTTACTGAACGTGTTAAGCCTATCGACACCTCCACAGTAAGACTTGTTTATGACTTTTAAACTTTAAATTTTTTTAGCATACTATGATAGTCCAATGATGTACTATCATTTCCTTTTTGTGACATCGAATTCTTTTTTCATTTTTCAACGTTTTTGTATTTTTTTGAATTTTTCAATGTTTTTGAATTTTTAAATTTTTCATATGTTTTTGTATTTTCCCAAATATTTCTCCCCCTAAAATCAAAAACATATTTTTGGATTTTAGATTTTTAAGAAATACTAAACTAGAAAGATATTTACAAACCATACAAACCAATGCAGATTACGTGAATTCGTCATCTGATCCGTATTCAACCTCAGCTTCCACACCTGTAAGCAAATTTTTAACACCGTTAAGTCGCATTAGATATTTAAATCTTGTTAATGGAAATGCTTTGGTATTAAAATCAGCCCTTTGTTCGTCGGTGTGAATTTTTTCTATTCGAACCAATTTCTTTTCGAAACAATCACGAATGAAGTGGTATCGAATTTCAATGTGTTTTGTACGTGAGTGATGAACCTTACTTTTTAGTTATATCGATGGATGCTTTGTTATCTACAAATAAAGGCGTGTCAAGAAACTGCAGATCATAATCCCTCATCTGTTGTTGAATCCAGAGGATTTGAGAGCAACAGCTGGAAGCAGAAATGTATT
Source organism: Scalesia atractyloides (assembly GCA_947069175.1). Lineage (NCBI taxonomy): Eukaryota > Viridiplantae > Streptophyta > Magnoliopsida > Asterales > Asteraceae > Scalesia > Scalesia atractyloides. The sequence goes on from CAMTDV010000014.1 coordinate 64,596,714, forward strand.
CCGCTTCACAGGTTGAGAGAGAGACCGTGGTCTGTTTCTTACACTGCCACGTTACCAAACGTGTGCCAAAGAACTGGCATCCTGTAGTTTTAGATTTCGAGTTCACTTTGTCCACTCCAAAGTCGAGTCAGTGTATTCATTGAGATCAAAATTGTCGTTCTTGGGGTACCACAGGCCGGTACTTGGGCAACCTTTCAAGTAACGGAAGATTCTCTTGACTATCTGCAAGTGTGACATTCGAGGACTTGATTGATATCTCGTACATAAGCATGTAGGATACATGATGTCCGGACGTGATGCCGTTAGATACATCAATGAACCTATCATCGATCGATACAGTGTTTCATCAACTTTCATTCTCGTCTCGTTTACGCAAATCCCATGGTTCAGTGCCAACGGCGTCGAAAGCGGCTTCGAAGAATCCATTTCAAACTTTTTTGTGAATGTCGTGAACATACTTAGTATGATGAATGAATATCCCGTCTGGAAGCTGATCCACTTGAAGACCTAAGAAAAACTTCATTTCGCCCGTTGAGGACATCTCAAATTTCTTCTTCATGATCTTTTCGAACTCTTTGCACATACTGACATCCGTAGAACCGAAAATGTTATCGTCCACATAGATTTGTACTATAATCAGATGCGATCCAACTTCTCTGGTAAACAAAGTGTTGTCCACTATGCCTCGTGTAAAACCATTTCCTATGAGATGTTGCGATAACGTCTCGTACCAAGCCTCGGGGCTTGGTGTAAACCGTACAAGGCTTTATCCAGGAGATATGCTTTGTTCTTGTTAAGTGGATCGACAAACCCTGGTGGTTGGCCGACATACACTTGTTCACGAAGTTTACCGTAGAGAAATGTAGATTTTACATCCAACTGGTACACCTTAAATCCTTTCCAAGCAGCGAACGCTAGAAAAATGCAGATAGACTCTAATCTCGCAACCAGTGTGTATACCTCCGTATAATCTATACCATCCTGCTGGTGGAATCCCTTGACAACCAGCCGAGCTTTGTTTCTTAATATAACCCCCCCCCCCTGATCGTCTCTTTTACACTTGAAGACCCACTTTGTATCAATAGCTTTCTGCTTCGGTGGCAAATCTACAAGCTTCCAAACACCCAACTTCTCGAACTTGCATTGCTATCACCCAATTCTCGTCTGCCAGAGCCTCATTAACTGTTTTGGCTCAATATGAGAAATGAAACATGAGTAGTAGCAGTAATTCTGAGTTGGTGCAACTCGGGTGTAAAAACAACTAAGTGCTTTGTTGATTTGGTTTTGTGTACCCACACCAGTTTGCAGTTCTCCTATAATATTCGTTGAAGGATGATACGAATATGATCGCGGCATTTCTTCTGTTTGAATATCAACTGAGCTTTGCTGATTTGAAACAATCAGATCACTGTTCACGTCAACATTAGGAGTACTTGTTGAAGCTTCGTTCTGATTTCTCGGACTAGCAGATTGATTCAACAGGTTAGAAATCTGCTCAACTTCTTCATCCGATGAAGTTTCATCATCAGCATCAAATGTCGGTGCTTCATCTGAATCGGAATTCTGATTCTGAGGCGTACTGGGCACTGTTGTGTTTTCTGGTTCATTAGAAGCATTCACTAGAGATGTAGCAGGTGTTACTTCTGTTTCAGAAGTATTTTCAACTTGAACACTACTGCTATTGCTTGGACCTGCTCCAGAAGATGAAGAATCCAACGTGGGTTGATTAACCACAATTGGTCTAATGATTTGTTCTTAATTCACTGACTGGTGAAGATAGTATAACGCTGCAACTTCTTCGTCAGACGGTTCTTCCGGCAAGTCGAATGACTTCCAAAGATCTTGATAGTTAAACAGCTACGCGTCACCTCTCCTTTGAATAGGATCCGTATAATTGAAACCATCCACGTGCTGTGCTTCAATAATCTTTCTCAACGAAGGAACATATACTCTTCTTAAGGGACTCGCATATCCGACAAAGAAACCCTCAAGAGATTTAGCTCCGAATTTGCCATCTTGATCGATTACAGTGCATGGCGCACCAAATGGTTCTAAGAATTTCAAATTTGGCTCCCGTTGGTTTATCATCTCAAAACATGTTTTCTTTGTTGGTTTGATAGTGAGAACTCAATTTAGCGTGTAACAAGCTGCAGCAACCGCTTCACTCCAGAAGCTGATTGGAAGTTTAGAATCTGCAAGCATGGTTCTCACAGTTTCAATCAAAGTTCTGTTTTTTCGTTTAGCTACTCCGTTTTGCTGTGGAGTATAGGGAGTACTAAACTCGTGCAGAATCCCTTTTGCGTTGCAGAATTCCTTCATTTTGTTATTCTTAAACTCTGTGGCGTTGTCACTTCTAATGCGTCTGACCGGCAGATGATAAAGGTTCTCGAGTTTCTTGAATAGAATAACCAAGTTCTCGAACGTTTGTTCTTTGATTCCTGAAAGAATACCCACGAATATCTTGAATAGTCATCTGTCACGACCAAATAAATCCATGTGGAGAAGTTCTAATGGCAACTTGATTGATTTAGAATTTTCTTCGAATGAGATTTCTTGATCTGCTTTCCCTTTTTTACATTCTAAGCAGTGATCAGACATATGAAAACTCCGAAGATTTACACCGTCTACAAGATCATTATAAACCAAGTAATTCATTTTTCGCAAATGAATATGCCCCATCGTGTCAGTATTTAGGAGCGAAATGTCGAAGATTATGTATATTTAGGGACAAGTTCGCTTAAAATGGTAGTGTTGTAGTCAAGTTCGGCCGAACTTGACTAAGCAAGTTCGCCTGAACTTGCACACCCACCAGCGAACTTGTGTTAGTATAAATAGGAGCTTTGATGTTTCATTTGTAAATTCAGAGATTTTGTCACGACAGCGGCGAAGCTCTGTCCAAGTGTTTCCTGGATCTGTACGTTAAATATTAATGAAAGGGTGATTAAATAGAAACAAATGAGTGTATCCAATGTCGCTAAAGCAAACGGATTCCATACTTTACCTTAGGTTTGCCAGATTAGTGCATGAACGATCCGTACAACGGACCATAGAAAATCTCAAAATGTAAAAAACATTAAAAAATGAAAAATGAGATTACTTGTGCATAAAGAGGATATGATAGTACATCAGTGGACTATCACAGTATGCTAAAGAAATGTAGTGTCAAAAAGTTTTTAAACGAGTCTCACTGATGATGTGCTAGTAGGCTTCACACGTTTAGTAAATTGTTTTCGAGATATAAACATAACTAAAGCTTCTTAATCTGTGGCTGAACATCTCTCAGATATATGGTCTTAGTACACCGAAATTTCGTCTGAGAGATTGCCTGATTCTGAGATACTAGGTCTTTATAAATGATTGATATCTGGGATATTATACAAGTTCTTCTGATTTTGCATCAACAATGGCCTAGAACTTGTAGAATACTTTTGCATTAAAACCCTGAAAACTGCATCAAATTGAAAATATCGAAAGATACTACAATTGCAGTACAAAAGATTCCAAATTTGGATCACCACCTATAAGTCGAGCCTTCATCTCTTTGTCTGTACGGTGGTACTAACCTGAGCTCTCAAGGTCTCGTATTACCCAGATACAGATATCAGTTAGTTATATTCACCTGTAAGTTGAAATCTAGGGAATCTTGATACGGGAGTATATTCTTAGGTGGGAAACACGGATGAGTCAACTTCTAAAAATTACCTAACGTATCTTGAAACAATTGAGAAATGTGTAGAGGTTTAAGTGGACAAGTATACTCACAATCTAAGTGAATTTGTTTAAAACCTAAAGTTTACTCAGATCAACGGTACTAGTGATATGTCTCAAAAACTGATATGATCCTCTAGCACGTTTTCTCATAAAAATACAAATTGTAAATATTACATTTTAGTATGTTTACATTTCAGCTTTCAATATTAAAAATCCAAAATTTTTTTTCTCATATCTTCCATGGAAACCTAAAATGTTGAATGTGAGCCGGACCAACGAGACTGTTACGAAATTGTTTGTGTGTGGATACGTGTGATTGTTCTTAATCATCAAATCTTAGAGATTAGAAGCATCATTTGAGGGGGAGCTAGATAAAAACGTTGATTAAAGAACCGGAAATCTCAAAGCAAGGGGGAGCATGGATATTAAAGTTATTCAAGATATAAAGATCAAGAGAACATTAAAGGCTCAGGAACTTAATTGAAGAATGAAGACTACGGCAACATCCAAGGGGGAGTCTGTTGATGCATATGTCTGTTTATCGAGTCAGAATTTAGGAGTGAAATGTCGAAGTTTATGTATATTTAGAGACAAGTTCGCTTGAAATGGTAGTGTTGTAGTCAAGTTCGGCCGAACTTGACTAAGCAAGTTCTCCCGAACTTGCACTCCCACCAGCGAACTTGTGTTAGTATAAATAGGAGCTTTGATGTTTCATTTGTAAATTCAGAGATTTTGTCACGACAGACGCGAAACTCTGTCCAACTGTTTCCAGGATCTGTAACATTGAATATTAATGAAAAGATGATTAAATAGAAACAAATGAGTGTATCCAATGTCGCCTAAGCAAACGGATTCCGCACGTTTACCTTAGGTTTGCCAGATTAGTGCACGAACGATCCGTACAACGGACCATAGAAAATATCAAAATGTCAAAAACATTAAAAATGAAAAATGATATTACTTGTACATAAAGAGGATATGATAGTATATCAGTGGACTATCACATTATGCTAAAGAAATGTAGTGTCAAAAAGTTTTTAAACGAGTCTCACTGATTATGTGCCAGTAGGCTTCACACGTTTAGTAAATTGTTTTCGAGATATAAACATAACTAAAGCTTCTTAATCTATGGCTGAACATCCCTCGGATATATGGTCTTAGTACACCAAAATTTCGTTTGAGAGATTGCCTGATTCTGAGATACTAGGTCTTTATAAATGATTGATATCTGGATATTATACAACTTCTTATGATTTTGCGTCAGCAATGGCCTAGAACTTGTAGAATACTTTTGCATTAAAACACTGAAAACTGCATCAAATTGAAAATATCGAAAGATACTACAATTGCAGTACAAAAGATTCCAAATTTGGAACACCACCTATAAGTCAGGTCTTCATCTCTTTCTCTGTACGGTGGTACTAACCTGGGCTCTCAAGGTCTCGCATTACCCCGATACAGATATCAGTTAGTTATATTCACATGTAAGTTGAAATCTAGAGAATCTTGATACGGGAGTATATTCTTAGGTGGGAAACACGGTCGAGTCAACTTCTAAAAATATACCTAACGTATCTTGAAACAAATGAGAAAATGTGTAGAGGTTTAAGTGGACAAGTATACTCACAATCTAAGTGAATTTGTTTAAAACCTAAAGTTTACTCAGATCAACGGTACTAGTGATATGTCTCAAAAACTGATATGATCCTCTAGCACGTTTTCTCACAAAAATACAAACTGTAAATATTACATTTTAGTATGTTTACATTTCAACATTCAATATTAAAAATCCAAAAATATTTTTTCTCATATCTTCCATGGAAACCTAATAATGTTGAATGTGAGCCGGACCAACGAGACTGTTAAGAAATTGTTTGTGTGTGGATACGTGTGATTGTTCTTAATCATCAAATCTTAGAGATTAGAAGCATCATTTGAGGGGGAGCTAGATAAACACGTTGATTAAAGATACCAGAAATCTCAAAACAAGGGGGAGCATGGATATTAAAGTTATTCAAGATATAAAATCAAGAGAACATTAAAGACTCAGGAACTTAATTGAAGAATGAAGACTACGACAACATCCAATGGGGAGTCTGTTGATGCATATGTCTATTTTCCTAGTCATCGTATAATATCGAGTCAGTATTTAGGAGCGAAATGTCAAGTTTAAGTATATTTAGAGACAAGTTCCTTGAAATGGTAGTGTTGTAGTAAGTTGCGACTTGACTAAGCAAGTTCGCCTGAACTTGCACTCCCACCAGCGAACCTGTGTTAGTATAAATAGGAGCTTTGATGTTTCATTTGTAAATTCAGAGATTTTATCACGACAGATGCGAAACTCTGTCCAAGTGTTTCCAGGATCTGTAACATTGAATATTAATGAAAAGGTGATTAAATAGAAACGAATGAGTGTATCCAATGTCGCCTAAGCAAACGGATTCCGCACGTTTACCTTAGGTTTGCCAGATTAGTGCACGAACGATCCGTACAACGGACCATAGAAGATCTCAAAATGTCAAAAAACAATAAAAAATGAAAAATGAGATTACTTGTGCATAAAGAGGATATGATAGTACATCAGTGGACTATCACAGTATGCTAAAGAAATGTAGTGTCAAAAAGTTTTTAAACGAGTCTCACTGATGATGTGCCAGTAGGCTTCACAGTTTAGTAAATTGTTTTCGAGATATAAACATAACTAAAGCTTCTTAATCTGTGGTTGAACATATCTTGGATATATGGTCTTAGTACACAGAATATTTCGTTTGAGAGATTGCCTGATTCTGAGATACTAGGTCTTTATAAATGATTGATATCTGGGATATTATACAAGTTCTTCTGATTTTGCGTCAGCAATGGCCTAGAACTTGTAGAGTACTTTTGCATTAAAACCCTGAAAACTGCATCAAATTGAAAATATCGAAAGATACTACAATTGCAGTACAAAAGATTCCAAATTTGGAACACCACCTATTAGTCGAGCCTTCATCTCTTTGTCTGTACGGTGGTACTAACCTGAGCTCTCAAGGTCTCGCATTACCCAGATACAGATATTAGTTAGTTATATTCACTTGTATGTTGAAATCTAGGGAATATTGATACGGGAGTATATTCTCAGGTGGGAAACACGGTTGAGTCAACTTCTAAAAAATACCTAACGTATCTTGAAACAATTGAGAAATGTGTAGAGGTTTAAGTGGACAAGTATACTCACAATCTAAGTGAATTTGTTTAAAACCTAAAGTTTACTCAGATCAACGGTACTAGTGATATGTCTCAAAAACTGATATGATCCTCTAGCATGTTTTCTCACAAAAATACAAACTGTAAATATTACATTTTAGTATGTTTACATTTCAGCATTCAATATTAAAAATCCAAAAAAAATTTTTCTCATATCTTCCATGGAAACCTAATAATGTTGAATGTAATCCGGACCAACGAGACTGTTAAGAAATTGTTTTCTGTGTGGATACGTGTGATTGTTCTTAATCATCAAATCTTAGAGATTAGAAGCATCATTTGAGGGGGAGCTAGATAAACACGTTGATTAAAGATACCAGAAATCTCAAAGCAAGGGGGAGTATGAAAGTTATTCAAGATATAAAGATCAAGAGAACATTAAAGACTCAGGAACTTAATTGAAGAATGAAGACTACGGCAACATCCAATGGGGAGTCTGTTGATGCATATGTCTATTTTCAACGTCATCGTATTATATCGAGTCAGTATTTAGGAGCGAAATGTCAAAGTTTATGTATATTTAGAGACAAGTTCGTTTGAAATGGTAGTGTTGTAGTCAAGTTCGGCCGAACTTGACTAAGCAAGTTCGCCCGAACTTGCACTCCCACCAGCGAACTTGTGTTCGTATAAATAGGAGCTTTGATGCCTCATTTGTAAATTCAGAGATTTTGTCACGACAGACGCGCAACTCTGTCCAAGTGTTTCCAGGATCTGTAACGTTGAATATTAATGAAAGGGTGATTAATTAGAAAGAAATGAGTGTATCCAATGTCACCTAAGCAAACGGATTCCGCACGTTTACCTTAGGCTTGTCAGATTAGTGCCCGAATGATCCGTACAACAGATCTACAAGTGTATCAGAGCAGGATTGGCCTAATTTGAAGACATTAGACATAGAACATCTCATCTTCTACTCATTTCTTCTATTTTTTAACTTTTCTTGGACATTTCACGGACAAGATGGACTGATTTTCAAGTATAATACATAAAATCCATAATAGATAAACCCTTGAAAAGATCAGAGCTTAAAACAAACGAATTCATGTCAAAAATTGCCAAAAACCATGTCGAATAACTCATGTTCGCTCGAACTTAACATCAAGTTCGCTCGAACTTGACTGAAAAATTCACATTTTTCATCAAGTTCGCCCGAACTTGATTGTTTTTTCAAGGTTTTAGGTTATGTTCGCTCGAACTTGCTTACTTTTCAATCAAATTTTATCAAGTTCGCCTGAACTTGATTAAAATTTGTTGAAAATCTAGTACAAGTTCGCCCGAACTTGCTTGTTTCTCTTGAAACTTATACAAGTTCGTCCGAACTTGTTAAATAGCTAAGTTTGACACGCTGTGACAAGTTCGACCGAACTTATCCAAGGTTTCTAAAAAAAGGCGTGAAAATCCCGAAAAACGTCTCGGACATTATATATCGTTAGAATCGTATCGACGAACGAGTTTAAAGCTCTAATCTGGTAAAAAAAGTTTTTCAAAATATTTTAAACGTTTTTAGCAAACCGATACGTTGATATTGCTGGTTAAAAAGTCAATTTTTTCTAAAAAATTGTCTGTCTGCTAATCGTTTTTCAAGTGTTTTGAATGACAAATTAGTTTGGAAAACGAAATGGAGTCCATGAAGCCACCTATGTTGATGAATATATATGAATATGATGTTTGGAAGGGAAAATTTAAGAGCTGGGTCAAAGCTAAGCATTTCCGTAGTTGGGTCGTGATTGAGATAGGTTATGTCATTCCTAAAGATGAAAATCAGCAAATTCTGGAGAAGTGCAAATATTCTACTCAACAACAAGATGATTATTTTGCTGAAAAGAAAATGATTAATCTGATACAGCAGTCGGTGAAAGGAAATATCTTGAATCTGCTACCAGAATGTGATACGGCACAAAAGCTATGGAATGCTCTACGTGCTAAATATCTGGAGCGTGCTGAGATGATTAAAAGCAAGAAGGTAAAGTCAGAGGTAAAAATTGTTGATAAAGAAGTGGTAAAGGTACAAATTGCGGAGGTTGAAAACCTTGCACAAAGTGTACTGAATCTGTGTGCTTAAATTGTTAAAAATTCAAATATATTAATGTCAAACTTTTGAAAGATTTGGAATGTTTGTTATTAGAAAATAAAAAGTTAAAAGAAAATGAAAAGAATTTTGAAAATCAAATAAAAAATTTAGAAAATGATAAAATTGTTTTTGAAAAATTAAATATAGAAAATCAAAATGCAATAAATTCTCATATTGAGAAATTGCTCAACTTGAAAAGGAAGTTGAGATTGTTAAAAATAAAGCTGTTAATTCAGAAAAATTATTAAAAGGTTTTGTGACCTCCTCATTAAAGTTAGATCATATATGTCCAAAACCGATCAATGATAATAAAAAGGAAATTCCAATAAGTGATAATATCACAAATTATGACGATGTCATAATTGAAGATTGTGATGATAATACCGATGATGAAAGAGCTAAAAATGATAAACATGAAATATTTTTAAAACAAAAAGAGAAATTCCAAGATACTGTTCTACAATTCTCAGAGAAAGGTGAATGCTCAACGCAAAAACCTTCTAAGCAGAATGAAGAACGAAAACAAAAAGAAAAACAAAGTTTTAAGAATTTTGAAAATTTTCAAAAGAAAAATAAAAGATCATCGGTACGATCATCCAATCATTATCAAAACTCACAAAAATTTGAGAATAAGTGGTGCAGGTCGGACCACAGTGCTTCAAAGTCAAATCAATTTTACAGAAGAAGCAAGAAAGATGACTACTATAAATCAAAACAATGTTATGATTTGAGTGTGTGGTCTGATAAAGAAGATCAGAAAGAAGATAAATACGAAACAAGGTGTGTTACAACTGTGGAGCAAATGGACACATTGCTGTTAACTGCCCGAGAAAAAAATTTGATACGAGAAGCTGCTATAATTGTCAAATCAAAGGTCATATTTCAAGAAATTGTCCGATAAATTCGCAGAGAAGACCGTTGGATAAATTTCGGGGGGAGAACAGAAAAGCTGCGAAGAAGACAGGAAAAACAGAAGAAAAGCCCATAGAACACAAAGTGAAATTATCGCAAGGGAAGAAAGACAAATTGAGGAAAAAGAGAAAGAAAGTTAGTGAGTATTTGGAAAAGATTTTGTCCTCGAATACATCTAAGAAATCAGATAAAAGTTCTGATGAATCATTTTACTCACTGTCAAGTAAAAAGAATTCATCAGATACAAATCTGAGGACAAAAGAGAGCACAGTGAATAAAAAATTGATTAATCAAACAGTTAAAAAATCAAAGAAAGTTAATTTTTCTGATAAAGATTTAATCAAATTGTTTGAATATAAAAGAGGATGTGAGGGATTGTTTACTTCAGATGTTAATGAGTTTGGTAAACCTAAATCCAGAATGGATTAGGTTGCAATTCATAACTAATTAAATTTTGTTTGAATATGCAGGATAACCAAGCTTCAATCCAAATGTCATTTCAGAAGTAGTAGTTGTTCGTGCAGTGGAAATAACTTGAAAGGATTGGTGTACCACACAAACAAAATGGTAGTCTCGTGTTCACATTCGTAAAAAGTCATTAAACGGTTAAAGTGGAAGATTCTTATTTTCGATTTCGAAAAGATGTTTTCAATTTTAGGGAGAGAAAAATTTAAAAATGTCAAAATTAAAAAAAAACTATAAATTTGAAAAACATCATTTTCAAAATCGTTCTAGATATATAAAATTTTTCAAAAAGCCAAAATCAATAGAAACTCTCAAAATGTCAAAAACATTAAAAAATAAAAAATGAGATTACTTGTGCATAAAGAGGATATGATAGTACATCAGTGGACTATCACAGTATGCTAAAGAAATGTAGTGTCAAAAAGTTTTAAAGAGTCTCACTGATGATGTGCCAGTAGGCTTCACAAATTTAGTAAATTGTTTTCAAGATATAAACATAACTAAAGCTTCTTAATCTGTGGCTGAACATCTCTCGGATAAATGGTCTTAGTACACCGAAATTTCGTTTGAGAGATTGCCTGATTCTGAGATACTAGGTCTTTATAAATGATTGATATCTGGGATATTATAGAAGTTCTTCTGATTTTGCGTCAGCAATGGCCTAGAACTTGTAGAATACTTCTGCGTTAAAACCCTGAAAACTGCATCAAATTGAATTGAAAGATACTACAATTGCAGTACAAAAGATTCCAAATTTGGAACACCACCTATAAGTCGAGCCTTCATCTCTTTGTCTGTATGGTGGTACTAACCTGAGCTCTCAAGGTCTCGCATTACCCAGATACAGATATCAGTTATTTATATCACCTTTAAGATGAAATCTAGGGAATCTTGATACGGGGGTATATTCTGAGGTGGGAAACACGGTTGAGTCATGTTCTAAAAATTACCTAACTATCTTGAAACAATTGAGAAATGTGTAGAGGTTTAAGTGGAAAAGTATACTCACAATCTATGTGAATTTGTTTAAAACATAAAGTTTACTCAGATCAACAGTACTAGTGATATGTCTCAAAAACTGATATGATCCTCTAGCACGTTTTCTCACAAAAATACAAACTGTAAATGTTACATTTTAGTATGTTTACATTTTAGCATTCAATATCAAAAATCCATAAAGATTTTTTTCTCATATCTTCTATGGAAACCTGATAATGTTGAATGTGAGCCGGACCAACGAGACTGTTAAGAAATTGTTTGTGTGTGGATACGTGTGATTGTTCTTAACCATCAAATCTTAAAGATTAGGAGCATCATTTGAGGGGGAGCTAGATAAACACGTTTATTAAAGATACCAGAAATCTCAAAGCAAGGGGGAGCATGGATATTAAAGTTATTCAAGATATAAAGATCAAGAGAACATTAAAGACTTAGGAACTTAATTCAAGAATGATGGTTACGGCAACATCGAAGGGGGAGTCTTTTAATGCATATGTATGTTGCCTACGTCATCGTATAATATAAAGTCAGTATTTAGGAGCGAAATGTCGAAGTTTATGTATATTTAGGGAGAAGTTCGCTTGAAATGGTAGTGTTTTGGTCAAGTTCGGCCGAACTTGACTAAGCAAGTTCGCCCGAACTTGCACTCCACCAGCGAACTTTTGTTAGTATAAATAGGAGCTTTGATGTTTCATTGTAAATTCAGAGATTTTGTCACGACAGAGGCGAAGCTCTGTCCAAGTGTTCCCATGATCTGTAACGTTGAATATTAATGAAAGGGTGATTAAATAGAAACAAATGAGTGTATCCAGTCTCGCCTAAGCAAACAGATTCCGCACGTTTACCTTAGGTTTGTCAGATTAGTGCCTGAACGATCCGTATAATGGACCTACAACTTTGCTGTCTTTTTATCTTTTGAATTGTTACCACTTGTAGTTTTGACATTTTCAGATGTGGTTTCAATTATGATTTCAGATTTTCATTCTTTCATGCTGTCACTAGTCTTAATAAGCTCAGACTTAGTGATCTCAGATGTTGTTGACCGTTTCTTTGCAATCCAGGCTTGAGATTTTATGTTAGCCTTTTTGATGTAAAAATTATTTTCATTAGCCTTTGAAGTTTCACCTTTTTCAAAAATTGAATTTTCAAACTTAGATTTGACTTCAGCTTTTGATTCATTTCTTTTCAAAATCTTTACAGGTTTTACAAACACTGGTTGCTTCGATTTCACAACATTTGAACTTTCTTTCCTTCGAAGATAAGCCGACTTTGATTTCGGACAGTAACGTGAAATATGACCAATTTCGTTGCACTTGAAACAAGTCCGAGAATCATGCGGATGTCCTTTAGTGGGTTTTTCACCACTTGTTTTGGCACCACTTGCAATTTTGGCTTTATCTCGAAGTTCTTTCTGTTTCTTGAACTCATCGTTTGATTGTTTCCTGATCAAACTTTCCTCATGAACCATGTTCGTCCCATATACAAAATTCATGTTTTTATTCTTGTATTCATGAAATGGTGACACTTTCTTTTTAGGTTCATATGATTCCTCTAATCCCAATCCAGCTCTCCGGTTTTCCGGATGATCACCACCATTCTTTCGGTAGTTATTTCTTTTAGGTTTGGAATAGAATTTCTTTTCATTGATCTCCAGATCATCTGATGTGACTTCCACGAGTTTAAAGAATTTATCTAACAATTCTTCCTTCATGTTCTGAATCGGAAAACTGTCATCAAAGTAAATCTATCAGATTCCTTAATCTTGTACATGAAAACATTAGGATCATCACATAGATCATTCTCCGATGATGTATCGTCATCTTCGGATTTGAATCATAATTCTTTGAGCTCGAGTCGGCGCTTTTAAAGCTGCCTTCATCAGAATCGTTCAAAATATTTTCAACAACCTTTTTAACCACAGCATTGTCACCATCTGTTTTAGTATAGATTACATCAATGTTCTCTGGCAACTCAGTTTTCTTTTCAGATAACAACTCAATATTGAGTGCCTTATCCATCCCATCAGTGGATTTGCGACAATACTTCTCGCATAGGGGTGGAGGAACATTGCTGTATTCTTTACTAATTTTCTTTTTAGGTTTCTCTTCCGATGGAATTGTCGGAAGGATGTGATCAATGACATATGCGTTACAGGTGTAACTTCTCAAAAGTTGTTGAACACGTTCTGTTTCAATTGTCATGTCCTAGAGTTGTTGCTTAGTTTCAGCAAATATATATCAATCGCTTTTTGCTTATCCATTACTGTTTCTTTTAACATCCTTATTATATCATGTTGTTCAATGTTATTTCTACCAAGCCTTCGATAATCATTTTTCATTTTATCATACGCTTCCTTCATTGTGCGATAATCGTATTTCAAAAGTTCATTATGCACATTGTTTTCAGCGATGATCTTTGATTTTTCGGCACACTCAGAACATGGTTCGGTATATTTTGTACAAGGTTTCTCAACCTCAAATACTTGTACTATGACAACTTCATTTACCTCTGGACCTACCTTAGTTAGATTTGCCATCAAGGCTTTGTCAGCAATGTCCTTGAGATTTTCGGCATTCATTTCTTGAGTTACATCAATGACTACTTCATCAGTTGATTTCTTCTTGGGAACTTGCTCCTGAGAACTTCCATCAAAATGAACTGCAAAATTATCACACGAATTAGGAGATACAAATTCCTTGCTTCTGCATGTGGATATACTCCTCTTCTTCACGTTGTTGTTGCAGATATTGTTCCAACAGAATATTCTCCAAAGCCGCTGCTTTGTCTGCAGAAGTATCTTCAACAATTTCAGCCATTAATGAAACTCTGGTCTTCTTACCGATATAAGAATTCCAGTCGAAACCATCATCATCGTTTGATACAACATAGCTTTCTCAGTGTTGCTGCTCTTCGGTTTCTCTTGGATTTCAACCTGATTCTTTTTCGGGAAAGGCTTGTACTGAAGTGACTTCTTGTAATATTCGTTACCTCCTCCGACTGGACTCTGATTTCCCGTTGCTTCAGGATTTTTACACTCTCTCTTAAAATGTCCCTTTTGGCGACATCTGAAGCACGTCACATTCATTTTGTCAAAACCTAGTTTGTTGCTTGAGTTTCTGATATTCGGCCAGTGAGAGCAACGAACTTTGTGACTCTTCGAATGATAGATGCTAAACACCACTTGATATCCATTAACTCGAGTTCTTCTTCATCCACTTGGTCATAATCTTCTACCGTCATTTCGGGATTTCCAATTTTACCAGCTACAAGACTTTCATATGACTCCAGAACAGTGGCAAGAAGATACATATGCTGTTTAGCAACTTGTTCCGAAACAACATTGTTCAAATTCTCTGCGATGTTGCACTTGTATACATTCGAATCAGAATTTGTTTGTTGATTCTGATTTGTTTGACTTTGATAAGATGAATTTGAACCAGTACTTGAGAATGAAGACTGTGGACTTTGATCATATTGTGGATATGACTCATTCTGATTCTGCTGCAAATTGTTCGAAGAATTCAAACTCGCATTAAATGCTGTCTGAATCTTTGGACTTGAAATATTATCTTGCATTCCACTCTTGTAATACAACCCAACGTCTTGAACAACATTAGCGTTCTTTGACTTTGCAATCTTCAAGAGTTCCATTTCATGGCTTTCGATTTATCGATAAATGTTGACAGCTTGAAGAATTCCCATTTATCACTTTCCTTCAGAACCATTAGATAAGTAGTCCACTCTCCATCTGGTAGAGCGTCAGCAAGCTTGTCGATGTACTCTTGTTCCGTCTTCTCGAGACCGTGTCTACGCATTTGGACTTTAAGATGACAGAAACGTTCAATCATCTGCTTCATGGTTTCACCCTTCAGCATGTTGAAGATAACTCTTTCATAATGAGCGCTTTCTTGATCTTTATCATCTCCGCGCTTCCTTGATACTTCTTTTGAAGTGAGAGCCAGAGATCTCTTGCTGTTGTGTATTCCGGTAGCAAGAAGAAAATGTTTCTTTGACAGATTGTTTGATAAGACTGATCATCTTTTTCTCAGCAACGTATTCGTCTTTCTGTAGAGTAGTGTAGTTGTACTTTACCAGAACTTGCTGGTGTTCATCCACCGGAACAGTGTAACCTCTTTCAATCGACACCCAGCCTGTAAAGTGCATGGCTTGAACCCAATATGTAAACTTCTCCTTCCATGCTTCAAACTCGTCAATGCTCATTAGCTTGGGTGGTTTAACAGTCGTGCCCATTTCGTTATCAAGATTGACTTGATGGATCACGTTGGCATTTGACGAACTAGCTCCGGACACGAAAGATCCTTGAATATCATCCATTGTGAATCATGAGACGTGTACACTGAAAACAATCAAAAACTTTTGAAAATGTTAGATCTACTACAAGTTCGGTCGAACTTGTAGTTAGGATGAAGAATTTTCAGTTTGATCACAAGTTCGGTCGAACTTGTGATTTGTGCTTTAAAAAATTTTCCTTTTAACAACCTTGGTCGAACTTGTTGATGATTTGTAAAGATTTTGTAAGTTCGAGTGAACTTAGCAATGACTTTGATGAAAAACTAGCAAGTTCGGGCGAACTTAGCAAAAAATCCTTGAATTTTATCAAGTTCGGTCGAACTTAACAAGAATTCAGTAAAAATCTAGCAACTTCGAGCGAACTTAACAAATTTTCTTCAAAAACACTCAAGTTCGAGCGAACTTGGTAAAATTTTCTTGAAAACACCTCAAGTTCGAGCGAACTTGGTAAAAAATCACTGAAAAAGTGAGTTTTTAGCACAAGTTAGGTCGAACTTGGTTAAACAAGTTCGATGGACAAGTGAAGGTCCGTGATCAGGAGGTTCTAGACGGAAGTTAGTGGATAAACGTAAACCAATTCGGTAGAATGATATTACAGAAAGGAGTAGAAGTAGAATGTAGCGGAAGTCTTCATTCATACCGAAAGAGTATACATCTTTATAAGTCTAGCTGCCGGAGTTCCTGGAGAGAATCCGGCAGCACCTCCCCGTAGGGATGCCAAAAGCTTAAATGACAAATGAACAACACACCTATATATAGGGAGACAAGTTCGCTGGAGTGTATGGAAGTTCGGGTGAACTTGACCTAGTCAAGTTCGGCCGAACTTGACTTCCTAAGAGCATTCTCGATCGAACTTGGCCTGCATTAGTCAAGTTCGAGCGAACTTAACTAAAAGCACATCAAGTTCGGGCGAACTTGACCAATACAGGTCAAGTTCGGGCGCACTTGTTCCCTTTTACACTGAAATCTCTGTATTTCGGTCGTGTGTTCGATTCTAACCTATACAATATTCAACACACGCTCTATCTAGCCTATTCGACAAGTGACGAACACAATAGTGCATCAACATATTCACCCTTGTTCGTTACTGTCGAAGCTTGATCTTGAACTTCAAAACTTTGAGCCATGTTTGAATATTCTCTGCAACTTCAATCAAGGTGTTTGCTGATGTCGTCGAGACGCGTCAACAGATTCCCCCTTAATTAATGATCCAGGTTTGCATTAACAACTTTCAATACCTCTGAAATCTCCAGTTCAGATCTTTGGTTGCATGGTTTCCGAATCCTCTGATTTACTTGACCGACAAATTTTCTCGAATAACCATCAACTCGAAGCTAATCAATGCAGCAGCTTCTCCATTTTGACGATAACCGCATCCGAGTTCAGTTTTTTGAATAAGCGTTGAGCATCGAGAGTTTATTCCGCACACTCCTAAAGTATCAAAAACTCAACCGGCAATTGATAGAAACTTCGAATCACCGCATCGGAAAACTTCAAATCAACGAATACCCTCGAAAATCCGAAATCCGATTTCCGTAATCGCAGTTAAGCACCCTTCAGAAAGATTTGATTAGCAAATCGGTAATCTGCTCAATCAGCAAATCTTCATCGGAAACAGATAATCTGGTAATGCATCAAATCTGAGAATCAGACGTCCATAATCAGAATCACATTCTTCTTCTTCAGTCACAATGACAGATGTATAGCTATCTCCGCTGAACCTGGCGCCTTCAAACTACAAAACATCCCTATTTCCGGCTTACCCAATCAAAATAGTTCATTTGCTTTGCAGAGTTAATGATAAGCAGTCATGTATGCACCAACCCCACATCAGAGATCAGGACCTAAATCCTACATCCCTTAAGCATCAACCTGTATCACAATCTGAAAAATCTGAACTTCCTGTGATCACAGAATCCCAAATATATAGCCTCTTTTGTCAGCAACTGGTATACACAACTTTATCCGAAAGATCCGATCCTATAAATCATCTCCTTTAATCATGGTACCGCGTACAACCTGGGGTAACTGAAACTACAGAGCATCCCTATCTCCTGGCAATTAGTCCAGTCAATAGTTCATGTGCAAAGCAGAGTTAAAGATAGGCAGTCGTGTGTGCTTCCAAACCATACGCTCGACTCAGGTGTCAATCCACAACCATGACCTCAGAATCTGATAAACAACTCATCCAAGACTCAGTTATGTAACCACCCACTTTCAAAATAGACATCAATTTGAAATACCCAATGAATCTCAATCCTCTGCATTCCCGATAATCTGCAATCGGTAACCACCCGGATACTGTTGCAGTAGTCAAAAATTTCAAAAATGCCGGAATCTTCAAATATTGAAAATTTTTTATTCCCTCTCATTTTTGCAAATTTTGACCATACTGAAATTTTTCACTAAAATTCCCCCTGAAATCCGGAACTTTCAGTTTTTAACAAATGCGGATTTAACGTTTTGGCCCATTACTAGTCACGACACCCAAATGATCAACGTTCTATATCGATATCAATGACTCTCCCGTTATCTTCAAAATTCTTTGACCGTATCACCAAATCTGCACTCTGAAGCTCTAGACGGTGTCCCCGAACATACCGGTTCAGTGTTCGAAAACTCGAAAAATTTTCTATGGCCAAATTTTTTATGGACACTCATCCCATCGAATTTTGAGATGATTTCACCAGAAAGATTTCTGGACACTCATCGCCAATTTTTTTAGGCTCCTTGACAAGTTCGGGCGAACTTGTGTGACAAGTTCAGGCGAACTTGGTCAATATGTGACAAGTTCGGTCGAACTTAGTCTGTTTGATGGAAGTTCGAGCGAACTTGATTGGCCACTTCCAAGTTCGGGCGAACTTGCATGAAAAATACAAGTTCGGGCGAACTTATGCTTAATTTCAATGAAAATCAGTCAAGGTCGGGCGAACTTGATGAAAATTCATGAAAACATTGTCAAGTTCGGGCGAACCTGATGAAAAATCTTGAAAAACCATGTTAAGTTCGGTGAACTGACTCAACAGGTCAAGTCGGGCGAACTTGACCTCAACAGGTCAAGTTCGGGCGAACTTGACCTCTACAGGTCAAGTTCGGGTGAACTTGGTACTCCCAAATCAGCCATTTTTCACATTTTTCGATCCAAAATCCTTATTTCTTAGAATTTCGAGATGATTTCACCATAGATCAGGTCGAAATTGGTTTTCTAACAATCCTATTCGTTCAATTTTGGGTTTTGTCCGTGGATTGTAGGTTTATTTCATGATTTAAGTCTAAAACCCCTCCTAATGTCCATAAATGTCCAAATTCATGAGCGTAGGTGATGACCGTAGCTCTAATACCAAATGAAGGTCCGTGATCAGGCGGTTCTAGATGGAAGTTAGTGGATAAACGTAAACCGATTTGGTAGAATGTTATTACATAAAGGAGTAGAAGCAGAATGCAGCGGAAGTCTTCATTCATACCGAAAGAGTATACATCTTTATAAGTCCAGCTGCCGGAGTTCCTGGAGAGAATCCGACAGCACCTCCCCGTAGGGATGCCAAAACTTAAAAACACACCTATATATAGGGAGACAAGTTCGTTGGAGTGTATGGAAGTTCTTGCAAACTTGACCTAGTCAAGTTCGGCCGAATTTGACTTCCTAAGAGCATTCTCGAGCGAACTTGGCCTACATTAGTCAAGTTCGAGCGAACTTGACGAAAAGCACATCAAGTTCGGGCGAACTTGACCAATACATGTTAAGTTCGGGTGAACTTGTTCCCTTTTACACTGAAATCTCTGTATTTCGGTCGTGTGTTCGATTCTAACATATACAATATTCAACACACGCTCTATCTAGCCTATTGGACAAGTGACGAACACAATAGTGCATCAACAACAAGTTTTGGGAAACATGGTTTTTTCAAAATTTTAACATCAATTCGGTTGAATTTGGTCTCCAATCTTTCAAGGGTTTATCTTTGTTGTATTTTACATGATATATTCAAAATTGAAAAGATTTTGACTGTGAATTCTTCATTTTTGATGAAAAAGTTAAGAAAAATAGAAGAATGGAGATGAAATAGAAGTGTTCTTGTCTTGATACTATCAAATCAGGTTGTTCTAGCTCTGATACCACTTGTAGGTCCGTTGTACGGATTGTTCATGCACTAATCTTACAAATCTAAGGTAAACGCGTGGAATCCATTTGCTTAGGCGACGTTGGATACACTCATTTGTTTCTATTTAATCACCTTTCATTAATATTCAACGTTACAGATCTTGGAAACACTTGGACAGAGCTTCGCCTCTCTGTGACAAAATGTGACATCCCGGTTTTTCAGATATCTTAAACGCACTACTTCATGGTTATTCGTTCCTACGTTAAATTGATACGGAGACTTAAATTGCACGCTCGAAATAATTACGATAATTTCATGAACTTGTCAAACGAATTACGTGCTATGTGTATTAAACGTTTATAAGTTGGTGAATTATTTGTGATGTTCGATTTCGTAATTTGTTTTAGTTATGAAATATATATATAGTAAATATATAAACGAATCGAACCGAACCCGACACGAGCCGGCCTCATTCCCTTGCGACTCAAGGAGTTAACCAAACTTGAGGACCAAGTGTTAAACCCAAACCGCCCCACCCAAACCCTTTCGGCCGCGAGCACACACCCAACCGCAACCCTTCCCTTTTTCCTTTCACTTTTTGCGCTATATATACACATACATGCATGAGCCTTTCTTCACAAAACAAACACAAAAAAAACCCTAGTTGAGAAAACAGCCGAACGGCAGCCCCTCATTCATCTTCCAGTCGCAAGACAGCCTTGTTACACTCTTCTTAAATCACGGCAGCCCTCCCCTCACCATTCTTCTTCTCGGTCGCAAGTCTCGCCAACATCCGAATCAGTCCCATCTAGTTCTCGGCTCATTAATCCTATTGTTAAGGTTAGAATTTTATGTTATTTCGCTAATCATACTTGGGTCATGAATTATGGATCGTGTGTGTATGTAATGATGGAAAGTATTAGGATGGTAATCGGCTGATTTGGCTAGTTTGCAAGTTTGATGTTTTTCGGAATCTAGAAACATAGGCTGCGTTTTGTTTGATAAAAACTATAGGTAATGATTAGGGTTTGCATGGGTATGATATATATGATAGTATATGATTGGAAATTCTGTTCTTGATCGCATATGTTCAATGTATCGATGGTTTAAGCGAGTTAGATTGTGATAAAATGCTGAATCAGAATGCTGAATGGTGGTTACAGCCAACTTCAACTGGCTGTAACTTGGTTATTATTTATCGAAAAACGGATTTTCTGAAGTCTAAAACATAGAGTTTTGAAAAAAGATTCTAATGGCGCTGATTCATATTTTTCTGAAGTCGTTTGATATTTTTAAGTGGCCAATTAAGTTCAGTAACTAAAGCTGTGAAAATCCTGAAAATTTGTTAGTTGTTTATCGAGTTGGATTTAATAATCTGTAGGGAGTTCGAATCATGAAATTTGTACAGAAACTAGATATGGAAATATCCGGGCAACTCCCAATGGAATTTTGTTAATTGGACGAACGGTGATTTTTAAATGAATTCTTCCGCGGACTGCAGTCAGAAAGCGACAAATCTGACTGCAGCCTAGTATATTAATATTTATGAATAATTGGTAAGTATTAGGACTTGAAAATATTTATATAAAATTCTACAGTATAGTTTGTCACCTTCTGTAAAATAATTGGAATTTTTGGAACGTTGGAACTATTTTATAAAAATCCTCGAAAACAGCCGAATTATGAGTATGTAAGCTGAAACTTGATAACTTGCGAATGTGTGCACCAAAGTGTTGCATGGATTGGATTGTGTTCATGATAAATTGTTTTGATCACTATGTTCATATGAGGATACTTGCATGCATGTTTGAGTGTTAGGAATTTTGATTGTGTGTACCGCTTTGTGCGTAAATTATGTGTAGGATTTGTATTGGTGTGTTCACACACTGGCTTGAAATCAATTGACTTGTTAGGACGCAATTAGCGGTCCCATCATTTGCAACTTCTGTGTTACACTAACCGAGCAACAAAAGGTGAGTTCACGGCCCCTAACTTTATCCGATTTTAAACAACAGGGGGAGAAACATGTATACACTCTTCAACTCAATCTCTTTACGTTATACGAAATTAACGTCATTAAACTATTCGGTAACTAAGTTAATGTTGATGTACGTTATGGTCACTAAGCAGCTATATCACACAAGTCCTCGACAATCTCTCGGATCGTTAGTATTGGGTTTAGATAGCGGGGAAATTATAAGTAGTACTACTGGGCCCGACAAGCCCCATCCGAGCTAGTCGCGCTAGCCGACGGGTGTGGTCAACGGGTGAATAATTTGACCTAACTTCGCCATGGTCAGTGATAGGCCTGGCAACACGGAGGCACAACAGTCAGCTTCGATCGCGAACGCTTACCTGACATAACTTTAGGCTAGCTACCTATATATATTAACATTGAACTTAATTACGAAACAACAATATTATCCCGGGTTAGGGATAATGGAACCAACATCGTTATTATTCCAGGTTGGGGATATATAATGGAGAACTATCAGTATTATTCGGGTTGGGAATAATGGAACTAAATCGTTATCCCGGGTTAGGGATAACGGGGGAAACAAACTCATAACCGAACGAACAATTTATGAAAACCTGTGAACTCACTCTTCTTTAATGTTGACACTTGTTTCTTTACATGTTTCTCAGGACGCTAGGAGCTCTAGGTGCACTCACTTGCATTGATCAAGACATCTTTTATCGAGTCTCATTTACAAACATTGTTTTGGGTTTTTCTTTAGTTTTGGCGTTTATGTTGGCGCCCGTTCCTTTACTTTATGCTTCCGCTCAACTTTAAAAACTAATGCTTCCGCTAAACATTGGTAACTAACTAAGACAATATAAAATCTACGATGAATGGTTAAACAAATGATTTTTGGAAAACGTATTATCAAATCATATAGAGTCGTTCGACGTACTAGTGTCTCAGATTCTGGTTTGTTCACACGCCTCGCGGTAAAACTCCGCAAGTGGAAATTGAGGGTGTGACAGATTGGTATCAGAGCCACTAGCTATAGAGAACCAGGTTTGCATTAAAAGTAGACCTAAACTATAGCTGATTACACGACACTAGACATAGTTTGGCACCGAACTGATTATATTTTATTATGTGATGTACCACAACTGTGTTATGTAGATTATGAATTCATAATAAGAAATGAAAACAACTCGTAACTAACTACACAACCTAACAGGCAATGTCATCATCATCATCATCGTCCGACAAACTTTCGCAACCAAGGGCGCCAGGAAAGGCACCTATGGTGGAACCCTTACCATCTTATGGCGTGGAGACACGCTCAGCTGCAAGAAAAAGGCTCGCTCTGGGGGAGGAGTCGTCATCACGCCCGACCATCGCTGTGCCGGTCGAACCGGTTAACTCGGTAGAAGTAGGGAATGACCTACTTAGAGATATGATACGGAAACAACAAGAACAATTAGAAAGAATGCATGAAACCATCCTAGCACAGGGCTGGATGATACGACAATTGACAGGTAAAACTGGGTCGCTCGAGGAAGAGCAACATACGAGTAAGATAGCTCGTAACACTTTAGCTAGAGATCTGCGTGCTGAGCAGATAAGGGCCGACTGGCTCGAAGACAGAGTCCTGGAGTCTAGTTGGAGAATTCAGGAGCTAGAACAAAATCAAGCACCTGCACCAGCACCGGCCCCTCCAGTGCCGGTAGAGGAGGATCCGGAAGAGGATCCAGAGGAGGATCCTGAAGAGGATCCAGAAGAGGATCCGGAGGAGGACCCAGCTGTAGAAGCCGGGAATGCCGCGCAGGATGACGGCAACGATAGTGATTTGGGGGATGGAGATGTAGAAGACTGACACGTCTCGCTTATTTTATTTACTTTCCTTCAGCCTATTTATTTTCCCACTTATGTTCAAACTTGAGACTTTATAGTAAACTGTTACGTTTGGTTGGCACTTTGTAAGACGTTGAAACTTTATTTAATCAAGTATTTCTTTTGACTATTTAATTTATTTGAGTTGACATAACTTGAGAATTATTTAAGTACGGAGTAGGATAACTATATTGGATATATAGACTTATCGGTGTGTGTTTATGTTGTCTTACGAAGATCTAAATGGCAACTGGACGTCGCGGAAACCTTAACATGACGCCCGAAGAATTAGCTGCAATGATCCAAGAGCACGTGAATGCAGCTCTAGCGGGTGTTCAGAACCAACCGGCAGGTAACCATTATTAATTTTCATGAGAAAATCTAATAGTTGGGCTAGTAGAATTCCTCACTGACTACCTGTCCTCTGTCAGCAGGAGGGGGTTTTAACCCCTACAAGATATTCCTCGACGCGAAGCCAAGCAAATTCTCGGGGCAGAAGGACCCATAGGACTGGTCCGCTGGATCGAAAAATCTGAATCAGTATTTGAAATGTGCAACTGTCTGGAGGCCAACAAGGTCAAGTATGCAGCCTCAACACTGGAAGATGGGGCACTAACTTGGTGGAATGCACAAGTCCAAACGCGTGGACTTATTGCTGCAAATGCAATGGCCTGGGCCGAGTTTAAGGCCCTAATCAAAGAGGAGTACTGTCCGCGAGACAGAGTGCAACAGTTGGAGCAAACATTATGGAACCACAAGATGGTGGGATCTGAAATCGAAGCATACACAGCGAAACATCACGACTTGGTATTTCTATGTCCCAATCTGGCCAACACTGTGGAGAAACGACTCGAGTTCTACCTTGGGGGTCTGGTTCCGGAGATTCAGGGTATGGTAATGGCTAGCAACCCTGCAACTGAACATCAAGCAATCAGGTTGGCGCTCAAACTCATCGATAAGGCGGTGGAACAAAGGAAGTTGCCAACTCGGGGTACAACTGAAGTTGCCCCTGATAATAAAAGAAAGTTTGAAGACTCGTCTGTTCGACAGTATTCGTCATCCCAGCCACAATAGGGGAACCAGAAACGGTTCAATAATTACAACAGCCACCGGGGTCACCAAAATCAGCCCGCCAACAACAACAACCAGAACGCAAGCGGCTATGTAGTTCGAAAGCCGCAGTGCAATCGCTGTAATCTTCATCATCACGGCCCTTGTGTCGGGAATCGCTGCCAACGATGTGGCAAAGTGGGACATGCGGCAAAGGATTGTTGCAGGGAAATCATGTCCTGACAAAACCAAAATCAACCCCAGGGCCAGCAGCAGGGTGTTAACCGGGGATGCTATCAGTGTGGTAGCACTGCCCACTTCAAAAGAGACTGCCCACAGCTTCGTAATAACAACAACAATGGTGGGAACAACCACAACCACAATAACCATAACAACAACAATAAAACAACAATAATGGAAATGGTGGCACAGGAGGTGCCAAAGGGCGTGCATTTACGTTGGGCCGCGGAGAGCACAGAAACGACTCGAACGTGGTCACCGGTAAGTTTCCCCTTAATGAACATTTTGCTACTGTGCTTTTTTGATACGGGTGCGGATAGGAGTTTTATATCTGAGTCTTTTAGGAAGAACCTAAATCTCACGCCTAAACCCTTAGAGACCCCTTATGTCATAGAATTAGCTGATGGTAATTCTGTAGATGTGACCATATAGTATCCGGCTGTCAACTCAAACTCGCGGGTCACACTTTTACCATTAATCTGATGACAACTACCCTGGGTAGTTTTGACGTGGTAGTCGGAATGGACTGGCTATCCGACGTCCGAGCTGAAGTTCTCTGCTTCAAAAAATCTATCCGTATTCCGCTCTCTAACGACGAAATCTTGACGGTGCAAGGCGAGAAGGCAGGCGCCGTCACAAACATCATCTCTTACATGCAAGCGCAGAAGTATCTTCGGAGGAAGAACTCCTTCGCTTTACTCGCACTAGTTACCGAACAGCCTAAGGACGAGAAACGTATAGAAGACATCCCCGTCGTCCGTGATTTTTCCGATGTATTCCCAGAGGAATTACCTGGTCTCCCACCCCATCGACAATTGGAGTTTGAAATCGAATTGGCGAACCATGCAACTCCTATCGCCAAGGCCCCATACCGCCTAGCTCCAGCCGAGCTGCAGGAGCTGTTAGAAAAGGGATTTATCCGACCAAGCGCTTCGCCATGGAGAGCTCCAGTCCTTTTTGTCAAGAAGAAGGACGGGACCTTCCGCATGTGCATCGACTACAGGGAACTCAACAAGGTTACTGTCAAGAACCGATACCCGTTACCTCGCATCGACGATCTCTTCGACCAACTTCAAGGGTCAAGCTACTACTCCAAGATTGATCTACGGTCCGGTTACCATCAGTTACGCATCAGGGAGGAAGATATCGCTAAGACGGCATTTCGTACTCGGTATGGCCATTATGAGTTCTTGGTCATGCCCTTCGGTCTCACCAACACACCCGCGGTGTTCATGGACCTCATGAACCGTGTGTGTAAACCATACCTCGACAAGTTTGTCATTGTATTCATCGATGACATACTCATCTACTCCAAAAGTGAAGAAGAACATGCTGAACATCTACGATTACTGCTAGGATTACTTCAACAGGAGAAACTATATGCCAAGCTTTCGAAGTGTGATTTCTGGATTCGGGAAGTTCAGTTTCTCGGGCATATCGTAAATGAAAAGGGTATCCACGTCGACCCTGCCAAGATTGAAGCTATCAAAAACTGGGAAGCACCCAGGACACCGACGGAGATCCGCCAATTTTTGGGTTTGGCTGGTTACTACAGACGTTTCATCGAGGGATATTCAAAGATTGCGCAACCGCTTACTACCCTCACCCAGAAAGGCATGAAGTATGCTTGGGGTGACAAGCAGGAAGCAGCATTTCAATTGCTGAAGCAGAAACTTTGCAGTGCACCCATTCTGTCCTTGCCGGAAGGGACAGATGTTTTTGTAGTACATTGTGATGCTTCCATTCAGGGATTGGGATGCGTACTCATGCAGCGCGACAAGGTCATCGCGTATGCGTCCCGACAATTGAAGGTTCACGAGAAAAACTACACAACACATGACCTGGAATTAGGAGCAGTAGTGTTTGCACTTAAGATTTGGAGACACTACCTCTATGGAACGAAGTGCACAATCTTTACAGACCACAAGAGCCTCCAACACATCTTTGATCAGAAGGAGTTGAACATGCGACAGCGTCGCTGGGTCGAACTCTTAAACGATTATGAGTGTGCCATTCGGTATCACCCGGGTAAAGCTAACGTGGTAGCTGATGCCCTCAGTAGGAAGGAACACTTGAAACCTCGTCGGGTACGAGCACTACAGCTCACTATTCATTCGGGGTTACCCGAACAGATACGCGACGCGCAGTTAGAAGCAGTTAAGGAAGAAAACATCAAGGCCGAATCGGTGGGAAAAATGGAACGCGATTGGGAAGTAAAACCCAATGGAGCCCGGTATTTCATGAATCGCATATGGGTACCTCTCTACGGAAACCTCAGAGAGCTAGTCATGGACGAAGCTCACAAATCCCGATACTCTGTCCATCCTGGTTCGGATAAGATGTATCAAGACCTTAAAGTTGCGTATTGGTGGCCCAACATGAAAGCTGATATAGCCACCTACGTGAGTAAGTGTTTGACTTGTGCAAAAGTCAAGGTAGAGTATCAAAAGCCATCGGGGCTACTCCAACAACCTGAGATCCCAGTGTGGAAATGGGATCAGATCTCGATGGATTTCATCACTAAACTCCCGCGAACTTTGGGTGGTTGCGATACCATCTGGGTGATTGTGGATCGTTTAACTAAGTCCGCACACTTCCTAGCTATTAAAGAAACAGATAAGATGTAGAAGTTTACTCGCATCTACATTAAGGAAGTAGTTTCTCGGCACGGAGTGCCAACGTCCATCATCTCAGACAGAGATGCTCGCTTCAATTCCAACTTTTGGCAGTCACTTCAGAAAGCGTTGGGAACACGCTTAGATATGAGCACAGCTTATCACCCTCAGACCGATGGTCAAAGTGAAAGGACCATAAAGACCTTGGAAGACATGCTTAGGGCATGCGTAGTAGACTTCGGAAATAGTTGGGAAATCCACCTGCCTTTAGTGGAATTCTCGTATAACAACAGTTACCATACGAGTATATCGGCAGCACCGTTTGAGGCATTATACGGTCGTAAATGTAGATCACTGGTCTGTTGGGCAGAAGTCGGTGACAGTCAACTCACAGGCCCTGAGTTGATACTTGAGGCTACTGAAAAGATTGTACAAATCAGAAACCGCATGGCGGTGGCACGAGATCGATAGAAAAGCTACGCTGATCAACGACGCAAACCGCTCGAATTTCAAGTAGGCGACCGCGTCCTACTGAAGGTGTCACCCTGGAAGGGTGTAATCCGCTTCGGAAAACGGGGCAAACTAAACCCACGGTACGTAGGTCCGTTTGTGATCTTGAAACGTATTGGACCCGTAGCTTATCAATTAGACCTTCCTGCCGAACTCAGTGGAGTTCACAACGTGTTTCACGTGTCAAATCTGAAGAAATGTCTATCAGATGAAACTCTAGTCATTCCATTGGATGAGATTCAAGTGGATGAACAACTGCACTTTGGGGAACAGCCTATCGGATCATGGATCGTGAGATCAAGACTCAAAGGCACAGCAAGATTCCGATCGTTAAGGTTCGTTGGGACTCTAAAGCGTGGACCGGAGTTCACGTGGGAAAGAGAGGACGAAATGAAAAGCAAATACCCACACCTCTTCGCAGCTGAGCAGCAAACTAACGATACCAGTAACTAAATTTTCGGGACGAAAATTCTTTCAACATGGGGATGATGTGACAACCTGGAAATTTCTCATAATTTCGCGTACCATTGTTAACTAAATCCTTGTGCATGGCACTTGGGAATCTTTGTGCGTGGCACTCTAAACATGTACGCTGCATTCTAAACCGCGTTTACTTAATTTTCGGGACGAAAATTCTTTCAACATGGGGATAATGTGACATCCTGGTTTTTCAGATATCTTAAACGCACTACTTCATGGTTATTCGTTCCTACGTTAAATTGATTCGGAGACTTAAATTGCACGCTCGAAATAATTACGATAATTTCGTGAACTTGTCAAACGAATTACGTGCTATGTGTATTAAACGTTTATAAGTTGGTGAATTATTATGTGATGTTCGATTTCGTAATTTGTTTTAGTTATGAAATATATATATAGTAAATATATAAACGAATCGAACCGAACCGCGACACAAGCCGGCCTCATTCCCTTGCGACTCAAGGAGTTAACCAAACTTGAGGACCAAGTGTTAAACCCAAACCGCCCCACCCAAACCCTTTCGGCCGCGAGCACACACCCAACCGCAACCCTTCCCATTTTTCCTTTCACATTTTTGCGCTATATATACACATACATGCATGAGCCTTCACAAAACAAAACACAAAAAAAACCCTAGTTGAGAAAACAGCCGACGGCAGCCCCTCATTCATCTTCCAGTCGCAAGACAGCCTTGTTACACTCTTCTTGAATCGCGGCAGCCCTCCCCTCACCATTCTTCTTCTCGGTCGCAAGTCTCGCCAACATCCGAATCAGTCCCATCTAGTTCTCGGCTCATTAATCCTATTGTTAAGGTTAGAATTTATGTTATTTCGCTAATCATACTTGGGTCATGAATTATGGATCGTGTGTGTATGTAATGATGGAAAGTATTAGGATGGTAATCGGCTGATTTGGCTAGTTTGCAAGTTTGATGTTTTTCGGAATCTAGAAACATAGGCTGCGTTTTGTTTAATAAAAACTATAGGTTATGATTAGGGTTTGCATGGGTATGATATATATGATAGTATATGATTGGAAATTCTGTTCTTGATCGCATATGTTCCATGTATCGATGGTTTAAGCGAGTTAGATTGTGATAAAGTGCTGAATCAGAATGCTGAATGGTGGTTACAGCCAACTTCAACTGGCTGTAACTTGGTTATTATTTATCGAAAAACGGATTTTCTGAAGTCTAAAACGTAGAGTTTTGAAAAAACAATTCTAATGGCGCTGGATTCATATTTTTCTGAAGTCGTTTGATATTTTTAAGTGGCCAATTAAGTTCAGTAACTAAAGCTGTGAAAATCCTGAAAATTTGTTAGTTGTTTATCGAGTTGGATTTAATAATCTGTAGGGAGTCGAATCATGAAAGTTGTACAGCAACTAGATATGGAAATTTCCGGGCAATCCCACTGGAATTTTGTTAATTGGACAAACTGTGATTTTTAAATGAATTCTTCCGTAGACTGCAGTCAGAAAGCGACGAATCTGACTGCAGCCTAGTATATTAATATTTATGAATAATTGGTAAAGTATTAGGACTTGAAAAATTTATATAAAATTATACAGTATAGTTTTCACCTTCTGTAAAATAATTGGAATTTTTGGAATGTTGGAACTATTTTAAAAATCCTCGAAAACAGCCGAATTATGAGTATGTAAGCTGAAACTTGATAACTTGCGAATGTGTGCACCAAAGTGTTGCATGGATTGGATTGTGTTCATGATAAATTGTTTTGATCACTATGTTCATATGAGGATACTTGCATGCATGTTTGAGTGTTAGGAATTTTGATTGTGTGTACCGCTTTGTGCGTAAATTATGTGTAGGATTTGTATTGGTGTGTTCACACACTGACTTGAAATCAATTGACTTGTTAGGACGCAATTAGCGGTCCCATCATTTGCAACTTCTGTGTTACACTAACCGAGCAACTAAAGGTGAGTTCACGGCCCCTAACTTTATCCGGTTTTAAACAACAGGGGGAGAAACATGTATACACTCTTCAACTCAATCTCTTTACGTTATACGAAATTAACGTCATTAAACTATTCGGTAACTAAGTTAATGTTAATGTACGTTATGGTCACTAAGCAGCTATATCACACAAGTCCTCGACAATCTCTCGGATCGTTAGTATTGGGTTTAGATAGAGGGGAAATTATAAGTAGTACTACTGGGCCCGACAAGCCCCATCCGAGCTAGTCGCGCTAGCCGACCGGGTGTGGTCAACGGGTGTGAATAATTTGACCTAACTTCGCCATGGTCAGTGATAGGCCTGGCAACACGGAGGCACAACAGTCAGCTTCGATCGCGAACGTTACCTGACATAACTTTAGGCTAGCTACCTATATATATTAACATTGAACTTAATTACGAAACAACAATATTATCCCGGGTTAGGGATAATGGAACCAACATCGTTATTATTCCAGGTTGGGAATAATGGAACTATCAGTATTATTCCGGGGTTGGGGAATAATGGAACTAAATCGTTATCCCGGGTTAGGGATAACGGGGGAAACAAACTCATAACCGAACGAACAAATTTATGAAAACCTGTGAACTCACTCTTCTTTAATGTTGACACTTGTTTCTTTACATGTTTCTCAGGACGCTAGGAGCTCTAGGTGCACTCACTTGCATTGATCAAGACATCTTTTATCGAGTCTCATTTACAAACATTGTTTTGGGTTTTTCTTTAGTTTTGGCGTTTATGTTGGCGCCCGTTCCTTTACTTTATGCTTCCGCTCAACTTTAAAAACTAATGCTTCCGCTAAACATTGGTAACTAACTAAGACAATATAAAATCTACGATGAATGGTTAAACAAATGATTTTTGGAAAACGTATTATCAAATCATATAGAGTCGTTCGACGTACTAGTGTCTCAAATTCTGGTTTGTTCACACGCCTCGCGGTAAAACTCCACAAGTGGAAATTGAGGGTGTGACACAAAATCTCTGAATAATTACAAAAGAAATGTCAAGACTCCTATTTATAGGAGTGCAAGTTCGCTTGGTGAGTGCAAGTTCAGGCGAACTTGCTTAGTCAAGTTCGGCCGAACTTGGCTACAACATATACAGTTCAAGCAAACTTGACCTTTTACATACATAAACTTCGATATTTTGCTCCTACATACTGACTCGATATTATACGATGACGTAGGCAACAGACATATGCAATAACACTGCTCCTCTGCCTAAAGGATTGATTTTTAAACTTGGAAGAATGAAATAATATCCTTGCTCTTGACCTGATGACTGTGGGGTACCTGCATGGTTAGTCTTTACAGACACATCTTCAAATGTAAATTTGGATAGGTCAAACAGTTCAACAAGATTTTTGGGATTTTCAAGGATGAGAGTTTATTGAACTTCACATTTAGAGTTTCTTCAACACACTTGGTCCTAGAGTTAAAAACTCTGTAGCTTTGGCAGTGGTTGAGTATCCTAGAAAATAACCACAATCAACTTTGGCTGCAAAATTGGATATTTTATCCTTTAAATTTAAAATGAAGCATGGGCAGCCAAAGACATTAAAATAAGAGATCAGAGGTTTGATTTTATAAAGCAATTCATAAGCAATCTTTTGATGCATGGGGTTTATCAAAACTCTGTTCTAAACATAACAAGCAGTGTTTACAGCCTCTGCCCAGAAAGACAAGGGTAAACCAGAATCTGCTAGCATAGTTTTTGCTAATTCAATCAAAGTTCTGTTTTTCCTTTCAACAACCCCATTTTGTTCTGGAGTTCTAGGGATGCTATATTGACTAACAATCCCTTTTGACTAATAGAAGTCATCCAACTCTTTGTTCTTAAACTCTGTCCCATTATCACTCCTAAAGATTTTTACAGGTTGATCAAATTGCTTTTCAACTTGTTTAACAAAGTTTTGCAAAATGTTTGCTGTTTCATCTTTAGAGTGTAAAAAGAAAGTCCATGTGAACCTGGAAAAATCATCGACCATCACCAGGCAATACCTTTTGTGTTGTATTTTACATGATATATTCAAAATTGAAAAGATTTTGACCGTGAATTCTTCATTTTTGATGAAAAAGTTAAAAAAATAGAAGAATGGAGATGAAATAGAAGTGTTCTTGTCTTGATACTATCAAATCAGGTTGTTCTAGCTCTGATACCACTTGTAGGTCCGTTGTACGGATCGTTCAGGCACTAATCTTACAAATCTAAGGTAAACGCGTGGAATCCGTTTGCTTAGGCGACGTTGGATACACTCATTTGTTTCTATTTAATCACCTTTCATTAATATTCAACGTTACAGATCCTGGAAATACTTGGACAGAGCTTCGCTTCTCTGTGCCAAAATCTCTGAATAATTACAAAAGAAATGTCAAGACTCCTATTTGTAGGAGTGCAAGTTCGGGCGAACTTGCTTAGTCAAGTTCGGCCGAACTTGACTACAACATATACAGTTCAAGCGAACTTGACCTTTTACATACATAAACTTCGATATTTTGCTCCTAAATACTGACTCGATATTATACGATGACGTATGCAACAGACATATGCAATAACACTGCTCCTCTGCCTAAAGGATTGATTTTTAAACTTGGAAGAATGAAATAATATCCTTGCTCTTGACCTAATGACTGTGGGGTACCTGCATGGTTAGTCTTTACAGACACATCTTCAAATGTAAATTTGGATAGGTCAAACAGTTCAACAAGATTTTTGGGATTTTCAAGGATGAGAGTTCATTGAACTTCACATTCAGAGTTTCTTCAACGCACTTGGTCCTAGAGTTAAAAACTCTGTAGCTTTGGCAGTGGTTGAGTATCCTAGAAAATAACCACAATCAACTTTGGCTGCAAACTTGGATATTTTATCCTTTAAATTTAAAATGAAGCATGGGCAGCCTAAGACTTTAAAATAAGAAATCAGAGGTTTGATTTTATAAAGAAATTTCATAAGCAGTTTTTTGATGCATGGGTTTATCAAAACTCTGTTCTAAACATAACAAGCAGTGTTTACAGCCTCTGCCCAGAAAGACAAGGGTAAACCAGAATCTGCTAGCATAGTTCTTGCTGATTCAATCAAAGTTCTGTTTTTCCTTTCAACAATCCCATTTTGTTCTGGAGTTCTAGGGATGCTATATTGACTAACAATCCCTTTTGACTAATAGAAGTCATCCAACTCTTTGTTCTTAAACTCTGTCCCATTATCACTCCTAAAGATTTTTACAGGTTGATCAAATTGCTTTTCAACTTGTTTAACAAAGTTTTGCAAAATGTTTGTTGTTTCATCTATAGAGTGTAAATAGAAAGTCCATGTGAACCTGGAAAAATCATCAACTATCACCAGGCAATACCTTTTGTGTTGTATTTTACATGATATATTCAAAATTGAAAAGATTTTGACCGTGAATTCTTCATTTTTGATGAAAAAGTTAAGAAAAATAGAAGAATGGAGATGAAATAGAAGTGTTCTTGTCTTGATACTATCAAATCAGGTTGTTCTAGCTTGATACCACTTTAGGTCCATTGTACGGATCGTTCAGGCACTAATCTTACAAATCTAAGGTAAACGCGTGGAATCCGTTTGCTTAGGCGATGTTGGATACACTCATTTGTTTCTATTTAATCACCTTTCATTAATATTCAACGTTACAGATCCTGGAAACACTTGGACAGAGCTTCGCCTCTCTGTGCCAAAATCTCTAAATAATTATAAAAGAAATGTCAAGACTCCTATTTATAGGAGTGCAAGTTCGCTTGGTGAGTGCAAGTTCGGGCGAACTTGCTTAGTCAAGTTCGGCCGAACTTGACTACAACATATACAGTTCAAGCGAACTTGACCTTTTACATACATAAACTTCGATATTTTGCTCCTAAATACTGACTGATATTATACGATGACGTAGGCAACAGACATATGCAATAACACTGCTCCTCTGCCTAAAGGATTGATTTTTAAACTTGGAAGAATGAAATAATATCCTTGCACTTGACTTGATAACTGTGGGGTACCTGCATGGTTAGTCTTTACAGACACATCTTCAAATGTAAATTTGGATAGGTCAAACAGTTCAACAAGATTTTTGGGATTTTCAAGGATGAGAGTTCATTGAACTTCACATTCAGAGTTTCTTCAACACACTTGGTCCTAGAGTTAAAAACTCTGTAGCTTTGGCAGTGGTTGAGTATCCTAGAAAATAACCACAATCAAGTTTGGCTGCAAACTTGGATATTTTATCCTTTAAATTTAAAATGAAGCATGGGCAGCCAAAGACTTTAAAATAAGAGATCAGAGGTTTGATTTTATAAAGCAATTCATAAGCAGTCTTTTGATGCTTGGGGTTTATCAAAACTCTGTTCTAAACATAACAAGCAGTGTTTACAGCCTCTGCCCAGAAAGACAAGGGTAAACCAGAATCTACTAGCATAGTTCTTGCTGATTCAATCAAAGTTCTGTTTTTCCTTTCAACAACCCCATTTTGTTCTGGAGTTCTACGGATGCTATATTGCCTAACAATCCCTTTTGACTAATAGAAGTCATCCAACTCTTTGTTCTTAAACTCTGTCCAATTATCATTCCTAAAGATTTTTACCGGTTGATCAAATTGCTTTTCAACTTGTTTAACAAAGTTTTGCAAAATGTTTGCTGTTTCATGTTTAGAGTGTAAAAAGAAAGTCCATGTGAACCTGGAAAAATCATCAACTATCACCAAGCAATACCATTTGTGTTTTAAGCTCATGATTTTCACAGGTCCAAACAAGTCCATATGAAGTAACTGTATGCACTGACTTGTTTTGGACTCTTCAGTTGACTTTTATGAACTTTTATGTTATTTACCTTTTAAACAGGAAACACAATGTTCTTCATAAGTAAATTGTTTGTGAGGCAAACCTCTGACAAGACTTTGTTTTGAGAGAGTGGAGATGGTTTTTAGATTTGTGTGACCTAGTCTTTTATGCCATAATTCTGTTTCTTTGCTTGATGCAACTGAGAACAAACATGCTTTGACATAGGATTATCTTTTACCATGTCTACCACATACATATTTCCTACCCTATTAGCAGTAAGTTGTGCTTTGCTCTCTACAATTATTTGAATAATCTTTTTAACAACCTCTGGGCCTACTATCTGAGAAGTTTCCATTGTGAAGAAGGATTCATAACCCTTATCACTCATTTGTGAGACACTCAGAAGATGGAATTTTAGATTATCAATGAGATTCACATTCTCAAACTTGAGTTTTCTAGCTGAGACACATCCTGACCCCAACACCTTCCCTTTTGAATTATTTCCAAAGGATATATCACCCCTTCCATGAGCTTTAAAATCTCTGAGCAGGGCTTTACATCCTGGGTCATGTGCCGGGAGCCCCACTATCTACATACCAAAGACTGTCAAGGGAAATTGAAGCTCCATATCTACACGTTTTTGAGATAATAGTTCGGGTGAGTTTCCAAAACCAGTAGTGGTTAGATCAGGCTTTTGTAACCACTGCTGTGAGCTACTTCCTATCAACTGTTGGTAACCATGAGGATGCCTATTTACCCTTGGCTTAGAGGGCTTTTTGTAAGTCTCATAAACCACAGGCACCCTTTGATAACTAGGCTGGCTTTCACCTCTTGGAAACTGGTTTGATGGAGGTGCATCTGTCACTTGAATTTCTCTGTGAACAGAGGGTTGATTTAAGGCTTTTGTGACAGATGTTTCAATTGGTTTAAAGTTCTGTTTAGATTTATTTTCAGAAAAGCTTGAACTTTCTCTTTTAAGAGTTTTTGCTCTAATCTCTTTTACCTTTTGATGATAGATTTTGAGATAGGCACACTCTTGGGTCATGTGATTTGTTTTGTTGCAGATGGTGCATCTTGGAGATTTGGGTACAACACAAGTTTTGTTTATGTCAAAGGCTTTTATAAGAAAACAATCTGCAGCCATATGATTTCTCTTTTCACAAAATTCACAAAGCAAGTATTTAACCTTTACTTTCCTTTTCCTATCAAACTTTTTGAGAGCAGTGGGTGTAACCTCTACTGACAAGTCTTTGATAGCGATCACCGGTGCTTTTGGTGCTTTTATACAATCAGTGGTTGAAAAGTCCATTGGCTTGAAGTTTTCCAAAATATCACATTCATCTTACCAGGTTGGTTTAAACTGATATTTTTTTAATTTCTTTATCTTTTGCTAAAACATCTGGTTTTTCAAAAAATGATTTTGTTTCCATTTTTATCCGTGATTTTAATTTCTTCACCAGCCAAGTTTGTTGGGAGTATTTCGATCGGCTCAGAATCAATTTTTGCAGTATTTTCACAAGTCTGGTCATAGTCTCTAAAGCCTATTCCAAACTTTATGT
Organism: Scalesia atractyloides; assembly: GCA_947069175.1. NCBI lineage: Eukaryota > Viridiplantae > Streptophyta > Magnoliopsida > Asterales > Asteraceae > Scalesia > Scalesia atractyloides. Next base: position 64,633,599 of record CAMTDV010000014.1, read on the forward strand.
TGCTCTTGATTTGAGCATCAAGGATAAGCTCAAAACCTTTACAAGACTCTACCCATTTTTCACAAGTGATCTGGGTAGATTCAAGCTCATGTTTGCAAACTTGGTATTTTTCTACCATGCTTTGGAGCTGGTCTTTGGTTATGCTTGATTCATGCCTTAGGCTACTCATTGTAAACTTGGTATTTTTCTACCATGGTTTGGAGCTGGTCTTTAACCAGTTTTTCAAAATTAAGTTCATCTTCTAAAATTTTGTTTCTCAGGCTTTCATTCACCTGCTTTATGTTTGCAAAAGCAGTAATGGATTTGTTAGAACATAGATCTTTAAGGATCTGAGGTGATACCTTCGAAGCAGCCATTAGAGCACAATCACACTCTTCTTCCTCACACACCTTCTCATCCCACGAGTCAGATAGAGGGTCTTTTTCAACATCAACAGCATTCACTTCAACCACGGGTGTAACTTCTGGTATAACCACTGCTTCACAACAATCAAACACATCAGACTTTAACTCTTGCTCCACAGATTCATCACCTTTAACAATGGTCTCCAAATCCATTAAACATATATTTTCATTTCCAAAATCATTTTTGGCTATGAGAGACAAAATTTTCTCCTGCTGGTGTAGCAGCCGTTTGAGTAGGTTGAGTAACTTGTGGCACTTGCTGCACATGTACTTGAGGTGGTGCTTGGACATATTGAATCTGTGGTGCAGGTGCTTGGATATAATGTACTGGAACTGTAGCAACAGAATGTGTAATGTGTGCAGTGTTTTGCATTTGAGGTGCATGGGTATATTGGGAATATTGGACAGTGCTTTGAGGTCTGTTGCCAGGATGTGTTACAATTGGTCCTGCAGATTGTGATCTGCATTCTCTAGCAAAGTGACCCATCTTGTTACATATGTAACATTTGATTTTAGACTTATCCAACCCAACTTTCAACCCCCCATGCAATCTTGGAAACCTTCTACTAGTTCTTTTGTAAACTTTACTTGCTCTAACACTTAAAAGTGCCAGCTGATGCAAAATGTCCATCTCTTCAAGGTAAGTGGGTTCAAAATGTTGTAAATCATTCATTTCAAAAGACAGATTATTAGAGGTCTGGCTTTCACAATTTGTAGCAAATGCAAAATTGGGTGCACCGGGATCAGAGTTGAAATTGTTTCCAGATGTTATGTCAATGTAATGATCATAACTCTGATCCTTTCCATTTGTAGACCCCTCCTCATGACTATATAGAGCAGTGTTTTCCAAAGTATAATCATCAGTCATTTTCCCTGACTCTTGCAACTTCTTTTTCTGGTTAAACTCTCTCTCATATGTGAGGAGTCATCCATGAAGTTGTGTTAAGGTCACTTCCTTGTAACCAACAGCTGTTCTAGTGACATAAGCTACAGTCTCCCATTTATCAGGTAAAGATCTCAAGAAACGACTTTTGACAGTCGAATTTGGAAATTCCACATTTACCAATTTGAGCTCACTAATGAGACAGCTATATCGTTCGAACTATTGGGTTAATGACTCACCCTTAAGATGGCAAAATGTTTCATACTGTTGATTTAAAACCTCTCTATTATTCTCTATCACGTCTTCAGTACCACCGAATTGCTCTTTAAGAGCATCCCATAACTCTTTAGCACTATTACAATGAAGTAATCCCCCATAAATCTCATTGGGCAAAGCCGAAGCAACGATGCTAAAGGCCTTAGCATCCAATTCGATTTTAAGGAAATCCTGTTCAGAGTAATTTTCGAGTTTCTTATGGACCTGGGTGTGGGGATCCTCTGTACTTGAAACCATGGGTACATGAGGTCCAAATACAACGGATCTCCAGCATCTGGTGTTCTGTTGGGCGAGAATATGACCCATCTGACGTTGCCAAATAAAATATTCATTTCATTTCAACATCAGTGGTTTGAACATGGATCCAATATTGGATTCTGGTGTGTTTTGTGCCATTTCTCTTGTTTACAACAGATTTGTATTTTAAAAACTTTTGTAGTAATAAAATTATGTATTAAAGTAAAACTATCAAACGAATTAGCACAAAGAGCTGATCTATTGAAATCAATTTGACCGTTAAATCAATATCGATTGACCAAGCTTTGATACCAATTGTCAGGATCTAAGTTTGAATCACTTGTAGTTTTTATTTCTAATGATGGAAAATGGATTGAATTATAAAGATATGCAGCAAAATTAATGAAAAGCTTTTACTAGAAGCAATCGGCCGTTTGTTTTCATTACCATCATGCTTTCAAGTTGATGAACTTTGCATGTGATTCACAAACTCCCCCTTAGCCAATTACAATCGTTTGATAGTAAGAAATGAAGAAGATAAAGTGCAAATTGATCTTTTTCAAGAAGACGAGTTAACTGTTACAACGTTCACCTATTTATACTAAACTATCTAACCACTGAGCATCTTTTGTGATGTCATGGTTGATAGTGACAGATAACAAAACTGTAACTAACTAAAACACTGCTATACTAACACTATCAGTGCATAGCACTGTTACATTGAATAAAATAAAACTAGTCTAAGCACTGATCTTTGTCGTCTGATCTTGTTTCTTCTAGCAGACCTTTGCTTCTTGATTCAATCAGAAGATAGGAACAATTGTTTACGAAAGTAGTGTAAAGGTTGATCAGAGGTTGTATGGTCTGATAGTTGAACCAAAGCTCGGATAGTGTATTTGGCTTTGATATCATCTGTTCCTTTGTTAGGGAAACGCCTTTGCCGTTAGGAGCAATGAAAGACAAACCAAACATGCAAGGAATGGTCAATCAAGCCTAAAACCACTTAAACTAACCTCAAATGAGGCTTTTATGATTAAAACATAAATGTGCTCGGGTTTCGAGACGGTTATGGTCGATTTTGAAAACCGAGTCTTTTGACACAAAAACGCAAAAAACGGTGCCCGTTTCGCAAATCAAAGACGCGTACGGGACCCGAAAACGAACCTAAAGCAACTTCGAAGATAAACATCATATTTTAACACGAAAAGAAAAGCACGACAAAGCACGGGTGAGGTAGGGGCACCCCACCTATGCCCCCCCATTATTATATAAACATTTTTCTTTTTATTTTTATTATTTTCTTTCATTTTAACATCAAAAATTATGCAAGAACCTCTCAAGTTCAGCTGATCATCAATAGAACTCCAATAATTCAAGGTATTTTAACAAGTTTTAAGTGGTTTTGATGATGTTTTCTTGATTAAACATGATCTAGACCAAGAAAACTCTTTTAATCCATTATTTTAGATGGTTTAAGCATGGTTCTTGGCTGAATAAGAACATACCAGGGATTCCCTGATGTTATATGGTAGCCAGGATTACCAAACTTCGGCTTTTGATACCCTAATCGACCCTTAATCGACCAAAATTGATTAACAAAGTTATTAACCGAAAATATGAACCAAGGCTTGATTGACATGGGTTTGGTATGGTTGGATTGTTCTTGGTATATAGGTACTGTATATGGCTCACAACCACTTCTGGACTCAATAATAACACTTGGAATAGTAGGAATCGCTCAGGTATATCACCCGAGTTACGAAACTCGAATCTATAATAGGCAGAATATTGTTTGGACCATAACTTGGTCCGTGGGCACTGGATTGAGCTTAAATTTGGTGTGTGATGTAGGGTATTGACAAGAAGGTCCATGTAAAATTTTAGAATATTTGGAATTTTCTACGATTTTGTGGTGAAGTTTTTACTATTTCACCAAACGAAATTCGAAAAAAGTACCAAACGAAGTCAATAAATCACCAAAATTTACATGAACATGAAGTAACATATGGGAAAGGTTCTGGGAAGTTTTGGAGTCTATTGGTTGGGTTTTGTTATGGAATAAAAATCCGCATTTTTATGAGTTTTCGGTAGCCGGAAACGCACTGGAACGAAATCGGAAAAATCCCAAATTTTTACATGGAGTTTCTGGACATGTAATATGTTCCTGGGATATTTTGGGAATTTTTGGACATCGGATGGTAAACAAAGTGAATATTCGGGTAAATACCGTTTGACAAATGATTTATTTGAGAAGTTAAAATAGTTTTATAAATTCCCAAAATAATTTTATTGGAATTTATATATTTCTACTAAGTTCTACAAAAATTTCTAGGATTTTATGAACTATGTAGAGTAAATGGGATTTTTCGACTTTTAAAACGCTTATTTCAACTAAATTCGGCAGTTTACCGGACAACGAACCAGCAGAAACTGGGAACGGACCAAAACCTATTTGACTATTGATGGAACACCATGAGTATTTTGGGAGGTTTCAGGGTAAGCGGGACACTCTGGGTGTGTTCCACTACCGTTCGGGAAGATCCCCGACGACGAATATGGAAATTCAAATTCGGGGGACCTAGAGCTTGCAAACGTTTGGATTTCCTTAATGAATACTTAATCTTTTCTAAATAAAAAGGTCTTAGCACTGTCTAATTCTTAGTGCCGTTATCCGAACACATAAAACCGCGGACTTTGGCTGGCACGCGAACCGGTGCCGGGAGCCAAACGTGAAACTAATCCTACCCTAACATCCATCACCACACCAGGATACTATATGTACAACATAGACTGAGAATACCCACTTGGACCCGAGTTATAGGCATTACCGACCTAGCGACTGATATTAGTAATTACTTGCATGATTGCTACTAAAGCCGAACTAGATTACATATACTCCTATTGCTACTTGTGATGTTACTATCCTGTGAGTTTTCACTTCCCCACTTTTGAATTGTTTTACTGTTTTCTGGGGACTTGCATGTTACAAACTGTGTTAATTACACCAACTTGTGGGTGAGTTTCACTCCCCACTTTTAAACTATTTTAGTGTTTTCTGGGGTGACTTGCATGTTACCAACTGTGTTAATTACACCAACTTATGATGTGAATTAGCTAACACACGAATAATCCCCAACTAGTGCACGTGATTAACGTAAGTCATGGGTAGTGGATAGTACTATTGGTCTGACAAACCCAGTTGCTACGACCAGACTGTAACCTGGCAACAGGCAACTGTAGCGTCCTAAACTTGGTTATGTTGTTAGGCATAACTACATATGGGGCGTTGGACTGCACATGACGCAGTGAATGGGCTGAGGGGTCGAACGTGACACGGCCCGGTGTGCTGACGTGTCGAACGTGACAAGACACAGTTATAACAGTTAAGGTTTCATGGGTGCATGCTCGTGTAATTCCATCCGTGATCTGTGACCTATGACCAGTGCAATTAAACTTGTTAACACATATTTTACACAACAACTAAACCAGTGGAACTCATGGCAAGTTTAGCTGACCCTTTTTAAAACTAACATGCGTTTCAGGTAACATGAGACTGGTGTGATCTGTGTATGTTATTCAAGACATGTTTATAGGCGAATCCTGATATAGACGCATGCAGCTTAGAAGACTTATGTGGTTCAGGGTCACAAGCAGTTGTAACATGCATGTAGTATGTAATCAACATTTTGTAAGTAATAAAATGTATTGTCTTTATAAACAATGTGCTTGTACCAGAGGTGTCTATAGCATCCCGTATTTTTTTTTCTTCCACTGCAAGTCAGGGTGTGACAAAAGATGGTATAGAGCCATTGGTTATAGAGAATTAGGTGCCTTTAAGGAAACTTAGACTATAACTACAGGCTCAGACTTTAGTGGACATCATTGGAAAAATTAACCCCTACTTAAGGTCGTTAGGTAACACTGTAAACAATCCTATTTGCAAGTACCAGGATGGCCTTGTGTGGGCAAGTGGGTTATTATGGTCCGGAACGTAATAACAGACTTGCTCATAAGAGGCAGCGTTGGGAAAGCCCCGGTAATAAACACACTTAAATACGTGGAATGATACATACGTGTACCAAGGTGATAGTGTGTGAATGTTGGTGCGTGAATTTATACATGAATTGGGATGGGTGGATAATGCATTACTACATATGCCTTCGGGATAGGTAGAAAACTGGTATTACAGTCCATTCCACCTTCCTACTGACCAAATGTTTATTATATACTAGAGTTTGATTCCTATCACTCACACAGTTGTTACTTATACTTTATGATGTGAGAACTCAAGTCTTTATTACGATACGATCTCACCAACTCTGCCCTTATAGCTACTATACCGACGATTATATACCAGAGTGACAGTTTAATAAGAACATAGATACCAAAACGCGCAAGTCGTTCTGATAGACTGGGAGGGTGTGTACGGATACTTATTCCACTTCTCGTTGCTTCATATTCGATTGTTATAAATCACAGAGTTCAAACATTTTATGAAACTTTTCATCCTTGAATCCGCGATTCATTTGATTGTCCGCTGGATTCCTCTTTTGCTTACAATATTGGCTTTAGCTTTCATGTCATGTGATACTATGATACTTAGTGGTGTTCCTTAGCACATGTTTCGATATATGTTATATCTGAATATGACGATCTCTGGGTCATGGAAATGGCATGGAGTGCGTGAATAAGTTACCCTTCCCGGTGTCATTCGATTCCATGGGATATAAAGTTTGTGATGGTACATATTCCTTTGAAATGCTTTGCGTTGTGGAACATCATTTCGTGTGACCACCAGTTACATTGTGTTCTATTACGATTATTGGTTGTTTCGGATCTCAGTTGGCTATTCGCGAAAAGCAATATTAGGCCAAATATCTTGGTGAACGGAACATTGATCAGGTATATGGGTGTGGTGGATACGCTACGGTACTTCCTATATATAAACACCCGGCTACATGATTAAGGTACGTTACTCAGGGCAGATGGGCTTCATACTGCGATTCTTTCGGTTATATTTTGGGCAATGCGATGTTGAGACTTCGACCCTGTTTGATGCGATAGATAATGCCATAGTTTTCGTAACCACGATATCTATATACTTTTGTGGTGATTTTAAATGAAAAATAGTTTGGGGGTTGACATATAACGACCCTTGGGTTAATCCGGGAAAGGTCCTTTTTTCGATATTATAGTACGACTTTCTAGGGTACTACACCCTGGTAGTACTTTTGGCAGAACTATACGGGTATAGCCGGTAATAGCTTACCCACGTCGATTTCCCCAATGATTGATTCATGATAGGTATCAATCCTTCTGCCTTTGGTAAGACAATTCAGCGTAATTTATTTTGTTTGGCAGGATTTTCTAGAACGTACAATCATATATTCGAAATCACTATGTTACGACGAACCAATTATACTTATGTCACTGATCGTTGTCTAGGAAGCTATTCGGTTGAAACATATATTTCCTTTACTAGTTATCGTTCGCTAGTGATACAATCTCTAATTCTAAATAAGGACGCGTAATTAGCATCGGTATTGAGAACCCACGAGAATTTAGGGGTAACATATAAAGGGAGAAACTTATCCAGTGTAATCAAAGTTAGGCAAGGAGTTGCGTGGATGCGAATCGATTATATTAAGACTCTTGGAAGCAGAAGCATTTTTTTCCATATTCCTCGTAACCGTTAATACGTCGTATAAACAGGACACTCATATGTATACGTTTATCTATAAATATACAACATTATCCGCGGTCTAACCAAGTGTCTTAATGCATATTTACTAAATAAAATGATACAAAGCGAATTTCTTTCATCGGATGATTATTTTAATTATATATATATTAATCCAAGTCAAAGGATGGTATTTAAAAGAATTATATAAAATTTTTATATATCAAACGATCCCTTGTTTTCAGCCTCGCATAACTTAGTGAAAATATGTTCTAATGAAAGACGAGATTGCCTTCGAGTAGTATTCGACTACCGCAGTACGATAATTAACCTATGTGACAGCTCTTATTAACATCTTCAAACTCTAGACCACCCGGGGTACTGAGTAGGGACTAACGCAGATACTTGTATGCCTATAAGACATATTGACTCCCCGACGCTACGATAATAATACCTGGAGAACACCGTACGTCTCCTCCTCTTCCTTGAAACACCCGAGGAGACCAAATTTTATACATGATGAACTAACGATTCATAGGGGATGATCGAAATTCCCTTTAGGCCATTGTAAAGGTGTTATTTGGTAGTGGTCTCATACATGAGTAGGAGAATGATGCATGAGATACACTGACTTTCATCCGTCGATTTGACACAAAGTGAACGATACCCTACGCTTGTGTGTAACCAAGAGTATGCCTTAAATGGTGTTGCTTGTCCTCACGAGGAGTACATTCTTTAGATCAGGGGAATATTGTTGAACCACCCCTCGTCTTCCTTTGAATGGTTGGTACCTTCAATTGATTTTCAGTTTGATCGATTTAAATAAGTATTCGTAAAATACGATGCTACCAAAAAACCTGATTCTTCGTTATTATTGAGTGACGAAAATTCTTGTGTTACTTAAGGAAACAAGAACGGGAGAAATCTTAAGTATAATACTGCATATATACATATATACCTGGGTATTCGTACCACGAGTGCAATTCACGATCGGGGGGATGATTTTCAGTAGCTGTTGCGCTATCATTTGCACGATTTCCGCCTCGGTCATTTGTAGTGAGCGTCTCGGGGCCATTCTATTATAAACAATACTTATATATATGTATCATTGTCACATAGTCAATCATCCCATATCATATAATTTCGTTGCACACATGAGTCCACAACATGTATAATCAACATCATTATCATGTATATAATAATATCCGTCATCATGCAACTGTTAAAATTTGCACATAAATTTAACCCATAAGGGCTATTGCTTAAATATACGGTCAAAACGTGTCACCGGAGTACAAACGCCATACTACGAAAAGCACGAACTACCCTACATGAAGGAACACAGTCAAAACCAAACTCTTATTGTAAAGGAGTAGTTATGAGTTGTCCGAATATCGTAATTGGTTTCTTTTGTGCACTGAACCCACCTGGGGGAAAGCTAAACTAGACATGCTAGTAGTCCCAATCATTCCAGATGAAGAGACTAGTGAATCTTCTAAATACGTCCCTGGTATCATGTCCATCCAGAGGGGAATTCCGTTAGTAAGCACGTCGTATATACCTAAAATAGGAATAAGACTTCGACGCTACAACTAGTTCTCTTCCAACTTGGAGAATTACTTAACATAGGCTACGAATTGTAGATATCTAGATGCACGATACCAAGTCAAACTAAATGACCAAAGTGTAAATCGGTGCTTGGTTGGTTGCACCTACTCGCTGTGAAATGGCATTCATAATCTTTATTCGTATCCTAGCCGTTAGAGTGCTAGACTTACCTCGATTGATTACGACTTTCATTCAGCCTTCCTTAAAGTTACTTTTGTTATCTCAAGAGGTTGCCGAGCGATTGTGGATCTACGTTACTACATTACCCAGCAGCATGTATTCCTTTCGTGCCCCATTGGGAAACAGAACTGACTAATCGTATGACAAAGGGTCGAGAAACTCAACGACCCTAGTCTCGACCAACTCGGGAGCCGGGTCTTCATTTCTTGTTTACATTATTACAAATATGAGACTAACGGGAAAATCAAATTCAGTGGTCAACTTTCCCTATCGGACTAGGGTGACTATGTATTCGGGCTTTAGCCCACGGGTTCATAAAATCGCACGAATTCTAATCTAAACCAAGATGGTTTGGCATGAACGAACTCGATGAAACCCTTACGTTTAATCGGTGATTCATACGGCCGAGGTGCCAAGATGGGAAAGCATTATATCTTTCTACACTCATATACAGTTCAGATCATACCGAGTCTGAATTTGACTCGAAAAACCACGAGACCGAGACGGTCAAGTGGTGATTAACCACCTTGTAACTAGTATGAGCTATATTCGCCTATGCATTAGGTAATCTTTCGAGAACATGATGGGAAATTATTACTTCTTGTTTTTTTCCATTAACGATATCCTTGTGAAACGTTAGTCGAGCGTGGCTATGTTCCTACCCTGCGAGGGGAACTCCGTTGACGGGGAATTTTTATACTATATGTTAGGTAAGTTTTAGCAACATGGCCTAATCTGTGTTTCCCACCTCAGAATATACTCCCGCATCGAGATTCCCTAGAATTCATCTCACAGGTGAGTACATCTAACTAATATCTGTATATGGGTGAAATGCAAAACCTTGAGAGCTCAGGTTAGTACTTCAGTACAGAGAAAGCGATGAATGCTCGACTTTAGGTGGTGTTCCTCTTGGGAATCTTTTAATTTTTGTACTGCAGAATGTCGTATCTTGTTATGATATTTTTCTTCATTTTTTTATGCAGCTTTGGGGGGTGAATAATGCGAAAGTATTATACAAGTTCTAGGCCATTGCTGACGCAAAATCAGAAGAACTCATATAATACCCCAGATATCAACTAAATATAAAGACCTAGTATCTCAGAATCTGGCATCTCTCAAACAAATTTTGGGGTACCAAGCCCATATATCTGAGAGATGTTAAGCCACATATTTACCAGTTTATCTTTTTAGGTTTATATCCTGAAAGCAGTTTACTGAATGTGCGAAGCCTACTGGCACATCCTTAGAAAGACCTGTTTAGACACTTTTTTACAATACATTTCTTTAGCGTACTGTAATGGTCCACTAATGTACTATCATCTTCTCTTATACACAAAACTCTTTTTTGTAATTTTTTAATGTTTTTGTATTTTTCATGATTTTTTTTCTCCCCTAAATTCAAAAACATTTTTTTAATTTATGTTTTGAAGAAAGCATGTAAACTATTTACAGAAAACATTTCACTTACCAGTGAGGATTGCGTCCCAACATCTTCATCCTCAAATTCAACCACATAAATATCCCCTGATGTCAAATTCTTTAAACCATTTAATTTTGAAAGAATTCGAAATATTGCTCTGTCAAGAGCTTTGGTGTAAAAAAAATTTTTTGGTCATCAGTGTGGATTTTCTCAATTCGTACCAAGTTTTTCTCGTGACAGTCACGGATAAAGTGATATCGAATCTCAGTATGTTTAGTGCATGAGTGTTGGCAAGGATTGACTTTGATATCAATAGCCGCCTTGTTATCTACGAATATGGGCGTATCAAGAAATTGCAGACCCTAGTCTCTCATCTGTTGTTGTATCCACAGTATCTAGGAACAACAACTGGATGCTGAAATGTATTCAGCTTCACACGTAGAGAGAGCGACCGCAGTCTGTTTCTTGCATTGCCACGTTACCAAACGTGTTATGAAGAACGGGCAGCCGACCTTTGTAGATTTAGCGTTTTGCTTGCAGCAACCAAAATCAGAGTCTGAGTAACCTGTAAGGTTGAAATCGTCATGATGTGGATACCACAAGCCGGTGCTTGGGCATCCTTTCAGGTAGCGCATGATCCTCTTGACGATTAACAGATGTGATTCCTTTGGATTTGACTGATATCTGGCGCAAAGGCATGTGGGGTACATGATATCTGGTCTTGAAGCTATGAGATACATCAAGGATCCGATCATGGAGCGATATAATGTTTCATCAACTTTTTCTCCATACTCGTTTGGACAAATGACGTGGTTTGTGGCTAAAGGGGTAGATGCGGGTTTAGTTCCTGTCATGTCAAATTTCTCCAACACGTCATGAACATACTTCGCCTGGTGAATGAAAATACCGTCTGGCAGTTGTTCAACCTGAAGCCCCAAGAAGAATTTCATCTCTCCCATAGCGCTCATTTCGAATTTGTCTTTCATGACTTCCTCAAAGTCCTTACACAGCTGTTCATTTGTCAATCCAAAAATGATATCGTCCACATAGATTTGTACAATAATCATATGTCCATCTACTTCCTTGGTAAAAATGGTGCTGTCCACTGTTCCTCTGGTGAATCGGTTTGCCATAAGATGTTTTGAAAGCATCTCGTACCAGGATCTCGGGGCCTGTTGTAAACCGTAAAGAGCTTTGTTCAGCAAGTAGACCTTATCTTTGTGAATTGGATCAGCAAACCCCGGTGGTTGGCCGACATATACCTCCTCTTTTACTTTACCGTACAGGAACGCAGACTTCACATCCAATTTGTACACTTTAAAACCTTTCTATGATGTGAAAGCTAGGAAAATGTGGATAGTTTCTAGACATGCGACGGGGGCGTAGACCTCGTTGTAGTCTATCCCTTCCTGCTGACGAAAACCTTGAACTATGAGCCGAGCTTTGTTGCGGACAACCACTCCTCTATCATCTCTTTTGCACTTGTAAACCCACCGAGTGCTTATCTTTTTCTGCTTTGATGGTAGGTCAACAAATTACGAGACTACAAGGTTCTGGAATTGCAATAATTCTTCCTGCATTGCTTCCACCCAACTTTCATCTTTAATAGCATCTCTAAAGTTTCCTGGTTCTACCTGAGAAACAAAACAACTATGAGAAAATCTATTTTGAAGTGGAGCAACTTTAGAATAAAAACAACTTAGATCCTTATTGATCTGATTTTGCGTTTTCACGCCAGCTTGTAGTTCTCAAATGATGGTATCTGTTGGATGGTAGGAGACTAATCTAGGCATCACTTACCCTGGAACATTTACTGAGCTTTCTAAATTTGTGATGTTCTGATCTGCAACTTGTTCTGAAGAAGTAGTTTCATTTCTCGCACTGGTCTCCGCAGCTTGATTGTTAAGATAACTTGAAATCTCTTCTGATCCTTCATCGGAACTAGATCCCCATCATCAAAGGTAGGGTCTTGTTCAGGTTCTGCATTTGCTGGTTGAGAGGAAAATGGTTCTACTGTTGTCTGAACTGGTGCAACAACTGGTTCTGGCTGAGTGTTGCTCGGACCTGCTTCCATGGGAGGTGTAGCTGTTGCAGAAATAACCAACGGTCCTGTTACTTGCTCTTGATTAGATATCTGATGTTGTTGGAATAGCAAGATGAGTTCTTCCTCAGATGGTTCTTCAGGCAGATCAAACGAATTCCACAACCCTTCGTAATTGAACAGCCAAGGATCTCCAGGTTTTTGCATGGGCGTTGTGTATCTCTAGCATTCAACGTGTTGAGCAACGATAACCTGATTCATGCTTGGTAGATAAACTCTCTTTTGCGGACTTTCATACCCTACGAAGAATCCTTCCAAAGATCTGGCTCAAAATTTTCCATCCAGGTCCAATATAGTACATGGTGATCCAAAAGGCTTCAAAAACTCTAGATTAGGTTTTCGGTGGTTAAGAAGTCAAAGCATGTCTTCTTGTGTTTCTTGACAGTCAATACGCGGTTAAGGGTGTAACATGCAGATGCAACAGCTTTGCTCCAAAAGCTAATAGGCAACTTTAAATCAGCAAGCATCATGTGTGCAGTCTCAATAAGCGTTCTGTTCTTTCGTTCAGCTACTCCATTTTGTTGAGGAGTATAGGGGGCACTGAACTCATGATGAATACCCTTAGCATTGCAGAATTCGAGCATCTTGTTGTTCTTAAACTCAGTACCGTTGTCACTTCTGATTCTCTTGATAGGCAAATGGTAAAGGTTTTCAACCTTTCGAAACAAGATCATCAAAGTTCAAATGTTTCATTCTTACTCTCTTGAAAGAAAACCCACGAGAATCTTGAGAAGTCATCGGTTACGACCAAGCAGTATAGATCTCCTGTAATACTTTTCACATTCCAGTGGAAGCTTGATGGAGTTGAGAAGCTTTCTGGGATGTGACTTTTTGTGCTGCTTCCCCTTTTTGCAGCTAAGACAGTCATCTGACAGATGAAAATTTTTGAGATTCACCCCTTCCACTAGCTTTCAGTGGCCTTTGATACAAAACACTGTTCTTCCTTCGAAGTAGTGGATGCGACGCTCATATCTAAGACATATAAATCATTTTCTCGTGGAGCGCGCATGAGGATCCACTCCTCAAGAATTACCAAACCTGGTTTGAGAATGAGACATTCCTTGTCATTGAAGTGAGTTGTGAACTTCTTATCACAAATCTGTGAAATGCTCAACAAATTGTTCTCAAGCTTCACAATGTAGTTTACTTTGTCAAAAGATATAGCTCCATTTGTCAAAATTCCTTCTCCCACGATCCTGCCACCCTGTGTTCCGGCAAACCCAACACATCCTGCCCTAATGGCTTTAACGTTGTATACCAAATCCAACATCCCTGTCATGTGTCTAGAAGTTCCACTGTCCATGATCCACTTTGAAATAATTGACCTTGGAAGCCCGTGCACACATGAAAAACAAATTACTTAAACAGAGAGACCCAAGCCCTTTTGGTCTTGGGTGGGATGATAATGTCGACTTTTGGAACTTTGGCAACTTTGACATCCTTCTTAATCTCAACCCATTGTCCAGTCTTTTATTGAATCTTTTCATTAGATTTGACTGGGACATTGGTTGATTTTGTGGTTACAGGAGATGTGTTTTGTTTTGGCAACCCCGGTTTGTGCCTTCGAAAATGCCTTTTTGATGTAGAGATTATATTCTTTCTTTTCATTTCTTTTTGATGTTTCACCAACTTCAAATTTGAAATAATTCCATTTGTTGGTTTCTCATTAAAACTGGAATTTTCTTTTCTTTTTTAAAGTCATTGTTGGCACAAACTCTGGACCATTTTTCTTCTCATCTACTGTGAACCTTCTTTGTTCATGAACAGATTTTGGACGATTTTGAGAACATTTTCGCGCAATATGCCCAACTTTGTTACATCTGTAACAAGTTCTACTGTCGTTTCCAACAGTGTGTTCCAAAGCTTGTTCACGAAGCTCCTTTTCATTCTTAAACTCTTTGTTGGTTTGTTTGTTAACGACTTCTTTTTCTTCAACTGTATTTGTTCCAAAAACAAACTCAACTTTCTTCGTGAAATCTTGTTTTCGTGATTTGTTGTTTTGTTTCTTTTCAAAACCTAACTCATCCCTTTTGTTTTCAGGACAACTTCTACCTCTGGGATGAATTTTTTTGTTAGATTTCTTTGGCTTTGAGTAGAAACCAGCAACATTCTTCTCAAGATCAGATGTTTCAACTTTAATGAGTTTAAAAATTTATCGACACGGTCAAAGTTACCGTTCTGGACTGGAAATTCTTCATCAGTATATAGTTTATCTGATCCTTTCAGTTTGTAGATAAATACATTAGGATCATCATTTAAACCATTATCTGATGTTGTGATAAAATTTTCATGAAAACTTTTCTCACTTCCAGAAGGTGAACTTGACTCTGATTTCTCATTGTTTGACTCAGCACTCTCGTAAATTGTGCTATCAGACTCATTTTCAAACACTTTGTTTACACCTCGGATGTATTTTCTGTTTTGGAATATGTTACGTCAAGATTTTAAGGCAGCTCATTACACTTTTTAGTGAGTAGATTTAAATTCAGCGCCTTATCCACTCCGTCAGGATGTTTCTAGCATAGCTATTCCACATAGGAGGTGGAACATGATGGTAACATTTTCCAAGGCTTTTATCACTCTTCTTACCTTCTTTGTTGTTTTCTGGTTTTGGAAGAATGTGATCGAGGACATACATGCTGGTAGAGTAACTGATTAACAATTTGTTAACCTTTCTGTTTCAATTCTAGTTTTCTCCAGCTCACTTTCAGCTCAGCAATCGTGTTAATATGAAGATTAATGGCGATTTGTTTGTCCATCACAGTTGCTTTGAGCATTGAAAGTGTTTTGTCATCTTCTTTGATAGTTTTCTCATAGTGTCGAATGGTTCTGCTGAGTTTATGATATGATTATTTTACGGTGTTATAATCGTAAGACAACTTATCATTGTATTTTTAAGTTCTTTAAAAGGTTTCTCTTTCTCAGCACATTGCTCACATGCTTCGGCACATTTTAAGAATAAGCTGACCATTTCGAGAGTTTTAGTTTTGATTGTTTCTTTAACTGTTTCAACCTTTTCTACATGTTCCTTTCACATGACTACCTCGTTTGTGTTGGACATGAGCGCTTTGTTGGCAATGTCGGTTAAGCTCTCCAGTGTTACAGGCTTGGTTACATCAATCACCTCCACACTCTCTGTCTTTGTCTCCTCAGGACTTTCTTCTTTGTGACCAGAATCGAAGCTACCTGCAAAAGTTCTTTGTGACCTCTAAGACATTCTTCTTCTTCCGCTGAGGATCTGAAATAGTCTGCCAGAACCTCTTCCATTCTTCTTCTGTAACTTCTTCAGATGATTCAGGTTCTTCTATGATTTCAGCGACAAGAGCAAGACTTTCCTTTTTCGAAATGAAGTTGTTCCAATTGAACCCTTCATCTTCTTACATGACCACAAGAGCTTTGTCTTTTGAGTTCGAAGATCCATCTTCGATTTGTACCATTCGTTTCTCTAGATGAGGTCGATGATAAATCGTTTTTTTGTAATAATCATCTCCGAATGGATTATGATTGCCCTTAGCTTCTCCGTTTGGACATTCACGCTTGAAGTGCCCTTTCTCTCTGCATTTGAAGCATGTGACTTTGGATTTATCAAATCCTAATTTTCTGTCAAGGCCTCTCAAATCATCTCTTCATGTTATTTCCATGAAACGCTATACTCTTTGAACCACTGATGCCATGCACCACATAATGTCAATCAATTCCATCTCTTCCAGCTCAATTTGGTTGTAATCTTCTTTGGTCATTTATGGATTTCCGATTCTACCAGCTACAAGACTTTCATAGGATTCCAGGACTGCTGCAAGTAGCACCATGTGTTGCTTAGCGGTCTGCTCATGGAAGTCTTGAGCGTTCTGGAGGTTCACTGCGATGTTACATTGCAGGATTCTTTAGTTAGAATTGGATTGATTTTGCTGATTGCTTTGTGGTTGATTGGAGCTCTGAGATGATTGTTGTCCTTGGTGATTGTTTTGATTGAAGGAAGCAAACGTTTAGAATCCACTTGATTGGTTTGATGCTGGACTAGCATTTGAGTTGCCACTGAAATCAGTTTGGATCTTGGGACTCTGAACAGGAGTGTTTGGATTTCCTTGTAGTATATACTCACGTCCTGTTGCGAGTTTGATTTCTTGCACTTTGCCATTTTCTGTATTTCTAGTTCATGCCCTTCCAATTTTTCGATGAATCTTGGCAAACTAAGGCTATCATATTCGGCTCCATTCTTCAGGATGGTCAGATATGTTGCCCAATTTCAGGCAGAGAATCTGCCAGCTTGTCGACTAGCTCTTCATTGGTCTTGACAATTCCCATACGCTTTATTTGTACTACCAGGTGGCAGCATTTTTCTATGAGATGCTTCATGTTTTCGCCCGGAAGAACATTGAACATTTCAAATTCTTTATTCAGTAATGCTTTCTTTCCTTTTCTGACCTGAGTACTTCCTTGCACTCTTAATCGTAAAGCTAGCCACAGAGACTGAGCATCGTCGTCATGCTGTAAGAGAACCAAGATATCCTCCTTTATGGCTTGCAGGAAGAGATTCATCATCTTCTTTTCATTAACGTATTTGTCTCGTTCTTCTTTGTCAAACGAGCTAACGTTTTCTCAATTCCAAGTTCATTAACAGGCGCTTGGTATTGTTCTCGAGTGTAAACCAACAATTTAAGTTTGTTGCTTGAACCCAGTTTGGGATTAGCTCACTCCAACTCTCGTAATCTTCGATGTTCATGAGTTTTGGAGGCTTTGTTGTGGTTCCCATTTCATTTTTCTAGATTCATGTTTTGAACTGCTATGGAAGCTGTAACTGCTTGTGTGGCAAACGCGTTATGAATTCTTCTCACCTGACATCTTAACAATACTTATAACAGAAAAACATATTAGAACAGGTTAACTTGAAACTGACGGAAAATTAGGACGGAACAGAAAATTTTTGTACGAAATGATACCGTGGATTTTCGTTCGAAAAATTAATTTTCGTACGACAATTTTATTTCGTGCGAAAATTGTATTCTCTGTTAGTTCAAACTTTTCAAATGTTAGGTTCCTGATTTTCGTATGAAATCTAGTGTTTCGTTTGAAAATTCTTATCTACTTCGAACACTTGTTCACAATTTCACATTTTTGGCAATTTCAAGCATGATTTTGATGGATTTTAGGTATATATGTTTCAGTGAACTTGTTGGGATTGAACCCTATGAAAGGAATAGATGATATAAAGCTATCCAAGCTTTGGTTCAACTGTCAGAGGTTACAACCTCTGATGTACTTACACTGCTTTCCATAAAGACTGCTTATCCTATCATTTGCCTTCACAAAGCTTCAAGGTCTGCCTTAACAAGGACAAAGGATAGTGATCAGAGTTTAGTCATTAGCTTAGTTAATCAATGTAACAGTGCCAAGCACTGATAGTTAAGCAGTGTTTAGAGTTAGTTACATATTAGTTTCCTGTCACTATCAACCCTGACGTCATCAAAGATGCTCAGAGGTTAGATAGTTAGTATAAATAGGCAACTCTTGTAACCTTTAAACTTGTCTCTTAAAAGATCATTTTTCCCATATCATCTTCTCTGCATTTTCTCATTACCAAACTGTAATTGAAAAGGCTGAGGGGGAGTTTGTGAATCACATGCAAGTTAATCAACTTGAAATCATGTTGATGATGAAAACAAACGACCATTGCTTGTAGTAAAAGTTTTTCATCTTATTCCGCTGCAAATCTCTTTTAATTCAATCATTTTCCATTTTTGAAACAAAAACCACAAGTAATTCAAACTCAGATCCTAACAATTGGTATCAGAGCATGATTCATCAAATTCGATCTAACAATCGATTTGGTTCGAACATATCAGCTCTCTTGCTAATCAGTTTGGTTGTTTTTAGCTTGATATTCAGAGTTTTATTACATTCAAAGTTTTTAAAACAAAATCTGTGAAAAATCAACTGAAAATGTCGCAAAACATACAGGATGCCAATTCTGGTTCCTTGTTCAAACCGCCGATGCTAAAAAGAAATGAATATTTCATTTGGCAACGACGGATGGGTCACACCCTTGCTCAGCAAAACACTGGTTGCTGGAGATCTGTTGCTTATGGACCTCACGTTCTAATGGTTCCAAGCACAGAGGATCCAACCAAACAAGTGCAAAAAAATCCTGAAAACTTTTCAGAGCAGGATTTCCAGAAAATTGAATTGGATGCTAAGGCATTTAGCATAGTTGCCTCGGCCTTACCCAATGAAATTTATGCTAGTCTACTCCATTGCAATAGTGCAAAGGAGTTATGGGATGCATTTAAGGAGCAATTCGGTGGGACTGAGGAAGTGATAGAAAGTAATAGAGAAGTTCTAAATCAGCAGTGTGAAACGTTTTGTCACTTGAAAGGAGAGTCTCTAACACAACAATTTGAACGTTACAGCTGTCTCATCAGTGAACTTAGACTGGTTAACGTGGTTTTTCCTAATTCGACTGTCAATAGTCATTTCCTTAGATCGTTACCAGATAAGTGTGAGATGGTAGCTTATGTAACGAGAAAATCTGTTGGGTTTAAAGAAATGTCGTTGACACAACTTCATGGGATACTCCTCACTTATGAGAGAGAGCTAAACTAGAAAAAGAAGTTGCAAGATTCTGACAAAATGACTGATGATTACTCATTGGGTAATACAGCTCTTTTTGGCCAAGAAGAGGTTTCTGGCAGCAGTAAGGACCAAAGTTATGATCACTATATAGATATTACATATGGTGGGAACTTTGGATCTGAAACATATGCACCCAACTATGCTTTTACTGCTAGTGGGGAAAGCCAAACCTCTGACAATCTATCCTTAGAGCTGAATGATTTACAACATATTGAACCTTCTGATCTTGAGGAAATGGATATTTTGCACCAACTGGCCCTATTGAGTTAGGGCTAGTAAATTTTATAAGAGAACTGGTAGAAAATTCCCAGGTTTGCGTGGGGGTTGAAGGTTGGGCTGGATAAATCAAAAGTCAAGTGTTATAAGTGTAATAGGCTAGGACACTTTGCCAGAGAATGCAGGTCTCAAAGTTCGGGACCACTAGTGACTCATCCTGGCCCTAGACCTCAGCACACACTAAACACTGCTCATTATTCCCAATATGCCCCTGCTCAACATGTTCAAAACACTGCCACTTTGCACATCCTGCTACCACTGTTCTAGTGCATTATGTTCAATCCACTGCTCCACAAATTCAATATGTTCAGGCACCATCTCATCCTCAAGTGCTTGTTCAACAAGCACCCATTGTTACACAACCTGCTCAAACCACTGCTAGTCCAGTAGAGGTTGGTCAACAAAGCTTTTTCACACAAGGTTATGTTGACTGGAGCAGTTTGCCTGAGGATTTGACTAATGAAAACTCTGCTTTAATGGCCAAAAATGATGTTGAACAAGAATTTTGTTTAATGGCCTTAGAGAAGGTGTTGAATCTGAGAAGATAGTATCAAAATCTGATGTAGTTCAAGTTTGTGATGAAAATGTGGTTTCAAGTGAAGAAAGAGAAAATGCTGCTGATAAGGAAAAGAACTCTCATACTAACCCATGGAACACTGATGTGTGTGAAGATGAGTGTGATTGTGCTCTCATGGCTGCTACAAAGGTATCACCTCAGATCCTTAAAGATCTATGTTCTGACAAATGCATCATTGCTTTTGTAAACATCAAAAAGGTGAATGAAAACCTGAGAAACAAAATTTTAGGAGATGAACTTAATTTTGAAAAACTGCTTAAAGAGTTAAAATCAAAGTTAAGTGAAAAAGATTCTGAAATGAGTAGCCTAAGACATCAATCAAGCATAACCAAGGACCAACTCCAAACTATGGTAGAAAAATATCAAGTCTGTAAAAAGGAGTTAGAAGAAACCCAAATCACCTTTGAAAAATCGGTTGAGTCTTGCAAAGGTTATGAAATTATGCTTGATGCTCAGATCAAGAGCAACATCAAGTTTGGTGTAGGTTTTAGAGCCTATGACCAAAATGAGAAAAAATGTTGCTGAAATTGATTATGAGTTGGTTGAAGTTGTCCCTACAAATTTGGCTGGTGAAGAGATAAAAATCACAGATAAAGCTGGAAACAAAACTGTTTTGGAAAAACCAGAGGTTTCAACAAAAGATAAAGAAATTGAAAAATATCAGTTTAAACCAACCTGGTCAGATGAATGTGATATCTTAGAGAACTTTAAGCCAGTGGACTTCACAACCACTGATGGTATTAAAGCCCCAAAAGCACTGGTGATTCCTATCAAAGGTGTGCCAGCCAAGGTTACAACCACTACTGAGAAAAAGCCTGACAGGAAAAGAAGAGTAAAGATTAAAAATTTGTTTTGTGATTTTATGAAAAAAGAAATCATGTGGCTGCAGATTGTTTTCTTTTAAAAGCCTATGACATTAACAACTTGTGTTATCAAAAACTCTTCAAAATGCACCATCTGCAGCAAAACAAATCACTCAACTAAACAATGTGCCTATCTCAAAAACTATGAACAAAATGTAAAAGAGATCAAGGCAAAAGCACTTGAAAGAGAAAGTTCAAGTTCTATTGGAAATAAATCCAAGCAGAATTTTGAAAAAATTGAAACATCTGTTACAAAAGCCTTAAACAAAACCTCTGTTCAAAGAGAGGTGCAAGTAATAGATGCCCGACCTTCAAACTCATTTCCAAGCGGGTATGGCCAACCTACTTATAAAAAGGTTCCTCATGCTTATGAAGGTTACAAAAAGCTTTCAAAGCAAAGAGTAAACAGGCACCCTTATGGATACAATCATCTGATAGGAAATGGTCAAGAGCAGATGTTATAAGAAAATTTCAAAACCACTGACCATTGTCCTAGACTTGAGGCTGGACCATCTGTGACCCCATCCAAAGCCATTTTGGCTTTGGGACCAATCTTAACTGATCTATTTACCTAAATGTGCAGGGACCCTCTACTTGCCTTGATAGCTTATGGTATGTAGATAGTGGAGGTTCCAGGCACATGACAGGATGTAGAGCCCTTCTCAAGGACTTCTCGGCTCATGGGTGGTGATATCTTTTGGTAATACTCAAAGGGAAAGGTTTAGGGTCTGGGTCGGTACTGGCTGGTAAACTCAAGTTTGAAAATGTGAATTTGATTGACAGTCTGAAATTTAACCTGCTGAGTGTCTCACAAATGAGTGACAGAGGATATGGATCCTTCTTCACTAAGAAAACTTGTCAAATTGTGGGACCAGAGGTTGTTAAAAGGATTGATCAAATCATTGCTGAGAGCAAAGCACAACTCATTGCACACAAATGTGGGAATGTGTATGTGTAGATATGCTAAAAGATAATCCTATATCTGGGACATGTCTTTTCTCAGTTACTTCTAGCAAAGAGACTGAGTTATGGCATAGAAGACTTGGACACACAAATCTTAAAAGTATCACCACACTCTCAAAATAAAGTCTTGCAAGAGGCTTGCCTCACAAGCAATTTTCCTGTGATGAACATTGTGTTTCCTGTTTTAAAAGGCAAACAACATAAAAGTTCTTTCAAATCAATTGAAGAGTCCAAAACAAGCCAGTGTTTACAACTGTTGCACATGGACTTGTTTGGCCCAGTGCAAATCATAAGCTTATAACACAAAAGGTATTGCCTAGTGATAGTTGATGATTTCTCTAGGTTTACATGGACCTTCTTTCTTCATTTTAAGGATGAAACTGCAAGCATTTTGCAAAACTTTGTCAAACAAGTAGAAAAGCAATTTGATCTTTCAGTAAAAATCTTTAGAAGTGACAATGGAACAGAGTTTAAATATAGGGAGTTGGATGCTTTTTGTGAGTCAAAAGGAATTGTTTGACAATATAGCATTCCAAGAACTCCAGAGCAAAATGGGGTGGTTGAAAGGAAAAACAGAAGCTTAATTGAATCAGCAAGAACTATGCTAGAAGATTCTGGTTTACCCTTGTCCTTTTGGGTAGAGGCTGTAAACATTGCTTGCTATCTTCAAAACAGAGTTTTGATTAATCCCAGGCATCAAAAGACTGCCTATGAGATCTTGTATAAAATCAAACCTCTGATTTCATATTTTAAAATTTTTGATTGTCCATGTTTCATTTTGAACTTAAAAGATTCTATATCTAAGTTTGAAGCCAAAATTGATTGTGGTTATTTTCTGGGATAGTCCCAAAGCCTACAGAGTTTTTAACTCTAGGACAAAGTGAGTTGAAGAAACTTTGAATGTGAAGTTCAATGAACTGTCATCACTAAAAATCCCAGCAAATCCTGCAGAGCTTTTTGACTTAGATAAATTCACATTTGCTGATGTTTCTATCAAGCTAGACAATGCAGGTACACCACAATCATCTGAAGAAGTTCAAGATCAAGGATATGACTGTGTGCTTCCACAAACAAAAGTCTATTATTCAAACAGAGGATCAAGTGCTACAAGCTCTTGTGTAAACTTTGCCACTTCTGGGTCAACAGTGGTTAATCCTCAAATCTCTGCCAGTTCACAAAATCAAACATCTGTTGATAAAAGTCCTACATCTGGGCACCAAAATCATCAGAATGTTACCTCTATACCCCAATACCACCACCACCATTCTCATCAGTGGCTGATACTTCAAATTCACCAGCAGAGGTTAGCTCAGATGATACACATTTGCAACCATCACCTCAAAATGCTATTATTCCATACCAAGGTGATTTTATTTATCTCAAAAGCCATCCAGCAGATCAAGTTATTGGCAACATCAAATCTGGGGTGCTCAGACGAAGCCAATCCCAATATATTTGTCTTTTTGCTGGTTTTCTATCACTCATACAGCCAGTCAAGTACCAAGATGCACTGAAAGACAACAGCTGGGTCGAAGCCATACAAGAAGAACTCCTTCAGTTCAAAAGACAACAAGTTTGGGAGCTTGTGCCACTGCCAAAAGATGTCAGTCCAATTGGCACAAAGTGGGTCTTCAAGAACAAAACTGATGAAAGGGGTATTGTTGTAAAAAACAAAGCAAGGCTTGTGGTTCAAGGCTACAGACAGGAAGAAGGTATAGACTATGATGAGACTTTTGCTCCTGTAGCAAGGTTGGAAGCTATTCGCATGTTCTTAGCTTTTGCTGCTAACCACAACATAAAGGTGTTTCAAATGGATATAAAGAGTACATTTTTGTATGGAAAAATCAAAGAAGAGGTGTATGTCTGTCAACCTCCAGGTTTTGAAGATGCATTCCATCCTGATCATGTCTACAAGCTCAACAAAGCATTGTATGGCTTGAAACAAGCACCAAGAGCCTGGTATGAAACTCTATCCACTTTTCTATTGTCCATAGGGTTTACTATAGGCAAAATAGAGAAAACCCTGTTTTTAAAATGGAAATGAAAAGATTTGATGCTTGTCCAAATTTATGTGGATGACATCATTTTTGGTTCCACAAGCACTGCTATGTGTGAAGAGTTTTGAAAACTCATGGCAGCAGAGTTTGAGATAAGTGTAATGGGTGAGCTCCAATGTTTTCTTGGCCTCCAAGTTAAACAATTGCACAATGGTACATTTATCCATCAAAACAAGTATGTGAAAGAACTGCTTAAAAAGTTTGATATGGATGATTGTAAACCATGTAGCACACCTATGGCAACCTTCAAGCTAGTCATCATTGATGGTAAAGATGACCTTGTTGATCAAACTCTTTATAGAAGCATGATTGGGTCTTTATTGTACCTAACTGCATCCAGGCCAGACATCATGTTTGTAACATATGTTTGTGCCAGATCACAGGCATTACCTAGAAAGTCTGACCTTATTGCTGTAAAAATGATATTCAGATACATAAAAGGTGCTCCCACACTTGGTATCTGGTATCCAGCTAATGGGAATATTGAGCTTTCAGGTTTTTCAGATAGTGATTTTTCTAGGTGTAAAACTACAAGGAAGTCCACATCAGGAGGATGTCAATTCCTAGGTGACTGTCTAGTGTCTTGGCAAAGCAAAAAGCAGGTTGCAGTTTCAACATCCACTGCTGAGGCAGAGTATATTGCTGCTGCTAGCTGCACTGCTCAACTCTTGTGGCTTCAAAACCAGTTGCTGGATTTTTGTATCATTGCACTAAAGACTCCACTCAAATTGGACAGTCAAGCTACTGAAAATATCATCAAAAATCCAATTTCTCATTCAACTACAAAGCACATTGACATCAGACATCACATTGTGAGAGATTGCTATGAAAAAGGTTTGATTTCTTTGCATCATGTCCATACTTCAGATCAATGGGCAAATGTTTTAACCAAGGCATTAGATACATCTACCTTTGAAAAATTGATCTCAAGGCTTGGTATGCTAAACATGAATTAAAAAACATGTTTTCTTGTAAATCCATGTGTACATAGCTTCAAAGTCTTTTCAGAAATTCCTTAAAAATAGTTTACAATTGAAGTTTTTCAATAAATCTTAAAAAATCTGATCACAACATCTGTTTGCTGAAAACCTCTGATAGGCTTTAAAATCTTATCCACTGATACAGTGTCTCCTCTGACTTCTACTTTTCACCTCTTCAAAACCACTGATGGCTATCCTCTGATAGTGTTAACAAAATCAGTATTGTCCAAACCTCTGTCCTAAAACAGTGTTTGCCACATCAACGGTTACTTTTCTCATCAGAGGTTACACGTGGCCAGATGTTAGCCATCAGATCTTGCAACAGATGCCATGTCATGTTCACTTTTACAAAACCCCTATAAAACCCCTGTTTTATCTCACCAGTGTTTACCCTAAACTGTGTCGATTTCAAAATCTCAAAATAGTTTTTCTCTCAAACACCATAGCTCCTAAATCAAAATCTTCAAAATCCAAAGCAAAATCGCAAGAAGAACCTCCACCTCTCACTCTCATAATCAAAAACCCACACAACTACACTGCCATACTTGAAGAATACGACGCAAATACTCGCTATCATCCAATGATTCGAATTTTGCAAAGCCCCCATTTACATTGATTCTCTTCGTGATTTCTGGAAAAATGCAAAGGTTCACTCATCTGCTGATGGTGTTCCTTATGCAATAATTTCACGAGTAGGGGGAGTGTTGATGCAAATTAGCCCCAATCGATCTCTCAAGTTTTCAAGTTAAATGACAAACAACACCCTGTGTCATTTCCCATTAATGAGATCCAAGCAGAATTTCTGAAAAGAGGTTATGTCGGCTAGATGAAAGGTATGACCATTTTTAAACCGAACTTTCCTACTGAGATGAGATTTTTCTTTCACACCGTTCTTACTTGTCTCTCAGCAAAATCCACTGCTTTCAATGAAATGCCATTGAACATGCAAATATCTGGGGTATGCAATTTTAACTGACACCGATTTGAACTACTCCTAGATACTGTTCAATGATCTTGTGAATAATTTTAAAAATATTGAAAAAAGAAAAGCTTTTTTGATGCATCCACGTTTCTTGAGTTTTTACTTACATGATCAAATTAAAGGTCCTGAAAGTAAAATTAGCATTGTGGTTAATCCAGGCAGCCTTAATCATGAAACTTTCACCAGAATAACAAACCAAGATAAAGTTGAGAAAACACAAGTAGAGGAGGATGAGCATGTTTTACCAGAACAAAATGTTCAAACTCAACCTCTTGCTACTGAGCCCACTGCTCTTGGTGATCAGGGCAACACAACCGCTGCCCTGAAACCCACACCAAAAATTTCCAAAAAGAAAACCAAAACAACCTCCCAAAAGCCCACCAAACCCAAAAAGGGTCCTCTGGAAGATGATATCCCAGAGGTAAACCCTGTGACAACACCAAAGTCACAAACCACTGCTGCTACTTCTTCACAGCAGATGGTTCAAAGATCTCCCACCGGCTTTGAAACTCCTCATTCTTCCTCACAAAAGGAAAAGGTTGTAGACACAGGGACACCACTTTATGAAGCTCTAGATCCACTTGGGTCTATCTTCCATAACCCCTCTCCCAGGGCAATGTTGCTTTCTACTCAACCACCTTCACCAATACCTTCACATCCACCCACAATTGTACCATTGCTGAATGCAATTGAATTAGTTCAGACACAAACCAGCACCTCTCAACAACTTATTATTGCGAATATACTTCATCCAATGGCTGGGTCTGATTCTTTATTCATTGTTAGCCCATCAGCAAATGAAGAGGCTACATCCCTTAGGTTACATGTAACCCTTGGTGATAGTTCAAAACAAGCAGCCACTACAATTGTTGAACTCCCTAGTTCTCAATTGGACAGTGGTTTAATTAATAAGACTTGGTTGAAGGCAACCATTGCTGAGGCAACAACTGTTACCTCTATTGTGGGAAGTCCCCAGTACCAAGACAAAGGGGCATCCATGTTTAAAGCTGGTCCTAAAACCACTGCTCATGATAACATAGATATAACTACCACCACTGGTAGGAGTTCAGATGATCCTATTAAATTAGGTGATGATCTAAAATACTAGGATTTGACGGAGAGAGTGACAAGAATAGAAAACTCTGTTGGTGAAATTAAAGATTTACTATAACTATTGATAACTACAAAAAGTCAACCCTCTGTTCTATCCACTGCTGATCTCAAAGAACCTCTTAACCCTCTAATTCAACATCAACAACATTATTTTTATTTACAACACAAGCATCATGTGAATAATGTTCGAAACATGTTTGAATCAAGGTATCAAGGCACTTCAGCAGACATTAAAGCCATCAAAGCACATCTACTCACAACCACTGGCCATGCACCTCCAACGGTTATATTTGTTACAACAGATGAAGCCAAAAGGGGGAGAAACCTTTGGGTCCAAAGAAGCTAACAATAGATGATGATAAGGCCAGACCTACATTGAACATTCCAAGGACTGATGGTTCAAAGAAGATAGATTTAACTGAAGAACTTGTGGCCAAGGCAAGGGTTAGTCACAAGAAGAATGTGATTGAGGAGAGTAGAGTGTTGGTTGAGAAACCAATTGATTAGCAAAAAGAAAAAGGAGAGGTTGGTACTTCATCAAAAAGAGCTCCTGCTAGAAAAGCCAGGCAACCAACATCCACACCTCCTAAAACTAAACCTGAAACCAATCCAACCATGAAAACCTTTTCTTCTCAAAAACCTATCGCTTCTTCAAGACCACAACCCACATCCACACAAGCAGATGTTACAGCAATTGTTGTGTCAACATCTGTTGATACAGCTGAGGTTGCAACATATGCAACTCCATCCACTGCCATAATCACATTTCCCACATCAACTTAACCATTATCCACACCACCAAAAATCCCATAACCACCATCACCTACTTTAAGGTTTAAAAGGAGGAAAATCACAAAAGTGATAATGATGATGAGATCTCTGCACCTCTTCCACTATCATCAACACCAGTGATCCCCACATTAGTGCTTACAACTTCTTCAACTCTTAAAGTCATTCCTGCATCAAAATTGTATCTTTTTTATTTACCAGCAGTCAGGGAAGAGATCCTAAGTTTCTTTTCAGAGGATGATCCTGACAAAAGAACCATTCTATCCCTTGATGGCTATCCAAGACCAGCAAATGTTGATGCCTATCTAGAATTAAAAAAGAAGCAAGCATAGGATATTGCCAAAAGAGAATCAGCTGGTAAAAATGATAGAGAGATACAGATTATCATGTCCTTTCAACTGAGTAAAGTCACCATTCTACAAAATTTTGTCAAGGATCTGAGCAACCATTTGTCAGTAAGGGAAGATAAGTTGCTCAAGAGTGAACTCATTGAGTATATCATGGAAAAGAAGATGTATAAGGCAACAAGGCTACAGTTCAGGGATTGGAGCATAGATGAACTGAGGGAGGAAATCAACAGAATGCAAGAAATGTTGAAAAACCCCCATAAAAAACCAATTCCTCCCAACTGGGATTTATACAAAAAAGATATCACTGAAAATGCCTTAAAGTTGAAGAGAATAAAGCAAGAACTGATTCAAAATCATTATGGTTCCAAAAACCAAGTGATGAGATGGGGTGAGGTGAGGGTGTTAGACACTTACAAAAGTTTGGAAGAAAGAAGGAAAAAGGATCCATCCATGCCTCCTAAGCCTGACTACTCAACAGAAGATGGTATCCTCAGAGCTCAACTCTCTAAAAGGTACAGCTCAACATCTGCCCACTCCACACTTGCCCTGCAACACAGGAAAAAGCAAGGGGAGATGAATGAAAAGACTGACAAAGAGTTTGAGGATACATTTCTCAAAGAAGGGATTCAGAATATGATTGATTATAACACAGATGATACAAGTGCCAAGCTGGCCAAAGATGGCTCATTTACAAGCCTCTGCAATAAAAGCTCCTTTAAGAAAACCATCAGACCCAAAAATTCTGAAATGGAAGGTTAACAAAGATACCCATGAATTGACATTGCTCAAGTCTGATGGTGTAGCCACCAAAAAATCCATGGAAGATGCTTGTGAGCTTACAGTAGAAGACTTCCAAGAACTACTATGTTTAGAGCTAGTGAAGGATGCTGATGACATGGAATCTCTTAACTTTGAACTTCAATTCAAAGGTCAAATAAGAGAATTTCTTATGAGGAATAAAAACCAAGAATAAAGTGTTTTTGGCATCATCTGTTCCAGGGTGAGATTGTTGGGATTGAACCCTATGAAAGGAACAGATGATATAAAGCAAAATAACACTATCCGAGCTTTGGTTCAACTATCAGAGGTTACAACCTCTGATGTACTTACACTGCTTTCCATAAAGACTGCTCATCCTATCATCTGCCTTCACAAAAGCTTCAAGGTCTGCCAGAGTTAACAAGGACAGAGGATAGTGATCAGAGTTTAGTCATTAGCTTAGTTAATCAATGTAACAGTGTTAAGCACTGATAGTTTAGTATAAGCAGTGTTTAGAGTTAGCTACATATTAGTTTCCTGTCACTATCAACCCTGATGTCATCAAAGATGCTCAGAGGTTAGATAGTTAGTATAAATAGGCAACTCTTTTAACCTTTAAACTTGTCTCTTAAAAGATCAACTTTCATAAATCATCTTCTCTGCATTTTCTCATTACCAAACTGTAATTGCAAAGGCTGAGGGGGAGTTTGTGAATCACATGCAAGTTAATCAACTTGAAAGCATGTTGATGATGAAAACAAATGACCATTGCTTGTAGTAAAAGTTTTTCATCTTATTCCGCTGCAAATCTCTTTTAATTCAATCATTTTCCATTTTTGAAACAAAAACTACAAGTAATTCAAACTCAGATCCTAACAGAACTGTTTAGAGTTAATTTTAACACGTTATACTAATAACCTAGTCCAAATTGTCCATGAAATCCTTCAAATATAGATTAAGTTCCAAGAAAGAGTAGAAGAAGAGTTTCCAATGGATGAATCTTGAACTTTGAAGGTTGAATCTAGCTGAAACTTGGTTGTTTGTTCATAAATCCGACCTCAAGGCTTTGATACCACTTGTGATTGCTAGGATCGGACCCAACTTGTGAGCTTCCGGTCAGACTTGCTCAGCTAACAGAGGCGGAATTCATAGTTAGCTGATTGAGCAAACAAAAGAACAAGCGTGATGATTACTGTTTAACCGTCTGTTTCTTGTATTGATTAACTTCGTAATGATTACAGACTCGAGCAGGGCTTCGCCTCTGATATCCAAAAACAACATGCTAGACAAACATCCTCCTATTTATAGGCAAGACATGACAGCACCTAGGAACTTAGGACCATGGAATTTCGCACGAAATTTTCGAGCGAAAATCTTCACTAATTTTCATGCGAAAATTCCACACACTCTACAAAACTTTCAAAATATAATATTCGATGCTGCGAAACCCTAAATATACAATAGACTCATCCTAGACGTAGGCAATAGACATATGTGCACCAACATTCATCTTATCATAAGCTTCCTTCATTGTGCGATAATCGTATCTAAAATTTTCATTATGCACAACCAATTTGCTTATGATTAGGGATTTCTCAGCACATTGCTCACAAGATTTTGTGCACTTTGTGCAAGGTTTTTCAACCTCCACAACTTTCACAACTTCTTTCTCAATCACCTTTACCTCTGAACCTACCTGTTTCAGATTAGCCATCATTGCTTTGTCAGCAATCTTTGTGAGGTTTTCTTCATTCATCTCCTTTGCACATCAATGATTTCTTTGATATCCGATTTCTTTTCTTCAATCACCTGCTCCTGAGTCGCAGCACCAAAGCAACCTGCAAAACTAGATTGAAGGTTAGGAGGAATAATGTTCTTCGTCTTTGTCTCGTGATAGATCATCTCCTCTTCTTCTGTTCTTCGCAAATACTCTTCTAAGATTGTATTATCAAGAGCTGCATCATCAACTGTTGACTCAGGTTCTTCCATAATCTCGGCCATCAACGCGACACCAGTTTTCTTGGAAATATATTTATTCCAATCAAACCTTTCATCCTCATGTGCAACAACTAAAGCCTTTTAATTTGTCTTTGACGAATCGTCTTGTACTTCAACTTGAGTTTTCTTTAGATATGGCTTGTACTGCAACGCTTTCTTGTAGTAGTCATTGTTGTTGCCAAAAGGGTTTCGATTGTCGCTTGCTTCTTGATTTGTGCACTCGCATTTGAAATGCCCTTTTGTCTGCATTTGAAGTACGTTACTTTTGATTTATCAAATCCAAGCTTATTGCTCGAATTTCCAATGTCTCTTCCAGTAAGCGCGACATACTTTGTGACTCTTCTGATAATCGATGCTAGGCTCCATTTGATATCCATCAGTTCTAACTCCTCTTCATCAACCTGATCATAATCCTCAGCAGTCATCTCTGGATTCCCGATCTTTCCCGCAACTAACCTTTCATATGATTCAAGCACGGTTGCAAGAAGTGCTATATGTTGTTTGGCCACTTATTCAGGGAAAACGTTCTTCAGATTGACTGCAATGTTGCACTAAAATACACTTCGATCAGAATTAGAATGATTTGTCTGATTGCTAATCAATTTTCAAGTTTTTTGAACGTGTTTCAGTTAAAATCTTCAGTTTGACAAAATGGATGATTTCCATAACGCCTTTGGTTCTACAGTGGCTTCTACATCAAATGCCAAAACACACATATATATGATTTAGCCGTCTAGAGTGCAAAGTTACAACAATGAAAGACCCAAGACACATATATATAGGCTTGCAAGTTCGCTCGAACTGAGGAATAGCCAGGACAAGTTCGGGCGAACTTGTCCTGCCTACATCAACTTCGGCCGAACTTGAGACTTTACACATAAATACTTTCCAAAATCTAACAATCTCAAGCCCTAATCACACAAACTCGATCCAAGACCTAGACAATAGATATCATGTATCAACAAGAATGACTCATTTTTTAGTTTTAGGGGTGTTATCTTAGTGCCTCCTGGTGCTATTACTAAGTTCCTAATAAAAATACAATGCAATATTTGTTAGTGCATTAACCCAAATTTAACGTGAATGATACATCACTAGACAAAACCCTAACGTAGTTACAAATCATAGCCTTATTAACAAGCAACACTTTGGCACCCGTTGATGGGTTTTAGATCAATCGGACAGAGTACCGAATCAGTGATTAGGGTTAAAACACTTACTACACAGCTATGCTTTGCAGGTTTAGGGGTTCAGGGGGTGTTTCGATTTTAGACAGAAGGCAGAGAGAGTATACGATCGATTTAGAGAATCGAAAGTGAGCACAGACTTCAGCCCCACGGCTGCCTTCGTATACTCGATTTTGGCTTCTCTCGTGCGTCGCGCCAGATTTAGGGGGTTCCCGCGCGTGGCGCGGCAGGCAACCTCTAGGGCTAGGTCACCCTCATCACAAGTGGAGGTTGCCACTCGTCACGGAACTATGACACCTGGTTTCGACTTCCCCCGCGCGTCGCGACAGAGACAGGGGTCTCTTGCGCGTGGCTCCTGGGCTACCCAGGTGAGTCTGCTTTGTTTTACGTGCCGAGTCTCGTGGCGCGTGTCCGGTTCTTCGTTTACAGCTCGTTATAGCGTGTTTTTGGAGAGTTGTTACATCCTCCCTACCTTGTTTTAAATCTCGTCCTCGAGATTTACTGGAATAAGTAAGGATACTTTTGCTTCATTTCTGAATCCAGTTCCCATGTGCATTTTGGTCCTGTTTTTGAATCCCATTTCACTTTGACCAATATTAGCCTTTTATTCTTAAGGTTCTTGATCTTTCTATCCTCGATTTGTATAGGCTTTTCCATAAACTTCAGTTTCTCATTTACCTCTATGTCCTGAAGAGGTACTATCAATGATTCGTCTGCTAAACATTTCTTTAAGCTACATACATGAAATGCATCATGTACTCCTGCCATTTCTTCAGGTAGTTGTATCTGATATGCTACTAGTCCAATGCGTTTGAGTATTTTAAAAGGTCCAACATACCTTGGGCTTAACTTTCCTCGTTTACCAAATCCGACGAATCCTTTCCGAGGCGAAACTTATAGCAATACTTTATCTCCCACCGAAATTCCAATGGCTTTCGACGATGGTCTGCATAACTCTTTTGGCGATCTCGGACCGTTTTCAGTCTTCCCTTGACTTGACTTATTTTGTCAGTTGTTTCTTGTACAATCTCAGGTCCTGACAATTGCTTTTCGCCTATTTCTACTCAACATACCGGTGTTCGGCATTTTCGTCCGTAGAGTGCTTCAAATGGTGCAGCATTAATGCTTGTATGATAATTGTTGTTGTAAGAAAATTCAATTAATGATAGATGATGGTCCCAACTTCATCCAAAGTCTATCAAACAGGCTCTAAGCATGTCTTCCAATGTCTGAAGCATCCTTTCACTTTGTCCATCTGTTTGCAGATGATAAATTGCACTTGAATTTAATCGAATTCCCATAGCTTTTTGAAAACTTGTCCAGAAATAAGAAGTAAAACGACTTTCTCTGTCGGACACAATAGATAAAGGGATTCCATGTAATCAAACTATTTCATCTATATACAGCTTAGCTAATCGTTCCATACTGAAGGTTTCTTTCATTGGTAAGAAATGTGTAGATTTCGTTACTCTGTCCACAATCACCCAGATTATGTCATTATCTTTTCGCGTCTTGGGTAGTTTCGTAACAAAGTCCATTGTTATTAATTCCCATTTCCAAATTGGCATTTCTAATTGCTGGAGTAAACCTGAAGGTTTCTGATGTTCAACTTTCACTTGTGAGCAAGTTAAACATTTAGAAACATAACATGCTATGTCCTTTTTCATTCCTATCCACCAATAATCTTTCTTTAAATCTTGATATATCTTGTTGCTTCCAGGATGCATCGTGTATGTAGATTTATGAGCTTCCTCTAAGATTTTGTTTCTTAAATTTCCTTGGATAGGTACCCAAATTCTTTTCTTATGGAATCTCCAAATTCCATCTAATCCTTGTTCTACTTCTTTTATCATTCCTTTCATTCCTTCGGCATCATCCTTGATTGTTGTTTTCTTGATATTCTTTAATGGATCCATTAAATCTATCTGCAGATTTAAAATGAGAACACATACCCTTTTTAGCTTTTCGTGATACTTTCAATTTAAAGCATCAGCTGTTACATTAGCTTTTCCTTCTTGATATTGGATATCACAATCGTAATCACTAAGAATTTCCATCCAACGTCTTTGCCTCATTTTTAATTCCTTTTGCCCGAAAATATATCTTAAACTTTTATGATCAGTGAAGATAGTAAACTTACGACTATAAAGATAATGTCTCAAAATCTTGAGGGAAAATATTATCACTCCTAACTCCAGATCATGTGTTGTGTAGTTTTCTTCATGCTTCTTTAGTTGTCTTGAGGCATAAGCAATCACTTTCTAACGTTGCATCAGTACACATCCAAATCCTAATTTTGATGCATCATAGTATTGTAACATTTGTCGAAAACGGGTTTTACCAAACCCGCTCCATTTTGTAATCGAATATCAAGTTATAAATGTTCGTTGCCTATTTATGCTTATTTTAATTTTTAATGATACATAATTAATAAACAAACTAAACCATAAAAGTTATAATTGATAAAAAAGTATAAATAAAGCAATAAAAAAATAAATGGGGCTGCCGGGACACGAACCCGGGTCAGCCGGGTTGTAACTCCAAAGATTTAACACTCTCACGCATAACCACTCCGCCACTTGTTTGTTTTCTGTCAACTCTAGGAAACAAAAAAGTCTTATATACAAACCTAGATAAACCGGTTGGCCAACTGAAAAACTGAAATTGGCTATTCAACCGTCTAAACGTTTGAATAATCGCGATTTCAGGTTTATAACCGATGCACCGACAATTCTAATCAATTCAGACTTGAATTGACTTGAATTCGGATGATGATGGGTTTTATAACCGAAGCTATCCAATAATCCGAATTACTGTAATCAAAGATCTTCTTCACGACTCAGAAACATTCCACAAACCTCCAATTACATTTTCGCACACTTTACAGTCCACCGGAGAAGTTTATTTTGCTCGCCGGAAATTTCTGCAAGTTCGCCGGAAAACCGTATTCATCATCAAAACGGTAAGTCTTTCAATACCGTCGTAGTCTAACAATTGTTAAGCTATTTCTAACTCAAACCTTTCGCTTGAAATCGAATTCAGACGCTACTATCGAATAATACCAGTTCGCCGGAAAAGTTCTGGAAATCTTTATTTTCATCTGTGAATCGGTAAGGACATTCAAACACTCTGTTAACGTTTGTTTATCACTTCAATTCCACGATTAGCTAGAAACGGTTAATTGTCTTGTTCAGTTGAAGTGCACAAAAACAGAGACCGACACCTTGCCGGAATTCTGAAATAAACCGTTCATCGGTATGTTTACTTCTAATTATCGTTTCTGCCATTTCATATTAATTTGTACAATGTTTATCAATCGAACTAAACAAGATTTAACGGTGTAATCTACTGCCTGTAAAATCTAACGAAGAAGATGAACTGCGCTAACAATATAAGAATAATTAAAATTGGTATTTTGATCGGGTTAGACACACAGTCCAGCGGTGGACTGTGTGCGAACAAAAACACGCATACGTCCCGAGTTCGATCCCTGATACACGCACCCTCTATGTAATAAAATGCCTTTTTGTTTAAAACTGAACCGGGTTAACTCCGTTAGTTGTTAAGTATAATAAAAATTTGTATAATAACCAAGTTAGACACACAGTCCAGCGGTGGACTGTGTGTAGCGTTAAAACACGGTCCCGGGTTCGAGACCTGTACATGGCACCGGTTCGACGAATTAAAATGTTTTTGAAAATAAAAGGATTTTGGATAAATTGAGTTAATATATAAGTATAATTAAAAACAGAATTATTTCGGGTTAGACACGTAGCTCAGTTGGTAGAGCTGCGTGCACGCGTTCGGGAGGTCTCGGGTTCGAGCCTCACCCAGCGCATGAATTTACACAATAAACCGGTCAACAAGTCAACAAGTCAAACGGTCAACGGTCAACGGTCGCAAAAAGTCAACATATTTTTATATTTTTATTTATTTAATTTAATTTAAAAATCAATTAAAAAACTTAAAAATAATGTTTTTAAAGATAGGAAACATCCTTAAACTCACAAAAATATATCTAAAAATCTTATTAAAATTATTAAAAAATCCACTCATTTACTATATTTTCCGTTATTATTTAGGTTAGTTAATTCTCGTTGTTTAGCTCTTCCAACTCGTGCGCATCTCACCATCTCAAATCCAACGCACCCAATGTGAGTGAATCTTTACAAATTCCCCGTTTTAATCACGTTTTGGGGTGTATCATGTGTCTTGCTATATATTATATTTAAATCATTATGCATACATCATATCATGAACATGTGTATTCAGCTTGATCCAACTGTTTGTGTGGTTATTGTTAGATTCAATTTATTATTTTCAGTACATTCAATTTCATAGGCCGCCGCTCCCATTACATTATGAGCGTTGAGCAAGTTCCCCATTACATTATGAGCGTGAACCTGGCGTGCCAACATACGATCGGCTCCGTTGGATTGAGCCTTGATCGCACAGACATTTATCATTTTCAGTACATGCAATAGGATCGGCTCCGTTTGATTGAGCCTTGATCGCACAGTTTCATTCATGTTATTTATCGTATGATGTTGGTATGTTAATGTATGCTTCATATGTTATTGTATGTTATAGTTGTGATTGCTAATTGCTACTGCCTGATTATTTACATTTGCTCATTTATGATTATGCACAATTTTTCATTGATAAACTAACAAGAAAATCAATAATAAATGTTTATCTAAAAAGGTTCACTCGCCAACTTATGTTGACCCAAAAACCCCCATTTTTACACATGATACAGGTGAACCAGCTGCAGCCAGAAACACTTAGGATTGGACTAGAAGAATAAAATGATTTAGAGCTTGGAATGATTTTGTTTGGTTATTTTCTTTGTATTGTATGGACATGTTTGGATTATTTGGAATGTAATTTTGACTTTAATAAATATGAAACATATTAGTAAATATCATGAGCTTTGGTGATAACCCAATTATGCCCCGACTCTTATTCCGCTGCGGGTCGGGGTGTGACAGATTGGTATCAGAGCCATGACTATAGGGATATAGGATAGCTTATTAGACCCTTAGAGCCTATACTATAGTTGATTAGAAACTTATAAGATTTTTGTGTGTTACATGCCAAATTTCATGATGTTTATATGTTTTATGTTAAATGTTACATTCAATGTTATGCAAGCATGTTCATAAGTATATATTATCATATAATGCCTATCATGAATCATATTCTCATAACATATCATATCCATGAAAGCACACACCACATCATGATTGCTTTTACAATGATTTTTGTGTTTTCAAATCTCATCAAAGTGAGTTCTCATGACGGGCATGTAGTAACTGGAAGGGTACCAGTACCGGTAGTCGGAACGTCCTGTCTAGGCTGGCATTCGTATAAATCCAAAATAAAGGACCAGTTTGCCTACCTGGGGACTAACGATGAGAGTACGAAGTACCTATTAGGCCAAAGCATGCTATACCAAACGTCGTGTGAGCTAACCCCACTTTGAGTTGTCATTGTGTCTACACCTGGACACCTTCCGACCATACATCTCGTGAACATATTTTGTGGTTTGCATTCGGGTGATGCGAGTGTTAAATCGCCAATACTAATGTGAATCCTACCAAGCCAATAGTCATGGGGGCCCACATGACTATACAGGTGAAGGTATGGGGGACATTTGAGGCCCAACATGAGCAAACCCAAGACATCCTATGGATGTAGTTGCATTATTG
This sequence comes from Scalesia atractyloides, assembly GCA_947069175.1. Lineage (NCBI taxonomy): Eukaryota > Viridiplantae > Streptophyta > Magnoliopsida > Asterales > Asteraceae > Scalesia > Scalesia atractyloides. The sequence goes on from CAMTDV010000014.1 coordinate 64,671,623, forward strand.
ATATTTATGTTATTTTCACTTTCTTAAAAAACATGACACCTAAAAAGACTCCATTAACTCACAATCTTCTTATGTATGTTCCTGTAGATGTCGGCTAGACAACAACGAGGGGGTAAAAGATCAGGAAGGTCTCACGAACGTTTGGCCACACAAATCGCAAAACAAATGGCCACGATACTGCCTGACATTGTGGTCCAAGTACAACAAGCCCTCGCCACAAATCCCACTAATCCTCCCCAACAGAATGACCAGAACATCGGAAACCCTCCTACCAGCAAGTGCTCATACAAACATTTCAAGTCTTGTGATCCACCAAATTTGAAGGGACCGAAGGTGTCACTGCTCTCCTCCATTGGTTTGAGGAAATGGAAAACACTTTCCTCAACTGCGATTGTCCTGAGGATCGCAAGGTTCGATACGCCACCGGGAGACTATTTGGGGTAGCTCTTACCTGGTGGAATACTGAAAAGGGGAAGAGGGGAATTAATGATGCAATGGCCTTAACATGGGAGGAGTTACGGGAAATCATGACTAGGCGTTTCTGTCCTAGGAGTGAAATAAAAAGTTGGAGGACGAATTTCATTCTTTAAAGCAAAAGGAGGGTGATCATACCACCTATAACAAGAGGTTCTTAGAGTTGAACCAAATGGTCCCAAATTTGTTCACCCCAACTTATCGTTTGATCGAGCATTATATTCGAGGACTTCTCTCGAAAATTCAAGATTCAGTTCTCAGCACTTCACCAGCAACACTTGAAGCTGCTATGGAATTAGCCACTGAACTGACCGAGAATCGAATTCACAACGGGTAAGTTTAAAGAAAGCCCCTGTTGAGGGTCAAACTTCAAACCATTCCATCTCCTCCTCTAAGTTTGCTAACAAGAGGAAGCGCAACACCAGAAACTTCGCCGTTACACAAACCAACCTCCCTATTCCTGCTGCACCCATTACCCAGGTTGCCCCTTCACCTGCACCATACAAAAGACCATAGTCTGGCCCGTTACCAAAATGAAACCATTGCCAATATCACCATTCTCCTGATTATCCTTGCCAACATTGCACCGGCTGTGGTCGCGCAGGTCATACTGTTCAAACCTGCCGCATGCCTCAGCTAACGAACCGCCACCAGCCTTCAACCCAAACCCACCAACAAATAATGGGTCAAGCCCAACAACCCCTACTATTACCACCCACTCAACATTTAGCCCAAACATATTACAAACCCAATTATCCTATGGTTCAACCTATGCGGGCTTACTTCAATTGCGGAGATCCAAGCCATTTCAGAAACACGTGTCCAAGTTGGTAAACATTATTCATGCTCAGGCCCAAGCCAACCCGGTGAATCAAGCGAACCAAGCTCCTCCACCTGCAAGAGGAAGAGCTTTCAATATCAACGCTAATCGGCTAGAGCTGACGGTAATGTGGTTAACGGTACGTTCCTTATAAATGGTAGATATGCATCCATGTGGTTTGATACTGGTGCGGATAGAAGTTTTGTGTCCTTAGAATTTGAACCTATCCTAAACCAAAATCGTGATAAGCTCATGGAATCCATAACGGTAGAAGTTGCAGACGGGAAACCGGTCTCATTAAACTCTATTATTCGCAACTGTACACTCACATTAAACGACCACGACTTCTCAGTTAACCTTATTCCTATGAAGCTGGGAAGTTTTGATATCATAATTGGTATAGGGCTGGCTCAGTCAACATCAGGCAGAAGTTGTATGTCGCGAAAAGTTTATACGTATTCCTCTTTCAAACGGTCAGACTCTTCGAATCTTTGGAGAAACCTCGTCGAAAGGGCTCAGCTTAATGTCTTGTCTTCAAGCTCAAAAATATCTTCGCAAGAATTATGTCGCGTTTTTAGCTCATATCATCAAAATGGGAACCATGGAGAAGAAACTCGAAGACATTCCAGTAGTAAAAGATTTCCCGCAAGTTTTTCCTGACGACATTTCAGGACTTCCTCCAGTTAGAGAAGTCGAATTCCGTATTGATCTTATACCTGGTGCTACACCAGTTGCAAAGTCTCCTTATAGGTTAGCCCCCTCTGAAATGCAAGAGCTAGCCATTCAATTACAAGAGTTGACTGACAAGGGATTCATACGTCCTAGCTCATCGCCTTGGGGTGCACCTGTCCTTTTTGTAAAGAAGAAAGATGGATCGTTTCGTATGTGCATCGACTACAGAGAGCTCAATAAGTTAACAATCAAGAATCGCTATCCATTACCTCGCATTGATGATCTTCTTGACCAACTTCAAGGTGCCAACTGCTTTTCAAAAATCGACCTTCGATCTGGCTATCATCAACTTAGAGTACATGAAGAAGACGTCCCAAAGACTGCTTTCCGAACTCGTTATGGCCATTATGAATTCATGGTCATGCCATTTGGTTTAACCAATGCACCAGCTGTCTTCATGGATTTGATGAACAGAGTCTGCAAACCTTATCTTGATCGATTTGTTATAGTCTTCATCGACGACATTCTTATTTATTCAAAGTCTAAGTCTGATCATGAGCGTCATCTTCGACTCATCCTTACTCTTCTAGAGAATGAAAAGCTTTACGCCAAATTTTCCAAATGCGAATTCTGGTTAAAAGAGGTGCAATTCCTCAGACATGTAGTCAATGACAAGGGGATACATGTCGACCCCTCAAAGATCAAAGCGTACAAGAATGGCAAGCGCCACGTACACCAACTGAAGTAGATCTTTCCTTGGTTTGGCTGGTTATTATCGTCGTTTCATTTCAAACTTCTCTCGCATTGCTGTACCACTCACGGCTTTAACTCATAAGGGAAAACCTTTCATATGGGGACCCAAGCAAGAAGAAGCCTTCCAAACCCTTAAACAAAAGCTCTGTGATGCACCAATCCTCACTCTTCCTGAAGGTTGTGATGATTTCGTGGTCTATTGCGACGTGTCAGGGCAAGGATTAGGCTGCGTTTTGATGCAAAGAGGAAAAGTTATAGCTTATGCTTCGAGACAACTCAAGACACATGAGAAGAACTACACCACCCATGACCTAGAACTTGGAGCCGTTGTGTTCGCTCTTAAGATATGGAGACATTATCTCTATGGTACTAATGTGAAATATACACTGACCACAAGAGTCTTCAACATATCTTCAATCAAAAGGAGTTAAACATGAGGCAACGAAGATGGGTTGAACTTCTAAATGACTACGACTGTGAAATTAGGTACCACCCTGGCAAAGCAAATGTGGTGGCTGATGCACTTAGTCGAAAGGGGTATGCGAACTCCATTCGTCTTCTATGTTCGCAAATCATAACTGACATTAAAGATCAAATTCGAGAAGCCCAACATGTTTCAGTAACAGAAGATGATGTACGAAAGGAGATGTCCTGTGGAGCTGAACTTAAAATTGAAACTAAATCTGACGGTATTCTGTACTACCTAGATCGTATCTGGATTCCTGACCACAACAATCTTCGTGAAATTCTTATGAATGAAGCTCACAAAACGCGATACTCTATACACCCAGGAGCCGATAAGATGTATCAAGACCTACGATATACCTATTGGTGGCCTGGAATGAAGAAGGATATTGCTGTTTTTGTTTCTAAGTGCCTTACATGTTCCAAGGTGAAAGCTGAACACCAAAGACCCTCAGGACTTCTGGTCCAACCTGAAATACCTGTATGGAAGTGGGAAAATATAACCATGGACTTCATTACTGGGTTACCTCGCACTTCTGGTGGGTATGACACTATATGGGTAATAATTGACCGACTTACAAAATCAGCTCACTTTATTCCTATCCGCGAAGATTTCAAGAACGAAAAGCTAGCTCGTATTTATATCAGCGAAATCGTAAGCCGACATGATGTACCGTTAAGCATTATTTCTGATCGTGATGGTCGTTTCACTTCACGAACATGGCAAGCAGTACAAGCCGCTATGGGTACGCGATTAGATCTCAGTACCGCCTATCATCCTCAAACTGATGGTCAATCTGAACGTACCATTCAAACTCTTGAAGATATGCTTCGAGCATGTGTCATAGACTTCAAGGGAAATTGGGACGCTCATCTACCATTAGTCGAATTTTCGTACAACAACAGCTATCATTCAAGCATCGGCATGGCACCTTTTGAAGCCTTATATGGTCGTAAGTGCCGATCTCCAGTATGTTGGCACGAAATTGGGGAACCTCAAATCACTGGTCCGGAATTAATTCAAGAAACCACAGACAAGATCCATCAAATTCGAAACAATCTTCTAGCGGCCCAAAGTCGTCAAAAGAGTTATGCAGACAAACGACGGAAGCCTTTAGAGTTTAACATTGGTGATCATGTACTTCTAAAAGTATCACCGTGGAAGGGAGTAGTTCGTTTTGGTCAAAAAGGCAAGCTAGCACCACGCTACGTAGGACCTTTCAAGATACTCGAAAGAGTAGGAGCTGTAGCATACAAGCTTGATCTACCAGAAGAACTCAACAGGATTCATCCCACATTCCACGTATCAAACTTGAAGAAGTGCCTCGCTGATGAAAACCTCCACATTCCTCTGGAAGATATTTAGATTGATGAATCTATGCATTTTATTGAAAGACCAGTAGAGATCATGGATTTCGGAGAAAAACGTCTACGACGAAGTCGCATTCCAATTGTTAGGGTACGCTGGGAGTCAAAACGGGGACCTGAGTTTACTTGGGAACGTGAAGACTCAATGCGTGAAAAATACCCGCATCTTTTTCCTACTACTTCTACTACTTAAATTTCGGGACGAAATTCCTAAAAGTAGGGGATACTGTAACATTTGTCGAAAACGGGTTTTACCAAACCCGCTCCATTTTCTAATCGAATATCAAGTTATAAATGTTCGTTGCCTATTTATGCTTATTTTAATTTTTAATGATACATAATTAATAAACAAACTAAACCATAAAAGTTATAATTGATAAAAAAGTGTAAATAAAGCAATAAAAAAATAAATGGGGCTGCCGGGACTCGAACCCTGGTCAGCCGGGTTGTAACTCCAAAGATTTAACACTCTCACGAATAACCACTCCGCCACTTGTTTGTTTTCTGTCAACTCTAGGAAACAAATAAGTCTTATATACAAACCTAGATAAACCGGTTGCGCCAACTGAAAAAATGAAATCGGCTATTCAACAGTCTAAACGTTTGAATAATCGCGATTTCAGGTTTATAACCGATGCACCGACAATTCTAATCAATTCAGACTTGAATTGACTTGAATTCGGATGATGATGGGTTTTATAACCGAAGCTATCCAATAATCCGAATTACTGTAATCAAAGATCTTCTTCACGACTCAGAAACATTCCACAAACCTCCAATTACATTTCCGCACACTTTACAGTCCACCGGAGAAGTTTATTTTGCTCGCCGGAAATTTCTGAAAGTTCGCCGGAAACCGTATTCATCATCAAAACGGTAAGTCTTTCAATACCGTCGTAGTCAACAATTGTTAAGCTATTTCTAACTCAAACTTTCGCTTGAAATCGAATTCAGACGCTACTATCGAATAATACCAGTTCGCCGGAAAAGTTCTGGAAATCTTTATTTTCATATGTGAATCGGTAAGGACATTCAAACACTCTGTTAACGTTTGTTTATCACTTCAATTCCATGATTAGCTAATCAAAACGGTTAATTGACTTGTTCAGTTGAAGTGCATAAAAACAGAGACCGACACCTTGCCGGAATTCTGAAATAAACCGTTCATCGGTATGTTTACTTCTAATTATCGTTTCTGCCATTTCATATTAATTTGTACAATGTTTATCAATCGAACTAAACAAGATTTAACGGTGTAATCTACTGCCTGTAAAATCTAACGAAGAAGATGAACTGCGCTAACAATATAAGAATAATTAAAATTGGTATTTTGATCGGGTTAGACACACAGTCCAGCGGTGGACTGTGTGCGAACAAAAACACGCATACGTCCCGAGTTCGATCCCTGATACACGCACCCTCTATGTAATAAAATGCCTTTTTGTTTAAAACTGAACCGGGTTAACTCCGTTAGTTGTTAAGTATAATAAAAATCTGTATAATAACCAAGTTAGATACACAGTCCAGCGGTGGACTGTGTGTAGCGTTAAAGCACAGGTCCCGGGTTCGAGACCTGTACATGGCACCGGTTCGACGAATTAAAATGTTTTTGAAAATAAAAGGATTTTGGATAAATTGAGTTAATATATAAGTATAATTAAAAACAGAATTATTTCGGGTTAGACACGTAGCTCAGTTGGTAGAGCTGAGTGCACGCGTACGGGAGGTCTCGGGTTCGAGCCTCACCCAGCGCATGAATTTACACAATAAACCGGTTAACAAGTCAACAAGTCAAACGGTCAACGGTCGCAAAAAGTCAACATATTTTTATATTTTTATTTATTTAATTTAATTTAAAAATCAATTAAAAATACTTAAAAATAATGTTTTTAAAGATAGGAAATAGCCTTAAACTCACAAAAATATATCTAAAAATCTTATTAAAATTATTAATAAAATCCACTCATTTACTATATTTTCCGTTATTATTTAGGTTAGTTAATTCTCGTTGTTTAGCTCTTCCAACTCGTGCGCATCTCACCATCTCAAATCCAACGCACCCAATGTGAGTGAATCTTTACAAATTCCCCGTTTTAATCACGTTTTGGGGTGTATCATGTGTCTTGCTATATATTATATTTAAATCATTGTGCATACATCATATCATGAACATGTTTATTCAGCTTGATCCAACTGTTTGTGTGGTTATTGTTAGATTCAATTTATTGCAATTTCATAGGCCGCCGCTCCCCATTACATTATGAGCGTTGAGCAAGTTCCCCATTACATTATGAGCGTGAACCTGGCGTGCCAACATACGATCGGCTCCGTTGGATTGAGCCTTGATCGCACAGACATTTATCATTTTCAGTACAATGCAATACGATCGGCTCCGTTTGATTGAGCCTTGATCGCACAATTTCATTCATGTTATTTATCGTATGATGTTGGTATGTTAATATATGCTATCATATGTTATTGTATGTTATAGTTGTGATTGCTAATTGCTACTGCCTGATTATTTACATTTGCTCATTTATGATTATGCACAATTTTTCATTGATAAACTAACAAAAAAATCAATAATAAATGTTTATCTAACAAGGTTCACTCGTCAACTTATGTTGACTCAAAAACCCCCATTTTTACACATGATACAGGTGAACCAACTGCAGCCAGAAACACTTAGGATTGGACTAGAAGAATAAAATGGTTTAGAGCTTGGAATTATTTTGTTTGGTTATTTTCTTTGTATTGTATGGACATGTTTGGATTATTTGGAATGTAATTTTGACTTTAATAAATATGAAACATATTAGTAAATATCATGAGCTTTGGTGATAACCCAATTATGCCCCGACTCTTATTCCGCTGCGGGTCGGGGTGTGACAAGTATACTATGAAATCTTTAGTTCCTTCTAGTAATGCAAGTATTCGTGCGTTACTTAACTTTCCTCCAAAATTTGAAAAGCTTCCTCTTGTTTTGGTCCCCATTCAAACTTAACGATTTGCATGTTATCTTAGTTAATGGAATGGCTATTCTTGAAAAATCTTGAATAAAACGCCTATAATATCCTACCAATCCTAGAAAACTCCTTACTTTCGTTGGTGAGTTAGGGACTTTCCATTTAGTAATTGCCTCGATCTTTGCAGGATCCACATGAATTCCTTCATGATTAACCAAGTGTCCAAGAAATTATACCTCTTGCAACCAGAATTCACATTTTGAGAATTTAGCATAAATCTTTTCCTTTCTCAACAGTGTCAGGAGTGTCTTTAAATGTTCAGCATGCTATTCCTTACTCTTGGAATAAATGAGGATATCGTCTATGAAGACAATTACAAATTTATCCAGGTATGGTTTACATATTCTATTTATCATGTCCATAAATGCAGCTGGAGCATTTGTTAGACCAAATGGCATGACGGTAAATTCATAATGACCATATCTAGTTCTAAAAGCGGTCTTTGAAATAATCGATCTCTTTGGAGTTGATCGAATAAATCATCAATTCTCGGTAGCGGGTACAGATTCTTAATTGTGACTTTATTCGACTCCCTGTAGTCAATACACTTGCGCATCGATCCATCTTTCTTCTTGACAAATAACACCGGCGCTCCCAAGACGATAACTAGGTTGTATGAACCCTTTTTCCAGTAGTTCATCTAGTTGCTTCTTCAATTCCAGCATCTCCGTTGGTGTTATTCGATAGGGTGCTTTGGCAATTGGTGCAGTTCCTGGTATTAGGTGAATTCTAAATTCAACCTCACGATCGGGTGGTAATCCTGGTAGTTCTTCTGGGAAAACATCTGAGAATTCAGATACTACAGAAATATCTTTTAATTCTTTTTCTTTAGTGCTAATGATCACAGAGATCATACATACTATCCCTCCTTTTTGTGCGTAACTTGTAGCGTTCATATAGAGATGAATTTTGCAGATATCATCTGCTTGTCACCCTGGATTGTGATTGTTTCTCCTGTTGGCGTACGAATCTAAACAGAATTTTGATCACACAAGATTCGCATGCGTACACATATGCACATGTGCATCGGTACTTTTGTTCAACTGTTTTTTAATTCTTTTTAGTGACGACGAAGTTTAGCGATTTTTAATAAAAATTAAAAAACAATTTAGCATTTAGTTGTGGGGTTTAGATTTATGGTTTAGTTTTTAGCATTTAGCTTGTGTGGGGTGGGTGGGGGTGGGGATGTTTAGGTTTTTGGGTTGTGGTGGTGTGACATCCCGGTTTTTCAGATATCTTAAACGCACTACTTCACGGTTATTCATTCCTACGCTAAATTGATTTGGAGATTTAATTTACACGCTCGAAATAATTATGCTAACTTTGTGAACTTATCAAGTGAATTACGTGCTATGTGTATTAAACATTTATAAGTTCGGTGAGTTATTATGTTATGTTTCGATTTCATGATTTTTAGTTATAAAAATATATATATAGTAAATATATAGACGAATCGAACCGAGCCGCGAAACGAGTCGACCTCATTTCCTTGCAACTCAAGGGATTAACCAAAACTAGAGGTTCAAGTTAAAGACCCAACCCAACCCGCCCCACCCAAACCCTTTGCGGCCGCAAGACTCAAATCGCCCAACCCTTTTCCTTTTTCTTTTCTTTCTTGCACTATATAAAGACATATATGCATGTGTTATGTTTCAAAAAAAAAAACACACACACAAACCCTAGCTCCAAAGAGCCGACGCAGCCTTCTCCTCATTCCCTCTCTCGGTCGCGATCCCCTTGATTACCCGAATCGATTTCCAATCTCGTTCCCGGTGCGTTAATCCTCATTGTTAAAGGTTAGGGTTTGTCATTCTTATGCAAAGTCATATTAGGGTTTATAAACTCTTGATCATGCTTGTATGTAATGGTAGAATCATTATTATGAAAGTGTATGATGTTTAGTTCGATAAATTATGCGAGTTTGCGATTATGATTAGTTGGAATCAAGAATCATTAGGCTGCGTTTTGTGATAAAAACCATATATTATGATTAGGGTTTGCATGAGTATGATGGACATGATGATATATGATTGATAAATCTGTTCTTGATCGTTTATATTTAACGTCTCGATTGTTTAAGCGTGTTATATTACGATAAAATGTTGAAATCAGGATGCTGAATGGTGTTTACAGCCAACTTCAACTGGCTGTAACTTGGTTATTATTTATCGAAAAACGGATTTTCTGAATCCTAAAACGTATATTTTTGAAAAACGCTTTTAATGGCGCTGAATTCATATTTTTCTGAGGTCGTTTGTTATTTTTAAGTGGCCAATTAAGTGCAGTAACTGAAGCTGTGAAAATTTTGAAAATTTGTTAGTTGTTTATCGAGTCGGATCTCATAATCTGTAGAGAGTCGAATCACGAAATTTGTACAGCAACTGGAGATGGAAATATCCGGGAAACTCCCACAGAAATTTTGTTAATTGGATGAACGGTGATTTTTAAATAAATTCTCCCGTGGACTGCAGTCAGAAAGCGACGAATCTGACTGCAGCCTAGTATATTAATAATTATGAATAATTAGTAAAGGATTAGGACTTGAAATATTTACATAAAATTCTATAGTTTAGTTGTCACCTTCTGTAAAAAAATTGGAATTTTTGGAACGTTGGAACTATTTTATAAAAATCCTCGAAAACAGCCTAATTATGAGTATACAAGCTGAAACTTGATAACTTGCGAATGTGTTTACCAAAGTGTTGCATGGATTGAATTGTGTTCATGATAGGTTGTTTTGATCACTATGTTGGAATGATGATACTTGCATGAATGATTGGGTTTTAGGATTTTGTTATTGTGTGTACCGCATTGTGTGTTAGTTATGTGTAGGGTTTGTATTGGTGTGATTCACACACTAACTTTAAATCAATTGACTTGTTAGGACGCAATTAACGGTCCCATCATTTGCTACTTCTGTGTTACACTAACCGAGCAACTAAAGGTCAGTTCACGGCCCCTAATTTTATCCGGTTTTAAACAACAGGGGGAGAAACATGTATACACTCTACAACTCTATCTCTTTACGTTATACGAAATTAACGTCATTAAACTATTCGGTAACTAAGTTATTGTTAATGTACGTTATGGTCACTAAGCAGCTATATCACACAAGTCCTCGACAAACTCTCGGATCGTTAGTATTGGGTTAGATAGCGGGGAAATTATAAGTAGTACTACTGGGCCCGACAAGCCCCACCCGAGCTAGTCGCGCTAGCCGATCGGGAATGGTCAACGGGTGATTAATTTGGCCTAACTTCGCCATGGTCAGTGATAGGCCTGGCAACACGGAGGCACAACAGTCAGCTTCGATCGCGAACACTTACGTGACATAACTTTAGGCTCGCTACCTACATGTTAACATTGAACTTAATTACGAATCAACAATATTATTCCGGGTTAGGGATAATGGAACCAACAACATTGTTATTCCGGGTTAGGAATAATGGAACATCAATATTATTCCGGGTAAGGAATAATGAAACCATCAGTATTATCCGGGTTGGGAATAATGGAACTAAGTCGTTATCCCGGGTTAGGGATAACGGGGGAAACAAACTTATAACCGAACTAATGAACATATAAAAACCTGTGAACTCACTCTTCTTTAATGTTGACACTTGTTTCTTTACATATTTCTCAGGACGCTAGGAGCTCTAAGTGCACTCACTTGCATTGATCAAGACATCTTTTTATCGAGTCTTATTTACGAATATTGTTTTGGCTTTTCTTTAGTTTTGGCGTTTGTGTTGGCGCCCGTTCCTTTACTTTACTTTAATGCTTCTGCTCAACTTTAAAAACTAATGCTTCCGCTAAACATTGAAACCAAACTAAGACAATCTAAAATTAACTATGAATGGTTAAACAAATGATTTTGGAAAACGTATTAACAAATCATATAGAGTCGTTCGACATTACTAGTGTCTCAGATTCTGGTTTGTTCACACGCCTCGCGGTAAAACTCTGCAAGTGGAAATTGAGGGTGTGACAGATTGGTATCAGAGCCTCTAGACTATAGAGAACCAGGTTTGCATTAAAAGTAGACCTAAACTATAGCTGATTACACGACACTAGACTTAGTTTGGCACTGAACTGTTATATCTTGTTATGTTTTATACCACAACTATGTTATGTAAAATATGAATGCATAATTGAAACGAATGCAACTCGTAACTAACTACCCAACCCAACAGGCAATGTCATCATCATCATCATCCGACAAACTTTTGCAACCAAGGGCGCCGGGGAAGGCACCTATGGTGGAACCCTCACTACCTCATGGCGTGGAGACACGCTCAGCTGTGAGAAAAAGACTCGCTCTAGGGGAGGAGTCGTCCTCACGCCCGACCATCGCGATGCCGGTCGAACCGGTTAACTCGTTAGAAGTAGGGAACGACCTACTTAGAGATATGATAAGAAAGCAACAAGAACAACTAGAGAGAATGCATGAAACCATCCTAGCACAGGGATGGATGATACGACAGTTAACAGGTAAGACTGGATCGCTCGAGGAAGAGCAACATGAGAGTAAGATAGCTCGTAACACTTTAGCTAGAGATCTTCGTGCTGAGCAGCTAAGGGATGACTGGCTCGAAGACAGAGTTCTTGAGTCTAGCTGGAGAATTCAAGAACTAGAACAGAATCAGGCACCTATACCAGTACCCGCACCAGCACTGGCCCCTCTAGTGCCGGTAGAGGAAGAAGAGGAGGATCCGGAGGAAGACCCAGCTGTAGAAGCTGGAAACGCCGCGGAGGATGACGGCAACGATAGCGATTTGGGGGATGGAGACATAGAAGACTGACATGTCTCGCTTATTCCATTTGCTTTCCTTCATTCTATTTATTTTCCTACTTATGTTTAAACTTGAGATTTTATAGTAAACTGATATGTTTGGTTGGCATTTTGTAAGACGTTGAAATTTTATTTAATCGAATATTTCTTTTGACTGTTTAATTTATTTGGGTTGACATAATTTGAGGAATTATTTAAGTATGGAATAGGATAACTATATTGGATATATAGACTTATTGGTGTGTTTATGTTGTCTTACAAAGATCTAAAATGGCAACTGGACGTCACGGAAACCTTAACATGACGCCCGAAGAATTAGCCGCAATGATCCAAGAACACGTGAATGCTGCTCTAGCGGTGTTCAAAACCAACCAGCAGGTAACCATTATTAAATTTTCATGGGAAAATCTAATAGTTGGGCCAGTAGAATTTCTCGCTGACTACCTGTCCTCTGTCAGCAGGAGGGGGTCTTAACCCCTACATGATGTTTCTCGATGCGAAGCCGAGCAAATTCACGGGTGTAGAAGGACCCACAGGACTGGTCCGCTGGATTGAAAAGTCCGAATCAGTGTTCGAAATGTGCAATTGTCTGGAGGCCAACAAAGTCAAGTATGCTGCCTCAACGTTGGAGGATGGGGCACTACCTTGGTGGAATGCACAAGTCCAAACGCGTGGACTTATTGCTGCAAATGCAATGGCCTGGGCCGAGTTTAAGGCCCTAATCAAAGAGGAGTACTGTCCGCGAGACAGGGTTCAACAGTTGGAGCAAACATTATGGAACCACAAGATGGTGGGATCTGAAATTGAAGCATACACAGCGAAACATCATGACCTGGTATTTCTATGTCCCGATCTGGCCAACACCGTGGAGAAACGACTCGAGTTTTACCTTGGGGGTCTGGTCCCTGAGATCCAGGGTATGGTAATGGCTAGCAACCCTGCGACTGAGCATCAAGCAATCAGGTTGGTGCACAAACTCACCGATAAGGCGGTGGAACAAAAGAAGTTGCCATCTCGGGGTACGATTGAAGTTGCCCCTGATAATAAAAGAAAGTTTGAAGACTCGTCTGCTCGAACAGTCTTCGTCAGCCCAGTCACAGCAAGGGAACCAGAAACGGTTCAATAATTTCAACAGTCACCGGGGTCACAATAATCAGCCCGCCAACAACAACCAGAACACAAGCGGCTATGTAGGTCGAAAGCCGCAATGTAATCGTTGTAACCTTCATCATCACGGCCCTTGTGCCAGAAATCGCTGCCAACGATGTGGCAAAGTGGGACATGCGGCAAAGGATTGTCGCGGGGAAATCATGTCCCAACAAAATCAAAATCAACACCAGGGTCAGCAGCAGGGTATTAACCGGGGGTGCTATCAGTGTGGTAGCACTGCCCACTTCAAACGAGACTGCCCACAGCTTCGTAACAACAACAACAATGGTGGGAACAACAACAACCACAACCACAATAACCACAACAACAACAATAACAACAACAATAATGGAAATGGTGGCACAGGAGGTGCCAAAGGGCGTGCATTTACGCTGGGCCGCGGAGAGGCTGGAAACGACTCGAACAGTGGTCACCGGTAAGTTTCCCCTTAATGAACATTTTGCTACTGTGCTTTTTGATACGGGTGCGGATAGGAGTTTTATATCTGAGTCTTTAGGGAGAACCTAAATCTCACGCCCAAACCCCTAGAGACCCCTTACGTCATAGAACTAGCCGATGGTAAATCTGTAGATGTGACCCATAGTATCCGGCTGTCAACTCAAACTCGCGGGTCACACCTTTACCATTGATCTGATGACAACTACCCTGGGTAGTTTTGACGTGGTAGTCGGAATGGACTGGCTATCCGACGTCCGAGCTGAAGTTCTCTGTTTCGAAAAATCTATCCGTAATCCGATCTCTAACGACGAAATCTTGACGGTGCAAGGCGAGAAGGCAGGCCCGTCACAAACATCATCTCTTACATGCAAGCACAGAAGTATCTTCGGAGGAAGAACTCCTTCGCTTTGCTCGCACTGGTTATCGAACAGCCTAAGGACGAGAAACGTATAGAAGACATCCCCGTCGTCCGTGATTTTTCCGATGTATTTCCAGAGGAGTTACCTGGTCTTCCACCACATCGACAAGTGGAGTTTGAAATCGAATTGGCGAACCATGCAACTACTATCGCCAAGGCCCCATACCGTTTAGCTCCAGCCGAGTTGCAAGAGCTGTCTACCCAACTTCAGGAATTGTTAGAAAAAGGATTTATCCGACCCAGTACTTCGCCATGGGGAGCTCCAGTCCTTTTTGTCAAGAAGAAGGACGGGACCTTCCGCATGTGCATCGACTACAGGGAACTCAATAAGGTTACTGTCAAGAACCGATACCCATTACCTCACATCGACGATCTCTTCGACCAACTTCAAGGGTCAAGCTACTACTCCAAGATTGATCTACGGTCCGGTTATCACCAGTTAAGCGTCAGGGAGGAGGATATCGCTAAGACGACTTTTCGTACTCGGTATGGCCATTATGAGTTCTTGGTCATGCCCTTCGGTCTCACCAACGCACCCGCGAGGTTCATGGACCTCATGAACCGTGTGTGTAAACCATATCTCGACAAGTTTGTCATTGTGTTCATCGATGACATACTCATCTACTCTAAAGGTGAAGCAGAACATGCTGAACATCTACGATTACTGCTGGAATTACTTCAATAGGAGAAACTATATGCCAAGCTTTCAAAGTGTGGTTTCTGGATTCGGGAAGTTCAGTTCCTCGGGCATATCGTGAATGAAAAGGGTATCCACGTCGACCCCACCAAGATTGAAGCTATCAAAAACTGGGAAGCACCCAGGACACCGACGGAGATCCGCCAATTTTTGGGTTTGGCTGGTTACTACAGACGTTTCATCAAGGGATTTTCAAAGATCGTGCAACCGCTTACCACCCTCACCCAGAAAGGCACCAAGTATGCTTGGGGTGACAAGCAGGAAGCGGCATTTCAATTGCTGAAGCAGAAGCTTTGCAGTGCACCTATTCTGTCCTTGCCGGAAGGGACAGATGATTTTGTAGTATACTGTGATGCTTCCATTCAGGGATTGGGATGCGTACTCATGCAACGTGATAAGGTCATCACGTATGCGTCCCGACAATTGAAGGTTCACGAGAAAAACTACACAACACATGACCTGGAATTGGGAGCAGTGGTGTTTGCGCTTAAGATTTGGAGACACTACCTATATGGAACAAAGTGCACAATCTATACAGACAAGAGCCTTTGACCAGAAGGAGTTGAACATGCGACAGCGTCGCTAGGTCGAACTCTTGAACGATTATGAATGTGCCATTCGGTATCACCCGGGTAAAGCTAACGTGGTAGCTGATGCCCTCAGTAGGAAGGAGCACTTGAAACCTCGTCGGGTACGAGCACTACAGTTCACCATTCATTCGGGGTTACCCGAACAGATACGCGACGCGCAGTTAGAAGCAGTTAAGAAAGAAAACATCAAGGTCGAATCGGTGGGAAAAAATGGAACGCGATTGGGAAGTAAAACCCAATGGAGCCCGGTATTTCATGAATCGTATATGGGTACCTCTCTACGGAGACCTCAGAAAGCTAGTCATGGACGAAGCTCACAAATCCCGATACTCTGTCCATCCTGGTTCGGATAAGATGTATCAAGACCTTAAAGCTGGGTACTGGTGGCCCAACATGAAAGCTGATATAGCCACCTACGTGAGCAAGTGTTTAACTTGTGCAAAAGTCAAGGTAGAGTATCAGAAGCCATCGGGGCTACTCCAACAACCTGAGATCCCGGTGTGGAAATGGGATCAGATCTCGATGGACTTCATCACTAAACTCCCGCGAACTTTGGGTGGTTGCGATACCATCTGGGTGATTGTCGATCGTTTAACTAAGTCCGCACACTTCCTAGCGATTAAAGAAACAGATAAGATGGATAAGTTGACTCGCATCTACATTAAGGAAGTAGTTTCTCGGCACGGAGTGCCAACTTCCATCATCTCAGACAGAGATGCTCGTTTCACGTCCAACTTTTAGCAGTCACTTCAGAAAGCGTTGGGTACACGCTTAGATATGAGCACAGCTTATCACCCTCAGACTGATGGTCAAAGCGAAAGGACCATACAGAACTTGGAAGACATGCTTAGGGCATGCGTGGTAGACTTCGGGAATAGTTGGGAAATCCATCTGCCTTTAGTCGAATTCTCGTATAACAACAGTTACCATACGAGTATATCGACAGCACCGTTTGAGGCATTATACGGTCGTAAATGTAAATCACCGGTCTGTTGGGCAGAAGTCGGTGACAGTCAACTCACAGGCCCTGAGTTGATACTTGAGGCTACTGAAAAGATTGTACAAATCAGAAACCGAATGGCGGCGGCACGAGATCGACAGAAAAGCTACGCTGATCAACGACGCAAACCACTCGAATTTCAAGTAGGCGACCGCGTCCTACTGAAGGTGTCACCCTGGAAGGGTGTAATCCGCTTTGGGAAACGAGGCAAACTAAACCCACGGTACGTAGGTCCGTTTGTGATCTTGAAACGTATCGGACCCGTAGCTTGTCAATTAGACCTTCCTGCCGAACTCAGTGGAGTTCACAACGTTTTTCACGTGTCAAATCTTAATAAGTGTTTATCAGATGAAACCCTAGTCATTCCATTGGATGAGATTCAAGTGGATGAACAACTGCATTTTGTGGAACAACCTATCGAGATCATGGATCTTGAGATCAAAACTCGAAGGCACAGCAAGATACCGATCGTCAAGGTTCGTTGGGATTCTAAGTGTGGACAGGTGTTCACGTGGGAAAGAGAGGACCAAATGAAAAGCAAATACCCACACCTCTTTGCAGCTGAGCAGCAAGCTAACGATACCACCAACTAAATTTTCGGGACGAAAATTCTTTCAACATGGGGATGATGTGACAACCTGGTAATTTCTTATAATTTCGTGTACCATTGTTAACGAACTAAATCTTTGTGCGTGGCATTCTAAACCTGTGCGTTGCATTCTCAACCGCGTTTACTCAATTGTCGGGACGAAAATTCTTTCAACATGGGGATAATGTGACATCCCGGTTTTTCAGATATCTTAAACGCACTATTTCACGGTTATTCATTACTACGCTAAATTGATTCGGAGATTTAATTTACATGCTCGAAATAATTATGCTAACTTTGTGAACTTATCAAGTGAATTACGTGCTATGTGTATTAAACGTTTATAAGTTCGGTGAGTTATTATGTTATGTTTCGATTTCGTGATTTTTAGTTATAAAAATATATATATAGTAAATATATAGACGAATCGAACCAAGCCACGAAACGAGTCGACCTCATTTCCTTGCGACTCAAGGGATTAACTAAAACTTGTGGTTCAAGTTAAAGGACCAACCCACCCACCCAAACCCTTTGCGGCCGCAAGACTCAAATCGCCCAACCCTTTTCCTTTTTCTTTTCTTTCTTGCACTATATAAAGACATATATGCATGTGTTATGTTTCAAAAAAAAAAACACACACACAAACCTAGCTCCAAAGAGCCGACGGCAGCCTTCTCCTCATTCCCTCTCTCGGTCGCGATCCCCTTGATTACCCGAATCGATTTCCAATCTCGTTCCCGGTGCGTTAATCCTCATTGTTAAAGGTTAGGGTTTGTCATTGTTTTGCAAAGTCATATTAGGGTTTATATACTCTTGATCATGCTTGTATGTAATGGTAGAATCATTATTATGAAAGTGTATGATGTTTAGTTCGATAAATTATGCGAGTTTGCGATTATGATGATTAGTTGGAATCAAGAATCATTAGGCTGCGTTTTGTGATAAAAACCATATATTATGATTAGGGTTTGCATGAGTATGATGTACATGATGATATATGATTGATAAATCTGTTCTTGATCGTTTATATTTAACGTCTCGATTGTTTAAGCGTGTTATATTGCGATAAAATGTTGAAATCAGGATGCTGAATGGTGTTTACAACCAACTTCAACTGGCTGTAACTTGGTTATTATTTATCGAAAAACGGATTTTCTGAAGCCTAAAACGTATATTTTTGAAAAACGCTTCTAATGGCGCTGGATTCATATTTTTATGAAGTCGTTTGATATTTTTAAGTGGCCAATTAAGTGCATTAACTGAAGCTGTGAAAATTCTGAAAATTTGTTAGTTGTTTATCGAGTCGGATCTCATAATCTGTAGAGAGTCGAATCACAAAATTTGTACAGTAACTGGAGATAGAAATTTCCGGGAAACTCCCACTGAAATTTTGTTAATTGGATGAATGGTGATTTTTAAATAAATTCTCCCGTGGACTGCAGTCAGAAAGCGACGAATCTGACTGCAGCCTAGTATATTAATAATTATGAATAATTAGTAAAGGGTTAGGACTTGAAAAATTTACATAAAATTCTATAGTTTAGTTGTCACCTTCTGTAATAAAATTGGAATTTTTGGAACGTTGGAACTATTTTATAAAAATCCTCGAAAACAGCCTAATTATGAGTATACAAGCTGAAACTTGATAACTTGCGAATGTGTGTACCAAAGTGTTGCATGGATTGAATTGTGTTCATGATAGGTTGTTTTGATCACTATGTTGGAATGATGATACTTGCATGCATGATTGGGTTTTAGGATTTTGTTATTGTATGTACCGCATTGTGTGTTAGTTATGTGTAGGGTTTGTATTGGTGTGATTCACACACTAACTTTAAATCAATTGACTTGTTAGGACGCAATTAACGGTCCCATCATTTGCTACTTCTGTGTTACACTAACCGAGCAACTAAAGGTGAGTTCACGGCCCTTAATTTTATCCGGTTTTAAACAACAGGGGGAGAAACATGTATACACTCTACAACTCTATCTCTTTACGTTATACGGAATTAAGTCATTAAACCATTCGGTAACTAAGTTAATGTTAATGTACGTTATGGTCACTAAGCAGCTATATCACACAAGTCCTTGACAAACTCTCGGATCGTTAGTATTGGGTTAGATAGCGGGGAAATTATAAGTAGTACTACTGGGGCCGATAAGCCCCACCCGAGCTAGTCGAACTAGCCGACTGGGAATGGTCAACGGGTGATTAATTTGGCCTAACTTCGCCATGGTCAGTGATTGGCCTGGCAACACGGAGGCACAACAGTCAGCTTCGATCGCGAACACTTACGTGACATAACTTTAGGCTCGCTACCTACATGTTAACATTGAACTTAATTACGAATAAACAATATTATTCCGGGTTTGGGATAATGGAACCAACAACATTGTTATTCCGGGTTAGGAATAATGGAACATCAATATTATTCCGGGTAAGGAATAATGAAACCATCAGTATTATTCCGGGTTGGGAATAATGGAACTAAGTCATTATCCCGGGTTAGGGATAACGGGGGAAACAAAATTATAACCGAACTAATGAACATATAAAAACCTGTGAACTCACTCTTCTTTAATGTTGACACTTGTTTCTTTACATGTTTCTCAGGACGCTAGGAGCTCTAGGTGCACTCACTTGCATTGATCAAGACATCTTTTTATCGAGTCTTATTTACGAATATTGTTTGGGTTTTTCTTTAGTTTTGGCGTTTGTGTTGGCGCCCGTTCTTTTACTTTACTTTAATGCTTCCGCTCAACTTTAAAAACTAATGCTTCCGCTAAACATTGAAACCAAACTAAGACAATCTAAAATTAACTATGAATGGTTAAACAAATGATTTTGGTAAACGTATTAACAAATCATATAAAGTCGTTCGATGTTACTAGTGTCTCAGATTCTGGTTTGTTCACACGCCTCGCGGTAAAACTCCGCAAGTGGAAATTGAGGGTGTGACAGGTGGGTGTTTAGGTTTTAGGTGGTGGTGAGTGGGTTTATTTTGTTGTGTTAATATTGGTTCTCGTGATTCTCGCAATAATAGTGGTTCTCAAATGAACCCTACCCTATATATATCTATATATATATATATATGGTTCGATTCATTTGTGAACACCCCCATGATTGTGAACACTAGTGAACTAATACTAGCCCTTGATTATCAATACACAAGTGTAAATCAATGGTCAAGATTTGATGATGAAAATATGCTGATATATTTTATGATTAAATGATATAGATCATTAGTCAGGATTTTATATATATTAAAACGTACACAAATGGTCCATGTGGCTAACTAAAGTTTTTGATTTGTTCTGTGGCTTTTCAAAAGTACACTGATGGTTCATGTGGTTTGCACTTTGCAACACATTTAGTCCCCAGCTAACAAATCTAAATGTTTTAGTAGGTCTAAGTTAGAGACTAAATGTGTTACAAAGTGCAAACCATGTACTTTTGGCAAAAAATAAGGACTAAATGTATTACAAAGTACAAATCACAAGAACAATCCGTGGACTTTTAAAAATATAGGTATCAAATCCAAAATTTTGGTTAACCACAAGTACTACCTGTGTAGTTTACTATATATTAAATTAAATACATTTACAAGAAATCTGGAATTATCCTTATACAACTATTTATAATTTAAATAAAAATTATTTGAGAGAGTAGGAGAGATTCCCACGTTGCATTAAGAGTTTTGTGTGGTTTTCTTACAATTAGATCAAAGTGGCAGCGGGCTGTTGCTTCAAAAACCCTCTAACGGGGCATTTGGAGAATATAATGATGAGAAATACGTGAATGCAACATTGATACAATCCATAATGGCTTTTTTTCCCTCATGATACTTGCTTTCCCTAGAAATTTAGATATTCTTCTGTAGTGAATTAATAGAGAATTGTACAATATTGTGAACTTTTATAAAACTTTTGTTTGATTAGTGAATTTGAACATAATTTGGATATTTTTGATGTTGCAAACTTTATTTGGTTTTGTATAAATATTTAAAATTTAATAATCTAGACATCTAATAGTTTTGTATAAATATTTAAAATTTAATAATTTAGTCATCAGTTTTTTAGTAAATTTAAATCGAAAAACGTAAATAAATAAGAATAAAACAAATATGGGTCCCGAGCGTCTTTCAATTGGTCGCCAAACTGTGGTTTTATAAAGACCTTCGCAAAAAATCCAGTCACAAAACTGGGAGTTGTAACCCGTTACAAGACTTACAACTGCAAAACCGGCCACTAAAGTCGGTCACAATAACCCTCATCGTAGAGGATGACAGAAAGGGAATACCCTCGATTGCAAATTCGGGTACAAAATTAGATTTGTTACAAAAAAATGTGCGCATTAATACCCAATTCTTTAGGGGGAGTGAAATTTAACTCAATTGATTGCAAGACTTACAAATTGATATTTATTTTACACATTTAAATTGTATATCTAGTTGCATAAAGTTTTTCCTTTCTCAACAGTGTCAGGAGTGTCTTTAAATGTTCAGCATGCTCTTCCTTATTATTGGAATAAATGAGGATATCGTCTATGAAGACAATTACAAATTTATCTAGGTATGGTTTACATATTCCATTTATCATGTCCATAAATGCAGCTGGAGCATTTGTTAGACCAAATGGCATGACAGTAAATTCATAATGACCATATCTAGTTCTAAAAGCGGTCTTAGGAATGTCCTCCTCTTGTACCTTCAATTGATGATATCCTGAACGTAACTCAATCTTTGAAAATTATCTATCTCCTTGCAATCTTTGAAAATAATCGATCTCCTTGGAGTTAATTGAATAAATCATCAATTCTCGGTAGCGGGTACCGATTCTTAATTATGACTTTATTCAACTCTCTGTAGTCAATACACTTGCGCATCGATCCATCTTTCTTCTTGACAAATAACACAGGCGCTCCCAAGGCGATTAACTAGGTTGTATGAACCCTTTTTCCAGTAGTTCGTCTAGTTGCTTCTTCAATTCCAGCATCTCCATTGGTGTTATTCGATAGAGTGCTTTGGCAATCGGTGCAGTTCCTAGTATTAGGTGAATTCTAAATTCAATCTAACGATCGGGTGGTAATCCTGGTAGTTCTTCTGGGAAAACATCTGAGAATTCAGATACTACAGAAATATCTTTTAATTCTTTTTCTTTAGTGCTAATGATCGTAGAGATCATGTATAGTATCCCTCCTTTTTGTGCGTAACTTGCAGCGTTCATTATAGTGATGAATTTGGTAGATATCATCGGCTTGTCACCCTGGATTATGATTGTTTCTCCTGTTGGCGTACGAATCTCAACAGAATTTTGATCACACAAGATTTGCATGCGTATGCATATGCACATGTGCATCGGTACTTTTGTTCAACTGTTTTTTTTAATTCTTTTTAGTAACGACAAAGTTTAGCGATTTTTAATAAAAATTTAAAAAAAAATTTAGCCTTTAGTTGTGGGGTTTAGATTTATGGTTTAGTTTTTAGCATTTAGCTTGTGTGGGGTGGGTGGGGGTGGGGATGTTTAGGTTTTTGGGTTTTGGTGGGTGTTTAGGTTTTAGGTGGTGGTGGGTGGGTTTATTTTGTTGTGTTAATATTGGTTTTCCTGATTCTCACAATAATAGTGGTTCTCAAATGAACCCTACCCTATATATATATATGGTTCGATTCATTTGTGAACACCCCCTTGATTGTGAACACTAGTGAACTAATAATAGCCCTTGATTATCAATACACAAGTGTAAATCAATGGTCAAGATTTGATGATGAAAATATACTGATGTATTTTATGATTTGATGATATAAATCATTAGTAAGGATTTATATATATTAAAACGAACACAAATGGTCCATGTGGCTAACTAAAATTTTGGATTTGTTCTGTGGCTTTTCAAAAGTACACTGATGGTTCATGTGGTTTGCACTTTGCAACTCATTTAGTCCTCAGCTAACAAATCTAAATGATTTAGTAGGTCTAAGTTAGAGACTAAATGTGTTACAAAGTGCAAACCATGTACTTTTGGCAAAAATTAAGGACTAAATGTATTACAAAGTACAAATCACAAGAATAATCCGTGGACTTTTAAAAATATATGGATCAAATCCAAAATTTTGGTTAACCACAAGTACTATCTGTGTAGTTTACTATATATTAAATTAAATACTTTTACAAGAAATCTGGAATTATCATTATACAACTATTTATAATTTAACTAAAAATTATTTGAGAGAGTAGGAGAGATTCCCACGATGCATTAAGAGTTTTGTGTGGTTTTCTTATAATTAGATCAAAGTGGCATCGGGCTGTTGCTTCAAAAACCCTCTAACGGGGCATTTGGAGAATATAATGATGAGAAATACGTGAATGCAACATTGATACAATCCGTAGTGGCTTTTTTTTCCCTCATGATACTTGCTTTCCCGAGAAATTTAGATATTCTTCTGTAATGAATTAATAGAAAATTGTACAATATTGTGAACTTTTATAAAACTTTTGTTTGATTAGTGAATTTGAACACAATTTGGATATTTTTGATGTTGCAAACTTTATTTGGTTTTGTACAAATATTTAAAATTTAATAATCTAGACATCTAATAGTTTTGTATAAATATTTAAAATTTAATAATTTAGTCATCAGTTTTTTAGTAAATTTAAATCAAAAAACGAAAATAAATAAGAATAAAACAAATATGGGTCCCGAGCGTCTTTCAAATTGGTCGCCAAACTGTGGTTTTATAAAGACCTTCGCAAAAAATCCAGTCACAAAACTGGGAGTTGTAACCCGTTACAAGACTTACAACTGCAAAACCGGCCACTAAAGTCGGTCACAATAACCCTCATCGTAGAGGATGACAGAAAGGGAATACCCTCGATTGCAAATTCGGGTATAAAATTAGATTTGTTACAAAAAATGTGCGCATTAATACCCAATTCTTTAGGGGGGAGTGAAATTTAACTCAATTGATTGCAAGACTTACAAATTGAAATTTATTTACACATTTAAATTGTATATCTAGTTGCATAAAGCTTTTCCTTTCTCAACAGTGTCAGGAGCGTCTTTAAATGTTCAGCATGCTCTTCCTTACTCTTGGAATAAATGAGGATATCGTCTATGAAGACAATTACAAATTTATCTAGGTATGGTTTACATATTCCATTTATCATGTCCATAAATGCAGCTGGAGCATTTGTTATACCAAATGGCATGACGGTAAATTCATAATGACCATATCTAGTTCTAAAAGCGGTCTTAGGAATGTCTTCCTCTTGTACCTTCAATTGATGATATCCTAAACGTAACTCAATCGTTGAAAATAATCGATCTCCTTGCATTCTTTGAAAATAATCGATCTCCTTGGAGTTGATCGAATAAATCATCAATTCTCGGTAGCGGGTACCGATTCTTAATAGCGACTTTATTCAGCTCTCTGTAGTCAATACACTTGTGCATCGATCCATCTTTCTTCTTGGCAAATAACACAGGCACTCCCAAGGCGATTAACTAGGTTGTATGAACCCTTTTTCTAGTAGTTCGTCTAGTTGCTTCTTCAATTCCAGCATCTCCATTGGTGTTATTCGATAGGGTGCTTTGGCAATTGGTGCAGATCCTGGTATTAGGTGAATTCTAAATTCAATCTCACGATCGGGTGGTAATCCTGGTAGTTCTTCTGGGAAAACATCTGAGAATTCAGATACTACTGAAATATCTTTTAATTCTTTTTCTTTAGTGCTAATGATCGCAGAGATCATGTATACTATCCATCCTTTTTGTGCGTAACTTGCAGCGTTCATTATAGAGATGAATTTTGCAAATATCATCGGCTTGTCACCCTGGATTGTGATTGTTTCTCCTGTTAGCGTACGAATCTCAACAGAATTTTGATAACAGAAGATTCGCATGTGTATGCCTATGCACATGTGCATCGGTACTTTTGTTCAACCGTTTTTTTAATTCTTTTTAGTAACGACGAAGTTTAGCGATTTTTAATAAAAATTTTAAAAAACAATTTAGCGTTTAGTTGTGGGGTTTAGATTTATTGTTTAGTTTTTAGCATTTAGCTTGTGTGGGGTGGGTGGGGGTGGGGATGTTTAGGTTTTTGGGTTGTGGTGGGTGTTTAGTTTTTAGGTGGTGGTGTGTGGGTTTATTTTGTTGTGTTAATATTGGTTCTCGTGATTCTCGCAATAATAGTGGTTCTCAAATGAACCCTACCCTATATACATATATGGTTCGATTCATTTGTGAACACCCCTTGATTGTGAACACTAGTGAACTATTACTAGCCCTTGATTATCAATACACAAGTGTAAATCAATGGTCAAAATTTGATGATGAAAATATACTGATGTATTTTATGATTTGATGATATAAATCATTAGCCAGGAGTTTATATATATTAAAATGTATACAAATGGTCCGTGTGGCTAACTAAAATTTTGGATTTGTTCTGTGGCTTTTCAAAAGTACACTGATGGTTCATGTGGTTTGCACTTTACAACACAATTAGTCCCCAGCTAACAAATCTAAATGTTTTAGTAGCTCTAAGTTAGAGACTAAATGTGTTACAAAGTGCAAACCATGTACTTTTGGCAAAAATTAAGGACTAAATGTATTACAAAGTACAAATCACAAGAACAATCCGTGGACTTTTAAAAATATAGGGATCAAATCCACAATTTTGGTTAACCACAAGTACTATCTGTGTAGTTTACTATATATTAAATTAAATACTTTTACAAGAAATCTGGAATTATCATTATACAACTATTTATAATTTAAATAAAAATTATTTGAGAGAGTAGGAGAGATTCCCACGTTGCATTAAGAGTTTTGTGTGGTTTTCTTATAATTTGATCAGAGTGGCAGCGGGCCGTTGCTTCAAAAACCCTCTAACGTGGCATTTGGAGAATATAATGATGAGAAATACGTGAATGCAACATTGATACAATCCGTAGTGGCTTTTTTTTCCCTCATGATACTTGCTTTCCCTAGACATTTAGATATTCTTCTGTAATGAATTAATAGAAAATTGTACAATATTGTGAACTTTTATAAACTTTTGTTTGATTAGTGAATTTGAACACAATTTGGATATTTTTGATGTTGCAAACTTTATAGGTTTTGTATAAATATTTAAAATTTAATAATCTAGACATCTAATAGTTTTGTATAAATATTTAAATTTAATAATTTAGTCATCAGTTTTTTAGTAAATTTAAATAAAAAACGTAAATAAATAAGAATAAAACAAATATGGGTCCCGAGCGTCTTTCAAATTGGTCGCCAAACTGTGGTTTTATAAAGACCTTCGCAAAAAATCTAGTCACAAAACTGGAAGTTGTAACCCGTTACAAGACTTACAACTGCAAAACCGGCCACGAAAGTCGGTCACAATAACCCTCATCGTAGAGGATGACAGAAAGGGAATACCCTCGATTGCAAATTCGGGTAAAAATTAGTTTTGTTACAAAAAAATGTTGGCGTTAATACCCAATTCTTTAGGGGGGAGTGAAATTTAACTCAATTGAGTGCAAGGCTTACAAATTGATATTTATTTTACACATTTAAATTGTATATCTAGTTGTATTACCAAGTCACCCGCCCCCCCCACACACATGAACTTTATCAATTGCACCACCCACCGTGCTCATAGGACCCTAGAAGTTGTTTTAAGGTATTGTAACATCCCTAGTCTTTGTTGCCCCCCACCCGGTCTTCCTTTAGATCGTATATATCATTGTCCCAATCTCTTTCGGCCATTCACATCTTTTAATCTCTCTAATCTCAATTACTTATTCATCTCAGTTTAGTATATTTATGATTTTATCATTGTACCTATTTTTGTCTACAACATAAAAACATATTAAGATTTTCAGTCATTTTTATGCAATTGTAGGTTATATTATTACTAGAAAAGACGTCACTAGCAAATACTTAATCTTATTAACTGTTAGCAACGAAAAAATCGTTCGATGGTAGATCTCCTGTTGCCAACTAGTATGTCGTTGTTGAATCTCTCATGTTGTTCCAAAGTAGCAACGAAACTTTGCAATATTGCTAAGTTCACAATTTTGAAAAGTCATTGCTATTCTGACGTTATATGAGAGTAAACTTAGTTACTACTTTTATGATTACCGATTAAAGAATGCATATGACTAATTTTGGTTTCAACTACTATTGCTTGTTTCCAAACGATGCATGCACATGGTCGCTAACTAGTGATAAGGATTGAAATTAAATGAAGCGGAGATTGAATTAACAATGGCCTAGTAGATTAACACTCAGAAGAACCTCAACTCGATTGATCCTTGAAAGTACGTTAATGGCAATTTGAGAGAGATTAAAATAGGGAACTTTGTTAATGTTTTCAATGATAATCTACACTATTACAAATTTTCCTTTTATACCCCCAAACCTCTAACTAACCCTCCAACTAACAATACAACTACATACAACTTGCTCAACTACCCAACTAACCTTCTGGTTGACTAGTTGACCATTTAGTTGGTATCAATACCCCTCGGTTTGTGGGTGATAGGCTGTACTGACCAACAGCCTGGTTCCCATCAGTCCTTGAACATCTCGCCAAGAGTTTGAATTAGACAGGGTATCCCTATCGGACATAATCGATACCGGTACCTCGTGGTGTGCCACAATCTCATTTACATTTACCTCCGACATTTTTTCGAATGTATAAGTTTCGCGAATAGGAATAAAATGAGCACTTTTAGTCAATTTAACCACGACCACCCAAATGACATCAAATCCCTGAATTGTCCTCGGTAATTTGGTTCGTAGGTCCATAATAACATATCCCAATTTACAAACGGGTATATCCAATGGTTGAAGCTTTTCACATGGCTTTTGATGTTCTGATTTGACTTGTAAACAAGTTATGCATTTTTCGACATACTTTCCCACATCCCTTTACATTCAAGGCCACCAATAATTTCGCTTCAAATCGGTACATCTTGGTTGCCCCAAGATGAATCGAATAACACGATTTGTGAGCTTCATCTAGTAGGAAGTCATTTGACACCATATGTGTTTGGGACCCATATCATACCAAACTGAGATTTCAACCCACTGTTACCATTAACTATCTCCTTCACTAGGCCCTTCGCTCGTTCTTTTCTCAAATTTTCTTCTTTAACCGCTTTGATTAACACCTCTCGGATTCATTCAAGTAAACCAGAAATGACCACCAGTTGCAATGACCATACCCGGATAGGAGTGAATCCTTTCTTTTAGCTTAGCGCATTCGCTACCACATTAGCCTTCCTCGGATAATAATTTATCGCGCAATCGTAATCTTTCACCGTGTCTAGCCAACGTCTTGTCTCATATTTAACTCCTTTCGGTCATATAAGTATTTCAAGATTTTGTGGTCGATAAAAATTGTGCATTACACCCAGTACAAGAAGTGCCTCTAAATTTTTAAGGGAAAGACCACCGCCGCCAATTCAAGGTCATGACTCAGGTACTTTGTTTCGTGTACTTTCAATTATCTTAAGGCATAATCAATCTGTAGGACCGTTTCCTCCGTAGCAAAGGTTCCTAGATTTGTTTCTAGTCCATATATGCGGAATTTATATGAAATAGTGACTATACACAAGAATTACTGTTTAAGCATTGATTTCATTCATTAGGTAAACCTTTACAATCTGTCTGAAATCCAACAGAGCTTCACCGTCTGCTTCGCAAAAACTATTACAATTCGTATGAAGTGACCACCTCGTACGAATTGTACAGTTCGTACGAAGTGACACATACACAAACATAACATTAACTTTCGACAATACTAACCCTGTACAATCAAACTAGACCTAAGACGGCTGACAATAGACATCGTGCATCAACAGAATCCCCCTTGGATGTTGTCGCAGTCTTGGTCAGTCTTCAAAAACTTCAAAACTTCAATTGTACGTTTATCGCCCAAAGAAATTTTTATACGGCTTCTTACGACTCTCTTGTGATGGTATCGGAGTTTGATCAGTTGGAGGTGTCCACTTCATAAACTGAAACCTCATGAGACGCGCCGCCTTTCCTTTTTCTCTTATAGCTTCCAATCTTTCTTCTTCTTTCAAAAATTCTTCACGTTCAAGTTCTCTCCACTTTGATTCCCACATACGCCCTGAATTAATTTTTATGTACATAGCAAACATTGATTACACCTTGGTATTGCTTCGCTTGTGTCTCCTCTCGCTTATGGTAGCAAATCTTGTTGAAGAATAAACATGTCACGTCATCTTTTGAGCAATTTACTAGCCACATCGGGTCTAGTAACCTGATAGTTCTCCACAAACCCCAGATTCTCTTCATTTCAACCATTTTTGGAGTCATTTCAGTCGTGATATCCCAATTATCTTCAGCTCGTAATACTATCACTGCTTCACATGTTTCAGGATCTACTTGCCACCATTGAAAACATGTATGTAAATCCTGTTCAATCTGCAATAGTGGCATGTTCTTCATAGCTTTTGGATGTTTCATCACTAAATTAACATCCCTATCTTTCGTCACCTTGTTTATCTTGATTTTGCGCTTCGAAATGAAAGGTTTCCAGTAATTAAAACCATGAGTTGCTTCAAACTTGATCACTTTTCCACAGTCGTTGATCGTGGAAGTTCATTTGATAGCTAATGTTTCTTGTCTGTACCAACTCTTCCACATCCTAGAATGGTAAACTTTTCAGATCATTCAAGTTTCGGAAGTACTGAACTCCGTATTCACGGCTTGATAGCATAAACATTCAGTTCTCTAATCCATCCCCAGCTCAAAATATCGCCCAAGATTTGTCTTTATCTCGTGCGAAAAACGCCAGTGGTCGTGTAAACTTTCTTTCCTTTGGCAACTCCCTTAACCATGCTTTCTTCGCTTCTTCAATTTCTTCCTTAGACATACGCCTTGGAATACTTCCATCTTTAACCACTTCATCTATCTTTCTTTTTAACAAATCTTGGTCTTCTTGACTTATTATTACTTCAAAAGTAGGAAAACTAACTGTATCAGCACCAGAATATTTCTCAACATCCTCTGAAGCATCTTTGACTATCACTTGATCGTAGTTATCTACTTCTGGCAAATGTTTATAGACATACTCTTTTGGCTCAAATGTGCTTATGTTCACCAATTCTTCCTCAAAATCAAATTCAAATGAATCATCATCAATTCTTTCACATTAGCTCCCAACCCGTTGTCTCATGATTTTCATCAGCATACAACATCTCTGGATTTTGAAGATCCGCTTTCCATCATCGGTAGTCGAAACTAAGATAGATATAAAATATTTTTTACTTTTCCAAAATTTTATGCTAAAACACATCGAAAATCTTTTGGGTTTTCTGAAATGAAATGAAATGTAATGCACTATGTATAAACATATTTACCGACATATTTTGGTAAGTTTATGTTAGAGGATATTTTTTGAGATAAATCACCAGTACCATTGACCTTTATTTTGACTTTAAGTTTCAAAACAAATTCACTTAGATTGTCAGTATGCTGATCCATTTAAACTTCTTTACATATCTCAATTGATCCGAGATACGTTAGGTATTCTTAGGAACTTACTTAATTGTGTTTCCCACCTCAGATATACTCACGTATCAAGATTCCCTAGATTTCATCTTACAGTTGAATATAGATAACTGATATCTGTAATCTGGGTAGTGTGAGACCTTGAGAGCTCAGGTTAGTACTACCGTACCGACAAAGAGATGAAGGCTCGTCTTGAAGGTGTGTTCCACTTAGGAATCTTTTGAACTACTTATTGTCATATCTTTCGATACTTTCAATATTTTTAGCAGTGTTTGGGTTTATATGCAAAATTATTCTACAAGTTCTAGGTTATTGCTTTCGCAAAGTCAGAAGAACTTGTATAATACCCCATATATCAATTCTCTATAAAGACGTAGTATCTGAGAATCAGGCAATATCTCAAACAAAATTTCTGAGTACCAAGTCCATATATCTGAGAGATGTTACCCACAAAATAAGAAGCTATTTCTTTATGTTTATATCTCATAATCAACCTACTGAATGTGCGAAGCCTACTGGCACATCATCAGTGAGACATGTTTTTAACTATTAAAACTTTACAAATAAGCATACTATGATAGCCCACTCATGTACTATCATTTCCTCTTTTCACAAGAAAACTCATTTTGTTTTTTTTTTCATGTTTTTGTATTTTTTATTTTATAATGTTTTTGTATTTTCCCAAACTTTCTCCCCCTAAAATCAAAAAAATATTTTTGGATTTTTGTTTTTAAAGAAAGAATATAAAAACTAATAAAAGTGACAAACCGATGAGGATCACAAAAATTCGTCATCCGATTCGTATTCAACCTCATCTTCCGCATCTGATGTGAGATTATTTACACCGTTAATTCTTAAAAGATATTTAAATCTGTCTCTTGGAAAAACTTTGGTATAAAAATCTGCTTTTGATCATCAGTATGGATTTTTTCAATTCGAATTAGCTTTTTCTCATGGCAATCATGGATAAAATGATGTTGAATCTCAATATGTTTAGTCTTTGAGTGTTGAATCGGATTTTTGGTAATATCAATGGCTGCCTTATTGTCAACATATATCGGAGTGTCAAGAAATAGCAGACAAAGTGTCTCATCCGTTGTTGTATCCACAGTATCTGGGAACAACAAATGGAAGCCAAAAAGTATTCAGCCTCGCAAGTAGAGAGAGCTACCGTGGTTTGCTTCTTGCACTGCCACGTTGCTAATTATGTTCCGAAGAACTTGCAACCCGCCATTGTAGACTTTGCGTTAAGTTTTTTGCAACCGAAATCAGAGTCAGCATATCCTGTAAGATCAAAAGTGTCATTCTTTTGATACCACAAACCGGTGCTAGGGCAACCCTTCAAATATCCGAATATTCTTTTAACGATCATCAGATGTATACTCAAGGACTGGACTGATAACGGGCGCACAGGCAAGTAGGATACATGATGTCAGGTCGTGAAGCTGTCAGGTACATCAAAGATCTTATCATTGATCGAATAACGTCTCATCAACTTTGGCTCCATGTTCGTCTAGGCAGATTTCATGATTGATCATCAATGGTGTTGTAAGCGATTTAGTACCAGTCATCTGAAACTTCTGCAAAATGTCAGAACATATTTAGTTTGATGAATAAAAAGACCATCAGGCGTTGATCAACCTATAATCCCAAGAAAAATTTCATTTCTCCCATGAAACTCATTTCGAACTTTTCTTCATGATTTCAAATTGTTTGCACAGTTTATCCTTTGTGGAACCAAAAATGATGTCATCCACATAGATTTGTACTATCAGCAAATGACTACTAACTTCTCGAATGAAGAGCGTGTTATCCACTGTTCCTCTTGTAAAGCCGTTGTCCAACACGTGCTAAGATAAAGTCTCATACCAGGCTCTCGGGGCCTGATGCAACCCATATAGAGCTTTATCAAGTAGATCAACCATGTCCTTATTCAGTGGATCGACAAACCCCGATGGTTTTCCAACATACACTAGCTCCTTTAGCTTTCCGTAGAGAAAAGTTGATTTGACATCTACTTGGTACACCTTGATTCCCTTCCATGACGCAAACGCCAAGAATATGTGGATGGCTTCCAGTCTTGCAACCGGAGCATAGATTTCTGTGTAATCAATTCCTTCTTGTTGATGAAATCCTTTGACAATGAGCCGAGCTTTGTTCCGAACAATCACTCCTCTATCGTCCTGCTTGCACTTGAAGACCCATTTAGTATCTATGGCTTTTTGATATGCCGGAGGATCTACAAGTTTCCAAACTCCTAATTTCTCAAATTGATGCAGTTCTTCCTGCATAGCGTTGACCCAACTTTCATCAACTATTGCATTGATGTGTATAAGATGTAAAATATAAATTACATCACACAAGGCATAAAACTAACCCTTTTCTTGTACTAATGTTGGAGAAAGCACGTTTCTTTGTTTCTTTTGAATATACAAGACCAAA
Organism: Scalesia atractyloides; assembly: GCA_947069175.1. NCBI lineage: Eukaryota > Viridiplantae > Streptophyta > Magnoliopsida > Asterales > Asteraceae > Scalesia > Scalesia atractyloides. The sequence goes on from CAMTDV010000014.1 coordinate 64,704,874, forward strand.
TGAACTTAAAAGAACAAAAGAAGCAAATAAGCAGCCAAACCAACATAACTACAAGAAAAAGGAATAATGCGACATGCCCGACCCCTAAGCAGCACCCCAAAGACAAAAACAAGGAGACAGAAGCTGACCACGGGGCCATGCCCAGCCAGGCATGGAGCATGGTCAGCCATTGCACTTAAAGACAAAGCATGCAGAAGCTTCCATGCCCACCACGGGCCCGTGCCCAGGCCACCATGGGGCGTGGTCAGACTCTAAGATTTGCAGAATCTTGTAGTACAACGAAGAGTTGACCACGGGGTCGTGCCCAATAGCCACGGGGTCGTGTGGGGCCCTCTGCTGACAGTTGCAATTAATGAAGGTAGAGAAGAAGCCGGCCACGGGCCGTGCCCACTGGACACGGGGCCGTGGCTGGGGTACTGTTCTGACTATAAATAGGGGTGCTTGGTTCACTTCAAAGGTATCCCTTGGCAAACCACTTCTCTCTCACTTTGCCACCATTCCACCACTATTACAACACCAACACCACCACCATCATCCTGTGATCATCTTTAGAGTGTGTAGTAGTCTCGGGATCCGAGATTGATCGTAAGAATTCTTCTCAACAAAGGCCATGCTTGGCTAATCTCTTACATCACTTGGTGAAGACAAGTCTTTAATGTATTACTTTTAATTTTTAATTTTTGCGGCACTTTTTAACTGGTTATGTATTAATGACTTTAATAACAAGTTTCTTATGTTTAAAGTGAATTTTCCTATCCATTTCTTCATGATGTCATTGATTCATCCATTCGTTTCTTCACGGTCTATATAAAGCGCGTTAACTACTTGGAAGGGGCTTAGAAGGGTGGTTTGGTAAAGTTTTCGTCTCGTTTAGTGTATAGATCATGCGAGGACTTGGTTGAAGCTTACTACGACCTCTTTCAATGCCCCACGGGTATTGGATGGCGGGGGTGCGAATAGCTTGAACCCCTCATATGTAAACTACTATTAAAACTTTATACCGGTCTTCTTGGGATTGTATCCTTGGTGACTCAAACCACTTAGTCGAGGGTAACGTCGCCTTCAAAAGAGCGGCCTACTACTTTTCGCATTAATAACTTATTTAATTATCTTTCAATATTCCGACCCTTTGGGATTGTATCCCTGCTGAGTCAAACCACTGGGTTGGGGGTAACGTCACCTTCAAAATAGAGGCCTACTACGTTAACTAAGATAATCTCTTATAAAGTCCGAAAGTGCAAAAATAATCAAAGGATACATTAAAGAGGAGTATGATCGAAGTGATTATATCTTGTCTATTTGTATTTCATTTTATTTATCTTTTCATTTTTAGATTTATTTCTATATTTTAACAATTTTATCCAAAAATTTGTAACGATTAAACGTTGAGGATAAACCGGTACTAAAAGCTCTTGTGTCCTTGGACGACCTCGGTATCTTACCAACACTATACTACGCTCACGATGGGTGCACTTGCCCAAGTGTGTGTTTAGTGTCTGTATAATATTGTGTTTTATAAATTTAAAAATTGACTACGCGACGGGTAACCCTTCTGAGCTACGCGCTACACCTAGCCCCCAAATTCAATTATGAAGTTTCAAAAATGGCAGAACAGGTCCCTGCACGTGTTTTTGTCGTGTTTTGGCATTTCTAACACCCGTTAACCCAATATTTAAGTTCCATAAGGACTTTAAAGTATAGAGAACTTGAAATATGTCCAAAAATGTTTCAGAGGTCGGTTCGTTTGGTCGTACGGTTGCGGTTGTTTGTTAATTACGTCGAAAAGCGTAACGAATACGCAAATGACCGTAAACGCGTAGTGAATGATATATTTGCATTCCAATCATTAAAATACTAGATTTTAATGATTACAAAAATTTTGGGATGTGCGTATATGTTCCAGATAACGATATACGCGAATCGGCATAGTTTCACAGAATTTGCAAAATAGCCCGTGAACTTGAATAAACATGTTTTTGCCATACCGAATCCCTCAAACTTATTTCTAAGTTAAGTAAAGGGTATTTAGGGTATGTTTAGCATATGTCATTGTTCTAAAGTGTATGTCTCGTTAAACTGATTACGTTTGCGTAACAGCTTGCGATTTCACTTCTAGAAGCGATTCATAATATCGAAATTGTACAAGGACTGAAACATGTGAATGTCACATGTAACTATACAATTCTCGGGAATGAAACACAAGATCTCATTGGATTCCAAATTGTTCAGAATTGCACGATGGTTGAGAAGGCACATATGTTACAGTCTCCCCTACTTTAGGAAATTTCGTCCTGAAATTTAAATTAGAGGGAACTTGTGAAAACAGATGTGAGCGTATCGCCTTCAATGATCCCACATTCCCTGAGCAAAATTCTAGGCCACGTTTGGATTTTCAGCGAATTTTGTTTATTGTACTCTTCTATTGTTTGTAGGAATGAGTTCAGATTCGAAACTCTAAACTTCAGTCCAATAAGTAGGTGTACGACACCTTTGATTGTACCGAGCCTCCGAAAGGGCTATGTAAATATCAAAGTGACATTCTTGATTGTAGAAGAACTAAAAAGAGCGTGAACTTGAAAGGGAGTCGGATTTCCCAAAAAAATGAAAGGGAGAACGTTTATAGAGGTTTCCCATGAAGACTAGCATAGGAAACTTGTGTGTGCTCGAAATTGGAGTTGGAGAGTGAAAGATTAAAACAACATTGGTCAAGGTCCAGAACTTCTAGTAACTTAAATAACGCTATGCTTGCAATGTAATAAGGAACACTTATATATAGGAAGTACCAGCGGCGTATACACCATGCCCTTATTACATTGTTCCCGTTTCGTTATTCGTATTACTATAGGTTCTTTACACATGACAAAACTTGCGGTGGTTTCTATACAATGAATTATATAATTATGTATGCATCCATAATTACACAATTCATTGAATAGTCCACACAGTTCACTTTGTGATGTGTAGGGGAAAATTTCAAAAAAATAAACATATGATGATTCGTCTTAGACCACAAAAGTGTCTGTTTAACTAGATCAACGAATAATATTTTTAAATAGACACTAAAGAGTCTTTTAACTAGATAATCACATGATCTCTTTAGTAAGAATAGTACTTTGGAATCCAAGGGTCAACTATTGCATAGAAAATCCCTTAAGGATTTAAGATAGCACTTTAGATATCCTTCTAAGGACCTAACATATGAAGATATGGAAGGTTCTATAAGGATTTGGATAGTAATTATTTTGGATCAAATAACTGTTAACTTGTACATACGTATTAAGCACACAAAGAATCCAACCAAGGACTCCGGATGCACTTTAATCATCCACATGGATCTAACTATGAATATAGGAAGATCCTATAAGGATTTGGGATTTGTATAGTGAAAATGTTTTGAGAATCATGTACTAGATGTACTACGAAATCAAAGTATGTGTAATGTCATGAAAATACGAAAGTAGTCATAGGCACATCGACATATTGCATAAGGCCAATTAAGGACTTATGAAAAGTACCCTTAGGTATCCAAGCAAGGATTTAAAGTGGTACTTCGAGTATTTGTTAAGAGTTATGATGTGTACCTTGTACTTTGTTTCTTAGAAGAAACAAGTACACAAGATTTTTTTGTGGAGATCGCGATCAATCACAAAATAGAAGAAACTACGAGAGTAGTTTGATTTGTAAGGAACATATCCTTGGTGTTGGTATTGTAGAGGTATGTCACACATACATGTAATCATACTGGTTTTCTAAATAAAATTCAAATAACAATATTATTTATAAACCAACCGAAATGTTTCAAGATTTTTGGATATCACAAAGTGAAAATGTAAAAGTTTAAATGTTCATAGCTGCATCATCATTAGCACGAGTCTCGTTAGCATTTATGTTAAATGCTCATCCACGGACTGGATTTGCATTAACAAGATTCGGGGAATTGTTTCGATAGTGAGTAAGATCACCACAGTTGTAGCACGATCCAGGTGGATATGGTGCTTGAGCAGCAGCATGGTTTGCATTTGCTTGATTTTGGGTGTTGGTAGCAAAACGACATGCATTGATCAAATGTCCCAATCATCCACAGTGGGTAAATTTGTGACATGGTGTTTGATTTAGATGATGTCGATTGCATTTGTTGCACAGAGGTGCGGTGCCAGCATAAGTTTTCCTAACACGAGGTTGTGCTGGTTGGTTTGGAGCAACTTGATCGTTCTGAGGAACTAGAGCGAAGTTTTGTGAAGCCTTACTCTTCTTTGACTTCTTAGAGGATACAGTTAGGTTTTCCTTTGGTTTTTCTTGGGTAGTCTTGTCCGATGGTTTCTTGTCGCCTTTAAGGAAAAGTTTACCCTTCTTGATTTGAGATTCAGTCAGGGTAGCGGATAGCTCAATGGCCCATCTAACTGTAGCGGGATTGCTACCAGTGACTATGTCCTGAATTGGGTCAGGGAGGCCATCAATGTACTTTTCAATTGCCTTATCCAAAGGCGTAACCATGGTAGGACATAATTGGCTTAGTTCCTCATAACGATCAGTGTAGGCTCGATGTTCACCACTATCTTGTTTCAGATCGTGGAATTCGTTCTCGAGTGCCCTCTATTCATGACGTGGGCAGAACTCTTTCATCATAAGAGCTCTAAGCTATTCCCATTTCTGAGCCAGTGTTACGTCAGCACCTCTATCCCTCATAATCCCGTTCCACCACGTGAGTACTCTCTTTTGGAAAACACTCAAAGTAAACTCTACTTTCCGCTCGTTAGAACACTGAACATGGCGGAAAGTGCTTTCGATACTCTCAAACCATTGTAGGAGCCCAGTAGCTTCCTCAGACCCAGTGAAGTTGAGTGGTTTAGCCGAGTTGAATTTTTTAAAGTTGCACGGAGTAGGTGCATTGTTGTTGTTATTATTTTGATAAGCTTGATTGAGTTGGGTCACAAGGTTTGGGAATACAGCAGCCATTTGCTGAGCGATTAAAGTTGGCATTTCGGCATCTTGAGTAGCATTGCGACATGGAGGCATTCTAATAGAGAAAGGGAATCATGAGAGAAATCGAGTGAGGTTGATATTGGATAGTCAAAATGAATTGTTAAAAATATCGACGAGGTGTAAGGATTGTGATCATTCGTTCGTTACTTAAAACAAACAAACGACACAGTGACAAATCAAAGTAAATGGGAATTTATAATGTATTGTGTAGGAATGTCCACGATTAGCACGGGAACCAAAATTTGTTATCTATTGTCAGATTAGGCAGAAACTAATGACAAGTTAACCAAATAACAAGAATTACTCGTTTAATAGTTGTTTTCATTGATCTTAAGTTCAATACATTCAAGATCCGGATCCGACAGAGCTTCACCTCTGATTTGACAAGGTTACAAATGAAATCAACATGCTAGCTATTTATAGGAGGTGAAGTTCACTCATGGAAGGCATAAGTTCCACCGAACTTGCCTTAGCAAGTTCGGCCGAACTTGACAAGCATATCCATCATGGGCGAACTTGACCCTATTTCACATAAATACTTCGTATCGCTAGCTTAATCAATTCTATTCTATACAGACTCGATACAAGACTAATATACAAATGTTATGCACCAAAAGACTCCCTCTAGGATATCTACTTTGTCTTGTTCGGTCTTTAGAAACTCTCGTTTATTCCAGACTTGTTCTCGTCTAATGATGAATGCGACAGACATATGCACCAACAGACTCCCCCTTGGATGTTGCCGCAGTCATCTACTTTCATAGACATCTTTGACATCCTTTAACAGTAATCATCTTCAAGTGACATAGTCTTCTTTGAATGCCTCGTAATCATCAGACTTCAAATAAGTTCCTGAGTCTTTATCTTTATCCTTGAATAAGCATTAAACTTTATGATCTTCAAACTCTCTCTTTTTCCTCAATTTAACTTGATAAAACTTTAAAATATCCAAGCTCCCCCTTGCTATGAGCTATGCTCTCCCTAGCTTTGAGCTTTATCTTCAATCCAGTTTCATCCTGCTCCCTCTAAAACTTTACTTCCTGTTTCAAAGTACTTGGGTATTCAAATAAAACTAAGATTCTTAACTTTGAAATTTTGTACCACTTGTATTACATACCACCTGTACAATACTTGTACTTCAAATTTTAATCTTCATTTTTCAGTTATTTCAATTCAAATTAATGACCTTGAAAAAATTTAACATTCAAAACCTTTTTCAATTCATCTAATTTTCAATTATTGAAATAAAATCCACTTAGTTGATCAAGTCCAAGTTAATGACCTTGATTAACTAATTTTGTTTACCAAGTCCAAATTAATGACCTTGGCTAAACCTGTTGTGAACACCTGATATTATCTTCAATTTTAAAGATTCAAATTAATGAACTTTTTCTTACTAGACTTCGATGATCCGTTCTCCAACATTGGCTCGTTGAAAATCTTTTTGGATTTAAAAAGTAAGTAAAGTATTTACAAAACTTTTAACAAGTAAAGTAAACTATGTTCAAACATATTTACAGACATATTTTTGTGAATTTGCGTCTAAGGATCATATCAGTTTTATTGAAACATATCACCAGTACCGTTGACCTTTTTGAAACTATAAGTTCTAAACTTGTTTACCTAGATTGTCGATATATTTCTCCACTTAAACTTCATCACGTTTCTCAATTGTTCCAAGATATGTTAGGATATGATTTACAAAACTAAACTTATCTCTGGTTCCCACCTCTTGAATAGACTCCCGTATCAAGATGTTGGAGCATAATGTTTATGTCTTAGTCTTATATCGAGTCTGTATTGTATAGAGCTAGATAGGCTTGGTTAAGAAATATTTATGAAGTGTCTTAGCCAAGTTCGCCCATATCTTAACATGTCTAGGCATGTTCAGCCGAACTTGCATAGGCAAGTTCGGGCGAACTTGCACATATTGGGCCGAACTTGTTGTCTTATAAATACCTAGCTTGTGTGTCTCATTTGTAACTTTGGCATTGTAGAGGCGAATCTCTGTCAGTCTATAATCTGAACGTTTAGTCAATGAAACTGACGACTAACTGATTAATTCTTGTCTATTGCTAACAAGACGTAATATTTCCGCTATTATGGATGTTAGATATCAAATTTAGGTTCCTAAGCATCGAGGATCGGTCCTTCAAGTGGTATCAGAGCTAGAACAGCCTGATTTGATAGTATCAAGACAGAACACTTCTATTTCTACTCCATTCTTCTTTTTCTTTAAACTTTTGATCACAAAATAAAGAATTCATGGTCAAAATCTTTTGAATTTTGAATATATCATGTAAAATACAACAAAGATAAACCCTTGAAAGATAGGAAACAAAATTCAACCGAATTCATGTCGAAATTTTGAAAAAACCATGTTTTTGAAAACCCTCAAGAACGAACTTCTTGGCCATGTTCGGCCGAACTTGCACTAAAACATCACTTTTTAAGTGATTTTAGTAAGTTCGCCCGAACTTAAGTATTTTTGAGAAAGTTTTAGTCAAGTTCGCTCGAAGATACTGAATTTTCTTTAATTTTACATCAAGTTCGACCGAACTTGTGTAAATCAAGAAGATTTGAAGTAAGTTCGCCCGAGCTTGCTTGTATTTCATCAAAGTTCTTTTGAACAAGTTTGCTCGAAGATCTGTTTAATTGGGGTTATAAGTTCGATCGAAGATAAACAAAATTTTTCAAAGTGAACCTAACAAGTTCGACCGAACTTGTTAGAAAATTCAAGAATTCTTCATTTGTCACTACAAGTTCGACCGAACTTGTAGTAGAACTAATTGTTTTCAAAGTTTTTGAAAGTTTTTCAGCGTATACGTTTCGTGATTCAAAATGGAAGATCAACTAAGAGCTTATATGTATGGAGCTAGTTCATCAAATGCCAATGTGATTAATCTAGTCAATCTTGATAACGAAATGTGAACGACCGTCAAGCAGCTCAAGCTGATGAGCATGGACGAATACGAAGCATGGAATGAGAAATTTACCTACTGGGTTCAAGCCATGCACTTTGCTGGCTGGGTGTCAATCGAAAGAGGCTATACTATTCCGGTAGATGAACATCAACAAGTTCTTGAGAAGTACAACTACTAGACAGCTCAGAGAGATGAATACATTGCAGAGAAAAAGATGATCAGTCTCATCCATCAGTCTATCAAAGAAGATATTCTGATTCTGTTACCAGAGTATACTACTACAAGAGAGCTTTGGTTGTCATTACAGAAGAAATAACAAGGCAGTGCCGAAATGATCAAAAGCAAGAAGGCTCTCATTCTGAAAGAGTTCGATATGTTCAGCATGCTAAAGAATGAGACCAATAAGCAAATGATTTAACGTTTCTGTCACCTCAAAGTGCCAATGCGAAGACACGGTCTTGAGAAGACGGAACAAGAATACATCGACAAACTTGCTGACGCACTACCAGAGGGTGAATGGACTACGTATTTGATGGTTCTGAAGAATAGTGATAAGTGGGACCTATTCAAGTTGTCACCGTTTATTGATAAACTCGAAGGCTACGAAATGGAGCTTCTGAAGATAGCAAAGTCAAAGAACGACAATGTAGTTCAAGACATCGGTTTGTACTACAAAACGGGAATGCAAGATAACATTTCGAGTACAAAAAATTGGAACTGCACTCTTGCAAACATAAATGCTTCTCTGCAGAACCAGAATTATTCACAGCCTCAGTATGACCAAAGTCCACAAAATTCTTACTCGAGCACTGGTTCAAATTCAACATTCCAAAGTCAAACAAATCAGAACCAACAACAAAGTTCTGATCCAAATGTTTACAAGTGCAACATCGCAGTGAATTTGAACAATGTTGTTTCAGAAGAAGTTGCAAAACAACATATATCACTACTCGCTACCGTCTTAGAATCATATGAATGTCTTGTTGCCGGTAAGATCGGAAACCCCGAAATGACCGCAGAAGATTATGACCAGGTTGACGAGGAAGAACTCGAACTAATGGACATCAAATGGTCCTTAGCTTTGATCATCAGGAGAGTGACAAAGTTTGTTGCACTCACAGGCCGTGACATAGGAAACTCCAGCAACAAATTGGGTTTTGACAAATCCAATATCATATGTTTTAGATGTCAAGATAAGGGACATTTTAAAAGAGAGTGTAAGAACACTGAAGCAACCGGAAATCAAAGTCCTTTCGGAGGAGGGAATGAATATTACAAGAAGGCACTTCAATATAAACCTTTCCCGAAGAAAACTCAGATTGAAATCCAAGAAAAGCCAAACAGTAGGACCACAGAGAAAGCCATTGTTGCATCTACAGAAGATGACGGTTTTGATTGGAATTCTTACATTGGGATAAACACCGGAGTTGCTTTGATGGCAGAGATAGTTGAAGATAATTCTGCAGAGGAAGCAGCGGCAGCAGCAGAAGCAGCAGCTTTCGAACAAGCTATTCTGGAACAATACTTGCATCAACAACAGGAAGAAGAAGGAATATTTCCATATGCAAAGACAGGGAATTTTATCCTCTAATTCTTGTGATCGTTTTGCAGGTCACTTCGATGGAAGCACGAAAGAACTAGTGGTTGAAGAGAAAAAGATTGATGAAGTGATCATTGATGTCACTCAAGAAATAAAAGTCGAAGACCTTAAGGACATGGCAGATAAAGCTTTAATGGCAAATCTAACCAAGGTAGGTCCAAAGGTAAAGGTTATCGAGAAAGAAGTTGTTAAAGTACAAATTGTAGAGGTTGAGAAACCTTGTACAAAATGTACTAAACCATGTGTCGAATGTTCCGAAAAATCAAAGAGCATCGCTGAAAACAATGTGCATAACGATTTGTTAAAATTATTATCGCACAATGAAAGAAGCGTATGACAAAATGAAAAATAATTATGGCAGACTCGACAGAAATAACACCGAACAACATGATAATATAAGAATGTTGAGTGGTACAGTAATGGATAAACACAGAGCAATTAACATTTATATCAACACCATTGCTGAAATCAAACAACAACTTCAAGATATGACAACTGAAACTGAAAGAGTTCGACAATTGTTAAGAAGTTATACCACTAACGCGTATGTTATCGATCACATTCTTCCAATAATCTCATCGAAAGAAAAACCCAAAAAGAAAGCAGGCAAAGAATATAGCAATGTTCCTCCACCCCCTTGCAAGAAATACTGTGTTAAATCTGCAGACGGGATGGACAAGGCACTCAATGTTGAATTACTTTCTGAAAAGAAAACCGAGTTTCCAGAGAACGTTGATATAGTCTATGCTAAATCTGATGATGATAACAACGCTATGGTTAACAAAGTGGTTGAAAATGTTTTAAGTGATTCAGATGATGGATGCTACAAAAGCGCCAACTCGAGTTCAAAGAATTCTGATTCACAATCTGAAAATGACGATAAGTCGTCAGAAGATGGTCTAAGTGACGATCCTAATATTGTAATGTACAAAATTAAGGATTCGGATACACTATACTTTGATGATAGCTTCCCGATTCAGAATGTGAAAGAAGAATTGATTGATAAATTCTTTAAACTTGTGGAAGTCAATCAGAGGAATTGGTAATCAATGAATCGAAAATTCTATTCCAAACCTAAAAGAAAAAATTACTGAAGAAACGATGGTGATCATCCGGAAAACCGGAGAGCGGGGTTGGATTTAGAAGAAGAAACTGATGAATCTGTAAAGAAACCGTCACCATTTCATGAATATAAAAACAAAAACATGAAGTTTGTATATGGGACAAATACAGTTCATGAGGAGAATTTGATTGGTAAGCAATCAAATGATGAGTTCAAGAAGGAGAAAGAAATTCGAGATATAGCCAAGGTTACAAGTGGTGCCAAAACCTCAAGTAGTGTTAAACCAAAAATTAAAGGACATCCACTTGATAATCAGACATGTTTCAAGTGCAATGAAATTGGTCATGTGGCACGACATTTTCCGAAATCAAAACCGGCTTATCCTCGAAAAAGAGAAACAAATGTTGTTAAACCAAAGCAACCAGTGTTTGTAAAACCTGTAAAGATTTTGAAACAAAATGAATCCAAACTAGAAGTTAAACCAAAGTCTGAAAAGTTTTTTGAAAATTCCACTTTCAAAAAAGGTGAAACTTCTAGGTCTAATAAAAACAAGTTTTACATCAAAAAGGCTAATATCAAATCTCAAACCTGGATTGCCAAGAAAAGGTCAACAACATCTGGTGTTGTTAAGTCTGAGCTAGTAAAGACTGACAACACAAAAGAATCAAAGTCTGAAATCACTAAGTCTGAGCAGGTGAAGACTAGTGAGAATGGGAAAGAAATTAAAATTAAAATCAAGAACGATAATGTCAAATCTGTAAAAGAAAAAAAGAGAAATTTCAAACATTAACATTGTTGAAACAGATGACGAATTTGATTTTGATGATGTTGATGAGTTTGAATATGCTTTTGATGATGGTTATCCAGTAAAACCCAAGACCAAGAAGGCTGGATAGAGCTTTTCACCTAATTTCTGAATTTTGTAGGGGCTCCAAAGATCCGTACTTTCAAAGTGGATTTTGGATAGTGGAGCATCCAGGCACATGACGGGAATGAAAGCATTGCTATTCGACATTAAAGCTATCAATGGTGGATATGTTGGATTTGCAGGAAATCAAGGTGGAAGGATAGTCGCCGAGGGAAAACTCTCCAATGGCGTAGTTTCTTTTGATCGCGTGAACTATATTGCAGAACTTGAGAACAATCTTCTAAGTATATCACAGATTTCTGACAAGAAATTTACAGTTCATTTCAATGATAAAGAGTGTATTATTTTAATGCTGGGATTCAAAATTCCAGATAAGTGGATTCTGATGCGAGCACCACGAGAGAATGATTTATATGTTCTTGATATATGTGTTGCTACCACTTCATCACAATCAATGTTTTGTATCAAAGGCTACTGAAAAAGATTCTATTCTTTGGCATCGAAAGATGGGCATATTCATTTGCGAAAAATGAATTTCTTGGTTCATAATGATCTTGTAGAAGGCGTAATTCTTCGAAGTTTTCAGATGTCTGATCATTGCTTGGAATGCAAGAAGGGAAAGCAGATCAAGAAATCGCATCCGAAGAAAATTCTAAACTCAATCAAGTTACCATTAGAACGTCTCCACATGGACTTATTTGGTCTTGTAAATGTTCGAAGCATCTCAAGAGACTTATATTGCTTGGTCGTGACAGATGACTATTCGAGATATTCGTGGGTATTCTTTCAAGAATCAAAAGACGAAACGTTCGAGAACTTGGTTATTCTATTCAAGAAACTCAAGAACATTTATCATCTGCCGGTCAGACGCATTAAAAGGTGACAATGGCACAGAGTTTAAGAATAATAAAATGAAGGAATTCTGCAATGCAAAAGGGATTCTGCACGAGTTTAGTGCTCCCTATACTCCACAGCAAAACGGAGTTGAACGGAAGAATCGAACTTTGATTGAAACTGCGAGAACCATGCTTGCAGATTCTAAACTTCCAATCAGCTTCTGGAGTGAAGCAGTTGTTGCGGCTTGCTACACGCTAAACAGGGTTCTCACTGTCAAACCAACAAAGAAAACATGTTTTGAGATGATAAACCGACGGAAGCCAAATTTAAAGTTCTTAGAACCATTCGGTGCTCCATGTACCGTAATAGACCAAGATGGCAAATTTGGAGCTAAATCTCTCGAAGGTTTCTTTGTGGGATATGCGAGTCCGTTGAGAAGAGTATATGTTCCTTCATTGCGAAAGGTTATTGAAGCACATTACGTGGATTGTTCACTACTTTTTCAACGAATGCCCCTACCGAACCATTGAATACAACAATGGAGCCCAGTATGCCTCAGAATCAAGATTCTGATTCAGATGAAGCACCAACATTTGATGCTGATGGGGAATCATCTTCTTCAGATGAAGAAGTGGAGCAAATAACAAGTCTTCTTAATCAATCTGCATTCCCAAACAACAGAAATGAAGTTTCATCAAGCTCTCCAAACATTGAATTGGTTGTTGATCTCAACATAACTAATCAGCAAAACTCAGTAGATGTTCCAAGTGAAGAATTGCCGCGATCATATTCCTATCATCCGTCAACAAATATTATTGGAGAACTTCAAACTGGTGTTAGAAATCGAGGACAAATTAATAAAGCACTCAGCGGTTTCTACACACGTGTTGCTACAATCCAGAACTATTGTTTCCATTTACGTTTCATCTCTCAGATTGAGCCTAAGACAGTCAATGAAGCTTTAGCAGATGAAAACTGGTTACAAGCAATGTAAGAAGAATTATTGCAGTTTGAGAAGTTGGGTGTGTGGAAGCTTGAAAACCTACCAGAAAATCAGAAAGCAATTGATACAAAATGGGTCTTTAAGTGTAAACGTGATGATAGAGGGGTTATTGTTTATAACAAAGCTAGGCTTGTTGTCAAGGAATTTCACCAGCAGGAAGGGATAGACTACACTGAAGTCTATGAACCAGTAGCTCGATTGGAATCTATTCGAATATTTCTAGCTTTCGCATCATGGAAAGGTAAGGTCTATCAATTGGATGTCAAATCAGCTTTTCTGTATGGCAAATTACGCGAGAAGGTGTACGTTGGACAACCACCAAGGTTTGTCGATCCACATAACAAGAAAAAAGCGTACTTACTGGATAAAGCACTTTATGGTCTACACCAAGCCCCGAGAGCTTGGTACGAGACGTTGTCGCAACATCTTGTCAGAAACGACTTTATCAGAGGAACTGTGGATAGTACTCTTTTCACCAGAGAGGTTGATGGCCATCTGATTATAGTTCAAATCTACGTTGACGACATCATCTTTGGATCTAAAAATGATAGTCTCTGCAAAGAGTTCGAGGGAATCATGAAAAAGAAATTTGAAATGTCCTCAATGGGCGAAATGAAGTTCTTTCTTGGTTTGCAAGTAGATCAGCTTCCGGATAGTATTTTCATTCATCAGACTAAGTATGTTCACGACATCTTGAAGAAGTTTGGAATGGAAAGCTTGAAGCCTCTATCTACGCCTCTTGCTCTCAACCATGGCATTTGCGTTGACGAGACTAGAGCCAAAGTTGACGAGACGTTATACAAATCGATGATTGGATCGTTGATGTATCTGACGGCATCGCGCACAGATATTATGTATCCAACCTGCCTATGCGCCAGATATCAGTCAAGCCCGAGGATCTTACACATGCAGATTGTGAAGCGTATCTTCAAATATCTGAAAGGATGCCCAAGCACCGGCTTATGGTACCCGAAGAACGACAATTTCGACCTCACAGGCTATGCTGATTCCGATTTTGGTGTAGATAAGTTGAATTCTAAATCAACTACAGCGGGATGCCAGTTCTTCAGAACTAGAATGGTAACATGGCAGTGTAAGAAACAGACTATGGTCGCTCTCTCTACCTGTGAAGCTGAGTATATCTTGGCCTCCAGCTGTTGTTCACAGATTCTGTGGTTTCAACAACAGATGAGAGACTATGGTCTGCAATTTTTAGACACTCTGCTGTATGTTGATAACAAGGTAGCCATCGATATAACTAAAAATCCGGTTCATCACTCACGCACAAAAGACATTGAAATTCGTTATCATTTCATTCGTGATTGCTACGAAAAGAAATTGGTACGAATAGAAAAAAATCCACACCGACAAACAAAAAGCTGATTTTTATACCAAACCATTTTCATTATCGCGGTTTAAATACTTGTTGATAATTAACGGTATGAAAAATTTGCTGACAGGTGCGGATGCTGAGGTTGAATACGGATCGGACGACGAGTTCGCGTGATCCACATTGGTTTGTAAATACTTTTCTAGTTTAGGATTTTACTAAAAACTAAAATCCAAAAAAGATGTTTTTTATTTTAGGGGGAGAAATGTTAGAGAAAATACAAAAACATTCGAAAAATTTTAAAATCCAAAAACATATAAAAATTGAACATGTTCAAAAACATTGAAAAAGACAAAAAGAATTCAGTGTCATAAAAGGAAATGATAGTACATTAGTGGACTATCATAGTATGCTAAAGAAATGTAAAGTTTTAGAAAAGTAATAAACAAGTTTTACTATGGATATGTCGATAGGCTTAACACGTTCAGTAAACTGCTTTCGAGATATAACATATCTTGGATGTATGGACTTAGTACTCCAAAATTTCATTTGAATGATTTCCTGGTTCTGAGATACGAGGTCTTTATAGATAGTTGATATCTGGGGTATTATACAAGTTCTTCTGATTTTGCGGAAGTAATGGCCCAGAACTTCTATAATGCTTTCACTTTAAACCCCAAATTGCATACAATATTGAAAAGTATCGAAAGATATAATTATATGCAATGCTGAAAAGGTTCCTTAAGTGGAACACACCTTAAAGAGGAGCCTTCACCTCTTTGTCTGTACAGTAGTACTAACCCGAGCTCTCAAGGTCTCGCACAACCCAGTTACAGATATCAATTACGCTATATTAACCTGTAAGATGAAGTCTAGGGAATCTGGATACAGGAGTATATTCAGGAAATGGGAACCACAGATAAGTGAAGTTTTATAAATAATAGCCTAACATATCTTGAAACAGTTGAGAAATGTGGTAAAGTTTAAGTGGACAAATATGTTGACAATCTAGGTAAACGAGTTTAAAACTTAAAGTCATTTAAAGGTCCACGGTACTGGTGATATGTCTCAATCAACTGATATGATCCTTAGACATGAATCCACAAAAATATGTCTATAAAATATGTTTGTACATAGTTTACATTGCTTATTTCATTGTATTTCAGCTTTACATATTAAAATAAAAAATTTTCGGTGTATTTTAGCATAAACTTCAAAAATACAAAAAGATTTTATTTCTACATTGTTTTCAGCAAACCAATGTTGGAGAACGGATCTTCGAAGTCTGGTAAGGTGCTAAACTGGTGAGAACCTCTTAAACAACATGCTGGGAGCTAATCTGTTATTCTGAAAAGATAAAACGATAAAAAGTTCAATAATTTAAAATTTTGATTTTGAAAATATCAACAGTTTGTTCGTAACGGGTCAAACCGAGGTCATTAACTTGGACTCGGCAGACAAATCGGTTAACCAAGGTCATTAGCTTGGACTTGGTCAACTGAGTGGATTTTCATAAATGGTAAAAAGTTGGAAAGTTCAGGGTTAAAAATGAAAAATTGAAAAAAGTTAAAATTTTGAGGTTAGGCAGGTTCTGCCGAACTTGCTAAACAATTCAAGTTTAATAAAACAACAAGTTTGACCAAGCTTGTAGATGATTGTTTGTTTTTACGATAAGTTTGCTAGAACTTCTCTGGGCCTCATGTTGGGCTTAACAAGTTCGCCCGAACTTGACATGGTATAAATACCATTCAAGTTCGGCCGAACTCATTTACTTTATATCAGAGCCGTTTTGAGCGAACTTAAGCTTTTAGAGAGAATTTGTGAGAAATTGGCACTTTTGAGCCGTTATACTGTCCGATTGAAGTTAGTTTTTGGTGATTAGCACACCAATCACTATGGCAGAGGTACTTAATTAAGAATAAACCATGATCGAACTTATGTTAACAACAGTGATTTGTTTGTATTGTAAGTTCACCTGAACTTCTTCTTTAATGTGTATCATGTGTCTCATACATGTTCGGCCGAACTTAGAAAAAATTGAATAATAAAAACTGTAAGTTCGCCCGAACTTGCATTAGATAAAAGTTGAACATGTTTGACACATGTTCGGGCGAACTTGTTAAAATCAATGTGTTTAACACTAATCAAGTTCGACCGAACTTGATTAAAGTGTTAGAAAATTTTTGTGATTTTTTCTCGAAAGGCGTGCTAATTGTTTTATGTCGTTTTTCATACACATGTTCCAGCGCGTGTTATCTCAGTTGAGTTTTCCAAAACTCACAATAATGCATCACGCTTGACAAGTCTATTTGTCCGTTGTTGAAAGAATATGACAGCATTTTGAAGTTTCTTGAAGATAGTCACATTCGCCGTGCAATTACTGAGCGCATCGTATCTTATCGATCTCATATTGTTCACTTCTGGATGAACGCGAGTCTAAACGCTGACGAGTAGACAATCTCTTCTACAGTACAGGTTGGTGATGAGATAAAGCCGATCACAGTTACTGAAGGCGATATCCGAAGGATTTTGAGCTTAAGGATAAAGAAGATAATCCGATTCATCTAGATGAGCAGATGGTTCGCGGATACTTTTTCCGCATGGGTTATAAGGGGAGTGTGAATAAACCAACGCTGAAGAAAGGGGAAGTGCCAAACCCCTATAAACTTTTGATGCATGCTCTAAATCACACGTTCAGCCATCACAAAGCCGGTTTAGATGATGTTCAAGATTATTTGGCTAGCATGGCAACGGTACTTATTTTGAAGAAGCCGTGCAATGTTTCTAAGATGGTGTTCATTCACACGTCGAAGAATATGGAGGATTCAAGATTGTGTTTATATCCAAGATTTATTCAGATGCTGATCGATGAGAAGTATCCCAACATTGCTCGAGATCCGAATGACGTTCTTTATTTGGTTCATCTCGATGAAACCACAGTGAAGAAGCTTATCAAGTTTCAGAAACAAGCTTCTGCTCCTCTTGCCAAGCCAGTATTCGAGCAATTAAAGATTCAGATTATGTATCGCCACCTGGAAACAAATGGAGAAAAGAAGGTAGCGACGATGAGAATGAGCTTAAAGCTGAACGAGAGTGGTTTAAAGAATTCAAACCGAAGGCAAGGAGTGAATGGTTTTTGAAAGTTGAAGCTGATAAACCAAAGAAGAAGCGAGCATCAAAGAAAGCTGAAACTTTGCTTGTTGATGAGAAGGAGACTGAGAATGTTGAGGCAGTGGCTGGATCTAGCGCTGCAGCCGTTAATGAAAGTCAAGAAATGGTGAAAACGACTCAAGAAGATGTAATTTCTGCTACGTCTGAAAATGAAGAATCTGATAAAGAGCCTGAAAAGACAGAGGCTGAAATAAGAGCAGAAAAAGAAAGGAGACTTGATGTAGATTTTGATCCGAATGCAGAAATAGAATCTGATGAGGAGAGGCCAAAGAAAAAGACTAAAAGAACAAAGTCTCCTACAATCGAAATATCTAAGAAAACTACAGGGTCACCTCACACTAAAGTGAAACAAAAGGCCAAGAAAGCTCAGAAAGCTGTGAGTAAAAGATACAAAACACAGAAGCCACACAAGAACCTTCTGGTGCTCAGGAGAAAGGAGCAACACAAGAACCTCCTCCACAAGAACCTCCTATTATCATTCATGCTAAAGCAGAAAGGCAAGGAGTTACACAAGAACCTCCTGTGTCTAAATTTATTGAAGTTCCGATTGCTCAATCGCCGAGTGCTCAAAAGACTTCTATTCCTGAAAGCTCTACGCCAAAGAAGTCTACACCAAAAGCTGCAACACAAAAAGATTCAACACCCAAGACACCGAGGGGAAGTATGTTTGGTGATATGCCACATGGTCCTATAAGTCTTGAAGACTTGGATGAATTTTTCCCTGAAACGAATGCTGAAATGTTAGAAAAGTGTGTGAAGGTATTAGAAGGTAAAGTTGAGCAGATTGAGTTAGAAAAGGTTGAGCTCGTAAAGAAGGTGAATAAAAGCGAAGTTGAAAAAGAAATTCTTGATGATAAAGTGAAGGTGCTCGAGAATGGATGAGAATATTACAAGGCGTTGATAGAAAGTCTGCAGGACGCCAATGAAAAATTACAAACAGAGATTGCAGAATTGAAGAAAATTCAAGCTCTGAATGATCGAAGATTCATCAGATTACAAAAGGTGTTATCCAATAATCTGAATATTGATTTTATTGCCGAATATGATCGTCTGGATCGTCAAGAAGCCAAGGAACATGCTGAGAAAGAATTGGCTGAGAGTGGTAAAGGAAAGCAGGTAGAGGTTGAAGCCCCTAAATCTACTACAGAGAAATCTTCTGATATCCTCGAGAAGTCTACTGAAGATGTTTCAAAAGCTTTGGAGTTTGATATACAAAAGGTTGACGAATTTGTCAAGCCTTCTGATCCTACCATTGTTACTGAAGAAAAAGACAATGAAGAAGCCGAGAAAGAGGATAAGAATGACGAAGAAGAAGAAGGATATGAAGATTGGAATGTTGGGGATGACGATGATGATTTTGATCAGGGTGGTACTGGGTTAAAGATCAATGAAGCTAAAGTTTCGGATGAATTTGATTTTTCGGATCTGATGGATGATAAATCTAATCAAATGGAAGATAAAAGCCAGGGGGAGTCAGGACAAAAGGGCCTTCAGATGATATTGACTTACTAGATGTTGATCGTTTTGCGAAGCCTATGACTACAGTACCTACGAAAACTTTGATGCTAATGTTGGAACACAATGTTGAAGAAGGTGAGTTTGTACATAACTATACGAAAGAAGATCTGGCAAAACTAGTTGAAACTGAAGCTGAGAACTTGGAGTTTGATTTTGAAGAGGTTATGAATGTTAACACATTTGAACCTAAAAAGTATCAATATGAAAGAAGGTTTGAGGCCTATGAGTATAATCGTGTGATTGTGGAAGATTGGTCCTCAGATGATGAAACAGAAAAGAAAGATAAGTATGTTGGTCAGGATTCAGAAAATTTTCCTACATTCGAAGAAATGTATAAACAGCTGAATGAAGATATGTTGAAAGATAGGATTGCTGAAGAGCTACGTTAAGGAAAAATTCCTAGGCTAATGACCAAAGAAGAGATAGCTGAAGCGAGAAAGACCTGGTTCAAGGAGATGCCTCGTGAACGTAAGTTTCGACGTCCACTAGCATTCTTCACCAGAGATAAAGATGTTTCTTTGGGAGATATATTGAGTTGGGTATGGTTTAAGGAGTACAATACTTCAAATATCTTGCTGATTTAAAGACATTGCCATATTGGGATATGGAAGAGCTGGTGCAAACAGTGAATGTTACTTATCAGATGAAGAATTGATCAATTATTGTGGAAGATGATTAAGTATGAAGCTGAAAAAAGTTGGAATCACTGGAAGCCGTTTATTCCGAGACGAAGAATAAAGATTAACAAGGTTACAGGAGAAAAGGACATAACGTTAATCATGAAACGTCCTAGAGCCATGAGGAATATGCCACTTATGCCGATCGAACAGAACTTTTATCCTTTATTCAAGTGGTGGCAGATTGATCCAGCTACTTGTGAAGCAGTAATTGTATTAAAGTTTGAAGATCACTTAGATATTGCTAAGGAACGAGTTGAAGTGATGGGTTATCAAGGTATGAGAGCATTCTGGAGGACAATAAGGATTCTAGATCCTATGTGGTTGGTTAACTGCTAGAGAGAAGATATAAAATGCCTTTTCTACAGCAAGATTGTTTTTGAAGAAAAAGAAAAGGTACAGGCGATGCAGTATCAGAAAGTTGTCAATGTTTGCTATGCACGTAATGTAAATTCTGGCTAGATGTGGCAGACAAAGTGGAGGGATCTGGAAAGAGTAGAATTTCTTAAAGGAGAAACCAGAAGTGAGGCGATCAAAGAAAAGATAGGAAAAAGCGGTAAGACAAAGTTCGCTCAGAATGGCTAATTTCAAAAGACCACCTCCAACTGATCAGACCCCGGATCCGAAACAAGAGAGACGAAAGAAGCCGTACAAGAACTTCTTCGGTCGGGTACGTTAATGTATATATGAAGACAGAGTTTTGAAGACTGATAAAAGACGAAGATGATATCCAAGGGGGAGTCTGTTGGTGCATAATGTCTATGTCTTACTCTTATATCGAGTCTATATTGTATAGAGCTGGATAAGCTAGGTAAAGAATATTTATGAAGTGTCTTAGCCAAGTTCGCCCATATCTTAACATGTCTAGGCATGTTCGGCCGAACTTGTATAGGCAAGTTCGGGCGAACTCGCATAGGCAAGTTCGGGCGAACTCGCATTGGCAAGTTCGGGCGAACTTGCACATATTGGGCCGAACTTGTTGTCTTATAAATACCTAGCTTGTGTGTCTCATTTGTAACTTTGGCATTGTAGAGGCGAAGCTCTGTCAGTCTGTAATCTGAACGTTTAGTCAATGAAACTGACGATTAACTGATTAATTCTTGTCTGTTGGTAACACGACGTAATATTTCTGCTATTATGGACGTTAGATATCAAATTTAGGTTCCTAAGCATCGAGGATCGGTCCTACACAAGATTCCCTAGATTTCATCTTACAGGTGAGTATAGTGTAACTGATATATGTATTCTGGTTGTGCGAGACCTTGAGAGCTCAGGTTAGTACTATCGTACAAACAAAGAGATGAAGGCTCGCCTTTCAGGTGTGTTCCACTTAAGGAATCTTTTCAGCATTGCAAATGATTAGATCTTTCGATTTTTTCAAGTTTGCATGCTATTTTGGTGTTTTTAGCAAAAGCATTATAGAAGTTCTAGGCTATTACTTCCGCAAAATCAAAAGAACATGTATAATACCCCAGATATCAATCATCTATAAACACCTTGTATCTCATAATCAGGCAATCTCTCAAACGAAATTTTGGAGTACTAAGTCCATATATCCAAGAGATGTTAATCCACGAGATTAAGCAGTTGTAAATTTAGTTTATATCCAGGAAACAATCTACTGAACGTGTAAAGCCTATCGACACATCCACAGTAAGACTTGTTTATAACTTTTAAACTTTACATTTCTTTAGCATACTGTGATAGTCCACTGATGTACTATCATTTCCTTTTTGACAACAAATTCTTTTTGTCTTTTTCATGTTTTTTAATTTTCAACTTTTTCATATGTTTTTTATTTTTCAACAATTTTTAAAATTTTCTTACTCCCCCTAAAATCAAAAACATATTTTTGAAATTTAGATTTTTTAACAAACTCTATTTGAAAAATATAACCAACCAATGTGGCACCCGTGACCTCGTCGTCCGATCCTTTTTGTGCAATCCTGTATCTGCAATTGTTTAACAAACAATCATTAAACTCATTTACCACTTGTAAAAGTAGTTTAAACTTGTAAGAACTTTGAAATCAGTTTTTCTGTTCGACGGTGTGGATTTTTATAATTTTGACTTTAAAAAAAATAATCTTCTTAACTACTCCCCCTCAAAATGACAAAGATTTTAACATTCTAGATAAGTTAAAAATTATGAAGCTCCTCAATCCCGAATCAACTATGATAAACTGGATCTTAGAACTGCTGCATATGAAAGGATTTAGTTAAAAAGTTCACCCAAGCCTTCTTGGTCTTGGGTTTTAGATATAACTCCTCATACACCTCCTCAAAATCACTTTCGTATGCTCTTTGATAAGCATAGTCAACATCACAAACTTCAAACTCATAATCAACTTTTCTTTTATCTTTCTTGATTGATTTGACATTTTCGGTTTTATAACAAACAACCTTCACTTTTTCAGATGATTTCTTTTAGCAATCCAAGCTTGAGAATTAACTCTAGCTTTCTTGATATAAAACCTAGAATCATTGTTTGACTTTGAAGTCTCTCCTTTTTGAAAAATTGAATTTTCAAATTTTGATTCATTTTTAGGTTTTGGATCCAACATTACGTTTCATTTCTTTTAAGTCAACATTTCTTTTTAAAATTCTGATTTGACCATTATCAGATTGCTTTTGTTTTACCTCTTTTGAAACTTCTTTTCTTCGGGGATACACAGGCTTAGACTTCCGACACTTGCGAGTAATGTGACCAACTTCATTACATTTGAAGCAAGTCCGAGTGTCATGATCCCGTCCACTAGTAGGTTTTACTCCACTTGAGGACTTAGCCTTGTCCCGAAGTTCCTTTTCTTTCTTGAAATCATCGTTTGACTTCTTACCGATCAAGCTTTCTTCTCGAACCGTGCTCGTTCCGTACAAAAACTTTATGTTCTTACCTTTGTATTCCTGGAACGTTGACTTCTAATTCTTCTTTAGTTCTTTCAGCTTCTTCCAAACAACGTCTTCTTTCCAGAAAATCCCACATTATTAAATTCGTTTTGGCTTAGAATAAACTCTTTTCATTTTTCTTGAGATCATCTGATGAAACTTCCACAAGTTTAAACATTTTATTGATTTGATCTTCTTTCACATTCTGAATCGGAAAGCTATCATTGAAATATAATCTATCAGATTCCTTAACCTTGTACATGACAACGTTAGGATCGTCACTTAGATCATTTTCTGATGATGTATCGTCACTTTCGGATTGTTGAACCAGAACTGTTTGAACTTAAGTTAGCGCTTTTAAAGCTGCCGTCATCAGAATCATTTCCCAAGACATTTTCTACCACATCTTTTACCGCATACACGCATGTTCTCAGGTAATTTAACTTTCTTTTCTGAAAGAAGTAAAAGATTAAATGCCTTTTCAATGTCATCATCTTTCTTAAACAGTAACTTGCAAGAAATGGTGGAGGAACGCTTCCATACACTTTACGCTTTGAATTATCAACATTTTCCTCCGACTTGATCGTAGGAAGAATGTGATGACATATGCGTTTGTGGTGTAACTTTTTAACAATTATCTGACTCATTCTGTTTCTAGTTTATTTCATGAAACTCACGCTTTGTTTCGGCAATTGTATTAATGTATATGTTAATTGTCTTTTGTTTTTCAATAATGTGGCATTTAACATGGTGACATTAGCGTTGAGTTCACTGTTAGCTTTTTCAACATGTTTATATTTGCCTGATATTTTGTCATAAGCTTCTTTTATGGTTCTGTAATCATAAAAAAGTTTTCGTTATGTTCAATCAATTCTCTTTGACTTTGACTTTATCCAGACAGGGTTCACAAGGATTGCGCACTTTGTACAAGGTTTTTCAACCTCCATAACTTTCACAACTTCCTTTTCAGACATGCTTACCTCTGCTTTTACCTTTTCTGCTTCTGCTTTCAACTCTTCTTGTTTTTGCATCTCAAGGTAAGCTATTCCTTCTTCCTCTGGTTGTTGTATGTATCTTTCCAGAATTGCATCCTCCAGGATAGCTTCTTCCTTAGCTCCCTTCATTAATGCTTCTTGAATAGCATTTTCGATAGAAGTATCCACAAATGATGTCTCAGATTCATTCACAACCTCTGCCATCATAGCAACACCAGTCTTCTTACCGATGTATTTGTTCCAATCGAAACCATCGTCTTCATGATTGGCAACAAGAGCTTGTTTGGCTTTCTTTGCAGGTTTATCTTCAACTTCAACTTGTGTTCTATTCGGATATGATTTGTATTGCAGCGCTTTCTTGTAATATTCGTTACTGGTTCCAAAAGGGTTTTGGTTTCCACTCGCTTCTTGGTTATGCCATTCACGTTTGAAGTGCCCTTTTTGTCGACA
Organism: Scalesia atractyloides; assembly: GCA_947069175.1. Lineage (NCBI taxonomy): Eukaryota > Viridiplantae > Streptophyta > Magnoliopsida > Asterales > Asteraceae > Scalesia > Scalesia atractyloides. The sequence goes on from CAMTDV010000014.1 coordinate 64,729,178, forward strand.
TCTGAAACAAGTAACTTTCATTTTGTCGAAAACCAGGTTTATTGTTTGAATTACCAATATCCCTTCCAGTGAGTGCTACAAATTTTGAAACTCTCGGATAATCGATGCTAAGGACCATTTGATGTCCATCAGTTCCAACTCTTCCTCATCCACCTGATCGTAATCCTCAGCTGTCATTTCAGGATTTCCGATCTTTCCAGCAACAAGACTTTCATACTGATTCTAGAACTGTAGCAAGAAGTGCTATGTGCTGTTTTGCAACTTTTTCAGGAAACACATTCTTTAAATCAACTACTATGTTGCATGGAAAACATTTGAATTAGAAGTGGATTGCTTATCTGATGAGATTGACTTTGAGAAGAAGAATTTGAACCAACATATGAATAACCATTGTTTGGAGTATACTGATTTTATGACGACTGATCTGATGTATTCATGTTTGCACTAATGCCGTTTTTATTTTTGGACTTTGAATCGGAGTATCTGGAACACCACCTTTGTAATAAACTCCGACATCCTGAACAACATTATTGTTTTTGGATTTTGCAATCTTCATCAATTCCATTTCATGGCCTTCAAGTTTGTCAATGAAAGATGACAACTTAAAATGTCTCCAAGATGGATTATTCTTTAAAATCATCAGATACGTTGTCCATTCTCCTTCTGGAAGTGCATCGGCCAGCTTCTCAATTTGCTCTTCGTTAGTTCTCTTAATATCATGTCTTCGCATCTGGACCATGAGGTGACAATATCTATCAATCATTTGCTTCATTGTCTCTCCTTTGATCATCGTGAAGATCTCAAACTCTTTCTTAATTAGGGCCTTTTTGCTCTTGATCATTTCAGCACTTCCTTTGAATTTTTCGCAAAGAGAATTCCACAATTCTTGAGAAGTATCATATTCTGGTAATAATATCAAGATATCTTCTTTGACCGATTGTTGTATCAAGCTGATCATCTTCTTTTCAGCAACATATTTCTCTTTGTCAATCGCTGAAAACTTGTTCAGTGGAAGATCTTGATCACGTTCGTCTTTGGGCCATGTATAACCATCTTCAATCGCAACCCAGCTGGTGAATTGATTTGCTTGAATCCAATTAACAAACTTTTCCTTCATCCCTCGAACTCGTCCATACTCTTCAACTTTGGTGGTTTATGAGTAGTTCCCATTTCATTATCGAGGTTCATCTGATTAACCGCAATTGAATTTGACGTTGAGGCTTGAGCTACTCCAGCTGCAAACGCGTTATGGAAATTTTCCATTTGGAAAAACAAGACACGTATGCTGAAAACACTTGAAACTTTGAAAAATATTAGAACTAACTACAAGTTCGGTCGAACTTGTAATTGAAAGATGAAAATTTTCAGTTTCAATCCAAGTTCGGTCGAACTTGGATAAAGAATTTCAAAGATTTTTTATTTTGAGCGAACTTGTGAAAATTATCAAGAAACAGATAAGTTCGGTCAAACTTATGTCTTGACTTGAAAAACTTCCCTGATCAACCTCGAACGAACTTGCAGAAAGAATTTGATGAGAATTAAGAAATTTCGGGCGAACTTAGCTAAAATCCTTGAAATTTATTAAGTTCGGCCGAACTTGATAGAATATCAATGAAATTGTAGCAACTTCGAGCGAACTTAGCTTAAATTCCTTCAAAAATACCTCAAGTTCGAACGAACTTGGTAGAAACTTACTGAAAAAGTAACTTTTTACCTCAAGTTCGGTCGAACTTGGCTAACAAGTTCGAAGAAAATGAGTTTGGCAAACATGGTTTTTGCAACATTTCGACACCAATTCGTTTGATTTTAGTCTCCAAACTCTCAAGGGTTTATCTATGATGTATTTAACATATCATATTCAAAATTGGACAGAATTTGTCTGTGAATTCTTCATTTTTGATCAAAAGTTAAGAAAAATAGAAGAATGGAGATGAAATAGAGAGATCCTTGTCTTAATTTCAACAAATTCACGTATCCAGGCTCTGATACCACTTGTAGGAACGTCCACAATTAGCACGGGAACCTAAATTTGTTATCTATTGTCCGATTAGGCGGAAACTAATGACAAGTTAACCAAATAACAAGAATTACTCGTTTAATAGTTGTTTTCATTTGACAAAGTTACAAATAAAATAAACATGCTAGCTATTTATAGGAGGTGAAGTTCGCTCATGGAAGGCGTAAGTTCGCCCGAACTTGCCTTAGCAAGTTCGGCCGAACTTGACAATGCATATCCATCATGGGTGAACTTAAACCTATTTCACATAAATACTCCGTATCGCTAGCCTAATCAATTCTATTCTATTCTATCTATTCAGACTCGATACAAGACTAATATACAAACGTTATGCACCAAAAGACTCCCTCTTGGATATCTACTTTGTCTTGTTCGGTCTTCAGAAACTCTCGTTTATTCCAGACTCGTTCTGGTGTAATGACGAAGGCAACAGACATATGCACCAACATATTGCGAAAACATGCTTTAACCTATAACTGAATACTCACCCCAAGAGTTCCCAGGTAAGAGTGACTGGTCCGATAATGCGGATTTGTACGAACACTCTAGCCTTAGACAGAAAACTCAGGGTACATGCATTCACCCTTCCAGATTGCATGTGTTCACATTTATTAAAGCCCAAAATTTTGAAGAGATTTTGAAAACATTGAAGGCATAAAGCCCAAAACAAATCATCCAAGGATAGATGATTTCTTGTGTAATTTTATAGAAAAATTTGACTTTCGAAAGATGTATTATGTTTTGTTTTTGGTAATGACCTAAGGATAGGTGATGGTAGTGTATTAGAAATATAATACGCAAGTAAACTCGCTTGGGGTCCTAGGAAGGTTATAGACTAGGTCAAAGCATTACTAATTACCTAATTCCCTATAACCAGTGCTCTGATACCAATCTGTAACACCCCAAATCGTGAAAAGCAACACGCGACGGAAACACTTGGGGAGTCACGTAACAAATTGTTTCGCAACACATGGTTTTAAAGTTTTGTTTTATTGATTTATCAAATTTACATTTGGCTTGGAATAATCGAAAATAAAATATAATCAAATTGTTTTCTAAATTTTAGTGTCACTAAGGCACGCGTCCATCCTATGTATAGTAAGCAGCGACAATCATCATATATGTAAACCTGAAACATATGTGAGAGTAGGTACGTCAGCATAAAAATGCCTGTGTAACATAGGTTTTGTGAATTAGATTCATGGCTTTGAATGTTTTAAGAAAAGAATATACGTTTTTAGAAATAGCCACGAATCCTTACAAAAAGTTTGGTATCAAAATACTTTGCTTTTTGATAAAAGTGTTTGTAATATATGTACAGATATACTTTTGGTTTTGAAATAACAATTTAGGTAGTATATCAAAATGTATACTTTTGTTTTAAAAAGTTGGGTAGTATATCAAACTATACCTTAGTTAATAGTAAGAAAATCGGTAGTATATCAAAATATACTTTTGTTTAAGAACAAGAGATTCGGTAGTATATCAAACTATACTTTGGTAAATAATATCACATTGATAGCATATCAAACTATGCTTTGGAAGTCTATCGAAATATACTTCATTGTGATTTGGTGGATATCAAAATATTCTTTGGTTTAGGAAATAAATAAAAGTTAAGTTTTTATGGCTTAATTAGAAAACCATTGTAAAACATACATTGTGGTCGTTTGGAAATACATTCAAACCTGAGTATATCAAACTATACTTTGGTGACTATAGATTTACCACGAAGGCAAAATCTATTTGGTTTAAACTTGGTTTCTGACATTCCATACAACAGGAATAGGGTGTCAAATCCTATAGCGCTATATCGTACTACCAATCGGCTTGATCGTTGTTAATGAATGTATAAAAGAAATACGCACCAACAATAGTCTCACAAACTTTGATAATCATTGTTTCAGCCATAGGTAATGGTTTCAAATCGTTAATGGATATAGTACTATTTATACGAAATTATATAGCTTTGAAAAACGTGAAAATAGTGAATAGGCACATATGTATCACCCCAAAACATTTGGAAAACATAAAAGAGGGGACTATTTACTCACTTGGGGTTGTAAAATATCCTTGAATCAAAGATTAAACAAGCCCAAATGTCCGAGAAGTCAAACGTGTCCTAGAATCAGATAATTATGTAAATATCGGGACTTTAATTGGCGGAGATAGAATGGGGTCTTGTAAACCAAATGAGTGTTGGTACTCATATGAAATGGTTTAACTAAGTCTACATTCTGATTTGAAAAGGATTCCTAAGTGCTTTTGACACGTTATGACTCGTTAAGGTAGTTTATGCTACTTTAACGGATCATTTACGTAAATACGTGTTCGGATGGTTAGATTTATGTTCTGATAAGTCCAATATGCCAAAATAAGTTTAATATAGTTGCAACATCAGTTTATATATCAAAATATTAGTCACATATACGTAAAGTTGATTTATACGCAAAAAGGGCATTTTGGTCATTTATAAACGCATAATTAGCGACTTAACATAATACTAAACACACACGTGACCATAAGGTGTAACCTCAGAGGGTTATTCCCTACACAACTATGGTCACAAATATGTGTTTGGTCGGATCCTAAGATCGACCAAACGGGTCGGATTCGAAAGCCAAAGCGGTGGTCAAGACCGCTCGACTTACCACCTAAACAAGCACTAGACGAAAAGTGAGAACATGTCTAACTAAGTTTATAAAACTGATTTGGTATCAAAACAAGGTGTTTTGATACCCGAAAATAGTTCCGTCGTATAATGCGCACTTTGCGCATTATTGACCGAAACTTTGACTCGTCACTACAACTAGTAACGTGGTAAATCAGTAGGCATGATCGCTAAGGATCATAACCATTGTGATTACGATCACGTTGCAAAGTTCAATTGAACTTTGTTTTGACCAATTAATGGTCAAAGCCGAAAGTCAAACAATGTTACTTGTGTTTAGGAACACCCAAGATCCCAAGAACTCAGTAGGAGGCTTCCTTTTGATCAGGAAACAAACTCCAAGAGTGTGGGAGGTGAAAGAGAGAAATGAGCAAGTTGTGAGGTGAGTTTGAGGGCCTATTTATACTTGTGGATGATGCACATGATCATCCCAAGTGTTAGGCCAATGCTCTAGGATGTTAACAATTGTTAATGATGTGTTAGATGCAGATTAAGAGTGGCAAAATGCAAGATAGGTGTCAAAATTTGCGTATTGGTGGAAAAGGGAATGAGCTGGGAAGCTGCCAGCTAATGTTTCTGTCAGAACAGGGGCGTCACGCTACGTGATGGGTAAGCCTTCTGAGCTACGCGCTACACCTAGCCCCCATATTGAATTCTGAAGTTTCAAAAATGGCAGAACAGGTCCCTACACGTGTTTTCGTCGTGTTTTGGCATTTCTAACACCCGTTAACCCAATATTTAAGTTCCATAAGGATGTTAAAGTATAGGGAACTTGAAATATGTCCAGAAATGTTTCAGAGGTTGTTCATTTAGTCGTACGGTTGCGGTTTTCGGTTAATTACGACAAAAAGCGTAACGAACGCGCAAATGACCGTAAACGCGTAACGAATGATATTTTTGCATTCCAATCATTAAAATACTAGATTTTAATGATTACAAAATTTTTTGGATGTGCGTTTATGTTACGGATAACGATATACGCGAATCGGCATAGTTTCGAAGAATTTGCAAAATAGCCCCTGAACTTGAATAAACATGTTTTTGCCATACCGAAGCCCTCAAAACTTATTTATAAGTTATGTAAAGGGTATAGGGTATGTTTAGCTTATGTGATTGTTCTAAAGTGTATGTCGCATTAAACTGATTACGTTTGCATAACAGCTTGCGATTTCACTTCCAGAAGCGATTCGAAAGATCGAAATTGTACAAGGACTGAAATGTGTGAATGTCACATGTAATTATATAATTCTCGGGAATGAAACACAAGATCTTATTGGATTCGAATTTGTTCAGAATTGTACGATGGTTGAAAAGGCACAGATGTTAAATTCATCATAAAATGGCTCACCATCTGAAACATGATCATTTTGTGGTTCTTCTATGGGCTGCTCATTCACCACTTGCTCGGTATTTTTCTCGATAACTAGTTCTTGGACAGTGTTGCTCGGACCTGCCTCAGAATCATGTGTGCCAACAAGTGGTTCAGTCACCAGTATTGGTCTAGAAACCCGCTCTTGACTAGAAGCTTGTTGTTGTTGATATAGCAACATAAGTTCCTCTTCACTAGGCTCATCTGGGAGATCGAACGAGTTCCCAAAACTTTCTTAGTTAAACATCCAAGATTCACCGGGCTTCTGAGTTGGAATAGTATATCTTTGACAGTCAACATGTTGTGCAAGAATCACCCTATTTAAACTCGGCAAACATACTCGTCGTAGTGGACTTGCAGAACCAACGAAGAATCCCTCTAAGGATTTAGCACTGAATTTCCCATCAGGATCGATAACAGTGCATGGTGATCCGATAGGTTCTAACTACTCCAAATTCGGCTTACGTAGATTTAACAATTCAAAGCAAGTTTTCTTGAATTTCTTTACAGTCAGAACCCTATTTAAAGTATAGCATGCTGAGGTGACCGCTTCACTCCAAAAGCTAACTGGTAGTTTGGAATCTGCAAGCATTATTTTGGACATCTCGGTAGGTGTGCGATTCTTCCTTTCGGCTACTCCATTTTGTTGTGGAGTGTATGGAGCGCTAAATTCATGAAGAATGCCTTTTTCATTCCAAAACTCTAGCATGCGACTGTTTTTAAATTTTATTCCATTGTCGCTTCTGATTCTTCGAATGGGTAATTGATAAAGATTTTCTAACTTCTTAAAGAATATCACAAGGTTTACAAATGTCTCATCCTTGCTCTCTTAAAAGAAGACCCACAATAATCAAGAATAATTATCAGTTACAACAAGACAGTATAGATCCCCGGATGTACTTTTCACGTTGACTGGTCCGAAGAGATCCATATGTAGTCTTTCTAGCGGCAGTTTATGGAATTCAATAGTTTCTTTGGGTGTAACTTTTTCTGCTGCTTGCCCTTCTAGAAGCATACACAGTTATCATTCGTATGAAAACTTTTCAGATTAACTGTCACACCCTCAATTTCCACTTGCGGAGTATTACCGCGAGGCGTGTGATCAAACCAGAATCTCAGACACTAGCAATATCGAACGACTCTATATGATTTATTTAAACGTTTTCCAAAAACATTTGTTGTAAACATTCATAGTTATTTTCAAAATATCGAGGTTTCAAAGTTTAGCGGAAGCATTAAAGTAAAGTAACGGGCACCAACATTAACGCCAAAACCAAAATTCCCAAAAATTATTCGTAAATAACGACTCGATAAAAATGTCTTGATCAAATGCAAGTGAGTGCACCTAGCCTCCTAGCGTCCTGAGAAACATGCAAGAAACAAGTGCAACATTAAAGAAGAGTGAGTTCACAGGTATTTATAAGTTCACAAGTTCGGTTTAAATATTGTTTTTCTCCGTTATCCCTAACCCGGGATAACGACATAGTTCCATTATTCCTAACCTAGAATAATAATGTTGGTTCGTAAATAAGTTCACTGTTAACATGTAGGTAGCGAGCCTAAAGTTACGTCACATAAGAGTTCGTGATCGAAGCTGACTGTTGTTGCCTCTGTGTTGCCAGGTCTATCACTGACCATGGCGAAAGTCAGGCCAAATTAATCACCCGTTGACCATTCCCGGTCGGCTAGCGCGACTAGCTCGGGTGGGGCTTGTCGGGCCCAGTAGTACTACTATAATTCCACGCTATCTAACCCAATACTAATGATCGAGAGTTGGTTGAGGACTTCCTTGATAAAGCTACTTAGTGACCATAACATACATTAACATTAACTTAGTTACCGAATAGTTAAGGCGTTAATTTCGCATAACGTAAAAGATAGAGTTGTAGAGCGTATACATGTTTCTCCCCCTGTTGTTTAAAACCGGATAAAATAGGGGCCGTGAACTCACCTTAAATTTATCGGTTAGAATAACGCAAAATGAAGCAAATGATGGAACCGCTAATCGCGTCCTAACATGTCAACCGATTTAAAGTTAGTGTGTGAACACACTGACACAAAACCCTACGCATAACTAACACACAGTACGAAACACGTAATAACCAATTCGAAACCATAATCATGCATGCACAGTATCACCATACAAAATAATGATAAAACCAACTTGTCATAAACACAGATTAACTCATACAACACTTAGGTACACACAAACACAAGTTTTCATGTTTCAGCTTGTACGCTCATAACTGGGTTGTTTTCGAGGATTTTTATAAAATAGTTTCAACGTTCCAAAAATTCCATTTTTTTTACAGCAGGTGTCAATTAGATATAGAATTTTTTAAAATTTTCAAATCCTAAATCTTTACAAATTATTTATAAACGTTTATATACTAGGCTGCAGTCAGATTCGTCGCTTTCTGACTGTAGTTCACGAGACAAATTATTTAAAAATCATCATTCATCCAATTAATAAAATTCCAGTGGGAGATTTTCGGAAATTCCCGTATCCAGTTACTGTGCAAATTTCGTGACCTAACCGCATTCAGACTATGAGATCCGACTCGATAAAGAACCTGCAAATTCTGCAGAATTTACGCAGCTTCAGCTGCTGCACTAAATGACAATTTAAAAATAGCAAACGACCTCAGAAAAATATTAATCCGGTGCCATTTGAAGCGTTTTTCGAAAATAAACGTTTTAGGCTTCAGCAAAATCCACTTTTCGTTAAATAATGATCAGCTTACTGTTTTCGACTTTATCGCGTTAGAACATGTTTAAACGGTCATGACGCTTAGTTGTATTGATTAACAGCAGGTTAACTTGTCAACTATCATCATATATATCAATATTCATGCAAACAGTAAATATATATCATGATCTTTATCAATAAAACGTAGCCTACAATTTTAATATTCAACATATCATCACAACCGCAAAGATTTGCATATTCATCCGAACTAATCATACACCGCAACACTTTTTCATAGTAATAATCATACAAGCACATAATCATGATCAAGATTACACAAAACCTAGTGTGAATCTCAATACAATTAAACCCTAACCTTGAAACGATGATGATTAGTGAACCGGGACAAGCTTGGAATCGATCCGAGAGTGTAGACTTGCGCGACCGTGAGGGGGGGGGCTGCCGTCGACTTCAACTTAGAGCATTAGGGTTTTGTTTTTTTTGAAGGCTACCACAACATGCATGTATACATAAAGGGGGGGGGTTTGGGTTAGTGCCTTGGGCCGCAAGGGGTGTGGGTTGCGGGTTGGGTTTGCTTGGTCGCGAAGTCGAAACGTTTCACAGGCGTTGTTCGGTTTATAAATAGAAGTTACTAAAATATTATTCACGACACGGAGTTTATAAAATATTAAATCACGTATTTGGAGTGAGACGCAATAGATTCACAAACGTCTAATAACACATTGCACGTAATTCAGATACAACCCATCTAATAACACATAGCACGTAATTCACCCTATAGATTCACAAAGTTAGCGTATTTATTGCGAGCGTGTAATTTAATTCTCCGAATTGAATCAGCGTAGGAGTGAATAACCATAAAGTAGCGCGTTTAAGATACCTGAAAAGCCGGGATGTCACATTATCCCCATGTTGAAAGAATTTTCGTCCCGAAAATTGAGTAAAAGCGGTTTAGAATGCAACGGACAAAGGTTCAGTTTGTTAGAATGTTACAAGTAAATCCCAGGCTGTCATATCATCCCCATGTTGAAAGAATTTCGTCCCGAAATTCAGTTGGCGGTAACATCAGATTGCTGCTCAGCTGCAAAAAGGTGTGGATATTTGCTTTTCATTTGGTCCTCTCTTTCCCATGTGAACTCCGGTCCACGCTTAGAGTTCCAACGATCTTGACGATCGGTATCTTGCTGTGCCTTCGAGTCTTCATCTCACGGTCCATGATCTCGATAGGTTGTTCCACAAAATGCAGTTGCTCATCCACTTGAATCTCATCCAATGGAATGACTAGGGTCTCATCTGATAGGCACTTCTTCAGATTGGACACGTGAAAAACGTTGTGAACTCCACTGATAAGCTACGGGCCCGATACGCTTCGAAATCACAAATGTGCCTACGTACCGTGGATTTAGTTTGCCTCATTTCCCAAAACGAATTACACCCTTCCAAGGTGACACTTTCAGTAGGACGCGGTTGCCTACTTGAAATTCGAGCGGTTTGCGTCGTTGATCAGCGTAACTTTTCTGTCGATCCCGTGCCGCTGCCATGCGGTTTCTGATTTGCACAATCTTTTAGTAGCCTCAAGTATCAACTCAGGACCTGTGAGTTGACTGTCACCGACTTCTTCCCAACAGACCGTGATCTACATTTGCGACCGTACAACGCTTCAAACGGTGCTGCCTGAATACTCATGTGGTAACTGTTGTTATACAAGAATTCCACTAAAGGCAAATGGATTTCCCAAACTGTTCGCGAAGTCTACCAGGCATGCCGTAAGCATGTCCTCCAAGGTCTGAATGGTCCTTTCACTTTGACCATCCGTCTGAGGGTGGTAAGATGTGCTCATATCTAAGCGTGCCCAACGCTTTCTGAAATGATGCCAAAAGTTGGACGTGAAAACCTGATGGACGTTGGCACCCCGTGCCGAGAAACTACTTCCTTAATGTAGATGCGAGTCAACTTATCCATCTTATCTGTTTCTTTGGTCATTAGGAAGTGTGCAGACTTAGTTAGACGATCCACGATTACCCAGATGGTATCGCAACCACCCGGAGTTTGCGGGAGTTTAGTGATAAAGTCCCATCGAGATCTGATCCCATTTCCAAACTGCGATCTCAAGTTGTTGAAGTAGCCCTGATGGCTTCTGGCATACCACCTTGACTTTCGCACAAGTCAAACACTTGCTCACGTAGGTGGCTATATATGCTTTCATGTTGGGCCACCAGTACGCAGCTTTAAGGTCTTGATACATCTTGTCCGAACCAGGATGGAAAGAGTATCGGGATTTGTGAGCTTCGTCCATAACTAACTTCCTGAGGTTTCCATAGAGAGGTACCCATATACGATTCATGAAATACCGGGCACCATTGGGTTTCACTTCCCAATCGCGTTCCATCTTTCCCATACATTCGTCCTTGATGTTCTCTTCCTTAACTGCTTTTAGCTGGGCGTCGCGTATCTGTTCGGGCAACCCAGAATGAATTGTGAACTGTAGTGCTCATACCCGACGAGGTTTCAAGTGCTCCTTCCGACTGAGGGCATCAGATACCACGTTAGCTTTACCCGGGTGATACCAAATGGCACATTCATAATCGTTCAGGAGTTCGACCCAGCGACGCTGTCGCATGTTCAACTCCTTCTAGTCAAAAATATGCTGGAGGCTCTTGTGATCCGTGTAGATTGTGCACTTTGTTCCATATAAATAGTGTCTCCAAATCTTAAGTGCAAACACAACTGCTCGCGATGACCTTCATGTGTCGTGTAGTTCTTCTCGTGGACCTTCAACTGTCGGGATGCATACGCGATGACCTTTTCATGTTGCATGAGCACACATCCCAATCCCTGAATGGAAGCGTCACAATATACCACAAAATCATATATCCCCTCTGGCAAGGACAAAATGGGCGTACTACAAAGCTTCTGCTTCAGTAATTGAAATGCTGCTTCCTGTTTGTCACCCCAAGCATACTTGGTGCCCTTCTGAGTGAGAGTGGTAAGCGGTTGTGCGATCTTGGAAAATCCCTCGATGAAACGTCTGTAGTAACCAGCCAAACCCAAAAATTGGCGAATCTCTGTCGGTGTCCCGGGTGCTTCCCAGTTCTTGATAGCATTGATCTTGGCGGGATCAACGTGAATACCCTTTTCATTCATGATATGCCCGAGAAACTGAACTTCCCGAATCCAGAAATCACACTTCGAAAACTTGGCATATAGTTTCTCCTGTTGAAGTAGTTCCAGCAATAATTGCAGGTGCTCAGCATGTTCTTCTTCACCCTTAGAGTAGATGAGTATATCATCGATGAACATGATGATAAACTTGTCGAGATACGGCTTACACACACGGTTCATGAGGTCCATGAACACCGCGGGTGCATTGGTGAGACCAAAGGGCATGACCAAGAACTCATAATGGCCATACCGAGTGCGAAATGCCGTCTTGGAGATATCCTCCTCCCTGACATGTAGCTAGTGATAACCGGACCGTAGATCAATCTTGGAGTAGTAGCTTGACCCTTGAAGCTGGTCGAAAAGATCATCAATGCAAGGTAAGGGGTACCGGTTCTTGACGGTAACCTTATTGAGTTCCCTGTAGTCGATGCACATGCGGAAGGTCCCGTCCTTCTTCTTAACAAAAAGGACCGGAGCTCCCCATGCCGAAGTACTGGGTCGGATAAATCCTTTTTCCAACAATTCCTGAAGTTGGGTAGACAGCTCTTGCAGCTCTGCTGGAGCTAAGCGGTACGGGGCCTTGGTGATAGGAGTCGCATGGTTCGCCAATTCGATTTCAAACTCCACTTGTCGATGTGGTGGAAGACCGGGTAACTCCTCTGGAAACACATCGGGAAAGTCACGGACGACAGGGATATCTTCAATCCGCTTCTCGTCCTTAGACTACTCGGTGACCAGTGCGAGCAAAGCAAAAGAGTTCTTCTTCCGAAGATACTTCTGAGCTTGCATGTAAGAGATGATGTTCTTGACGACGCCTGCCTTCTCGCCTTGCACCATCAAGACTTCGTCGTTAGAGAGCGGAATACGGATAGCTTTCTCGAAACAGAGAACTTCAGCTCGGACGTCGGATAGCCAGTCCATTCCGGCTACCACATCAAAACTACCCAGAGTAGTTGTCATCAGATCAATGGTAAAGGTGTGACCCGCGAGTTTAAGTTGACAGCCGGTCACTAGATGGGTCACATCTACAGATTTACCATCGGCTAGTTCTATGACGTAAGGGGTCTCTAGGGGTTTAGGTGTGAGATTTAGGTTCTTTCTAAAAGACTCAGATATAAAATTTTTATCCGCACCCGTATCAAAAAGTACAGTAGCAAAATGATCGTTAAGGGGAAACTTACCGGTGACCACATTCGAGTCGTTTCGGGCCTCTCCACAGCCTAGCGTGAAGGCACGTCCTTTGGCACCTCATGTGCCACCATTTCCATTGTTGCCATTGTTGTTATTGTTGTTGTTGTTGTGGTTGTTGTTGTTATTCCCACCATTGTTGTTGTTGTGAAGTTGCGGGCAGTCTCGCTTGAAAATGTGCAGTGCTACCGCACTGATAGCATCCCCGGTCATTACCCTGCTGTTGACCATGGTGCTGGTTCTGATTCTGTCATGACATAATTTTCGTGCGACAATCCTTTGCCGCGTGTCTTGCTTTGCCACATCGTTGGCAGCGATTTCCGGCGCAAGGGCCGTGATGATGGAGGTTACAATGATTACATTGCGGCTTTCGACACGCATAACCGCTCGAGTTCTGGGTGTTGTTGGTAGACTGATTGTTGTGACCCCGATTATTGTTGAAGTTGTTGGACCGCTTCTGGTTTCCTTGTTGTGGCTGGGCTGATGAAGACTGTCGAGCAGGTGAGTCTTCAAATTTCCTTTTGTTGTCCGGGACAATTTCAGTTGCACCCCTAGGTGGTAACTTCCTTTGTTCAACCGCCTTATCGGTGAGTTTATGTGCCAGTCTAATCGCTTGATGCTCCGTCGTAGGGTTGCTAGACATTACCACGCCCTGGATCTCAGGGACCAGACCCCCAAGATAAAACTCAAGTCATTTATCGACGGTGTTAGCCAAATCGGGACAAAGGAACACCAGATCATGATGTCTTGCCGTGTACACTTCAATTTCTGACCCGACCATCTTGTGGTTCCATAACGGTTGTTCCAATTGCTGAACTCTGTCCCGCGGACAGTATTCCTCCTTGACTAGAGGTTTGAATTCGGTCCAGGCCATTGCGTTCGCCGCAACAAGTCCACGCGTTTGGACTTGTGCGTTCCACCAGGTTAATGCCCTATCTTCCAACGTCAAGGCAGCATTCTTGACCTTATTAGCTTCAAGGCAATTGCACATTTCAAAAACCGATTCAGACTTTTCAACCCAACGGACCAGTCCTATAGGTCCTTCAACTCCCGTGAACTTGCTCGGTTTCGCATCAAGGAACATCTTGTAGGGGTTAAGACCCCCTCCTGAGGATAGAGGATAGGTAGTCAGCGAGAAGGTCTACTAGCCAAACTATTAGTTTTTCCTATGAAAATTTAATAATGGTTACTTGCTGGTGGGTTAGGAACACCTGCCAGAGCAGCATTCACGTGTTCTTGGATTAAAACGGCCAATTCTTCAATTGACATGTTTAGGTTTCCGCGACGACCGGTTGCCATTTCAGATCTTCGCAAGACAACACAAACACACACCGATAAGTATATATTCAATATAGTTATCATATTCCACACTTCAATGATCACACAATTTATGTCAACCCAACAAATTAAACAATCAAAAGGAGCATTCGATTAAATAAATTGCAATGTCTCACAAAATACCAACCAAACATATCAGTTTAATTATAAAATTTCCAAGTTCAAACATAAGTGGAAACAAACAAACTAAAGGAAACAAAAACGGAGATTGGCGAGACGAGTTAGTCATCTATGTCTCCATCTCCCAAGTCGCTATCACTGCCGTCTTCCTCCTCAGCGTTTTCAGCTTCAACAGTCGGGTCCTGTTCCGGCTCTTCTTCCTTCGGATCCTCCTCCGGGTCTTCCTCTGGATCCTCCTCTTCGTCCTCTACCGGCGCTGGAGGGGCCGGTGCTGGTGCAAGTGCTGGGATAGGTGGTGCTTGGTTCTGCTCCAGTTCGTGAATCCTCCAACTGGACTCAAGAACTTTGTCTTCGAGCCAGTCAGCCCTCAGCCGCTCAGCATGAAGGTCCTTAGCTAAAATGTTTCGAACTCTCCTATTCTCATCTTGCTATTCCTCGAGCTCTCCAGTTTTACTAGTCAGCTGACGTATCGGCCAACCCTGCGCTTCGATAGTCTCCTGCATTCTCTCAAGCTGTTCCTTTTGTTTCCTTAACACATCTATAAGTAGATCGTCCCCCACTCCTGAAGAGTTGACCGGTTTGACCGGTTTAGCGGTGGTTGGATGGGAGGACGACCCGAGGTGGTGAGGGTTCGACCATGGGTGCCTTCCCTAGTGCCCTTGATTGTCGAGATCTGTCGGATGATGATGATGACATAGCCTGCTGGGTTGGTGTACTTAGTTACGAGCTGCGTATATCACAATGTACATATATATCTCACATAGAACAATTGTAGTATAACACATAACAAGATATCACAGTCCGGTGCCAACTAAGTCTAGTGTCGTGTAACAACTATAGTTTAGGTCTACTTTTAAATGCAAACCTGATTCTCTGTAGCTAGCGAGGCTCTGATACCAATCTGTCACACCCTCAATTTCCACTTGCGGAGTATTACCGCGAGGCATGTGATCAAACGAGAATCTCAGACACTAGCAATATCGAACGACTCTATATGATTTATTTAAACGTTTTCCAAAAACATTTGTTGTAACCATTCATAGTCATTTTCAAAATATCATAGTTTCAAAGTTTAGCAGAAGCATTAAAGTAAAGTAACGGGCACCAACATTAACGCCAAAACCAAAATTCCAAAAATTATTCGTAAGTAAAGACTCGATAAAAATGTCTTGATCAAATGCAAGTGAGTGCACCTAGCGCTCCTAGCGTCCTGAGAAACATGCAAAGAAACAAGTGTCAACATTAAAGAAGAGTGAGTTCACAGGTATTTATAAGTTCACAAGTTCGGTTTAAAATATTGTTTTTCTCTGTTATCCCTAACCCGGGATAACGACATAGTTCCATTATTCCTAACCTAGAATAATAATGTTGGTTCGTAAATAAGTTCACTGTTAACATGTAGGTAGCGAGCCTAAAGTTATGTCACATAAGAGTTCGTGATCGAAGCTGACTGTTGTTGCCTCTGTGTTGCCAGGTCTATCACTGACCATGGCGAAAGTCAGGCCAAATTAATCACCCGTTGACCATTCCCGGTCGGCTAGCTCGACTAGCTCGGGTGGGGCTTGTCGGGCCCAGTAGTACTACTATAATTCCACGCTATCTAACCCAATACTAATGATCTGAGAGTTGGTTGAGGACTTCCTTGATAAAGCTACTTAGTGACCATAACATACATTAACATTAACTTAGTTAACGAATAGTTAACGGCGTTAATTTCGCATAACGTAAAAGATAGAGTTGTAGAGCGTATACATGTTTCTCCCCCTGTTGTTTAAAACCAGATAAAATAGGGGCCGTGAACTCACCTTAAATTGCTCGGTTAGAATAACGCAAAAGAAGCAAATGATGGAACCGCTAATCGCGTCCTAACATGTCAACCGATTTAAAGTTAGTGTGTGAACACAATGACACCAAACCCTACGCATAACTAACATACAGTACAGCACACGTAATAACCAATTCGAAACCATAATCATGCATGCACAGTATCACCAACCAACTTGTCATAAACACAGATTAACTCATACAACACTTAGGTACACACAAACGCAAGTTATCATGTTTCAGCTTGTACGCTCATACCTGGGCTGTTTTTGTGAGCTTTATAAAATAGTTCCAACGTTCCAAAAATTCCAATTTTTTTACAAGAGGTGTCAATTAGACTGTAAAATTTTATGTAAAATTTTCAAATCCTAAATCTTTACCAATTATTTATAAACATTTATATACTAGGCTGCAGTCAGATTCGTCGCTTACTGACTGCAGTCCACGAGAGAAATTGTTTAAAAATCACCGTTCATCCAATTAACAAAATTACAGTGGGAGAATTTCGGAAATTCCCGTCTCCAGTTACTGTGCAAATTTTGTGACCTAACCCCATATAGACTATGAGACCCGAGTCGATAAACAACCTGCAAATTCCGCAGAATTTACGCAGCTTCAGCTGCTGCACTAAATGACCATTTAAAAATAGCAAACGACCTCAGAAAAATATGAATCCAGCGCCATTTGAAGCGTTTTTCGAAAATACACGTTTTAGGCTTCAGAAAATCTACTTTTCGATAAATAATGATCAGGTTACAGCCAACTGAAGTTGGCTGTAAATGTCAACCAGCTTACTGTTTTCGACTTTATCGCCTTAGGACATGTTTAAACGGTCATGACGCTTACTTGTATTGATTAACAGCAGGTTAACTTGTCAAATATCATCATATATATCAACATTCATGCAAACCCTAAATATATATCATGATCTTTATCGATAAAACGTAGCCTACAATTTTAATATTCAACATATCATCACAACCGCAAAGATTTGCATATTCATCCGAACTAATCATACACCGCAACACTTTTTCATAGTAATAATCATACAAGCACATAATCATGATCAAGATTACACAAAACCTAGTGTGAATCGCAAAACAATTAAACCCCAACCTTGAAACGATGATGATTAGCGAACCGGGACAAGCTTGGAATCGATCCGAGAGTGTAGACTTGCGCGACCGTGTGGGGGGGGGCTGCCGTCGACTTCAACTTAGAGCATTAGGGTTTTGTTTTTTTTTGAAGGCTACCCACAACATGCATGTATACATAAAGGGGGGGTCGCGATAGGGGGGGGGGGCGGTTTGGGTTAGTGCCTTGGGCCGCAAGTTTGGGTTATTTCCTTGGGCCGCAAGGAGGTGTGGGTCGCAAGGGGGTGTGGTTGGCGGGTTGGGTTTGCTTGGTCGCGAAGTCGAAACGTTTTACAGACTTTGTTCGGTTTATTAATAGAAGTTACTAAAATATTATTCGCGACACGGAGTTTATAAAATATTAAATCACGTATTTGGAGTGAGACGCAATAGATTCACAAACGTCTAATAACACATAGCACATAATTCAGATACAACCCGTCTAATAACACATAGCACGTAATTCACCCTATAGATTAACAAAGTTAGCGTATTTATTGCGAGCGTGTAATTTAATTCTCCGAATTAAATCAGCGTAGGAGTGAATAACCATAAAGTAGTGCGTTTAAGATACCTGAAAAGCCGGGATATCACATTAACACCCTCCACTAGATCGTTATGAACTAATCAATTCATCTTTCTCAGGTGAATATGCCCCATCTTTCTATGCCACATAATTGACTCTTTTTCAATAGCTTTAGTCACAAAACATTGTGCCGTCTTTGATGTGGTAGATGCAATGCTCATATCTAATATATACAAATCATTCACTCTTGGAGCACGCATTAGAATCCACTCCTCCGGAATCTGAAATCATGGTCTCAAAATTAAGCATTCCTTTTCATTGAAATGTGTCGTGAATTTCTTATCACATATCTACGAGATACTCAGCAAGTTGTTCTCTAGCTCCGCAATATAATTCACTTTATCGAAAGAAACCACTCCATTTTACAATTTCCCTTCCCCGACATTCCTTCCGCCTCGGTTTCCAGGAAAGCCAACATAACCACCTCAGATAGATTTAACGTTGTATAGCAAGGCTAACATCCCTGTCATATTTCTGGAAGCTCCACTATCCATTATCCATTTAGAAATTATCGATCTCGGGAGCCCCTACATAAAAGATCAATAATTTATTTAAACAGAGAGACCCAAGCTTTGTGGTCTTGGGGGGATTTGGAACAACAACCATTGTAATTTTAACCTCAATTTTTCCTTTAACAACATCTTCAACTTTTGAAGATGTTGTAACAGTTGTTTCTTTTTCTTCATAAGGTGATTTAGATTTTGCCACCCATGTTTGTGTAGCAGTGGCTTTCTTGATGTAATACTTTTGAATTTTTTTGTTCATTACCTTTGGATGTTTCACCAATTTCTATTTTTAATTCTTTGAAAACTGGTGGCTTAATATTTAAAGTAGATTTTGTACCTCTTTTTAAGATCTGTTACTGCACAAACTTAATGGTTTTACTCTTTTCATCATCCGAAGATCTTGAAGCATGGTGAACAGGTTTACGTTTCGGACAGTTGCAAGCAATGTGTCCTACTTCGTTGCATTTAAAACATGTCCTACTATTAGTGATAGTCGATTTATTTGCCTGTTCTCTATGCTTCTTTTTAGCATAAAACTCTTTGTTAGATTGTTCTTTACCCAACCTTTCCTTTTCTCGTTTGATCTAAAAACAAAGTTTACTTCCTTTCTGAAATTAGGTTTTTGGCATCGATCATTCTTCTTCTTCACATATCCCAAACCCTTACGCTTGTTTTCCGGATAAGTTTTACCCTTAGCTGTGTTTTTAGGTTTGAATAGTATGATTCACTCAGATTTTCAATTTCTGACACACTAAGTTTTGTAATTTTTAAAAACTTGGTCAAGTTTATCAAAATTCACGTTCTGAATAAAAATTCTTGAATAGAATATAGTTTGTCTGATCCTTTCATGGTATATGCTACCAATAATGAATCATACTCCAAACTACACTCTGAGTTTTCAAGATACTTCTTGTGAAAGCTCTCCTCATTTTTAGAACTTAAACTTGTTTTCAAATTAGATTCATTAGACATAGCACTTTCAAAAATAGTTTCAAACACAGTTTTTACCACTTTCGATACACAGTCATCGTCAGTTTTTGTGAAAGTTACATCAATGTTCTCAGGCAACTCGTTTGTCTTTTCAATTTTTGATTTTATATTGAGCGCCTTTTCCACCCTATCTGGTTTTCGTTTACTGTAACTTTCCCACATTGGTGGAGGAACTTTGTTGTAACTTACACCTTTTGATTTACCTTTTTATCACTTTCTCCCTTTTCAATTTTTGGAAGAATGTGATCGATGACATATGAACTGGTAGAGTAACTAATCAGTTGTTTGTTTACTCGTTCAGTTTCAATTTTCGTTTTCTCAAGCTCATTTTTTAGCTCAACAATATTATTCAAATGGATGTTTGTTGTCATTTGCTTATCAATAAGTGTTGCTTTGAGCATCGAAAGTGTTGCAGCATTTACTCTTGCAACTTTTTCATATTTTTTGATTGATATTGATAGTGTGTCATATGCCTCCTTTACTTCGTTATATTCAAATGAAACATGGTTAGAAGCATGTCTTAGTCTATCAAATTTTAAGTCTTTTATGACACACTCCTTGCAAGATTCCTCACATTTCTTGCAAGGTTTTTCAAACTCAGCAATTATTTCTTTTAACACTTCCCTGACGTTATCACCATTCACTAACTCATCAGGTTTCTGGTCATCTTCACAAACTACCTCTTTCAAGTTTGCCATCAATGCCTGGTCAGCAATTTCTTCAGGTTTTCAGCAGTTATCTCCTTCGAAACATTAATCACTTAAATTACCTCGGGCTTTACCTCTCCTCAGGTTTAGCTTGATAACTTGGATCAAAATATCATGCAAAAGAAGAAAACATTTCAGCAGGAACTAAATTTCTAAAAGCACTATGTAAGATATTGTCTTCCTTTGCACAGTTCTCCAAGTATTGAGCTAAAACTGCTTCTTCCAAATCATCATAAAAAACAGCTTGAGAATATTCTTCTTTTTCTGGTTCTGTTTCGTCAATAATCTTTGCAAGCAATGCCAAACCTTCTTCTTTTGAGATATACTTGCTCCAATTGAACCCTTCATCCTCTTATGCCACCATTAGTGCCTTATCTTTCATGGTCTTTGTTGCACTACCATCTTCAATTTGCACCATTCTTGTATTTGGCTTGGTGGTGACGGATGATGATAAATTGCTTTCTTGTAGTAGTCTTCGTTGAAAGGATTCTGGTTGGTGTAAACAGGTTGATTTCTGCATTCACGCTTGAAGTGTCCCTTTTATTTGCATCGAAAAAAGGTGACCTTTGATTTATCAACACCAAGTTTACCATCTAGCCCTCCGAGACTCTCTCTTCCCGTTATCTCCATAAATCTTTGCGCTCTACGAACAATCAACGCCATGCACCACTGAATGTCTATTAATTCAAGTTCTTCTAGGTCAATTTGATCATAATCCCTTTCATCATGTCCGGATTACCGATCTTCCCAGCAACTAAACTTTCATAAGATTCTAGAACTGAAGCCAAAAGTGCCATGTGTTGTTTAGCAGTATGTTCATTAAAATCCTGAGCATTCTCAAGATTCACTGCTATGTTGCACTGTAAGATTCTCTAATTCGGATTAGCTTGGTTCGTCTGAGTATTAGGAAAACCTGATCCTTGAGATGATCCCAAGTTCATAGCTTGGAAAAGCTTGAAAGCCACTTGGTGTTGTTGAAGAGCTTGCTGAAGTATTTGCACTAAACGCCGTCTGAACTTTCGGGCTTTGTGTATTAGCAAAATGGTTCTTGTAATACAGACTGACATCTTGTTGCACTGAAACACTCTTCATCTTTGCCATTTTTTGCATTTCTAATTCATGGCTTTCCAACTTCTCGATGAATCTTGATAGAGAGAAACCACTGTATTCATTGTTTTTCTTAAGAATAGTTTGATATGTGGGCCATTCCCTATCTGGTAATGCGTCTGCTAGTTTATCAACAAGTTCCTCGTCTATTTTTAGAATTCTCATTCTCTTTAACTAAAAGACAAGATGACAATAGCGTTCAATCAACTGCTTCATTGATTCTCCTTTCAGTGGTCCAAAAATATCAAACTCTTCTCGCAATAATGCCTTCTTGTTCTTCCTCATCTCTGCGCTTGCTTCATAATTTACTCGAAGTGCATTCCATAGAGATTTTGTGTCATCATCGTGATGTAACCAATCCAAGATGTCTTCTTTCACAGATTTTTGCAATATGCTCATCATTTTCTTTTCTGCTACAAACTCGTCCCTCTCTGGTATTGAAAATGTTGCCAGGTCTTCTCCAAACCATTTGTAACACCCCAAATCGCGTAAAACAACAACCGCAACGGAAACACTTGGGGAGTCACGTTAACAGATTGTTTCAACAACACATGGCATTTGATGTTTCGTTTTATTGATTATTAAACATAGTTTATATTGTCTTTTGAGAATTTAAAACACACTAAATAAACATAGTTATTGTCGTGTTTATTTTAAGGCAATACGGTCCACGTCCCATCCTACGTGAGCATGCATCGAAATCAAACTTGGTTTCCTGAAACATATGTGAAAACGAGTCAGCAAAAATATGCCGGCGAGTACATAGGTTTTGTGAGTGTGTCAAGTTCATGGCTTTAAATACATTGTAACATATAACCCGACTCCTAGAGTCGTAATTGAAAACTTTTTTTTGAAAATATTTTGATATTCCAATAATTTTGTAAACACGTGAGATAGAGTTTATAAAAATCTAGTAGCCATGAACCTTGACTCGAAATCATTTTTATTGTAAATCCAAGTTGTAAATCGTCTTGAAATAACTCGTATGGTTTATATCATTAATAAAAAATCGTTGTGTGTCATTGTTTGAAACCATTTGTCCAAGTAATGTAAATAACAAAACGTATGTAATGTGATAAAAGCACTTATATATAGGAAGTACCGGTGGCGTATCCACCATGCTTTTATTTTGTTACACCCATTCCGTTATCTAAATCACTTATCATAAACCATTTGTTATAAATCAATTGTTCGTTGTTCCTTGTTATAAACCAATGTTCATTCGTTCATCGTTCATTGTTCATCGTTCCTTGTTATAAACCATTTTTTCATCGTTCCTTGTTTTAATTGAAAACTTTTGGTCGTTTCGTGAATACATTCAAACCTTTGTTGACTTGTTCGAGACCACCCACGGTGTCCCTTAATCGTATAACATACCACCAAAGGGTTTGTTACATACAGTTTCAGTCGCTTCACAAATTTCCCCACAAACCCCGGGAAATTTGGTTACGGGATTGTCAGTCCTAGGAGCCTTAACTTACTACTGGTTGGCTTGGCCGTTGTTAATGAATGTCATTCTTGTTATAAATACAAGCACCAACAAGCTCGTTGACATTATTGAAATCGTGTTGTTTATATAAACCATAGTATTTGCATATGAAAACTTGAAAACATTTAGCACATATGAATCACCCCAAAACGATTGTAAAACATAAAATAGGGGAACTATGTACTCACTTGTGATAACAAAGTAAATCTTGGATCAATAAGAAAACAAAAGCTCAAAGATTCGAGAAATCACGCGTGTCCTAAAAATGAATAATAGTGTAAACATCGAGGCTAGAAATCGGAAGATTCGGATAGAATGAGATCTTATAAACCAAGTGAGTGTCGGAACTCATATAATATGGTTTAATAAGTTTACATTCTGAGTTGGAAAAGTTTATAAGTGCTTTTAACCTGTTATGACCCGTTAAGGTAGTTTAAGCCACTTTAACGCATCATTTGCGTAACTACGCATTCGGATGGTTAGATATGTGTTATGATAAGCCTTTAAAGCTTAAATAAGTTTGAAAATGTTATTTGATCATAATAGGTTCAAAATTTATGTTACATGTGCTTAAAGCTGATTTGTTTGCGAAAAGGGCATTTTGGTCATTTTTAAGTAATATTACAATCATTTATCATAACACAATCCAAACATCATGACCGTAAGGTATAACCTCATAGGGCTATTCCCTATATATTTATGGTCACAATTATGAATTTGGTCGATCAAAAGATCAACCAAACGGGTCAGATTCGGAAGTCAAAGCGGTGGTCAAACCGTTCAACTTTTCGACTCTAAACAAGCACTAAAATGAGAGTGACGATTTAGACATGTTTTGACATGTCTAAATAAGTTTATAAAGGACTTTTGGCATCAAAACAAACTGTTTTGACACCCGGAATTAGATCTGTTGCAAAATACGCAAAAATCGCATCTTGACCGAAATTTGTCTTGTCAAAATCACTAGAAATGATGGAAATCAGTAGGTATGATTTTTAGGGATCATAACCACCTTGATTACCATCATATTGCAAGTTTCAGTTGAGCTTTATCTTGATCAATCTGATCAAAATTAAAAGTCAAACTGCTTGATTTTTAGTTCATTTAAGCTATAATAATTGAACAAGTTATGAAGGAACACTTACAAACACAAGGGAAATGATCAAGAACACCAGAGAAATCTCCAAGATGATAGAAATTTGGATTTGGCAGAGTGTTGCAAGAAAGTGATCAAAGAGTTCATATTTTGCCGTGAACTTGGTATTTATAATGTCCATGAACTCACCCAACTTGAAAAGTGTTAGGACAGGTGTTTAAGGCTTGGATTAGTGTCATTTGATGTGTCAAATGCAGAGGAAATAGATCAAATTCGAATGCTTAGTGTCCACATTGAATAGGTTGTTGCCAGCTATTAATTTTCTGCATATGATGCCTTCTGTGGGCCGCCAGCCGTTTACACTAAGGGGCTCGCGCCCGGCCAGAAGCCAAAATAGCATAATTGGCATAAATGGTCCCTACAGCCTACAAACTTGTTTTTCGACGCGTTTTCGCACTTTTGACACCCGTTAACCCCATTTCTAAGATCTATAAGGTAGAATAAGTATAGGGAACTTGAAATGTGTTCAACAATATTCAATAGTTCGATTCGTTTGGCCGTACTATCGCGGTTTTCGGTTAATTACGACGAAAATCGTAACGAATGCGTGCGTGACCGTAAATGCATAACAAACTGATTTTTTGCATTCCAATTGCTAACATATAATAGATTGATGATTAGAAAAAAATTTTGAATGTCCGAACGTGTTTCGGATAGCGATATACACACAAAGGCATAGTTTCACGAAAATGCAAAGTAGCCCCTGAAGTTAAAAAGTGTGATTTTGCCATACCGAAGCCTTCAAAACTTATTTCTAAGTTAGGTAAAGGATATTTAAGGTATGGTAGGCTTGTGTTCTTGTTTCGGAGTGTACGTTGTTGCGAGAATCAGCAGACTTTCACAGTTTGTCGTATTTAGTCCCTGCGATCGAATAAACTTGTTTTTGAAATATCAAACCCTTCAAAACTTATTTCTAAGTTATGTAAAGGTTATTTAAGGCATGTTTATCATACATCATATATGTTGCGTTAAATTGGTTTCGTTTGCGTACCGGTTTACCAGTTTTGCTTATAGAAGCGAATCAAGAGTTCGGAATCGTGCAAGAATCGAATGTGCGTAATAATCAAAATAAATAAACAAAATTCACATATTCAACATAAAATTTCATTCATTGATAACTTGTTTATTATTGTTACATGTTTGGATTGCCACAGATATCACAGTCTCCCCTACTTCAGGAAATTTAGTCCCGAAATTTAATTAGAGGAAACTCGTGAGAACAAATGTGGGTACTTCGCTTTCATATGATCCTCTTGTTCCCAAGTAAATTCTGGGCCATGTTTGGATTCCCAGCGAACTTTGACTATCGGAATTCGTCTTCGTTTAAGTTTCTTGACTTCACGGTACATTATCTCCACCGGTTTCTCGACAAAATGCATAGTGTCATCAACTTGAATCTCGTCGAGTGGAACATGGAGATTTGTATCGGCTAAACATTTCTTTAAATTGGACACGTGGAATGTTGGTTGAATATTCCCGAGTTTAGGAGGTAGCTAAAGTTGGTAGGCCACCTTTCCGATTCTTTCGACGATCTTGAATGGTCCAACATATCGTGGAGCAAGTTTTCCTTTCTTCCCAAATCTGAACACTCTTTTCCAAGGGAATACCTTGAGTAGGACATGATCACCAACTTGGAATTCCAAGGGCTTGCGTCGCTTATCCGCATAACTCTTTTGACGGCTTCTAGCTGTTAGAAGGTTATCGCGTATTTTCTTTACTTTCTCGATTATCTTGTGAATGAGTTCAGGTCCAGTAAAGTGAGACTTTCCAACTTCATTCCAACAGACAGGTGAATGACATTTTCGACCGTATAAAGCTTCGAAAGGCGCCATGTTAATGCTGGCGTGATAACTATTGTTATAGGAGAATTAGACCAACAGGAGATGCGGATCCCAACTACCACCAAAATCGATCACACAAGCTCTAAGCATATCCTCCAATGTTTGAATCGCCCTCTCAGATTGTCCATCCATTTGAGGATGATAAGCAGTACTTAGATTGAGTTTGGTTCCCATTGCAGATTGCAAGGTCTACCAAAAACGAGATGAGAAACGAGCATCTCTGTCAGATATGATGTTCAAAGGAACACCATGACGAGATATGATCTCATGACCTCTAGATGTGCGCGGTAACTTAGTGATGAGATCCATCGCAATGTTCTCCCACTTCCATACCGGAATTTCTGGTTGTTCTAACAAACCATACGGACATTGATGCACGGCCTTAACTTTGAGACAAGTAAGGCATTTCGATACATACAAGGCAATGTCATTCTTCATACCGGCCACCAAAACTGGGTGCGAAGATCCGGGTACATATTTGTAGCACCAGCATGAATTGAGTATCGAGACTTAAGTGCTTCATCCATCAATAAAGTACGGAGATTGTGTCGATTCAGAACCCACAAACGGTTCATGTAGTAAAGTAATCCATTGTCTTTCGTTTCAAGTTGAAGTTCGAGTTGATGAGGTAGTTCATCTTTCAACAAACTTGGGTTACACAAGTGTGTTGTGCTACAAGAATACGTGTTTGGATATCAGATCGAATTTGGACACAATGAAGCTTAACACGTTCTTTGCGACTAAGCGAATCAGCCACAACATTCGCCTTACCAGGATGGTAGCGAATTTCACAGCGTAATCATTTAAAAGTTCGATCCAACGTCGTTGCCTCATGTTCAACTCCTTTTGATTGAATATGTGTTGGAGACTTTTGTGGTCCGTGAAAACCACACATTTCTTACCATAGAGATAGTGTCTCTAGATTTTGAGAGCAAAGACAACAGCTCCCAACTCAAGATCATGAGTTGTATAATTTTTCTCGTGGGTTTTCAATTGTCTTGACGCGTAGGCGATGACCTTATCCCGTTGCATGAGAACGCAACCAAGGCCTAAATTCGACGCGCACAACAAACCACAAAATCATCGTTGCCATCGGGTAAAGATAGAATAGGAGCATCACAGAGTTTCTGTTTCAAGGTTTGGAAAGCTTCCTCTTGTTTGGATCCCCACTCAAATGGCTTATTTTTCTAAGTCAAAGTAGTGAGGGGAACAACGATCTTTGAGAAATTGAAATAAATTACCGATAGTAACCAGCAAAACCAAGAAATGACGAACCTCTGTGGGTGTAGTGGGTGTTTCCCAATCCTTAATTGCAAAAATTTAGAAGGATCCACAAGAATGCCTTGCTCATTAACAATGTGTCCCAAAAACTGAACTTCTTTCAGCCAAAATTCACACTTGGAGAATTTGGCGTATAGTTGCTCTTTCTTTAGAAGTTCCATTGTTAGACGAAGATGTTGCTCGTGCTCGGCTTGAGACTTTGAATAAATAAGAATGTCGTCGATGAACACAATGATGAACTTGTCTAAATAAGGCTTACAATCCCGATTCATCAAGTCCATGAATACAGCTGGAGCATTCGTCAAACCGAAAGGCATAACAGTTAACTCGTAGTGACCATATCATGTGCGGAAAGCGGTCTTGGGAATATCTTCCACGTGAACACGAAGCTGATGATATCCAGAACGCAGATCGATCTTCAAAAACCATGTGGCACCTTGTAGTTGATCAAACAGATCATCAATGCGAGGTAGGGGATATAGATTCTTGATCGTGAGTTTGTTGAGCTCACGATAATCGATACACATCCGGAAGGATCCATCCTTCTTTTTCACAAATAGGACAGGTGCACCCCACGGAGAATAACTTGGACGAATGAAACCTTTGTCAGATAATTCTTGAAGTTGTTTCGATAACTCTTGCATCTCAGACGGTGCAAGTCGGTAAGGATTTGGCTATCAGATTAGCACCAGGTATAAGATCAATACGGAATTCAACTCGACGTACCGGGGGTAAACCAGGTAGATCTTTGGGAAATACCTCAGGATAATCTCGAATAACAGGAATGTCTCGAATATTTTGTTCTTTACTTTCCCCTCTACGATTTGTGCCAAGAACGCCACATAATTCTTTCGTAAGTACTTTTGGGCTTGTGCACATGTCATGAGTTTTATGTTACTAGCGAGTTTCTCTCCATGAATTTCCAAGGTTTCACCAGAAGGAAGAGGTATTCGAACAATCTTGTCAAAACAAATAACTTCGGCATGATGTTTGGTTAACCAATCCATTCCAATAATGATATCGAAGCTTTCGAGTTGCATTGGTGTAAGGTCTATAGGAAAAAGATGGTTATTGATGTTCAATTGGCAGTTACGAGTGACGGAATCAAGTAAGAGAGGTTCACCATTGGCTATCTCGACTGACAAGGGCTTTCTAGTTTAGTTCTAGGCATCGAGAGCAAAGGCTCAAAAGTTAATGATACAAAGCTCCTATCGGCACCCGAATAAAAAAGAATAGTAGCAGCATGACTGTTTACAAAAAACGTACCGTTAACAATTCATTGTCAGCACGAGCCTCGTTGGCGTTCATGTTAAAAGCTCATCCACGAGCTGGATTTGCATTGGCTAACCTTGGCAATTGTTCCTGTAGTGACCCATTTTACCACAATTGAAACAGGAACCAGGTGGAAAGTGAGGTCGAGCAGGATTTGCTTATGGTTGAGCTTGGTTTTGTGCATCTTGGTTCGGGTTAAAGCGACAAATGTTCGCCAGATGACAAAGTTTTCCACAGGTAGTACATTGTCAACATGGTACATGAACCTTATGGTGACCGTTACATCGGTTGCAGAATGGTGCAGTTCCTGCATATGGTTTCTTTGCCGGTGGTGGAGCTGCTTGGTTTTTCAGAGCAGTTGGAGTAGGTGGTGTGGTCACAACAAAGTTTTGAGAAGCCTTAGGCTTCTTCGACATCTTGGATGATCCGGCTTTGTCTTTCTTCGGTTTCTCTTGGGTGCTTTTCTCAGTCTGTTTCTTGTCACCATTGCGATGAAGCTTCCCCTTTCTGACTTGAGAATCAGTCAAGTAGCAGCCAATTCAATGGCTTGACGAACGGTAGTAGGGTGCTTCCCATAACAATGTCCTGAACAGGATCAGGCAGACCATCGATATATTTCTCAATCGCCTTATCCAAAGGCGTCACCATTGAAGGACAAAGTAAGCTCAATTCGTCGTACTGGTCGGTGTAAGCATGAGTCTCACCACTGTCTTGCTTAAGGTCATCGAATTCCCTTTCCAAAGCCTTAAGTTCATGACGAGGACAAAACTCCCTCATCATTAGAGCTCGAAGCTCTCCCCAAGTTTGGGCTAAGGCCACATTAGCACCCCTATCTCTCATAACGCCATTCCACCATGTCAAAGCTCGTTTCTTGAACACACTCGATGCAAACTCAATTTTTCGCTCATCCGGACATTGAACGAAACGAAATTTGCTCTCAGACCTCAAACCATTGAAGAAGTCCCGTTGCTCCCTCAGACCTAGAAAATGCAAGTTGTTTAGCCGAACAAAACTGTTTGTAGCTACACAAAGCATTGTTGTTATTATTGTTATTGTTGTTCGCTTGATTCAGTTGAGTTACTAGGTTCGGGAGAATCACAACCATTTGTTGAGCGATAAGTGCAGCCATTTCAGCATTTTGAGTTGTATCACGTCGAGGAGGCATTCTAGAAAAGAAGCATGATGAAAGATGTGTGAGATTGATATTAGGAAAACCGAAACAAGCATAAAAAATTATCGACGAAACAAGGATGGTGGTCATTTGTTTGTTTCACAA
Organism: Scalesia atractyloides; assembly: GCA_947069175.1. Taxonomy (NCBI): domain Eukaryota; kingdom Viridiplantae; phylum Streptophyta; class Magnoliopsida; order Asterales; family Asteraceae; genus Scalesia; species Scalesia atractyloides. The sequence goes on from CAMTDV010000014.1 coordinate 64,758,921, forward strand.
ATCAAACAAGTGACTCACGTTGACTAATCAAAGTAAATGGGTATTTATAATGTATCGTGAAGACATGCTTTAGCCTATAAGTGGACACTCACCCCAAGAGTTCCCAGGTAAGAGTGACTGGTCGGGTTAAGTGGATTTGTACGAACACTCTAGCCTAGACAGAAAACTCAGGGTACAGGCATCCACCCTTCCAGATTGCACGTGTTCACATTATTAAAACCCAAACCTTGATGAGATTTTGAAAACTTTGAAGGCTTAAAGCCAAAAACAAATCATCTAAGGATAGATGATTGGTTTTCGAAAACGGATTTGAAATTTGTGGATTTGTTTTAGTAATCACCTAAGGATAGGTGATTGTATTGTATTTTAAATCTAAAAACGCATGTAAACTTGCGTTAGGGTCCTAGGAAGGTTATAGTCTAGGTCAATGCATTACTAATAACCGAATTCCCTAAAACCAGTTCTCTGATACCAACCTGTAACACCCCAAATCGCGTAAAACAACAACCGCGGCGGAAACACTTGGGGAGTCACGTTAACAGATTGTTTCAACAACACATGACATTTGATGTTTCGTTTTATTGATTATTAAACATAGTTTATATTGTCTTTTGAGATTCTAAAACACACTAAACAAACATAGTTATTGTCTTGTTTATTTTAAGGCACTACAGTCCACGTCCCATCCTACGTGAGCATGCATCGACATCAAACTTGATTTCCTGAATCATATGTGAAAATGAGTCTGAAAAAAATCTGCCAGCGAGTACATAGGTTTTGTGAGTGTGTCAAGTTCATGGCTTTAATACAATGCAACATATAACCCGACTCCTAGAGTCGTAATTGAAAACTTTGTTTTGAAAATATTTTGATATTGCAATAATTTTGTAAACACGTGAGATAGAGTTTATAAAAATCTAGTAGCCATGAACCTTGACTCAAAATCATTTGTATTGTAAATCCAAGTTGTAAATCGTCTTGAAATAACTCGTATGGTTTATATCATTAATCGAAAAATCGTTGTGTGTCATTGTTTGAAACCATTTGTCCAAGTAATGTAAATAACAACATGTATGTAATGTGATAAAAGCACTTATATATAGGAAGTACCAGCGACGTATCCACCATGCTTTATTACATTACACCCGTTCCGTTATCTAAATCACTTATCATAAACGATTTGTCATAAATCAATTGTTCGTTGTTCCTTGTTATAAATCATTGTCATGTTCATCGTTCATTGTTCATCGTTCATCGTTCCTTGTTATAAACCATTTGTTCATCGTTCCTTCTTTTAATTGAAAACTTTTGGTCGTTTCGTGAATACATTCAAACCTTTGTTGACTTGTTCTAGACCACCCATGGTGTCCCTTAATCGTATAACATACCACCAAAGGGTTTGTTACATACAGTTTCAGTCGCTTCCCAAATTTCCCCACAAACCCCAGGAAATTTGATAACGGGATTGTCAGTCGAAGGCGCCTTAACTTACTACGGTCGGCTTGGCCATTGTTAATGAATGTCATTCTTGTTTTAAATACAACGCACCAACAAGTTCGTTCACATTATTGAAATCGTGTTATTTATATAAACCATAGTATTGGCATTTGAAAACTTGAAAACATTTAGCACATATGAATCACCCCAAAACAATTGTAAAACATAAAATAGGGGAACTATGTACTCACTTGTGATAGCAAAGTAAATCTTGGATCAATAAGAAAATCGAAGCTCAAAGATCCGAGAAATCACGCGTGTCCTAAAAATGAATAATAGTGTAAACGCCAGGAACTCAGATAGAATGATATCTTATAAACCAAGTGAGTGTCGGAACTCATATAATATGGTTTAATAAGTTTACATTCTGAGTTGGAAAAGTTTATAAGTGCTTTTGACACGTTAAGGTAGTTTAAGCCACTTTAACGCATCATTTGCGTAACTACGCATTCGGATGGATAGATATGTGTTATAATAAACCTTTAAAGCTTAAATATGTTTGAAAATGTTATTTGATCAGAATACATGTCAAAATTTATGTTACATGTGCTTAAAGTTGATTTGTTTGCAAAAAGGGCATTTTGGTCATTTTTAAGTAATATTACAATCATTTATCATAACACAATCCAAAAATCATGACCATAAGGAATAACATCAGAGGGTTATTCCCTATATATTTATGGTCACAATTATGTATTTGGACAGATCTAAAGATCAACCAAACGGGTTAGATTCGGAAGTCAAAGCGGTGGTCAAACCGTTCAACTTTTCGACTCTAAACAAGCACTAAAATGAGAGTGACGATTTAGACATGTTTGACATGTCAAAATGACTGGAAATGATGGATATCAGTAGGTATGATTTTTTGGGATTATAACCACCTTGATTACCATCATATTGCAAGTTTCAATTGAGCTTTATCTTGATCAATCTGATCAAAACTAAAAGTCAGATAGAAAGTCAAACTGCTTGATTTTTAGTTCATTTAAGCTATAATAATTGAACAAGTTATGAAGGAACACTTACAAACACAAGTGAAATGATCAAGAACACCAGAGAAAGCTCCAAGATGATAGATATTCGGATTTGGCAGAGTGTTGCAAGAAAGTGATCAAAGAGTTCATATTTTGCCATGAACTTGGTATTTATAATGTTCATGAACTCACCACAACTTGACAAGTGTTAGGACAGGTGTTTAAGGCTTGGATTAGTGTCATTTGATGTGTCAAATGTAGAGGAAATGAGATCAAATTCAAATGCTTAGTGTCCACAATGAACAGGCTGTTGCCAGCTCATGGGCCGCCAGCCGTTTAGGCTAAGGGGCTCGCGCCCGCCAAAAGCCAAAATAGCATAATTGGTAGAAATGGTCCCTGCAACCTACAAACTTGTTTTTCGACGCGTTTTGGCACTTTTGACACCCGTTAACCCCATTTCTAAGATCTATAGCATAATAAGTATTGAGAACTTGAAATGTGTTCAAAAATATTCCATAGGTCGGTTCGTTTGCCGTACGATCGCGGTTTTCGGTTAATTACAACGAAAATCATAACGAACGCGTGCGTGACCGTAAATACGTAACGAACGGATTTTTCGCCTTCCAATCACTAAATATAATATATTGATGATTAGAAAAATTTTTTGAATGTTCGAACGTGTTTTGGATAGCGATATACACACAATGGCATTGTTTCACCAAAATGCAAAATAGCCCCTAAAGTTACAAAAGTGTGATTTTGCCATACCGAAGCCTTCAAAACTTATTTGTAAGTTATGTAAAGGATATTTGAGGTATGTTAGGCTTGTGTTCTTGTTCCAGAGTGTACGTTGCTGCGAGAATCGGTAGACTTTCGCAGTTTGTCGTATTTAGTCCCTGCGATCGAATAAACTTGTTTTTGACATACCAAACCCTTCAAAACTTATTTCTAAGTTATGTAAAGGTTATTTAAGGCATGTTTATCTCACTATTCTGGGATATATTTTGCGTTAAATTGGTTTCGTTTGCGTACCGGTTTAACAGATTTTGCTTATAGAAGCGAATAAAGAGTTCGGAATCGTGCAACAATCGAATGTGTGTAATAATCAAAATAAATAAACAAAATTCACATATTCAACATAAAATTTCATTCATTGATAACTTTTTTATTATTGTTACATGTTTGGATTGCCACATATATCAAACCATTCTCTCCAACGGGTGTTGAATACTTTTCCTCTACCGCACACCAACATAGAAAATGATTTGCTTGTACCCAGTTTTTGAACTTCTCGCTCCAACTATCATACTCTTCCAGATTGAATAGTTTTGGTGCCTTCACCATCGTGCCCATCTCGTTCTCCATTTTAATGTTCAGGGCTGCTTCAGCTAAATTGTTCACCTTTGAAGTAGTAAAAGCGTTGTAAAATTTGTTGTTCATTGTTCTCGTAGTTGCTGAAATTAAACGAAACTTGAAACACAATTAGTCACCTTCCACTTCGTACGAATTGATCTAGATCAGTTTGTACGAACTGGTGCATGAATTTAATCTGAATTGAATATAGCTATTCATACAAATTGTAAGTGCACTTCGTACGAAGTGTCTTCAACAGTTCGTGCGAATTGTGTTTACAATTTGATGAATTTTTCAACTTTCTACATGAAGTTGTTTGTTTTTCAATCTGAAACTTTCAAGGGTTTATATTTATGTGATTTTACATGAGATATTTTAAAATGAATCCATTTTGTCCATTAGTCATTTTAAAAGTGAAAAAGAAGAAGAATTGAGTAGAAATAGAAGCCTTCTTGTGTTAATGTAGGATCGTCCACGAACAGCTCGGGAACCTAAATTTGTTATCTATTGTCCGATTAGGCGGAAACTAATGACAAGTTAACCAAATAACAAGAATTACTCATTTAATAGTTGGTTTCATTGATCTACAGTTCAATACATTCAAGATCTGGATCCGATGCTTCGCCGTCTCTGTGCCAAAATCTCCAACCCCTTACAAATGAAACCCCAAGGCACCTATATATAGGAGTGGAAGTTCGCTGGACATGGATGATATTATAAGACTATTCCAAAACCATCCTCGAGCGAACTTGCCTACAAACTCACTTAAATACGCCTTATTTCACCTATTCTATACAGACTCGTTACAAGACTATTCTATAGACATTATGCACCAATAGACTCCATCTTGGATATCTACTTTGTCTTATTCGGTCTTCAGAAACTCTCGTTTACTCCAGACTCGTTCTCTTGTAATGACGAAGGCAACTTACATATGCACCAACAGACTCCCCCTTGGATGTTGCCGCAGTCATCTTCTTTCAAAGACATCTTTGACAATAATCATCCTCATTAGTCTTCAAGTGTCATAGTCTTCTTTGAATACCTTGTAATCATCAGACTTTAAATAAGTTCCTGAGTCTTTATCTTTATCCTTGAATAAGCATTAAACTTTATGATCTTCAAACGTTTTCTTTTCTTCAATTTATCTTGATAAAACTTTAATCTCCAAGCTCCCCCTTGCTGTGAGCTGTGCTCCCCCTAGCTTTGAGCTTTATCTTCAATCACGTTTCATCCTGCTCCCCCTAAAACTTTACTTCCTGTTTCAAAGTTCTTGGGAATTCAAATAAACATTTCAGTTTCTAACTTTGAAATTTTGTACCACGTGTATTCCATACCACCTGTACAAAATTTGTACTTCAAATCTTCATTTTTCAGTTATCTCAAGTTCAAATTAATGACCTTGAAACATTTTATGTTTAAAAACCTTCAACTTTAAATTATTGAAATGAAATCTACTTACTTGATCAAGTCCAAGTTAATGACCTCAAGTAACTAATTCTGTTTACCAAGTCCAAGTTAATGACCTTGGCTAAAACTGTTGTGAACACCTGATATTATCTTCAATTTTCAAGTTTCAAATTAATGAACGTTTTCTTACCAAACTTCGAGGATCCATTCTCCAACATTGGCTCGTTGAAAATCTTTTGGATTTAAAAAGTAAGTAAAAAATTTTATAGAAATTTTAACAAGTAAAGTAAACTATGTACAAACATATTTACAGACCTATTTTTGTGAATTCGTGTCTAAGGATCATATCCGTTTTGTTGAGACATAACACTAGTACCGTTGACCTTTTTCGAGACTTTAAGTTTTAAACTCGTTTACATAGATTGTAGATATGTTTGTCCACTTAAACTTCATCAAGTTTCTCTATCGTTCCAAGATATGTTAGGTAAGAATTATGAAACTTGACTTAACTGTGTTCCCCACTTCTTGAATATACTCCCGAATCCAGATTCCCTAGATTTCATCTTACAGGTGAGTGTAGCGTAATTGACATCTGTATTTGGGTTGTGCGAGACCTTGAGAGCTCAGGTTGGTACTACCGTACAGACAAAGAGATGAAGGCTCGTCTTTCAGGAGTGTTCCACTTAAGGAATCTTTTCAGCATTGCAAATGATTAGATCTTTCGATTTTTTCAGGTTTGCATGCTATTTGGGTTTTTAGCAAAAAGCATTATAGAAGTTCTAGGCTATTGCTTCCGCAAAATCAGAAGAACTTGTATAATACCGCAGATATCAATCATCTATAAAGACCTCGTATCTCAGAATCAGGTAACCTTTCAATCGAAATTTCGGAGTATTAAGTCCATATATCCAAGATGTGTTAAACACAAGATTAAGCAGTTGTAAAATTTAGTTTATATCCGGAAACAATCTACTAAACATGTAAAGCCTATCGACACATCCATAGTAAGACTTGTTTATCACTTTTAAACTTTACAATTCTTTAGCATACTATGATAGTCCACTGATGTACTATCATTTCCTTTTATGACAAATAAATTATTTTTGTCTTTTTCAATGTTTTTGTACTTTTTACATTTTCAATGTTTTTTTATTTTTCAACTTTTTCATATGTTTTTTATTTTTCAACAATTTTTTAAATTTTCTTACTCCCCCTAAAATCAAAAACATATTTTTGGATTTTAGATTAAAAGAAATTCTTCTAAAAATGTAACAAACCAATGTGGATCCCGTGACCTCGTCGTCCGATCCTTTTTCTCAAACCTGTATCTGCAATTGTTTAACAAAAAATCATTAAACTTATTTACTACTTATAAAAGCAGTTTGAACTTGTAAGAACATTGAAACCAGTTTTTCTGTTCAACGGTGTGGATTTTCATAATTTTGACTTTTCAAAAATTTTCCTTTTAACAACCACTTGTAATTTAAAAAACTTTTCTTTTTAACTACTCCCCCTCAAAATGACAAAGATATGACATTTCTGGATAAGTTAAATTAATATGAAGCTCCTCAATCCCCGAATCAACTTTGATAAGCTGGATCTTGGAACTCCTGCACATGAAAAGGATTTAGTTAAAAAGTTCAACCCAAGCCTTCTTGGTCTTGGGTTTTGGATATAGTTCCTCATACACCTCCTCATAATCACTTTCGTATGCTCTTTGATAAGCATATTCAACATAACAAACTTCAAACCCAAAATCAACTTTACTTTTATCTTTCTTGATTGATTTTACATTTTCAATTTTATCACAAACATTCACTTTTTCAGGTGATTTCTTTTTAGCAATCCAAGCTTGAGAATTAACTCTAGCTTTCTCGATATAAAACCTAGAATCAATGTTTGACTTTGAAGTCTCTCCTTTTTGAAAAATTGAATTTTCAAATTTTGATTCATTTTTAGGTTTTATTTCAAGATTGGATTCAACATTACGTTTCATTTCTTTGATGTCATCTTTCTTTTTACAATCCTGATTTGATCATTTTCAGATTCTTTTGTTTTACCTCTCTTGAAACTTCTTTTCTTTCAGGGATACACAGGCTTGGACTTCAGACACTTGCGAGCAATGTGACCAACCTTCTTGCCTTTGAAGCAAGTCCGAGTATCATGAACCTGTCCACTAGTGGGTTTTACTCCACTTGCGGACTTAGCCTATCAAGCTTTCTTCCTGAACCGTGCTCGTTCCGTACACAAACTTGCTGTTCTTACCTTTGTATTCCAGGAACGTTGACTTCTGATTCTTCTTCGGTTCATCTTCAGCTTCTTCCAAACCTAAACCTGCTCTCCTGTTCTCAGGAAAATCATCACCGTTTCTACGGTAATTGTTAAAATTCCGTTTCGGTTTAGAATAAAACTTCTTTTCATTTTTCTCGAGATCATCTGATGAAACTTCCACAAGTTTAAACAGTTTATCGATTTGATCTTCTTTCACATTCTGAATCGGAAAGCTATCATTGAAATATAATCTATCAGATTCCTTAACCTTGTACATGACAACGTCAGGATCATCACTTAGATCATTTTCTGATGATGTATCGTCACTTTCAGATTGTGAACCAGAACTGTTTCAACTCGAGTTGGCGCTTTTAAAGCTGCCGCGATCAGAATCATTTCCCAAAACATTCTTTACCACATCTTTTACCACCGATTCATTGTCATCGTTTGATTTCGTAAAATTTACGTCAATGTTTTCAGGAATTTATCTTTCTTTTCTGAAAGAAGTAAAAGATTAAATGCCTTTTCAATGTCATCATCTTTCTTGCAGCAGTAATTTGCAAGAAATGGTGGAGGAACATTTCCGTAAACTTTACGCTTTGAATTATAAACATTTTCCTCCGACTTGATCGTAGGAAGAATGTGTTCAATGACATATGCGTTTGTGGTGTAACTTTTTAGTAATTGTCTGACTCTTTCTGTTTCAATTTTCATTTCGTGAAACTCATGCTTTGTCTCAGCACTTGTATTAATGTACATGTTAATTGCCTTTTGTTTTTCAATAACTGTGGCATTTAACATGGTGACATTAGCATTGAGTTCACTGTTAGCTCTTTTGACATGTTTATATTTTCCTGAAATTTTGTCATAAGCTTCTTTTATGGTTCTGTAATCATAGCGAAAATTTTCGTTATGTTCAGTTAATTCTCTTATGACTTTAACTTTATCCAGACAAGATTCACAATTACTTGCGTACTTTGTGCAAGGTTTTTCAACCTCCACAACTTTCACAACTTCCTTTTCAGACATGCTTACCTCAGCTTTTACCTTTTTGGCTTCTGCTTTCAACTCTTCTTGCTTTTGCGTCTCAAGGTAAGCTATTCCTTCTTCCTTTGTTTGTTGCATGTATCTTTCCATAACTGCATTCTCCAGGACAGCTTCTTCCTCAGCTCTCTGCATTAATGCTTCTTGAATAGCATATTCGATAGCAGCATCCACAAATGATGTATCCGATTCATTCACAACTTCTGCCTTCATAGCAACACCAGTCTTCTTTCTGATGTATTTGTTCCAATTGAAACCATCATCTTCATGATTGGCAACAAGAGCTTGTTCGGCTTTCTTTGAGATTTATCTTCAACTTCAACTTGTGTTCTATTCAGATATGATTTGTATTGCAGCGCTTTCTTGTAATATTCATTACCGGTTCCAAAATGGTTTTGGTTTCTATGACATCCCGGTTTTTCAGATATCTTAAACGCACTACTTCACGGTTATTCGTTCCTACGCTAAATTGATTCGGAGACTTAAATTGCACGCTCGAAATAATTACGATAATTTCGTGTACTTGTCAAATGAATTACGTGCTAGTCTTAAACGTTTATAAGTTAGTGCGTTATTATGTGATGTTCCAATTTCGTGTTTTATTTTAGTTATAAAATATAGATGTAGTAAATAGATAAATGAATCGAATCGAGCCGCGACACGAGCCAACCTCATTTCCTTGTGACTCAAGGAGTTAACCAAAACTTGGGGATCAAGTTTTAGACCCAAACCAACCCACCCGAACCCCTTGCGGCCGTGAGTACCCAAACCGTAAACCCTTCCCTTTTCCTTTCATCTCTTTCGTATATATACACATACATGCATGAGCATTGCTTTACAAAAAAAAAACCACACAAACCCTAATAAGCTAAACAGCCGACGGCAGCTCTCCATTCAGCCTCTCGATCGCAAACAGCCTTGCTACATCCCTCTCGGTCGCGACAAGTCTTCCTCACTCCTTGCTCTCGGTCGCGATCACCTTCATCATATCCGAATCGGCTCCCACCCAAGTCTCGGCTATTGTTAAAGGTTAGGATTTATCATTGTTTGCAAAATCATATTTGGATTTATAAACTCTTGATCATGTTTGAATGTAGTGTTATGATGTTAATTGATTAATTATGCTAGTTTGCAAGTATGACGATTAGCGGAATTAAGAAACGTTAGGCTGCGTTTTGTTTAATAAAAACTATATGTTATGATTAGGGTTTGCATGAGTATGATATATATGATGATATATGATTGGTAATTCTGTTCTTGATCGCTTATGTTCAATGTATCGATGGTTTAAGCGGGTTAGATTGTGATAAAGTGCTAAATCAGGATGCTGAATGGTGTTTACAGCCAACTTCAACTGGCTGTAACTTGGTTATTATTTATCGAAAAACGATTTTCTGAAGTCTATAATTTTGAAAAACGCTTCTAATGGCGCTGGATTCATATTTTTCTGAAGTCGTTTGATATTTTTAAGTGGCCAATTAAGTTCAGTAACTAAAGCTGTGAAAATTCTGAAAATTTGTTAGTTGTTTATCGAGTCGGATCTAATAATCTGTAGGGAGTCGAATCATGAAATTTGTACAGCAACTAGACATGGAAATTTCCGGGAAACTGTCACTAAATTTTGTTAATTGAACAACGGTGATTTTTAAATAAATTCTTCCGTGGACTGCAGTGAGAAAGCGACGAATCTGACTGCAGCCTAGTATATTAATATTTATGAATAATTGGTAAAGTGTTAGGACTTGAAAAATTTATATTAAATTCTACAGTATAGTTTCACCTTCTGTAAAATAATTGGAATTTTTGGAATGTTGGAACTATTTTATAAAAATCCTCGAAAACAGCCTAATTATGAGTATATAAGCTGAAACTTGATAACTTGCGAATGTGTGCACCAAAGTGTTGCATGGATTGGATTGTGTTCATGATAAATTGTTTTGATCACTATGTTAATATGAGGATACTTGCATGCATGTTTGAGTGTTAGGATTTGTGATTGTGTGTACCGCTTTGTGCGTTAATTATGTGTAGGATTTGTATTGGTGTGTTCACACACTAACTTGAAATCAATTGACTTGTTAGGACGCAATTAGCGGTCCCATCATTTGCAACTTCTATCTTACACTAACCGAGCAACTAAAGGTGAGTTCACGGCCCCTAATTTTATCCGGTTTTAAACAACAGGGGGAGAAACATGTATACACACTACAACTCTATCTCTTTACGTTATACGAAATTAACGTCATTAAACTATTCGGTAACTAAGTTAATGTTAATGTACGTTATGGTCACTAAGCAGCTATATCACACAAGTCCTCGACAATCTCTCGGATCGTTAGTATTGGGTTTAGATAGCGGGGAAATTATAAGTAGTACTACTGGGCCCGACAAGCCCCATCCGAGCTAGTCGCGCTAGCCGACCGGGTATGGTCAACGGGTGAATAATTTGGCCTAACTTCGCCATGGTCAGTGATAGGCCTGGCAACACGGAGGCACAACAATCAGCTTCGATCGCGAACACTTACATGACATAACTTTAGGCTAGCTACCTATATATATTAACATTGAACTTAATTACGAATCAACAATATTATCCCGGGTTAGGGATAATGGAACCAACAACGTTAATTATTCCAGGATAGGAAATGGGACATCATTATTATTTCGGGTGAGGAATAATGGAACTATCAGTATTATTCGGTTGGGAATATTGAACTATCAGTATTATTCCGGGTTGGGAATAATGGAACTATCGGTATTATTCCGGGTTGGGAATAATGGAACTAAATCGTTATCCTAGGTTAGGGATAACGGGGGAAACAAACTTATAACCGAACAAACGAATTTATGAAAACCTGTGAACTCACTCTTCTTTAATGTTGACACTTTTTCTTTACATGTTTCTCAGGACGCTAGGAGCTCTAGGTGCACTCACTTGCATTGATCAAGACATCTTTTATCGAGTCTCATTTACAAACATTGTTTTGGGTTTTTCTTTAGTTTTGGCGTTTGTGTTGGCGCCCGTTCCTCTACTTTATTTTCATGCTTCCGCTCAACTTTAAAAACTAATGCTTCCGCTAAACATTGAAAACTAACTAAGACAATATAAAATCTACTATGAATGGTTAAATAAATGATTTTGGAAAACGTATTATCAAATCATATAGAGTCGTTCGACGTACTAGTGTCTCAGATTCTGGTTTGTTCACACGCCTCGCGGTAAAACTCCGCAAGTGGAAATTGAGGGTGTGACAGTTTCCACTAGCTTCTTGGTTATGGCATTCACGTTTGAAGTGCCCTTTTTGTCGACATCTGAAACAAGTAACCTTCATTTTGTCGAAACCAAGTTTATTTCTTGAGTTACCAATATCCCTTCCAGTGAGTGCTACAAACTTTGAAACTCTCCGGATAATTGATGCTAAGGACCATTTGATGTCCATCAGTTCCAACTCTTCCTCATCTACCTGATCGTAATCCTCGGCTGTCACTTCAGGATTTCCGATCTTTCCAGCAACAAGACTTTCATACGATTCCAGAACTGTAGCAAGAAGTGTTATGTGCTCTTTTGCAACTTTTTCAGGAAACACATTCTTTAAATCTACTGCTATGTTGCATTGGAAAACATTTGAATTAGCAGTGGATTGACTTGTCTGATGAGATTGACTTTAAGAAGAAGAAGTTGAACCAACATATGAATACCATGTGTTTGGAGAATACTGAATTTGTGACGACTGATCTGATGTATTCATGTTTGCACTAAATGTCGTTTGGATTTTTGGACTTTGAATCGGATTATCTGGAACACCACCTTTGTAATAAACTCCGACATCCTGAACGTATTTTTGGATTTTGCAATTTTCACCGATTCCATTTCATGACCTTCAAGTTTGTCAATGAAAGATGACAACTTAAAATGTCTCCAAGATGGACTATTCTTTAGAATCATAAAATGTGTTGTCCATTCTCCTTCTGGAAGTGCATCGGCCAGCTTCTCAATTTACTCTGCGTTAGTTCTCTTAATATCATGTCTTCGCATCTGGACCATGAGATGACAATATCTATCAATCATTTGCTTCATTGTCTCTCCTTTGATCACCGTGAAGATCTCATACTCTTTCTTAATCAGGGTTTTTTTGCTCTTGATCGTTTCATCACTTCCTTTGAATTTTTCGCAAAGAGAATTCCATAATTCTTGAGAAGTATCATATTCTGGTAATAATATCAAGATATCTTCTTTGATAGATTGTTGTATCAAGCTGATCATCTTCTTTTCAGCAACATATTTCTCTTTGTCAATCGCTGAAAACTTGTTTAGTGGAATATCTTGATCACGTTCATCTTTGGGCCATGTATAACCATCTTCAATTGCAACCCAGCTGTTGAATTGATTCGCTTGAATCCAATTAACAAACTTTTCTTTCCATCCCTTGAACTCGTCCATACTTATTAACTTTGGTGGTTTCTGAGTAGTACCCATTTCATTATCGAGGTTCATCTGATTGACCGCTATTGAATTTGAGGTTGAGGCTTGAGCTACTCCAGCTACAAATGCATTATGGAAATCTTCCATTTTGAAAATCAAGACACGTACGCTGAAAACATGATAAAACTTTGAAAATGATTAGAACTACTACAAGTTCGGTCGAACTTGCAGTGAAAGAGTGAGAAATTTTCAATTTTAAACAAGTTCGATCGAACTTGTTGTTGACAGATAAAAATTTCAGATTATACCCAAGTTCGGTCGAACTTGAATGAAAACTTTCAAAAATATTGATTTCTAGCGAACTTGTGAAAACTAATGAGAAACAAAGATCTTCGGTCGAACTTAAGCTTGATTTTTAAGAAAAACACTAAGTTCGGGCAAACTTAGCTTTGATTTCTATGAAAAACTTCAAGTTCGGCCGAACTTTAAGTGAATTTTCAAAGAATTATATCAAGTTCGGTCGAAGTTGATAGAAACTCAAGAAAAATTCAATAAGTTCGAGCGAACTTAGCATAAAATCACTGAAATCCCTATCAAGTTCTTTTTAATCAAGTTCGGGCGAACTTGAGGTTAAGTTCGGCCAACATGATTTTGAAAAACATGGTTTTTGCAACTTTTTGATGTCAAATCTTGTGAATTTGATGTCCAAACTCTCAGGGGTTTACCACGAATGTATTTAACATGACATATTCAAAATTGGACAAAATTTGACCGTGAATTCTTTGTTTTTGATCAAAAGTCATGAAAAATAAAAGAATGGAGATGAAAAAGGGAGATTCTTGTCTTGATTTCATCAAATTCAGGTATCCAGGCTCTGATACCACTTGTAGGATCGTCCATGAACAGCTCGGGAACCTAAATTTGTTATCTATTGTCCGATTAGGCGGAAACTAATCACAAGTTAACCAAATAACAAGAATTACTCGTTTAATAGTTGTTTTCATTGATTTAAAGTTCAATACATTCAAGATCCGGATCTGACAGAGCTTCGCCGTCTCTGTGCCAAAATCTCCAACCCCTTACAAATGAAATCCCAAGGCACCTATATATAGGAGTGGATGTTCGCTGGACATGGATCAAGTTCGGGCGAACTTGACTTCCAAAAACCATCCTCGAGCGAACTTGCCTACAAACTCACTTAAATACTTATTTCACCTATTCTATACAGACTCGTTGTAAGACTATTCTATAGACATTATGCACCAATAGACTCCCTCTTGGATGTCTACTTTATCTTGTTCGGTCTTCAGAAACTCTCGTTTATTCTAGACTCGTTCTCGTGTAATGACGAAGGCAACAGAAATATGCACCAACAGTTAATGTCCATAAATCAGGCTCCCTTACCACTAGTGGGACCGTTTTCCTCCTTAGCAAAGTTTCCTAGATTTGTTTCTTGTCCATATGTGCGGATTTTGTATGCAATAGTGACAATACACAAGAATTACTGTTTAAGCATTGATTTCATTCATTAGGTAAACGTTTACAATCTATCTGAAATCCGGCAGAGCTTCGCCTCTGTTTTGCAAAAACTATTACAATGAAAGACCCAAGCAAACCTATATAGACTAAGTCACTTCGCACGAAGTCATCAATTAGTACCAAGTTACTAGTTACGAAGTGACACATACACAAACATAACATTAGCTTTTGATAATACTAACCCTGTACAATCAAACTAGACCTAAAATGCCTTTTTGAATGAGTACGCACCCGAGACCTAGATGCAACGCGTCGAATACACCACCATGTCATTGGTGCCATTCGGTAAAATCAACACCGGTGCATGCGTTAACTTTTCTTTAGGAGTTTGAAATGCTTTTTCTTGATTATCTTTCCAAACGAACTTTCATTATTGCGATTTAGTTTGGTCAATGGAGATGCAATTTTAGAGAAATCTTGGATGAATCTCCTGTAGTAACCCTCAATCCACAAGAATCTTCTAATCTCCAATGGGTTTTTCGGAGGATTCCATTTTAGCACGACTTCAATGTTGGACGGGTCCACTAATATTCCTTCAACACTTATGATGTGCCCAAGGAATTATACTTCTTGAAGCCTCTTCGAGAAATTAGCATAAAGCTTTTCTCGTCGAAGTGTTTCTAAAACTTCTTGCAAATGACGAGTATGATCAGTCTTATTCGTCGAGTAAATGAGAATGTTGTCGATGAACCCTATCACTGATTTGTCTAACATTGGTTTGCAAACCGGTTCATGAGATCCATGAAAGCCACGAGTGCGTTTGTTAGCCCGAAAGACATCACGAGGAACTCTTAGTGTCTATATCACGTATGGAAAGCCGTCTTCAGCACATTTTCTTCTTTCACCCTTAACTGATGGTAACTCGACCTCAAGTCCATTTTTGAAAAACACTTGCGCCTTGTAGTTGGTCGAATAAGTCGTTGATCCTCGAAAGTGGATATCTATTCTTTACCTTAAGCTTTTTAAGTTCACGGTAATCTATGCACATGCACATGCTTCTGACCTTCTTTTCACAAATAACAACGGTGCTCCCCATGGGGAAACACTTAGCCGAATAAACCCCTTGTCAAGCAAATATTTTAACTGGGACATTAGCTCTTGAAGCTCCGATGGTGCTAACCTATATGGTTCCTTAGCTCTGGTGGTACGCCCGTTAAGTCATCCAGAAACACATCTTTGAATTCGCGTACAACGAGCACGTCTCCAATTTTTGCCGTTTCTTTTTCCGAATCGAGCACACAGGTTAGGAAAGCCTTGCACCCATGTTGAATGAGCCTAGTTGCATCCATCATCGAGCATATTATTGGGTTGCAATTATTTTCCCTATAGACTGTAACATGCTTCTCGCTCGGCGATGTCAATTGTATCACCTTGTGGTTGCACACTATGTTGGCGTGGTGGAGGGACAACCAATCTATCCCAAATACCACTTGGAATTCTCCCATCGCCATGGGTATTAAGTCAATTGAGTATTCCTCTCCTTCGATGTTAAATTTGCAATCTTGTTATACATCACAAACAATAAAACTTTTGTTATCTGCTACTTCAACTTCTAAAGGCATAGGTAACTTTGTTAAAACAAACAGAGGATGTTGAATAAATCCTTGTGAACAAAATATTTTGAAGGTCCGTTTTAGGATCCAAATGCTCAGGTCAATATAATAACCTAGTAATACCCTCGTATGAACTAGTGAAATCTACCTTCGTACGGACTAACCAAGTTACCTTCGTACGATGTGACTTGGACTACCTTCTTCGAACGTATACCTTCGTACGAAGGTGACTTACAAACATTCAAATGTTAATCTAACATGTAAATCCCTATTATAGACTCGATACGATTTGATGACGAAGGCAACAAACATAGTGCATCTACAATCTTCCCATTGGATGTTGTCGCAATCTTCGATCATCTTCAAAATTCTTCAACACTTTTAATAACTTTACATTCTTGCTCGATAAAATCCTTCTTAGATTTTTGACATTCTTAGCTCAACATATTACATCAACAATCTTCCCCTACTTTGAGCTTCCTTTTCATTGTTTAACATTTGTCTAGCTCCCCATCTCTTTCAGCTTCATGTTCATTCTCATTATCATTCAATTAAATATTCAAGTTTCAAACTTTGAAATTTTCAACTTAAACATTTATCATCATTTTCAAAATTTCAAATTTTAAACATTTTATCAGTTTTATCAACCTTCTCAGTTAATCAAGTTCAAGTAAATGACCCTGACTTACTGATTCGTCTACCATGTCCAAGTTAATCACCTTGATCGAACACTTTATGAACAAAATGATGTTTTCTCTCAATTTTAAGTTTCAAATTAATGAACTTTTGATCATTTCAAAACATTTTCCCAATTTCAGATAACCTCCCAACCTGTAGTTCTCAAGATTTTGCTCAGCAGCTTCGGATTTTGAAGATTAGTTTTCCATCATCGGTAGTCGAAAATAAGATGAAATAATTTTTTTTTGATTTTTTCAAAGTTTATGCTAAAACACATTGAAATTTTTTATGGGTTTGTGTAAGAAGATTAGATCAGTCTTTGAGACTTATCACTAGTACCGTTGATCTGATTAAACTTTAATGTTCCAAACAATTCATTTAGATTATCAGTAGTATACGGGTCCACTTAAACCTCTGCACATTTCTCAATTGTTTTAAGATACGGTAATTAATTGTCTTAGAACTTGACTTTGAGGTGTTTCCCACCTCAAAATATACTCCCGGATCTAGATTCCCTGAATTTCATCTTACAAGTGAATATATCTAACTGATATCTGTATCTGGGTTGTGCGAAGTTCAGCTTCCTCCAAAAGCACATGACCTCATTTGTTATATAGTCAATATGCGCGGAATTCATTATTAACGAGTTGAAAATATGATGTTTACTGTTTCAAAGCTCTGCTTCATTAATCTTGATAAACATGTACAAATCAGAGACAAAACTGACAGGGTTTCGCCTTATAGTTCACCAAAACAGCTAAGGACTCAAGACTCCAACTCTGCTATTTATAGACATGACAGCTTCACTCGAGTTGGGTCGTTGCCACTTTGTACGAAGTGAACATGACTTCGTTCGAAGTGGTCAAAAAACATACAAAACATTGTGAAATCTAACATTTAAGCCCTATTACATACTCGACATGACCCTAAGACGTAGGCTATAGACATTCTGCACAAACAAACTCCCCCTTGGATATTGCCGCAGTCTTGGTCAGTCTTCAAAAACTTTAAATTTTTAACGTTAACGACCAAAGAAATGCTTCCTCGGTTTCCGACGCTCCTCAGATGGAATAGCGTTTGATCTGTGGGAGAAGGTCTAGTGTTAGCAAACTGAAACCTTCTCAAAGATGCCTTCTTTTCTCTATTTCTTTCTTTGTTCTTTACCTTCCAGCTTTCTCCAATTCGAATTCCATATCTTTCCAGAATTTATATCATTTGCATAACAAACATTTATCACATGCTAGAACTACAATGCCTGCATTTTGTCTTTCATATCATAGCTTATCTTGTTGTAGAATAAACATTCAATATCCTTCTTCGAGCTGTTTACTAGCCATATCGGGTCTAGTATTCTAATTCCCCTCCATAAGCCATATCTTCTGTGGTGAGCAATAACTGCTTCAGTTAGTTCTTCAGTGATTTTCCAGGAGTCATCAGCTTGTACAACAATTACTTCTTCTCCTGTTTCAAAATCATAATGCCACCACTTGAATGACTTATACAACTCTTGTTCAATCTTTATCAATGGCATATTCTTCACAGCATGTGGCCGCTTCACAACAAGTGTAACATATTTTCCTTTCGTAACGGGGTCAAACTTGATAATTCTTCTTAGAGTATGTGGCTTCCAGTTTTTAAAACCATGTGCAGCTTCAAATTTTATCAACTTCCATAGACTTGATCATGAAACTTCATCTTGAGATTGATATTTTCCGTCTGAACTAACTCTTGAATATCCCAATATGGCAACGTCTTGACGTCGCTCTGTTGATGCATATGTCTGTTGCCTACGTCAGTACGTATCGAGTCTGAGTGAATAGGTCTTAATCTGTTAGAATCTAGGCGTATTTAAGTAGTTTGGAGGTCAAGTTCGCTCGAGAAGGTCATGAGAAGTCAAGTTCAGCCGAACTTCACTATGTCAAGTTCGCCCGAACTTCATTACTCACCAGCGAACTTGCACCACTATAAATAAGTGCCTTGGGATTTCATTTGTAACTTGGAAAGATTTTGGCACAGAGACGACGAAGTTCTGTCGGATCCGGTTCTCGAATGTATTGAACTTTAGATCAATGTGAACAACATTTAAATGAGTAATTCTTGTTATTTGGTTAACTTGTCATTAGTTTCCGCCTAATTGGACAATAGATAACAAATTTAGGTTTCCGTGCTAATCATGGATGTTCCTACAAGTGGTATGAGAGCCTGGATACCTAAATTTGCTGGAATCAAGACAAGAATTTCTTTTTTTCTACTCCATTCTATCTTTTTTCTTAACATTTTCACATATTTGAAGAATTTACGGACAAAATGGATTGATTTTCAAGTATAATACGTAAAATCCATAATAGATAAACCCTTGAAAAGATCAGAGGTTAAAACAAACGAATTCATGCCGAAAAATTGAAAAAACCATGTTTGAAATAGCATGTTCGCTCGAACTTGTTAGCAAGTTCGCTCGAACTTGATTGAAAACTCACTTTTTGAGTGATTTTTCATCAAGTTCGCCTTAACTTGACTAATTTTTCAAGAATTTTCACTAAGTCCGCTCGAACTTAACTGATTTTCATCAATTTTAATCAAGTTCGCTTGAACTTGATCAAAATTTGTTGGATTTCTTACAAGTTCGCCAAAACTTGTGATTTTTCTTGAAATTCAATACAAGTTCGCTCGAACTTGTCAAGTGGTGTACAAGTTCGCTCGAACTTGTCCATTACAAGTTCGCCCGAACTTATCTAAAAATTTCTAAAAAACAAAAAAAGGCATGAAAATCCTGAAAACGTCTCGAACATTATATATCGTTCGATTCGTATTGACGAGACGAGTTTAAAGCTCTAATCTGGTAAAAACGATTTTTCAAAAAAAAATTTAAACATTTTTAGCAAACCGATACGTTAATATTGTCGATTAAAAAGTCAAATTTTCCTAAATTTCTCTGTTTCTAATCAATTTTCAAGTGCTTTTGATCGTATTCTCAGATAAGTCTTCAGATTTTCTAAATGGAAGATTTCCACAATGTATTCGTTTCTCAAATGGCTTCTTCATCAAACGCTAATGCTATTGCGGCGAATCAGATGAATATCGACAACGAAATGGATACTACGTCGAAACCGCCAAAGCTAATGAGTATGGACGAGTTTGAAGGGTGGAAGGAAAAGTTTGTGAATTGGATACAAGCGAATCAATTTAACAGTTGGGTTGCAGTTGAGGACGGGTACAAATGGCCAAAGGATGAACGTGATCAAGATCTTCCGCTGAACAAGTTTTTAGCAATTGACAAAGAAAATTATGTCGCTGAGAAGAAGATGATTAGCTTGATACAACAATCAGTAAAGGAAGATATCTTGATTCTTTTGCCAGAATATGAAACATCACAAGAATTATGGCACTCTCTTTGTGACAAACTCAAAGGTAGTGATGAAATTATCAAAAGCAAAAAGGCCTTAATCAAGAAAGAGTTCGAGATTTTCATGATGATTAAAGGTGAAACAATGAAGCAGATGATAAATAGATATTATCATCTCATGGTCCAGATGCGGAGACATGATATCAAAAGATCTAATGAAGAGAAAATCGAGAAGTTGGCCGATGCACTTCAAGAAGGAGAATGGACAACATATCTGATGATTCTGAAAAATAGTCCATCTTGGGGACATTTCAAGGTGTCATCTTTCATTGACAAATTGGAAGGTCATGAAATGGAGTTGATGAAGATTGCAAAATCTAAGAATGCTAATGTTGTTCAAGATGTTGGCGTTTATTAGAAAGGAGGTGTTCAAGATACTCCAATCCAAAGCCCAAAATTCAAACAACATTTAATGCAAATGTGAATTCTTCTCCAAATCAGGTTCTCACTAGTGCTAGTTCAAGCTCAACATTCCAAACTCAGACAAGCCAAGCTAGTTCTGATTGAAATGTTTTCCAGTGCAACATAGCAGTTGATTTGAAGAATGTATTCCAGAAAAGGTAGTCAAACAGCACATAACACTTCTTCCTACTGTTCTCGAATAGTACGAAAGTCTTGTTGCTGGAAAGATCGGTAATCCGGAAATGATCCGCCGAAGATTATGATCAGGTGGACGAAAAAGAATTGGAACTGATGGATATAAATGGAGTTTGGCATCCATCATCAGAAGAGTTTCTAAATTTGTGGCACTTACTCGAAGGGATATTGGTAATTCAAGTAATAAGCTCGGATTCGACAAATCTAAAGTCAAATGCTTCAGGTGTCGACAGAAAGGACACTTCAAACGTGAATGCAACAATCAAGAAGCAAGTGGAAACCAAAATCCTTTCGGCAGCAACAATGAGTATCAGAAGAAAGCTCGTCAATATAAATCCATATCCAAAGAGATCACAAGTCGAAGTTGAAGATAAATCTGCAAAGAAAACTGAAGAAGCTCTTGTTGTTACTCATGAAGAAGATGGTTTTGACTGGAACAAATACATCAGAAAGAAAACTGGTGTTGCTATGATGGCACAGGTAGTGGAAGAATCTGATACACCGTATGTTGATGTTGCTTTGGAAAATGCCATTCTAGAGGGATATAGGCAGAGAGCTGAAGAAGAAGAGTTAGCTTATCTTGAGATGCAAAGGCAAGAAGCATTAAAATTAGAAGCAGAAAAGGTAAAAGCTAAGGTAAGTGAGTCTGAAAAGGAAGTTTTGAAAGTTGTTGAGGTTGAAAAACCTTGCACAAAGTGCACAAATCCTTGTGAACCATGTCTTGATAAATTCAAAGTCATAAGAGAATTGACTGTACATAACGAAAACTTTCGTTATGATTACAGAACCATAAAAGAAGCTTATGACAAAATATCAAGCAAATATAAATATGTCGAAAAAGCTAATAGTGAACTCAGTGCTAATGTTAACAAAAAGCAATTAACATGTACATTAATACCATTGCCGAAACAAAGCGTGAGCTTCATGACATAAAGATTGAAACATAAAGAGTAAGACAATTGCTGAAAAGTTACACCACAAACGCATATGTCATTGATCACATTTTACCTACGATTAAGTCGGAGGAAAATGGTGATAAATCAAAGCGTAATGTATACGGAAGTGTTCCACCACCATTTCTTTAAAGTTACTCTTGCAAGAAAGATGATGAGATTGAAAAGGCATTTAATCTTTTACTCTTATCAGAAAAGAAAGATAAACTGCCTGAGAACAATGATATAGACTTTACGAAATCAAATGATGATAATGAAGGGGTGGTAAAAAATGTGGTTTAAAATGTGTTGGGCAAATGATTCTGATGAAAGCAGCTCTGAAAGCGGCAAATCAAATTTGAACAACTCGGAATCACAATCTAAAGATGACGATTCATCATCAGAACATGATCTAAGTGATGATCCTAATGTTGTTATGTACAAGATTAAGGAATCTGATAGATTATATTTTGATGATAGTTTTCCGATTCGGAATGTGAGAGAAGATCAACTTGACAAATTTTTCAAACTTGTAGAAATTTCATCAGATGATCTTGAGAAAAACGAGAAAAGATTTTACTTGAAACCCAAAAAGAATACAAACAATTATCGAAAGTTTGGTGGTGATTTTCCTGAGAATAGGAGAGCATGATTGGGTTTGGAGGAAAATGAAGATGAACCGAAAAGGAACCAGAAGTCGCCATTTCATGATTACAAAGGTAAACACATGAAGTTTGTATATGGGATGAATACCGTTCAGGAAGAAGGTATGATCGGTAAGAAATCAAATGATGAATTCAAGAAAGAAAAAGGACTTCGGGACAAGGCTAAAACAAAGTCCACAAGTGAAGTAAAACTCACTAGTGGAAATGTTTCTGATAATCGGACTTGCTTTACATGCAATACTGTTGGACATATTGCACGCAAGTGTCTGAATCTAAAGCCTGTGTTTCCACGAAGAAAAACCGAATCAAAAGATGAAAAGAAAAAACAACCAGAATTTGTAAAATCTGTCACAGAGACAAATAGAAACTATGAATCTAAACAAGAAGTGAAACCTAAAACTGTGTTGAAGTTTGAAAACTCAACATTTGAAAAGGGTTAAACTTCAAAATTTAATGAAAACAAAGATTCTAGGTTCTATATCAAGAAAGCGAGAAGGAAGCTACATTCATGGGTTGCTAAGAAAAGGCTTTCATCATCAGAAAAACCAAAGTCTACTGCTAACAAAACTAAAAATGTCAAATTAACCGAGTCAGTAATCAAACAAACGAATAAGGAAAAGGTAAAAACGTTTTCAGAATCGACATTGGATGAAATGTTTGATGATGATTTTGATTATGATGAAGAGTTAGAATATGGTTATGATGCTTATCAGTACAAACCCAAAACCAAAAAGGTTTGGGTTTCAGTTTTCAAATAGTTACTTTGTTGTCCAGGAGTCTCAAGATCCACAATATCAAAGTTGATTCAGGATAGCGGAGCTCCATGAGTTTTTAACTTATCTAGAAAGTCATAATATTTGTTGTTTTTGAAATTACAAAGTGGTAAAAAGAAAAGTTGAAAAGAATTTTTGAAAATTTGAGAAAATCCACACTGTTAAATAGAACACTGATTGTTATATTGAAAAATCATTTAAAATTAGATTTCTTACAATTGGTTTCTACAAGTTGATGTTATCAAAGTAATGGTTTGTTCTACTAGAGGTGATGATGAAGAAAATGAAAAAAAGGATCGGAAGACGAATTCTCGGGATCCTCATTGGTTTGTTACATTTTTTAGAAGAATTTCTTAAAACTAAAATCCCAAAATATGTTTTTTATTATAGGGGGAGTAAGAAAATTAGAAAATTTTTAGAAAAATAAAAAACATATGAAAAGGTTGAAAATTCAAAAACATTAAAAAATTCAAAATGTACAAAACATTGAAAAAGACAAAAAGAATTTGGTAGTAAAAAGGAAATGATAGTACATCAGTGGACTATCACAGTATGCTAAAGAATTGGAAAGTTTAAAAGTGATAAACAAGTCTTACTATGGCTGTGTCGATAGACTTTAAACGTTTAGTAAATTGTTTCCGGGATATAAACTAAATTTTACAACTGCTTAAATTTGTGGTTTAACACATCTTGGATATATGGACTTAGTACTCCGAAATTTCGATTGAAGGGTTGCCTGATTCTGAGATACGAGGTCTTTATAGATAGTTGATATCTGAGGTATTATACAAGTCCTTCTGATTTTGCGGAAGCAATAGCCTAGAACTTCTATAATGCTTTTGCTATAAACCCCTAAACTGCATACAATCTTGAAAAGTATCGAAAGATCTAATCATTTGCAGTGCTAAAAAGATTCCTTTAATGGAACACACCTTTAAGTCGAGCCTTCATCTCTTTGTCTGTAGGGTAGTACTAACCTGAGCTCTCAAGGTCTCGCACAACCCAGATACAGATATCAACTACACTATATTCACCTGTAAGATGAATCTAGGGAATCTGATTCAGGAGTATATTCAAGAAGTGGGAAACACAGTTAAGTCAAGTTTCTTAAAATCATATCTTGACATATCTTGGAACAATTGAGAAACCTGGTAAAGTTTAAGTGGAAAATCATATCGACAATCTAGGTAAACGAGTTTAAATCTTAAAGTCTCAAAAGGTCAACGGTACTGTGATATGTCTCAATCAACTGGTATCATCCTTAGACATAAATTCACAAAAATATGTCTGTAAATATGTTTGTACATAGTTTATTTTACTTGTTAAAAGTTTCTGTAAATACTTTACTTGCTTTTCAAAATAAAACCAAAAAGATTTTCAGTGTGTTTTAGCATAAACTTTCTAAAATACAAAAATATTTTGTTTCTACATTAGTTTCAACGAGCCAATGTTGGAGAACGGATCTTCGAAGTCTGGTAAGAAAATCTGGTGAATGATTAAAAGATCATTAATTTGAAACTTTAAAATCAGATTGTTCATAACGATTTTTCAAACTGAGGTCATTAATTTGGACTTGGTTGATATATTTGGTTAATCAAGGTCATTAACTTGGACTTGATCAACTAAGTGGATTTTCACCTATGAAGGATTTAAATGTAAAATGTATTCAAGGTCATTAAGTTGAACTTGAAACATTCAAAATTTTTGAAAAGTTTGAAGTGAAGAATTAAAGTTTGAAATGTTGATGGTAAAAATTTCAAAATAGTGAATCTGAAATGTTTATTTGAATGTCAGTGTTTATTTAGACAGGTAGTAAAGTTTGAGGGGGAGTTGGATAAAACAATGTCAAAAGATTTCAGAAAGCTCAAAGCTAGGGGGAGTTTGAAGTTTAAAGATCAAAGCAAAGGGGGTATGAGACTAAAGCTTAAAGCTAGGGGGAGCATGTTGATTAAAGGTTTATCGAGACAAAGTTCAAAGAAAGAGAAAGAGGATATAAAGATCAAGATGATAAAGTTTATTCAAGAACTAAAGATTGAAAGACTCAGAAGATTTCAAAAAGTCAATGACTGCGGCAACATCCAAGGGGGAGACTGTTGATGCATATGTTTGTTGCCTACGTCATTATGTTTCGAGTCTGAGTGGATAGGGATTAATCTGTTAGAATCTAGGCTATTTAAGTAGTTTGGAGGTCAAGTTCGCTCAAGAAGGTCATGAGAAGTCAAGTTCGGCCGAACTTGACTATGTCAAGTTCGCCCGAACTTCATTACTCACCAGCGAACTTGCACCACTATAAATAGGTGCCTTGGGATTTCATTTGTAACTTGGAGAGATTTTGGCACAGAGACGGCGAAGCTCTGTCGGATCCGGTTCTCGAATGTATTGAACTTTAGATCAATGAAAACAACATTTAAATGAGTAATTCTTGTTATTTGGTTAACTTTTCATTAGTTTCCGCCTAATTGGACAATAGATAACAAATTTAGGTTCCCTTGCTAATCGGGGACGTTCCTACACGCTCAAGTGCCTGAAGTACTGAACACCAAACTCTCTTTTTATGGTATAAACATTCAACTCTTTTATCCATCACCAACTTAGTATATCACCCAAAGATTTGTCTGGATCACGTGTAAAGAAAGCTAGTGGATGTTTGAAGTTTCTTTCTTGGGCCATCTCCTTGAACCATGATTTCTTTGCTTCAGCTATCTCTTCTTTAGATAAACGTTTAGGAACACTACCATCTTTCACTATTTTCTCAACTTTTCTCTTTAAAAGATCATCAGTAGCTTCAGAAAACAATTCATCGATGGTTGGGAAGTAAGCATCATTCACAGGGTCCTTCGTCTCCCCCTGTCTTTGAGAGTCATGGTCTTGATTAACTAAATCATTTAAGTAAGCATCATAATCAAAAGATTCATTAATCTTCGCATCTTCAACAATCAACCCTGTACCCCCTTACGTATTATCACCATCATCGCATTTATCATCATCATCATTTATGCCATCGTCCTAATCACTCAAATCATCAACATAAACATCTTCATTCTCATCGTATTAATCAACCTTAGCGTCAATCTCTTCGTACATCTTATTTTTATCCATGTACTTTTGGTGCCTTTCAGAGATTATAGTAACATCAATGCTTTCACCAACTATCACATAATTAACCAACGGTTCAGATTCAGCTACATGTTTCATACTAAAGCTGCTTGATTCTATCTTCATTCTCTTTGACTTTATTTGCTAGTTCAGGAGCCTTTTCATTATCATCAACCAACACAACCAACAAAGCTTCCAACCTCTTTTTGTCATCTTCAAGAAATTTGATTCTGCTTTCATATTCTTTCATCTTGTTCTCCAAATCGTTAACTTTGTTATCATTGAACATGTCTTTAGCAAACCCTTCTGAAAATGGAATATCACCAAAATCGTAAGAAAATTTATCATTTAATGATCGTCTAGGACTAGATTGAGGTGTTGAACATTGTTGAATAGGAGGTGTTGGTTGTGGTGGTGTGACAGGTGGTGATTGTTGTTGTGGTGTAACATGTTGTGGTGATAAAGGACGTTGTGGTAATGGAATAAAGATGGTTGTCTTTGTGGTGGTGATGGTGGTGGTGGTTGTTGTTCAACGGTAGGTGTAACTACTTCAACTTTCGGTGACCTTCTCATTCTAAACTTCTTCCTTGCATTTTTTGCAGATGGAGAACCAGTAGAATTTGCACCATCAGAAGCTTTACTTTTCATACGTTTAGAAGGTTTCCTGGCAGGATTTGTAACAACAATTTCATCATCAGAATTAGAAGGCATATACGATTCATCATCATCACCCAAAGCTTTTCTCTTTTTTAGTTCTGATCTTTTAGCTGCGCCTTCAGCTTCTGGATCAACGCTTTCCTCAAAAGATCCTTCATCATCACCATCATTACCTCCAAATGCATCTTTTCAATCTCAGTCGCCATACTTAAAACATTCTCTCCCTGTTCTCTATCTTGATCTGACGTTGCTGAGAAGAGCTCATCATGCATGTTCTATATCTCGTTCACATTCTATCTACCCTAAACCACTTCATTTATTGTCTCAGTTGTCTGTACCTCTTCAACTTCAGGTTCATCAACAAGTATAGTTCGTAGAGTGCCCGTTTTCGTGTTTGTGTTGTTGTTGAGGTTCTAGCAGCTTGCTTCTTTGGTGTTGATCGTTTCTTTTTTTTGTTTCTTCCCCGTTTACAAACCATCTACTCCTTCTCAGAATAAAACCTTCAAGACAAGTAACTTCATCTTTCTTAGGTCCACTTGTATCTTTTCTCCACTTTTCCTTTGGAGGTGCAACATAATCATAATCATCATGACCAAGATTAGCCTTCTTGAAGTTCGGAGAATTCACATGCCCTCTGTATCCCATCCAGCACAAACATCCCTTCACCATTCTCCCTGGATAGCCCGTTGGGTCACCATCTTTATCTTTAAAGTCTAGCACTCTTCGTATCAATTCCTTAGTGATTTTGACTTCTATATCTTCATTATTCAAACGAACAACAGACACAATCGCTTCCGGGTTCTCTTCATATCTAGCAGCACTCCAGAAACGTTCAATATGAGATCGGCAGACCTTGTGTTGATGAGTTAATGCTTTTGTCACTAATAGACATCCCATAAACTCTTAAGATTTCTTTAAACGGAGCAATTTCTTGTATAGAATCATCAAGTACACAACATACATTATGTGTAGGCTCAAACGACGATTTCTTTTCCTGTAAAAAACAAAAATTTCAAACGCTTAGGCGCATTTTGACAAAACTACAAAAAATTTCAAGCGGAGTGGAGTTTGGTGCGGAGTGGTATATCCACTTCTTACGAAGTGGTTTATAACAAACAAACACTTTTGACCAGAGTCACTTTATAGGGAGTGTTTTTTTTGACATTTTGCACATTTCACTTTGTGCGAAGTGGATATCCCACTTCGTACGGAGTGAACCACTCCATCCTAAGAACACTGTTTTGACAAACACTTTTCAAACTTGTGCCGTTGAGCCTAAGTATGTGTTCAGTTTTAATTTAGGCCGGTTAAGTTTTCCTAGATCTTAGTTTTAATGTTCGAAGTGCCGAAAACGTTGATTTAACAGTCAATTCACGGTCTAATACCTTCACCATTGTAAGAGGTGTGCTAATCAACCTACCCAATGTAAATTTTGGCAGTAGTTCGTCAAAAATCGCTCAAAATAACTCAGATCGCTCGAAGGGTATCTCAGATCGCACAAGAACAGTAAGTGACACTCCGTACGATCTAGATTTCTATTTATAGAGACAGGTCCACTTCGTCCGAAGTGATCTTCACTTCGTACAAAATGGCCCTCTTCGTGCGATGTGGATTTCCAATTTTCAAACTTTAACTTTTTCGAATAGTTTTCCAGTTTTAAAGACTCACTCAGTTGACCAAGTCAAAGTTAATGACCCTGGTTGAACACTTTATGACCAAACTAATGTTTTTTTATCAATTTAAGTTTCAAATTAATGAACTTTTTATCATTTCAGAACATTTGCTCATTCCAGATTAACTCCCAACCCGTAGTTCTTAAGTTCTCATTCAGCAACTTGTTGCTTCGGACTTTAAAGATCAGTTTTCCATCATCGGTAGTCGAAAGTAAAAGAAAACAAAATCTTTTTGTATTTTCAAAGTTTATGCTAAAACACACTGAAAATCTTTGTTGGGATTGAACCCTATGAAAGGAACAGATGATATAAAGCCAAATAACACTATCCGAGCTAACAAGGACAGAGGATAGGAATCAGAGTTTAGTCATTAGCTTAGTTAATCAATGTAACAGTGCCAAGCACTGATAGTTTAGTATAAGCAGTGTTTAGAGTTAGTTACATATTGTTTCCTGTCACTATCAACCCTGACATCATCAAAGATGCTCAGAGGTTAGATAGTTAGTATAAATAGGCAACTCCTGTAACCTTTAAACTCGTCTCTTAAAAGATCAACTTTCGCATATCATCTTCTCCGCATTTTCTCATTACCAAACTGTAATTGTAAAGGCTGAGGGGGAGTTTGTGAATTACATGCAAGTTAATTAACTTGAAAGCATGATGATAATGAAAATAAACGACCATTGCTTGTAGTAAAAGTTTTCCATCTTATTCCACTACAAATCTCGTTTAATTCAATCATTTTCCATTTTTGAAACAAAAACTACAAGTAATTCAAACTCAGATCCTAACAATTGGTATCAGAGCTTGATTCATCTAATTCGATCTAACAATCGATTTGGTTCGAACATATCAGCTCTCTTGCTAATCAGTTTGGTTGTTTTTTGTTTGATATTCAGAGTTTTTACTACGTTCAAAGTTTTTAAAAACAAAATCTGAAAAAAATCAACTGAAAATGTCTCAAAACAAACAGGATGCCAATTCTGGATCCTTGTTCAAACTGCCGATGCTCAAAAGAAATGAATATTTCATTTGGCAATGACGGATGGGTCACATCCTTGGCCAGCAAAACACCAGTTGCTAGAGATCTGTTGCTTATGGACCTCACGTTCCAATGGTGCCAAGCATAGAAGATCCAACCAAACAAGTGCCAAAAAATCCTGAAAACTTTTCGAAGCAGGATTTCCAGAAAATTGAATTCGATGCTAAGGCATTTAGCATAGTTGCTTCGGCCTTACCCAATGAAATTTATGCTGGTCTACTACATTGCAATAGTGCAAAGGAGTTATGGGATGCACTTAAGGAGCAATTTGGTGGGACTGAGGAAGTGATAGAAAGTAATAGAGAAGTTCTAAATCAGCAGTATGAAATGTTTTGTCACTTGAAAGGAGAGTCTCTAACACAACAATTTGAACGTTACAGTTGTCTCATCAGTGAACTTAGACTGATTAACGTGGTTTTTCCTAATTCAACTGTCAATAGTCGTTTCCTTAGATCGTTACCAGATAAGTGGGAGCGGTAGCTTATGTAACGCGAAAATCTGTTGGGTTTAAAGAAATGTCGTTGACACAACTTCATGGGATACTCCTCACTTATGAGAGAGAGTTAAACAAGAAAAAGAAGTTGCAAGATTCTTGCAAAATGACTGATGATTACTCACTGGGTAATATAGCTCTTTTTGGCCAAGAAGAGGGTTCTAGCAGCAGTAAGGACCAAAGTTATCATCACTATATAGATATTACATCTGGTGGGAACTTTGGATCTTAAACATATGCACCGAACTATGCTTTTGCTGCTAGTGGGGAAAGCCAAACCTCTGACAATCTATCATTTCAGCTTAATCATTTGCAATACATTGAACCTTCTGATCTAGAAGAAATGGATATTTTGCACCAACTGGCCTTATTGAGTGT
This sequence comes from Scalesia atractyloides, assembly GCA_947069175.1. Classification (NCBI taxonomy): domain Eukaryota; kingdom Viridiplantae; phylum Streptophyta; class Magnoliopsida; order Asterales; family Asteraceae; genus Scalesia; species Scalesia atractyloides. The sequence goes on from CAMTDV010000014.1 coordinate 64,789,372, forward strand.
TAGGACTAGTAAGTTTTACAAGAGAACTGGTAGAAAATTCCCAGGTTTGCATGGGGGTTGAAGGTTGGGCTGGATAAATCAAAAGTCAAGTGTTATAAGTGTAATAGGCTAGGACACTTTGCTAGAGAATCAAGGTCTCAAAGTTCTGGACCAATAGTGACTCGTCCTGGCCCTAGACCTCAACACACACAAAACACTGCTCATTATTCCCAATATGCCCCTGCTCAACATGTTCAAAACACTGCCCACTTTGCATATCCTGCTACCACTGTTCTAGTGCATTATGTTCAATCCACTGCTGCATAAATTCAATATGTTCAGGCTCCATCTGATCCTCAAGTGCTTGTTAAACAAGAACCCATTGTTACACAACCTACTCAAACCACTGCTAGTCAAGCAGAGGTTGGTCAACAAAGCTTTTTCACAAAAAGTTATGTTGACTGGAGCAGTTTGCCTGAGGATTTGACTGATGAATACTTTGCTTTAATGGCCAAAAATGATGTTGAACAAGAATTTGGTTTAATGGCCTTAGAGACAATTACTGAAGGTGTTGAATCTGTGGAGATAGTGTCAAAATCTGATGAAGTTCAAGTTTGTGATGAAACAGTGGTTTCAAGTGAAGAAAGAGAAAATGCTGCTGATAAGGAAAAGAACTCTCCTACTGACCCATGGAATGTTGATGGGTGTGAATGTGTTCTTATGGCTGCTACAAAGGTATCACCTCAGATCCTTAAAGATCTATGTTCTGACAAATGCATCATTGCTTTTGCAAACATCAAAAAGGTGAATGAACACCTGAGAAACAAAATTTTAGAAGATGAACTTAATTTTGAAAAAAATGATTAAAGAGTTAAAATCAAAGTTAAGTGAAAAAGATTCTGAAATGAGTAGCCTAAGACATGAATCAAGCATAACCAAGGATCAACTCCAAACTATGGTAGAAAAATACCAAGTTTGTAAAAAGGAGTTAGAAGAAACCCAAATCACTTGTGAAAAATGGGTTGAGTCCTACAAAGGTTATGAAATTATGCTTGATGCTCAGATCAAGAGCAACATCAAATTTGGTGTAGGTTTTAGAGCCTATGACCAAAATGAGAAAAATGTTGCGGAAATTGATTCTGAGTTGGTTGAAGTTGTCCCTACAAATTTGGCTGGTGAAGAGATAAAAATCACAAATAAAGCTGGAAACAAAATTGTTTTGGAAAAACCAGAGGTTTCAACAAAAGATAAAGAAATTGAAAAATATCAGTTTAAACCAACCTAGTCTGATGAATGTGATATCTTAGAGAACTTTAAGCCAGTGGACTTCACAACCACTGATGATATTAAAGCCCCAAAAGCACTGGTGATCCCTATCAAAGATGTGCCAGTAGAGGTTACAACCACTGCTGAGAAAAAGTTTGATAGGAAAAGAAGAGTAAAGATTAAAAACTTGTTTTGTGAATTTTGTGAAAAAAGAAATCATGTGACTGCTGATTGTTTTATTTTAAAAGCCTATGACATTAACAAAACTTGTGTTATAAAAAACTCTTCAAAATGCACCATCTGCAGCAAAACAAATCACTCAACTCAACAGTGTGCCTATCTCAAAAACTATGAACAAAAGGTAAAAGAGATCAAGGCAAAAGCACTTGAAAGCAAAAGTTCAAGTTCTCTTGGAAATAAATCGAAGAAGAGTTTTGAACCAATTGAAACATCTGTTACAAAAGCCTTAACCAAAACCTCTGTTCAAAGAGAGGTGCAAGTGACAGATGCACCACCTTCAAACTCATTTCCAAGAGGGTATGGCCAAACTATTTATAAAAAGGTTCCTCATGCTTATGAAGGCTACAAAAAGCTTTCAAAGCAAAGAGTAAATAGGCACCCTTATGGATACAATCATCTGATAGGTAATGGTCAAGAGCAGATGTTACAAGAAAATTTCAAAACCACTGACCATTGTCCTAGACTTGAGACTGGACCATCTGTGACCCCATCGAAAGCCATTTTGGCTTTGGAGACCAACCTTAACTGATCTATTTACTTGATGTGCAGGGACCCTCTACTTGCCTTGATAGCTTATGGTATGTGGATAGTGGAAGTTCCAGGCACATGACAGGATAGAGCCCTTCTCAAGGACTTCATGGCTCATGGGGGGTGATATATCTTTTGGTAATAACTCAAAGGGAAAGGTCTTAGGGTCTGGGTCGGTTCTGGCTGGTAAACTCAAGTTTGAAAATGTGAATTTGATTGACAATCTGAAATTTAACCTGCTGAGTGTCTCACAAATGATTGACAGAGGATATGGATCCTTCTTCACTAAGAAAACTTTTCAAATTATGGGACCAGAGGTTGTCAAAAAGATTGATCAAATCATTGCTGAGAGCAAAGCACAACTCACTGCACACAGAAGTGGGAATGTGTATGTGGTAGATACATTAAAAGATAATCCTATGTCTAGAACATGCCTATTCTCAGTTGCTTCTAGCAAAGAGACTGAGTTATGGCATAAAAGACTTGGACACACAAATCTTAAAACTATCACCTTACTCTCAAAACGAAGTTTTCTAAGAGGCTTGCCTCACAAGCAATTTTCCTGTGATGAACATTGTGTTTCATGTTTAAAAGGCAAACAACATAAAAGTTCTTTCAAATCAATTGAAGAGTCAAATACATGCCAGTGTTTACAACTGTTGCACACAGACTTGTTTGGCCCAGTGCAAATCATGAGCTTAAAACACAAAAGGTATTGCCTAGTGATAGTTGATGATTTCTCTAGGTTTACATGGACCTTCTTTCTTCATTCTAAGGATGAAACTACAAGCATTTTGCAAAACTTTGTCAAACAAGTAGAAAAGCAATTTGATCTTCCAGTAAAAATCTTTAGAAGTGACAATGGAACAGAGTTTAAAAATAGGGAGTTGGATGCTTTTTGTGAGTCAAAAGGAATTTTTAGACAATATAGCATTCCAAGAACTCCAAAACAAAATGGGGTGGTTGAAAGGAAAAACAGAACCTTAATTGAATCAGTAAGAACTATGCTTGCAGATTCTGGTTTACCCCTATCCTTTTGGGTAGAGGCTGTAAACACTGCTTGCTATGTTTAAAACAGAGTTTTGATTAACCCCAGGCATCAAAAGACTGTCTATGAGATTTTGTATAAAATCAAACCTCTGGTTTCTTATTTTAAATTTTTGGCTGTCCATGTTTCATTTTGAACTTAAAAGATTCTATATCTAAGTTTGCAGCCAAAATTGATTGTGGTTATTTTCTGGGATACTCAACCACTGCTAAAGCCTACAGAGTTTTTAACTTTAGGAAAAAGTGTGTTGAAGAAACTTTGAATGTGAATTTCAATCAACGATCATCAATGAAAATCCCAGCAAATCCTGCGGAGCCTTTTTTGATTTAGATAAATTCACATTTGCTGATGTTTCTATCAAACTAGACAATGCAGGTGCACCACAATCATCTGAAGAAGATCAAGATCAAGGATATGACTGTGTGCTTCCACAAACAAAAGTCTATTCTTCAAACAGAGGATCAAGTGCTACAAGCTCTTGTGTAAACTCTGCCACTTCTGGGTCAACAGTGGTTGATCCTCAAACCTCTGCCAGTTCAAAAAATCAAATATCTGTTGATAAAAGTCCTACATCTGGGCACCAAAATCATCTGAATGTTACCTCTATACCCCCAATACCACCACCACCATTCTCATCAGTGGCTGATACTTCAATTTAACCAACAGAGGTTAGCTCAGATGATACACATTTGAAGCCATCACCTCAAAATGCTATTGTTCCATACCAAGGTTATTTGATTTATCTCAAAAGCCATCCAGCAGATCAAGTTATTGGCAACATCAAATCTGGGGTGCTCACACAAGCCAATCCCAAAATATTTGACTTTTTGCTGGTTTTCTATCACTCATACAGCAGTCAAGTACCAAGAGGCACTGAAGACAACAGCTGGGTAGAGGCCATGCAAGAAGATCTCCATCAGTTCAAAAGACAACAATTTTGGGAGCTTGTCCAATTGGCACAAAGTGGGTCTTCAAGAACAAAACTGATGAAAGGGGTATTGTTGTCAAAAACAAAGTAAGGCTCGTGGTTCAAGGTTATAGACAGAAAGAAGGTATAGACTATGATGAGACTTTTGCTCCTGTAGCAAGGTTGGAAGCTATTCGACTGTTCTTAGCTTTTGCTGCTAACCACAACATAAAGGTGTTTCAAATGGATATAAAGAGTGCATTTTTGTATGGAAAAATCAAAGAAGAGGTGTATGTATGTCAACCTCCAGGTTTTGAAGATGCATTCCATCTTGATCATGTCTACAAGCTCAACAAAGAATTGTATGGCTTGAAACAAGCACCAAGGGCTTGGTATGAAACTCTATCGACTTTTCTCTTATCAATAGGGTTTACTAGAGGAGAAATAGATAAAACCCTATTTTTAAAATGGAAACGAAAACATTTGATGCTTGTCCAAATTTATGTGGATGACATCATTTTTGGATCCACAAGCACTGCTATGTGTGAAGAGTTTCGCAAAATCATGGCAACAAAGTTTGAGATGAGTGCATTGGGTGAGCTCTAATGTTTTCTTGGTCTTCATGTTAAACAATTGTACAATGGTACATTTATCCATCAAAACAAGTATGTGAAAGAACTTCTTAAAAAGTTTGATATGGATGATTGTAAACCATGTAGCACACCCATGGCAACCTCCAAGCTAGTCACCATTGATGGTAAAGATGACCTTGTTGATCAAACTCTTTATAGAAGCATCATGTACCTAACTGCATCAAAGCCAGACATCATGTTTGCACATGTGTTTGTGCCAGATCACATGCACTACCTAGAAAGTCTGACCTTTTTGCTGTAAAAAAGATATTCAGATACATAAAAGGTGCTCCCACACTTGGTATCTGGTATCCAGCTTGTGACATCCCGGTTTTTCAGGTATCTTAAACACACTACTTCACGGTTATTCATTCCTACGCTAAATTGATTCGGAGATTTAAATTGCACGCTCGAAATAATTACGATAACTTCGTGAACTTATCAAGTGAATTATGTGTTATGTGTATTAAACGTTTATAAGTTTGGTGAGTTATTATGCCATGTTTCGAATTCGTGATTTGTAGTTATAAAAATATATGTATGATAAATAGATATACGAATCGAACCGAGCCGCGAAACGAGTCGACCTCATTTCCTTGCGACTCAAGGAGTTGAGCGAAACTTGAGGATCAAGTTATAGACCCAAACCGACCCACCCAAACCCGTCCGGCCGCGAGCACCAAACCCCAAACCCCTCTCCTTTTCCTTCCTACATTACAATATATATAGATATGTATGCATGAGGGTGTTTTAACAAAAAAAAAAAGAAACCCTAGCACAAGAAGCAGCCGACGGCAGCCCTTCCTGCACTTCTCTCGGTCGCGACAGCCGTTTTCCCACTCTCCCTCTCGGTCGCAACTCTCTCCAACATCCGAATCGGCTCCCATCTAGTTCTCGGTTCATTGATCTTCATTGTTAAAGGTTAGGGTTTATCATTGTTTGCAAAGTCATACTAGGATTTATAAACTCTTGATCATGCTTGAATGTAGTGGTAGAATCATTATTATGAAGGTGTATGATGTTTAGTTGATAAATTATGCTAGTTTGCGATTATGATGATTAGTGGAATCAAGAATCATTAGGCTGCGTTTTGTGAAAAAAACCATATATTATGATTAGGGTTTCCATGGGTATGATGTACATGATGATATATGATTGATAAATCTGTTCTTGATGTTTATAGTTAACGTATCGATTGTTTAAACGTGTTATATTGCGATAAAATGTCGAAATCAGGATGCTGAATGGTGTTTACAGCCAACTTCAACTGGCTGTAACTTGGTTATTATTTATCGAAAAACGGATTTTCTGAAGCCTAAAACGTAGATTTTTGAAAAACGCTTCTAATGGCGCTAGATTCATATTTTTCTGAAGTCGTTTGGTATTTTTAAGTGCCAATTAAGTGCAGTAACTGAAGCTGTGAAAATGCTGAAAATTTGTTAGTTTGTTATTGAATCGGATCTAATAATCTGTAGAGATTCGAATCACGAAATTTTTACAGAAACTGGAGATGGAAATTTCCGGGAAACTCCCACTGGAATTTTGTTAATTGGACGAACGGTGATTTTTAAATAAATTCTCCCGTGGACTGCAGTCAGAAAGCGACGAATCTGACTGCAGCCTAGTATATTAATATTTATGAATAATTGGTAAAGTGTTAGGACTTGAAAAATTTATATAAAATTCTACCGTATAGTTGACACCCTCTGTAAAATAATTGGAATTTTTGAAACGTTGGAACTATTTTATAAAAATCCTCGAAAACAGCCTAATTATGAGTATATAAGCTGAAACCTGATAACTTGCGAATGTGTGTACCAAAGTGTTGTATGGATTGATTTGTGTTCATGATAGGTTGGTTTGATCACTATGTTGGTATGATGATACTTGCATGCATGATTTGAGTTTTAGGAATTGTTATTGTATGTACCGCATTGTGCGTTAGTATGTGTAGGGTTTGTATCAGTGTGTTCACACACTAACTCTAAATCAATTGACTTGTTAGGACGCAATTAGCGGTCCCATCATTTGCTACATCTGTGTTACACTAACCGAGCAACTAAAGGTGAGTTCACGGCCCCTAGTTTTATCCGGTTTTAAACAACAGGGGGAGAAACATGTATACACTCTACAACTCTATCTCTTTACGTTATATGAAATTAACGTCATTAAACTATTCGGTAACTAAGTTAATGTTAACGTACGTTATGGTCACTAAGCAGCTATATCACACAAGTTCTCGACAATCTCTCGGATCGTTAGTATTGGGTTAGATAGCGAGGAAATTATAAGTAGTACTACTGGGCCCGACAAGCCCCACCCGAGCTAGTCGCGCTAGCCGACCGGGTATGGTAAACGGGTGAATAATTTGGCCTAACTTTCGCCATGGTCAGTGATAGGCCTGGCAACACGGAGGTACAACAGTTAGCTTCGATCGCGAACACTTACGTGACATAACTTTAGGCTAGCTACCTACATGTTAACATTGAGCTTAATTACGAATCAACAATATTATTCCGGGTTAGGGATAATGGAACCAACAACGTTATTATTCCGGGTTAGGAATAATGGAACATCATTATTATTCCGGGTAAGGAATAATGGAACCATCAGTATTTTTCCGGGTTGGAAATAATGGAACTAAATCGTTATCCCGGGTTAGGGATAATGGGGGAAACAAACTTATAACCCAACAAATGAACTTATGAAAACTTGTGAACTCACTCTTCTAATGTTGACACTTGTTTCTTTACATGTTTCTCAGGACGCTAGGAGCTCTAGGTGCACTCACTTGCATTGATCAAGACATCTTTTTATCGAGTCTCATTTACGAACATTGTTTGGGTTTTCTTTAGTTTTGGTGTTTGTGTTGGCACCCGTTCCTTTACTTTACTTTAATGCTTCCGCTCAACTTTAAAAACTAATGCTTCCGCTAAACATTGAAACCAAACTAAGACAATCTAAAATTAACTACGAATGGTTAAACAAATGATTTTCGAAAACGTATTAACGAATCATATAGAGTCGTTTGACGTTACTAGTGTCTCAGATTCTGGTTTGTTCACACGCCTCGCGGTAAAACTCCGCAAGTGGAAATTGAGGGTGTGACAGATTGGTATCAGAGCCTCTAGCTATAGAGAACCAGGTTTACATTAAAAGTAGACCTAAACTATAGCTGATTACACGACACTAGACTTAGTTTGGCACCGAACTGTTATATCTTGTTATGTGATGTACCACAACTGTGTTATGTAAAATATGAATGCATAATAGAAATGAATGCAACTCATAACTAACTACACAACCTAACAGGCAATGTCATCATCATCATCATCCGACAAACTTTTGCAACCAAGGGCGCCGGGAAAGGCACCTATGGTGGAACCCTCACCACCTCATGGCGTGGAGACACGCTCAGCTGCGAGAAAAAGGCTCGCTCTACGGGAGGAGTCATCCTCACGCCCGACCATCGCTATGCCGGTCGAACCGGTTAACTCGTTAGAAGTAGGGAACGACCTACTTAGAGATATGATAAGAAAGCAACAAGAACAACTAGAGAGAATGCATGAAACCATCCTAGCACAGGGATGGATGATACGATAATTAACAGGTAAGACTGGATCGCTCGAGGAAGAGCAACATGAGAGTAAGATAGCTCGTAACACTTTGGCTAGAGATCTTCGTGCTGAGCAGCTAAGGGCTGACTGGCTCGAAGATAGAGTTCTTGAGTCTAGCTGGAGAATTCAAGAACTAGAACAGAATCAGGCACCTGTACCAGTACCCGCACCAGCACCGGCCCCTCCAGTGCCGGTAGAGGAAGAAGAAGAGGATCCGGAGGAGGATCCAGAGGAGGATCCGGAGGAGGATCCAGAGGAGGATCCAGAAGAGGATCCAGAGGAAGACCCAGCTGTAGAAGCTGGAAACGCCGCGGAGGATGACGGCAACGATAGCGATATGGGGGATGGAGACGTAGAAGACTGACACGTCTCGCTTATTTTATTTGCTTTCCTTCAGTCTATTTATTTTCCTACTTATGTTTAAACTTGAGATTTTATAGTAAACTGATATGTTTGGTTGCCATTTTGTAAGACGTTGAAATTTTATTTAATCGAATATTTCTTTTGACTGTTTAATTTATTTGGGTTGACATAATTTGGGGAATTATTTAAGTATGGAATAGGATAACTATATTGGATATATAGGCTTATCGGTGTGTGTTTATGTTGTCTTACGAAGATATAAAATGGCAACTGGAGTCGCGGAAACCTCAACATGACGCCGGAAGAATTAGCCGCAATGATCCAAGAACACGTGAATGCTGCTCTAGCAGGTGTTCAAAACCAACCAGCAGGTAACCATTATTAAATTTTCATGGGAAAATCTAATAGTTGGCTAGTAGAATTCCTCGCTGATTACCTGTCCTCTGTCAGCAGGAGGGGGTCTTAACCCCTACAAGATATTTCTCGATGCGAAGCCGAGTAAATTCACGGGGGCAGAAGGACCCATAGGACTGGTCCGCTGGATCGAAAAGTCCGAATCAGTGTTCGAAATGTGCAATTGTCTTGAGGCCAATAAAGTCAAGTATGCTGCCTCAACGTTGGAGGATGGGGCACTAACTTGGTGGAATGCACAAGTCCAAACGCGTGGATTTATTGTTGCAAATGCAATGGCCTGGGCCGAGTTTAAGGCCCTAATCAAAGAGGATTACTGTCCACGAGACAGGGTTCAGCAGTTGGAGCAAGCCTTATGGAACCACAAATGGTGGGATCTGAAATCGAAGCATACACAGCGAAACATCACGACCTGGTATTTCTATGTCCCGATCTGGCCAACACCGTGGAGAAACGACTCGAGTTTTACCTTGGGGGTCTGGTCCCCGAGATCCAGGGTATAATAATGGCTAGCAACCATGCGACTGAGCATCAAGCAATCAGGTTGGCGCACAAACTCACCGATAAGGCGGTGGAACAAAAGAAGTTGCCATCTCGGGTACAACTGAAGTGGCCCCTGATAATAAAAGAAAGTTTGAAGACTCGTCTGCTCGACAGTCTTCGTCGTCCCAGCCACAACAGGGGAACCAGAAACGATTCAATAATTTCAACAGCCACCGGGGTCACAATAATCAGCCCGCCAACAACACCCAGAACACAAGCGGCTATGTAGGTCGAAAGTCGTCGTGCAATCGCTGTAACCTTCATCATCACGGCCCTTGTGCCGGGAATCACTGCCAACGATGTGGCAAAGTGGGACATGTGGCAAAGGATTGTCGCGGGAAATCATGTCCCGACAAAATCAAAATCAACACCATGGTCAGCAGTGTAAACCGGGGGTGCTATCAGTGTGGTAGCACTACCCACTTCAAACGAGACTGCCCACAACTTCGTAACAACAACAACAATGGTGGGAACAACAACAACCACAACCACAATAACCACAGCAACAGCAACAACAACAATGGAAATGGTGGCACAGGAAGTGCCAAAGGGCGTGCATTTACGCTGGGCCGCGGGGAGGCCAGAAACGACTCGAACGTGGTCACCGGTAAGTTTCCCCTTAATGAACATTTTGCTACTGTGCTTTTTGATACGGGTGCGGATAGGAGTTACATATCTGAATCTTTTAGGAAGAACCTAAATCTCACTACCCCTAGAGGCCCCTTACGTCATAGAACTAGCGATGGCAAATCTGTAGATGTGACCCATATAGTATCCGGCTGTCAACTCAAACTCGCGGGTCACACCTTTGTCATTGATCTGATGACAACTACCCTAGGTAGTTTTGACGTGGTAGTCGGAATGGACTGGCTATCCGACGTCCGAGCTGAAGTTCTCTGTTTCGAGAAATCTATCCGTATTCCGCTCTCTAACGACGAAATCTTGACGGTGCAAGGCGAGAAGGCAGGCGCCGTCACAAACATCATCTCTTACATGCAAGCACAGAAGTATCTTCGGAGGAAGAACTCCCTTGCTTTGCTCGCACTGGTTACCGAACAGCCTAAGGATGAGAAACGTATAGAAGACATCCCCGTCGTCCGTGATTTTTCTGATGTATTTCCAGAGGAGTTACCTGGTCTTCCACCACATCGACAAGTGGAGTTTGAAATTGAATTGGCGAACAATGCAACTCCTATCGCCAAGGCCCCATACCGCCTAGCTCCAGCCGAGCTGCAGGAGCTGTCTACCCAACTTCAGGAACTGTTAGAAAAAGGATTTATCCGACCTAGCACTTCGCCATGGGGAGCTCTAGTCCTTTTTGTCAAGAAGAAGGACGGGACCTTCCGCATGTGCATCGATTACAGGGAACTCAATAAGGTTACTGTCAAGAACCGATACCCATTACCTCGCATCGACGATCTCTTCGACCAACTTCAAGGGTCAAGCTACTACTCCAAGATTGATCTACGGTCCGGTTATCACCAGTTACGCGTCAGGGAGGAGGATATCGCTAAGATGGCATTTCGTACTCGGTATAGCCATTATGAGTTCTTGGTAATGCCCTTCGGTCTCACCAACGTACCCGCGGTGTTCATGGACCTCATGAACCGTGTGTGTAAACCATATCTCGACAAGTTTGTCATTGTGTTCATCGATGACATACTCATCTACTCTAAAGGTGAAGCAGAACATGCTGAACATCTGCGATTACTGCTGGAATTACTTCAACAGGAGAAACTATATGCCAAGCTTTCAAAGTGTGATTTCTGGATTCGGGAAGTTCAGTTCCTTGGGCATATCGTGAATGAAAAGGGTATCCACGTCGACCCCGCCAAGATTGAAGCTATCAAAAACTGGGAAGCACCCAGGACACCGACGGAGATCCGCCAATTTTTGGGTCTGGCTGGCTACTACAGACGTTTCATCGAGGGATTTTCAAAGATCGCGCAACCGCTTACCACCCTCACCCAGAAAGGCACCAAGTATGCTTGGGTGACAAGCAGGAAGCGGCATTTCAATTGCTGAAGCAGAAACTTTGCAGTGCACCCATTCTGTCCTTGCCGGAAGGGACTGATGAGTTTGTAGTATACTGTGATGCTTCCATTCAGGGATTGGGATGCGTACTCATGAAACGTGATAAGGTCATCACGTATGCGTCCCGACAATTGAAGGTTCACGAGAAAAACTACACGACACATGACCTGGAATTGGGAGCAGTGGTGTTTGCGCTTAAGATTTGGAGACACTACCTATATGGAACAAAGTGCACAATATATACAGATCACAAGAGCTCCAACACATCTTTGACCAGAAGGAGTTGAACATGCGACAGCGTCGTTGGGTTGAACTCTTGAACGATTATGAATGTGCCATTCGGTATCACCCGGGTAAAGCTAACATGGTAGCTGATGCCCTCAGTAGGAAGGAGCACTTGAAACCTCGTCGGGTACGAGCTCTACAGTTCACCATTCATTCGGGGTTACCCGAACAGATACGCGACGCGCAGTTAGAAGCAGTTAAGGAAGAAAACATCAAGGTCGAATCGGTGGGAAAAATGGAACGCGATTGGGAAGTAAAACCCAATGGAGCCCGGTATTTCATGAATCGTATATGGGTACCTCTCTACGGAGGCCTCAGAAAGCTTGTCATGGACGAAGCTCACAAATCCCGATACTCTGTCCATCCTGGTTCGGATAAGATGTATCAAGACCTTAAAGCTGCGTACTGGTGGCCCAACATGAAAGCTGATATAGCCCCTACGTGAGCAAGGTTTGACTTGTGCAAAAGTCAAGGTAGAGTATCAGAAGCCATCGGGGCTACTCCAACGACCTGAGATCCCGGTGTGGAAATGGGATCAGATCTCGATGGACTTCATCACTAAACTCCCGCGAACTTCGGGTGGTTACATACCATCTGGGTGATCGTGGATCGTTTAACTAAGTCCGCATACTTTCTAGCTATTAAAGAAACAGATAAGATGGAGAAGTTGACTCGCATCTAAATTAAGGAAGTAGTTTCTCGGCACGGAGTGCCAACGTCCATCATCTCGAACAGAGATGCTCGTTTCACGTCCAACTTTTGGCAGTCACTTCAGAAAGCGTTGGGTACACGCTTGGATATGAGCACAGCTTATCACCCTAAGACTGATGGTCAAATCGAAAGGACCATACAGACCTTGGAAGACATGCTTAGGGCATGCGTGGTAGACTTCGGGAATAGTTGGGAAATCCATCTGCCTTTAGTGGAATTCTCGTATAACAACAGTTACCATACGAGTATATCGGCAGCAACGTTTGAGGCATTATACGGTCGTAAATGTAGATCACCGGTCTGTTGGGCAGAACTCGGTGACAGTCAACTCACAGGCCCTGAGTTGATACTTGAGGCTACTGAAAAGATTGTACAAATCAGAAACCGCATGGCGGCGGCACGAGATCGACAGAAAAGCTACGCTGATCAACGACGCAAACCACTCGAATTTCAAGTAGGCGACCGCGTCCTACTGAAGGTGTCACCCTGGAAGGGTGTAATCCGCTTTGGAAAACGAGGCAAACTAAACCCACGGTACGTAGGTCCGTTTTTGTGATCTTGAAACGTATCGGACCCGTAGCTTATCAATTAGACCTTCCTGCCGAACTTAGTGGAGTTCACAACGTTTTTCACGTGTCAAATCTGAAGAAGTGTCTATCAGATGAAACCCTAGTCATTCCATTGGATGAGATTCAAGTGGATGAACAACTGCACTTTGTGGAACAACCTATCGAGATCATGGATCGTGAGATCAAGACTCGAAGGCACAGCAAGATTCCGATTGTCAAGGTTCTTTTGGACTCTAAGCGTGGACCGGAGTTCACGTGGGAAAGAGAGGACCAAATGAAAAGAAAATACCCACACCTCTTTGCAGCTGAGCAGCAAGCTAACGATACCACCAACTAAATTTTCGGACGAAAATTCTTTCAACATGGGGATGATGTGACAACCTGGGAATTTCTGGTAATTTCTTGTACCATTGTTAACGAACTAAATCTTTGTGCGTGGCACTCTAAACCTGTACGTTGCATTCTAAACCGCGTTTACTCAATTTTCGGGACGAAAATTCTTTCAACATGGGGATAATGTGACATCCCGGTTTTTCAGGTATCTTAAACGCACTACTTCACGGTTATTCATTCCTACGCTAAATTGATTCGGAGATTTAAATTGCACGCTCGAAATAATTACGATAACTTCGTGAACTTATCAAGTGAATTACGTGTTATGTGTATTAAACGTTTATAAGTTTGGTGACTTATTATGCCATGTTTCGAATTCGTGATTTGTAGTTATAAAAATATATGTATGATAAATAGATATACGAATCTAACCGAGCCGCGAAACGAGTCGACCTTATTTCCTTGCGACTCAAGGAGTTGAGCGAAACTTGAGGATCAAGTTATAGACCCAAACCGACCCACACAAACCCGTGCGGCCGCGAGCACCAAACCCCAAACCCCTCTCCTTTTCCTTCCTACATTACACTATATATAGATATGTATGCATGAGGGTGTTTTAACAAAAAAAAAAAGAAGAAACCCTAGCACAAGAAGCAGCCGACGGCAGCCCTTCCTACACTTCTCTCGGTCGCGACAGCCATTTTCCCACTCTCCCTCTCGGTCGCAACTCTCTCCAACATCCGAATCGGCTCCCATCTAGTTCTCGGTTCATTGATCTTCATTGTTAAAGGTTAGGGTTTATCATTGTTTGCAAAGTCATACTAGGATTTATAAACTCTTGATCATGCTTGAATGTAGTGGTAGAATCATTATTATGAAGGTGTATGATGTTTAGTTCGATAAATTATGCTAGTTTGCGATTATGACGATTAGTGGAATCAAGAATCATTAGGCAGCGTTTTGTGATAAAAACCATATATTATTATTAGGGTTTGCCTGGGTATGATGTACATGATGATATATGATTGATAAATCTGTTCTTGATCGTTTATAGTTAACGTATCGATTGTTTAACCGTGTTATATTGCGATAAAATGTCGAAATCAGGATGCTGAATGGTGTTTACAGCCAACTTCAACTGGCTGTAACTTGATTATTATTTATCGAAAAACAGATTTTCTGAAGCCTAAAACGTAGATTTTTGAAAAACGCTTCTAATGGCACTGGATTCATATTTTTCTGAAGTCGTTTGGTATTTTTAAGTGGCCAATTAAGTGCAGTAACTGAAGCTGTGAAAATGCTGAAAATTTGTTAGTTGTTTATTGAATCGGATCTAATAATCTGTAGAGATCGAATCACGAAATTTGTACAGCAACTGGAGATGGAAATTTCCGGGAAACTCCCACTGGAATTTTGTTAATTGGACGAACGGTGATTTTTAAATAAATTCTCCCGTGGACTGCAGTCAGAAAGCGACGAATCTGACTCTAGCCTAGTATATAAATATTTATGAATAATTGGTAAAGTGTTAGGACTTGAAAAATTTATATAAAATTCTACAGTATAGTTGACACCTTCTGTAAAATAATTGGAATTTTTGGAACGTTGGAACTATTTTATAAAAATCCTTGAAAACAGCCTAATTATGAGTATATAAGCTGAAACTTGATAACTTGCGAATGTGTGTACCAAAGTGTTGTATGGATTGATTTGTGTTCATGATAGGTTGGTTTGATCACCATGTTGGTATGATGATACTTGCATGCATGATTTGAGTTTTAGGAATTGTTATTGTATGTACCGCATTGTGCGTTAGTATGTGTAGGGTTTGTATCAGTGTGTTCACACACTAACTCTAAATCAATTGACTTGTTAGGACGCAATTAGCGGTCCCATCATTTGCTACATCTGTGTTATACTAACCGAGCAACTAAAGGTGAGTTCACGGTCCCTAATTTTATCCGGTTTTAAACAACAGGGGGAGAAACATGTATACACTCTACAACTCTATCTCTTTACGTTATATGAAATTAACGTCATTAAACTATTCGGTAACTAAGTTAATGTTAACGTACGTTATGGTCACTAAACAGCTATATCACACAAGTCCTCGACAATCTCTCGGATCTTTAGTATTGGGTTAGATAGCCGGGAAATTATAAGTAGTACTACTGGGCCCGACAAGCCCTACCCGAGCTAGTCGCGCTAGCCGACCGGGTATGGTCAACGGGTGAATAATTTGGCCTAACTTTCGCCATGGTCAGTGATAGGCCTGGCAACATGGAGGCACAACAGTCAGCTTCGATCGCGAACACTTACGTGACATAACTTTAGGCTAGCTACCTACATGTTAACATTGAGCTTAATTACGAATCAACAATATTATTCCGGGTTAGGGATAATGGAACCAACAACGTTATTATTCCGGGTTAGGAATAATGGAACATCATTATTATTCCGGGTAAGGAATAATGGAACCATCAGTATTATTCCGGGTTGGGAATATGGAACTAAATCGTTATCCCGGGTTAGGGATAACGGGGGAAACAAACTTATAACCGAACAAATGAACTTATGAAAACCTGTGAACTCACTCTTCTTTAATGTTGACACTTGTTCTTTACATGTTTCTCAGGACGCTAGGAGCTCTAGGTGCACTCACTTGCATTGATCAAGACATCTTTTTATCGAGTCTCATTTACAAACCCTGTTTGGGTTTTCTTTAGTTTTGGCATTTGTGTTGGCGCCCGTTCCTTTACTTTACTTTAATGCTTCCGCTCAACTTTAAAAACTAATGCTTCCGCTAAACATTGAAACCAAACTAAGACAATCTAAAATTAACTATGAATGGTTAAACAAATGATTTTGGAAAACGTATTAACGAATCATATAGAGTCGTTCGACGTTACTAGTGTCTCAGATTCTGGTTTGTTCACACACCTCGCGGTAAAACTCCGCAAGTGGAAATTGAGGGTGTGACACAGCTAATGGGAATATTGAGCTTTCAGGTTTTTCAGATAGTGACATTGCTGGTTGTAAAACTACAAGGAAGTCCACATCAGGATGATGACAATTCCTAGGTGATTGTCTAGTGTCTTGGCAAAGCAAAAAGCAGGTTGAGTTTCAACATCCACTACTGAGGCAGAGTATATTGCTGCTGCTAGCTGCACTGCTCAACTCTTGTGGATTCAAAACCAGTTGCTTTATTTTGGTATAACTGTACTAAAGACTCCACTAAAATTGGACAGTCAATCTGCTGAAAAAATCATTAAAATCCAGTTTCTCATTCAACAACAAAGCACATTGACATCAGACATCACTTTGTGAGAGATTGCTATGAAAAAGGTTTGATTTCTTTGTATCATGTCCATACTTCAGATAAATGGGCAGATGTTTTAACCAAGGCGTTGGATACATCTACCTTTGAAAAATTGATCTCAAGGCTTGGTATGCTAAACATGGATTAAAAACAATTTTCTTGTAAATCCATGTGTACATAGCATCAAAATGTTTTCAGAAAATCAAAAACAACCTTAAAAATAGTTAAAATTGAAAATTTTCAATAAATCTTTAAAAGTCTGTTCATAACATCTTTTGTTCAAACCTCTGATAGGCTGAAAAATCTTATCCACTGTTAAACAGTATCCTCTAGATTTCCATTTTTTACCATTTTTCAAAACACTGATAGCTATCCACTGATAGTGTTAAAAATCGCTTTTGTCCAAACCTCTGTCCTAAAACAGTGGTTTGCAACATCAACGGTTACTTTTCTCATTAGAGGTTACACGTGGCCAGATGTTAGCCATCTGATCTTGCAACAGATCCCACGTCATGTTCACTTTTTCAAAACCCTTATAAAACCCCTGTTCTATCTCACCAGTGGTTACCCTTAACTGTGTCGATTTCAAAATCTCAAAACAGTTTTTCTCTTAAACACCATGGCTCCTAAATGAAAATCTTCAAAATCCAAAGCTAAATCTCAAGAAGAACCTCCACCTTTCATTCTCATAATCAAAACCCCACACAATTACACTGCCATACTTGAAGAAAACAACGTAAATACTCGCTATCATCCAATGATTCAAATTTTGCAAAAGTCTAAATTCTTGCACATGTTAATCGTCAAAGCCCCCATTTACATTGATGCTCTTCGTGATTTCTGGAAAAATGCAAAGGTTCACTCATCTACTGATGGTGTTCCTTATATAATAATTTCAAGAGTATGGGGAGTGTTGATGCAAATTAGCCCCCAATCGATTTTCCAAGTTTTCAAGCTAATGGACATACAACACCCTATTTCATTTCCAATTAATGAGATCCAAGCAAAGTTTCTGGAAAGAGGTTATATTGGCCAGATGAAAGGTATGTCCATTTTTAAGCCAAACTTTCTTGCTGAGATGAGAATTTTCTTTCACACCATTCTTACCTGTCTCTTAGCAAATCCACTGCTTTTAATGAAATCCCATTGAACATGCAATATCTGGGGTATGCAATTTTAACTGAAACAGATTTTAACTACTCCCAGATATTGTTCAATGATCTTGTAAATAATTTTAAAAATATTGAAAAAAGAAAAGCTTTTTTGATGCATCCATGTTTCTTGAGTGTTTACTTGTAGGATCAAATCAAAGGTCCTGAAAGTAAACAAGGCGCTGTGGTTAACCAGGCAGCATTAATCCTAAAACTTTCACCAGAACAACAAACCAAGATAAGGTTGAGAAAACACAAGTAGAGGAGGTTGAGCAAGTTTTCCTAGAGCAAAATGTTCAATCTCAACCTCTTGCTACTGAGCTCCCTGCTCTTGGTGATCAGGGCAACACAACCGCTGCGTGAAACCCACACCAAAAATTTCCAAAAAGAAAACCAAAACAATCTCCAAAAATCCCACAAAACCCAAAAAGGGTCCTCTGGAAGATGAGATCCCAGAGGTTAACACTGTGACAGCACCAAAGTCACAAACCACCGCTGCTACTTCTTCACAGCAGATGGTTCAAAGATATCCCACCGGCTTTGAAACTCCTCCTTCTTCCTCACAAAAGGAAAAGGTTGCAGACACAGGGATACCACTTTATGAAGCTCTAGATCCACTTGGGTCTATCTTCCACAGCCCCTCTCCCAGGGCAATGTCGCTTTCTACTCAACCACCTTCACCAATACCTTCACTTCCACCCAAAATTGTACCCTTGCTGAATGCAATTGAATTAGTTAAGACACAAACCAGCACTTCTCAACAACCTATTACTGAGAATATACTCCATCCAATGGCTGGGTTTGATTCTTTATTCATTCCTAGACCATCAGCAGATGAAGAGGTTACATCCCTTGGGTTACATGTAACCCTTGGTGATATTTCAACACAAGCAGCCACTACAATTGCTGAACTCCGTAGTTCTCAGTTGGACAGTGGTTTCATTAAGAAGACTTGGTTAAAGGAAACCACTGCTGAGGCAACAACTGTTACCTCTATTGTGGGAAGTCCCCAGTACCAAGATAAAGGGGAATCTATGTTTAAAGCTTGTCCTAAAACCACTGCTCATGACAACATAGATGTAACTACCACCATTGGTAGGAGTTCAGATGATCCTATTAAATTAGGTGATGATCTAAAATACCAGGATTTGACAGAGAGAGTGACAAGAATTGAAAACTCTATTGGTGAAATCAAAGATTTACTAAAGCAGATGATAGCTACAAAAAGTCAACCCTTTGTTCTATCCACTGCTGATCTCAAAGAAGCTCTTAACCCTCTGTTTCAACATCAACAACATTATTTGGATTTATAGAACAAGCATCATGTGAATAATGTTCAAAACTTGTTTGAATCAAGGTATCAAGACACTCCAGTAGACATTAAAGCCATCAAAGCACATCTACTCACAACCACTGGCCATGCATCTCCAATGGTTATATTTATTACAACAAATGAAGCCAAAAAGGGGGAGAAACCTTTGGGTCCAAAGAAGTTAACAATAGATGATGATAAGGCAAGACCAACAGTAAATATCCCAAGGCCTGATGGTTCAAAGCAGATTGATTTGACTGAAGAACTAGTGGCCAAGGAAGGGCTAGTCACAAGAAGAATGTGATTGAGGAGAGCAGAGTGTTGGTTGAGAAAAAGATTGATCATCAAAAATAAAAAGGAGAGGATGGTACTTCATCAAAAAGAGCTCCTGCTAGAAAAGCCAGGCAACCAACATCCACACCTCCTAAAACTAAGACTGAAACCAGTCCAACCATTAAAACCTCTGCCTCTCAAAAACCTATCACATCTGTGACATCCCGGTTTTTCAGGTATCTTAAACGCGCTACTTTACGGTTATTCACTCCTACGCTGATTTAATTCGGAAAATTAAATTACACGCTCGCAATAACTAGCTAACTTTGTGAATCTATAAGGTGAATCACGTGCTATGTGTTATTAGACGGATTGTATCTGAATTACGTGCTATGTGTTATTAAACGGGTTGTATCTAAATTATGTGCTATGTGTTATTAGACGTTTGTGATTTTATATTTTATAAACTCCATGTCGCAAATAATATTTTAGTAACTTCTATTTATAAAACGAACCAAGCTTGTGAAACGTTTCGACTTCGCGACCAAGCAAACCCAAGCCCCACCCACACCCCCTTGCGACCCACACACCTTGCGGCCCAAGGAATTAACCTAAACTTGAGGCCCAAGCCACTTACCCAAACCGCGCCCCCCTATTGCGGCCGCCCCCCCTTCCCCCTTGTTATATATATAAATGTTTGTATGCATGGGATGCTTAAAAAAAACACAAAACCCTAATCCCTAGAAGGAGGTCGATGGCAGCCCCCCCTCTCACGATCGCAAAACCCCACATCTCCCAGATTGGTTCTAAGTTTGTCCCGGTTCGCTAATCATCATCGTTTCAAGGTTAGGGTTTAATTGTTATGCGATTCACATTAGGGTTTGTGTAATCTTGATCATGATTATGTGTTTGTAGGATTATTAGTATGAAAAAGTGAGTTCGGATGAATGTACGAATCTTTGCGGTTGTGATGTTATGTTGAATACTAAAATCGTAGGCTGCGTTTTAGCGATAAAGATCATGATAAATATTTAGGGTTTCCATGAATATTGATATATATGATGATATTTGACAAGTCAACCTGTTGTTAATCATTATTACAAAGCGTCATGATCGTTTAAACATGTTCTAATGCGATAAAATTCGAAAATAGTTTGTTGAACGTCAATTGGCTGTAACCTGATCATTATTTATCGAAAACTGGATTTTCTAAAGCCTAAAACGTGTATTTTTGAAAACGCTTCTAATGGCGACAGATTCATATTTTTCTGAGGTAGTTTGTTAGTTTTAATTTGTCATTTAGTGCAGCAGCTGAAGCTGCTAAATTCTGCAGAATTTGCTGGTTGTTTATCTAGTCGGATCTCATAGTCTATAGGGGTTAGGTCATGAAATTTATACAGTAACTGGAGACGGAAATTTCCGTAAATCTCCCACTGGAATTTTGTTAATTGCATGAATGATGATTTTTAAATAATTTTTCTCGTGGACTGCAGTCAGAAAGCGACGAATCTGACTGCAGCCTAGTATATAAATGTTTATAAATAATTGGTAAAGATTTAGGGTTTTAAAATTTATACAAAAAATTCTACAGTCTAATTGACATCTCCTGTAAAAATATTGGAATTTTTGGAACATTGGAACTATTTTATAAAAATCCTCGAAAACAACCTAGTTATGAGCGTACAAGCCGAAACATGATAACTTGCGTTAGTGTGTACCAAAGTGTTGTATGAGTTAATATGTGTTTATGACAAGTTGGTTGATCATTATTTTGTATGATGATACTTTGCATGCATGATTGTGGTTTCGAATTGGTTATTACGTGTGCCGCACTGTGTGTTAGTTATGCGTAGAGTTTTGTATCAATGTGTTCACACACTAACTTTAAATCGGTTGGCATGTTAGGACGCGATTAGCGGTCCTATCATTTGCTTCTTTTGCGTTTTTCTAACCGAGCAATTTAAGGTGAGTTCACGGCCCCTATTTTATCCGGTTTTGAACAACAGGGGGAGAAACATGTATACGGTCTAAAACTCTATCTTTTACGTTATGCGAAATTAACGTCGTTAAACTATTCGGTAACTAAGTTAATATTAATGTACGTTATGGCCACTAAGTAGCTTTATCACGGAAGTCCTCAACCAACTCTCGGATCGTTAGTATTGGGTTAGATAGCAGGGAAATTATGGTAGTACTACTAGGCCCGACAAGCCCCACCCGAGCTAGTCGCGCTAGCCGACCGGGAATGGTCAATGGGTGATTAATTTGGCCTAACTTTCGCCATGGTCAGTGATAGACCTGGCAACACTGAGGCAACAACAACCAGCTTCGATCGCGAACTCTTATGTGACGTAACTTTAGACTCGCTACCTACATGTTAACATTGAACTTATTTACGAACCAACATTAATATTCCAGGTTAGGAATAATGGAACTATGTCGTTATCCCGGGTTAGGGACAACGGGGAAAATCAAACTTTTAAACCGAACTTGTGAACTTATAAAAAACTGTGAACTTACTCATCTCTAATGTTGACACTTGTTTCTTTACATGTTTCTCAGGACGCTAGGAGCGCTAGGTGCACTCACTTGCATTTGATCAAGACATTTTTATCGAGTCTTATTTATGAATAATGTTTGGGATTTTTGGTTTTGGCGTTTGTGTTGGCGCCCGTTACTTTACTTTAATGCTTCCGCTAAACTTTGAAACTAAGATATTTTGAAAATGACTATGAATGGTTAAACAAATGTTTTTGGAAAAGGTTTAAATAAATCATATAGAGTCGTTCGATACTGCTAGTGTCTGAGATTCTGGTTTGATCACACGCCTCGCGGTAAAACTCCACAAGTGGAAATTGAGGGTGTGACAGATTGGGATCAGAGCCTCTAGCTATAGAGAACCAGGTTTGCATTAAAAGTAGACTTAAACTATGGCTGTTACACCACACTAGACTTAGTTGGCACCGAACTGTTATATCTTGTTATGTCTTATGCTACAATTGTTTATGTGATATATATATATATATGTATTTTGGTACATACGCAACACGTAACTAACTACACCAACCCAGCAGGCTATGTCATTATCATCATCCGACAAATCTCGACAATCAAGGGCGGCGGGGAAGACACCCATGGTCGAACCCTCACTACCTCGTGGCGTGGAGACACGCTCAGCTGCTAGGAAAAGACTCGCTCTAGGAGGGGAGTCGTCCTCCCGTCCGACCACCGTTATACCGGTCAAATCGGTCAACTCTTTAGGAGTGGGGGACGATCTAATTAGAGATGTGTTAAGGAAATAACAGGAACAGCTAGAGAGAATGCAGGAGACTATCGAAGCACAGGGATGGATGATACGTCAACTAACTGGTAAAACTGGAGAGCTCAAGGAAGAGCAATATGAGAATAAGAAAGTTCGAAACATTTTAGCTAAGGACTTTCGTGCCGACGGCTGAGGGCTGGCTGGCTGGAAGACAGAGTTCTTGAGTCCAGTTGGAGGATTCAAGAACTGGAGCAGAACCAAGCACCACCTATCCCAGTACCCGCACCAGCACCGGTCCCTCCAACGCCAGTAGAGGAAGAAGAGGAGGATCCAGAGGAAGACCCGGAGGAGGATCCGGAGGAAGAAGAGCCGGAACAGGACCCGGCTGTTGAAGCTGAAAACGCCGCAGAGGATGACGGCAATGATAGCGACTTGGGAGATGGAGTCATAGAAGACTAACTCGTCTCGCCAATCCTCGTTTTGTTTCCTCTAGTTTGTTTGTTTCCACTTATGTTTGAACTTGAAATTTTATAATTAAACTGTGATATTTGGTTGGTATTTTGTGAGACATTGCAATTTATAGAATGTTCCTTTTGATTGTTTAAATTGTCGGTTGACATAATTTGTGTGATTATTTAAGTGCAGAATATGATAACTATATTGGATATATACTTATCGGTGTGTATTTGTGTTGTCTTGCGAAGATCTGAAATGGCAACTGGTCGTCGCGGAAATCTCAACATGTCAACTGAAGAGTTGGCCGCTTTAATCCAAGAACACGTGAATGCTGCTCTGGCAGGTGTTCAAAACCCACCAGTAGGTAACCATTATTAAATTCTCATGGGAAAATCTAATAGTTGGGCTGGTAGACTTTCTCGCTGACTACCTATCCTCTATCTTCAGGAGGGGGCCTTAACCCCTACAAGATGTTCCTCGATGCGAAACCGAGCAAGTTCACGGGAGTTGAAGGACCCATAGGACTGGTCCGTTGGATTGAAAAGTCTGATCGGTTTTCGAGATATGCAATTGCCTTGAAGCTAGTAAGGTCATGTATGCTGCCTCAACGCTGGAAGATGGGGCATTTACCTGGTGGAACGCACAAGTCCAAACGCGTGGACTTCTTGCGGCAAACGCAATGGCCTGGACCGAATTTAAGGCCCTAATCAAGGAGGAATACTGTCCGTGGGACAGAGTTCAACAGTTGGAACAGGCGTTATGGAACCACAAGATGGTCGGGTCAGAAATTGAGGCATACACAGCGAGACATCATGACCTGGTGTTCCTTTGTCCCGATTTGGCTAACACCGTCGAAAAACGACTTGAGTTCTATCTTGGAGGTCTGGTCCCTGAGATCCAGGGCATGGTAATGTCTAGCAACCCTACGACGGAACATCAAGGGATTAGGTTGGCGCATAAACTCACCGATAAGGCGGTGGAGCAAAGGAAGTTGCCATCTAGGGGTGCAACTGAAATCGTCCCCGACAACAAAATAAAATTTGAAGACTCACCTGCTCGACAGTCTTCGTCAGCCCAGCCACAACAAGGAAACCAGAAGTCGTCCAACAACTTCAACAACAATCGGGGTCACAACAATCAGTCTGCCAACATCACCCAGACCTCGAGCGGCTATGCGGGGCGAAAGCCGCAATGTAACCGTTGTAACCTCCATCATCACGGCCCTTGCACCGGAAATCGCTGCCAACGATGTGGCAAAGCGGGACACGCGGCAAAGGATTGTCGCGGGGAGATCATGTCTCGACAAAATCAGAATCAGCACTAGGGTCAACAGCAAGGTAATAACCGGGGATGCTATCAGTGCGGTAGCACTGCCCATTTCAAGCGAGACTGCCCAGAGCTTCGCAACAACAACAACAATGGCAACAATGGAAATGGTGGCACAGGAGGTGCCAAAAGTCGTGCATTCACGCTGGGCCGTGGAGAGGCCAGAAACGACTCGAATGTGGTCACTGGTAAGTTTCCACTTAACGATCATTTTGCTACTGTACTTTTTTTACGGGTTTTATATCTGAGTCTTTTAGGAAGAACCTAAATCTCATGCCTAAACCCCTAGAGACCCCTTACATCATAGAACTAGCCGATGGTAAATCTGTAGACGTGACCCATTTAGTAACCGACTGTCAACTTAAACTCGCGGGTCACACCTTTACCATTGATCTGATGACAACTACCCTGGGTAGTTTTGACGTGGTAGCCGGAATGGACTGGCTATCCGACGTCCGAGCTGAAGTTCTCTGTATTTAGAAAGCTATCCGTATTCCGCTTTCTAACGACGAAGTCTTGATGGTGCAAGGCGAGAAGGCAGGCGCCATCACAAACATCATCTCTTACATGCCAGCTCAGAAGTATCTTCGGAGAAAGAACTCCTTTGCTTTGCTCGCACTGGTCACCGAGCAGCCTAAGGATGAGAAGCGGATTGAAGATATCCCATCATCCGTGACTTTCCCGATGTGTTTCCAGAGGAGTTACCTGGTCTTCCACCACATCGACAAGTAGAGTTTGAAATCGAATTGGCGAACCATGCGAATCCTATCGCCAAGGCCCCGTACCGCTTAGCTCCAACAGAGCTGCAAGAGCTGTCTACCCAACATCAGGAATTGTTGAAAAAAGGATTTATCCGACCCAGTACTTTGCCAAGGGGAGCTTCGGTCATTTTTGTCAAGAAGAAGGACGGGACCTTCCGCATGTGCATCGACTACAGGGAACTCAATAAGGTTACTGTCAAGAAGTGATACCCATTACCTCGCATCGGCGATCTTTTCAACCAGCTTCAAGGGTCAAGCTACTACTCCAAGATTGATCTACGGTCCGGTTATCACCAGCTACACGTTAGGGAGGAGGATATCTCCAAGACGGCATTTCGCACTCGGTATGGTCATTACGAGTTCTTAGTCATGCCCTTCAGTCTCACCAACGCACCC
This sequence comes from Scalesia atractyloides, assembly GCA_947069175.1. Classification (NCBI taxonomy): domain Eukaryota; kingdom Viridiplantae; phylum Streptophyta; class Magnoliopsida; order Asterales; family Asteraceae; genus Scalesia; species Scalesia atractyloides. The sequence continues at coordinate 64,815,094 of CAMTDV010000014.1, forward strand.
GCGGTGTTCATGGACCTCATGAACCGCGTGTGTAAGCCATACCTCGACAACTTTGTCATCGTGTTCATCGATAATATACTCATCTACTCTAAGGATGAAGAAGAACATGCTGAGCATCTGCGATTATTGCTGGAACTACTTCAACAGGAGAAACTATATGCCAAGTTTACGAAGCGTGATTTCTGGATTCGGGAAGTTCAGTTCCTCGGGCATATCTTGAATGAAGAGGGTATACACGTTGATCCCGCCAAGATCGATGCTATCAAGAACTTGGAAGCATCTAGGACACCGACATAGATCCGCCAATTTTTGGGTTTGGCTGGTTACTACAGACGTTTCATCGAGGGATTTTCAAAGATCGCGCAAGCGCTTACCACTCTCACTCAGAAGGGCACCAAGTATGCTTGGGGTGACAAACAGGAAGCAGCATTTCAATTACTGAAAACAGAAGCTTTGCAGTGCACCCACTTTGTCCTTGCCAGAGGGGACAAATGATTTTGAAGTATATTGTGACACTTCCATTAGGGATTGGGATGTGTGCTCATGCAACGTGATAAGGTCATCGCGTATGCGTCCCGACAGTTGAAGGTTCACGAGAAGAACTACACGACACATTACCTGGAATTAGGAGCAGTTGTGTTTGCACTTAAGATTTGGAGACACTATCTATATGGAACAAGGTGCAGAATTTACACGGATCACAAGAGCCTCCAACAATTTTCGACCAGAAGGAGTTGAACATGCGACAACATCGCTGAGTCGAACTCCTGAACGATTATGGATGCGCCATTCGGTATCACACGGGTAAAGCTAACGTGGTAGCTGATGCCCTCAGTAGGAAGGAGCACTTGAAACCTCGTCGGGTACGAGCACTACAGTTCACAATTCATTCTGGGTTACCCGAACAGATACGCGACGCGTAGCTAGAAGCAGTTAAGGAAGAAAACATCAATGCCGAATCTGTGGGAAAGATGGAACGCGATTGGGAAGTGAAACCCAATGGTGCCCGGTATTTCATGAATCGTGTATGGGTACCTCTCTACGGAGACCTCAGGAAGCTAGTTATGGACGAAGCTCACAAATCCCGATACTCTGTCCATCCTGGTTTGGATAAGATGTATCAAGACCTTAAAGCCGCGTACTGGTGGCCCAACATGAAAGCGGATATAGCCACCTACGTGAGCAAGTGTTTGACTTGTGCGAAAGTCAAGGTGGAATACCAAAAGCCATCAGGGCTACTTCAACAACCTGAGATCCCAGTGTAGAAATGGGATCAGATCTCGATGGACTTTATCACTAAACTCCCTCGAACTCTGGGTGGTTGCGATACCATCTGGGTAATCATGGATCGTCTAACTAAGTCTGCACACTTCCTAGCGACCAAAGAAACAGATAAGATGGATCAGTTGACTCGCATCTACATTAAGGAAGTAGTTTCTCGGCACGGAGTGCCAACATCCATCATTTCAGATAGAGATGCTCGTTTCACGTCCAAATTTTGGTAGTCACTTCAGAAAGCGTTGGGTACACACTTAGATATGAGCACAGCTTACCACCCTCAGACGGATGGTCAAAGTGAAAGGACCATTCAGACCTTGGAGGACATGCTTAGGGCATGCGTGGTAGACTTTGGGAACAGTTGGAAAATCCATCTGCCTTTAGTGGAATTCTCGTATAACAACAGTTACCGTGAGAGTATTCAGGCAGCCCCGTTTGAAGCATTGTACGGACGCAAATGTAGATCACCGGTCTGTTGGGCAGAAGTCGGTGACAGTCAACTCACAGGTCCTGAGTTGATACTTGAGGCTACTGAAAAGATTGTGCAAATAGAAACCGAATGGCAGGGCACGAGACCGATAGAAAAGATATGCTGATCAACGACGCAAACCGCTCGAATTTCAAGTAGGTGACCGCGTCCTACTGAAAGTGTCACCCTGGAAGGGCGGAATTCGTTTCAGAAAACGAGGCAAACTAAACCCACGGTACGTAGGCCCATTTGTGATTTCGAAGCGTATCGGGCCCGTAGCTTATCAGTTAGACCTTCCTGCCGAACTCAGTAGAGTTCACAACGTTTTTCATGTGTCCAATCTGAAGAAGTGCCTATCAGATGAGACCCTAGTCATTCCATTGGATGAGATTCAAGTGGATGAGCAACTGCATTTTGTGAAGCAACCTATCGAGATCATGGATCGTGAGATCAAGACTCGAAGGCACAACAAGATACCTATCATCAAGGTTCGTTTGAACTCTAAGCGTGGACCGGAGTTCACGTGGGAAAGAGAGGACCAAATGAAAAGCAAATATCCACACCTCTTTGCAACTGAGCAGCAAACTGACGTTACCGGCAACTAAATTTCGGGACGAAATTCTTTCAACATGGGGATGATGTGACTAGCCTGGGATCTACTTGTACCATTCTAACAAACTGAGCTTTTGTGTGTTGCTTTCTAAACCGCGTTTACTCAATTTTCGGGACGAAAATTCTTTCAACATGGGGATAATGTAACATCCCGGTTTTTCAGGTATCTTAAACGCGCTACTTTACGGTTATTCACTCCTACGCTGATTTAATTCAGAAAATTAAATTACACGCTCGCAATAACTACGCTAACTTTGTGAATCTATAGGGTGAATCACGTGCTATGTGTTATTAGACGGATTGTATCTGAATTACGTGCTATGTGTTATTAGACGGGTTGTATCTAAATTACGTGCTATGTGTTATTAGACGTTTGTGATTTTATATTTTATAAACTCCATGTCGCAAATAATATTTTAGTAAATAATATTTTAGTCACTTCTATTTATAAACCGAACCAAGCTTGTGAAACGTTTCGACTTCGCGACCAAGCAAACCCAACCCGCCACCCACACCCCCTTGCGACCCACACACCTTGCGACCCAAGGAATTAACCTAAACTTGAGGCCCAAGCCACTTACCCAAACCGCGCCCCCCTATTGCGGCCGGCCCCCCCCCTTCCCCCTTGTTATATATACAAATGTTTGTATGCATGGGATGCTTAAAAAAAACACAAAACCCTAATCCCTAGAAGGAGGTTGACGGCAGCCCCCCCCTCTCACGATCGCAAAACCCCACATCTCCCGGATTGGTTCCAAGCTTGTCCCGGTTCGCTAATCATCATCGTTTCAAGGTTAGGGTTTAATTGTTTTGCGATTAACATTCGGTTTTGTGTAATCTTGATCATGATTATGTGTTTGTAGGATTATTAGTATGAAAAAGTGTGGTAATTTATGATTAGTTCGGATGAATGTGCGAATCTTTGCGGTTGTGATGTTATGTTGAATAATAAAATCTTAGGCTGCGTTTTAGCGATAAAGATCATGATAAATATTTAGGGTTTGCATGAATATTGATATATATGATGATATTTGACAAGTCAACCTGTTGTTAATCATTATTACTAAGTGTCATGATCGTTAAACTGTTCTAATGCGATAAAGTCGAAACAGTTTGCTGATTAAAATTTACAGCCAATTCAATTGGCTGTAACCTGATCATTATTTATCGAAAACTGAATTTTCTGAAGCCTAAAACGTGTATTTTTGAAAAACGCTTCTAATGGTGCCGGATTCATATTTTTCTGAGGTCGGTTGCTAGTTTCATCTGGTCATTTAGTGCAGCAGCTGAAGCTGCGTAAATTCTGTAGAATTTGCTGCTTGTTTATCGAGTGGGATCTCATGGTCTGTAGGGCGTTAGGTCACCAAATTTGTACAGTAACTGGAGACGGGAATTTCCGAAAATCTCCCACTGGAATTTTGTTAATTGGATGAACGATGATTTTTAAATAATTTTACTCGTGGACTGCCGTCAGAAAGCAACGAATCTGACTGTAGCCTAGTATATAACTGTTTATTAATAATTGATAAGGATTTAGGGTTTGAAAATTTTACACAAAATTCTACAGTCTAATTGACAACTCCTGTAAAAAAAATTGGAATTTTTAGAACATTGGAACTATTTTATAAAAATCCTCGAAAACAGCCCAGTTATGAGCGTACAAGCCGAAACATGATAACTTGCGTTAGTGTGTACTAAAGTGTTGTATGAGTTAATCTGTGTTTATGACAAGGTAGTTTGATCATTATTTTGTATGATGATACTTTGCATGCATGATTGTTGTTTCGAATTGGTTATTACGTGTGCGCGCACTATGTGTTAGTTATGCGTAGGGTTTTGTATCAGTGTTTTCACACACTTACTTTAAATCGGTTGGCATGTTAGGACGCGATTAGCGGTCCCATCATTTGCTTCTTTTGCGTTATTCTAACCGAGCAATTTAAGGTGAGTTCACGGCCCCTATTTTATCCGGTTTTGAACAACAGGGGGAGAAACATGTATACGCTCTAAAACTCTATCTTTTACGTTATGCGAAATTAACGTCGTTAAACTATTCGGTAACTAAGTTAATGTTAATGTACCTTATGGTCACTAAGTAGCTTTATCACGGAAGTCCTCAACCAACTCTCGGATCGTTAGTATTGGGTTATATAGCGGGGAAATTATGGTAGTACTACTGGGCCCGACAAGCCCCACCCGAGCTAGTCGCGCTAGCCGACCGGGAATGGTCAACGGGTGATTAATTTGGCCTAACTTTCGCCATGGTCAGTGATAGACCTGGCAACACTGAGGAAACAACAGTCAGCTTCGATCGCGAACTCTTATGTGACGTAAATTTAGGCTCGCTACCTACATGTTAACATTGAATTTATTTACGAACCAACATTATTATTCCGGGTTAGGAATGATGGAACTATGTCGTTATCCCGGGTTATGGATAACGGGGAAAATCAAACTTTTAAACCGAACTTGTGAACTTATAAAAACCTTGAACTCACTCATCTTTAATGTTGACACTTGTTTCTTTACATGTTTCTCAGGACGCTAGGAGCGCTAGGTGCACTCACTTGCATTTGTTCAAGACATTTTTATCGAGTCTTATTTACGAATAATGTTTGGATTTTTGGTTTTGGCGTTTGTGTTGGCGCCCGTTACTTTACTTTAATGCTTCCGCTAAACTTTGAAACTAAGATATTTTGAAAATGACTATGAATGGTTAAACAAATGTTTTTGGAAAACGTTTAAATATATCATATAGAGTCGTTCGATACTGCTAGTGTCTGAGATTCTGGTTTGATCACACGCCTCGCGGTAAAACTCCGCAAGTGGAAACTGAGGGTGTGACAACATCTTCAAAACTACAACCCACATCCACACAAGCAGATGTTACAGCAACTGTTGTGTCAACATCTGTTGATACAGCATAGGTTGCAACAGATGCATCTCTATCCACTACCTTAATCACATTTCCCACATCAACTCAACCATTATCTACACCACCAAAAATCCCACAACCACCATCACCCACCTTAAGGTTTAAAAGGAGGAAAATCACAAAAGTGATAAATGATGATGAGATCTCTGCACCTCTTCCACTATCATCAATACCAGTGATCCCCACATCAGTGCTTACAACTTCTTCAACTCTTAAATTCATTCCTGCAGTAAAGTTGTATCCTCTTGATTTACCAGCAGTCAGGGAAGAGATGCTAAGTTTCTTTTCAGAAGATGACCCTGACAAAAGAATAATTCTATTCCTTGATGGCTATCCAAGACCAGTAAATGTTGATGCTCATCTAGAATTGAAAAAGAAGCAAGCAGAGGATATTGCCAAAAGAGAATCAGCTGGTAAAAATGATAGAGAGATACATATTATCATGTCCTTTCAACGGAGTAAGGTCACCATTCTGCAAAACTTTGTCAAGGATCTGAGCAACCAGTTGTCAATAAGGGAAGATAAGTTGATCAAGAGTGAACTCATTGAGTATATCATGGAAAAGAAGATGTATAACGCAACAAGGCCTTAGTTCAGGGATTGGAGCATAGATGAGCTGAGAGAAGAAATCAATAGAATGCAGGAAATGTTGAAAGACCCTCTCAAAAAGCCAACTCCTCCCAACTGGGATTTATACAAGAAAGATATCTCTGAAAATGTCTTGAAGTTGAAGAGAATGAAGCCAGAACTGATTCAAAATCATTATGGTTCCAAAAACCAAGTGATGAGATGGGGTGAGGTGAGGGTGATAGACACCTACAAACGTTTGGAAGAGATAAGGAAAAAGGATCCATCCATGCCTCAAAGGCTGATTACTCAAAAGAAGATGCTATCCTCAGAGCTCAACTCTCCAAAGGGTCCAGCTCAACATCTGCCCATTCCACACTTGCCCTGCAACACAGGAAAAAGCAAGGGGATATGAATGAAAGGACTAACAAAGAGTTTGAGGATACATTTATCAAAGAAGGGATTCAGAATATGATTAATTATTACCCAGATGATACAAGTGCCAAGCTGGCTAAAGATTTGTCAAAGATGGCTCATTACACGAACCTCAGAAATAAAGGCTACTTCAAGAAAACCATCAGACCCAGAAATTCTAAAATGGAAGGTCAACAAAGACACCCATTAATTGACATTGCCAAGGCTGATGGTCCAGCCACTAAACTATCCATGGAAGATGCTTATGAGCTTACAGTAGAAGACTTCCAAGAACTACTTTGTTTAGAGCTGGTGAAGGATGCTGATGACATGGAATCTCTTAACTTTGAACTTCAATTCAAAGGTCAAATAAGAGAATTCCTTCTGAGGAATAAAAACCAAGAATAAAGTGTTTTTGGCATCATCTGTTCCAGGCGAAGATTGTTGGGATTGAACCCTATGAAAGGAACAGATGATATAAAGCCAAATAACACTATCTGAGCTTTGGTTCAACTATTAGAGGTTACATCCTCTGATGTACTTACACTTCTTTCCATAAAGACTGCTCATCCTATCATCTGCCTTCACAAAGCTTCAAGGTCTGCCAGAGTTAACAAGGACAGAGGATAGGAATCAGAGTTTAGTCATTAGCTTAGTTAATCAATGTAACAGTGCCAAGCACTGATAGTTTAGTATAAGCAGTGTTTAGAGTTAGTTAGATATTGTTTCCTGTCACTATCAACCATGACGTCATCAAAGATGCTCAAACGTTAGATAGTTAGTATAAATAGGCAACTCTTGTAACCTTTAAACTCATCTCTTAAAAGACCAACTTTCGCATATCATCTTCTCTGCATTTTCTCATTACCAAACTGTAATTGCAAAGGCTGAGGGTGAGTTTGTGAATCACATGCAAGTTAATTAACTTGAAAGCATGATGATGATGAAAACAAACGACCATTGATTGTAGTAAAAGTTTTCCATCTTATTCCGCTGCAAAACTCTTATAATTCAATCATTTTCCATTTTTGAATCAAAAACTACAAGTAATTCAAATTCAGATCCTAAAAATCTTTTTGGGTTTTTCTGAAATGAAATGTAAACTATGTACAAACATATTTACAAACATATATTTGTGAGTTTTTGTTAGAGGATCATATAAGTTTTTTTAGATATACCACTAGTACCATTGATCTTGAAAAAACTTTAAGTTCTAAAAAAATTCACCTAGATTGTCAGTATACTGATCCACTTAAACCTCTACGCATTTCTCAATTGCTCCAAGATATGTTAGGTAATTTTAGGAACCTGACTTAACCGTGTTTCCCACCCTAGAATATACTCCCGTATCAAGATTCCCTAGATTTCCTTTTACATGTGACTGTATATCTAACTGATATCTGTATTTGAGTTAGTGTGAGACCTTGAGAGCTCAAGTTAGTACCATCATACAAACACAGAGATGAAGGCTCGACTTAATATTGGTATTCCAAATTTAGAAACTTTTGCACACAATTGTAGTATCTTTCGATTTGTTCAATTTGATGCAGTTTTAGGGTTTTAATCCAAAATTATTCTACAAGTTCTATAACATTGCTGACACAAAATCATAAGAACTTGTATAATACCCCAGATATCAATTATCTATAAAAACCTAGTATCTCAGAATCTTGCAATCTCTCAAACGAAATTTCGGTGTACTAAGACCATATATCTGAGAGATGTTTAGCCACAGATTAAGAAGTTTGTCTTTATGTTTATATCCTGAACACAATTTACCGAATGTGCGAAACCTATTGGCACATCATCAGTGAGACCTGTTTATACACTTTTTAATATTACATTTCTTTAGCATACTGTGATAGTCCACAGATGTACTATCATTTCCTCTTTTCACACGGAAACTCTTTTTGTCTTTTTCATGTTTTTGTACATTTTTGAATTGTTAAATGTTTTTGTATTTTTCACAACTATTTTTCCCCCTAAAATCCAAAACATATTTTTGGAATTTTGTTTTAACGAAAAAATTTTAAAACTAAAAACTTGACACACCAATAAGAATCACGTCAAGTCATTGTCATCCATCTCGAATTCAACCTCATTTTCATCCCATGATGTCAGATTTTTTAAACCGTTTAGTTTTTAAAGATTTTTGAATTTTGCTCCATCAAAAGCTTTGGTATAAAAATCTACCTTTTGGTCATCAGTATGGATCTTTTCAATTTGAATCAACTTTTCTGGTAGCAGTCATTGATAAAGTGGTGTTGAATTTCTGTGTGTTGAGTCTTTGAGTGTTGAACCAGATTTTTTGTTATATCAATGGTTGCCTTGTTATCAGATGTCCATCCACTTCTCTGGTAAAGAGGGTACTGTCTACTGTTTCTCTGGTGAAACCGATTCCTTGAAGGTATTGAGAAAGCGTCTTGTACCAGGCTCTCGGGGCTGCTGTAAACCATAGAGCGCTTTATCCAGTAGATAAAGCTTTTCTTTGTGTATCGGATCGACAAACCCTGGTGCTTGGCCGACGTACACCTTCTCTTTAACTCTTCCGTACAGAAAGGCGGATTTGACATCCAACTGGTACACCTTAAACCCTTCCCATGATGCAAAGGCCAGGAATACGCAGATAACTTCTAAACGTGCAACAAGAGCATAGACCTTAGTGCAGTTTATCCCCTTTTGCTAATGAAAACCTTGGACTATGAGTCGAGCTTTGTTTCTGACTATCACCCTTCTAGCGTCTCGCTTGCACTTGAAGATTCACCATGTACTGATTTTCTTGTGGTTATCGGGTAGATCGACAAGCTTCTAGACTCTAGGTTTTTCAAATTATAGGAGCTCTTCCTACGTTGCTTCAACCAAGGTTTCCTCTTGAAGAACTTTTTTATATGTTTTCGGTTCAACATGTGAAATAAAACAACTGTATGAGATAGTATCTTGTAACGGTGCAATTTTAGTTTAAAAGCAACTTAGATCCTTATTGATATGATTTCTCGTTTTTACTCTAGTTTGCAACTCTCCGATGATATTTTCCGATGAATGGTATGAATACGTCCTCGACATCACTTCATTAGAGACACTCACTTCACATTCTAGATTCGTAATATTCAGTTCAACAACTTTTTCGGTAGTAGCAACATCATTCCTAGCACTTGATTCGCCAGCTTGACTATTTAGAAGACTTTCAATATGTTTTATTCCTTCATCAGAGTTGGATCTTCCATTGTCATAAGTAGGCTCTTTTCAGAATCCGAATCATCTGACTGATCGAAAATGGGTGTTGTGTTGTTCACAACTGGTTCGACTACGGGTTCTAGTTGCGTATTGCTCGGACCTACTTTAGATTCATTTGTGCTGACTTGTGATTGCAAAATCACTAATGCTCTAGGAACTTGCTCTTGATTAGACGCTTGATGTTGTTGAAATAACAATACAATTTCTTCATCAGTAGGTTCATCTGGCAGATCAAAAGAATTCCATATACTCTAGTAGTTAAACAACCAAAGATTACCAGGCTTTTGTGTTTGAAACGTGTATCTCTGGAAGTCAACATGTTGGAATAACCCGGTTTAAGCTAGGCAGATAAACTCTTCCCTAAGGACTAGCGTATCCCACGAAAAATCCCTCCAGAGATCTAGCGTCGTATTTACCATCCGGGTCGATGACCGTACACGGAGATCCAAACGGCTCCAAAAACTCCAAATTTGGCTTTCGCTAGGTAATCAACTCAATGCATGTTTTCTTATGAGCCTTGACTATTAATACTTTGTTCAGTGTGTAACAAGCAGAGGCAATTGCTTTGCTCCAAAAACTGACAGGTAATTTTGAATCGGCGAGCATTATGCGTACTATTTCAATGAGAGTATGGTTCTTGCATTCAACTACTCCATTTTGTTGTGGATCATAAGGAGCGCGGAATTCGTGAAGAATTCCTTTAGCATTGCAAAATTTGAGCATCTTGTTGCTCTTGAACTCCGTACCATTCTCACTACGTATTCTTCTGATTGGCAAATGGTACAAGTTCTCCAACTTTCCAAAGAGGATCATTAGATTTTCAAATGTCACGCCTTTACTCTCCAGAAATAGAACCCATGAGAATCTCGAGTAGTCGTCGGTCACAACAAGGCAATACCGATCACAAGATATTATGTGAACATTAACTAGCCCAAACAGATCCATATGTAACCTTCCCTGTGGCAGTTTAATAGAGTTCAGGAGTTTTCTTGGATGAGATTTCTTGTGTTGCTTCCCCCATTTTACAGCTGATACAATCATCATTCAACTGGAAACTCTTAGGATTCACATCCTCCACCAAATTGTTGTGTACTAGATAATTCGTCTTTCTTAAATGGATATGTCCCATCTATCGATGTCATAGTATCGATTCTTTTTTTGTCGCCTTTGATAGAAAACATTGAACAGTTTTAGACATAGTAGATACAAAGCTCATGTCAAGGACATAGAGATCATTTTCTCGTGGGAGTGCGCATGAGGATCCACTCCTCATGAATTTTGAATCCTGGCTTTAGAATGAGGCACTCTTTATCATTAAAATAAGTTGTGAACTTTTTATCCCAAATCTAAGAAATGCTTATCAAGTTGTTCTCGAACTCTGCGATGTAGTTGACTTACCACACCATTCGTGAGAATTCCTTAACCAATTATTCTACCTTCCTGATTACCCGTAAACATGACATAGCCACCATGAATAGACTTCACATCGTATATTAAGGCTAGCGTTCCTGTCATGTTCCTGAACGCTCCACTATCCATTATCCACTTTGAAATGCTTGACCTCCGGAGCCCCTTCACATGTAATTTAGCAGTTATTTAAACAGTGAAACCCAAGCCTTGTCGGTCTTGGGTGGGTTTGGGATATCAAATTTTGGTTAACAAAAATTCTTAACTTCTTTCTTGATTTCAAAAGCCTATTCAACCTTTGACTCAATTTTGGTTGTCGAAGTTGTTGTCTTTACATCTATAGAAAATGGTTTAGTTTTTACCACCCACGTTTGTGTTTTCAGAAAGGCCTTTTTTAGGATAGAATTTTGAATCCTTTAGTTCATTTTTGGATGATTCGCCAACTTCGAAGTTTGAAACATTTAAATTTGTTGGTTTCACATTTTTGTTGAATTCGTTGTTTCTTTTTAAAATTTGTGTTGGCACAAACTCAGGGGACTTTTGTTTCACATCTTCTCGGGACTTTTTCATACTATAAACAAGTTTTGGATTGTTTTGAGAACATTGTCGTACAATATGCCCGACTTTGTTGCATTTGTAGCATGTCATGCCCCTTTTTGTTTCAAATCTTCTGGAGACTTTTTCACACTATAAACAGGTTTTGGATTGTTTTGAGAACATTGTCGTAGAATATGCCCGACTTTGTTGCATTTGTAGCATGCCATGCTATCGTTTCCAAGGTCTGTTCACCGCGTTCCTTTTCTTTTTTTAAATTCATCATTTGATTGTTTTCCTAGACTTTCTTTCTCACTCATAGTACTTGTTCCAAAAACAAATTCAATTTTCTTCTGATAATTGGGTTTTCGAAATCTTTTGTCATTTTTCTTCTTTTCGTACCCCAAAGCTTTCCTCTTGTTTTCAGGATAATCCCTACCCTTCTGATAGTAATTATTGTAAACTCTTATTGGTTTGGAATAATATGCTGCATTTTGTTTTTCAAGATCAGAAAGACTGAGTTCAACTAACTTGAATAATTTTATCAACTCTATCAAGGTTTACGTTCTGATTTGGAAATTCCTCATCAGAATACAGTTTATCCGATCCATTCATTTGGTAAACAAACACATTAGGATCATCATTCAGACTGTTTTCTGATGTTGAAAGATAATTCTTAGGAAAACTTTCTTCATTTTCATAACAAGAACTTGATTCAGACTCATTCTCTTCCTGATCGGTTTTCTCAAGTTGTTGTGGAAGAATATGCTCAATCACATATAAAGACGTTGAGAAACTAATCAACAATTTATTGACTTGTTCAAACTCAATTTTATGGCTTCAAGTTCAGTTTTTAACTTCGCAATGGTGTCTATGTGATTATTAATTTCCATGTGTTTATCCATTACTGTAGCTTTTAGCATTGATTTTATTGACATGTCTCTTTACTAAAGTCTTAAAATTGTTTGATTGATATACTCCGTTTATCATAAGCAACTTTTATGTATCTTAAATCACTTGTAAAGTTTTTAATATGTTTTTTAGTTCTTTAAATTTTAAATCCTTTTCTGAGCATTCCTTGCACGGCTCCAAGCATTTCGTGCATGGTTTCTCAACTTCTATGATTTCAACCTTAATCTCTTCTTTGATCGACTCTGACTCTTTCACTTCTTCTTGACCCTGTTCAGGAACTGTCACACCTCAACTTGCAGCGGAAGAAAAAATACGGGATGCAACAAACACCTCTGGTACAAGCACATTGTTTATAAAGACACTACATTTTATTACTTTTAAAACATTGATTACATACTACATGTATGTTACAACTGCGTGTTCCCATGAACCACATAAGTCTTCTAAGCTGCATGCGTCTATATCAGGATTCGCCTACAAACAGGTCTTGAACAACATACATGGATCACATAGGTCTCAAGTTACCTGAAATGCATGTTAGTTTTAAAAAAAGGGTCAGCTAAACGTTGCGTGAGTTCCACTAGTTTAGTTGTTGTGTAACAATATGGATTCACAAGTTTAATTGCACTGGTCACAGTCATAGATGGAATTACACGAGGACACAAGTGAAACCTTGACTTGTCATAGTCACTCCGTGTCACCCAGACACATCATCGCACCGGGTCATGTCACTACAGACACTTCCACACTGGGCCGTGTCAAGACAGGCACGTCAACCCAGCACTAAGTCATATGAAGTTCAATGTTCCCTTGCAGTTATGTCTAACAACATAACTGAATTCAGGACGCGTGCAGTTGCCTATTCACCGACACACAGTGTCACCTAGACACTGCCTGGAGCAACTGGGTTTGTGAGACCAATAGTACTATGCACTGCCCACGACTTAAGCTAATCACTTGTAGAGGGGAGGTAGTTCATGTGTTATATAATTCACATCTCACAAGTGGGTTCAATTAACACAGTTTGTAACATGCAAGTCCCCAGAAAACAGTAAAACAATTCAAAAGCGGGGAAGTGAAACTCACAGGATAGTAGCATCACAGGTAGCAACAGGAGTATATGTAAGCTGGTTCGGCTTTAACAACACTCATGCAAGTAATTACTAATATTAGTCGTTAGGTCAATAATGCCTATAACTCGGGTCCAAAGGGGTATTTTCAGTTCATATTGTAAATATAGTATCCTTGTGTGGTGATGGATGTTAGGGTAAAGTCGGTTGTTTGACACGTTTGGATAATGGTACGGGAATACCAATAGTACTACGTGTTGTGATTTAAGAAAGATTAACTTTTCATTAAGGGAGTTTGGGTGTTTGGGGAGTTTAGGTTGCTCAAATTTGAGTTTCCACTCTCGCCGTCAGGGATTCTCCCGAACGGTGGTGGAACACACCCAGAATGTTCCGCTTACCCTGGAACCTCCTAAAATACTCTCGGTGTTCCAATTATAGTCAAAATAGGTTTTGGTCCGTTCCCAGTTTCGGCATGTTCGTTGTCCGGTAAACTGCCGAATTTAGTTAAAATAAGCGTTTTAAAAGTCGAAAAATACCATTTAATCTACATAGTTCATAAAATCCTGGAAATTTTTGTAGCACTCAGTAAAACTATAGAGATTCGAACAAAATTATTTTGGGAATTTATAAAGCTATTTTAGCTACTCAAATAAATCATTTGTAAATAGTATTTACCCGAATAATTCACTTTTTTATCATCCGATATCCAAAAATTCCCAAAATATTCTACGAACTTCCTTACCTGCCTAAAAACTCCCGGTAAAAATTTGGGATTTTTCTAATTTGGTTTCAGTGCGTTTCCGGTTACAGAAAACTCATAAAAGTGCGGATTTTTAGTCTGAATCAAAACTCAACCAATGGTCTCCGAAACTTCCCAGAACCTTTCCCATATGTTCCTTAGTGTTCATGTAAATTTTGGTGATTTATTTACTTTGTTTGGTATTTTTTCGAATTTCGTTTCGTAAAACAGTCAAAAATTCACCAAAACTCATAGAAATTTCCAAAAATTCTAAAATTCTACGTGGACCTTTCTCTCAATACCCTACATCACCAAACCAAATTTAAGCTCAATCCAATACCCACAGACCAAGTTATGGTCGAAACAATATTCTGCCTATTCTAGATTCGAGTTTCGGGTGATATACCTAGCGATTCCTTCGATTACAAGTGTTTTTCTTAAGTCCAGAAGTGGGTGTGAGCTATATTCAGTACCTATATACCAAGAATAATCCAACCATGCCATAACCCATGTCAATCAAGCCTTGTTTCATAGTTTTTCGGTTAATCGAATAGTTACGCGATTTTGGTCGAATAGGTGTTGATTAGGGTATCAAAACCTAAAGATTATGGCTGCCATAGAACACCAGGGAATTCAAAAGGTGTTCTTATTCAGCCAAGAACCCTCGTTAAATCATCCATAAACATGGATTAAAAAGTGTTTTTCGGTTATAATACATGTTTAATCAAGAAATAATCATCAAAACAATTAGAAACTTGCCAAATACCTTTGATTTGGTTGAGATTAAGTTGAAATCAGCTAAGAAGAAGAAGAACTTGAGCAGAATTTCCAGGGAAGAAAAAGAAGTTTTGAAGAAAATAATGAAAAAAGAAAAATATATATATATAAAAGGGGGGGGGGGGGGGGGCGTCATAGGTGGGGTGCCCCTATCCCACCTGCGCTTTGTCATGCTTCGTCTTTTCATGTTAAAAGATGATTTTTATCTTCGGTGACACGTTTAGGTTCGTTTTCGGGTCTCAGACGCGTCTCCGATTTACGAAACGGACTCCATTTTCCGTGTTCTTTGTCAAAAGACTTGGTTTTAAAAATTGAGCATAACCGTCTCGAAACCCTATCCTGGTTACGTGTTAAAAATATAAGCCTCGTATAGGTTTTGTTTAAGTGTGTTTAGGCTTGATTGACCGACAAATGTTACAGACCGTTCCTTGCATGTTTGGTTTGTCTTTCATTGCTCCTAACGCAAAGGCATTTCCCTATAAGGGACTGCCTCATTTTGCATGCCCGAGCTCCGATTTGTTTCTAATATTATGTCATAGTCTATGGCTCGTATCTAAGATGTTTCGTGAACTCAGAATCTTAAAGGGCCCTATAGTTTGCCTAATAATCATGATTGAAGGTTTATTGCGCTGTTAATGCAAAGTCCCCGTTTAACACGTTGTTAAAGGCTAAGGACACCAACCTCTCATTGTTGGCCATTAATAGTGTCATGAAAACCATGACGTGTTCCCAGAGTCGTCAATCCATTCATGACTTTGTCTTGACATGTAGGTGACGCATAGCGTCAATGTATTGTTTTTGGTAATTACTGTGCATATACTCCCATTATAGTCAGTGTCACATGTTCTAGAATTCGTATCATTGCACATAATCACAACAAATATCATGATATACGTATCACGTCCAGTTACCACGGACTTGTACCAATCAAAGTTTACCGGGATTTTTCACAGTTGTCAGAGTCTCCCCCGATTAAAAGAATTTCGTCCTTGAAATTACGTTTAGTAGTTTATTGGAAAGCTGAGTCTTTACAGTTGAGTCACTCATTCGAAAGACGAGTGTGTTTTCGCTTTTCGTTTAGTATCATCATCGTACAGGGATGATGATTGTGCTACATAGTAGCTATGTCATATGTCCATCCACAATTCCTACGTATTGTTAAAAGTAACGTTTGTCATCATTTCCAATCTGAAAGCGAGAGTGTTGTTGGACTCACCGTAGAATAGGAGTCTCGTATTCAGTTTGCAGATAATTTGCAATTATTGTGTTTTCTTCGCATTCATTATCTTCACCATTCATACACCATAAGTTTCATTTATGATTTCGTTTGATAGTTATTGAACACCCCCTATAGAGGAGGAGTATGGGTACCCTCCCAGGGTTCGTTGCGAGCGTCACAATGGTGAGCATAATGCTCCGCATGTTTGTGTTAAGGGAATAAATTTGGTCTCACCGAGTGGTGCGCGACAATATTCCCTTGTTGTCGTGTACATGAATATCTTCGGTTAATACTAACCGACCACGAGAGTCCCTGCTCTACGGTAGAGAATAAAAAAGAGAAATGCTTTTAAGAGCCTAAGGCTGCCATAAGGCGAGCACGTACACGAGTAATAACGAATCTGCATACTCACATCAGTGGTGTGCTCGCACTACTCACCAGTAGTCGGATTGCGTCATCAGGATATGAAATTTCTATAATGATACTTCCAGTTTACGTTAAGTTTCAGGAGCTTGGCTCCAGGTGTTGTACAACTGTTTATATCTTCTCTAGAAGAAAACCACTTAGTAGCTTTGATAACATCAATGTGATTTTCCAGGAGATAATCGTATAAAAATTCCCATATACCGGGAATGGTAGAGTGTGTACCCAATGCGGTTTTCACTCAAGTAACACCACCTCTAGAATGCTACTCTTATGTAGACACATCTGAGGTGTGACGAGTGTCTAGTGACCACAAGTATCACCATGATGCTCTTACACGTGGGACCAGATTTAACCGTAGAAGTACAAGTAATTTTGTAAAAGATGATTAAGTAACGAGTCATCGAATCAAGATTCCCCATCAACGGAGTACCCCTTCGCAGGGTAGGAACATAGCCACGCTAGACTAATGTTTCATAAGGATGTCGTTAATGGAGACAATGAGAAGTAATCATTTCCCATCATGTCCTCGAAAGATTACCTAATGCATAGGCGAATATAACCCATACTAGTCACAAGGTGGTTAATCACCACTTGACCGTCTCGGTCTCGTGGTTTTTCGAGTCAAATTCGGACTTGGTATGATCTGAACTATATATGAGTACGGAAAGATATAATGCTTTCCCATCTTGGCACCTCCGCCATTTGAATCACCAATTAAACGTAAGGCTTTCGTCGAGTTCGTTCATGCTAAACCATCTTGGTTTAGATTGAGAAATTCATGTGATTTTATGAACCCATGGGCTAAAGCCCGAATCCATAGTCACCCTAGTTCCGACAGGGACAGTTGACCACTGAATCTGATTTTTCCCATTATTCTCATATTCCTAATAATGTAAACAAGAAATGAAGACCCGGCCCCCGGGTTGGTCGAGACTAGGGTCGTTGAGTTTCTCGACCCTTTGTCGTAGGATTAGTCAGTTTTGTTTCCCAATAGGGCACGAAAGGAATATGTGCTGCTGGGAAATGTAGTAACATAGATCCACAATCTCTCGACAACCTCTTGAAATTACAAAAGTAACTTTAAGAATGGCTGAATGAAAGTCGTAATCAATCGAGATAAGTCTAGCACTCTGACGGCTAGGATACGAGTAAAGGTTATGAATGCCATTTCACATCTAGTCGGTGCATCCAACCAAGCACAGAGCTACACTTTGGTCATTTAGTTTGACTTAGAATCGCACATCGAGGTATTTGCAATTCGTAGCGTGTGTTAAGTAACTCTCCAAAATTGAAGAGAATTAGTTGTTGCGTCAAAGTCTTATTCCTCTTTTAAGTATATACGACGTGCTTACTAACGGAATTTCCCTCTGGATGGACATGATATCCGAGGGACGTATTCAGAAGATTCACTAGTCTCTTCATCTGGAATGATCGGGACTACTAGATTTATGGGCTAGCTTTCCCTAGGTGGGTTCGGCACACAAAAGACACCAATTACGTATTCAGACAACTCATGACTAGTCCATTTCAAAGAGAGTTTAGTTTTGACCGTGTTCCTTCATGCAGGGTAGTGTGTGCTTTTCGTAGTATGCCGTATGTACGTCACCCTGGTGACATGATCTGACCGCGCCTTTAAGCACTAGCCCTTTTGGGTTAAGTCTAAGTGCAAATTTTAACAGTAGCATGATGACGGATATTATTATATACATGATAATGATGTTGGTTATACATGTTGTGGACTCATGCGTGCGACGAAATTGTATGATTTGGGATGATTGAATAAGTGACATTGATACATGTATATAAGTATTATTTATACTAGAATGGCCCCGAAACGCTCACCACAAATGACCGAGGCGGAAATTGCGTAATGATGCGCACAACTTTCGACAATCATCCCCACGATCGTGAATTTCACTCGTGGTACGAATACCCAGGTGTATATGTATATATACAGTACTATACTTAAGATTTCTCCCGTTCTTATTTCTATCGGTAACACAAGAATTTTCGTCACTCGGAAATAACGAGAAATCGGGTTTCTTGGTAGCATCGTATTTTACAAATACTTATATAAATCGATCAAACTGAAAATCAATTGAAGGTACCAACTAGTTGAACGAAGACAAGGGGTGTTTTAACAATATTCCCCTGATCTAGAGAATTTAGTCCTCGTATACTTACGAGGACTAGCAAATCCGTCTACCGAATAACTTTAGGTTACTCATAAGAGTTTGGTATTGTTCACTTTGTATCCCATCGACGGATGAAAGTCAGTGTATCCCATGTATCATCCTCCTACACATGTAGGAGACCGTTACCAAATAACACCTTTACAATGGTCCGAAGGGAATTTCAATCATCCCTTAGTAATTGTGAATAACATCGTGTATAAATATTTGGACTCCTCAAATGTTTCAAGGAAGAGGAAGAGACATATGTGTTCCCCAGGTATTATTATTATCGTAGAGTTGGAGAGTCAATATGTTTTAGACGTTAAATATCAGAGTTGGTCCCTACCCAGGACCACTCACACGGTCATCGTAGGTGTCGTGGCACGAAAGCCTTAACTGAAAGGAATCAAAGAACCATGTATCCTCTTATGCGATTTCTAGAACGAATGCACCCCCCTAATACGGGTGATTTTGATTAAAGACTTAGTATCTCAGGGTTACTGAAGGAATTCAGGTCAGGACCCCGTGTAGTCTAGAGTTTGAAGATGTAAATAAGATTTGTCACATAGGTTAATCATCGTATTACGGTACTCGAATACTACTCGAAGGCTATCTCGTCTTTCATTAGAACATATTTTCACTAAGTTATGCGAGGCTGAAAACAAGGGATCGTTTGACATATAAAATTTTTATACGATTCTTTTGAATACCGTCCTTCGAATTAGATATATGTATTTATAAATAAAATAATCATCTGATGAAAAATTTGCTTTGTGTCATTTTGTTTACTAAATATCCATTAAGAGGTAGCTTCGTTAGGAGTCCTTCGCACCGCTCAATTATTACTACTCGAGTTACTGGGGATTTATTTTGTATTAGTTTGAACTAAACCGATAGGCGTATCAAATTAGTAATTTATATGTACCGGACCTTAACACTTTCCAATAGTGTTAGTAAGGAGAATTGAATTGATTTGAAGCAGTGAGTCAGATTACTACATGGTTATTGTTTTCCTACTTCGCATCAGGGTAACATCACCCTCAACCGAAATTTACCAAATAGACACTTGGATTTGATCGCGGTTAATGTTGTATATTTATAAATAAACGTATAAATATGAGTGTTCAGTTAATACGAAGTATTAACGGTTACGAGGTATATGGACAAAATTGTTCTCGCCTCTACAAGTCTTATTATCATCCGATCCGCACCCACACAACTCCCTGCCGAACTTTGATTACATCCAATAAGTTTCTCTCGTTTATGTGTTACCCTTAAATCCCTTTGGGTTATCAACACCGACGCTAATTACGCGTCCTTACTAAGAATTATAGATTGTATCACTAGCGAACAATAGCTAGTAAAGGTAATATATGCTTCAAGCAAATAACTTCCTAGACGACGGTCGGTGACATAAGTATAGTTGGTTCGTCGCAACGTAATGATTTCAAATTAATGGAGATACGTTCTAGCAAATCCTACAAAAAGAAATAAATTATGATGATTTGTCTTACCAAAGACAGAACATTGTTACTTATCCCGAATTAATCATTGGGTAATCGATGTGGGTAAGCTATCACCGGCTATACCCAAATGATGCAGTGCAGAGTACTACTGAGGTGTAGTACCCCTAGAAAGTCGTACTAGATATTCTAAGAAGGATCTTCCAGGATTAACCCAAAGGGTCGTTATATGTTGACCCAAACTACCTTTCATTTAAATCACCGGAACATATATAGATATTATGGTTATGACAATTATTGCATCATCTATCGCATCAAACAGGGTCAAAGTCCCAACACCGCATTGCCCAAAACATCACTGGATGAATCGCAGCATGAAGTCCGTCTGCCCTGAGTAACAGTACCCTGATCATGTAGCCGGGTGTTTATATATAGGAAGTACTGCAGCATATCCACCATACCCGTATGCCTGATCAAAGTTCCGTTCACCAAGATATTGAGCCTAATATTGATGTTCGTGACTAGCCAACTGAAATCCAAAACAATCAATAATCGTAATAGGACACAATGTACCCGCTGGTCACACGTAACGATGTTCCACAACGCAAAGCATTTCAAAGGAATTTGTACCATCACAAACCTTATATCCCATGGAATCGAATGGCAGCGGGAAGGGTAACTTATTCACGCACTCCATGCCATCTTCATGACCCAGAGATCGTCATATTCAGGTATAACATATATTGAAACATGTGCTAAGGAATACCACTGAGCATCATAGTATCACATGACGTGAAAGATAAAGCCAACATTGTAAGCAAAAGAGGAATCAGCATACAATCAAATGACACGTGGGTTCAAGGATGAAAAGTTCCGTACAATGTTTGAACTCTGTGATTGTATAACAATCTAATATGAAGCAACGAGAAGTGGAATAAGGATCCGTACACATCCTCCTAGTCTATTAGAACGACAGGTCGTTCTTTGGGTATCTATGTTCTTATTGAAGTCTTATTTTGGTACATAATCGTCGTTATAGTAGCTATAAGAATAGAATTGGTGAGATCGTATCACACTAAAGGCTTGGGTTCTCACATCATAAAGTATAAGTAACAACTGTGGGCGTGATATGAATCCAACTCAAGTGTATATTAAACATGTGGTCAGTAGGAATGTGGAATGGACTGTAATACCAGTTTTTGGCCTATCCTGTGGGCATTTGTAGTAACGCATTATCCACCAATCCCAATTCATGTATCAATTCACGCACATACATTCCCACACTATCACCTTGGTGCACGTATGTATCATTCCACGTATTTCAGTGTGTTTATTACCGGGGCTTTTCCAACACTGCCTCGTATGAGCAAGTCTGTCATTACGTTCCGAACCATAATAACCCACTTGCCCCACAAGGCCATCCTGGTACTTGCAAATAGGATACTTTACAGTGTTCACTAACGAACATGAGTAGAGGTTAATTTTTCGAATGATGTCTCACCACCAAAGTCCGAGCCTGTAGTTATAGTCTAGGTTTCCTTATAGGCACCTAATTCTCTATAACCAATGGCTCTGATACCATCTTCTGTCACACCCCAACTTGCGGCCGAAGAAAAAATACAGGATGCAACAGACACCTCTGGTACAAGCACACTGTTTATAAAGACACTACATTTTATTACTTACAAAACGTTAATTACATACTACGTGTTCCCATGAACCACATAAGCCTTCTAAGCTGCATGCATCTATATCAGGATTCGCCTACAAACACGTCTTGAACAACATACATGGATCAGATCAGTCTCAAGTTGCCTGAAATGCATGTTAGTTTTAAAAAAAGGGTAAGCTAAACGCTGCGTGAGTTCCACTAGTTTAGTTGTTGTTTAACAAAATGGATTCACAAGTTTAATTGCACTGGTCACAGTCACAGATGGAATTACACGAGGACACAAATGAAACCTTGACCTATCATAGTCACTCCGTGTCACCCAGACACATCATCGCACCGAGTCGTGTCACTTCAGATATTTCCCCACTAGGCCGTGTCAAGAAAGGCACGTCATCCCAGCAATAAGTCATATGAAGTTAAATGTTCCCCTGCAGTTATGTCCACCATAATTGAATTCAGGACGCGTGCAGTTGCCTATTCACCGACACACAGTGTCATCTAGACACTACCTGGAGCAACTGGGTTTGTCAGACCAATAGTACTATCCACTGCCCACGGCTTAGGCTAATCACTTGTAGAGGGGAGGTAGTTCGTGTGTTAGATAATGCACATCCCAAAAGTGGGTGCAATTAACACAGTTTGTAACATGCAAGTCCCAAGAAAACAGTAAAACAATTCAAAAGCGGGGAAGTGTAACTCACAGGATAGTAGCATCATAGGTAGTAATAGGAGTATATGTAAGCTGGTTCGGCTTTAACAGCACTCATGCAAGTAATTACTAATATCAGTCGCTAGGTCGGTAGTGGCTATAACCCAGGTCCAAGTGGGTATTTTCAGTTCATATTTTACATATTGTATCCAGGTGTGGTGATGGATGTTAGGGTATGATTAGTTTCACATTTGGCTCCAGGGCACCGGTTCCGTGCCAACTAAAGTCGGTTGTTTGACACGTTCGGAAAATGGTACGGGAGTACCAATAGTGCCAACGTGTTGTGATTTAAGAAAGATTAACTTTTCATTAAGGGAGTTTGGGTGTTTGGGGAGTTTAAGTTGCTCAAATTTGAGTTTCCATTCTCGCCGTTAGGGATTCTCCCGAACGGTGGTGGAACACACCCAGAGTGTTCCGCTTACCCTGGAACCGCCCAAAATACTCCCAGTGTTTTAATTATAGTCAAAATAGGTTTTTGCTCCGTTCCCAGTTTCGGCAGGTTCGTTGTCCTGTAAACTGCCGAATTTAGTTAAAATAAGCGTTTTAAAAGTCAGAAAATCCCATTTAATCTAAATAGTTCATAAAATCCTGGAAATATTTTTAAACTCAATAAAACTATATAGATTATAATAAAATTATTTTGGGAATTTATAAAGCTATTTTAACTTTTCAAACAAAACATTTGAAAACAGTATTTACCCGAAGAATTCACTTTGTTTATCATCCGATGTCCAAAAATTCCCAAAATATTCAAGGAACTTCCTTACCTTCCCAAAAAACTCCTTTAAAAATTTAGGGATTTTTTCTGATTTAGTTTCAGTGCGTTTCCTGCTACCGAAAACTCATAAAAACGTGGATTTTTAATCCGAATCGTAAATCAACCAATGGACTCTGAAACTTTCCAGAACCTTTCCCATATGTTCCTTAGTTTTCATGTAAAGTTTAGGATTTATTGATTTGTTTGATATTTTTTCTGAATTTCGTTTGGTAAAACAGTAAAAACTTCACCAAAAATCATAGGAAATTCCAAAAATTCTAAATTTTACGTGGATCTTTCTGTCAATACCCTATATCACCACACCAAATTTCAGCTCAATCCAATACCTACTGATCAAGTTATGATCCAAAAAATATTCTGCCTATTCTAGATTCCAGTTTCGGGTGATATACCTAGCGATTCCTTCAATTCCAAGTGTTTTTCTTGAGTCCATAAGTGCGTGTGAGCCATATTCAGTACCTATTTACCAAGAACAATACAACCATGCCATAACCCATGTCAATCAAGCCTTGCTTCATAGTTTTTCGGTGAATCGAATAGTTACACGATTTAGGTCGAATAGGTGTTGATTAGGGTATCAAAACCCAAAGATTTGGGATCATGGCTTCCATAGAACGCAAGGGAATTCAAAAGGTGTTCTTATTCAGCCAAGAACGCTTGTTAAATCATCCATAAACATGGATTAAAAATGGTTTTTTGGTTATAATACATGTTTAATCAAGAAATAATCATCAAAACCATTAGAAACATGCCAAATACACTTGATTTGGTTGAGATTAAGTTGAAATCAGCTATCAAGAAGAAGAAATTGAGCTGAATTTCCATTGAAGAAGAAGAAGTTTTGAAGAAAATAATGAAAAAAGAAAAAATATATATATAAAGGGGGGGGGGGGCATAGGTGGGGTGCCCCTACCCCACCCGCGCTTTGTCGTGCTTCGTCTTTTCGTGTTAAAAGATGATGTTTATCTTCGGTGACGCGTTTAGGTTCGTTTTCGGGTCTCAGACGCGTCTCCGATTTGCGAAACGGACTCCGTTTTTTGCGTTCTTAGTGTCAAAAGCCTCGGTTATAAAAATCGAGCATAACCGTCTTGAAACCCGATCCCGGTTACGTTTTAATCATAAAAGCCTCGTATTGGGTTAGTTTTAGTGTTTTTAGGCTTGACTTGACCGTTCCTTGCATGTTTGGTTTGTCTTTCATTGCTCCTATCGCAAAGGCGTTTCCCTAACTGGGACTGCCTCGTTTTGCGAGCCCGAGTTCCGATTTGTTTATGATCTTATGCCATAGTCTATGGCTCGTAGCTAAGATGTTTCGTGAACTCAGAATCTTAAAGGGCCCTACCGTTGGCCTAATAATCATGATTGAAGGTTTAATGCGTTGTTAACGTCAAGTCCCTGTTTAACACGTTGTTAAAGGCTAAGGACGCCAACCTCACATTGTTGGCCCTTAATAGTGTCATGCCAACCATGACGTGTTCCCAAAGTCGTCAATCCATTCACGAATTTGTCTTGCCATGTAGGTGACGCATAGCGTCAATGTAATGTTTTTGGTAATTACTGTGCATATACTCCCATTATAGTCGGTGTCACATGTTCCAGAATTCGTATCATTACACATAATCACAACAAATATCATGATATGCATATCACGTCCGGTTACCACGGACTTGTACCAATCAAAGTTTATCGGGATATTTTCACAGTTGTCACAGGAACAGCCTCTTGTAGCTGAGCGATCATAGCTTTGTCAGCTATTTCCTTCAGATTTTCATCGTTCATCTCCTTTGTGACATCGATAATTTCTTCAACTGCCTTCTTGGATTCTCCTATCTTTGCCGTGTATTGTTATTGGCTTGAACCTCAAAGAAACATGCAAAAGAATTATAAACGTCGGGAGGAATTGTTAATTTAAATGCTTGGTGAAACATTTCTTCCTCGGCACAATGTTCATAATAAATCACTTCGACACGCTCTTCAGCACTATTATCAGGCGTTTCATCAAAGACAACCTCACATTCTTCATTCGAACTTTCCTCGATCACATTATCAAACACCGGTTCTTCTATTATTTCAGCAAGTAGTGCCAAACTCTCTTTCTTTGGAATATAGTCATTCCATTTAATTCCTAAGTCACCACGAGAGCGTTTGTCTTGGTCGAACCGTCCTCAATGGCTATAAGCTCTGATGAGCTTTGAGGAGGATAAGTCTTATGATATATTGCTATCTTGTAGTAATCATCAGCAAACGGGTTGTGATTACCTTGAACTTCTCGGTTCGGGCACTCTCGCTTCAAATGACCCTTGTCCCGGCATTTAAAACATGTTACCTTTGCTTTGTCAAATCCCAGTTTACCATGTGGTCCTCCCAAATTGTTACGCCCTGTTATTTCCATGAACGCTGAGCTCTTCGAACAATATTAGCCATACACCATTTGATGTCAATTAATTCAAGTTCTTCAGAGTCTATTTGATCGTAATCCTTCTTAGTTATACCAGGATTACTGATCTTACCGGCTACTAAGCTCTCATATTCTGAGAGGACCGTCTTATCTTCATGATCACCAGAATGACTTGACTTAACTAACAGAGGCGGAATTCATTGTTAGCAAGTTGACAAACAATCGGATCTACTGTTTAAACATCATTACCTCTTGTCGATAAACGTGTAAGAAATACAGATGCTAAACGGACAGGGTTTCGCCTAAGTCTCACAAATACAGCCAGCTAACACAACACCCAAGCTCCCCTATGTAGAGGAAACATGGCTTGCACAAGGTAGGGATGTTGCTGCCTCATACGAGTGGTGCCCCGTACGAGTGACAAAGTGTCCCTCGTACGAGGGAGATATGTCACTCGTACGAGGCATACTGAATACATACAAAACTTAATATTCTAACAATTCGAAGCCCTGTTACATGACCGACATATCCTAGACGTAGGCAATAGAAATTGTGCACCAACAAACTCCCCCTAGGATGTTGTCGCAATCTTGGATAGCCTTCAAAATTCTTCAAAACATTTGACGTTATCAACCAAAGAAATGCTTTCTCTGTTTTCGACGCTCCTTAGTATAGCTAGGCATTTGATCTGTCGGAGGAGGTTTGTTGTACGTGTTCCCAAACTGGAATCTTCTTGTCGCTGCCTTCTTAATTGTTTTAGCAATTTTGGCTTCTTTTTTATCTTTCTTGTGTTGCTCTTTAGCCTCTATCTTCCTCCATTCAGTGTTCCAAGCTATACCTGAATTTATATCATTTGCATAACAAACATTAACAACCTTTTGAAACTGCAACGCCTGCTCTTTGCCTTTATCTTCGTAACTGATCTTGATGTAGAATAAGCATTCAATATCTTTCTTTGAGGAGTTGATTAGCCACATCAGGTCTAGAAAAAGGATTCCTCTCCACAAACCATATATTCTCTTATACACAATCACAGACTCTGACAGCTCCTCAGTGATTTTCCAGGAATCTTCGTCAGGTTGAACACATATCACACCTTCTCAAGTTCCAGAATCATAGTGCCACCACTTGAAGATCTTGTGAAAATCTTGTTCCATCTTCATTAATGGCATTTTCTTCATTTCTCGTGGCCTTTTAATATGCATTGTAACATCCTTTTCCTTCGTTACTAGATCATTCTTGGTTATCTTCTTAGGAATGTGCGGTTTCCAGCGATTAAAACCATGCAAGGCTTCATACTTTATCAGCTTCCACAAACCCTTATCATGAAAGCGCATCTTCAAATCAATAACTTTGGTTTGAGCCAGCTTGTTGAGATCCCAAAACGGTAGAGTCTTAATATCATTCAAATATCTGAAATATTGCATGCCATATTCTCTCTTGATCGCGTACACATTCAGCTCTTCAATCCAACCTCAGCTGATGAAATCCCCTATGAATATATAGATCCCTGGTAAAGAAAGCTAAAGGACGTCTATCCTTTTGTTCAATAAGAATTTCTTTGAACCATTCCTTCTTCATTTCAACAATCTCTTCTCGTGATGGAGGTTTAGGAACATTTCCTTCTTTTACATCCTCTTCAACTTTACGCTTCAACAAATCATCATTTGCCTCAGAAAATATTTTGTTAAAGGTTGGGAAGTCATCGGTTCCTTCACTTGTATATTTGGTTTTTTCGTCCGTCGGAATCATCCTCCATGACAACCCTATCTTAATTATCTGCCTCGGGGACGTGCTCATAAACATAATCATTAGGATGAACATAACTAAAGTTGTTTAGATCATCTTCAAAATCGAAATCGAAGGAATCTTCATCAACTCCTAACATCTGTACAATTTCTTGCTTCGTATAATTATGCACATAATCCCTTCCTCAACATCATGTTCCAGATAAATAACTTTAGGCCTCTGTATATCAGGAACAACTGACGTAGAAGTCCCTATGAGGATTCCCGATGTATCAACCACAGTCTCTTCAGCCTTAGACTCCCCCTGAAATACAACTTCACTTATTCGTTAGCAGAGTCGTTCATGTACGCATCAAAGTTAAACTTTTCATTAAAATCTGCGACTTTAACACCATCAACCCCCTAATCAACAAGAATATCATAGACCTCATCTACCATAGCATCTATCTCAGCAGCCAACCTTCGCTTCTCTAGAATCTTCTCCTTTGTCAGTGTTTGTGGAATGATAACCCCCCATTAAGGATCACAAATCTTGACTCTTGCTCCACATTAGCAACTGGAATATAAGGAACGATAGCTGAAGAGCTGGTTTCAACATGTTGAATCTCAATGATAAGAGCACTTGTATCAACAACATGATCTGGTGGCTCATTCAGAGGAGTCTGAATGATGGGAGCCTTTACTTTTCCCTACCTGGCAGATTCTTCTCTAATAATACGTTGACATTCTGCTGCCTTGGCTTGAGTTTCTTCTATTTCAATCTGAGCAAATTCTGCCTCGAAGTTGATGCCTTGCCGTTTTCCTAAAACCTTGAAGAGCATATCAATCTTCATAGCGTTCTCGGCCTTTTCGGTCTCCAACTCTTTCACCACAAGATGTAACCTCTCATTCTCAGTAGATATAGTTAACACCGTCAGATTCAGGCTCAGGTTTTCTGCTTCATAATGCTTAATCATCTTTTCATTTTCCAATACATTCGCATGCATCTCTTGAAACATCTGATTATCGTTTACTAGATACTTTAATAGATCCTACAATCTCTTCTTATCCTCTCCCAGAAACTTGATGCGATCTTCATGATCTTTGATCTATTTCTCCAAGTCTTTAATCCGTCCCTCGTTAAACATGTCTTCACCAAAACCTTCACCATACAAACAATCTTCAATAGACGAAAATTGTTCAATTGGAAACAATATTGGACCAGATTGTGGTGTTTGCTGTTGTACTTGAGGGGTAGATTGTTTGGGAGTCGTTTGTTTAAGTGGAGATAGTTGTGGTGGTGGTGATGGTTGTTTTTGTGGTGAGGGATGTGGTGGTGATTGATGTGGTGTAGTGATTGGTGGTTGTTGCGAAGAGGGTTAAGGTGGTGGTGATGGTGGAGGGATGGAAATTTCAACAGTTGGTGTCACAACTGCATCTTCAGGTGTCTTTTTCTTCAACTTGAACTTAGGACGTGCTACTAGAGAACTTGTAGGCTTTACTACAGCCTTAGGCACTGATTTCTTTGCTCGTTTAGATTGCCTCCAGGCTTCACAACTGTTAAATCTTCCTCATACTCAGATGGCTCGTACATATCATCATGGTCTCCAACTTCCTTCCGTTTACGTTCCTCAGCACGCTTGCGTTCTTCTTCTTGACATTTTTGCTCTTTTTCTTTTTCTCTCTCTTTTTTTTGAAGCAATCTCATCATCTGTATTTGTACTAAAGGAAGACGGACCTTCGTCATCTCCATCACCTCCTTCAGTTCCTCGATAAGCATGTTGCTCAATATCAGCTGTCACATTTTCAACATTCTCCACATTTACAATTGTCTCAATTTGAACCTCAACAAGAGCAGGTTCTTTTACAGGGATTTCTTCGGTATCAGGCTCTTAACTAAACCTGTGCTAATTATAGCACGCCTTCTTTGGCGAGGAGCAGAGGATGAAGATCCAGCAGCTTGTTTACTCGTGAAACGTTTACGCTTCTTTGTATCTTCCTTTTCAAACCACTTACTACGTTTAGCCACATACCTGTCTAACAAAGCAATCTCAGCTCTTTCATCACACCTGGTATCTTTTATCCATTTTCCTTCAGGGGCGATACATAGTTTCTATCAATAATAGCTCCGAACATTGGCTTAGTATTTGGCTCTGCTTTCAAATGTATGTTCATCTGTTTCACCGTCGAAACATCCATATGTTCGAGCTTCAGCACATTGTCCTTTTCCTTCTTCAGATTCTTGTCTAAGTGATCCAAAAGCATTTGGACAAAACATGGATACTGTAGGAATTTATCTTTATCGATATTCTGAACCATTGATATTCGTTAAATTACACATACTTTAATCCCCCATTTTGCGCCCATTTTACACGTTTTTGGCCATAAATTCATGGATTAGATACTTAATCAGGTAAGTTTTTTATTACAAGCCTTAACACAGCGTGCCGGATAAGAAGATGCAGAAAACAATCATTTTTCAGGCGATTTAGCGAACATACAAACTTTCGGGGGAGTTAAATATAGTGCACGGCCGTGCGGATTGATGGCACGGCCGTGCTAACCCTGGCCATGTGTCTCGCACTGCCAGTGCGACCTATGGTGCAAGCTGTTCTTCGGACATGCACGGTTGTGCCAAAATCGACACTACCGTGCGGATCAGGATCCTCGTGTGTATTGCCAGTGCGGATAGTGGTGCCAGCCACTCCTCGGTCATGCACGACTGTGCCACCTTTGGCACGACGGTGCCAAGCTGCAAGCC
This sequence comes from Scalesia atractyloides, assembly GCA_947069175.1. Lineage (NCBI taxonomy): Eukaryota > Viridiplantae > Streptophyta > Magnoliopsida > Asterales > Asteraceae > Scalesia > Scalesia atractyloides. The sequence continues at coordinate 64,845,366 of CAMTDV010000014.1, forward strand.
ATCACCAGATCTGCATACTTCACTGGATCTAGCAAATAGTGCACGACCGTGCACTTTATAAGCATGGCCGTGCGAAACTCAAAAAGGTACAGAGAACCATTCTAATGTGCATTCTGGATTTTTGGGAGCTCTTGTGGCTATTTCTAAGCTTTGGTAACAACTAGTTTTGCTCCGAATTAAGCCTCCATTGTGCAAAGAAGCTCTGCTACCATTCAGGTCCCCAATCTTGAGCTTGTTTATGGTTTAATTCTTGGATCCTTCCATGTTTTTGTTATGATTCAAGCCTTAGATTGATGTTTATGTAGTATTGTAGCCTAAGGGCATAAACATTATGTATTCTTTGCTTATTAAACAACCATTAGTATGTTAATCATGTTTGTAATGACACTTAACAACTTTCTATGTTAATCCTTGATGATTAGTTTGCAACCTTGTTTATTGATATTGGATTGTTGATTATAGTTAATTATCTTCGATGATTAGTACGTGGTTAGTTAGGATATTTGAAAGAAGAAGCTTAATTAATCATGTATTAGTAGACTTTTAGCTTTATTAAAATGTTTACAACATGAAACTAGAAATGGGTATTGGTTTAATAAGTGGTAATTAAGATTAATCAAGAATGCTTTCCCTCACGGAAGGACCATAGCGGGTTAGATGGTGTTGTTACGGATTCTTGATATAAGTTGTAGCTTTATTAGTAATTTAGGCTAAATTGCTTTCTTGGTGGATTTGTCTTCACGATTTGTAAAATGAACTCGATTGTGATTTAATCTAGGTTATGCTTGTCTCGGTGGTTACATTGTGTTTATCGATGTAGCTTTCCTTGATTAAGTGAGGTTAGAAAACTCTTAACGGATGACTAACTTATTTTTAAGGGATTTCATAGACATTCATCAACAGGGCGTTAAAGAACAATTATAGGTGGTTAAAGTGTGTTTATCGTTTTAACTTTATGAAGAGTTGTCATGTTAGGATTCCAGAAAAGGATACTAATTGTATTTAAAAAATGGAAAATTGACCGAGTGACTTAGTGACATAACCGACTTAGTTAACATATTCCGGTTGTTCATAAAGCTAGGCTATATTTATATTTTTCATATTTGGAATCTATTACATTTTTAAAAAATAGAAAAAGAAACAAAAATATTATCTTTTAGTCATTTTCTAGTTTAAACACTTATCAACTTATCTTTTCTACCGGTAGAATAATGACAATGGTTTAGTATTATCGTCTCTGCCCGCATCCTTGGATCGATACTTGGTTCTTATCGATACTTTACTACATATATGACGGGGTACGCTTGCCCTTTTGTGTATGTTTTAATGTTGAAGTATAAATCATTTTTATAAATTTAAAACTAGACTTTGTGTAAAATTCATTGTAAAATATGTATATACACGCACACGTCAAGTTTTTAGCGCCGTTGCCGGTGGTGTGGCGAGTTTTAGGAACGACCGAGTCGATATTTTACCGATGTACATACTTGTAATTATTTGTGAATACTTCCATTTCATATTTTATTTATTCATTTGTTAATATTTTTATGACACTTATTCGTTTTTATGTTTGTTCAAAGATTTGGTAAATTTTTATCCCATTTATTTGTTCGAATTCGAACTAATTATTCGTTTATTTCTTGATATTTCTGGAACCAAAAAACCATTTTGTCGATACCCGTTCAATTATTTTTATTATTTTTTGATTTTTATTAAATTTGTGGCCTACCTCTGAGTTTTTTTAAAAAAAATTATTCCTTAAAACAGAAAAATTCGTTTTATAACAGAAAAAAAAAGAATATTAATAATAAAATAATTTTTATGTATGTCTGTTCTTCGTTTTGCTGGTTGATGTCCTCAACCACCGCAACCCGCACCGTCTGAAGAACCCGAGCATGATCTAAGGAGGCGATTTCGAGAGAGATCTTGCGGGTTGCGCGTCAGTTGGAAGCAGCAAGGGACGAGCCGGTGGTATCTTTTGAGACCGAGAGCTCAGAGGACGAGGGAGGCACAACCATGGCGGATGACAACAGACCATTAAATGAGACGAACCAGCCAGAAAGTCCTGGTTTAGAGCCGAGCATCGCCAGACCGACGATATTAGTGCCTAATTATGAAATAAAATCTAGTATAATAAATATGGTGCAAATTCGGTGCTGTTAGGATCTGAGTTTAAATTACTTGTAGTTTTGTTTCAATAAAATGGAAAATGATTGAATGAAAAGAGGTTCGCAGCAGAATAAGATGGAAAACTTTTACTACAAGCAATGGTCATTTATTTTCATCATCATCATGCTTTCAAGTTGGTAAACTTGCATGTGATTCACAAACTCCCCATCAGCCTTTGCAATTTAAGTTTGGTAATAAGAAAATGTAGAGAAGATGATATGCGAAAGTTTAAACTATTATAGAAGTTACCTATTTATACTAACTATCTAACCACTGAGCATCTTTGATGACGTCAGGGTTGATAGTGACAGGAAACTAATTGTAACTAACTGAAAACACTGCTAATACTAACTATCAGTGCATAGCACTATTACATTGATTTAACTAAGCTAATGACTAAACTCTGATCTCTGTCCTCTGACCCTTGTAACTCTGGCAGACCTTTGAAGCTTTGTGAAGGCAGATGATAGGATGAGCAGTCTTTAGAGAAAGCAGTGTATGTACATCAGAGGTTGTAACTTCTGATAGTTTAACCAAAGCTCGGATAATGTTATTTGGCTTTGTATCATTTGTTCCTTTCACTTGGTTCAATCCCAACAATCTCCCTTGGAACAGATGATGCCAAAAACACTTTATTCTTGGTCTATATTCCTCAGAAGGAATCTCTTATTTGACCTTTGAATTAAAGTTCAAAATTAAGAGATTCCATGTCATCAGTATCTTTCTCCAGCTCTAAACATAGTAGTTCTTGGAAGTCTTCTACTGTAAGCTCATAAGCAGCTTCCATGGATAGTTTAGTGGCTGCACCATCAGACTTGAGCAGTGTCAATTCATGGGTGTCTTTGTCGACCTTCCATTTTAGAATTTTTGGGTCTGATGGTTTTCTTGAAGGAGCTTTTATTGTTGAGGTTTGAGTAGGAGCTTTTTGTGATAGATCTTTGGCTAGCTTGGCACTTCTATCATCTGTTGGATAATCAATCATGTTTTGTATGCCTTTTTTGATAAATGTATCCTCAAACTCTTTGTCAGTCTTTTTAGACATCTCCCCTTACCTTTCTCTGTGTAACACGGCAAGTGTGGAATGGGCAGATGTTGAGCTGGACTTTTTGGAGAGTTGAGCTCTTAGGATATCATCTTCTTTTGAATAGTCAGGCTTAGGAGGCATGGATGGATCCTTTTTCCTCTTCTCTTCCAAACTTTTTTAAGTGTCTATCACCCTGACCTCACCCCATCTCATCACTTGGTTCTTTGAGCCATAGTGATTTTGAGTCAGTTCATTCTTCATTCTTTTCTACTTCAAGTCTCTTTCAGACACATCTTTCTTGTATAAATCCCAGTTAGGAGGAGTTGGCCTTTTAAGAGGATGTTTTAACATTTCTTGTATTCTGCTGATTTCTTCTCTTAGCTCAGACAAGCTCCAATCCCTGAATTGTGGCCTTGTTGCCCTATACTTCTTGTTTTCCATGATGTACTCAATGAGCTCACTTTTGACCAGCTTATCTTCCCTTTCTGAAATCTGGTTGCTCAGGTTCTTGACAAAGTTTTTTAAAATGGTGACTTTGCTCAGTTGAAAAGACATGACAATCTGAATTTCTCTATCATCTTTACCAGCTGATTCTCTTTTGACAATATCCTCTGCTTGCTTCCTTTTCAGTTCCTGGTAAGCATCAACATTTGTTGGTCTTGGATAGCCATCAAGGGATAGGATTGTTCTTTTGTCAGGGTCATCCTCTAAAAAGAAACTTAGGATCTCTTCCCTGACTGCTTGTAAATCAAGAGGATATAACTTTGATGCTGGAGTAACTTGAAGACTTGAAGATGTTGTAATCACTGATGTGGAGGTCATTGGTGTTGATGATAGTGGAAGAGGTGCAGAGATCTCATCATCATTTATCACTTTTACAATTTTCCTCCTTTTAAACCTTAGAGTGGGTGATGGTGGTTGTGGGATTTTTGGTGGTGTGGATAATGGTTGAGTTGATGTGGAAAATGTGATCATGGCAGTGGATGGAGTTGCATCTGTTGCAACCTCTGCTGTATCAACAGATGTTGACACAACAGTTGTTGTAACATCTGCTTGTGTGGATGTGGGTTGTGGTTTTGAAGATTTGATAGGTTTTTGAGAGGCAGAGGTTTTGATGGTTGGATTGGTTACAAGCTTAGTTTTAGGAGGTGTGGATGTTGGTTGCCTGGCTTTTCTAGCAGATGTTCTTTTTGATGAAGTACCAACCTCTCCTTTTTCTTTTTGCTGATCAATCTTTTTCTCAACCAACACTCTGCTCTCCTCAATCACATTCTTCTTGTGACTAGCCCCTGCCTTGGCCACAATTTCATCAGTCAAATCTTTCTTCTTTGAACCACCAGGCCTTGGAATATTTAAGGTAGGTCTGGCCTTGTCATCATCTATTGTCAGTTTTTTGTTTCAAAAGGTTTCTCCCCCTTTTTGGCTTCATATGTTGTAACAAAGATAACCGTAGGAGGTGCATGGCCAGTGGTTGTGAGTAGATGAGCTTTGATGGATTTAACGTCTGTTGAGTGTCTTGATACCTTGATTCAAACATGTTTCTAACATCATTCATCTGATGCTTGTGTTGTAGATCCAAATAATGTTGTTGATATTGAAACAGAGGGTTAAGAGCTTCTTTGAGATCAGCAGTGGATAGAACAGAGGGTTGACTTTTGGTAGCTATCATTTGCTTCAGTAAACTTTTGATTTCATCAACAGAACTTCCTATCCTTGTCACTCTCTCGTCAAATCCTGATATTTTAGCTCATTACCTAATTTAATAGGATCATCTGAATTCCTACCAGTGGTGGTAGTTATATCTATGTCATCATGAGTAGTGGTTTTAGGACCAGCTTCAAACATAGATGCCCCTTTGTCATGGTACTGGGGACTTCCCACAACAGTGGAAACAACTGTTGCCTCAACAGTAGTTGCCTTCAACCAAGTCTTAGTAATGAAACCACTATCCAACTGAGAACTTGGGAGTTTAGCAATTGTAGTGGCTGCTTGAGTTGAACTATCACCAAAAGTTACATGTAACCCAAGGGATGTAGCCTCTTCATGTGCTGACGGGCTAGCAAAGAACATAGAGGCAGACCCAGCTTCATGATGAAGTATATTCTCGGTAATAGGTTGTTGAGAAGTGCTGGTTTGTGTCTGCTCGAAGTCAATTGCATTCAGCAAGGGTAAAATAGTAAGTGGAAGGGAAGGTATTGGTGAAGGTGGTTGTGTAGAAAGCGATAATGCCCTGGGAGAGGGGCTGTGGAAGATAGAACCAAGTGGATCTAGAGCTTCATAAAGTGATGTCCCTGTGTTTACAACCTTTTCCTTTTGTGAGGAAGAAGGAGGAGTTTCAAAGCCGGTGGGAGATCTCTGAACCATCTGCTGTGAAGAAGTTGCAGCAGTGGTTTGTGACGTTTGTGCTGTCACTAGGTTAACCTCTGGGATCTCGGCTTCCAGAGGACCCTTTTTGGGTTTGGTGGGCTTTTTTGGAACATGATTTGGTTTTCTTTTTGGAGATTTTTGGTGTGGGCTTCAGGGCAGCGGTTGTGGTGCCCTAATCACCAAGAGAAGTGGGCTTAGTAGCAAGAGGTTGAGTTTGAACATTTAGGTCAGGTAAAACTTGCTCAACCTCCTTTACTTGTGTTTTCACAACTTTATCTTGGTTTGTTATTCTGGTGAAAGATTCATGATTAAGGCGGCCTGGGTTAATCACAGCGCCTTGTTTACTATCAGGACCTTTAATTTGATCCTGTAAGTAAACACTCAGGAAACGTGGATGCATCAAAAAGGCTTTTCTTTTTTCAATATTTTTAAAATTGTTCACAAGATCATTGAACAATATCTGGGAGTAGTTTAAATCCATGTAAGTTAAAATTGCATACCCCAGATATTGCATGTTCAATGGGATTTCATTGAAAGCAGTGGTTTTTGCTGAGAGACAAGTAAGAATTGTGTGAAAGAAAAATCTCATCTCAGCAGGAAAGTGAGGTTTAAAAATTGTCATACCTTTCATCTGGCTTTGATAACCTCTTTCCAAAAACTTTGCTTGGATCTCATTTTGAGGAAATGACACAGGGTGTTGTATGTCATTTAATTTGAAAACTTGAGAGATCGATTGGGGGCTAATTTGCATCAACACTCCCCCTACTCTGGAGATTATTGTGAAAGGAACACCAGCAACAGTTGAGTGAACCTTCTAACATGTGCTTTAATTTCGACTTTTGAAAAATTTTGACTTTTTCCAAAAATCACGAAGAGCATCAATGTCGATTGGGGCTTTGACTTCTAACATATGCTTGAATTTCAACTTTTACAAAATTCGACTTATTGGATGATAACGAGTATTGGCGTCGGTTTCTTCAAGGATGGCGATATAATTATGTGGAGTTTTGATTATGAGAGTGAAGGGTGGAAGTTCTTGTTTGGATTTCTTCGAAGGTTTTGATTTGGGAGCCATGGTATTAGAGAGAAAAACTGTTTTGAGATTTTTTGGAATCGACAGAGTTTAGGGAAACACTGATAAAGGATAAAATAGGGGTTTATGCGGTTTTGAAAAAGTGAACGTGATGTGGCATCTATTGCAAGATTTGATGGCTAACATCTGGCCACGTGTACCCTCTGATGAGAAAAATAACCGTTGAGGTGGCAAACCACAGTTTTAAGACAGAGGATAGAGAAATACTGATTTTTAACACTATCAGAGGATAGCTATCAGTGGTTTGAGAAAGTGGTCAAAATGGAAGTCAGAGGATACACTTTAATAGTGGATGTGATTTTGAAGCCTTCAAGAGGTTTTGAGCAAACAGATGTTATGAGCAGACTTTTAAAGATTTATTGAAAATTTTCAATTTTAAGTATTTTTAAGGATGTTTTTGATTTTCTGAAAACATTTTGATGCTATGTACGCATGGATTTACAAGAAGACTTGTTTTTAATCTATGTTTAGCATTCCAATTCTTGAGATCAATTTTCAAAGGTAGATGTATCCAATGCCTTGGTTAAAACATATGCCCATTGATCTGAAGTATGGACTTGATGCAAGGAAATCAAACCTTTTTCATAGCAATCTCTCACAAAGTGATGTCTGATGCAATGTGCTTTGTAGTTGAATGAGAACTGGATTTTTAATGATGTTTTCAGCAGCTTGATTGTCCAATTTGAGTGGAGTCTTTAGTGCAGTTACACCAAAATCCAGCAGCTGGTTTTGGAGCCATAAGAGTTGAGCAGTGCAGCTAGTAGCAGCAATATACTCTTCCTCCGCAGTGGATGTTGAAACTGCAACCTGTTTTACCTTTGCCAAGACACTAGACAATCACCTAGGAATTGACATCCTCCTGATGTGGACTTCCTTGTAGTTTTGAACCCAGCAAAGTCACTGTCTGAAAAACCTGAAAGCTCAATATTCCCATTAGCTGGATACCAGATACCAAGTGCGGGAGCACCTTTTATGTATCTGCATATCCTTTTAACAGCAATAAGATCAGACCTTCTAGGTAATGCTTGTGATCTAGCACAAACACATGTTGCAAACATGATGTCTGGCCTTGATGCAGTTAGGTACAATAAGGACCCAATCATGCTTCTATAAAGAGTTTGATCAACAAGGTCATCTTTACCATCAATGGTGACTATCTAAGTGGTTGCCATGGGTGTGCTACATGGTTTACAATCATCCATATCAAACTTTTTAAGCAGTTCTTTCACATACTTGTTTTGATGGATAAATGTACCATTGTGCAATTGTTTAACTTGGAGACCAAGAAAACATTGGAGCTCACCCATTGCACTCATCTCAAACTCTGCTGCCATGAGTTTTCGAAACTCTTCACACATAGCAGTGCTTGTGGATCCAAAAATGATGTCATCCACATAAATTTGGACAAGCATCAAATCTTTTCCTTTCCATTTTAAAAATAGGATTTTATCTATTTTACCTCTAGTAAACCATATGGATAAGAGAAAAGTGGATAGAGTTTCATACCAGGCTTTTGGTGCTTGTTTCAAGCCATACAATGCTTTGTTGAGCTTGTAGACATGATCAGGATGGAATGCATCTTCAAAACCAGGAGGTTGACAAACATACACCTCTTCTTTGATTTTTCCATACAAAAATGCACTCTTTATATCCATTTGATACACCTTTATGTTGTGGTTAGCAGCAAAAGCTAAGAACAGGCGAATAACTTCCAACCTTGCTACAAGAGCAAAAGTCTCATCATAGTCTATAATTTCTTCCTGTCTATAGCCTTGAACCACGAGCCTTGCTTTGTTTTTAACAACAATACCCCTTTCATTAGTTTTGTTTTTGAAGACCCACTTTGCGCCAATTTGACTTACATTTTTTGGTGGTGGCACAAGATCCCAAACTTGTTTTCTTTTGAATTGAAGGAGTTCTTCTTGCATGGCTTCTACCCAGCTGTTGTCTTTCTGTGCCTCTTGGTACTTGACTGGCTGTGTGAGTGATAGAAAACCATCAAAGAGACAAATATTTTGGGATTGGCTCCATGTGAGTACCCAAGATTTAATGTTGCCAATAACTTGATCTGCTGGATGCCTTTTGAGATAAATCAAATCACTTTGGTATGGAACAATAGCATTTTGAGGTGATGGCTGCAAATGTTTATCATCTGAGATAACCTCTGCTGGTGAATTTGAAGTATCAGCCACTGATGAGAATGGAGGTGGTGGTATTGGGGGTATAGAGGTAGCATTCTGATGATTTTGGTGCCCAAATGTAGGACTTTTATCAACAGATGTTTGATTTTGTGAACTGACAGAGGTTTGAGGATTAAACATTGTTGACCCAGAAGTGGCAGAGTTTACACAAGAGCTGGTAACACCTGATCCTCTGTTGGAAGAATAGACTTTTGTTTGTGGAAGCACACAGTCATATCCTTGATCTTGATCTTCTTCAAATGGTTGTGGTGTACCTGCGTTGTCTAGCTTGATAGAAACATCAGCAAATGTGAATTTATCTAAATCAAAAAGCTCTACAGGATTTGCTGGAATTTTCAATGATGAAAGTTCATTGAACTTTACATTCAAAGTTTCTTCAACACACTTGGTCATAGAGTTAAAAACTCTGTAGGCTTTAGCAGTGGTTGAGTATCCCAGAAAATAACCACAATCAATTTTGGCTGCAAATTTAGATATGGAATCTTTTAAGTTCAAAATGAAGCATGGACAGTCAAAAACTTTAATATATGAAATCAGAGGTTTGATTTTGTACAAAATCTCATAGGCAGTCTTATGATGCCTGGGGTTAATCAAAACTCTGTTTTGGACATAGCAAGAAGTGTTTACAGCCTCTGCCCAAAAAGACAAGGGTAAACCAGAATCTGCTAGCATAGTTCTTGCTGATTCAATTAATGTTCTATTTTTCCTTTCAACTACCCCATTTTGTTCTGGAGTTCTTGGAATGCTATATTGTCTAACAATTCCTTTTTACTCACAAAAAGCATCCAACTCCCTATTTTTAAACTCTATTCCATTATCACTCCTAAAGAATTTTACTGGAAGATCAAATTGCTTTTCTACTTGTTTAACAAAGTTTTGCAAAATGCCTGCAGTTTCATCCTTAGAGTGAAGAAAGAAGGTCCATGTGAACCTAGAGAAATCATCAACTATCACAAGGCAATACCTTTTGTGTTTTAAGCTCCTGATTTGCACTAGGCCAAACAAGTCCATGTGAAGCAGTTGTAAACACTGGCTTGTAAAGACTCTTCAATTGATTTGAAGGAAGTTTTATGTTGTTTTCCTTTTAAACAAGAAACACAATGTTCTTCACAAGAAAATTGCTTGTGAGGCAAACCTCTTATAAGATTTTGTTTTGAGAGTGTGGTGATAGTTTTAAGATTTGTGTGTCCAAGTCTTCTATGCCATAACTCAGTCTCTTTGCTAGAAGCAACTGAGAATAAGCATGTTCTAGACATAGGATTATATTTTAGCATATCTACCACATACACATTCCCACTTCTGTGTGCAGTGAGTTGTACTTTGCTCTCAGCAATGATTTGATCAATCTTTTAACAACCTCTGGTCCCACAATTTGACAAGTTTTCTTAGTGAAGAAGGATCCATATCCTCTGTCACTCATTTGTGAGACACCCAGTATGTTAAATTTCAGATTGTCAATTAAATTCACATTTTCAAACTTTATTTACCCGCCAGAACCGACCCAGACCCTAAAACCTTTTCCTTTGAGTTATTTCCAAAAGATATATCACCCCCCATGAGCCATGAAGTCCTTGAGAAGGGCTCTACATCCTGTCATGTGCCTGGAACCTCCACTATCTACATACCATAAGCAATCAAGGCAAGTAGAGGGTCCCCACACATCAAGTAAATAGATCAGTTAAGATTGGTCTCCAAAGCCAAAATGGCTTTGGTTGGGTCACAGTGGTCCAGCCTCAAGTCTAAGACAATGGTCACATGGTTTTGAAATTTTCTTGTAAAATCTGCTCTTGACCATTTCCTATCAAATGATTGTATCCATAAGGGTGCCTGTTTACTCTTTGCTTTGAAGGCTTTTTGTAACCTTCATAAGCATGAGGAACCTTTTTATAAGCAGGTTGGCCATACCCTCTTGGAAATGAGTTTGATTGTGGGGCATCTGTCACTTGCACCTCTCTTTGAACAGAGGTTTTGTTTAAGGCTTTTCTAACAGATGTTTCATTTTGTTCAAAACTCTGCTTAGATTTATTTCCAGCAGAACTTGAACTTTCTCTTTCTAGTGCTTTTGCCTTGATCTCTTTTACCTTTTGTTCATAGTTTTTGAGATAGGCACACTGTTGAGTTGAGTGATTTGTTTTGTTGCAGATGGTGCATTTTGAAGAGTTTTTGATAACACAAATTTTGTTAATGTCATAGGCTTTTAAAAGAAAACAATCTGTAGCCACATGATTTCTTTTTTCACAAAATTCACAAAACAGGTTTTTAATCTTTACTCTTCTTTTCCTATAGACTTTTTGTCTGCAGTGGTTGTAACCTCTGCTGGCACATCTTTGATAGGAATCACCAGTGCTTTTGGGGCTTTAGTACCATCAGAGGTTGTGAAGTCCATTGGCTTAAAGTTTTCTAAGATATCACATTCATCTGACCAGGTTGGTTTAAACTGATATTTTTCAATTTCTTTATCTTTTGTTGAAACCTCTTGTTTTTCCAAAACAATTTTGTTTCCAGCTTTATCTGTGATTTTTATCTCTTTAACAGCCAAATTTTTGGGGACTACTTCAATCAACTCAGAATCAATTTCAGCAACATTTTTCTCAATTTGGTCATAGGTTCTAAAACCTACACAAAACTTAATGTTGCTCTTGATCTGAGCATCAAGCATAATCTCATAACCTTTACAGGACTCAGCCCATTTTTCACAAGTGATTTGGGTTTCTTCTAACTCCTTTTTACAAACTTGGTATTTTTCTACCATAGTTTGGAGTTAGTCCTTGGTTATGCTTGATTCATGTCTCAGGCTACTCATTTAAGAATCTTTTTCACTTATCTTTGATTTTAACTCTTTAATCAGTTTTGCAAAATTAAGTTCATCTTCTACAATTTTGTTTCTCGGGTTTTCATTCACCTTCTTGATGTTTGCAAAAGCAATGACGCATTTGTCAGAACACAGATCTTTAAGGATTTGAGGTGATACCTTTGTAGCAGCCATGAGAGCACAATCACACTCATCTTCACACACATCAACATTCCATGGGTCAGTAGGAGAGTTCTTTTCCTTATCAACAGCATTTTCTTTTTCTTCACTTGAAACCACTGTTTCATCACAAACTTGAACTTCATCAGTTTACACTATCTCCACAGATTCAACACCTTCAGCAATTATCTCTAAGGCCATTAAACAAAATTCTTGTTCAACATCATTTTTGGCCATTAAAGCAAAGTTTTCATCAGTCAAATCCTTAGGCAAGCTACTCCAGTCAACATAACTTTGTGTGAAAAAGCTTTGTTGACCAACCTCTGCTGGACTAGCAGTGGTTTGAGCAGGTTGTGTAACAATGGGTGCTTGTTGAACAAGAACTTGAGGATGTGATGGTGCCTGAACATATTGAATTTGTGGAGCAGTGGATTGAACATAATGCACTGGAACAGTGGTAGCAGGATGTGCAAAGTGGGCAGTGTTTTGAACATGTTGAGCAGGGGCATATTAGGAATAATGAACAGTGTTTTGTGTGTGCTGAGGTCTAGGGCCAGGATGAGTCACTATTGGTCCAGAACTTTGAGACCTATATTCTCTGGCAAAGTGTCCTAGCCTATTACACTTATAACACTTGACTTTTGATTTATCCAGCCCAACCTTCAACCCTCCATGCAAACCTGGGAAATTTCTACCAGTTCTCTTATAGAATTTACTAGCCCTCACAATCAATAGGGCCAGTTGGTGCAAAATATCCATTTCCTCAAGATCAGAAGATTCAATGTGTCGTAAATCATTAAGCTCAAAGGATAGATTGTCAGAGGTTTGGCTTTCCCCACTAGCAGTGAAAGCATAGTTCGGTGCATATGTTTTAGATCCAAAGTTTCCACCAGATGTAATATCTATATAGTGATCATAGCTTTGGTCCTTACTTCTGCCAGATCCCTCTTCTTGGCCAAAAAGAGTCGTATTACCCAATGAGTAATCATCAGTCATTTTGCCAGAATCTTGCAACTTCTTTTTCTGGTTTAACTCTCTCTCATAAGTGAGAAATATCCCATGAAGTTGTGTCAGCGACATTTCTTTAAACCCAACAGATTTTCTCGTTACATAAGCTACAGTCTCCCACTTATCTGGTAACGATCTAAGGAAACGACTATTGACAGTCGAATTAGGAAAAACCACGTCAACCAGTCTAAGTTCACTGATGAGACAGCTGTAACGTTCGAATTGTTGTGTTAGAGACTGCCCTTTCAAGTGACAAAACGTTTCATACTGCTGATTTAGAACTTCTCTGTTACTTTCAATCACTTCCTCAGTTCCACCGAATTTCTCTTTTAGTGCATCACATAACTCCTTTGCACTATTGCAATGGAGTAGACCAGCATAAATTTTATTGGGTAAGGCAGAAGCAACTATGCTAAATGCCTTAGCATCCAATTCAATTTTCTGGAAATCCTACTCCGAAAAGTTTCACGATTTTTTGGCACTTGTTTAGTTGGATCCTCTGTGTTTGGAACCATTGGAACGTGTGGTCCATAAGCAACAGATCTCCAGCAACCGGTGTTCTGCTGAGCAAGGATGTGACCCATCCGTCCTTCCCAAATGAAATATTCATTTCTTTTGAGCATCGGCGGTTTGTACAAGGATCAAGAATTGGCATCCTGTGTGTTTTGAGACATTTTCAGTTGATTTTTCACATATTTTGTTTTAAAAACTTTGAACGTAATAAAACTCTGAATATCAAGCTAAAACAACCAAACTGATTAGCAAGAGAGCTGATATGTTCGAACCAAATCGATTGTTAGATCGAATTTGATGAATCAGACTCTGATACCAATTGTTAGGATCTGAGTTTAAATTACTTGTAGTTTTGTTTCAATAAAATGGAAAATGATTGAATGAAAAGAGATTTGCAGCAGAATAAGATGGAAAACTTTTACTACAAGCAATGGTTGTTTATTTTCATCATCATAATGCTTTCAAGTTGGTAAACTTGCATGTGATTCACAAACTCCCCTCAGCCTTTGCAATTTCAGTTTGGTAATAAGAAAAATGCAGACAAGATGATATGCGAAAGTTGATCTTTTAATAGACAAGTTTAAACTGTTACAGAAGTTACCCATTTATACTAACTATCTAACCACTGAGCATCTTTGATGACGTCAGGGTTGATAGTGACATGAAACTAATTGTAACTAACTGAAAACACTACTAATACTAACTATCAGTGCATAACACTGTTATATTGATTTAACTAAGCTAATGACTAAACTCTGATCTCTATCCTCTGACCCTTGTAACTCTGGCAGACCTTTGAAGCTTTGTGAAGCCAGATGATAGGATGAGCAGTCTTTAGGGAAAGCAGTGTATGTACATCAGAGGTTGTAACCACTGATAGTTTAACCAAAGCTCGGATCGTGTTATTTGGCTTTGTATCATATCTTCCTATCATTTGGTTTAATCCCAACAGGTGCAGTTTGACGGACGAGATCATGAGGATCCCGGTCGACATATCGCTTCTTTTCTAGAAATTTGTTCAACATTCAAGATATGAGACTTGTCGAGGATGCCATACGGTTGCGACTCTTCCCATTCACATTAAGGGACAAAGCCAAGTTGTGGGTTTTATCACTTCCCGCCAGATCTATTAGGACTTGGGACGAGATGGCGGAGCATTTTATGCAAAAATATTTTCCTCTACAGATGACAACCAAGCTGAGGAATCGTATCCTGACGTTTTGGCAAGATGAGTGGGAGTCCTTACATGCCGCCTGGGAGCGATTCAGAGACTTGTTTCTTGATGTTCCACACCATGGTCTTCCAAAAGGCAGTTAGTGTTGACCTTCTACCAGGGGCTCAACTACGACACGTCGGAGCGCTTAGATGTGGATGCAGGAGGTGATCTAGGGACGAAGACGCCTAATGAAGCGTACACGATAATAGAGAAAGCTACGCTAAAGTCAAGTTCGCGTCATGGTGGAGAGAGGAACCGGACATCATCATCCTCTCGCCCGGGAGTCCACGTCGTTGAGGAGTACGCAACAATTTCTACAAAGAATGCGGTGTTGGTGTCTAAATTTAATAAGTCCTAGACAATGCCACATGCCAGTTCTGGGTGTGAACAATGCGGAGTGTCACATGAGTTAGGTGTGTGTGACCAGGGGGTTATGTTTCCGGGTAAGGAAGAGGTAGACTTTGTCAGTAATCAAGCAAGACCACTTAATAACCCTTACAGCAACACATATAATCTGGGATGGAGAAATCACCCGAACTTTTTGGTGGAGAGCCAACACGGTTAATTAGAACCCGCTCGAATATACTCGGCGAGCTCCATCACCGCAGTAGGCTCAAGGTCAGTTCTACCAGCCATACAATCAATCCTTCTAGCCTCGTTCTTATCAGCATCAAAATCAGGGTGTCAGGAGCAACTCTCAGCAACAAAGCCCTTCTGATAATTTCAAGTCGGAGGAGATGATGACGCAGCTTCTGAGCAGCTCTACTAGAGCGAATAAGCTAGCTGAGAAAGGTTTCAGCAGAATGAGCAACGTTTCTTAGCTCATGAGGGAGAGTTGCGAAGTCAGAAGGCCTCGATTCAGAACATCGAGAATCAGGTAGGGAATCGGCCAAGATGATGTCTAAGAGACCCCAAGATGGTCTCCCAGGCAACACTGAGCCGAATCCAATGGGGCATGTAAATGCGGTGATCGAGGAATGGCAAGACCACGAGACCCGACACATCGGATTCACCACCGATCACTGAGGCAGTCCAGACTGATGCTTCGGACGAGATGCACGCTAGGCGAGTCCTAGCAAGTACAGCACAGCACAGCTCCGGGAGCCAGTCAAAGATTATACTCCTCCAGTTCCGTACCCACGCAGGCTAAAGAAGCAGAAAAATGAGGAACAATATGATAAGTTTCTTGAGTTGTTTAAGTAATTACACATTGACATACCATTTGTTGAAGCCTTAGCCCAAATGCCTAAGTACGCAAAGTTTTTAAAGGACATCCTCTCAAACAAGATGGGAGATCCAGGCAGCTTCACACTTCCTTGTCTTATTTGAAGCATGTCTGTTAGTCTCGCATTAGCGACTTAGGAGCAAGCATCAACCTCATGCCTTATAAGGTTGTTGCTAAGTTGGATCTAGGTGAGCCTTCACCTACGAGGATGAGCGTTAGACTTACTGACCGTTCCATTAAGTATCCATGGGGGTTTGTAGAGAATATACTTGTTAAGATTCACAAGTTTGTATTTCCTATGGATTTTGTCATCCTGGGTATGGATGAGGATTCTAGGGTGCCTTTCATACTCGGACGTCCGTTTTTTTAACACTGCCCGAACGATTGTAGATGTAGTCGCGGGGCTGATTACACTCCGAGTTAATGACGAGCATGTGACCTTTGATATCAAGCGGTCAATGCAACACCCTTAGAGTCAGGATGACGTGCTCTACTATATCGACAGATACTTATGTGAGCACCCATTTCCAGGGCACGATTGAGGAGATTGATTCAGACACACATCTGTTGTGTGGGGACCTAGATGGCATTACGCAGGAGGGCCATTACTTGGAGCAGCCAGTCTATCAGATTAGTGATGATGGTTCCCAGAGTCTGGATCGATTTTCAGAGATTGATCGTGAGGTTTTAGAGAAGTCGAAGCCTTCAGTTGAAGATCATCCGTCCTTAGAGCTTAAGGAGCTTCCTCTGCATCTCGAGTACGCGTTTTTATACGAGGAGTGCCGTCTGCCGGTTCTCATTTCATCATCTTTTTCAGACGAGGAAAAGAGCAAACTTCTTAAAGTTTGGCGACTTCATAAGAAAGCCATGGCGTGGAAGATAATAGACATCAAAGGAATCGACCCCTCCTTATGTACACAAAAAATTCTCATGTAGGACCATTACAAGCCGTGTGCACAGCCACAGAGACGATTAAACCCAAACATGCAAGAAGTTGTCAAAAAGGAGGTGATAAAGTTGTTAGATGCAGGTTTGATCTATCCTATCTCTGACTCAGTTTGGGTTAGTCCCGTACAGGTAGTGCCCAAAAAAGGTGGCATGACGGTAGTTACAAATGATAGGAATGAGCTTATTTCAACCAGGACGGTCACATGATGGCGTGTTTGCATCGACTACCGCAAACTCATTGATGCCACCTGCAAGGACCACTTCTGCTGGTGCATAATGTCTATTTCCTACGACTAGGATGAGTCAGTCATGTAATTAGGGCTTCGTAAATGTCAAACATTTTGAGTCAATGTAACCCTTTTCATATGAAATGATAGTTTTTCGTACGAAATGGATAGTAGCATTTTCGTACGGAATGACGTTTCATACGAAACCCAAATCTCTGCTGTTTTTCATGTTGCCTATAAATAGGGGACTTGGATGTTAGAGATTGTTAGCTGTTTTTTAGGAATAGTGGTGAAGCCCTGTCCAACTGTGTCTGTATTCCTTCAGGTTTATGAATATGAAGAAGTAGACGTGAAAAAGTATTTCCGATCTTGTGGGTTGTTTGTTCAACTAAGCTAACAATGAATTCTGCCTCTATTAGTGTTGGAATCGGTATGCCCAAGACACATATTAAATTGATGTGGTTAGTACGTTATAATCCAAGTCGGGTCATACCCAATAACAAGCTAGACAAACACTTATAATATTTATTTATGATATGATCAAACAAATAAATATTAACACTTAGAATATTTAGAAATTGCTTTTCTAAATAATTGCACTTGAGAAACCTATAAATTATATGGATGATTTATTTTGAGAGAATATTTTATTTTGTTATGTGTTAAATAACATTATAAAAGGTTGTGAGATATTACATAACTTTTATAACATGTGATGTTATAATTTTATAAAAGTTATAAAATAAATACAAGAATGATTTTAAAATTGAAACTGAAAATGTTGGGTGACAAAAACAAGGCCATATGGCCGATTATGGGAGTCTTCCCATGTGGATTTTCACCCAATGAATTTTCATGCATGTCTTACATAATCTCATCAAATCCAAGGGTATGACTTGCAAGATTATAATGGGATTTGGTCTTCATTCTAATGGACATAACAAATACACTTTCTCTCACTAATTTCAAGGAGAAAGAACTCTTGTGAATTCTCTCAAATTTTTGCCCAAACATAATGTATGTCCAACAGTTTTCCAAGTTTAATTCAAGTGTTCAAATCCTAGCAAAAATCATAGTGTTTTGTTAGAAGCCTTGGGGTATACAAGCTTGAGATCTTCTACTTAGAAGATTACCATTCAAGAAGCATCATCCTTTTCATCTACTTGTTACTGAAAGGTAGTATTCTTGAAACATCCTATGGTTGTGTTTTAAAAGCATGCATGTTCATATATGGATCCGGGTTTTGGTTTTACATATAAAATGGGTTTTATATTTTGTAAATAACATGTTTTAAGTAATTATTCTGCTGCGTTTTTATTTTATATGGATAAAATAACTTTGATAAACATGTCAAAACCCCAAAAGTTAGTTAAGCAAGCCAGTCCGGTAGCTCACGAGTTAGAGCTGATCCACACTCACAAGTGGTATAAGAGCCTTTAGGTCTGATTTGAGAACAAAGTTTCAGTTGGATTCAACCTTCAAAGATCCAGATTCATCCATTGAAGAACTGTATTTCTACTCCTTCTAGATACATCACTTAGATCTAGACGAATTCATGGACAAATTGGACTAGGTTTTTAGTATGAAACTTACAGCTCTAAAATCAATCAAATCATGTCTGAAATTACAAAAACGTAAATCTGTGAAAATAACTTGTTCAAAGGACCTGAGGTTTTTCGTATGAAAAGCGGACATTTCGTATGAAAACTAGCGTTTGAAAGATTAAACTTGTCTTTGGACTAAGATTTGGGAATCCGTACGAAATCTAAACTTTTCATACGAAATCAATCATTATTACGTACAAAAACTCCAAACATCATTTCGTACGAAACTCCATATAAAAAGTGTTCTTTTTGGTTTATGGGTCGAGTCAGTCTAATCAGAACTAATTTGTTTTTCTGTTAAAAGTGATTTTTAAAATGTCAGGTGAAGAAGAATTGAACAATGCTTTTGCAACAACTGCTGTTGCAAATGCTGCTGCTCAGAACTTAAACATCGATAACGAAATGGGAACCATGGTGAAACCGCCGAAACTAATGAATCTGGACGATTATGACGGTTGGAAGGTGCGGTTCACAAACTTGGTTCATGCAAATCGCTTTAACGCATGGTTTGCTATTGAAAAACAATATCAGATACTGGTCGATGAGAATGGTTTGGAGAAGGTTCTGTCACAACTTGGAGATGACGAGAAAGAGAAATTTATAAATGAGAAAACAATGATGAATATTCTCCAATAGTCAATCAAGGAAGACATTCTGGAATGCTCTGCGGTTGAAATTTGAGGGAAGTGCTCAAATTCGGAAAAGCAAAAAGGCTCTACTTAGAAAGGAATTTGATATTTTCAATATTCTAAAAGGTGAAAGCATTAAACAGCTGATTGAAAGGTACTGTCACCTAGTCGTGCAGATGAAAAGAATGGAAGTCCATAAAAGTAACGATGAGTTGGTAGAGAAGCTGGCCGATGCTTTACTGGAGGGGGAATGGTCAACCTATCTCACCACTCTGAAAAACGAAACTGAATATAGCAACTTTAATCTGCCAAGATTCATCGAGAGACTAGAGGCTCATGAATTAGAGATGCAAAAGGCTGCGAAGAACAAAGGGGTTCAACCACAACAAGACGTGAAATTGTACTTCAAAAGAAGTACAATCGCAGATTCTCAAAGCCCAAAGATTCAAACAGCCTTTAGTGCAAACACTTCCAGTCCATCGTCAAATCAAAGTAGGGGATTTCAATCTTTTGCTTCCTTCAATCCAATACCCCTAAAGGACCACAATCATCTCAAAGTTCAAATGCTCCTCAGAACAGTCATCAAACTTAGTAAACAACCAATCAACGGTTCATACAATGCAATATCGCAGTAAATCTTCAGAAAGGTCAAGATCTTGATGAAAAAGTAGCAAAGCAACATATGGCCTTACTTGCCTTAGTTCTCGAATCATATGATAGCTGGTAGAATTGGAAATCCAAAAATGACCCGAGAAGACTATGACCAAATTGATACAGTTGAGATGGAGTTAATCGATATCAAATGCTGCATGGCTTCGATTGTTCAAAGAGCATAACGGTTCATGGAGATCACAGGGAGAGATAATTTTTGAGGTCTTGATGGGAAATTGGGTTTCGATAAATCCAAAGTGATTTGCTTTAAATGTCGGGAGAAAGGGCATTTCAAACGAGAGTGTCCCAACAGAGAAGTCAATGGCAACCACAATCCGTTTGCCGATGACTATTACACGAAAGCAATATATCATCGACCACAGCCTCAGAACAGGGTGGTGCAGATCGAAGACGGACTGTCAAATTCAAATACAAAAGACAAAGCACTTGTTGTCACTCAAGAAGACGAGGGTTTTAACAGGAACAAGTACATTACCAAAGGAGGAAGCTTCGACTTGTTAGCCAAAATTATTGAAGAACCAGAGCAGTTTGAAGAAGAATATGCAGAGGCATCCTTCGACGAGGGTCCAGAAGATTATTGCCCTACTTCGTCTGAGGAAGAAGTACTTCTGACTAGTGCTTTTAAACACTTATTGCCTATCGATATACTAAAAAGTTTTGTAGGTCTTTTTGATACAGGTAACAAGCCGCAAGCAAATGAAAAGCGCGATTCTGAGAAAGCTAAAGTGATTGACGTAAGCAAAGAGATGACAGTTAAAAGCATGAAAGAGATTACTGATAAAACCATGATGGCTAACTTAAAAGAGGTAGTCACTAAGGAAATTCAGGTAGCAGCAAGAGAGGAATTGGTAAACAATGAAAGTGATGTTCAAACTGTTTTGATTGAAAGATCTTGCAAGAAGTGCGAAAAAGCCTTGCAATGATTGTTTAACAAAAGACAAGCGATTCAATGAACTTAAGAAACATGCTGATGATTGACGGGTGGTCCTTTGGACAACCCTTAAATGCTTTAAACCGTACAATCTTGCACATTTAATCGTGTTAATTATTGGAATTAGATGACTACGAGATATTTGGCTTTGAAGGTACAAAGGAGCATAAGAATGAGGTTTTATAACGTTTGGATGGATGCTCGTACGTGCTAAAGACAAACCGGAGCTGTGAATTTGCGACAATCAAACAAAGGAGGAAGCCCCAGCTTCCACCGTAGCTTACGGCTCCACTGTAGCTTATGGTGGATGTTGGGAACCAATGTGGAGGCCGTAAAGCAGGTTCTGAACACCGTAGGGTTTTGTGAAGGCAGCCGTAAGCTACAGTGGCGCTGTAGCTTACGGTGGCGGTTAGCGTGAATTTTGTAACCGCCACGTTTAATGAGGTTTGGGGATGTCTTTCATATCCAATCATTGTTTTTCGGTTTTCAAGGAGTTCCTGGGCGAATTTGAGGTGTTCTTTCTTGGTTTTGGAGGATTCTAAACACTTGGTTTATGTTTTTGATTTGTATGAACATCAAACTTATTGTTATGTCGATTCACCAAGCTATGAGCGGCTAAACTCGTTGGTGATCGTCCTAGATGTAAGGTTTCGTTTTTAGACACTATGTTTATGCTTGAATTTCTAGAATAATAACTTTGCATTATGTGTTTAAGTTGTTATGGTGTTTGATTGTTTATTTGTAAATTGTTGATTCTTGTTTAATTTTTATGTAAACCATACGTTCTTGGTACCGTGGGCAATCAAGGTGTCATGGGAGGGATTAGGGTTGGATAATTGTCAATTGATCATCGGGTAACGATCGTGCATTTTATAATCCGAGTACTTAGTTCCCTTTCATCACAAATAGATAATCAAACATGAGCCATGTCTATGTGGTTCTTTCTAGTGAGCATAAATGTTAGTGTCAAATGGAACCTGAAACCTAGGATGATCATTTGTCTCTATGTTGTTTAAAACCCCAATCTTTCTTTTGAAAATTACTTAGTTAATCTTAAGTTTAAAATCAAACAATCCAAATCTCTGAAATTACTTTTATGCAATTTAGTTTAATTTTGTTAATTGATAAATCTATAAAATAGACACATTTTCCACAAACTCCTCGTGTTCGATACCCACTTACCGCTAGCTATTTAGTAGTAATTGGTTTAAATTTGCGTGAGACTACGACATCACGTCAATGATTTGTCATACAATTTCAAAGCAACTAAAGAAGCGTATGACAAACTGAGCAAAACAATCAAACAGTTTAAACAGACCATTCGTGAAAATGACAAAACATTTTCAATGCTAAAGGTAACCGTTATGGACAAACAATTGGCCATTAACATTCATTTAAACACAATTGCAAAATTGAAAAGTGAATTGGAAACGGTCAAAATTGACGCTGAGCGAGTAAACAATTTTTAATCAGCTATTCCACGAGTTCATACGTCATTGATCATATTCTTCCGAAAATTGAAAAGGTGGAAGATAGTGACGATGATGAAAGCAAAAGTCTAAGTTACAACCGTGTTCGCCACCCATGTGGAACAGTTATTCAAAAAGACATCCAGATGGAGCAGAAAAGGCGCTTAATCTAAATTTG
Organism: Scalesia atractyloides; assembly: GCA_947069175.1. Taxonomy (NCBI): domain Eukaryota; kingdom Viridiplantae; phylum Streptophyta; class Magnoliopsida; order Asterales; family Asteraceae; genus Scalesia; species Scalesia atractyloides. The sequence goes on from CAMTDV010000014.1 coordinate 64,867,811, forward strand.
ATCACTGAAAAGTAAACCAAGCTGCGTGAGAACAAAGATATAACTTATGATAAAACCAAAAAGGAATATGAATCTGAAGTGGTTAACAAAGTAATAAAAAATGTTTTGGAAAATGAGTCTGACAACACAGTGTTTGAAAGTGCCGAGTCAAGTCATGAGAAGTCTGAGTCTAGTTCACAATCTAGAAGTGAGGAAATTTTCATAAGAACTTCATCTCATCATCAGAAAATAGTCTAAGTGATGATCCTAATTTAGTGGTCTACAAGATGAACGGATCAGGTAAAATATTTACTGATGAATAATTTCCAATCCATAATGTAAACTTAGACCGAGTTGTTTAGTTCTTCAAGTTAGTTGAAGTCAAAACCTCTGATCTTGAAAAACAAGATGCTGCCTTTTACTCCAAACCAAAGAAAGTTTCTGATAACTTTCAACAAAAAGGTAAAGATTACCCAGAATATAAGAGAGATGGTTTGGGGTATGCGTAGAAAAGAACGAACAACAGGTTTCTTAAACAAACTTTACAAAGAAAATCAACTATGTTTTCGAAACTACCACAATGAATGAAAAAGAGATCATTGGGAAACAATCAAACAAAGAGTTTGAAAAGGAGAAAGAATCTCGTTAACAAGTTTCGGAATCCACTTCTGGAAACGAGAGTAAGACTTGTTACAAATGTAACCAAGTTGGACATATTGCACGAATGTGTAAGTCTAACAAGCCAAAACATGTTCATGAAGTCAGAAAGTTCAGAAAGGATGATAAACAGAAGGGTCCAAAGTTTATGCAAAAACAAATCTTGAAACGGGAAAATGAATCTAACATTAATGAGAAACCAACAACTGATAAGTTTTCAAACTTTGAGATTGGTGAAACATCAAAGAAAAATGAACAAACGATACTATACAAAGAAAGCTCTACGCATAAACCTGGGTTGTAAAGAACAAACCAGCTTCTGTTACTGTGAAACCAACTACTGTTCCAACAAAATTAAAGAATGAAAAGGGATCATCGGTTGGACAGTGGGTTGAGGTTAAGAAAGAGGTTATGAAAACGCCGAACCACAATTCGACATTCCCAACCCACCCAAGACCGAAAGGGCTTAGGTTTCCCTATTTAAGTAATTTCTTTTCAGATGTTCAGGGGCTCCAAAGGTCAATTATATCAAAGTAGATTATGGACAGCGGAGCTTCTCGGCACATGACATGGATGGTTGCCCTACTATACGATGTAGAGCTATCAGGGGAGGTTATCTTTGGTTTGCTAGAACACAAGGCGTCATGATTGTGGGAGAAGGTATTCTGTCTAACGGAGTGGTCTCGTTCGGCAAAGTGAACTACATTGCTGAGCTTAAGAACAATTTACTAAGTATTTCACAAATCTCTGACAAGAAGTTCACTACTCACTTCAACGATAAGGAGTGTCTTATTCTTAAACTGGGATTCAAAATTCCCGAGGAGTGGACCCTCATGCGCCCTCCACGCAAAAACTGTTGGTGCACCTGGTGTTCGTCAATTGTAGAATAGGCTAGATAGAGCGTGTGTTGAATATTGTATAGGTTAGAATCAAACACACGACCGAAATACGGAGATTTCAGTGTAAAAGGGATCAAGTTCGCCCGAACTTGACCTGTATTGGTCATGTTCGCTCGAACTTGATGTGCCTTTAGTCAAGTTCGCCCGAACTTGACTATAGCACATCCGGGCAACTTGGCTCCCTATATATATGTGTGTGTTCATTTGTCATTTAAGTTTTTGGCATCCCTACGGGGAGGTGCTGCCGGATTCTCTCCGGGAACTCCAGCAGCTGACTTATAAAGATGTATACTCTTTCGGTATGAATGAAGACTTCCACTGCATTCTACTTCTACTCCTTTCTGTAATAACATTCTACCGAAACTTTATATACATTTATCCACTAACTTCCGTCTAGAACCTCCTAATCACAGACCTTCAATTGGTATCAGAGCTACGGTCATCACCTACGCTCATGAATTTGGACATTTATGGACATTAGGAGGGGTTTTAGACGTAAATCATCAAATAAACATACAATCCATGGAAAAATTCTAAAATTGAACGGATAGGATTGTTAGAAAACCATTTTCGACCAGATCTATGGTGGAATCATCTCGAAATTCGAAGAAATAAGGATTTTGGATCCAAAAATGTGAAAATAGGCTGATTTAGGAGATCAAGTTCGCCCGAACTTGACCTGTGGAGGTCAACTTCGCCTGAACTTGACAAGGATTTTCATGATTTTTCATCAAGTTCGCCCGAACTTGACTGATTTTCTTTGAAAATAAGCATAAGTTCGCACGAACTTGTATCATGTTTGATCAAGTTCGCCCGAACTTGTGTGTTGGGAGACCAAGTTCCCGAACTTGGTGATGGGTGACCAAGTTCGCCCGAACTTGTTCCAATGCCTAAAAAATAATTGGTGATAGAAATTTATCCAAATTTTAACGTCCGATACTGACTATTCGGGGACACCGTCGGAGGCCTTAGAGAGAGGCTGAGATGATGAGGTTAGAGATGGTTGAAGATGAGAGGGTAGTCATTGATACCAAAGCAATCTGGTGATCATTAGGGTTGAAGACTACCGATGGGCCTTAAAGTAAATTCCGCATTTGTGAAATACTGAAAATTCCGGATTTGAGGGGGAATTTCAGTGAAATTTCAGTATGGTCAGAATTTGCAAAAATGAGGGGAATAAAAAATTTTCAATATTTGAAGATTCTAGCATTTTTGAAATTCGTGACACTGCAACAGTATTCGGGTGGTTTCCGACTATATATTGACCGGGAAATACAGATATTTGAGATTCATTTGTAAATTGATCAAGTTGATGTCTAGTTTGAAAGCAGTGGTTACATAACAGAGTCTTGGAGGAGTTGTTTATCAGATTCTTCGGTCATGGTGGTGGATTGACACCTGAGTCGCGCGTATGGTTTGGAAGCACACACGACTGCCTAACTTTAACTCTGCTTTGCACATGAATTATTCACTGGACTAACACCAGGAGATAAGGATGCTTTGTAGTTTTAGTTGCCCCGGGTTGTACGCGGTACCATGATTAAGGAAGATTATTTATGGGATCGGATCTTCCAGACAAAGAAGTGTACCAGTTGCTGACGAAAGAGATTATCCATTTTGGATTCTTCGATCACAGGAAGTTCCGAGTTTTCAGTTCATGATACAGAGTGATGCTTAAGGGTTAGAGTCCTGATCTCCGTTAATGGAACAGTTAGCTGGATTAGCAGTCGCTATTACCAGTGAGGAACTGAGGACGTTCAAAACGTACGGTGATGATCTTAGGAATTAATGACTAGCTCCGAAGACGGATGGTTTCAAAATTACCAAGGAAATTTGATGATAACCTTTGGTGGCCATTATTTTTAATCTTCAAGCAGATGAATCATTCTTCTCTTTGGACTAACCGCCGTTGGATGATGATGTTTTGTGATTTAGTGGCGCTGGTCTACCGGAGATAGCTATATATCTGACATTGTGACTGAAGAAGAAGAATGTGATTTTGATCGCAGACGAATGTTTCTCAAACTCGAAGTGTTACCAGATTATTTGATTCCGATGAAGATTTGCTGATTGAAAAAGATTGCCAATTTGCTGATCTGGAGTGATTACGGAAATTTGGATTTCAGATTATTGCGGGAAAACATTGATTTGAAGTTTACCAGTGTGGTAATTCAAAGTTTCTTTCAATTGCCGGTTGAGTTTTTGAAGATCGGAAGATCGAGTATGGGAGATATGCGCTAAAACTGAACGCGGATGTGGTTAAAGTTGAAATGGAGAAGTTGTATTGATGAATTTCAAGTTGGTGTCTATTCAAGATAATCTGTCGGTCAAGTAAATCAGAGGAGGTTGGAAACAATGCAAACAAATTTCTGAACTGGAGATTTCAGGGGGAATCTAACATTGATAATGTAAACCCGGATCATCAATTAAGGGGGAATTTGTTGACGCGATGACTACATCGGTAGATACCTTGATTGAAGTTTCCGAATATTCAAACATGGCTCAAATTTGAAGACCAAGATTCGACAGTAACGAACAAGGAGGAATCTGTTGGTGCACCTGGTGTTCGTCACTTGTCGAATAGGCTAGACAGAGCGTGTGTTGAATATTGTATAGGTTAGAATCTAACACACGACCGAAATGTGGAGATTTCAGTGTAAAAGGGATCAAGTTCGCCCGAACTTGACCTGTATTGGTCAAGTTCGCTCGAACTTGAGGTGCCTTTAGTCAAGTTCGCCCGAACTTGACTTTAGCACATCCGGGCGAACTTGGCACCCTATATATATGTGTGTATTCATTTGTCATTTAAGTTTTTGGCATCCCTACGGGGAGGTGCTGCCAGATTCTCTCCAGGAACTCCGGTAGCTGGACTTATAAAGATGTATACTTTTTGGTATGAATGAAGACTTCCGCTGCATTCTACTTCTACTCCTTTCTATAATAACCTTCTACCGAAATGTTATATACATTTATCCACTAACTTCCGTCTAGAATGGCCTGATCACAGACCTTCAAAAATGATTTATATGTCTTAGACATGAGCGTCGCATCCACTACATCAAATCAAGTTCATTGTTTCGTATCAAAAGCCACCGAAAAGAAATAAATTCTATGGCATCGTAAGATAGGTCACATTCATTTAAGGAAGATGAATTTCTTAGTGCATAACGACTTAGTGGAAGGGGTAAATCTGAAGAATTTACATATGTCAGATGATTGTCTTAGCTGCAAAAAAAGGAAGCAGCATAAGAAATCTCACCCCAGAAAGCTGCTTAACTCTATCAAGGTTCCACTCGAAAGGCTCCACATAGATCTCTTTGGACCAGTTAACATGAAAAGTATCTATGGAGATCTGTACTGCCTTGTTGTAACTGTTGACTACTCAAGGTTCTCGTGGGTTTTCTTTCAAGAGAGCAAGGATGAAACGTTTGAAAATCTGATGATCTTGTTTCGAAAGATTGAGAATCTTTACCATTTGGCAATCAAATGAATCAGAAGTGACAATGGTACTGAGTTTAAGAACATAAAGATACTCGAATAATGCAACGCTAAGGGTATTCATCATGAGTTCAGTGGCCCCTATAATCCTCAACAGAATGGAGTAGTTGAACAAAAGAACAGAACGCTTATTGAGATTGCAGGCACGATGTTTGCTGATTCAAAACTTCCTATTAGCTTTTGGAGTGAAGCCGTTGCATCTGCATGTTACACCCTTAACCGCGTATTGACTATCAAGCTACATAACAAGACATGCTTTGAACTTCTTAACCAACGAAAACCTAATCTAAAGTTTTCGGAACCTTTTGGATCACCGTGTACTTGTATTAACCCGGAGGGTAAATTTGGAGTTAGATCTTTGGAAGGATTCTTCGTAGGGTATGCTAGTCCGCCAAAGAGAGTTTATCTACCAAGCTTGAATCAGGTTATTATAGCTCAATATGTTGATTGCAAGAGATACACAACGCCTATGCAGAAACCTAGTGATCCATGGCGGTTAATTACGAAGGGTTGTGGAATTCATTCGACCTGCTAGAAGAACCATCAGAGGAAGAACTTCTCATGCTTTTCCAACAACATAAGATATCTAATCAGAGCAAGTTCTATTAACATTGGTGATTTCCTCTTCTCAACCAGTAACAAACTCTTCTGAAGCAGGACCGAGCAACACTCAACTAGAACCTGTAGTCGCACCAACTCAGAACAATGCAGAACGATCTTCCACACAGCCAGTTGAGGCATATTCTGATAAGGAACCTACTTTTGATGATGGGGGATCCAGTTCCGATGAAGGATCTAAACAGATTGAGAGTTTTCTAAAAATCAAGCTGTAGAAACCATTGCAAGAAATGAGGCAACTTCCACAGAACAGGTTGCTGATCAAAATGTTCCGAATTTGGAAAGCACAGTAAATGTTGCAAGAGAAGTAATGCCAAGATCATACTCCTACCATCCGTCATATAACATCATAGGCGAACTACAAGCTGGAGTGAAAACGCGAAATCAGATCAATAAGGATCTAAGTTGTTTTTATTCTAAAGTTGCTCCACTCCAAACTAGATTTTTCATAGTTGTTTTGTTTCTCATGTAGAACCAGGTAACTACAGGGATGCTCTCTAAGATGAAAGTTGGGTGGAAGCAATACAGGAAGAGTTATTGCAATTCCAAAAACTTGGAGTCTGGGAACTTGTTGATCTACCACACAATAAGAAAAAGATAAACACTCGGTGGGTCTTTAAGTGCAAAAGAGACGATAGAGGAGTTGTTGTGCGCAATAAAGCTCGGCTCGTAGTACAAGGCTTTCATCAGCAGGAAGGGATAGACTACAACGAATTTTATGCCCCAGTCGCACGTCTTGAAGCTATCCGCATTTTCCTGGCATTCACCTCATGGAAGGGTTTTAAAGTATTCCAGTTGGATGTGAAGTCTGCTTTCCTATACGGTAAGGTAAAAGAGGAGGTGTACGTCGGACACCACCGGCGTTTGTCAATCCGATACACAAGGATAAGGTTTACCTACTGAACAAAGCACTGTAGGGTTTACACCAGGCCCCGAGAGCGTGGTACGAGACACTCTTCAAACATCTTCTGGGTAACGGTTTCACAAGAGGAACAATAGACGGGACCCTCTTTACCAAGGAAGTGGATGGACATCTGATCATTGTGCAAATCTATGTGGACGATATCATTTTGGATCGACAAATGAACTGCTGTGTAAGGACTTTGATAAAGTCATGAAAGAACAATTTAAAGTGAGTGCTATGGGATAGATGAAATTCTTTTTGGGCTTCAGGTTGAACAACTTCCAGTTGGTATTTTCATTCACCGGAAGAAGTACGTTCATGACGTGTTGGAGAGATTTGACATGACAAGAACTAAACCCGCATCTACCCCTCGAGCCACCAACCACGACATTTGTTAGATGAATATGGAGTAAAATCAATGAAACATTATATCGCTCCATGATCGGATCCTTGATGTATCTCATAGCTTCAAGACCAGATATCATGTTCCTACATGCATTGCGCCAGATATCATCCAACCCAAAGGAACACACGACCGAAATACGAAGATTTTAGTGTAAAAGGGATCAAGTTCGCCCGAACTTGACCTGTATTGGTCCAGTTCGCTCGAACTTGATGTGCCTTTAGTCAAGTTCGCCCGAAGTTGTCCTGTGAAGGACAAGTTCGCCCGAACTTGACTATAGCACATCCGGGGGAACTTGGCTCCCTATATATATGTGTGTGTTCATTTGTCATTTAAGGTTTTGGCATCCCTACATGGAGGTGCTGCCGGATTCTCTCCAGGAACTCCGGCTGCTGGACTTATAAAGATGTATACTCCTTCGGAATGAATGAAGACTTCCGCTGCATTCTACTTCTACTCCCTTCTGTAATAACATTCTACTGAAACTGTTATATACATTTATCCACTAACTTCCATCTAGAACCGCCTGATCACGGACCTTCAAAAACGATTTATATGTCTTAGACATGGGCGTCGCATCCACTACATCAAAGCAAGTTCAGTGTTTCGTATAAAAAGCCACCGAAAAGGAATCAATTCTATGGTATCGTAAGATGGGTCACATTCATTTAAGGAAGATGAATTTCTTAGTGCATAACGACTTAGTGAAAGGGGTAGATCTGAAGAATTTACATATGTCAGATGATTGTCTTAGCTGTTAAAAAAGGAAGCAGCATAAGAAATCTCACCCCAAAAAGCTACTTAACTCTATAAGCTTCCACTCGAAAGGCTCCACATGGATCTCTTTGGACTAGTTAACATGAAAAGTATCCCTGGAGATCTGTACTGCCTTGTTGTAACTGTTGACAACTCAAGGTTCTCATGGGTTTTCTTTCAAGAGAGCAAGGATGAAACGTTTGAAAATCTTATGATCTTGTCTCGAAAGATTGAGAATCTTTGCCATTTGCCAATCAAAAGAATCAGAAGTGACAATGGTACTGAGTTTAAGAACAAAAAGATGCTCGAATTAGCAACGCTAAGGGTATTCATCATGAGTTCAGTGCCCCCTATAATGCTCAATAGAATGGAGTAGCTGAACAAAAGAACAGAATGCTTATTGAGACTGTAGGCACGATGTTTGCAGATTCAAAACTTCCTATTAGCTTTTGGAGTGAAGCCGTTGCATCTGCATGTTACACCCTTAACCGCGTATTGACTGTCAAGCCACATAACAAGACATGCTTTGAACTTCTTAAGCAACGAAAACCTAATTTAAAGTTTTTGGAACGTTTTGGATCACCATGTACTTGTATTCGACCCGGAGGGTAAATTTGGAGTTAGATCTTTGGAAGGATTCTTCGTAGGGAATGCTAGTCCGCAAAAGAGAGTTTATCTACCAAGCTTGAATCAGGTTATTATAGCTCAATATGTAGATTGCAAGAGATACACAACGCCTATGCAGAAACCTAGTGATCCATGGCTGTTCAATTACGAAGGGTTGTGGAATTCATTCGACCTGCCAGAAGAACCATCAGTGGAAGAACTTCTCATGCTTTTCCAACACCATCAGATATCTAATCAGGAGCAAGTTCCATTACCATTGGTGATTTCCTCTTCTCAACCAATAACAAACTCTTCTGAAGTAAGAACGAGCAACACTCAGCAAGAACTTGTAGTCGCACCAACTTAGAACAATGCAGAACCATCTTCCATACAGCCAGTTGATGCATATTCTGATAAGGAACCTACTTTTGATGATGGGGGATCTAGTTCCGATGAAGGATCTAAACAGATTGAGAGTTTTCTAAACAATCAAGCTGTAGAAACCAGTATAAGAAATGAGACAACTTCCTCAGAATAGGTTGCTGATCAAAATGTTCCGAATATGGAAAGCACAGTAAATGTTCCAAGAGAAGTAATGCCAAGATCATACTCCTACCATCCGTCTGATAACATCATCGGCGAACTACAAGCTAGAGTGAAAACACGAAATCAGATCAATAAGGATCTAAATTGTTTTTATTCTAAAGTTGCTCCACTCCAAACTAGATTTTCTCATAGTTGTTTTGTGTCTCAGGTAGAACCAGGTAACTACAGGGATGCTCTTAAAGATGAAAGTTGGGTGGAAGCAATGCAGGAAGAGTTATTGCAATTCCAGAAACTTGGAGTATGGGAACTTGTTGATCTACTACACAATCAGAAAAAAGATAAACGCTCGGTGGGTCTTTAAGTGCAAAAGGATGATAGAGGAGTTGTTGTGCGCAACAAAGCTCGGCTCGTAGTACAAGGCTTTCATCAGCAAGAAGGGATAGACTACAATGAATTTTATGCCCCAATCGCACGTCTTGAAGCTATCCGCATTTTCCTAGCATTCACCTCATGGAAGGGTTTTAAAGTATTCCAGTTGGATGTGAAGTCTGCTTTCCTATACGGTAAGGTAAAAGAGGAGGTGTACGTCGGACAACCACCGGGGTTTGTTGATCCGATACACAAGGATAAGGTTTACTTACTGAACAAAGCACTGTATGGTTTACACCAGGCCCCGAGAGCCTGGTACGAGACACTCTCCAAACATCTTCTGGGTAACGGTTTCACCAGAGGAACAATAGACAGCACCCTCTTTACCAAGGAAGTGGATGGACATCTGATCATTGTGCAAATCTATCTGGACGATATGATTTTGGATCGACAAATGAACAGTTGTGTAAGCACTTTGATAAAGTCATGAAAGAAAAATTTTAAATGAGTGCTATGGGAGAGATTAAATTCTTTTTGGGGCTTCAGGTTGAACAACTTCTAGATGGTATCTTCATTCACCGGACGAAGTACGTTCATGACGTGTTGGAGAGATTTGACATGATCGGAACTAAACCCGCATCTACCCTCTAGCCACCAACCACGACATTTGTCTAGATGAATATGGAGTAAAATCGATGAAACATTATATCGCTCCATGATCGGATCCTTGATGTATCTCATAGCTTCAAGACCAGATATCATGTATCCTACATGCAGTTGCGCCAGATATCAGTCCAACCCAAAGCAATCACATCTGCTGCTCGTCAAAAGAATCATGCGATACCTGAAAGGATGCCCAAGCACCGGCTTGTGGTATCCACGTTACGACGACTCCAGTTCTTCAGAACCCGTTTGGTAACGTTGAAATGCAAGAAACAGATCGTGGTCGCTTTCTCCACTTGTGAAGCTGAATATGTTTAAGCATCCAGTTGTTGTTCCCAAATTTTGTGATACAACAACAGATGAGAGACTTCGGACATCAATTTCTTGATACCCCATATATGTAGATAACAAGGCAGCTATTGATATCACAGTCAATCCTTATCAACACTCACGCACTAAACATATTGAAATTCGATACCACTTTATCCATGATTGTCACGAGAAAATGTTGGTTCGAATTGAGAAAATCCATACTGATGACCAAAAAGCAGATTTTTACACCAAAGCTTTTGACAGAGCAAGATTTCGAAATGTTCTAAAATTAGATGTTTAAAGAATCTGACATCAGGGGATGTTCATGAGGTGAGTTGAGGATGACGATGTTGTGATGTGATCCCTCATCGGTATATCACATATTTTCTGTAAATATTTTTCCTGCTTTCTAAAAAACAAAAATCCAAAAAATATGTTTTTGATTTTAGGGGGAGAAAAAGTTATGGAAAATACAAAAACATTGAAAAAAACCTTGGAAAATACAAAAACATTAAAATAAACCTTGAAAATTACAAAACAAATTAAAAAAGAAGACAAAAAGAGTTTTGTGGATAAGAGGATATTATAGTACATCAGTGGACTATCACAATACGCTAAAGAAATGTATTGTTTAAAAGTGTCTAAACATGTCTTACAAAGGATGTGCCAGTAGACATCGCACATTCAGTAAAACTGCTTTCGAAATATAAACCTAAAAAGATAAACTGGTAAATCTGTGGCTTAACATCTCTCGGATATATGGACTTCTGTAACACCCCAAAAACGTCACAGCGGAAATACAAACGTAATGGTGACGGAAGTTGGTGCCCATAAATATCTTGGAAGTTGGTGCATCGTTAATTTTTGACATATTACTTAATTAAAACATTGTTTAAAAGTTAAACATAAGCCATAACCACACCGCAGTTAAGTTGTTTTGATCCATTATGGATCTCATTACAGACATTGTCCCAGGTTAGTTTTAAAAGTTGTCCAAAACATTATTAAAGAAAAACATGCATCAAGACCACAAGACACGCCATAATTCCTAAAGCCATGCTCAAGTACCTAAAGAACACGTTAAAATCAAGTGTCAACAAAAGGAGGGTGAGCTCACATATTCAAATTTAAAATAATTGGATCCAAGGAAAAACTTTCTAATTATGTGTTTATTATAAAAACATCCAAATAATATTTTCGAAAGTTTATTTATTTCCTTAACAAAACGCCAAAGGTCAGTCATGGTACGCATTCCTTTTTTATAAGGATCTTAAGATATTTCGACATTTTTCCCAAGGTTTTCACATATTAAATATTTCTTAACATCCATTTGTTCAAATTCGTAAGTTTGCAAGACATTACGAGCTATATATTAACATTAAGGGTATAATCAACGCTAGACAACAACGGAATATGAATTCGTCGCTTACATGACACGGAGCTACCGGTCACGACGGGGTTGTCAACTCGATAGATCTATCAATTTTTAAAGCATGTATACATGAAATCACTCAACAAGTTAACCTATGCATAAATTTTCATGCTCGACTAATAAGTTACACATTTTAACGCGATTTCACCGATTCTACCGTTTTAAGCATACAAGCGTACATGCATAGTCTTGATTCCTGCTATCATGTCAACACTTATCATATTCACATATTTAAATCACATGACAAATTTAAACACATAAGGTTCATCCATTAACAACCCATTTTAGTGTATGTTGAAAAATTCGTATTTTAGTGATTCGGTAACGTTTTCAGGCGTCGAAAGTCACGCATGACTAACCAAACACCAAATAAACTAAATAAAGTTAATATACTTATCTTTATACTAAAAATATCAGTTTATTTACTGATTTAAAACTGTTTCATAAAAACCCTCTTAGAAGGCGATTTTTACCGTTTTTATCGTATAGTTTTGCGTCAAATGTTACCACAACCATCGAACTCGAAACAACTTCATAATTTAACAAAATACATGTTATATACTGAATAAAATGATGGTTATAATCAAATTAGTGCAGTTTTTGTGTAAGGCACATAAATCATGCGATTTCATGTATTTTATAACACTTTTAAGCACATAGTACAACATGCAAAGCTAGTAAACTTTATGTCAAAGTTCCATACCATTTTACACTTCAAATAACATTATTTTTATGCTTTATAATCTGATCAGAACTTATTTTTATCAAAACACACTTTGATCATCATTTCGTGTACATACACCTACATGCATGTCCATGTACAAGCTCCTAATGCATCCATAACATATTTTCACCAATATGGATGTACCCATATGCATCAATATTCATTTGTTTCATGTTCATTCATCCAAGAACATCATCATCCTCCTATGATTACCATCATCTAATCATCCAACATAAATGCATGTATCACATCCTTCACATTTATGAACTAACAACAAAATTTTGTATCATGCATTTACATATATATATACACGGCACACATACATACATACACAAGATTCCAAATTTCAACTTTTCATGTTCATGCCTTTCACATACTCAACATTAACAACTTTTTGAACATTCGAAACATCACATGCATTCACTTTTAGTATCTTATCCATCAAGAATCAATCTACATCAAAAACTCAAACTCTAACCTACACACACACTCACGGCCACATATATACACACACTTACATCCATTTTTATTTTGTTCAAAAATCCATTTAATATAGTTTTCAAGTTAGTGTTTAAACTCCAAGAACAAGAGAACCTCCATGACTATGAATCAAGAACTTGTTTGTAAGAAATGATTTTTATACCTTCAAGATTCTAGTGGGTTTTGACAAAGATGTTGATATGGAGCTTGATTCTTGCCAAGAACCCCTTGAAAACCTTCTTGGATCTTCAAAACACCTTGAAACTAACTTGATATGAACTTGGATCTTGAAGGAAACTTCAAAAAAATTTGAATGTGGGTGTGTATGTGTGTGTGCGGCCGAGAGGTACAGAGAGAGAGAGTTAAATGGTGTTGTTTGGTCTTGGTATGTGTATGCATGGAGTATAAGAAGTGCCATAATCTTTGTGTCTTCTCCCAAGGACTTACACTTATCGAAATGGAAGCAAAATAAAAAAGGTGGGCAGCCATATAGCTGCCACCTATGTCCCCACTCTCATACAAGTTCTATACATACACATATATAAGTTATTTACAGGTATTTAACCGGATAACGGGTGTTTTATCTAGCGTTTTAACTGCGTTTTAACACGTTTTAAATTATTTTCAACGCTCTATTAAAATAAACACACCAAAATATTACTAACCAATATTTTATTTGCCAGGACCAGTTGCGTTGTCGGTATTTGGCAGTATGCGCGCTGTGTTGCACAATACGCGCTTAAATTCGCAAAATAGGGGTTAAAGCGTTTTAATTTATTTTTATCATTCTATAAAATTAAAATTGTCAAATTATTACTAAAATAATTATTGGTTGCCCTGAACTGGCTGTGTTGACAGCATTTTGTCAGATACGCGCAGTATCGCGTAGTACGCGCTTAAACTCGAAAAATAGAGTTTCTTAGCGTTTTAAACAATTTTTCCTCATGATTATGATTAAATATATTATTTAACTCATAACGGACTATTTTTGGGATTTTAACATTATTCGGCGGTCACCGACGTTCGTTTCGATTTTAACCATTACGCGATAAGCGTTTATCTTAATATTGACAACGTAATTTTTTTCAAACTTTGGATTTACCAACGCATCAAATACCCTATATAAACATCATAAATAATCAAATACGGCCTTTTATTCATTCATAACACGTATTACATTTGTACGGGACAGCCTAAATAGCCAGGTGTCACAGTCTCCCCCTGTTTATGGAATTTCGTCCCCGAAATTCTTACACTACAGATTTCGTTTTCGCACTAGATTTAAAGAGATGCGGATATTTTCGTTGCATCTGGTCCTTTTGTTCCCATGTGAACTCGGGTCCATGTTTGGAATTCCAGCGAACCTTGACCAACTTGATCTGACTCCTTCTAAGCTTCTGAATCTTCTCATCCAGAACTTCAACCGGTTCCTCCATAAATCTCAATTTATCATCTACTTGAACCTCATCAGGGGGTATAATTAGTGTCTCATCCGACAAACACTTTCTCAGGTTGGAAACATGAAACACGTCATGAACTCCATTCATCAAGTTAATCCTGGTAACGAGATGGGAACGACTGTTAAACTGCCCAAGCAAATGAGCATGGAGGAATATGAAGCATGGAAGGAGAAATTTACCTATTGGGTTCAAGCCATGCACTTCGCTTGCTGGGTATCAATTGAAAGAGGCTACACTGTTCCGGTAGATGAACATCAACGAGTTCTTGAAAAGTACAACTACTCGACGGTTCAGAAAGAAGAATATATCACCGAGAAAAAGGTGATCAGTCTCATCCGACAGTCTGTCAAAGAAGATATCCTGATTTTGCTACCAGAGTATACTACTGCAAGAGATCTTTGGTTGTCATTACAGAAGAAGTATCTAGGCAGTGCCGAAATGATCAAAACCAAAAAGGCACTTATCCTGAAAGAGTTCGATATCTTTACCATGCTAAAGAATGAGACTATAAAGCAAATGATCGAGCGTTTCTGTCATCTTAAAGTGCAAATGCGAAGACACGGTCTTGAAAAGACAGAACAAGAATACATCGACAAACTTGCTGATGCACTACAAGAGGGTGAATGGACTACGTATTCGATGGTTCTAAAGAACAGTGATAAGGGGGGATTATTCAAGTTATCGACGTTTATCGATAAACTCGAAGGCCACAAAATGGAACTTCTGAAGATGGCGAAGTCAAAGAACGCTAATGTTGTTCAAGACGTTAGTCTGTATTACAAAGCCGAAATGCTAGATAGTGTTTCGAGTCCTAAAATTCAGACGGCTTTTAGTGCAAACATGAATGCTTCTCCACATAATCAGAATCAATCACAGCCTCAGTATGACCAGAGTCCTCAAAGTTCTTACTCAAGCACTGGTTCAAATTCAACTTATCAAAGCCAAGCAAATCAGAATCAACAACAAAGTTTTGATCGAATGTATATAAATGCAACATCGTAGTGAATTTGAACAATGTTGTTTCAGAACAAGTTCAAAAAAACATATGTCACTACTCGCTACCGTATTAGAATCTTATGAATGTCTTGTTGCCGGTAAGATCGGAAACCCCGAGATAACCGCAGATGATTATGACCAGGTAGACAAGGAAGAACTCGAACTAATGGACATCAAATGGTCCTTAGCTTCGATCCTCAGGAGAGTGACAGAGTTCGTTGCACTCACAGGCCGTGACATAGGAAATTCCAGCAACAAATTGGGTTTTGACAAAACCAAAGTCACGTGCTTTAGATGCCGTCAAAAAGGGCATTTTAAAAGAGAGTGTAAGAACACCGCAGCAACCGAAAATCAAAGTCCTTTCAGAGGAGGAAATGAATATTACAAAAGGGCACTTCAATATAAACCGTTTCCAAAGAAAACTCAGGTTGAAATCCAAGAAAAGCCTAACAGTAGCACCACTGAGAAAGCTATGGTGGCATCCAGTGAAGATGATGGTTTTGATTGTAATTCTTACATTGGGAAAAAGACCGGAGTTGCTTTGATGGCGAAGATAGTTGAAGATAATTCTGCAGAGGAAGCAGCGGCAGCAGCTGAAGCAGCAGCAGTAGCAGCAACTATCTAGCAAACTCTTCTGGAACAATACTTGCATCAACAGCAGGAAGAAGAGGAATATATCCATATGCAGAGACAAGGAATTTTATCCTCTAATTCTTGTGACAGTTTTGCAGGTCATTTTGATGGCAGCTCGAAAGAACAAGTGGTTGAGGAGAAAAAGATTGATGAAGTGATCTTTGATATCACTCAAGAAGTGAAAGTCAAAGACCTCAAGGACATGGCATATAAAGCTTTAATGGCGAATCTAACCAAGGTAGGTCCAGAGGTAAAAATTGTCGAGAAAGAAGTCGTCAAAGTACAAGTTGTTGAGGTTGAGAAAACTTGTACAAAATGTACTAAACCTTATGTCAAATGTGCCGAAAAATCAAAGATCATCGCTGAAAACAATGTGCATAACGAATTTTTGAAATACGATTATCGCACAATGAGTATGACAAAATGAAAAATTATTATGACAGACTCGACAGAATAACATCGAACAACATGATAATATAAGGATGTTGAGTGGAACTGTAATGGATAAACAAATGGCAATTAACACCTATATTAACACCATTGCTGAAACTAAACAACAACTTCAAGACATGACATCGAACTAAAGATGCAACATTGTACCACAAACGCATATGTTATTGATCACATTCTTCCGACAATCTCAACGGAAGAAAAACCTAAAAAGAAAATTGGCAAAGACTATAGCAATGTTCCTCCACCCCTTTGCGAGAAGTATTGTCGCAAAACCGCAGACGGGATGGATAAGGCACTCAACGTTGAGTTACTTTCTAAGAAAAAAGATGAGTTGCCAGAGAATATTGATAAAATCTATGCTAAATCTGATGATGATAACAACGTTGTGGTTAACAAAGTGGTTGAAAATGTATTAAGTGATTCTGATGACGGCAGCTTCAAAAGCGCCGACTCGAGTTCAAAGAATTCCGATTCACTGTCTGAAAATGATAATAAGTCATCAGAGGATGGTCTAAGTGACGATCCTAGTGTTGTAATGTACAAAATTAAGGATTTGGATAGACTGATGATAGCTTGCCGATTCAGAATGTGAAGGAAGAATTGCTTGATAAATTCTTTAAATTCGTGGAAGTCACATCAGAGGAATTGGAAATTAACGAACGAAGATTCTATTCAAACCTAAAAGAAACAACTACTAAAGGAATGGTGGTGATCATCCGGAAAACCGGAGAGCAGGGTTGGGTCTAGAAGAATCAGATGAACCAATAAAGAAAGTGTCACCATTTCATGAATATAAAAACAAAAACATGAATTTTGTATATGGGACAAACACGGTTCACGAAGAGAGTTTGATTGGTAAACAATCAAATAATGAGTTTAAAAAGGAGAAAGAAAGTTCGAGATAAACCCAAGGTTATAAGTGGTGCCAAAACATCAAGTGGGGTAAAACCACCCACTAAAGGACATCCACTTGATAATCGGACATGTTTCAAGTGCAATGAAATTGGTCATATTGCACGACAATGTCTGAAATCAAAATCTGCTTATCCTCGAAGAAGAGAATCAAATGTTGTAAAACCAAGGTATCCAGAGTTTGAAAAACCAATCAAGATTTCGAAAAGAAATGAATCTTTGCTAGAAGTTAAACCTAAAATAGAAAAGAGGTTTGAGAATTCTATTTTCGAAAAAGGAGAAACTTCAAAGGCTAATGAAAACAATTTTTACATCAAGAAGGCTAACATAAAATCTCAATCCTGGATTGCAAAGAAACGGTCAGCAACATCTGAGAACACTAAGTCTGAGCTTGTCAAGACTAGTGATAGCAAGAAAGAATCAAAATCCGAATCATAATTGAAACCACATCTAAAACTGTCAAAAATACAAGTGGTAACAATTTAAAAGATAAAAAGACGGTAAAGTTTTCAAACATAAACATCATAGAAAATTCTGATGAAGAATGGGAAGTTTATTCTGTAGATGAGGGTGGATTCGATTATACTGGTGATTGTGAATTTGATATTGATGATGGTTATCCAATTCAACCCAAGACCAAAAAGGCTTGGGTCTTGCTTTTTAAATAGATTGTTAAAATGTGCAGGGACTCTAGAGATCCATACTTTCTACGTGGACTTTGGATAGTGGAGCGTCCAGGCATATGACGGGAATGAAGGCGTTGCTATTCGACATTAAAGCTATCAATGGTGGTTATGTTGGATTTGCGGGTAACCAGGGTGGAAGGATAGTCACGAAGGAAAGCTCTCCAACGACGTTGTTTCATTCGATCGCTTGAACTATATTGCAGAACTTGAGAACAATCTTCTGAGTATATTGTAGATTTGTAACAAAAAATTCACAGTCCATTTCAAGGACAAAGAGTGTATCATCTTGAAGCCAGGATTCAAAATACCAGATGAGTGGATTCTGATGCGAGCACCACGTGAGAATGATTTATATGTTCTTGATATAGGTGTCGCTACCACTTTATCAAAATCTGCACAATGTTTTGTGTCAAAGGCTACTGAAAAGGATTCTATTCTTTGGCATCGTAAGATGGGGCATATTCATTTGCGAAAAATGAATTTCTTGGTTCATAATGATCTTGTAGAAGGCGTAAATCTTTGGAGTTTTCAGATATCTGATCATTGCTTGGAATGCAAAAAGGGAAAGCAGATCAAGAAATCTCATCCAAAGAAAATTCTAAACTCAATCAAGTTGCCATTAGAACGTCTCCACGTGGACTTATTTGGTCCTGTAAATGTTTGAAGCATCTCAGGAGACTTATACTGCTTGGTCATGACAGATGACTATTCGAGATATTCTTGGGTATTCTTTCAAGAATCAAAAGACGAAAAGTTTGAGAACTTGGTTATTCTATTCAAGCAACTCGAGAACCTTTATCATATGTCGGTCAGATGCATTAGAAGTGACAACGGCACAGAGTTTAAGAATAACAAAATGAAGGAAGTCTGCAATGCAAAAGGGATTCTGCACGAGTTTAGTGCTCCCTACACTCCATAGCCAAACGGAGTAGCTGAACTGAAAAACAGAACTTTGATTGAAACTGCGAGAACCATGCTTGCAGATTCTAAACTTCCTATCAGCTTATGGAGTGAAGCAGTTGATGCGGCTTGTGACACGCTAAACATGGTTCTTACTGTCAAACCAACAAAGAAAACATGTTTTGAGATGATAAACCAACGAAAGCCAAATTTGAAGTTCTTAGAACCATTCGGTGCACCATGTACTATAAAGACCAAGATGGCAAATTCGGAGCTAAATCTCTTGAAGGTTTCTTTGTCGGTTATGCGAGTCCGTTGAGAAGAGTATATGTTCCTTCAGTGAGAAAGGTTATTGAAGCACAGCACGTGGATTGTTTCAACTACACGGATCCTACTCAAAGGAAAGGTGACGCGTGGCTATTTAACTATCAAGACCTTTGGAAGTCATTTGAGTTCCGAAGAACCGACTGACAAAGAAGTTGCAACGTTATACTATCTTCACCAGTTAGCGAATCAAGAACAAATTGTTTGACCAATTGTGGTTAATCAACCCAAGTTGGATCCATCTTCTACTGGCGCAAGTTCAAGCAATAGTGGTGTTCCGGCTGAAAATGTTTCTGAAACATTAACAACACCTGCTACTCCTCCAACAAATGCCTCTATTAAACCAGTGAATACAACAATGGAGCCAAGTATGCCTCTGAATCAAAATTCTGACTCAGATGAAGCACCAACATTTGATGTTGATGGGGAATCATCTTCTTCAGATGAAGAAGTGGAGCAGATAACAAGTCTTCTTAATCAATCTGCAGTGCCGAACAATAGAAATAAAGCATCATCAAGCTCTCCAGATGTTGAATTGGTCATTGATCTCAACATCACGAATCAGCAAAACTCAGTAGATGTTCCAAGTGAAGAATTTCCGTGATCATATTCCTATCATCCGTCAACAAATATAATCGGAGAACTTCAAACTGGTGTTAGAACTCGAGGGCAAATTAATAAAGCACTCAGTTGTTTCTACACACGCGTTCTCCAACCCAGAACTATTGATTCTATTCGTGTCTCATTTCTCAGATTGAGCCAAAGACAGTTAATGAAGCTTTAGCCGATGAAAGCTGGGTACAAGCAATGCAAGAAGAATTATTGCAGTTTGAGAAGTTTGGAGTGTGGAAGCTTGAAGACCTACCAGAAAATCAGAAAGCAATTGATACAAAATGGGTCTTTAAGTGTAAACGTGATGATAGAGGGGTTATTGTTCGTAACAAAGCTAGGCTTGTTATAAAGGGATTTCACCAGCAGGAAGGGATAGACTACACGGAAGTCTACGCACCAGTAGCTCGTTTGGAATCTATTCGAATCTTTCTAGCTTTCGCATCATGGAAAGGATTTAAGGTCTATCAATTGGATGTCAAATCGGCTTTTCTGTATGGAAAATTACGCGAGAAGGTATACGTTGGACAACCACCAGGGTTTGTCGATCCACTCAACAAGAAGAAAGCGTACCTACTTGTTAAAGCTCTTTATGGTCTACACCAAGCCCCGGGAGCTTGGTACGAGACGTTATCGCAACATCTCGTCGGAAACGGCTTTTTCAGAGGAACTGGTGGATAGTACTCTTTTAACCAGAGAAGTTGATAGCCATCTGATTATAGTTCAAATCTATGTCGACGACATCATCTTTGGATCTACAAACGATAGTCTCTGCAAGCAGTTTGAGAGAATCATGAAAAAGAAATTCGAAATGTCCTCGATGGGCGAAATGAAGTTCTTTCTATGTTTGCAAGTAGATCAGCTTCCGGATGGTATTTTCATTCATCAAACTAAGTATGTTCACGACATCTTGAAAAAGTTTGGAATGGAAAGCTTGAAGCCTCTATCTACGCCTTTTGTTCTAAATCACGGCATTTGTGTCGACGAGACTAGAGCCAAAGTTGACGAGACGTTATACAGTCGATGATTGGATCACTGATGTATCAGATGGCATCGCCCCCAGATATTATGTATCCAACCTGCTTATGTGCAAGATATCAGTCAAGCCTGATGATCTTACACATGCAGATCGTCAAGCGAATCTTCAGATACCTGAAAGGATGCCCAAGCACCGGCTTGTTGTACCCGAAGAACGACAATTTCGACCTCATAGGCTATGTTGATTCTGATTTTGGTGTAGATAAGTTGAACTCAAAATCAACTACAGCGGGATGCCAGTTCTTCGGAACAAGAATGGTAACCTGGTAGTGTAAGAAACAGACCACGGTCGCTCTCTCTACCTGTGAAGCTGAGTATATCTCGGCCTCCTACTGTTGTTCACAGATTCTGTGGATTCAACAGAAGATGAGAGACTATGGTCTGCAATTTCTAGACACTCTGTTGTATGTTGATACAAGGTAGCCATAGATATAACTAAAAATCCGGTTCATCACTCACGCACAAAACACATTGAAATTCGTGATTATTACGAAAAGAAATTTGTGTGAATAAAAAAATCCACACCGAAGAACAAAAGGCTGATTTTTATACCAAACCATTTTCTTCGTCACGGTTTAAATACCTGCTGAGAATTAACGGTATGAAAAATTTGCTGACAGGTGCGGACACTGAGGTTGAATACGGATTGGACGACGAGTTCGCGTGATCCACATTGGTTTGTAAATATCTTTCTACTTTAGAATTTTGTTAAAAACTAAAATCCAAAAGATGTTTTTGATTTTAGTAGGAGAAATGTTAGAGAAAATACAAAAACATTCGAAAAATTTTAAATCCAAAAACATATGAAAAATTCAAAACAAACAAAAACATTGAAAAAGACAAAAAGAGTTCAGCGTCATAAAAGGAAATGATAGTACATCAGTGGACTATCAAAGTATGCTAAGGAAATGTAAAGTTTTATAAGTGTTAAACGAGTCTTACTGTGGATGTGTCGATAGGCTTAACACGTTCAGTAATGTCTTCGAGATATAAACTAAATTTTACAACTGCTTAAACTTGTGGATTAACATATCTTGGTTATATGGACTTAGTACTCCTAAATTTCGTTTGAAAGATTGCCTGATTATGAGATATGAGGTCTTTATAGATAGTTGATATCTGGGATATTATACAAGTTCTTCTGATTTTGCGGAAGCAATGGCCTAGAACTTCTATAATACTTTTGCTATAAACTCCAAATTGCATGCAAAACTTGAAAAGTATGGAAAGATCTAATCATTTGCAATGCTAAAAAGATTCCGTAAGTGGAACACACCTTAAAGACGAGCCTTGATCTCTTTGTCTGTACGGTAGTACTAACCTAAGCTCTCAAGGTCTCGCACAACCCAGATACAGATATCAATTACGCTATATTCACCTGTAAGATGAAATCTAAGGAATCCGGATACGGGAGTATATTCAAGAAGTGGGAACCGCAGTTAAGTCAAGTTTCATAAATCATACCTTAACATATCTTAAAACAGTTGAGAAATGTGGTAAAGCTTAAGTGGACAAACATATCGACAATCTAGTTAAACGAGTTTAAAACTGAAAGTCTGTTAAAGGTCAATGGTACTGGTGATATGTCTCAATTAACTGATATGATCCTTAGATACGAATTCACAAAAATGTATGTAAATATGTTTGTACATAGTTTACATTGTTTTGTACATAGAAGTTCAGCTTTACAGATTAAAATGAAAAAGATTTTGGGTGAGTTTTAGCATAAACTTGCAAAAATACAAAAAGATTTTAATTCTACATTGTTTTCAGCAAACCAACATTGGAGAACGGATCTTCGAAGTCTGGTAAGATGCTAGAACTGGTGGGAATCTTTTTAACAACAGGCTGGGAGCTAATTTGTTAAATCTGAAAAGACAAAATGATAAAAAGTTCATTAATTTGAAACTTTGTTTTTGAAAATATCAATAGTTTGTTCGTAACGGGTCAAACCGGCGTCATTAACTTGGACTCGGCAGACAAATCGGTTAACCAAGGTCATTAGCTTGGACTTGGTCAACTGAGTGGATTTTCATAACTGGTAAAAAGTTGAAAAGATCAGGGGTTTAAAGGAAAATTGAAAGGAAAAAGTTTGAATTTTTGTGATTTGGCAAGTTCGGCCGAACTTGCTAAACAATTCAAGTTCATCAATCAGCAAGTTCGACCGAACTTGCTAAGGAATGGCTATCTTAATCTAAGTCCGCTCAAACATAAGTTGGGCTTGTTGTTGGGCTTAACAAGTTCGCCCGAACTTGACTTGGTATAAATACTAATCAAGTTCGGCTGAACTCATTCAACATCCTTCATCATTCTCTGAGCGAACTTAACCCTTGAGAACACTTGAGCGATTTTGGCAATTTTATACTGTTATGCTGCCGGATTTTCATTAGTTTTTTGGTGATTTGCACACCAATCATTATGACAGAGGTAGTGATTTGAACTTGAAACCTGTTTTGAACCATTAACGAACGAAATGAAATCTGAAAAGCTTAAAACAGATAGATCTACGGTTATTTGAACAAAATTGAATATAGATCCGTAATCTACGCATAAAATCGACCGTATAATCATGTTTGATTGAACTGAAATGGATAAATGTCATGTTGAACAAGATTGGATTTTTGGAGAAGACGACAAGTTCGGCCAAACTTGTTGTCAAGTTCGACCGAACTTGCATTAAAGTCTTGTAAATAATAACTGATTAAAAGTGCATCTTCGACCGAACTTAGGTG
Organism: Scalesia atractyloides; assembly: GCA_947069175.1. Classification (NCBI taxonomy): domain Eukaryota; kingdom Viridiplantae; phylum Streptophyta; class Magnoliopsida; order Asterales; family Asteraceae; genus Scalesia; species Scalesia atractyloides. The sequence continues at coordinate 64,891,400 of CAMTDV010000014.1, forward strand.
AATGAATGTTGGATTGTTTAGATTGTAAGTTCGCCCGAACTTACTTTTCATGATTGAACATGTGTTTAGAACATGTTCGGGTGAACTTATTCAAAACAGTTTGATTAACACTCAATCAAGTTCGCCCGAACTTGATAAAGTGTTAGAAAATTTTTGATTTTTTTCTCGATAAACGTGCTAATTGTTTTGCGTCGTTTTTTAGGCACAGGTTCCAGCATGTGTAATTTCAGTTGAGTTCTCGAAGACTCATAACACGTGCATATGCTCGACAAAACGATATGTCTGTCACTTAAAGAATACGACAGTATACTAAAGTTTCTGGAAGAAAGCACTATTCATAGAGCGATTACAGAGTGCACATTGTCATATCGATCTCACGTTGGTCAATTCTGGATGAATGCAAGTTTGAGTGCTGACGAGAAGACAATTACTTCTACCGTGCAAGTTGGTAATGAAGTTAAGTCGATTATTGTAACGGAAGATGATATTCGCAGGGTATTACGGTTCGACGATAAAGAAGATGATCCGATTTATTAGACGAGAAGATGGTTCGTGGTTGTTTTTTAGAATGGGCTACAAGGGAGTGGGAATAAACCAACGCTGAAGAAAGGGGAAGTGCCTAACCTGTACAAGCTTCTAATGCACGCCATTATTCATACATTCAGCCATCGCAAGGCAGGTTTAGATGATGTTCAAGACTACTTAGCTTGCATGGAAACGACGCTTATTCTGAAGAAGTCGTTTAACTTCTCAAAGTTAGTTTTCACTCACATGTCGAAAAACATGGAAGATTCAAGACTGTGCTTATATCCGAGATTTGTTCAAATGTTGATTGACGAGAAGTATTCTAATTTTGCACGAGATCCAAACGATGTTTTATACTTAGTTCATTTTGATGAGACTACAGTGAAGAAGCTAATCAAATTTCAGAAGCAAGCTTCAGTTCCTATTCCAAAAGCCTGTATTCGGAGCGATTAAAGATTCTAATTATATTGCGCCCCCAAACAACAAATGGAGAATAGATGGCAGTGACGACGAGAAAGAACTTAATGCTAAACGAGAATGGTTCAAAGACTTCAAGCCGAAAGCTAGAAGTGATTGGTTTTTGAAGGCTGAAGCTGATAAGCCTAAAAAGAAGCGTGCTGCTAAGAAAGTTGAAACTATGCTTGTTGACGAGGATGAACCTGAAAAAGTTGAAGTAGTTGCTGGATCAATTGCTGCAGGTGTTATTGAGAGTCAAGAGACTATGAAAATGACTTAAGATGATGTTATATCTGCTACTTCTGAAAATGAAGATGATTCTGATAAAGAAATTCCTTCAAAAGAGCAAGAAAAGACTGAGGAAGAGATTAGAGCAGAGAAAGAAAGAGAATTGGATGCTGATTTTGATCCTAATGCGGAAAAAGAGTCTGATGAGGATAGGCCTAAGAAATCTAAACGTGTTAAGTATGCGACTGTTTCGTCAACAAAGACTACAAGGTCTCCTCAGACCAAAGGAAAGAGAAAAGCAAAGAAAGAGCAAAAGGCTGTAAGTAAGAGGCGCACAAGATTGTTGAAAAGCACAGAAGCCCCACAAGAACCTTCTAGTGCTCAGGAGAAAAGAGTCACCAAGAACCTCCTCCACAAGAACCTCCTGTTATTGTTCATGCTGAAACTGAAAGGCCAGGAGTTACACAAGAACCTCATGTGTCTGGCTTTGTTGAAGTTCCTATCACTGAATCTCCTATTGCTCCAATGACTTTTGTTCCAAAAAGTTCTACGCCAAAGAAGTCAACACCAAAATCTGCAACACCAAAGTCAACACCGAAGACTCCAGGAGGGCCTAATGTGTTTGGTGATATGCATAATGATCTATAAGTTTGCAGGATCTAACGATTTTTTCCTAGAAACAAATGTTGAAATTCTGGAAAAGCGCGTGAAGGCGTTAGAAGGAAAAGTAGCGCAGAATGAAGTTGAAAAAGCAAAGCTAATTAACAGAATGAATCAAAGCGCTTTCGAAAAGGAAATGTTGGATGATAAGGTGAAGGTGTTAGAGAATGAAAAAGAGTATTTTAAATCATTGATTGAAAGTATGCAAGATGCTAATGAGAAAATGCAGACAAAAATTTCAGAGTTAAAATCTGTCCAAACTCTAGATGATCGAAGATTCTCCAGGATGCAGAAAGTGTTATCTAATGCACTGGGTATCGACTTCATCGCTGAATATGATCGTCTAGATCAACAGAAAGCTAAGGAATGAGCTGAAAAGGAATTAGCTGAGAGTGGCAAAGGAAAAGAAGTTGAAGGTGAAACTTCTAAGTCTTCTGATGTTCCAGAGAAACCTGTTGAGGAGAATATTGTCATAGCTTCTGAGTCTGATATTCCTAAGGTTGACAAATCTATCAAGCCTTCTATCCTATCACTGCTTTTAAAGAAAAAGACGATGAAGAAGCTGAAAAAGATGATAAAGAGGATGAAGAGGAAGGAAGTTACGAGGATTGGAATGTTGGTGATGATGATGACGATCAGGGTAATGTTGGTATAAGAGTTTCTGAAGCCAAAATCTCTGATGATTTTGATTTTACTTCCCTAATGGACGATGAATCAAACAGAATGGAAGATAAAAGTCAGGGGGAGTCAGGGCAGAAAGGCGAACTAATGATGATAAGATATGGCAAATGTTGATCGTTTTGCAAAGCTAGTTGCTGCTATTCCTGCGAAGCATTTAATGTTAATGTTTGAACACAACGTGGAGGAAGGGGAATATGTACATAACTACACAAGGAGGATTTAGCCTAGATTGATCGAAGTTGAAGCTGAATCGTTAGAGTTTGATTTTGAGGAGGATGTGATGACTGTAAATCCTTTCGAGCCAAATGATTATCAATATCAAAGACGATTCGAAGCTGATGAATACAATCGAGTAATTGTGGAAGATTGGTCTTCAGATGACGAATCAGTCAGAAAGCAAAGTATGTCAGTTCTAATTTAGATAGTTTTCCTACTTTTGAAGAGATGTACAAACAGCTTGATGAAGATATGTTGAAGGATAGGATTGCTGAATCTGTTCGAGAGGGTAAAGTACCTAAGCCCATGACCAAAGAAGAGATAGCTTAAGCGAGAAAGTCTTGGTTTAAAGAAATGCCACGCGAACGCAAGTTTTGACGTCCTCTTGCATCTTTACCAGAGACAAAGACATTTCTTTGGGAGATATTTTGAGCTGGGGTTGGTTTAAAGAGATTAACGTATATGCAATCAAGAGAGAGTTTGGAGTGCAATAATTCAAATACCTTGCTGATTTCAAGACATTACCGTATTGGGATGTCGAAGAGTTGGTACAGACGGTGAATGTTACATATTACATGAAGCCGATTGATCAATTATTGTGGAAAATGATTAAGTATGAAGCTGTTAAAGGTTGGGATTATTGGAAGCCTTTTATTCCGGGTCACAAAGTGAAGATAAACGAGGTAACTGGAGAAAAGGACATAACGTTAATAATGAAACGTCCAAGAGCCATGAGAAATATGCCGCTAATGCCGATTGAACAATACTTCTATCCTTTGTTCAAGTGGTGGCAGATTGATCCAGCAACGTGTGAAGCTGTGATTGTGCTAAAGTTTGAAGAACATCTGGATATTACCAAGGAACAGGTTGAAGTGAAGGGTTATCAGGGCATGAGAGGTTTATGGAGGACGATAAGGATTCTAGATCCTATGTGGCTGGTGAACTGCTCGAGAGAAGATATCAAAACCTTATTCTACAACAAGATAATTTTTGAAGAACGTGAAAAGGTACAAGCTATGCACTTTCAAAAGGTTATGAACGTTTGTTATGCACCTGAAGTAAATTCTAGAAAGATGTGGCAAACGAAGTGGAGGGATCTGGAGAGAGTTCAGTTTTTAAAGGAAGAAAACGGAAATGAGGCGATTAAAGAAAGAATGGAAAAAGCGGTAAGGCAAAATTCTCTAAGAATGGCTAACTTTAAAAGACCACCACCAACTGATCAAACGCCTGATCCAAAGCAAGAACGACGAAAGAAGCCGTTCAAGAACTTCTTCGGTCGTGTACGTTAACATTTTTATGAAGACAAAGTTTTGAAGACTGATACAAGACGAAGACTATATCCAAGGGGGAGTCTGTTGGTGCATAATGTCTATGTCATAGTCTTATATCGAGTCTGTATTGTATAGAGCTGAATAGGCTAGGCATAACAAATATTTATGTTTGATGTAAGCAAGTTCGCCCATGAAAGTCATCATGTAAGCATGTTCGGCGAACTTGCTCAGGCAAGTTCGGGCGAACTTGTATCCTCAGGGCCGAACTTGTTCTCCTATAAATACCTAGCTAGCCTACTTCATTTGTAACTTTGGCATTTCAGAGGCGAAGCTCTGTCGGTTTGTAACTAGAACCTTTGATCTATAAAACTGACGATTAACTGATTAATCTTGTCCATTGGTAAACTTGTCAGAATAATTCCGCGATTATGGACAATAGTTATCAAATTTAGGTTCCTTAGCATCGAGGATCGGTCCTACAAATAACTTTAACATCCATGCTCCCCCTTACTTTAAGCTTTCTGTTATCTTCAATCAACATGTTTATCTAGCTCCCCCTTAAATGATGCTCCGAATCTCTAAGATTTGATGATTAAGAACAAGCACACGTATCCACACACAAATAGTTTCTTAACAGTCTTGTTGGTCCGGCTCACATTCAACATTATTAGGTTTCCATGGAAGATATGAGAAAAAAATGTTTTTGGATTTTTAATATTGAATCAGCATATAACATACTAAATGTAATATTTACTGTTTGTATTTTTGTGAGAAAACGTACTAGATTGTCGATAAGTTTGTTGAGGATCAAATCAGTTTTTGAGACATATCACCAGTACCATTGACCTTTTAATAACTTCAATTTTAAACTTGTTTACCTAGATTGTCGATAAGTTTGTCCACTTAAACTTTAACAAAATTCTCAATTGTTCCAAGATATGTTAGTCGGAATTATGAAACTTGACTTAACTGCGGTTCCCACTTCTTGAATATACTCCCGTATCAAGATTCCCTAGATTTCATCTTACAGGTGAATATAGCATAATTGATATATGTATCTAGGTTGTGCGAGACCTTGAGAGCTTAGGTTAGTACTACCGTACAAAGAAAGAAATGAAGGCTCGACTTTGAGGTTTGTTCCAATTAAGGAATCTTTTAAGCACTTCAATTGATTAGATCTTTCGATACTTTTCAAGTTTGCATGCAGTTTGGAGTTTTTAGCATAAAGTATTATAGAAGTTCGAGGCTATTGCTTTTGCAAAATCAGAAGAACTTGTATAATACCCCAGATATCAACTATCTATAAAGATCTTGTATCTCAGAATCAGGCAATCTCTCAAACGAAATTTCAGAGTACTAAGTCCATATATCCAAGATGTGTTAATCCACAATACTAAGCAGTTGTGAAATTTAGTTTATATCTCGAACACAGTTTACTAAACGTGTTAAGCCTATCGACACATCCACAGTAAGACTCGCTTATTACTTTTAAACTTTCCATTTCTTTATCATACTGTGATAGTCCACTGATGTACTATCATTTCCTTTGTTCACACAACCAATCTCATTTTTCATTTTTCAATGTTTTTGATATTTTAAGATTTTCTATTATTTTTGGCTTTTTCAATCATTTTAACTATCTAAAATGATTTCGAAACGATGTTTTTCAATTTTACAGGAATATTTTTACAATTTTTAAATTTTTTTTCTCATTGGTTTTAGTAATCTCATTGGTTTTAAATTTTTTTTTCTCAAATTGGTTTTTCCCTTTAGTTTTCAATTTTACAAGAATGTTTCAAAAATTCAAAAAGATTTTATTTCTACATTGTTTTCAGCAAACCAATGTTGTAGAACGGGTCTTTGAATTCTGGTAAGATGCTGGAACTGGTGGGAATCTCTTTGACAATGGGCTGGGAGCTAATCTGTTAAATCTGAAAAGCCAAAAAACGATAAAAAGTTCATTAATTTGAAACTTTGATTTTGAAAATATCAACAGTTTGTTTGTAACGGGTCAAACCAGGGTCATTAACTTGGACTCGGCAGACAAATCGGTTAACCAAGGTTATTAGCTTGGACTTGGTCAACTGATTCGATTTTCATAACTGGTAAAAAGTTTGAAAGTTCAGGGGTTAAAATGAAAATTTTGAAAAAAGTTTGAATTTCGGGTTTGGCAAGTTCGGCCGAACTTGCTAAACAAAATCTTGTTTAACATCTAAGCAAGTTCGACCGAACTTGTAGATGGCTGCTTATCGTTATCTATTAAGTTCGCCCGGACTTCTGTTGGGCCCTTCAAGTTCGCCCGAACTTGACATGGTATAAATACCATTCAAGTTCGGCCGAACTCATTCAACAACAAACAAATCCTCTGAAGTGATCTTAAGAACTCTGAGAGAATTTGAGTGAAATTGGCAAAATCATAACCGTTATGCTGCCCGAATTTGATTGTTCTTGGTGATTTAAACACCATCTACAATGGCCGAGGTATAAGATCGTTGTCTGAACCGTGAAATGAACCATAAGCGAACCTAATGGATCTGAAACTTTAAAATCTGATAGACTTAAGAGTTTCATGAACTAATTAATCTTAAAATTGAAATAAACAAAGTAAATCGACTGTGAAAACTTGTTTAATTTGATTGAAATGGTCGTTGTTGTGTTGATCAGGTTTGGTATTGAAGGAGATGACAAGTTCGGCCGAACTTTTTATCAAGTTCGACCGGACTTGTTAACAAAACTGAATAAAGAGGACCTAATGCATGTTCACCCGAACTTGGGTTTTTGGAAATATGATTAGTGTTTAGAGTATGAGGTCGCCCTAACTTATACTTGTATAAAGAACATGTTGTTAAGGCATGTTCGGGCGAACTTGAACAAAACATAATGTTTAACACATATCAAGTTCGCCTGAACGTGTGAGAAAAATTTTGTGATTTTTCTCAATAAGCGTGCTAATTGTTTTGCGTTGTTTTTCAGGCTCAAGCTCCAGCACGTACAATCTCGATAGAGTTTTCTAAGACTCACAACATGTATATTACGCTCGACAGACGATCTGTCCATCTTTAAAGGAATACGACAGTATCTTAAAGTTTTTGGAGGAAAGCCCTATTCACAGAGCTATCACGGAACGCACAGTGTCATACAGATCTCACATTTTCCATTTCTGGACGAATGCGGAGCTTAGTGATGATCAGAAAACGATTAATTCATCAGTACAAGTTGGAAATGAGGTTAAGAAGATTTCTGTAACTGAAGATGATATTTGACGGATTCTGCAATTCAACGACAACGAAGATGATCCAATATTCCTCGACGAGAAAATGGTTAGAGGTTGTTTCTTTCGTATGGGCTATAAGGGAAGCGTGAACAAGCCGGCGTTGAAGAAAGGGGAAGTGCCAAATCCCTACAAACTCCATATACACGCGATTATTCACACATTTAGTCATCGCAAGGCAGGATTAGACGACGTGCAAGATTATTTGGCCTGTATGGCAACGACATTGATTCTGAAAAAGCCGTTCAACTTTCCAAAGCTTGTATTTACACACATGTTAAAGAATATGGAGGATTCGAGGTTATGTCTATATCCGAGATTCGTGCAAATGCAGATAGATGAGAAGTTCACAAATATAGCACGGGATCCAAATGATGTGCTTTATCTAGTTCACCCTGATGAAATGACTGTGAAGAGGCTAATCAAGTTTCAGAAACAAGCATCAGCTCCTGTTGCAAAGCCAATTTTCGGGGCTATTAAAGATCCATATTATGTTGCGCCATCTGACAACAAATGGAGGAAAGACGAAAGCGATGATGAGAAAGAACTTAACGCTGAGAAGGAATGGTTCAAAGACTTCAAGCCGAAAGCTAGAAGTGAGTGGTTCTTAATGGCGGAAGCTGATAAGCCTAAGAAGAAACGAGCAGCTAAAAAGGTTGAAACGATGCTCAGTGACGAAGATGAACCAGAAAACATTCAAACTGAAGCAGGTTCGAGCGCTGCGGTAGTTGTTGAGAGTCAGGAAACTGTTAAGACGACTCAGGAAGATGTTATTTCAGCAACTTCTGAACAAGATGATGATTCTGACGAAGAACAGGTGAAAGAACTGAAAAGACAGAATCAGAAATTGTAGCTGAAAAAGAAAAGGAAATGGATGCTGATTTCGATCCACATCTTGAGAATGTATCTGATGAGGGAAGACCAAAGAAAAAACTAAACGTGTAAAGTCTGCAACATGTTTCGTCGACAAAGACTACAGGGTCTCCTCAGACAAAAGGCAAGAGGAAATCAAAGAAAGGCCAAAAGGCAGTTAGCAAAAGATACAAAGAAACGTTGAGAAGCGCAGAAGTTACACAAGAACGTTCTGGCGCCCAGGAGAAAGGAGTTACACAAGAACCTCCTGTTGTTGATACAAGTGAAGCTGAACGTCCAGGAGTCACACAAGAACCTCCTGTGATAGTTTCATCGGAAGCTGAAAGGCCAGGAGCTACACAAGAACCTCCTGTGTCTGGTTTTGTGGAAGTACCTATTATTCAATCACCTGTTGCTCTAACGACTTCAAATCTTGAAAGTTCTACTCCAAGGAAGTCTACACCAAAGGCTGCTATTCCAAAGTCAACACAAAATCTTCAGGGCCAAATATATTTGGTGATATGCATAGTGATCCGATTAGTCTGCAGGATCTAAACAATTTCTTTCCAGACAATAATGTTGAATTTTAGAGAAGCGTGTAAAAATCTTGGAAGAGAAAGTTGCCAAGAATGAAGAAGACAAAACAGAGTTAGTAAAGAAAATTAATCAAAGCTCTGTAGAGAAAGAGATGTTTGACGACAAAGCGAAAGTATTAGAGAATGAACGAGAACATTTCAATGTGTTGATCGAGAGTTTGCAAGATGCAAATGAAATGCTTCAAACAGAGTTGCAGATCTAAAATCAATCCAAGCACTAAACGATAGAAGATTCACCAGGTTGCAGAAAGTTTTATCTAACTCTCTGGGGATTGATTTCATCGCTGAATATGATCGTCTTGATCAGCAAGAAGCTAAGAACGATCAGAAAAAGAATTAGCTACGAGTGGCAAAGGAAAAGGGATTGAAGGTGAAGCTCCTACTTCTTCTGAAGCTGAAGAGAAGTCTGATGATGTGGTTAACGCTTCTGAATCCGATATTCAAAAGGTTGATGAATCTATCAAGCCTTCTAATCCTATAGTTACTTCTGAAAAGGATGATGAAGACGCTGAAAAGGAGGATAAAGATGATGATGAAGAGAAAGATGATTCGGAATATGAAGATTGGAATGTAGCAGACGATGACGATGATGATGATCAGGGTGGTGTTGGTATTAGAATCACTGAAGCTAAAGTCTCAAGTGAGTTTGATTTTTCATCGCTAATGCATGATGAATCGAACATAATGGTTGATAAAAGTGAGGGGGAGTCAGGGCAGAGAGGGCCAACTGATGAGATTGATCTGTTGAATGTTGATAGATTTGCTAAGCCAGTTGCTGCTATACCCACGAAACCTTTATTGTTAATGTTTGAACATAATGTGGAGGAAGGAGAGTTTATACATAACTATACTAAGAAAGATCTTGCAAAGTTAGTTGAAGTTGATGCTGCATATCTAGAGTTTGATTTCGAAGAAGATGTGTTGAATGTTAACACTTTCGAGCCGAATGATTATCAGTATGTTAGAAGATTTGAGGCTGACGAGTATAATAGGGTGATTGTGGAAGATTGGTCTTCTGATGATGAAACAGACCAAACTGCGAAGTACGTCGGTCCTAATTCTGAAAGTTTTCCTACTTTTGAGGAGATGTACAAGCAGTTAAACGAAGACATTTCTCAAGCGAATAAGTCCTGGTTTAAAGAGATCGCGAACGTAAATTTCGACGTCCTCTAGCATTCTTTACCGGAGACAAAGATGTTTCTTTGGGAGATACCTTGAGTTGTGGTTGGTTTAAAGAACTTAACGTATATGCAATCAAAAGAGAATTTGGAGTGCAATACTTCAAGTATCTTTCTTATTTCAAGACATTACCTTATTGGGATATGGAAGAGTTAGTTCAGACAGTTAATGTCACATACCGCATGAAGGAGATTGATCAATTGTTGTGGAAATTGATCAAGTTTGAAGTGGTTAAAGGATTCAGATATTAGAAGCCATTTATTCCTGGTCGTAGAATCAAGACAAACAAACAGACCGGTGAAAAAGACATCAGGTTGATAATGAAACGACAGAGAGAAATGAGAAACATGCCGCTGATGCCGATTGAGCAGGACTTCTATCCATTGTTCAAATGGTGGCAGATAGATCCATCGACTTGTGAAGCAGTTATTCTATTAAAATTTGAAGAACATTTGGATATCACGAAAGAACGAGTTGAAATACTTGATCCTATGTGGTTGGTTAACTGCTCAAGAGAAGATATTAAAACCTTGTTCTACAACAAGATCGTATTTGAAGAACGTGAAAAGGTACAGGCGATGCAGTTTCAGAAAGTTGTTAATGTTTGCTATGCACGCAAAGTTAATTCAGGAAAGACATGGCAAACAAAGTGGAGAGATCTAGAAAGAGTAGAGTTTTTGAAAGAGGAGAAGCGTCTTGAAGCAATTCTTGAAAGAACTAGGAAGGCAAGTGTTAAGAGATTTCAGCATTTGAACAAAGTGCCTCCTACAGACCAGACGCCAGATCCTAAGCAAGAACGACGAAGGAAGCCGTACAAGAACTTCTTCGGTCGTGTGCGTTAATGTTTATTTTGAAGACAGAGTTTTGGCGACTGATACAAGGGGAAGACTATATCCAAGGGGGAGTCTGTTGATGCATATGTCTGTTGCCTACGTCATCATATAACGTCGAGTCAGTAATTAGGAGCGAAATGTCGAAGTTTATGTATATAAAGGGTCAAGTTCGCTTGAAAATGGTATGTTGTAGTCATGTTCGGCCGAACTTGCCGAACTTGACTAAGCAAGTTCGCTCGAACTTGCATCTCCACCAGCGAACTTGTTCTCCTATAAATAGGAGTCTTGACATATCATTTGTAACTTTCAGAGATTTTGTCACGACAGAGGCGAAGCTCTGTCCAAGTGTTTCCAGGATCAATAGCATTCAATATTAATGAAACGATGATTAAATAGAAACAAATGAGTGTATTCAATGTCGACTAAGCAAACGGATTCCACACGTTTACTTTAGGTGTCACACCCAGACCGCGTAAAAACAACAAACTGCAGTGGAAATGTCGGGGATTGTCGTAATAGAATTATTGTTTCAACAACTATGGCATGACAAGTTAAGTTTTATTTAATGGAAATGTGTTTATATTGTCTGGAAATTTAAAAATAAAACATAACACGAGTTAAATTGTCTTCAAGTTTTAAGCAACTAAGGCCCAAAGTCTGTCCTATGTGATGCATTATCAACCTTAAGCATTTGCTACTGAAACATAGTACGTCAGCATAAAAATGCTTGTGAGTAACATAGGTTTTGTGATGACGTTTCATGGCTTTAAAGATTTTAAGGAAATGTTTGAATTAATACAAAAGTAGCCATGAAACATAAAAAGTTTAGTTTATAATGATTATATGAAAATCAATAAAAGATCAAAGTAGTAATGCATGGTCGAATAGATAACTAAAAGTAAATCTTGAATTTGTATAAAATGTCATGTTTTGTTATATAATATGTCGAGTCTTGTATTTTGTTTGGAATGATTCAAATAACGCCACAATATGTAAGATAATAAAAGCACTTATATATAGAAAGTACCATTGGCGTATCCACCATGCTTTTATTATATTACATACGTCACGTTACTTAAATCACTCGCCATAAACCAACCATCATCGAAAAGTATTGTTTAAACCAAAGTAAATGCAAACCCAAGTCATGTAAACAAAATTCATATATGAACAAGTCTTGTGTCACCAAAAGTCAAGTATAAACCAAATGTCTTGAAATAAAATACGTCTTTGAAATATTTAAAAGATATATTTTATAAACCATTGCTTTTATTGTTAAACATGTATTCTGATTGTTGGCAAACACATTCGAGCCTTGTAACAGTCAAATAGACCCCTATCAGTCAAAGGTCTATCCATTTCATCAGATTCTGTCATTCCGTAAACAAACTTCCAAACAAACCGAGGAAACGGGAACGGGATTTGTCAAGTCCTATGGTACCATAACTTACTACCGGTCGGCGTGATCAATGTTAATGAATGTATTAAGTCAATCTCCTACGCACCAAAATGTCATGAACAATGTAGCAAAAATGTTTTTTAAAACCGATGTACTAGTATGCTCAGTCAACATACATAGCAAGTAAATGTCTTTGAAAACCAATGTACTAGTATGCTCAGTCAACATATATAGCAAGTAAATGTCTTTAAAAACCAATGTACTAGTATGCTCAGTCAACATACATAGCAAGTAAATGTCTTTGAAAACTATGCTCAGTCGACATACATAGCAAGTAAATGTCTTTGAAAAACCAATGTACTAGTATGCTCAGTCAACATACACAGCAAGTAAATGTCTTTGAAAACCAATGTACTAGTATGCTCAGTGAACATACATAGCAAGTAAACGTAATGTAATCAACGTGCTCATATGCTAAGTCTACATATGCCGCAAAAGTTTCTTTGAAATCAATGTGGTAAATATGCAAAATCAATATATAAATCAAATGCAATGAAAGTCATGTAGTATATGTACTATGTAATTAAAGCATTTATAAAGTCATGAAAAACACGAGAGTAATCATAGGCAAAATATGTTTCACCCCAAAACATTTGAAACGTAAAATAGGGGACTATGTACTCACCTTTTGGTGCGTTTTTATGTGCAAACGAAATCCCTCAAACTGTTTATTCGTCCTTCAAAATTTTGGTGGGGTTTTTTTTTTAGAAAGTATGATTATTTGGAGCTTGGTTTCAAATCACCTTAGGATCTTCAAAAGTGCTTTGAAACACCTTGGAAGGGACTAGAATCTTGAATATAAGGTTGAAAAACAAAAATGGAAGGGAGGAGGGGGGTGAGTTCGGCCGAGAGATTCAAGGGAGAAAGAGAAGTGAAGTGATCTTCCCTTGGAATGAGAAGATTATGTTGGATTTATAGGATATGGAAGATTAAATGAGATTGAATCAAGATATGGAAGATATACAAAAGATTCCATCAAGATATGCAATATCTACAAAGGATTTCATCAAGATATGGAAGATCTACAAAAGATTGCATCGTGATTTGGAAGATCAGAAAAGATTTGAATCGAGATATGGAAGATCACAAAAGATTTCATTAAGGTATAGAAGATCTACAAAAAATTGCATCGATTTTGGAAGATCACAAAAGGTTGCATCAAGATATGGAAGATCTACAAAAGATTGCATCGTAATTTGGAATATCACAAAAGATTTCATCAAGATATGGAAGATCTACAAAAGATTGTATCGTAATTTGGAAGATCGCAAAACTTTTTATCAAGATACGGAAGATCTACAAATGATTGCATCGTGATTTGGAAGATCACCAAAGATTTGCATCGAGATATGGAAGATCACAAAAGATTTCATAAAGATATGGAAGATCTACAAAAGATTGCATCATAATTTGTAGATCACAGAAGATTTCATAAAGATATGGAAGATCACAAAAGATTGCATCATGATTTGGAATATCACAAAAGATTGCATCAAGATATGGAAGATCTACAAAAGATTACATTATAATTTTGAGATCACAAAAGATTTGCATCGAGATATGGAAGATCACAAAAGATTCATAAAGATATGGAAGATCTAGAAAAGATTGCACGGATTTTGGAAGATCACAAAAGATTGCATCAAGATATGGAAGATCTACAAAAGATTCTATCGAGATATGCAAGATCTACAAAAGATTTCATCAAGATATGGAAGATCTACAAAAGACTGCATCGAATCTACAAAGCCAACAACTGCAAGGCAATGAGAGAAGTGGCTTACAAAAATATTTGGGATGTGCGTACATGTTTCGGATTAAGAAATACGCGAATTGGCATAGTTTCGCAGAAATTGCAAAATAGCCCCTAAAGTTTGCAAAAGCATGATTTTGCCATACCGAAGCACTCAAAACTTATTTCTAAGTCATGTAAAGCGTATTTGAGGTATGTTTAACTTATATTATTGTTCCGGAGTGTGCGTCGCTATGAAAATCAGCAGACTTCTGTAGTTTGTCGTACACAGTCCTCGTGATCGAATAAGCTTGTTTTTGACATACTAAACCCTTCAAAACTTATTTCTAAGTTATGTAAATGATATTTAGGGTATGTTTAGCTTATGTCACTATTTTGGACTATACGTTACCTTTTAACTGATTACGTTTTGCGATTACACTTTCAGAAGAGGTCTAATACGTCAAAATCGAATCAATATTGAAAATGCACAAATGTTATGAATAAATATATAAAACTCATGAATGTAACACAAAGTTTCATTAAACATAACATTAATGGATAAAGTACAAAGGTTGGAAAGCACAGATGTCATAATCTCCCCTACTTCAGGAAATTTTGTCCCGAAATTTAACTTGAGGAAACTAGTGAGAAAAGAAGCTGATATTCCACCTTCATTTGATTCTCTCATTCCCATGTAAATTCTGGGCCACGTTTGGATTCCCAACGAACTTTATCTATCGTATACGTCTGCGCTTTAGCTTCTTGACTTCATGATCCAATATTTCGACTAGTTTCTCGACAAAATGCATCGTGCCATCAACACGAATTTCATCAAGAGGGATGTGGAGGTTTTCATCAGCCAAACATTTTTTCAAATTGGATACATGGAAGGTTGGATGAACATTTCCAACCTCAAGAGGTAGCTCATGTTTGTAGACAACTTTTTCAATTCTCTCGACGATCTTAAACGGTCCAGCATATCGCGGCGCAAGTTTTCCTTTCTTTCCGAATCTAATCACGCCTTTCCAAGGGGATACCTTAAGGAGTACGCTATCACCGACTTGGAATTCCAAGGGTTTGCGTCGTTTGTCTGCATAACTCTTTTGACGGCTCCTGGCTGTCAAAAGGTTTTCGTGAATTTTCTTGATTTTATCCGTTGTATCATGAATGAGTTCAGGTCCCGTGAAATGAGATTCACCAATCTCATTCCAACAGACAGGTGAACGACATTTTCGACCATAAAGAGCTTCGAAAGGTGCCATGTCGATGCTTGAGTGATAACTGTTGTTGTAGGAGAATTCGATCAATGGTAGATGCGAATCCCAACTACCACCAAAGTCAATCATGCAGGCTCTAAGCATATCCTCCAATGTTTGGATTGTTCTTTCAGATTGCCCATCCGTTTCGGGGTGATAAGCAATGCTCAAATTTTGCTTGGATCCCATGGCAGACTGAATGGTTCTCCAAAAATGAGATGAAAATCGAGCATCGCGATCAGATATAATATCCAAAGGAACACCATGACGAGATACTATTTCATCCACATAAATCTTAGCAAGTTTGTCAGCAGAGAGATCCTCACGAATGGCTATAAAATGTGCTGACTTTGTTAGTCGATCAACGACAACCCAAATGGCATCATGTCCTCTAGGTGTACGCGGTAGTTTAGTAATGAGATCCATTGCAATGCTTTCCCATTTCCAAACCGGAATCTCTGGTTTTTCAAGCAAACCAGAAGGACACTGATGTTCTGCTTTTACCTTAAGACAAGTAAGGCATTTAGAAACGAACAGCGCTATGTCTTTCTTCATACTCGGCCACCAGTACTGGGTACGGAGATCCTTGTACATCTTGTCCGCACCAGGATGGATCGAATAACGAGATTTATACCCTCGTCCATAATAAAAGTGCGGAGATTGTCTAGACTTGGAACCCATTAAATGGTTCAGATAGTAAAGCAACCCATTCTCTTTAGATTCAGTTGAAGCTCAAGATGATGAGGTAATTCATTACCCATCATGCCTTACGTAACACAAGCACGTTGAGCTTTAAGAATACGTGTTTGGATGTCAGATTGAACTTGGATACAATGTAGCTTGACACGTTCTTTACGACTAAGAGCATCAGCTACAACATTCGCCTTGCCACGATGGTAGCGAATTTCGCAGTCGTAATCATTCAGAAGCTCGACCCAACGTCGTTATCTCATGTTAAGTTCTTTCTGAATAAAGATATGCTGGAGACTTTTATGGTCCGTAAAAACCACGCATTTTGTATCGTAAAGGTAATGTCTCCAAATCTTAAGAGCGAACACCAGAGCACCCAATTCAAGATCATGAGTGGTGTAGTTCTTTTCATGAACCTTTAACTGTCTCGATACATATGCTATAACCTTGTCTCTTTGCATTAGAACACAACCAAGGCCTAAGTTCGATGCATCACAGTATACTACAAATCGTCGTTACCCTCGGGTAAAGATAGAATAGGAGCATCACAAAGCTTCTTCTTCAAAGTTTGGAAGGCTTCTTCCTAATTGGATCCCCACTCAGAAGGTTTATTCTTTTGAGTTAAAGCAGTGAGGGGAATCGCAACTTAGGAGAAATTTGCAATGAAGCGGCGATAATAACCCGAAAGACCTAGAAACGAACAAACTTCGGTAGGAGTAGTAGGTGTACTCCAATCCCTTATTGCACTGAACTTGGCAGGATCTACATGAATACCTTGTTCGTTAACAATGTGACCCAAAAACTGAACTTCTAGATGCAAAAATTCACACTTGGAGAGCTTGGCCTAAAGTTGTTCTTTCACTAGAAGTTCCATTGTTAATTGAAGATGTTGTTCGTGTTCGGCTCGAGTCTTGGAATAAATCAAGATGTCATCAATAAAAACAATGATAAACTTGTCCAAATAAGGCTTACAAACCCTATTCATCAAGTCCATGAAAACAGTAGGAGCATTTATCAAACCAAAAGGCATGACAGTGAATTCATAATGACCGTAACGAATGCAGAAAGCTTTCTTGGGAATATCCTCCTCGAGTATATGAAGCTGATGATACCCAGAACGAAGATCGATCTTCGAAAAGCAAGTCACACCCTGTAGCTGGTCAAAGAATCATCAATGCGAGGTCGGGGATATCGATTCTTGATCGTGAGTTTGTTAAGCTCACGGTAATCGATACACATACGAAAGGATCTGTCTTTCTTTTTCACGAACAGAACTGGAGCACCCCAAGGTGAAAAACTCGGACGAATAAATCCTTTATCAGAAAGCTCCTGAAGCTGTTTTGATAATTCTGTCATTTCAGACGGTGCAAGACGGTAAGGGGTTTTAGCTATCGGGTTGGCACCAGGTACACGGTCTATAAGAAACTCAACCTGACGTGCTGGGGGTAAACTAGGTAGCTCCTCGGGAAATACCTCAGGATAATCTCAAACAACGGGGATGTCCTTAATTGTTTTACCATTGCCTTTCTCCTCTACGATACGGGCCAAGAATGCAACGTAATCCTTCCGTAGGTATTTATGGGCTTGGGTATAAGTCATGAGTTTGAGGCTACTAACCGGTTTCTCTCCATGACTTTAATCACAGCGAAGAGGTACATGAACAATCATATCAAAGTAAAACACCTCGGCATGATGTTTAGTCAACCAATCCATTCCTACTATAATGTCGAAGCTTCCGAGTTGTATAGGTGTGAGGTTAATAGGAAAAAGATGGTTATTGAGGTTCAATTGACAACCAGGAATGACAGAATCAAGTACAAGAGGTTCACCACTGGCTATTTCTACTGTCAAGGGCCTTCATAGTTTAGTTCTTGGTTTCGCAAGTAAAGACTCAAATGTTAAAGACACAAAACTTCTATCAGCACCTGAATCAAATAGTATAGAACCAGGATGGTTGTTAACAAAGAACGTACCGTTTACCACCTCGTTGTCTGCCCGTGCTTCGTTTGCATTAATGTTGAAAGCTCGTCCATGAGCGTGGTTCGCATTCACCAATCTTGGGCAATTGTTACGATAGTGAGTAAAATCACCACAGTTGTAGCAATATCCTGGTGGATAGTGAGGTCGCACAGGATTTGCTGGTGCTAAACTTGGTTTTGTGCGACTAGGTTCCGAGCAGGAGTACATCGATAAGTATTGGCCAGATGGCCCAGATCGTCCGCAGTTTCCACAAATACGACATGGTAACTGAGGCTGGTGATGACCATTACACTTGTTGCACAAAGGTGCAGTGCCGGTATACTGCTTCTTCGTAGGAGGTAGAGCAGGATGGTTAGGAGCGGCAGGATTGGGTTGAGAAGTGATAGGAAAGTTCTTGGAAGCCTTACGCTACCTAGACTTCTTTGAACCTTCAGCCTTCTTACCCTTTTGTTTCTCGGACTTGTCAGACGGCTTCTTGTCACCTTTTCGGTGGAGCTTACCCTTTCTGATCTGTGATTCAGTCAGTGTTGCAGTGAGATCAATGGCTTGCCTGACAGTAGTGGGGTTGCTGCCGATGACAATATCCTGAAACGGGTCAGGAAGACCATCTATGTATTTCTCAATCGCCTTATCCAAAGGCGTCACCATCTCAGGACATAACAAGCTTAACTCTTTATACCTGTCAGTATACGCACAATGCTCACCGTTGTTTTGCTTCAGGTTGTGGAACTCATTTTCAAGTGCCCTCTTTTCGTGACGGGGACAAAACTCCTTCATCATTAAGGCCCTGAGTTCTTCCCAATCTGACCCATAGCACTGTCAGCACCCCTGTGTCTCATCACCCCATTCCACCATGTTAGCGCTCTCTTTTCAAACACACTCGATGCAAACTCGACCTTGCGCTCATTCGGACATTGCACATGACGAATAGTATTCTCAAAACTCTCAAACCACTATAGGAGCCCAGATGCTCCCTCAGAACCACTAAACTTGAGCGGTTTAGCCGAGTTAAACTGTTTAAAGTTGCAAGAAGCAGGTGCATTATTGTAGCTTGGTTCATTTGAGTTACTAGGTTAGGTAGGATAGCTGCAATCTGCTGAGCTAGCATAGCTGCCATGGCTGGGTCCGGATTAGCGTTTGTGTCTCGTCGAGGAGGCATTCGAAAAGAGAAACACGAGAGGAAGCGAGTGGGATGAATTTTGGATAAAAAAATGAGATGATAAAATATCGACAATATAAGGATGGTGGTCATTCATTCGTTTCCCAAAACAAAGGAACGACACAATGACTGATCAAAGTAGATGGGTCTTTCTAATGTATTACGAAGACATGCTTTAGCCTACAAGTGGACACTCATCCAAAGAGTTCCCAGGTAAGAGTGACTGGTCCGATTAAGTGGATTTGTACGAACACTCTAGCCTTAGATAGAAAATTCAGGGTGCAGGCACCCACCCTGCCGGATTGCACGTGTTCACATTAATAAGACCCAAACTTTGACGAGATTTTGAAAATATCAAAGGCTTAACGCCAGAAACAATCACCTAAGGATGGATGATTGATTTCAAAATCATTTTGGAAATTGTGTTTGTGTTTTAGTGTTCACCTAAGGAAAGGTGACGGTATTGTTTTAAAAATCTAAACATAAGATAACTTGTGTTAGGGTCCTAGAAAAGTTATAGTCTAGGTCAAAGTATTACTAATAACCTAATTCCCTATAACCATTGGCTCTGATACCAATCTTTCTGTCACACCCAGACCGCGTAAAACAACAAACCGCGGCGAAAACGTCAGGGAGTGTCGTAACAGAATTATTGTTTCAACAACTATGGCATGACAAGTTAAGTTTTATTTAATTGAAATTGTTTAATTGTCTGGAAGTTTAAACATAAAACATAACACAAGTTAAATTGTCTTCAAGTTTTAGGCTACTAAGGCCCAAAGTCTGTCTTATGTGACGCATGATCAACCTTAAGCATTTGCTCCTAAAACATATGTGAAAATTAAGTACGTTAGCATAAAAATGGCTGTGAGTAACATAGGTTTTGTGATGACGTTTCATGGCTTTAAAGATTTTAAGGAAACATTTAAATTAATACAAAAGTAGCCATGAAACATAAAAAGTTTAGTTTATAATGATTATATGAAAATCAATACAATATCAAAGTAGTTAGTGCATGGTCGAACTAATAACTAAAAGTAAATCTTGAATTTGTATAAAATGTCATGTTTTGTTATATAATATGTCGAGTCTTGTATTTTGTTTGGAATGATTCAAATAATGCCACAATATGTAAGATAATAAAAGCACTTATATATAGGAAGTACCATCGGCGTATCCACCATGCTTTTATTATATTACATACGTCACGTTATTTTAATCACTCGCCATAAACCAACCATCATCGAAAAGTCTTGTTTAAACCAAAGCAAATGCAAACCCAAGTCATGTAAACAAAAGTTATATATGAACAAGACTTGTGTCACCAAAAGTCAAGTATAAACCAGATGTCTTGAAATAAAATACGTCTTTGAAATAATTAAAAGATATATTGTATAAACCATTGCTTTTATTGTTAAACATGTATTCTGATTGTTTGCAAACACATTCAAGCCTTGTAGCAGTCAAATAGACCCCTATCAGTCAAAGTTCTATCCATTTCATCGGATTCTGTCATTCCGTAAACAAACTTCCAAACAAACCGAGGAAACGGGAACGGGATTTGTCAAGTCCTATGGTACCATAACTTACTACCGGTCGGCGTGATCAATGTTAATGAATATATTAAGTCAATCTCCAACGCACCAAAATGTCATGAACAATGTAGCAAAAATGTTTTTGAAAACCAATGTACTAGTATGCTCAGTCAACATACATAGCAAGTAAATGTCTTTGAAAACCATGTACTAGTATGCTCAGTCAACATACATAGCAAGTAAGTTTCTTTGAAAACCAATGTACCAGTATGCTCTGTCAACATACATAGGAAGTAAATGTCTTTGAAAACCAATGTTACTGTAACATAATGGGCTTCTGTCAACAGTACATGCATAGCAAGTAAATGTCTTTGAAAAACCAATGTACTAGTATGCTCAGTCAACATACATAGCAAGTAAATGTCTTTGAAAACCAATGTACTAGTATGCTCAGTCAACATACATAACAAGTAAACGTAATGTAAATCAATGTACTCATATGCTAAGTCAACATATGCCGCAAAAGTTTCTTTGAAATCAATGTGGTAAATATGCAAAATCAATATATAAATCAAATGCAATGAAAGTCATGTAGTATATGTACTATGTAATTAAAGCAAGCATAAAGTCATGAAAAACACGAGAGTAATCATAGGGACAATATGTTTCACCCCAAAACATTTGAAAACGTAAAATAGGGGACTATGTACTCAACCTTTAGGTGCGTTTTTATGTGCTAACGAAATCCCTCAAACTGTTTACTCGTCCTTCAAGATTTTGGTGGGGTTTTTTTGACAAAGATTGATGATTTGGAGCTTGGTTCCAAATCACCTTAGAATCTTCAAAAGTGATTGGAAACACCTTGGAAGGGAGTTGAATCTTGAAGATAAAAATGGAAGGGAGGAGGGGGGTGTGTTCGGCCGAGAGTTTCAAGAGAGAGAGAGAAGTGAAGTGATCTTCCCTTGGAATGAGAAGATTATGTTGGATTTATAGAATATGGAAGATTAAATGAGATTGCATCAGATACGGAAGATCTACAAAATATTCCATCGAGATATGCAAGATCTACAAAGGATTTCATCAAGATATGGAAGATCTACAAAAGATTGCATCGTGATTTGGAAGATCACAAAAGATTTGCATCGAGATATGAAAGATCACAAAAGATTTCATAAAGATATTGAAGATCTACAAAAAATCGCATCGATTTTGGAAGATCACAAAAGATTTCATCAAGATATGGAAGATCTACAAAAGATTGCATCGTAATTTGGAAGGTCACAAAAGATTTCATCAAGATTGGAAGATCTACAAAAGATTATATCATTATTTGGAAGATCACAAAACTTTTTATCAAGATACGAAAGATCTACAAAAGATTGGATCGTGATTTGGAAGATCACAAAAGATTTGCATCAGATATGGAAGATCACAAAAGATTTCATAAAGATATGAAGATCTACAAAAGATTGCATCGTAATTTGGAAGATCACAGAAGATTTCATCAATATATGGAAGATCTACAAAGATTACATTGTAATTTGGAAGATCATAAAAGATTTGCATCGAGATATGGAAGATCACAAAAGATCTCATAAGATATGGAAGATCTACAAACGATTGCATCGATTTTGGAAGATCACAAAAGATTGCATCAAAATATGGAAGATCTACAAAAGATTCTATCGAGATATGCAAGATGTATAAAAGATTTCATCAAGATATGGAAGATCTACAAAAGATTGCATCGCATCTACAAAGCCAACAAGTGGCAAGGCAATGAGAGAATTGGCTTACAAAAATATTGAGATGTGCGTACATGTTTCGGATTAAGAAACACGTGAATTGGCATAGTTTCGCAGAATTTGCAAAATAGCCCCTAAAGTTTGCAAAAGCATGATTTTACAATACCGAAGCCCTCAAAACTTATTTCTAAGTCATGTAAAGGTTATTTGAGGTATGTTTAACTTATATTATTGTTCCGGAGTGTGCGTCGCTATGAAAATCAGCAGACTTCTGTAGTTTGTCGTACACAGTCCTTGTGATCGAATAAGCTTGTTTTTGACATACTAAACCCTTCAAAACTTATTTCTAAGTTATGTAAATGATATTTAGGGTATGTTTAGCTTATGTCACTATTTAGACTATACGTTACCTTTAACTGATTACGTTTTGCGATTACACTTTCAGAAGAGGTCTAATACGTCAAAATCGAATCAATATTGAAAATGCACAAATGTTATGAATAAATATATAAAACTCATGAATGTAACACAAAGTTTCATTAAACATAACATTAATGGATAAAGTACAAAGGTTGGAAAGCACAGATGTCATAATCTCCCCTACTTCAGGAAATTTTGTCCCGAAATTTAACTTGAGGAAACTGGTGAGAAAAGAAGCTGATATTCCACCTTCATTTGATTCTCTCATTCCCATGTAAATTATGGGCCACGTTTGGATTCCCAACGAACTTTATATATCGGTTTACGTCTGCGCTTTAGCTTCTTGACTTCACGATCCAATATTTCGACTAGTTTCTCGACAAAATGCATCGTGTCATCAACACGAATTTCATCAAGAGGGATGCGGAGGTTTTCATCAGCCAAACACTTTTTCAAATTGGATACATGGAAGGTTGGATGAACATTTCCAACCTCAAGAGGTAGCTCAAGTTTGTAGACAACTTTTCCAATTCTCTCGACGATCTTAAACGGTCCAGCATATCGCGGCGCAAGTTTTCCTTTCTTTCCGAATCTAATCACGCCTTTCCAAGGGGATACCTTAAGGAGTACGCGATTACCGACTTGGAATTCCAAGGGTTTGCGTCGTTTGTCTGCATAACTCTTTTGACGGCTCCTGGCTGTCAAAAGGTTTTCGTGAATTTTCTTGATTTTATCCGTTGTATCATGAATGAGTTCAGGTCCCGTGAAATGAGATTCACCAATCTCATTCCAACAGACAGGTGAACGACATTTTCGACCATAAAGAGCTTCGAAAGGTGCCATGTCGATGCTTGAGTGATAACTGTTGTTTTAGGAGAATTCGATCAATGGTAGATGCGAATCCCAACAACCACCAAAGTCAATCATGCAGGCTCAAGCATATCCTCCAATGTTTGGATTGTTCTTTCAGATTGCCCATCCGTTTCGGGGTGATAAGCAATGCTCAAATTTTGCTTGGATCCCATGGCAGACTGAATGGTTCTCCAAAAATGAGATGAAAATCGAGCATCGCGATCAGATATGATATCCAAAGGAACACCATGACGAGATACTATTTCATCCACATAAATCTTAGCAAGTTTGTCAGCAGAGAGATCCTCACGAATGGCTATAAAATGTGCTGACTTTGTTAGTCGATCAACGACAACCCAAATGGCATCATGTCCTCTAGGTGTACGCGGTAGTTTAGTAATGAGATCCATTGCAATGCTTTCCCTTTTCTAAACCGGAATCTCTGGTTTTTCAAGCAAACCAGAAGGACACTGATGTTCTGCTTTTACCTTAAGGCAAGTGAGGCATTTAGAAATGAACATAGTTATGTCTTTCTTCATACCCGGCCACCAGTACTGGGTACGGAGATCCTTGTACATCTTGTCCGTACCAGGATGGATCGAATAACGAGATTTATGAGCCTTTTTCATAATCAAAGTGCGGAGATTTTCTAGACTTGGAACCCATAAACGGTTCAGATAGTAAAGCAACCCATTCTCTTTAGATTCGAGTTGAAGCTCAAGATGATGAGGTAATTCATTACCCATCATGCCTTGCGTAACACAAGCACGTTGAGCTTTAAGAATACGTGTTTGGATGTCAGATTGAACTTGGATACAATGTAGCTTGACACGTTCTTTACGACTAAGAGCATCAGCTACAAAATTCGCCTTGCAAGGATGGTAGCGAATTTCACAGTCGTAATCATTCAGAAGCTTGACCCAACGTCGTTATCTCATGTTAAGTTCTTTCTGATTGAAGATATGCTGGAGACTTTTGTGGTCCGTAAAAACCACGCATTTTGTACCGTAATGGTAATGTCTCCAAATCTTAAGAGCGAACACTACAGCACCCAATTCAAGATCATGAGTGGTGTAGTTCTTTTCATGAACCTTTAACTATCTCGATGCATAGGCTATAACCTTGTCTCTTTGCATTAGAACACAACCAAGGCCTAAGTTTGATGCATCACAGTATACTACAAAGTCGTCGTTACCCTCGGGTAAAGATAGAATAGAAGCATCACAAAGCTTTTTCTTCAAAGTTTGGAAGGCTTCTTCCTGATTGGGTCCCCACTCAGAAGGTTTATTTTTTTGAGTTAAAGCAGTGAGGGGAACTACAACTTTGGAGAAATTTGCAATGAAGCGGTGGTAATAACCCGCGAGACCCAAAAATGAACGAACTTCAGTAGGAGTAGTAGGTGTACTCCAACCCCTTATTGCACTGATCTTGGCGGGATCTACGTGAATACCTTGTTCGTTAACAATGTGACCCAAAAACTGAACTTCTTTAAGCAAAAATTCACACTTGGAGACCTTGGCATAAAGTTGTTCTTTCTTGAGAAGTTCCATTGTTAATCGAAGATGTTGTTCTTGTTCGGCTTGAGTCTTGGAATAAATCAAGATGTCATCAATAAAAACAATGATAAACTTGTCCAAATAAGGATTACAAACCCTATTCATCAAGTCCATGAAAACAGTAGGAGCATTTATCAAACCAAAGGGCATAACAGTTAATACATAATGACCGTAACGAGTGCGGAACGCTGTCCTGGGATATCCTCCTCGAGTATACGAATCTGATGATGCCCAAAACGAAGAGCGATCTTCGAAAAGCAAGTCGCACC
The DNA here is from genome assembly GCA_947069175.1 of Scalesia atractyloides. Classification (NCBI taxonomy): domain Eukaryota; kingdom Viridiplantae; phylum Streptophyta; class Magnoliopsida; order Asterales; family Asteraceae; genus Scalesia; species Scalesia atractyloides. Next base: position 64,916,824 of record CAMTDV010000014.1, read on the forward strand.
CTGTAGCTAGTCAAAGAGATCATCAATGCGAGGTAGAGGATATCGATTCTTGATCGTGAGTTTGTTAAGCTCACGGTAATCGATAAACATACGAAAGGATCCGTCTTTCTTTTTCGTTAACAGAACTAGAGCACCCCAAGGTGAAAAACTCGGACAATAAATCCTTTGTCAGAAAGATCCTGAAGCTGTTTTGATAATTCTTGCATTTCAGACGGTGCAAGACGGTAAGGGGTTTTAGCTATCAGGTTGGCACCAGGTACACGGTCTATACAAAACTCAACCTGACATGCTGGGGGTAAACCAGGTAGCTCCTCGAGAAATACCTCAGGATAATCCCGAACAACGGGGATGTCCTGAATTATTTTACCTTTGCCTTTCTCCTCTACGATACGGGCCAAGAATGCAACGTAATTCTTTCGTAGGTATTTATGGGCTTGGGTACAAGTCATGAGCTTGAGGCTACTAACCGGTTTCTCTCCATGAACTTCCAGAACTTCACCAGACGGAAGAGGTACACGAACAATCTTATCGAAGCAAACCACCTCGGCATGATGTTTGGTCAACCAATCCATTCCCACTATAATGTCGAAGCTTCCGAGTTGCATAGGTGTGAGGTTAATAGGAAAAAGATGGTTATTGAGGTTCAATTGACAACCAGGAATGACAGAATCAAGTACAAGAGGTTCACCACTGGCTATTTCTACTGTCAAGGGCCTTCCTAGTTTGGTTCTTGGTTTCGCAAGTAAAGACTCAAATGTTAAAGACACAAAACTTTTATCAGCACCCGAATTAAATAGTATAGAAGCAGGATGGTTGTTAACAAAGAACGTACCATTTACCATCTCGTTGTCTGCCCGTGCTTCGTTTGCATTAATGTTGAAAGCTCATCCACGAGCCTGGTTCACATTCGACAATCTTGGGCAATTGTTACGATAGTGAGTAAGATCACCACAGTTGTAGCAAGATCCTGGTGGATAGTGTGGTCGCACAGGATTTGCTGCCTGCTGAACTTGGTTTTGGTGGCTAGGTTCTGAGCAGGCGGACATCAACAAGTATTGGCCAGATGGCCAGATCGTCCGCGGTTTGCACAAATACGACATGGTAACTGAGGCTTGTGATGACCATTACACTTGTTGCACAAAGGTGAAGTACCGGTATACTGCTTCTTCGTAGGAGGTAGAGCAGGCTGGTTAGGAGCGGCAAGATTGGGTTGAGCAGTGACAGCAAAGTTCTTGGAAGCCTTACGCTTCCTAGACCTCTTCGAACCTTCAGCCTTCTTAAACTTTTGTTTCTCGAACTTGTCAGGCGGCTTCTTGTCACCTTTTCGGTGGAGCTTACCCTTTCTGATCTGTGATTTGGTCAGTGTTGCAGCGAGCTCAATGGCTTGCTTGACAGTAGTGGGGTTGCTGCCGGTGACAATATCCTAAACCGAGTCAGGAAGACCATCTATGTATTTCTCAATCGCCTTATCCAAAGGCGTCACCATCTCAGGACATAACAAGCTCAACTCTTCATACCTGTCAGTATACGCACGATGCTCACCACTGTTTTGCTTCAGGTCATGGAACTCATTTTCAAGTGCCTCTTTTCGTGACGGGGACAAAACTCCTTCATCATTAAGGCGTTGAGTTCTTCCCAAGTCTGACCCATAGCAATGTTAGCACCCCTGTCTCTCATCACCCCATTCCACCATGTTAGCGCTCTCTTTTCAAACACACTCGATGCAAACTCGACCTTGCACTTATTCAGACATTGCACATGACGAATAGTATTCTCAAAACTCTCAAACTACAATAGGAGCCTAGATGCTCCCTCAGAACCACTAAACTTGAGCGGTTTAGCCGAGTTAAACTGTTTAAAGTTGCAAGAAGCAGGTGCATTATTGTTGGCTGGTGCATTTGAGTTACGAGGTTAGGTAGGATAGCTGCAATCTGCTGAGCTATCATAGCTGCCATGGCTAGGTCCGGATTAGCGTTTGTGTCTCGTCGAGGAGGCATTCGAAAAGAGAAACACGAGAGGAAGCGACTGGGATGAATGTTGGATAATAAAAATGAGATGATAAATTATCGACAATATAAGGATGGTGGTCATTCATTCGTTTCCCAAAACAAATGAACGGCACAATGACTAGTCAAAGTAGATGGGTCTTTATAATGTATTACGAAGACATGCTTTAGCCTACAAGTGGACACTCATCCAAAGAGTTCCTAGGTAAGATTGACTCAGGGTGCAGGCACCCACCCTTCCAGATTGCACGTGTTCACATTAATAAGACCCAAACTTTGACAAGATTTTGAAAACATCAAAGGCTTTACGCCAAAAACAAATCACCTAAGGAAGGATGATTGAATTCGAAATCATTTTGGAAATTGTGTTTATGTTTTGGTGTTCACCTAAGGATAGGTGACGATATTGTTTTAAAAATGTAAACATAAGATAACTTGTGTTAGGGTCCTAGAGTAGGTCAAAGTATTACTAATAACCTAATTCCCTATAACCATTGGCTTTGATACCAATCCTTCTGTCACACCCGGACCGAGTAAAACAACAAACCGCGGCAGAAACGTCGGGGAGTGTCGTAACAGAATTATTGTTTCAACAACTATGGCATGACAAGTTAAGTTTTAATTAATTGAAATTGTTTATATTGTCTGGAAGTTTAAACATAAAACAAAACACGAGTTGAATTGTCTTCAAGTTTTAAGCTACTAAGGCCCAAAGTCTGTCCTATGTGACCCATGATCAACCTTAAGCATTTGCTCCTGAAACATATGTGAAAATAAAGTACGTCAGCATAAAAATGCCTGTGAGTAACATAGGTTTTGTGATGAAGTTTCATGGCTTTAAAGATTTGAAGGAAATGTTTGAATTAATACAAAAGTAGCCATGAAACATAAAAATTTTAGTTTATAATGATTATATGAAAATCAATACAATATCAAAGTAGTAATGCATGGTCGAATAGATAACTAAAAGTAAATCTTGAATTTGTATAAAATGTCATGTTTTGTTATATAATATGTCGAGTCCTGTATTTTGTTTGGAATGATTCAAATAACGGCACAATATGTAAGATAATAAAAGCACTTATATATAGGAAGTACCATCGGTGTATCCACCATGCTTTTATTATATTACATACGTCACGTTATTTAAATCACTCGCCATAAACCAACCATCATCGAAAAGTCTTGTTTAAACCAAAGCAAATGGAAACCTAAGTCATGTAAACAAAAGTCATATATGAACAAGTCTTGTGTAACCAAAAGTCAAGTATAAACCAAATGTCTTGAAATAAAATACGTCTTTAAAATAATCAAAAGATATATTTTATAAAATATGCTCCTAAATACTGACTCGACGTTATATGATGACGTAGGCAACAGACTCCCCCTGGATGTTACCGTAGTCATCATTCTTCAAATAAGTTCCTGAGTCTTTAATGTTCTCTTGTTCTTTATTTCTTTAATAACTTTATCATCCATGCTCCCCCTTACTTTTAGCTTTCTATTATCTTCAATCAACATGTTTATCTAACTCCCCTTCAAATGTTGCTCCGAATCTCTAAGATTTGACGATTAAGAACAATCACACGTATCCACACACAAACCGTTTTCTAACAGTCTCGTTGGTCCGGCTCACATTCAACATTATTAGGTTTCTATGGAAGATATGAGAAAAAACTCTTTTTGGATTTTTAATATTGAATGCAGAAATGTAAACATAATAAAATGTAATATTTACAGTTTGTATTTTTGTGAGAAAACGTGCTAGAGGATCGTATCAGTTTTTGAGACATATCACCAGTACCGTTGACCTTTTAATAACTTTAAGTTTTAAACTTGTTTACCTAGATTGTCGATATGTTTGTCCACTTAAACTTTAACACATTTCTCAATTGTTCCAAGATATGTTAGTTAGAATTATGAAATTTGACTTAACTGTGGTTCCCACTTCTTGAATATACTCCCGTATCAGGATTCCCTAGATTTCATCTTACAAGTCAATATAGCGTAATTGATATTTGTATCTGGATTGTGCGAGACCTTGAGAGCTCAGGTTAGTACTACCGTACAGAGAAAGAGATGAAGGCTCGACTTTGAGGTGTGTTCCAATTAAGGAATCTTTTAAGCACTGCAATTGATTTGATCTTTCGATACTTTTCAAGTTTGCATGTAGTTTGGAGTTTTTAGCATAAAGTATTATAGAAGTTCTAGGCTATTGCATCCGCAAAATCAGAAGAACTTGTATAATACCCTAGATATCAACTATCTATAAAGACCTCGTATCTCAGAATCAGGCAATCACTCAAACGAAATTTCGGAGTACTAAGTCCATATATCGAAAATGTGTTAATCCACAATATTAAGCAGTTGTAAAATTTAGTTTATATCTCGAAAACAGTTTATTGAACGTGTTAAGCCTATTGACATATCCACAGTAAGACTCGCTTGTTACTTTTAAACTTTCCATTTCTTTAGCATACTGTGATAGTCCACTGATGTACTATCATTTCCTTTATTCGCACAAGTAATCTCATTTTTCATTTTCAATGTTTTTTATATTTTAAGATTTTGTATTATTTTTGGCTTTTTTAATCATTTTAACTATCTAAAATGATTTCGAAACCATGTTTTTCAATTTACAGGAATTTTTTTACAATTTTTAAAAAAAATTACCATTTAACGATTTTTTAAGAATGTGAACGCGAGACTACCATTTTGTTTGTGTGGAATATCACTCCTGTCTCTTGTCTCTCTGTATGAACAACCACTGATTCTGAAATGACCTTTGGCTTGAAGCTTGGTTATCCTGCACATTCAAACAAACTTTAATCTGTTTTGAATTGGAATCCAATCCATTCTGGATTTAGGTTTACCAAAATCATTAACATCTGAAGTAAACAAACATTCACACTCTTTTTGATATTCAAACAGTTTGATAGAAACTTTATTTGAAAATTTACATTATTTGATTTTTTAACTCTTTGAATTATCAAAATTTTCTCCACTGCTCTCACTTTTGTCCTCAGATTTGTATCTGAAGAATTCATTTTACTTGACTATGAGTAAAATGGTTCATTAGAACTTTTATCTGATTTTTAGACGTATCCGAGGACAAAATCATTTCCAAATACTCTCTAACTTTTTTCCTCTTTTTTCTCAATCTGTCTTTTTGCCCTTGTGATAACTTGATTTTTGTTCTTTGGGCTTCTCTACAGTTTTCTCATTTTTATTCTCTGTTTTCTTCTCCTCAGGTCTTTTCTCCCACTAAAATTTAACTGATTTTCTTTTCAAATTAGTCGGACAATCCCTGAAATATGACATTTGATTTGACATTTATAGCATCTTCTCGTATCAAATCTCTTTTTCAGGCAGTTAACAGCAATGTGTCCACCAAATCCACAGTTGTAACACACTCTGTTATCGTACCAATCTCTCCATTCAGAACAAACACCCAAATCAGCACATTGATTTGACATGTAGTAGTCATCTTTCCTGCTCTTCTGTAAAATTGATTTGACTTTGAAGCATTGTGGTCTGACCTGCACCACTTATTCTCAAATTTTTATGAGTTTTTATAATGATTGGATGACCGTACCGATGAGCTTTTATTTTTGTTTCGAAAATTTTTTGAATTTTGTTTATCATGTTGTTTTTGTTCTCCATTCTGCTTAGAAGGTTTTTGCGTTGAGCATTCACCTTTTTCAGTAGATTGTAGAACATTTTCCTGAAATTTTTCTTTCAGTTTTAATAATATTTCATGTTTATCATTTTTAGCTCTTTCATCATCGATAGTATCATCACAATCTTCAATTATGACATCGTCATAATTTGCAACAATGTTACTTATTGGAATTTCCTTTCTATTCACATTGATCGGTTTTGGACATATATAATCTTACTTTAATGAGGAGGTCATAAAACCATTCAATAACTTTTCTGAATTAACAGCTTTATTTTTAACAGTCTCAACTTCTTTTTCAAGTTGAGCAATTTTCTCAATATGAGAATTTATTGCTTTTTGATTTTCTATATTTAATTTTTCAAAAACAATTTTATCATATTTAAACATTTTTATTTCATTTTGAAAATCACTACCATTTGTAATTTTTTATTTTCTTAAATTTTTATTTTGTTTTCAAAATTCTTTTTATTTTCTTTTATTTTTTTATTTTCTAATGTCAAACTCTCAATCTCATTCAAGAGTTTGGCATTATCTGCCTGATAATTGTCTGCAACATAGACTGGGCAGACTGGTTTAGAACTTGAAGACTCATTTGTGGATATACTTGAAACTAGAGCTTCACAGTTCTAAACTACTACACTCTCTTCTCTCTTCACCTGATATTTATTTTTCAAAGATATCCAGAGTTCTTTTGCAATCTTGTACTCAGGCAGTAGTATCAAGATATGTTTGTTAGCAGATTGTTGAATCAGATTAATCATTTCCTTATCGACAAAATACGCCTCTTTCTGTTGAGTAGAATACTTGCACTTCTCTAGAATATTCTGATTCTCATCTCTTGGAACTACATATCCTGTTTCGATCGCCACCCAACTACTAAATTGCATAGCTTGGACCCAGCTCCCAAAATTTCCTTTCCAAACTTCATACTCGTCCATACTCATTAACTTTGGCGGCTTCTCGGACCCCATTTCGTTTTCCAAACTAATATGTCGTTCAAAACAATTGAAAAATGATTAGCAAACAGACAATTTGAATAAAGTTTGACCTTTTAACCGACAATATCAACGTATCGGTTTGCTAAAAACGTTTAAAATTTTCTGGAAAACTTTTTTTACCAGATTAGAGCTTTAAACTCGTCTCATCAATACGAATCTAACGTTATATAATGTCCGAGACGTTTTTCAGATTAGAACTTTTTTTAGAATCCTTGACAAGTTCGGGCGAACTTGTATGTTATTTGACAAGTTCGAGCAAACTTGTGAGAATTTTCAAGAGAACTTACAAGTTCGGGCTAACTTGTAGGAATTTCAAGAGGTTTTACAAGTTCGGGCGAACTTGTAATATTTTTCAACAATATATAATCAAGTTCGGGCGAAGTTGATGAAATTTGTTTGAATAATAAGCAAGCTCGAGCAAACTTATCAAACATCTTGAAAAATCAATCAAGTTCGGGCGAACTTGATCAAAAATTGTGAATTTTTCAGTCATGTTCGAGCGAACTTGATGTCAAGTTCGAGCGAACATGTGTTTTCAAACATGGTTTTTTCAATTTTACGGCATGAATTCGTTTGTTTTAAGCTCTGATCTTTTCAAGGGTTTATCTATTATGGATTTTACGTATTATACTTGAAAATCAGTCAATTTGGTCCATGAATTGTCCAAGAAAAGTTAAAAATGAAAGAAATGAGTAACAGATGAGATGTTCTATGTCCAATGTCTTCAAATTAGGCCAATCCTGCTCTGATACCACTTGTAGGTCGTTGTACGAATCTTTCGGGCACTAATCTGACAAACCTAAGGTAAACGTGCAGAATCCGTTTGCTTAGGCGACATTGAATACACTCACTTGTTTCTATTTAATCACCGTTTCATTAATATTCAACATTACAGATCCTAGAAAAACTTGGACAGAGCTTCGCCTCTATCGTGACAAAATCTCTGAAAGTTACAAATGAAATGTCAAGAGTCCTATTTATAGGAGAACAAGTTCACTGGTGGAGACGCAAGTTCGGCCGAACTTGACTACAACATACCATTTTCAAGCGAACTTGACCCTTTATATACATAAACTTCGATATTTCGCTCCTAAATGCTGACTCGACGTTATATGATGACGTAGGCAACAGACATATGCATCAACATCACTCTGACCATCCGTTTGAGGATGATATGTAATACGCATGTCCAAACGAGAACCCAGCGACTCCTGAAGAGATCGCCAAAATCTGGAGTCAAATCGTCCATCTCTATCAGAGATAATTGACACAGCCACTCCATGTCGGGCTACAATCTCGTTGAGGTACAGGTGCGATATCTTTTTTGTCTTGTCTGTTTCCTTAATTGGCAAGAAATGAGTAGACTTCGTTAATTGATCCACAATTACCCAAATAGTGTCCTGTCCACGTGACGTACGGGGTAATTTGTTGATAAATTCCATTGCAAGATGCTCCCACTTCCATTTAGGAATCTCTGGTTGCTGCAGAAGCCCAGACGGACTCTGATGCTCAGCCTTAACCTTTGAGCATAACAAACATTTACTTACATGCACCATAATATCTCTCTTCATATTCGGCCACCAATATAACTCCTTAATATCCTGATACATCTTGGTTGAACCTGGGTGAATCGAATATCTGGACATATGAACCTCGTTCATAACCAGTTCACGTAGGTTGCCTCTAAGTGGAACCCCAACTCGGTTCATGAAGTACATCACTTCATCCGCTTTTGGTATCAGTTCACATTCCACACCCTTCAAACCTTCTCTACTCAGGTTCTCATCTTTCAAAGCTTCTCGCTGAGCATTACGAATTCGATCGGTCAAATTCGTTTGTATGGTCAAGCCTAAAGCACGAACGCACAGAGGCTTTTCCCGTTCTTTCCTACTGAGCGCATCAGCAACAACATTTGCCTTTCCTAGATGATAACGAATATCACACTCATAATCATTGAGTAACTCTACCCAACGCCGCTGTCGCATGTTGAGTTCCTTCTGATAAAAAATATGTTGGAGGCTCTTATGATCTGTGTAAATCGTACACTTCGTGCCATACAGATAATGTCTCCCAATCTTCAAAGCAAACACAACAGCTCCCAACTCTAAATCATGAGTTGTGTAGTTCTTCTCATGCACTTTCAGTTGTCTGGATGCATAGGCTATCACTTTATCCTTTTGCATAAGCACGCAACCAAGGCCCAAACGTGACGCTTCACAGTATACAACAAAACCGTCATTTCCCTTAGGCAGGGATAGAATAGGTGCACTACACAACTTCTCCTTCAGCATCCGAAAAGCGTTCTCCTGCTTTTCTGTCAAATCAAACATCTTGTCCTTCTGGGTCAATAGCGTTAATGGTTGCGCTATTCTGGAAAAATTCTCAATGAATCTTCAATAATACCCTGCAAGTCTTAAGAATTGTCGCACCTCTGACGGAGTCTTTGGCGCTTCCCAATTCTTAATCGCCTCAATCTTCGACGGGTCCACATGTATACCTTTTCTCATTTATGACATGACCGAGGAAATGCACCTCTCGAATCCAGAATTCACATTTAGAGAACTTGGCATACAACTTCTCTTTCTTCAACAGCTCCAGAATCATCTTCAAATGTTTCTCATGATCTTCTTTGGTTCGTGAATAGATTAGTATATCGTCATTGAATACTATCACGAATTTATCCAGATAGGTTTTGCATACCCTATTCATGAGATCCATGAACACTACAGGCGCATTAGTTAAGCCAAAAGGCATGACTAGAACTCATAATGGCCATAACTTGTTCTAAAAGCAATCTTTGGAAAATCTTCCTTAGCAATTTTCAATTGGTGATAACCTAAACGTAGGTCTATCTTCGAGTAGTAGCTTGATCCTTGAAGCTGGTCGAACAAATCGTCAATTCTTGGTAACGGGTACCGATTCCTGATAGTCAGCTTGTTCAACTCTCTAAAACCAATACACATTCTAAAGGAACCATCTTTCTTCTTCACGAATAACACAGGTGCTCCCCAAGGCGAAAAGCTTGGTTGTATGAAACCTTTGTCTAATAGCTCTTGAAGCTGATTTGGCAATTCTTTCATTTCTGACGGTGCTAATCTGTATGGAGATTTTGCAATCAGTGCAGCACCAGGTACAAGATCAGTCTTAAACTCGAACTTTCTCGTAGGGGGTAATCCAGGCAAGTCATCAGGGAAACCTTCCGGATAATCACGAATTACAGGAATTTCTTCAATCTTCCCACTTTCAGCCTTCGTATCCACTACGTTAACCAAGAACGCAGGATAGCCTTTACGCAACACCTTGTGCATCTTCATAACATTAACAACTCCTGATACTAGACTCGATCGGTCACCGTGAATAACTATAGCTTCACCACCACCAGGACGAGGTATCCGCACTTGTTTCTCCGAACAAATTATCTCAGCTCCATTCATGGATAGCCAATCTAACGACTACATCAAAACAACCCAACTCCACTGGTAATAAATTGATACTAAAACTATGATCGAATAACCGAATTCTACAATCACGAATGACTTCAGTAGTCTCTATTAATTTACCATTTTCTAATTCTATCGAGTACTATGTACTTAGCTTACTTGTTTGAGAACACAGAAACGCTTCAAAGTTTTTCGAAATAAAACTCAAGTCAGCACCAGTATTAAATAGTACGAACACAGAATGGTCATTGATTAAGAATGTACCGGTAACAACTGCAGGATCATCACGTGCCTTCCGAGCATTTGGCTCAAAAGCTCTGCCCCTGGCATTCTGACCCTTCAACGATGGACAATTTCGCTTGATATGTCCTTGCTTTCCACATTTGAAGCAACCCTCAAACTTGACTCCATCTTCGGTGCTTTAGGCATAGCACTCATGCGTCGCTTGTCGAGATCGAACACACCTGGTACATTTTCGCTGCTCATCACCATGAGTCTTCCTTACTGAGTCACTTGTGCCATCCCTGGCATTATCCTTCCTCGAATCACTAGCACTAGCCACATATGCTTTCCGTAAATCGCGTGTCTTCTCACGCTCACCTCGGAATCTTTCCTCGAGCTTTCAGATCTTCGCTTCCGCGAATCCCCAGATCTAGACTTAGCATGCTTCGATCGTTCAAATTTCTCATCTGCCTTGACCTTTCCCGACGACTTCCCAGTCTCCTCTTTCCTGTTAAGGTTACTTTTGCGAGCAACATCATCCGGTAATGATTTCGCTAGAGTAGTATCTTCTAGATAAGTAGTGGGCTTCGCTGACGTAACCATACTACGAATTTGTGGCGACAATCCCTAGATCTACCTTTCTACGTTAACGTACTCAGGAGTGACCATTCGTGGAACCAATCTAGCCAGATCATTGAACCGAGACGTATAAGCTCTGACGTTCAGGCCTTCCATGGTCAAATTCTAGAACTCAGTCTCAATCTTCTGCATCTCACTACGGGGCAGTATTCCTTTAGAAGAATCTCTTTTAGTTCATTCCAAGTAAGACCGTAAGCCGCATCTTCGCCCAAACCTTGAACTTGAGTGTTGCACCAGGATAAAGCTTCGTCTAGAAATGAACATGAAGCATACCTCACCCTTTAATCAGCAACACAACCGCTGATGGCCATCACAGATTCCATTTTCTCGATTCATCTTGTGATTTCAAGAGGCCCTTCAGCACCGGTAAATGATCGTGGGTTACAACCCTGAAATGTCTTATAGGTACATCCATGCACTATTCATAAGGTTAATGAAAAATCAAGATTTCGCTCTGATTATATCATAACACAGGAACTACTAAAACTTTTCCGATCATTATTTTACCTTGCGGGTTTCCAATCTGCACACCACCTTCACCATGCCCAGGAGCACCACGTCCACATCCTTGCCCAATATTCTGGTTTTCTTCACGCTGTTCCAAGGCAGTATTAACGTGTTGGGCTATGAGTTGTGACATCTCTTCTAGGGTGGTAGGTAGTCCAGTACCCTGTCTCGCTTTTGGCGGCATCTTGTCGTTTCCATTATTGCTATAATAATATCAACATAAGATATTTTTTAAATATTTCAATCATTAAATAATAGTGGACTAAACAATACACATGCATCCACATAATAATGAGAATATTTTAACCAAAGAAACCCATGTCATTGATATTTATCATAGAAATTACAAAGCTTGTTCATAGTATAACAAGTAACCAAAATTTGGTGTGACATAATCAACCACCAATAACAAGTCTAGATGAAATTTCCTCCTAAATATCCAAAATTTTGGCATGCAAGCCAATATAAGGGTTTATCAAAGAGACATACAAAATAAATAAACAACACAAACGACAAAAAACCATCATTTCTTCATGCCAACAAACTCTAGAAGCTTCCTCACAAGCTCCTCCAGCTTAACTATCCTCCAGTGCATCTGATCCATTGCACTGTCATCCAAGCCCTTTAGCTCATCAAACCAATCCATTTGCCCCTCTAGATCCTTCACTTTTCCCCTAATCGCCTCCAGATCTCCGCGTATGGCCCCCAACTAACGGTCGCAGTGAGAACATCGGTTATCCGACACTCCTTTCTGCTTCTTCGAAGCAGATGCAGTCTCAGCTCTGGAAGTTGAAGCGATGTCTCCAGCTGGTCGTATCCTCTTCCTACATCGAAAGTATACCAAAAGGGGTGCAGAAGGAGCGCGCGACTCGATCGATGGAAATGACGACTCGGTAACAACAGGTGGAGGGATCTCTGTAGTAGGCTCAGCAACGACAGCAGACGAGACGGCCAATGGCTCCAATGGCTGAGCCGTAACAATGGTATCGTCTACTGTGCGACACTATAAGATCCTCCGATCAACGGAACACCTCTACCACATCATCGATAACTCGCACGGTACCTGCCGAATGCCTTGTCTCGTAAATCGAGGGTGGAGCATCATCATCGTCTTCGATCCAACCGTTTCTTGTAAAAGCATAACGTGGGTCAGCCTGACTTGCGAACGCAGCAGGGTTAACCTGGAAGGATGAAGCGAATCCGGCCGCGTCGACAAACTGTGGAATCGTAGGGTGTACCTCTGGTAAAACAGATCTAGGTGAAGTCTTGAATTTGGCTCGCTCTAAGAGTCAGTAATCTCGATGACCTCATGCTCGTGCGACATCTGTGACATATATAACCATACAAATTAAGTGTGTGTTCAAATGAAAAATAACACATATGGCCCAATAAACAGAATAACACGTATGCACAATAACACACAATGGTTCTCATACATGATAGAAATCCATGTTTATTTAAAAATTTTGGCTTTGCGAATTTTGGACTTATATCTCAAAATTCTTTGGTTGAAGTCTAGAGTTTTCCCATGAAAACATCTAGTTTGCTAATAACCGTTGGCTCTGATACCAACTTCTGTAACACCCCAAAAACGTCGCAGCGGAAATACAAACGTAATGGTGACGGAAGTTGGTGCCCATAAATATCTTAGTGGACGATGCATCGTTAATTTTTGGACATATTACTTAATTAAAACATTGTTTAAAAGTTAAACATAAGCCACAACCACACCGCAGTTAAGTTGTTTTGATCCATTATGGATCTCATTACAAACATTGTCCCAGGTTAGTTTTAATAGTTGTCCAATACATTATTAAAGAAAAACATGCATCAAGACCACAAGACACGCCATAATTCCCGAAGCCATGCTCAAGTACCTGAAGAACATGTTAAAATCAAGTGTCAACACAAAGGAGGGTGAGCTGACATATTCAAATTTAAATAATTGGATCCAAGGAGAAACTTTCTAATTATGTGTTTATTATCAAAAAATCCAAATAATATTCTCAAAAGTTTATTTATTTCCTTAATAAAACGCCAAAGGTCAGTCATCGTAAGCATTCCTTCTTTATAAGGATTTTAAGATATTTTGATATTTTCCCAAGGTTTTCACATATTAAATATTTCTTTACATCCATTTGTTCAGATTCGTAAGTTTGCAAGACATTACGAGCTATATATTAACATTAAGGGTATAATCAACGCTAGACAATAACAGAATATAAATTCGTCGCTTGACATGACACGGAGCTACCGGTCGCGACGGGGTTGTCAACTTGATAGATCTATCAATAATTCCACGCAATCCATATTAATGATTAAATGGCTAAGTTCGTGCAAAGTGCCTGCAATGGGTCACCCAAGGTGCCAACCTTATGAACAAGATATATAACCTACTAAAATGACAAAATTTAATATAACACGTTGTACGAATCCCCGACGTCCCCACAGAAACGTAAGCCTAATCCCGATACTCACTCTCTTGAGACTGGGCCAATTCGTTACAACTTTAGATTTAAACATTTTAAATCCACACGATTGTTCTATCGCTGTAAAATCCCCGTTTCATCCCCGAAACATATTTATATTCAAAACCATGTTTTTCTCCAAAAACATATCACATAATTTCCAAATCATATTTTCAGGAAAATATATTTATAGTTTTAATCAAAGGCATATTTATACAAAATCGTATACTTATCCTTTTAAGGCGTGTTCTTCCCCCAAAACATTTACTAAAACAGTAAAAAGAGGGGGTTTAGTGACACTCACCTTTGGGTGCGTATATTAAATAGCGCAATCCCCAAAATTGAATTCTACTCGTCCTAACCTACGTGGGCACGATTTAATAATCACATATCACAAAATTCCTAAGTTTCTCAAATCTTGGAACTTTTACATAACCTTGAAATTTTCTCGAAAAGTGATTATTTTTTATTATGTTGGCATATTAATATATATATGAGTTCTTATATAGATTTTAAGATTTTGCGACTTGAACGATTTTATTGGTCACCTTAATGTTTTATCCGTTACACTCCCGTTTATAAATACTATATATCTACGATTTGTGCGTCGTAATATATATACATAAACGTGCACAAATTCACAATATCATAACACACGAAACTCATTAACTTATTCATGTTATCATTTTTAAATCATGTATACATGAAATCACTCACTAAGTTAACCTACGCAAAAATTTTCATGCTCCACAAATAAGTTACACATTTTAACGCGATTTCACCGATTCTACCGTTTTAAACATACAAACGTACATGCATAGTCTTAATTCCCGCTATCATGTCAACACTTATCATATTATCATATTCACATATTTAAATCACATGACCCATTTAAACAGATAAAGTTCATCCATTAACAACCCATTCTAGTGTATGTTGAAAAATGCGTATTTTAGTGATTCGGTAACTTTTTCGGCCGTCGGAAGTCACGTATGACTAACCAAACACCAAATAAACTAAATATAAGTTAATATACTTATATTTATACTAAAAATATCAGCTTATTTACTGATTTAAAACAGTTTCATAGAAACCCTCTTAAAAGGCGATTTTTACCGTTTTTATAGCATAGTTTTGCGTCAAACGTTACCACAACCATCCGAACTCGAAAAAACTTCATATTTTAAAAAAATACATATTATATACCGAATAAAATGATGGTTATAATAAAATTAGTGAAGTTTTTGTGTAAGGCACATAAATCATGCAATTTCATGTATTTTACAACACTTTTAAGCATATAATACAACTTGCAAAGCTAGTAAACTTTATGTCAAAGTTCCATACCATTTTACACTTCAAATAACATTATTTTTATGCTTTATAATCTGATCAGAACTTATTTTTATCAAAACACACTTTGATCATCATTTCGTGTACATACACCTACATGCACGTCCATGTAAAAGCTTCTAATGCATCGATAACATAGTTTCACCAACATGCATGTACCCATATGCATCAATATTCATTTTTTTCATGTTCATTCATCCAAGAACATCATCATCCTCCTATGATTACCATCATCTAATCATCCAACATAAATGCAAGTATCACCTTCTTCATATTTATGAACTAACAACAAAATTTTGTATGCATGCATATACATATATATGTATAGACATGGCACACATACATACATACATACACAAGATTCCCAATTTCAACTTTTCATGTTCATGCCTTTCACATACTCATGTCAAACATTAACAACTTTTAGAACATTCTAAACATCACATGCATTCACTTTTAGTATCTTATCCATCAAGAATCAATCTACATCAAAAACTCAAATTCTGACATATACACACACTCACGGCCACATATATACACACACTTACATCCATTTCTATTTTGTTCAAAAATCCATTTAATATAGTTTTCAAGTTAGTGTTTAAACTCCAAGAACAAGAGAACCTCCATGACCATCAACATCACTATGAAACAAGAACTTGTTTGTAAGAAATGATTTTTATACCTTCAATATTCTAGTGGGTTTTGACAAAGATGTTGATATGGAGCCTGATTCTTGCCAAGAACACCTTGAAAACCTTCTTGGATCTTCAAATCACCTTGAAACTAACTTGATATGAACTTGGATCTTCAAGGAAACTTCAAAAAAAATTGAATGTGGGTGTGTATGTGTGTGTGCGGCTGAGAGCTAGAGAGAGAGAGTGAAATGGTGTTGTTTGGTCTTGGTATGTGTATGCATGCAGTATAAGAAGTGCCATAATCATTATCACTTCTCCCAAGGACTTACACTTGTCCAAATGGAACAAAATAAAAAAGGTGGCCATCCATATAGCCGCCACCTATGTCCCCACTCTCACACAAGTTCTATACGTACACATATATAAGTTATTTACATTTATTTAATTGGATACCGGGTGTTTTATCTAGAGTTTTAACTGCGTTTTAGCGCGTTTTAAATTATTTTTAACGCTCTATAAAAATAAACACACCAAAATATTACCAACCAATATTTTATTTGCCAGGACCAGTTACGTTTTAGGTATTTGGCAGTATGCGCGCTGTGTTGCGTAGTACGGGCTTAAATTCGCAAAATAGGGGTTTTAAGCGTTTTAATTTATTTTTATCATTCTATAAAAATAAAACTGTCAAATTATTACTAGAATAATTATTGGTTGCCATGAACTGGCTGTGTTGACAGCATTTTGTCATATACGCGTAGTATCGCGCAGTACGCGCTAAAACTCGAAAAATAGAGTTTCTTAGCGTTTTAAATAATTTTTCCTCACGATTATGATTAAATATATTATTTAACTCATTACTGACTATTTTTGGGATTTCATAATTATTCAGCAGTCACCGACGTTCGTTTTGCATTTTAACTGTTACACGATAAGCGTTTATCTTAATATTGCCAACGTAATTTTTGTCAAACTTTGGATTTACCAACACACCAAATACCATATATAAACATCATAAATAATCAAATACGGCCTTTTATTCATTCATGACACGTGTTACATTTGTACGGGACAGCCTAAATAGCCGGGTGTCATAACCTGGTACTTCGAAATTTCGTTTGAGAGAATGCCAGATTCTGAGATACTAGGTCTTTATATTTAGTTGATATCTTGGGTATTATATGAGTTCTTCTGATTTTACGTCAGCAATGGCCTAGAACTTGTAAAATACTTTCGCATTATTTCATCCCAAAGCTGCATAAAAAATGAAGAAAATTTCATAAAAAGATACGACATTCTGCAGTTCAAAAATTATAAAAGATTCCCAAGAGGACCACCACCTAAAGTTGAGCCTTCATTTATTTCTCTATATGGAAGTACTAACCTGAGCTCTCATGGTCTCGCATTCACCCCTTTTATAGATATCAGTTAGATATATTCACCTATGAGATGAAATCTACGGAATCTCGATGTGGGAGTATATTCTGAGGTGAGAAACACATATTAGGCCATGTCGCTAAAAATTACCTAACGTATCTTGAAGCAATTGAGAAATGTGTAGAGGTTTAAGTGGATGAGTATACTGACAATCTAAGTAAATTTGTTTAAGAACTTAAAGTTTTATTTAGAGCAACGGTACTGGTGATGTGTCTCAATAAACTGATATGATCCTCTGACACAAACTCGCAAAAATATGTTTGTGAAAATGTTTGTACATAGCTTTAATATGTCTACTTTTCAGAAAATCCCGAAAACCTAAAAAGATTTTTGTTTTATCTTTGTTTTTTCACTGCCGGTGATGGAAAACTGATCTTCAAAGTCGAAAGCGACAGAATGTTGAAGGAAAGCTGAAAATTTTGGGCTGGGAGCTAATCTGGAAAGAAAGTTTGTTCTGAAACGATCAAAAGTTCATTAATTTGAAATTTAAAATCTACAGAAAATGTCAGTTTTTGGGTCATAAAGCGGTAACCAAGGTCATTAACTTGGACCTGGGAACCAAATCAGTTAATCAAGGTCATTAACTTTGACTTGGTTAACTGAGTGGGTGTTTGAAACTGAAAACACACGAAAAAGGATAAAGGTCAAGAAAAGAAAAGCAATTTTCGTACAAAATTTGAGGATAATTTTCGCATGAAATGGTTAAGTCCATTTTCGTACAAAATCATGTGCCTATATATATGTGGTACTTACCATTTCGTACGAATATCATTTGTGAACTTCTTGGGTGCGAATTCTCTCTAGGTAATTTTGATCTTACTCTCATTCTACTAACTTTCTGTGAAATCTAACACATTAGGGAGGTTGATTTGCACACCTCTCATAATGGTGAAGGTATGACATCACATATCGACCGATAAATTTACGAATTTTGGACTTTTTGGACTTAAAACGTAGTTTTAGGATAATTGAGCCGGTAAAAGTTAAAATTGACATCATAAACATTGATATCTGCACTTTTACTCCTAAAATAGCTGTTCAATTTCATAAAATTCACAAGTTTAACGTCGGTTTCAATTTGGAACTATTTTGGTATGAATAGGATAATTTTCGTACGGAAATACAAATTTTCGTATGAAAATATGGCTAATCAATGTTGATATTTAAAACTATTTTCGTACGAAAATGAGTTAAGGTTTTCGTGCGAAATCTGGAATTTTCGTACAAAAAACTAGAAGTTCCAGTGATCGAAAAATTTTCTATCTTTCTTGTGCTCTCTGTCATCGCTAGATAAGCGACCTGATTTTGGCTTAGTACATAATTCTTGTTGTTTGCTCGATGAAAATGAACCGAAATTTGCTGCTTTCTCAGATATCCACGAATTTTTGAAGTGCTTGGCAATCTTGAACGCTCTTACCAAGCAACACGATGTTTATCTGACACATATTGAGATGTTCTGGAGGTCGGCTAGGCTCCAAGAAAACCCAAGGGCTATTGTCTCTTTCGTAAAAGTCAAAGATAACGATGTTGAAGTTACCATTACTGAAGACTTGATCAGATCCATTCTATATATCGTGATCAAAGTCACTATTCGACAGCATATACAGAGCGAATGGTTAAGGGATGCTTTTACTGCATGGGGTACAATGGCTATGTGAATCAAGCCCCATTCAAGATCAACTTTCTTAGGAAACCGTATAGATTTCTTGCACACTGTATCGTTCGATCTTTTAGTAACAGGACGGGAGGATGGGATGATCTGATTGACTATCAGATGTGTATGATAGCTTCTCTTTCCCTTAACTTGCCATACAATTTCAGCAAGCTTGTTTTTGAACAGATGGTGATTAACCTAGGGAAAGACTGTTTTTTGCAATATCCGAGATTCATTCAGATGATGTTAGATCATTTACACCTAGATCTCAGGAAAAAGAAAGATGACTTGTTAGAATTGGAGCACATGATCGTATCAAATCTGCATAATATCAGCTCCTACAAAAAGAAAGGACGAGAGCCTGCATACAAACCATTATTTAACGCCTTCATCAACAAAGATTACAAGCCTCCACCGTCAGGAAAGTGGAGAAATGAAGGTATTGGTGATGAGAAAGATGAGATGACAAAGTTAGAAGATTTTGAACATAAGCGTAGCAGTTGGTACGTTAAGGATGATGGAAAGAAAAGAAAAGGGTCATATAAGAGAATAGAGCCTTCTGATACATCAAAGCCTGCATCTAAAAGAAAGAAGTCTGTTGAATCTTCATCCTCTGCTTCTAGAAGACAGAAGAAAGCAAAAGTTAGCACAGGTATGATTGATGAACCTAGTGTGGAGGAAGTACAAGTAACTGATCCACTGCAGTCTACTAAGCTTGTTGAAGAAACCCTTGAAGAAAGGACAACAAATATTGAACGACAGGTGATTGGAGAGGTTGTAGGGGAGACGGTGATGATGAAGGACCATCCTCTAGCACGAATACAGAGGATAGGTTGGACGCTCAGAAAAAGGCAAAGGAAAAAGAAAGAGAGAAAGAAAATAGAGAAATGAAGAAAGCTAAGGAATGTAAGAGAAAGGAGACAGCAACAAAGAAACCTGAATGAACATTCAGATTCAGAGGAAGAGTTCTCTGTTGTTAAGCATGCAAGGCCTGCTGCCAAGCAAGTTAAACATACAGCAGCAAAGAAACCTGAATCAGCTGTTGGAACACTAAGAATAAAGCTGAGAAAGCAAACTGCAGATCCTCCAGTTAATCCTTCTTCCATTGAAACATCAGTTCCTCAACCTCCATCTCCACCACAACAGCCGTCCCCACAACATCTTTCATCACAACAACCTCCACCTCCACAGTCATCCCCACAACATGTTTCAATGCAACAACCACCATCTCCACCACCTCAGCATACCACTCTAGTGCCTCCTATGCCTTCTCCTCCTCGTCCTCTAATCATTACTCCTCCTGTCTCACACCCACAAGCCCACTCATCTTCTCATCCTACTCATGCAACTGTAGATACAGGGTTTGGAGACTTTAACTCTAATATTGGATCTGTTCCAGGGTATGAAGCTTTTTCTGTAGATGATGTATATGAAGGGAGATTGGGAGAATTAGAAGGATGAGAAGCGTATTAAAGATCTCGAATCTGATAGAGATAATATGAAGGACATCATGAAGCTTCTAGTTAACGATAATGACAAATTCAGAAAAATAGGAAAGCTAGTATGTTCATACGAGGAAAGGATCATGTCGTTGGAGAATGAAAGACAGAATTTAAATGTCGTACTTCAAAGTTACCAGACCGAAAATGAGCGTCTAAGAAAGAAGGTGGAGGAATATGAAACAAAATGTTTATCAAACAATCGACAAGTGGAGCTCATGCAAATGATTCTTATCAACAAGCTGGGTATCGATATCACTGCTGATGCTGGGGAAATTGAAAGAGAAGAAGCTAGAGAGAAAATTGCTGAAAGAGAGAGAGTTTTGAAAGCTGCCTCAGAAGCTCAAGGCAAAGGCAAAGGGCTAATGGTTGAAGATCCTCAAAGGAGACAACAGACCCCGTTGTTGAAACTTCTGCCACTATCTCTGAGCCTCAGGATGTTATCTCTAGATCCTCTATTATTGTCCCTTTTGGTCCACTAGAGACTACATTTGTAATAGTTGGTGAAAGGGTTCTGATTTTCGAGACGAAAGAAAAACCGATCGAGAGGAAGAAGATGGAAGCTGAAATAGAGGAGACAGTTGATGAGGTGTTTGATATAATAGAGTAAGAGGGTCTTCATGCTGCAATGAATTCTCTTCTTAATGAAAACGAGGAAGTTGATGCTAACTTGAACGACTCTATTTATGAACTAACTGATTTGCAGGTTCAGGGGGAGTCGTAGAATGTTGATCAAAATGTGCCTAAGCCCAAAGTCATCTATCTTGAGCACGATGTTGAAGAGGGAGAGTATGTACACAACTACTCCAAAGAACAAGTTGCTAAGATGTTGGGAGTTAATGAAGATTCATTTGAGTTTGATTTCGAAGATGAATTGAATAACATTAGTGCTACATAGCCTAATGATTATGTGTCTGTAGATGTTCCTGATGCGAATGAGTTTGATAAGGTTATCGTGGAGGATGATTTAGATGATGATACAACTGCTAAATACACCGGTGATGGTACGGATGACTTCCCAACCTTCAGCGAGATGTTTGCTGATTCGACGTAAAGTCGAAGAAGCTATAAAAGATGGATCTGCACCAAAACCACCAACTCATGAAGAAATTGTTGAGATGAAAAAGAAGTGGTTTAAAGAATTGCCTCCAGAAAAAAAGTTTAAGCGTCCACTAGCTTTCTTCACCAGATATCCCGATGTTTCATTGGGAGATATTGTTAGCTGGGGTTGGATTGAAGAGCTTGATGTGCATGTGATTAAAAGAGAATTCGGAGTGAGTACTTCAGGTACTTGAAGGAAATCCAATCATTCCCATATTGGGATGTAACAGAGCTAGCAAAGACAAATTTGTTCAATCTGAAGATCAAATTTCACGTTATAGAGTTGTGGAAGGTTATCAAATATGAAGCCATGCACAATTTTCCTCGCTAGAAGCCACACATTCCGAGAAAGATTACAAAGGTTGATCAGTTACCAATGAGAAGGATGTGACTTTGCACATCAAAAGGCCACGAGTAATGAAAAATATGCCACTGATGAAAATGGAACAAGACTTTTATAAGATATTCAAATGGTGGCATTATGATTCGAAAACTGGAGAAGCTGTTATTTGTGTACAACCTGATGAAGACTCGTGGAATATTACTAAGGAACTATCCGAGTCTTTGATTGCTCATAAGAGGATATATGGTTTGTGGAGAGGGATTCATGTTTTAGATCCTATGCGGCTGGTAAACTGCTCCGATAAAGACATCGAATGTTTATTCTATGTGAAGATCAGCTACGAGGATAAAGACAAGGAGCAGGCCCAACAGTTCCAGAAAGTTGTTAATTGTGTGTTATGCTAATGGTAGTAATTCAGGTAAAGCCTGGAATACAACCTGGAGGAAGCTGGAAGCCGTTAAACAGAGAAAGAAGGATAAGAAAGAAGAAAGGATTGCTGAGACTATGAAGCATTCAGCAACAAATCGTCTCAAGTTTGGAAATACCTACAATCTTCCTCCTCCTACAGATCAAACTCCAATTCCATCTGAGGAGCGTCGTAGGCACCAAAGAACTTCTTCGGTTAATCACGTCAAATGCTTTTTGAAGTTTTTGAAGACCATCCAAGAATACAGCAACATCCAAGGGGGAGTCTGTTGGTGCATAATGTCTATTGCCTACGTCTAGGATGAGTAAGTCATGTAATTAGGGCTTCGTAAATGTCAAACATTTAGTTTTGAGTCAATTTAACACTTTTCTTACGAAATGATAGTTTTTCGTATGAAATGGATAGTACTATTTTCGTACGGAATGATGCTTCATACGAAACCCAAGTCTCTACTGTTTTGCACCATCATCATCATCATCATCATCATCATCATCATATTTCAATAAATCCCACCAATAGCAAAGGCTAAGGTACGGTCTGAGGAGGGTAGATGTAGATAGCTTTACCTCTACACTAGTAGGAATAGAGAGGCTGCTTCTAGTGAGACCCCTGGCTCGATTGTAGTTTTGTATCAAGCCTTGGACCTAAGGCCCATAACACTCAAACAATCGGACAAAGACCGATTGGTGCATGTACTCTCGTGTCTTTCAGCTATCAACACCACCACATGTGCATGATTAACCATCCGCCTCTTTTAACGTTATTTTCCGGAAATTAGTAAAATAACGTAAAAGTTAGTACCATTTCACTTTGCCCTCCGAGCGCCCACACATATACACATTATATGTGCACACCGCGAGTGGGGCATGTTAAATAGGTGACTTGGGTGTTAGAGATAGTTAGCTGTTTTTGAGGAATAGTGGGCAAAACACAACCGTTTCATTCATACCAAAAGAGTATACTTCTTGTTAGGCTGGCGGTAATCCTGGAGAGAGTCCACCAGCGTGTCCCCTCAGGGAGCTCCAAAAACTTACCAATAAATGAACACACAACACATGTATATAGGGATGAGATTTCGTACGAAATTAACATTTTTGTACGAAATGTGCCATTTTGCTCATCCGACATTCGTACACTGGTCGTGTGTTTGTATCTAGTCTATACAATACTCAACACATGCTCGATCTAGCCTATTCGCACAATGACAGACACAAAGTGCTTCAAGAACTTCCCGCTTCCATTCATCGATCAGATGTTGGAATTGTTGATGCATATATCTGTTGCCTACGTCATCGTATAATATCGAGTCTGTATTTAGGATCGAAATGACGAAGTTTATGTATGTTTTAGGCCAAGTTCGCTTGAAATGTATGTTTTGTAGTCAAGTTCGGCCAAACTTGACTAAGCAAGTTTGCCCGAACTTGCATCCCACCAGCGAACTTGTGATTCCTATAAATAGGTGTCTAGTCATTTCATTTGTAACTTTCAGGGATTTTGTCACGACAGAGGCGAAGCTCTGTCCAAGTGCTTCTAGGAATTTTAACGTTGAATATTAATGAAATGGTGATTAAATAGAAACAAATGAGTGTATCCAATGTCGCCTAAGCAAACAGATTCCGCACGTTTACCTTAGGTTTGTCACTTTTTCTTTTAACACCTTCACACGCTTTTCAAGAAGTTCAACGTTTGTTTCTGGAAAGAAATCATTCAGATCTTGAAGACTTATTGGATCATTTTGCATATCACCAAATAGATTAGGCCTTGAGTAGACTTTGGAGTAGTAGTCTGTGGTGTAGTCTTCTTTGGAGTAGACACAGGAGGTTCTTGTGTGGCTCCTTGCCTTTCAGCTTCATATGAGATAATCACAGGAGGTTCTTGTGTGACTCCTGGACATTCAGCTTCACTTGTAACTACTACAGGAGGTTCTTGTATAACTCCTCTCTCCTGTGCGCCAGAAGGTTCTTGTGTAACTTCTGCGTTTTTCAGCTTACCTTTATATGTTTTACTGACTGTCTTTTGAACTTTCTTTTTCTTCTTGCCCTTTGTCTGAGGAGACTATGTAGTTTTTGTCGATGAAATAGTAGCAGACTTCACACGTTTAGCTTTTTTCTTTGGTCTTTCCTCATCAGAATCTTTTTCAAGATTCGGATCAAAATCAGAATCCATTTCTTTCTCCTTTTCTACTCTAATTTCAGCCTCTTATTTTTTGGCTCTTTCACTGGAGTTTCATCTGAATCGTCATCATTTTCAGATGTAGCAAAGATAACATCTTCTTGCGTTGAGTTTCAATCTCTTGGCTCTCAACAACTACCGCAGCACTTGAACTTGCTTCAGCTTGAATATTTTCTTGTTCTTCTTCATCTATGAGCATTGTATCGACTTTGTTTGCAGCTCGTTTCTTTTCCTCTTTTCATCTTCAACCTTTAAGAACCATTCACTCCGAGACTTAGGTTTGAAATCTTTGAACCATTCTTTCTTTGCGTTCAACTCTTTTTCATCATCGCTTTCGTCTTTTCTCCATTTATTGTCTGACGGCGCAATATAATTTGAATCTTTAATCGCTCCAAACACTGGCTTAGCAACAGGAGCTGACGCTTGCTTCTGAAACTTTAAGAGCTTCTTCACCGTTGTATCATCAAGGTGACTAAGATAAAGCACATCATTTGGATCTCGTGTGATGTTTTTGAATTTCTCATCTATCAGCATTTGCACGAACCTCAGATAAAGACAAAACCTTGAATCATCCATGTTTTTCGACATAAGAGTGAAAACCAACTTAGAAGAGTTAAACGGCTTCTTCAAAATCAATGTCGTTGCCATACAGGCCATGTAGTCTTGAACATCGTCTAGACCTGCCTTCTGGTGACTGAAAGTATGAATAATTGCATGCATTAGGAGCTTGTAGGGGTTTGGCACTTCCCCTTTCTTCAATGTCGGCTTGTTCACACTTCCCTTGTAACCCATTCGAAAGAAACAGCCACTAACCATCTTCTCATCAAGAAATATCGGATCGACTTTGTCATCATTGAATTGTAGAACTCTACGAATATCATCTTCTGTGACAGAAATTGGTTTGACTTCATTTCCAACTTGCACAGATGAAATAATATACTTCTTATCTTCACTTAGACTCACGTTCATCAAGAAAGGATACGTGTGCGATCTGTACGACACTGTACGCTACGTGATTGCTCGATGAATAGGACTTTCCTTTAAAAACTTAAAGATACTATCGTAATCCTTCAAAGATGGACATATCGTCTTGTCGATCGTAATACACGTGTTATGGAATTTTGAGAAATCCATAGCAATCAGGTTGGTGCATAATGTCTATGTCTTAGTCTTATATCGAGTCTGTATTATATAGAGCTGGGATAGGCTAGGTTATGAAGTATTTATAAAGTGTTGTAGCCAAGTTCGCCCATATGTATGTAATGTATACATGTTCCGCCGAACTTGCTTATGCATGTTCGGGCGAACTTGTGTCTTACATGGCCGAACTTGCTGTTCTTTAAATACCTAGCTTAGATCTCTCATTTGTAACTTTGGTATTTCAGAGGCGAAGATCTGTCAGTCTGTAACCAGAACGTTTGATGTATAAAACTGACATTTAACTGATTAAATCTTGTCTATTGGTAACACGACTTAATATTTCCGCTATTATGGACGTTAGATATCAAATTTAGGTTCCTAAGCATCGAGGATCGGTCCTACAAGTTGTATCAGAGCTAGAACAGCCTGATTTGATAGTATCAAGACAAGAACACTTCTATTTCTACTCCATTCTTCTTTTTTCTTAACTTTTGAACATAAAATGAAGAATTCATGGTCAAAATCTTTTGGATTTTGAATATATCATGTAAAATACAACAAAAATAAACCCTTGAAAGATTGGAGACCAAATTCAACCGAATTATGTCGAAATTTTGAGAAAACTATGTTTTTGACAACCCTCAGGAACGAACTTATTGGCCATGTTCGCCGAACTTGCCCTAAAACATCACTTTTCAAGTGATTTTTAGTAAGTTCGCCCGAACTTAGGTGGTTTTTGAAGAAAGTCTATGTCAAGTTCGCTCGAAGATACTGAATTTTCATTAATTTAACATCAAGTTCGACCGAACTCGTGTAAAATCAAGAAGGTTTTAAGTAAGTTCGCCCGAACTTGCTTGTATTTAATCAAAATTGCGTTGACAAGTTTGCTCGAAGATCTGTTGATTGGTGTTATAAGTTCGACCGAAAATAATCAAATCTTTTCAAAATCAATCTAACAAGTTCGACCAAACTTGTTAAAAAATCTGAGAATTCTTCATTTGTCACTACAAATTCGACCGAACTTGTAGTAGGACTTATTGTTTTCAAAGTTTTTTAAAAATTTTCAGCGTACGCGTTTCGTGATTCACAATGGAAGATCAACTAAGAGCTTTTATGTCCGGAGCTAGTTCGTCAAACGCCAACGTGATTAACCAAGTCAATCTTGATAACGAAATGGGAACGACCATCAAACCGCCCAAGCTGATGAGCATGGACGAATACGAAGCATGGAAAGAGAAATTTACCTACTGGGTTCAAGCTATGCACTTTGCTGGCTGGGTGTCAATCGAAAGAGGCTACACTATTCCGATAGATGAACATCAACAAGTTCTTGAGAAGCACAAATACTCGACAGTTCAGAGAGACGGGTACATTGCAGAGAAAAAGATGATCAGTCTCATCCAACAGTCAGTAAAAGAAGATATTCTGATTCTGTTACCAGAGTATACTACAGCAAGAGAACTTTAGTTGTCGTTACAGAAGAAATACCAAAGTAGTGCTGAAATGATCAAAAGTAAGAAGGCTCTCATTCTGAAAGAGTTCGATATCTTCAGCATGCTAAAGAATGAGACCATTAAGCAAATGATTGAGCATTTCTGTCATCTCAAAGTGCAAATGCGAAGGCACGGTCTTGAGAAGACGGAACAAGAATACATCGACAAACTTGCTGACGCACTACCAAAGGGTGAATGGTCAACTTATTTGATGGTTCTGAAGAATAGTGATAAGTGGGAATTCTTCAAGTTGTCAACCTTTATTGATAAACTCGAAGGCCACGAAATGGAGCTTCTGAAGATAGCGAATTCAAAGAACGCTAATGTTCTTCAAGACATAGGTTTGTACATAAAACCGGAATGCAAGATAACATTTCGAGTCCAAAAATTGGAACTGTTTTTAGTGCAAACATGAATGCTTCTCCATAGAATCAGAACCACTCACAGCCTCAGTATGACCAAAGTCCACAAAGTTCTTACTCGAGCACTGGTTCAAATTCAACATTTCAAAGTCAAGCAAATCGGAACCAATAGCAAAGTTCTGATCCAAATGTTTACAAATGCAACATCGCAGTGAATTTGAAAAATGTTGTTTCAGAAGAAGTTGCAAAACAACATATATCACTACTTGCTACCGTCTTAGAGTCTTATGAATGTCTTGTTGCCGGGAAAATCGGAAATCCAGAGATGACCGCAGAAGATTATGACCAGGTAGATGAGGAAGAACTTGAACTAATGGACATCAAATGGTCCTTAGCTTCGATCATCAGGAGAGTGACAAAGTTCGTTGCACTCACAGGCCGTGATATAGGAAACTCCAGCAACAAATTGGGTTTTGACAAATTCAAAGTCACATGCTTTAAATGCCGACAGAAGGGACATTTTAAAAGAGAGTGCAAGAACACCGAGGCAACCGGAAATCAAAGTCCTTTCGGAGGATGGAATTCATATTACAAGAGGGCACTTCAATATAAACCGTTCCGAAGAAAAATCAAGTTGAGATCCAAGAAAAGCCAAACAGTAGTACCACGGAGAAAGCCATGGTTTCATCCACTGAAGATGACGCTTTTGATTAGAACTCTTATATTGGGAAAAAGACCGGAGTTGCTTTGATGGCGGAGATAGTTGAAGATAATTCTGCAGCAGAAGCAGCGGCAGCAGCAGAAGCAACAACTTTTGAATAGTCTATTCTGGAACAATACTTTCATCAACAGCAGGAAGAAGAGGAATATATCCATATGCAGAGACAAGGAATTTTATCCTCTAATTCTTGTGACTGTTTTGCAGGACATTTTGATGGAAGCTCGAAAGAACAAGTGGTTGAGGAGAAAAAGATTGATGAAGTGATCATTGATGTCACTCAAGAAATGAAAGTCGAAGACCTTAAGAACATGGCAGATAAAGCTTTGATGGCGAATCTAACCAAGTATGTCCACAGGTAAAGGTTATCGAGAAAGAAGTTGTTAAAGTACAAGTTGTAGAGGTTGAGAAACCCTGTACAAAATGTACTAAACCTTGTGTCGAATGTGCCGAAAAATCAAAGATCATCGCAGAAAACAATGTGTATAATGATTTGTTAAATTATGATTATCGCACAATGAAAGAAGCGTATGACAAAATGAAAAATGATTATGGCAGACTCGACAGAAATAACATCGAACAACATGATAATAAAAGAATGTTGAGTGGTACAGTAATGGATAAACAAAGAGCAATTAACACTTATATAAACACCATTGCTGAAATCAAACAACAACTTCAAGACATGACAATCGAAACTGAAAGAGTTCGACAATTGTTAATAAGTTATACCACCAACGCGTATGTTATTGATCACATTCTTCCAACAATTTCAACGGAAGAAAAAACTAAAAAGAAAGCGGACAAAGAATATAGCAATGTTCCTGCACCCCTTTGCGAGAAATACTGTGTTAAATCTGCAGACGGGATGGACAAGGCACTAAATGTTGAATTACTTTCTGAAAAGAAAGACGAGTTGCCAGAGAACATTGACATAGTCTATGCTAAATCTGATGATGATAACAACGCTGTGGTTAACAAAGTGGTTGAAAATGTTTTAAGTGATTATGATGAAGGCAGCTTCAAAAGCGCCAACTCGAGTTCAAAGAATTCTGATTCACAGTCTGAAAATGACGATAAGTCGTCAGAGGATGGTCAAAGTGATGATCCTAATATTGTAATGTACAAAATTAAGGATTCAGATAGACTATACTTTGAAGATTAGCTTCCCGATTCAGAATGTGAAGGAAGAATTGCTTGACAAATTCTTTAAACTCGTGGATGTAACATCAGAGGAATTGGTAATCAATGAACAAAAATTCTATTCCAAACCTAAAAGAAACAATTACCAAAGAAACGGTGGTGATCATCCGGAAAACCGGAGACCGGGGTTGGGTTTAGAAGAAGAAACTGATGAATCTGTAAAGAAACCGTCACCATTTCATGAATATAAAAACAAAAACATGAAGTTTGTATATGGGACGAGTATAGTTCATGAGGAGAATCTGATTGCTAAACTGTCAAATGATGAGTTCAAAAAGGAGAAAGAAATTCGAGAAAAAGCCAAGGTTACAAGTGGTGTCAAAACTTCAAGTAGGGTAAAACCACCAATTAAAGGACATCCACTTGATAATCGAACATGTTTCAAGTGCAATGAAATTGGTCATATGGTACGAAAATGTCCGAAATCAAAACCGGCTTATCTTCAAAGAAAAGAAGATTCAAATGTTGTTAAAATAAAGCAACCAGTGTTTGCAAAACCTGTAAAGATTTTGAAACGAAATGAATCAAAACCAAAAGTTAAACCAAAGTGTGAAAAGACTTTTGAAAATTCTATTTTCAAAAAATGTGAAACTTCTAGGTCTAATTAAAACAAGTTTTACATCAAAAAGGCTAATATCAAATCTCAAACCTGGATTGCCAAGAAAAGGTCAACAACATCTGGTGTTGTTAAGTCTGAGCTAGTAAAGACTGACAACAAAAGAGAATCAAAGTATGAAATCACTAAGTGTGAGCAGGAAAAGACTAGTGAGAATGTGAAAGAAGTTAAAACAGAAATCAAGATCGATAATGTCAGATCTGTAAAAGATAAGAAAAAAGTGAAATTTTCAAACATTAACATTGTTGAAACAGATGATGAATTTGATTTTGATGATATTGATGAGTTTGAATATGCTTTTGATGATGGTTATCCAGTAAAACCCAAGACCAAGAAGGCTTGGGTAGAGGTTTTCACCTAATTGTTGAATTTTGCACGGGCTCCAAAGATTCGTACTTTCAAAGTGTATTTTGGATAGTGGAGCGTCCTGGCATGTGACGGGTATGAAAGCATTGCTATTCGACATTAAAGCTATCAACGGTGGATATGTTGGATTTGCAGGAAATCAAGGTGGAAGGATAGTCGCCGAGGGAAAATCTCCAAAGGCCTAGTGTCATTTGATTGCTTGTACTATATTGCAGAACTTGAGAACAATCTTCTGAGTATATCGCAGATTTATGACAAGAAATTTACAGTCCATTTCAATGATAAAGAGTGTATTATCTTGAAGCCGGGATTCAAAATACCAGATGAGTGGATTCTGATGCGAGCACCGCGAGAGAATGATTTATATGTTCTTGATATGGGTGTTGCTACCACTTCATCACAATCAACACAATGTTTTGTATCAACGGCTACTGAAAAAGATTCTATTCTTTGGCATCGTAAGATGGGGCATATTCATTTGCGAAAAATGACTTTCTTGGTTCAAATGATCTTGTAGAAGGCGTAAATCTTTGATGTTTTCAGATGTCTGATCATTGCTTGGAATGCAAGAAGGGAAAGCAGATCAAGAAATCTCATCCGAATAAAATTCTAAACTCAATCAAGTTGCCATTAGAACGTCTCCACATGGATTTATTTGGTCTTGTAATTGTTCGAAGCATCTCAGGAGACTTATATTGCTTAGTCGTGACAGATGACTATTCGAGATATTCATGGGTATTCTTTCAAGAATCAAAAGACGAAATGTTCGAGAACTTGGTTATTCTATTCAAGAAACTCGAGAACATTTATCATCTGTCGGTCAGACGCATTAGAAGTGACAACGGCACAGAGTTTAAGAATAACAAAATGAAGGAATTCTGCAACGCAAAAGGGATTCTGCAACACAAAACGGAGTAGCTGAACGGAAAAATATAACTTTGATTGAAACTGCGAGAACCATGCTTGCAGATTCTAAACTTCCTATCAGCTTTTGGAGTGAAGCGGTTGTTGTGGCTTGCTACATGCTAAATAGGGTTCTCACTATCAAACCAACAAAGAAAACATGTTTTGAGATGATAAACCAACGAAAGCCAAATTTGAAGTTCTTAGAACCATTTGGTGCTCCATTTACCGTAATAGACCAAGATGGCAAATTCAGAG
This sequence comes from Scalesia atractyloides, assembly GCA_947069175.1. NCBI lineage: Eukaryota > Viridiplantae > Streptophyta > Magnoliopsida > Asterales > Asteraceae > Scalesia > Scalesia atractyloides. The sequence continues at coordinate 64,948,469 of CAMTDV010000014.1, forward strand.
CTAAATCACTTGAAGGTTTCTTTGTCGGATATGCGAGTCTGTTAAGAAGAGTATATGTTCCTTCATTGCGAAAGGTTATTGAAGCACAGCATGTCGATTGTTTCAATTACACGAATCCTATTTAAAGGAAAGGTGACGCGTGGCTGTTTAACTATCAAGCCCTATGGAAGTCATTTGACTTGCCCAAAGAACCAACTGACGAAGAAGTTGCAACGTTATATTATCTTCACCAGACAGCGAATCAAGAACAAATTGTTCGACCAATTGTGGTTAATCAACCCACATTGGATCCATCTTCTTCTGGTGCAAGTTCAAGCAATAGTGGTGTTCTGGCTGAAAATGTTTCTGAAACATTATCAACACCTGCTACTCTTCCAACGAATGTGTTAGTGCATAATGTCTATGTCTTAGTCTTGTATCGAGTCTGTATTGTATAGAGCTGGATAGGCTAGGTTATGAAGTATTTATAAAGCGTCTTAGCCAAGTTCGCCCATAAGCATGTAAAGTATGCATGTTCGGCCGAACTTGCATAGGCAAGTTCAGGCGAACATGCATCTCCATGGCCAAACTTGTTGAACTATAAATACCTAGCTTGTGTGTCTCATTTGTAACTTTGGCATTATAGAGGTGAAGCTCTGTCAGTCTGTAATCTGAACGTTTGATCTATAAAACTAAAGTTTAACTGATTAATTCTTGTCTATTGGTAACACGATGTAATATTTCCGCTATTATGGACGTTAGATATCAAATTAGGTTCCTAAGCATCAAGGATCAGTCCTACAAGTGGTATCAGAGCTAGAACTGCCTGATTTGATAGTATCAAGACAAGAACACTTCTATTTCTACTCCATTCTTTTTTTTTTAACTTTTGATCCCAAAATGAAGAATCCATGGTCAAAATCTTTTGAATTTTGAATATATCATGTAAAATACAACAAAGATAAACCCTTGAAAGATTGGAGACAAAATTAAACCGAATTCATGTAAAAAATTTGAAAAAACAATGTTTTTTGAAAACCCTCAGGAACGAAATTGTTGGCCATGTTCGGCCGAACTTGCCCTAAAACATCACTTTTCAAGTGATTTTTTAGTAAGTTCGCCCAAACTTAGGTGTTTTTTTGAGGAAGTTTAGTCAAGTTCGCTCGAAGTTACAGAAGTTTCATTGATTTTAATCAAGTTCGACCGAACTTGTGTAAAATCAAGAAGTTTTTAAGTAACTTCGCCCGAACTTGCTTTTATTTCATCGAAATTGTGGTGATAAGTTCGCTCGAACATCTGTTTAATTGGTGTTGTAAGTTTGACCGAAGATAAACGAAATTTTTCAAAGTAGATCTAACAAGTTCGACTGAACATGTTAGAAAATCAGAGAATTCTTCATTTGTCACTACAAGTTCGACCGAACTTGTAGTAGAACTAATTGTTTTCAAAGTCTTTGAAAAATTTTCAGCATACACGTTTCATAATTCACAATGGAAGATCAACTAAGAGCTTATATGTCCGGAGCTAGTTCATCAAATGCCAACGTGATTAATCAAGTCAATCTTGATAACGAAATGGGAACGACCGTCAAACCGCCCAAGCTGATGATCAGGGACAAAAACGAAGCATGGAAAGTGAAATTTACCTACTGGGTTCAAGCCATGCACTTCGCTAGCTGGGTGTCAATTGAAAGAGGCTATACTATTCCGGTAGATGAACATCAACAAGTTCTTGAGAAGTACAACTACTCGACAGCTCAGAGAGACGAATACATTGCAGAGAAAAAGATGATCAGTCTCATCCAATAGTCAGTAAAAGAAAATATTCTGATTCTGTTACCAGAGTATACTACAGCAAGAGAACTTTGATTGTCATTACAGAAGAAATACCAAGGAAGTGCTTAAATGATCAAAAGCAAGAAGGCTCTCATTCTGAAAGAGTTCGATATCTTCAGCATGTTAGAGAATGAGACCATTAAGCAAATGATTGAGCGTTTCTGTCATCTCAAAGTGCAAATGCGAAGACACGGTCTTGAGAAGACGGAACAAGAATACATCGACAAACTTGCTGACGCACTACCAGAGGGTTAATGGACTACGTATTTGATGGTTCTGAAGAATAGTGATAATTGGGATTTCTTCAAGTTGTCAACCTTTATCGATAAACTTGAAGGCCACGAAATGGAGTTTCTGAAGATATCAAAATCAAAGAACGCTAATGTTGTTCAAGACATTGGTTTGTACTACAAAACCGGAATGCAAGATAACATTTCGAGTCCAAAAATTGGAACTTCTTTTAGTGCAAACATGAATGCTTCTCCACAAAATCAGAATCATTCACATCCCCAATATGACCAAAGTCCACAAAATTCTTACTCGAGCACTAGTTCACATTCAAGATTTCAATGTCAAGCGAATCAGAACCAACAGCAAAGTTCTGATCCGAATGTTTACAAGTGCAATATCGCAGTGAATTTGAACAATGTTGTTTCAGAAGAAGTTGCAAAACAACATATGTCACTACTCGCTACCGTGTTAGAGTCTTATGAATGTCTTGTTGCCGGTAAGATCGGAAATCCCGAGAAGACCGCAGAAGATTATGACCAGGTAGACGAGGAAGAGCTCGAACTAATGGACATCAAATGGTCCTTAGCTTCGATCATCAGGAGAGTGACAAAGTTCGTTGCGCTCACAGGCCATGATATAGGAAACTCCAGCAACAAATTTGGTTTTGACAAATCCAAAGTCACGTGCTTTAGATGTCGACAGAAGGGACATTTTAAAAGAGAGTGTAAGAACACCGAGGCAACCGGAAATCAAAGTCCTTTCGGAGGAAGGAATGAATATTACAAGAGAGCACTTCAATATAAACCGTTCCCGAAGAAAACTCAAGTTGAGATTCAAGAAAATCCAAACAGTAGTACCGTAGAGAAATCCATGGTTGCATCCACAGAAGATGACGGTTTTGATTGGAACTCTTACATTGGGAAAAAGACCGGAGTTGCTTTGATGGCGGAGATAGTAGAAGATAATTCTGCAGAGGAAGCAGCGGCGGCAGCTGAAGCAGCAGCAGCGATATCAGCAGCTTTCGAACAAGCTATTCATGAACAATACTTGCTCAACAGCTGGAAGAAAAGGAATATATCCATATGCAGAGATAAGGAATTTTATCCTCTAATTCTTGTGATAGTTTTGCATGTCACTTTGATGGAAGCACGAAAGAACTAGTGGTTGAGGAGAAAAAGATTGATGAAGTGATCATTGATGTCACTCAAGAAATGAAAGTCGAAGACCTCAAGGATACGGCAGATAAAGCTTTAACGGCGAATCTAACCAAGGTAGGTCCAGAGGTAAAGGTTATCGAGAAAGAAGTTGTCAAAGTACAAGTTGTAGAGGTTGAGAAACCTTGTACAAAATGTACTAAACCTTGTGTCGAATGTGCTGAAAAATCAACGATCATCGCTGAAAACAATGTGCATAATGATTTGTTAAAATATGATTATCGCACAATGAAAGAAGCGTATGACAAAATGAAAAATGATTATCGTAGACTCGACAGAAATAACATAAAACAACATGATAATATAAGAATGTTGAGTGGTACAGTAATGGATAAACAAAGGGAAATTAACATTTATATCAATATCATTGCTGAAATCAAACAACAACTTCAAGATATAACAATTGAAACTGAAAGAGTTCGACAATTGTTAAGAAGTTATACCACCAACGCGTATGTTATCGATCACATTCTTCCGAAAATCTCAACGGAAGAAAAACCTAAAAGAAAGCAGGCAAAGAATATAGCAATGTTCCTCCACCCCTTTGCGAGAAATACTGTGTTAATTCTGCAGACGGGATGGACAAGGCACTCAAATTGTTGAATTACTTTCTTAAAAGAAAAACGAGTTGTTAGAGAACATTGATATAGTCTATGCTAAATCTGATGATGATAACAACGTTGTGGTCAACAAAATGGTTGAAAATGTTTTAAGTGATTCTGATGATAGCAGCTTCAAAAGCGCCAACTTGAGTTCATAGAATTCCGGTTCACAATCTGAAAATGACGATAAGTCGTCAGAAGCTGGTCTAAGTGATGATCCTAATATTGTAATGTACAAAATGAAGGATTCGGATAGACTATACTTTGATGATAGCTTCCCGATTCAGAATGTGAAAGAAGAATTGCTTGACAAATTCTTTAAACTCGTGGAAGTCACATCAGAAAAATTGGTAATCAATGAACGAAAATTGTATTCCAAACCTAAAAGAAACTATTACCGAAGAAACGGTGGGGATTGTCACACCCTCAATTTCCACTTGCGGAGTATTATCGCGAGGCGTGTGATCAAACCAGAATCTCAGACACTAGCAATTTCGAACGACTCTATATGATTTATTTAAACGTTTTCCAAAAACAGTTGTTGTAAACATGCATAGTCATTTTCAAAATTTCAAGGTTTCAAATTTTAGCAGAAGCATTAAAATAAAGTAACGGGCGCCAACATAACGCCAAAACCAAAATCCCAAAAATTGTTCGTAAATAAAGACTCGATAAAAATGTCTTGATCAAATGCAAGTGAGTGCACCTAGTGTGACATCCCGGTTTTTTCGGATAACTTAAACGCAATACTTGTCGAATAAATTGTATGCTACGTATTAAACGTGTACGAGTTAGTGAATACGTAATGTGCGATTATGTGATTGTTTTAGTTATAAAATATTTATAGTAAATATGTAGGCGAACCGAACCTTGACACGAACCAACCTCGATTCCTTGTGACTCTAGGAGTTAACCAAGTTTTAAACCTTAAACTCAAACTATTCGGCCGCATGCAACCCAAACCAAACCAACCCAAGTCCCTTCGGCCGCGTGCAACCCAAACCGAACCAACCCAAACCACTCTCGGCCGAGAACAAGCCCAAAACCGCAAACCCATTGCGAGATCAATTGCAAGATCAAACCCAAACCGCAACCCATTCCCTCATCTCTTTGCGCCTATATATACTAACACATGCATGCTCCTTCAAAACACAAAACCCTAGTGAGAAAGAAGCCGACGGCAGCTCCTTGTTCACCTCCATTCGGTCGCGAGATCAGCCCATTTGTTCACTTCCTCGATCACAAACAGCCTACTTCATCATCATCTCTCGGTCGCGACAATTGAATTGCTCATCTCATTCTTTCGGTCGTGATCTTGCTTGAACAGCCGAATCCATTCTCATCCAAGTCTCGACTCGTTATTCACCATTATTAAAGGTTAGGATTTATAATCGTTTGCAAGATCGTATTCGGATTATATGTGTTTGAATGTAATCGGCTGATTGATCATTGTTTACATGTATGATTGTTTTCGGAACTTATAAGTTTGCAAGTATGTTTTGTTTATAAAAAACTAGAGGTATGGATTAGGGTTTGCATGGATGTGATATTGGTATTGATCTATGATTAGGAAATCAATTCTTGATCGCCTAGGTTCATTATATTGACGGTTTATGCGAATTAGTGGTAACAAAATGCTGAAACAGGTTGCTGAGTAATAGTTAGAGCCGACTTCATCTGCCTGTAACTCGGTCATTAGTTGTCGAAAAACGGATTTTCTGAAGTCTAAAATGTAGAGATTTGAATAACGAATCTAATGGCGCTGGATTCATATTTTCCGAAGTCATTTGATATTTTTAAGCGGCCAAATAAGTTCAGTAACTAAAGCTGTGAAAATCCTGAAATTTTGTTAGTTGTTTATCGAGTTGGATTTTATAATCAGTAGGGAGTCGAGTCATGAATTTTGTACAGCAACTAGCTATGGAAATTTTCGGGCAACTCCCACTGGAATTTTGTTAATTGGACGATCAGTGATTTTTAAATAAATTCTTCCGTGAACTGCAGTCAGAGAGCGACGAATCTGACTGCAGCCTAGTATATTAATATTTATGGTTAATTGGTAAAGATTTAGGACTTGGAAAATTTATATAAATTTCTACAGTATAAATGTCACCTGCTGTAAAATAATTGGAATTTTTGGAACGTTGGAACTATTTATAAAAATCCTAGAAAACAGCTGAATTATGAGTATGTAAGCTGAAATTTGATAACTTGTGATTGTGTGCACCAAAGTGTTGCATGGATTGGATTATGTTCATAATAAATTGTTTTGATTACTATGATCACATGAGGATACTTGCATGCATGTTTGAGTGTTAGGAATTTTGATTGTGTGTATCATTTTGTGCGTAAATTATGTGTAGAATTTGTATTAGTGTGTTCACACACTGACTTGGAATCAATTGGTTTATTAGGACGCAATTAGCGGTCCCATCATTTGTAACTTCTGTGTTACACTAACCGAGCAACTAAAGGTGAGTTCACGGCCCCTAACTTTATCCGGTTTTTAAACAACAGGGGGAGAAACATGTATACACTCTTCAAACTCAATCTCTTTACGTTATACGAAATTAACGTCACATAACTATTCGGTAACTAAGTTGATGTTAATGTAATGTTATGGTCACTAAGCAGCTAAATCACATAAGTCCTCGACAATCTCTCGGATCGTTAGTATTGGGTTTTAATAGCGGGGAAATTATAAGTAGTACTACTGGGCCCGACAAGCCCCATCCGAGCTAGTCGCGCTAGCCGACCGGGTATGGTCAACGGGTGTATAATTTGGATTAACTTCGCCATGGTCAGTGATAGGCCTGGCAACACGGAGGCACAACAGTCAGCTTCGATCGCGAACTCTTACGTGACATAACTTTAGGCTAGCTACCTATATATGTTAACATTGAACTTAATTACGAAACAACTATATTATCCCGGGTTAGGGATAATGGAAACAACATCATTATTATTCCGGGTTTGGAATAATGGAAACAACAACTTTATTATTCCGGTTTGGAATAATGGAACCAACATCATTGTTATTCCGGGTTGGGAATAATGGAACTAAATCGTTATCCCGGGTTAGGGATAACGGGGGAATCAAACTCATAACCGAACAAACGAATTTATGAAAACCTGTGAACTCACTCATCTTTAATGTTGACACTTGTTTCTTTACATGTTTCTCAGGACGCTAGGAGCTCTAGGTGCACTCACATGCATTGAACAAGACATCTTTTATCGAGTCTCATTTACAAACATTGTTTTGGGTTTTTCATTTGTTTTGGCGTTTGTGTTGGCGCCCGTTTCACTACTTATTTTATGCTTCCGCTCAACCATAAAAACGTAGCTTCCGCTAGACATTGGTAACTAACTAAGACAATATAAAATCTACGATGAATGGTTAAACAAATGATTTTTGGAAAACGTATTATCAAATCATATAGAGTCGTTCGACGTACTAGTGTTTCAGACTCTGGTTTGTTCACACGCCTCGCGGTAAAACTCCGCAAGTGGAAATTGAGGGTGTGACACCTAGCGCTCCTAGCATCCTGCGAAACATGCAAAGAAACAAGTGTCAACATTAAAGAATAGTGAGTTCACAGGTTTTTATAAGTTCACAAGTTCGGTTTAAAAGATTGTTTTCCCCGTTATCCCTAACCTGGGATAACGACATAGTTCCATTATTCCTAACCTGGAATAATAAGGTTGGTTCGTAAATAAGTTCAATGTTAACATGTAGATAGCGAGCCTAAAGATACGTCACGTAAGAGTTCGCGATCAAAGCTGACTGTTGCTCTGTTGCCAGGTCTATCACTGACCATGGCGAAAGTTAGGCCAAATTAATCACCCGTTGACAATTCCCGGTCGGCTAGCGCGACTAGCTTGGGTGGGGCTTGTCGGGCCCAGTAGTACTAATATAATTTCCCAGCTATCTAACCCAATACTAACGATCCGAAAGTTGGTTGAGGACTTCTGTGATAAATCTACTTAGTGACCATAACGTACATTAATATTAACTTAGTTACCGAATAATTAACGGCGTTATTTCGCATAACGTAAAAAGATTGAGTTGTAGAGCGTATACATGTTTCTACCCCTGTTGTTCAAAACCGGATAAAATAAGGGCCGTGAACTCACCTTAAATTGCTCGTTAGATAAATGCAAAAGAAGCAAAGGATGGAACCGCTAATCGCGTCCTAACATGTCAACCGATTCAAAGTTAGTGTGTTAACACACTGACACAAAACCCTACGCATAACTAACACACAGTACGGCACACGTAATAACCAATTCGAAACCATAATCATGCATACAAAGCATCACCATACCAAATAACGATCAAACCAACTTGTCATAAACACAGGATAACTCATACAACACTTAGGTACACACAAACGCAAGTTATCATGTTTCAGCTTGTACACTCATAACTGGGCTGTTTTTGAGAATTTTTATAAAATAGTTTCAACATTCCAAAAATTCCAATTGCTTTACTGGAGGTGTCAATTAGACTGTAGAATTTGGTGTAAATTTTTCAAATCCTAAATCTTTACCAATTATTTATAAACATTTATATACTAGGCTGCAGCCAGATTCGTCGCTTTCTGACTGCAGTCACGAGAAAAATCATTTAAAATCATCATTCATCCGATTAACAAAATTCCAGTGGTAGATTTTCGGAAATTCCCATCTCCAGTTACTATCCAGATTTCGTGACCTAACCCCATACAGACTATGAGATCCGACTCGATAAACAACCTGCAAATTCTGCAGAATTTACGCAGCTTCAGCTGCTACACTAAATGACCATTTTGAAATTGCAAACGACCTCAGAAAAATATGAATCTGGCACCATTTGAAGTGTTTTTCAAAAACACACATTTTAAACTTCAGAAAATCCACATTTCGATAAATAATAATCAGGTTACAGCCAACTGAAGTTGGCTGTAAATGTCAATCAGCTTATTGTTTTCGACTTTATCGTATTAGGACATGTGTAAACGGCCATGACGCTTAGTTGTATTGATTAACAGCAGGTTAACTTGTCAAATATCATCATATATATCAATATTTATGCAAACCCTAAACATATATCATGATCTTTATCGATAAAACGCAGCCTACGATTTTAATATTCAAACATATCATCACAACCGCAAAGATTCGCATATTCATCCGAAATAATCATACACCACAACGCTTTTTCATAATAATATCATACAAGCACATAATCATGATCAAGATTACACAAAACCTAGTGTGAATCACAATACAATTAAACCTAACCTTGAAACGATGACAATTAGCGAACCGGGACAAGCTTGGAATCGATCCGAAGGGTGTAGAGCTTGCGCGACCGAGAGAGGGGGGGGGCTGCCATCGACTTCAACTATAGTGTTAGGGTATTTTTTTAAGGTTTCCCACAACATGCATGTAAGCATACATAAAGGGGGGTCGCGATGGGGGGGGGGGCGGTTTGGGTTAGTTCCTTGGGCCGCAAGGAATTGTGGGCCGCAAGGGGGTGTTGGTGGCAGGTTGGGTTTGCTTGGTCGCGAAGTCGAACGTTTCACAGGCTTGGTTCGGTTCGGCTTATAAATAGAATTTACTAACCGTTCATTATAATCTGATAAATAACTACACATAATACGACTCGGCAATTATTCATAAACGTCTAATAACACAAGGCACGTAATTCAGATACAACTCGTTAGAATTTCCAAACATTGTGTATTCCCTAAATACTAAAGTTAGCGTAGTTATTGCGAACGCGTAATTTAATTCTCCGAATTAAATCAGCGTAGGAATGAATAACAATAAAGTAGCGCGTTTAAGATACCTGAAAAGCCGGGATGTCACATTATCCCCATGTTGAAAGAATTTCCATCCCGAAAATTGAGTAAACGCGGTTTAGAACGCAACACACAAAGATTCAGTTTGCTAGAATGGTACAAGTAAATCCCAGGCTGTCATATCATACCCATGTTGAAAGAATTCCGTTCCGAAATTCAGTTGGCGGTAACGTCAGATTGCTGCTCAGCTGCAAAAAAAGGTGTGGATATTTGCTTTTCATTTGGTCCTCTCTTTCCCACGTGAACTCCGGTCCACGCTTAGAGTTCCAACGAACCTTGACGATCGATATCTTGCTGTGCCTTCGAGTCTTGATCTCACGGTCCATGATCTCGATAGGTTGTTCCACAAAATGCAGTTGCTCATCCACTTGAATCTCATCCAATGGAATGACTAGGGTCTCATCTGATAGACACTTCTTCAGATTGAACACGTGAAAAACGTTATGAACTCCACTGAGTTCGGCAGGAAGGTCTAACTGATAAGCTACAGGCCCGATACGCTTCGAAATCACAAAAGAGCCTATGTGCCGTGGATTTAGTTTGCTTCGTTTCCCAAAACGAATTACACCCTTCCAGGTGACACTTTCAGTAGGAGCGGTCACCTACTTGAAAATCGAGCGTTTTGCGTCGTTGATCAGCGTAACTTTTCGGTCGATCCCGTGCCGCTGCCATGCGGTTTCTAATTGCACAATCTTTTCAATAGCCTCAGGTATCAACTCAGGACCTGTGAGTTGACTGTCACCGACTTCTGCCCAACAGATCGGTGATCTACATTTGCGACCATATAATGCTTCAAACGGTGCTGCCTGAATACTCGTATGGTAACTGTTGTTATACGAGAATTCCACCAAAGGCAGATGGATTCCCAACTGTTCCCGAAGTCTACCACGCATGCCCTAAGCATGTCCTCCAAGGTCTATATGGTCCTTTCACTTTGACCATCCGTCTGAGGGTGATAAGCAGTGCTCATATCTAAGCGTGTACCCAACGCTTTCTGAAGTGACCGCCAAAAGTTGGACGTGAAACGGGCATCTCTGTCTGAAATGATGGATGTTGGCACCCCGTGCCGAGAAACTACTTCCTTAATGTAGATGCGAGTCAACTTATACATCTTATCTGTTTCTTTGGTCGCTAGGAAGTGTGCAGACTTAGTTAGACGATCCACGATTACCCAGATGGTATCGTAACCACCCGGATTTCGCGGGAGTTTAGTGATAAAGTCCATCGAGATCTGGTCCCATATCCACACTGGGATCTCAGGTTGTTGAAGTAGCCCTGATGGCTTCTGGTATTCCACCTTGACTTTCGCACAAGTCAAACACCTACTCACGTAGGTGGCTATATCCGCTTTCATGTTGGGCCACCACTACGCGGCTTTAAGGCCTTGATACATCTTATCCGAACCAGGATGGACAGAATATCGGGATTTGTGAGCTTCGTCCATAACTAGCTTCCTGAGGTTTCCGTAGAGAGGTACCAATATACGGTTCATGAAATACCGGGTACCATTGCGTTTCACCTCCCAATCGTGTTCCATCTTTCCCACAGATTCGGCCTTGATGTTCTCTTCCTTAACTGCTTCTAGCTGCGCGTCGCGTATCTGTTCGAGTAACCCATAATGAATTGTGAACTGCAATGCTCGTACCCAACGAGGTTTCAAGTGCTCCTTCCGACTGAGGGCATCAGCTACCACGTTAGCTTTACCCGGATGATTCCGAATGGCACATTCATAATCGTTCAGGAGTTCGACCCAGCAACGTTGTCGCATGTTCAACTCCCTCTTATCAAAAATATGTTGGAGGCTCTCGTGATCCGTGTAGATTGTGCACCTTGTTCCATATAGGTAGTGTCTCCAAATCTTAAGTGCAAATACAACTGCTCCCAATTCCAAGTCATGTGTCGCGTAGTTCTTCTCGTGGACCTTCAACTGTCAGGATGCATACGTGATGACCTTTTCACGATGCATGAGCACACATCCCAATCCCTGAATGGAAGTGTCACAATACACCACAAATCATCTGTCCCCTTTGGCAAAGACAAAATGGGTGCACTGCAAAGCTTCTTCTTCAATAATTGAAATGCTGCTTCCTGTTTGTCACCCCAAGCATACTTGGTGCCCTTCTGAGTGGGAGTGGTAAGCGGTTGTGCAATCTTGGAAAATCCCTCGATGAAACGTCTGTAGTAACCAGCCAAACCCAAAAATTAGCGGATCTATGTCATTGTCCTAGGTGCTTCCCAGTTCTTGATAGCTTCGATCTTGGCGGGATCAACGTGTATAACCTTTTCATTCACGATATGCCCAAGGAACTGAACTTTCCGAATCCAGAAATCAGACTTCGAAAACTTGGCATATAGTTTCTCATGTTGAAGTAGTTCCAGCAATAACCGTAGATGCTCAGCATGTTCTTCTTCACCCTTAGAGTAGATGAGTATATCATCGATGAACACGATGACAAACTTGTCGAGATACGGCTTACACACATGGTTCATGAGGTCCATGAACACCGCGGGTGCATTGGTGAGACCGAAGGGCATGACCAAGAACTCATAATGGCCATACCGAATGTGGAATGCCGTCTTGGAGATATCCTCCTCCCTGACGCGTAGCTGGTGATAACCGGACCGTAGATCAATCTTGGAGTAGTAGCTTGACCCCTGAAGATGGTCGAAAAGATCGTCGATAGGAGGTAGCGGGTACCGGTTCTAGACGGTAACCTTATTGAGTTCCTTGTAGTCGATGCACATGCGGAAGGTCCCGTCCTTCTTCTTGACAAAAAGGACCGGAGCTCCTCATGGCGGGTACTGGGTCGGATAAATCCTTTTTCCAACAATTCTTGAAGTTGGGTAGACAGCTCTTGCAACTCTGCTGGAGCTAAGCGGTACGGGGCCTTGGCGAAAGAGTCGCATGGCTCGCCAATTCGATTTAAAACTCTACTTGTCGATGTGGTGGAAGACCGGGTAACTCCTCTGGAAACACATCGGGAAAGTCACGGACGATGGGGATATCTTTAATCCGTTTCTCGTCCTTAGACTGTTCGGTGACCAGTGCGAGCAAAGCAAAAGAGTTCTTCTTCCGAAGATACTTCTGAGCTTGCATGTAAGAGATGATGTTCGTGACGACGCCTGCCTTCTCGCCTTGCACCATCAAGACTTCGTCGTTAGAGAGCGGAATACGGATAGCTTTCTCGAAACAGAGAACTTCAGCTCGGACGTCGGATAGCCAGTCCATTCCAGCTACCACATCAAAACTACCCAGAGTAGTTGTCATCAGATCAATAGTAAAGGTGTGACCCGCGAGTTTAAGTTGACAGCCGGTCACTAGATGGGTCACATCTACAGATTTACCATCGGCTAGTTCTTTGACGTAAGGGGTCTCTAGGGGTTTAGGTGTTTGATTTAGGTTCTTCCTAAAAGACTCAGATATAAAACTCTTATCCGCACCCGTATCAAAATGTACAGTAGAAAAATGATCATTAAGTGGAAACTTAACGGTGACCACATTCGAGTCGTTTCTGGCCTCTCCACGGCCTAGCTTGAATGCACGTCCTTTGGCACCTCCTGTGCCACCATTTCCATTGTTGCCATTGTTGTTATTGTTGTTGTTGTTATTTCCACCATTGTTGTTGTTGCGAAGTTGCGGGCAATCTCTCTTGAAATAGGCAGTGCTACCGCACTGATAGCATCCCCGGTTATTACCCTGGTGCTGGTTCTGATTCTGTCGTGACATATCTCCCCACGACAATCCTTTGCCGCGTGTCTTGATTTGCCACATCGTTGGCAGCGATTTCCGGCGCAAGGGCCGTGATGATGGAGGTTACAACGATTACATTGTGGCTTTCGACCCGCATAGCCGCTCGAGTTCTGGGTGTTGTTGGCAGACTGGTTGTTGTGACCCCGGTTGTTGTTGAAATTGTTGGACCGCTTCTGGTTTCCTTGTTGTGGCTGGGCTGATGAAGACTTCCGAGCAGGTGAGTGTTCAAATTTCCTTTTGTTATCAGGGACAATTTCAGTTGCACCCCTAGGTGGTAACTTCCTTTGCTCCACCGCCTTATCGGTGAGTTTATGTGCCAGCCTAATCGTCTGTTGCATTGTCGTAGGGTTGCTAGACATTACCATGCCATGGATCTCTGGGACCAGACCCCCAAGATAAAACTCAAGTCGTTTAACGATGGTGTTAGCCAAGTCGGGACAAAGGAACACCAGATCATGATGTCTTGCCGTGTACGCTTCAATTTCTGAACCAGCCATCTTGTGGTTCCATAACGCTTGTTCCAATTGCTGAACTCTGTCCCGCGGACAGTATTCCTCCTTGATTAGAGCTTTAAACTCAGTCCAGGCCATTGCGTTAGCCGCAGCAAGTCCACGCATTTGGACTTGTGCGTTCTACCAGGTTAATGCCCCATCTTCCAACGTCAAGGCAGCATACTTGACCTTATTAGCTTCGAGGCAATTGCACATTTCGAAAACCGATTCAGACTTTTCGACCCAATGGACCAGTCCTATGGGTCCTTCAACCCCCGTGAACTTGCTCGGTTTCGCATCCAGGAACATCTTGTAGGGGTTAAGACCCCCTCCTGAGGATAGAGGATAGGTGGTCAGCGAGAAAGTCTACTAGCCAAACTACTAGATTTTCCCATGAAAATTTAATAATGGTTACCTGCTGGTGGGTTAGGAACGCCTGCCAGAGCAGCTTTCACGTGTTGTTGGATTAAAGCGGCCAATTCTTCAGTTGACATGTTGAGATTTCCACGACGACCGGTTGCAATTTCAGATCCTTGCAAGACAACTCAAACAAACACCGTTAAGTATATATCCAATATAGTTATCATATTCCACACTTCAATGATTACACAATTTATGTCAACCCCAACAAATTAGACAATCAAAAGGAACATTCGATTAAATAAATTGTAATGTCTCACAAAATACCAACCAAACATATCAGTTTATTATAAAATTTCCAAGTTCAAACATAAGTGGAAACAAACAAACTAAAGGAAACAAAACGGAGATTGGCGAGACGAGTTAGTCATCTATGTCTCCATCTCCCAAGTCGTTATGACTGTCGTCTTCCTCTTCAGCGTTTTCAGCTTCAACAGCCGGGTCCTGTTCCGGCTCTTCTTCCTCCGGATCCTCTTCCGGGTCTTCCTCTGGATCCTCCTCTTCGTCCTCTACCAGCGCTGGAGGGGCCGGTGCTGGTGCGGGTAGTGGGATAGGTGGTGCTTGGTTCTGCTCTAGTTCGTGAATCCTCCAACTGGACTCAAGAAAGCCAGTCCAGCACGAAGGTCCTTAGCTAAAATGCTTCGAACTCTCCTATTCTCATCTTGCTCTTCATCGAGCTCTTCAGTTTTACCAGTCAGCTGATGTATCAGCCATCCCTGTGCTTCGATAGTCTCTTGCATTCTCTCTAGATGTTCCTATTGTTTCCTTAGTACAGCTCTAAGTAGATCGTCCCCCACTCCTGAAGAGTTGACCGGTTTGACCGGTACAACGGTGGTTGGACGGGAGGACGACTCCCCTTCGAGAGCGAGTCTTTTCCTAGCAGCTGAGCGTGTCTCCACCCCACGAGGTGGTGCGGGTTTGACCATGGGTGCCTTCCCCGGCGCCCTTGATTATCGAGATATGTCGGATGATGATGATGACATAGCCTACTGGGTTGGTGTAGTTAGTTACGAGCTGCGTATATCACAATATATATATATATATATCACATAGAACAATTGTAGTATAACACATAACAAGATATCACAGTTCGGTGCCAACAAAGTCTAGTGTCGTGTAACAGCTATAGTTTAGGTCTACTTTCAATGCAAACCTGGTTCTCTATAGCGAGAAGCTCTGATACCAATCTGTCACACCCTCAATTTCCACTTGCGGAGTATTACCGCGAGGCGTGTGATCAAACCAGAATCTCAAACACTAGCAATGTCGAACGACTCTATATGATTTATTTAAACGTTTTCCAAAAACATTTGTTGTAAACATGCATAGTCATTTTCAAAATTTCAAGGTTTCAAAGTTTAGCGCAAGGATTAATATAAAGTAACGGGTGCCAACATAAACGCCAAAACCAAAATCCCAAAAATTGTTCGTAAATAAAGACTCGATAAAAATATCTTGATCAAATGCAAGTGAGTGCACCTAGCGCTCCTAGTGTCCTGAGGAACATGCAAAGAAACAAGTGTCAACATTAAAGAAGAGTGAGTTCACAGGTTTTTATAAGTTCACAAGTTCGGTTTAAAAGATTGTTTTCCCCCATTATCCCTAACCAGGGATAACGACATAGTTCCATTATTCCTAACCTGGAATAATAAGGTTGGTTCGTAAATAAGTTCAATGTTAACATATAGGTAGCGAGCCTAAAGTTACGTCACATAAGAGTTCGCGATCGAAGCTGACTGTTGTTGCCTCTGTGTTGCCAGGTCTATCACTGACCATGGCGAAAGTTAGGCCAAATTAATCACCCGTTGAGCATTCCCGGTCGGCTAGCGCGACTAGCTCGGGTGGGGCTTGTCGTGCCCAGTAGTACTACTATGATTTCCTCGCTATCTAACCCAATACTAACAATCCGAGAGTTGGTTGAGGATTCCGTGATAAAGCTACTTAGTGACCATAACTACATTAATATTAACTTAGTTACCGAATAATTAACGGCGTTAATTTCGCATAACGTAAAAAGATTGAGTTGTAGAGCGTATACATGTTTCTCCCCCTGTTGTTCAAAACCAGATAAAATAGGGGCCGTGAACTCACCTTAAATTGCTCGGTTAGATAAACGCAAAAAGAAGCAAACGATGAAACCACTAATCGCGTCCTAACTTGTAAACGATTCAAAGTTAGTGTGTGAACACACTGACATAAAACCTTACGCATAACTAACACACAGTACGGCACACGTAATAAGCAATTCGAAACCATAATCATGCATGCAAAGTATCACCATACAAAATAAAGATCAAACCAACTTTTCATAACAGGATAACTCATACAACACTTAGGGACAAACAAACGCAGTTACATGTTCAGCTTGTACACTCGTAACTGAGCTGTTTTCGAGAATTTTTTTAAAATAGTTCCAACGTTCCAAAAATTCCAATTGTTTTACAGGAGGTGTCAATTAGACTGTAGAATTTTGTGTAAAATTTTCAAATCCTAAATCTTTACCAATTATTTATAAACATTTATATACTAGGCTGCAGCCAGATTCGTCGCTTTCTGACTGCAGTCCACGAGAAAATTCATTTAAAAATCATCGTTTATCCGATTAAAAAAATTCCAGTGGAAGATTTTCGGAAATTCCCGTCTCCAGTTACTGTGAAGATTTCGTGACCTAACCCCATACAGACTATGAGATCCGACTCGATAAACAACCTGCAAATTCTGCAGAATTTACGCACCTTCAGCTGCTGCACTAAATGACCATTTAAAAATAGCAAACAACCTCAGAAAAATATGAATCCAGCGCCATTTGAAGCGTTTTTCAAAAATACACATTTTAGGCTTTATAAAATCCACTTTTCGGTAAATATTGATCAGGTTACAGCCAACTGAAGTTGGCTATAAATGTCAATCAGCTTACTGTTTTCGACTTTATCGCATTAGGACATGTGTAAACGGCCATGACGCTTAGTTGTATTGATTAACAGCAGGTTAACTTGTCAAATATCATCATATATATAATATTCATGCAAACCCTAAGTATATATCATGATCTTATCGATAAAACGCAGCCTACGATTTTAATATTAAACATATCATCACAACCACGAAGATTCGCATATTCATCCGAACTAATCATACACCACAACGCTTTTTCATAATAATATCATACAAGCACATAATCATGATCAAGATTACACAAAACCTAGTGTGAATCGCAATACAATGAAACCCTAACCTTGAAACGATGACAATTAGCAAACTGGGACAAGCTTGGAATCAATCCGTGGGGTGTAGAGTTTGCGCGACCGAGAGAGGGGGGGGTGGGCTGCCATCGACTTCAATTAGAGGAATCAAACCGGGGTCATTAACTTAGACTCAACAGACAAATCTGTTAACCAAGGCCATTAACTTGGACTTGGTCAACTGAGTGGTTTTTCATAACTGGTAAAAGTTGGAAAGTTCTGGGTTAAAAATGAAAAATTTGAAAAAGTTGAAATTTTGAGATTTGGCAAGTTCGGCCGAACATGCTAAACAATTGAAGTTTAACAATCAGCAAGTTCGACCGAACTTGTAGATGGCTGATTGAATGTTTTTATAATAAGTTCGCTCGAACTTACTCTGGGCCCTCATGTTGGGCTTAACAAGTTCGCCCGAACTTGACAAGGTATAAATACCATTCAAGTTCGGCCGAACTCATTTACCTGTTATACGATACTTTGAGCGAACTTGAGCTTAGAAATATTTAGAGCGAAATTGGCATTTGTATACCGTTATTCTGTCCGATTGAAGTTTGTTTTTGGTGATTTGCACACCAATCACAATGGTATAGGTATAGAATTGAGATTAAACCATGAATTGAGCCGTTAACAAACAAAATCAGATCTAAATTTTAAAATCTAATAGATTTAGGGGTTGTTGGACAAAATTGAACATAGATTCTGAATCTACATCTAAAATCGATCGTATAACTTGTTTTGATTGAAGAAAAATGGTTGTTTAGATGTTTGAACTTGTTTGGTCTGTTGAAGAAGACGACAAGTTCGGCCGAACTTGTTGTCAAGTTTGACCGGACTTATCAAAAATATGCTTAAATGATTCGGTTTCATGTTCGACCGAACTTCATTAATGAAATGATTTAATTCTTCATCTTTGACCGAACTTGGATCTTAATAAAACTAAGTGTTGATAACATAAGTTCACCCGAACTTGTTCTTTAATAAGGAACAGATGTTTCATACGTGTTCGGCTGAACTTAGATAAAATTGAATAATAAAAAATGTTGTAAGTTCGCCTGAACTTGCATTTGAAAATGATGAACATGTTTATCACATGTTCGGGCGAACTTGATCAAAACAGAATGTTGTAACACCTAATCAAGTTCGCCCGAACTTGATTAAAGTGTTTGAAATTTTTTTGTGGTTTTTTTTTTCGAAAAGCATGCTAAGTGTTTTATGTCATTTTTCAGGCATAGATTCCAGCGCGTGTTATCTCAATTGAGTTTTCCAAAACTCACAATACATGCATCACGCTTGACAAGTCTATTTGTCCATCACAGAAAGAATATGATAGTATCTTGAAGTATCTCGAAGATAGTCACATTCGCTGTGCAATTACTGAGCGCACCGTATCATATCGTTCTCATATTGTTTATTTCTGGATGAACGCAAGCTTGAGCGCTGAAGAGAAGACAATCTCTTCTACAGTACAGGTTGGTGATGAGCTAAAGCCGATTACAGTAACCGAAGGTGATATTCGAAGGATTTTGGAGCTCAAAGACAAAGAAGACGATCCAATTCATCTAGACGAGAAGATGGTTCGCGGATGCTTTTTCCGTATGGGCTATAAAGGAAGTGTAAACAAACCAACGCTAAAGAAAGGGGAAGTGCCTAACCCCTACAAGCTTCTGATTCATGCGTTGATTCATACATTTAGCCATCGCAAAGCCGGTTTGGATGATGTACATGATTATTTGGCAGCATGGCAACGACACTTATTCTGAAGAAGTCGTTCAACATTTCGAAGTTAGTGTTTACTCACATGTCGAAGAACATGGAGGATTCGAGATTGTGTCTTTATCCGAGGTTTATTCAGATGTTGATGGATTAAAAGTATGCTAACATTGCTCGAGATCCTAATGACTTTCTTTATTTAGTTCATCTCGATGAAACCACAGTGAAGAAGCTTATTAAGTTCCAGAAACAAGCTTCAGCTCCTATTGCCAAGCCAGTATTTGGAGCTATAAAAGATTCAGATTATGTCTCGCCACCTAGAAACAAATGGAGAAAGGATGGTAGTGACGATGAGAAAGAACTTAAAGCCGAGCAGGAGTGGTTTAAAGAATTCAAACCAAAGGCAAGGAGTGAATGGTTTTTGAAGGCTGAAGCTGATAAGCCAAAAAAGAAGCGAACGTCAAAGAAAGCTGAAACTTTGCTTGTTGATGAGGAGGAAACTGAAAATGTTGAAGTAGTTGCTGGATCGAGCGCTGCTGTAGTTATTGAAAGCCAAGAGACAGTTAAGTCGGCTCAAGAAGATGTAATTTCTACTACTTCTGAAAATGAAGAATCTGATAAGGAGCCAGAAAAGAGAGAGGCTGATATAAGAGCAGAAAAAGAAAGAAAGTTGGATGCAGATTTTGATCCAAATGCTGAAAAAGAATCTGACGAGGAGAGATCAAAGAAAAAGACGAAGCGCACAAAGTCTCCAGCAATTGAGATATCAAAGAAGACTACTGGCTCACCTCATACTAAAGGGAAACGAAAGGCTAAGAATGCTCAGAAAGCTGTGAGCAAGAGATACAAAAGCAAGGTGAAAAGCACAGAAGCCACACAAGAACCTTCTGGTGCTCAGGAGAAAGGAGCCACACAAGAACCTCCTCCACAAGAACCTCCTGTTATCGTTCATGATGAAGCTGAAAGGCAAGGAGTTACACAAGAACATCTTGTGTCTAAATTTGTTGAACTTCTGATCGCAGAATCGCCTAGTGCTCCAAACACTTCTGCTCCTTAAAGTTCTACACCGAAGACTGCAACACCAAAAGATTCAACACCAAAGACGCCAAGAGGAAGTATGTTTGGTGATATGCCACACTGTCCAATCAGTCTTGAAGACTTGGATGAATTTGTCCCAGAGACGAATGCCGAGATGTTAGAAAAACATATGAAGGTTTTAGAAGATAAAGTTGCACATATTGAGTTAGAAAAGGCTGAGCTTGTAAAGAAGGTGAATCAAAGCAAAGTTGAAAAAGACTTTTTGACGATAAAGTGAAGGTGCTTGAGAATGAACGTGAATATTACAAAGCGTTGATAGAAAGTGTGTAGGAAGCAAATGAAAAACTACAGACAGAGATTGCAGAATTGAAGAAAATTCAAGCTTTGAATGATCGAAGATTCATCAGATTACAGAAGTGTTATCTAACAATCTGAATATTGATTTTATCGCTGAATACGATCGTCTGGATGTCAAGAAGCCAAAGAACGTGCTAAGAAAGAATTGGCTTAGAGTGGTAAAGGGAAGTAGGTTGAGGTGAAGCTCCTAAATATTATGCTGAAAAATCTTTTGATATTCCTGAGAAGCCAAGTGAGGATATTTCAAAAGCTTCTGAGTCTGATATCCAAAAGGTTGACAAATCTGTCAAGCCTTCTGATCCTATCATTGTTACTGAAGAAAAAGACAATGAAGAAGCCGAGAAAGTGGATAAGAATGAAGATGAAGAGGAAGAAGGATATGAAGATTGGAATGTTGGGGATGATGTTGATGATTTTGATCAACGAGATGATGATTTTGATCAGGGTGGTACAGGTTAAAGATCAATGAAGCTAAAGTTTCTGATGAGTTTGATTTTTCTGACCTCATGGACGATGAATCGAATAAGATGGAAGATAAAAGCCAGGGGGAGTCAGGGCAAAAAGGATCTTCAGATGCTATTGATTTGTTGGATATTGATCGTTTTACAAAGCCTGTGACTGCAGTACCTACGAAACCTTTAATACTGATGTTGGACATAATGTAGAAGAAGGTGAGTTTGTACATAATTACTCGAAAGAAGATCTGGCGAAACCAGTTGAGGTTGAAGCTGAGAAATTGGAGTTTGATTTTGAAGAAATTATGAATGTTAACACATTTGAGCCGAAAGAGTATCAGTACGAAAGAAGGTTTGAAGCTGATGAGTACAATCGTGTGATAGTTGAAGATTGGTCCTCAGATGATGAAACAGAACAGAAAGCTAAGTATGTTGGTCAGGATTCAGAAAGTTTTCCTACATTTGAAGAAATGTATAAACAACTGAATGAATATATTGTGAAAGATAGGATTGTTGAAGAGTTACGAGAAGGAAAGATTCCTAAACCAATGACCAAAGAAGAGATAGCTGAAGCGAAAAAGTCCTGGTTCAAGGAGATGTCGCGTGAACGTAAGTTTCGACGTCCACTAGCATTCTACACCAGAGATAAAGATGTTTCTTTGGGAGATATACTTAGTTGGGGATGGTTTAAAGAGCTCAACGTATATGCAATCAAAAGAGAATTTGGAGTGCAATACTTAAAATATCTTGCTGATTTAAAGACATTGCCGTATTGGGATATGGAAGAGCTGGTACAAGCAGTGAATGTTACTTATCATATGAAGGCAGTTGATCAGTTGTTATGGAAGATGATTAAGTACGAAGCTGATAAAGGTTGGAATCACTTGAAGTCGTTTATTCCGAGACAAAGAATAAAGATCATCAAGGTTACAGGGGAAAAGGACATAACGTTGATTATGAAACGTCCTAGAGCCATGAGGAATATGCCACTTATGCCAATCGAACAAAACTTTTATCCTTTATTCAAGTGGTGGCAGATTGATCCAGCTACATGCGAAGCAGTGATTGTTTTAAAGTTTGAAGATCATTTGGATATTGCTAAAGAACGAGTTGAAGTGATGGGTCATCAGGGTATGAGAGGTCTGTGGAGGTCGATAAGGGTTCTAGATCCTATGTGGTTGGTTAACTGCTCGAGAGAAGATATAAAATGCCTTTTCTACAGCAAGATTGTTTTTAAAGAAAGAGAAAAGGTACAGGCGATGCAGTATCAGAAAGTTGTCAATGTTTGCTATGCACGCGAAGTAAATTCTGGTAAAATGTGGCAAACGAAGTGGAGGGATCTTGAGAGAGTGGAATTTTTAAAGAAGAAACCAGAAGTGAGGCGATCAAAGAAAGAACGTAAAAAGCGGTAAGGCAAAGTTCGCTAAAGATGGCTAATTTTAAAAGACCACCGCCAACTGATCAAACGCCGGATCGGAAACAAGAATGACGAAAGAAGCCGTACAAGAACTTCTTCGGTCGGGTACGTTAATGTTTATTTGAAGACAGAGTTTTGAAGACTGATAAAAGACGAAGACGAAATCCAAGGGGAGTCTATTAGTGCATAATGTCTATGTCTTAGTCTTATATCGAGTCTGTATTGTATAGAGCTGGATAGGCTAGGTTATGAAGTATTTATAAAGCGTCTTAGCCAAGTTCGCCCATAAGCATGTAAAGTATGCATGTTCGGCCGAACTTGCATAGGCAAGTTCGGGTGAACTTGCACCTCCATGGCCGAACTTGTTGAACTATAAATACCTAGCTTGTGTGTCTCATTTGTAACTTTGGCATTGTAGAGGCGAAGCTCTGTCAGTCTGTAATCTGAACGTTTGATCTATAAAACTGACGATTAACTGATTAATTCTTGTCTATTGGTAACACGACGTAATATTTCCGCTATTATGGATGTTAGATATCAAATTTAGGTTCCTAGGCATCGAGGATTGGTCCTACAGAATGCCTCTACTGAAACAGTGAATACAACAAAGGAGCCCAGTATGCCTCAGAATCAAGAGTCTGATTCAGATGAAGTACCAACATTTGATGCTGATGGGGAATCATCTTCTTCAGATGAAGAAGTGGAGTAAATAACAAGTCTTCTTAATCAATCTGCAGTCCCGAACAACATAAATGAAGCTTCATCAAGCTCTCCATCATTGAATTGGTTATTGATCTCAACATTACGAATCAGCAAAACTCAATAGATGTTCCAAGTGAAGAATTGTCGCGATGATATTCCTATCATCCGTTAACAAATATTATCGGAGAACTTCAACCTGGTGTTAGAACTCGAGGTCAAATTAATAAAGCACTCAGTTGTTTCTACACACGCGTTGCTACAACCCAGAACTTTTGTTTCTATTCATGTTTCATCTCTCAGATTGAGCCTAAGACAGTTAATGAAGCTTTAGCCGATGAAAACTGGGTACAAGCAATGCAAGAAGAATTATTGCAGTTTGAGAAGTTGGGTGTGTGGAAGCTTGAAGACCTACCAGAAAATAAGAAAGCAATTGATACAAAATGGGTCTTTAAGTGTAAACATGATGATAGAGGGGTTATTGTTCGTAATAAAGCTAGGCTTGTTGTCAAGGGATTTCACCAGCAGGAAGGGATAGACTACACGGATGTCTATGCACCAGTAGCTCGATTGGAATCTATTCGAATTTTTCAAGCTTTTGCATCATGAAAAAGATTTAAGGTGTCACACCCTCAATTTCCACTTGCGAAGTTTTACCGCGAGGCGTGTGATCAAACCAGAATCTGAGATACTAGTAATATCGAACGACTCTATATGATTTATTTAAAAGTTTTCCAAAAACATTTGTTTAACCATTCATAGTCATTTTCAAAATATCTTAGTTTCAAAGTTTAGCGGAAGCATTAGTTTCAAAGTTCAGCGGAAGCATTAGAGTAAAGTAAAGTAACGGGCGCCAACATAAACGCCAAAACCAAAAATCCCAAAGATTATTCTAAATAAGACTTGATAAAAATGTCTTGATCAAATGCAAGTGAGTGCACCTAGCGCTCCAAGCGTCCTGAGAAACATGTAAAGAAACAAGTGTCAACATTAAAGAAGAGTGAGTTCACAAGATTTTATAAGTTCACAAGTTTGGTTAAAAGTTTGGTTAAAAGTTTGTTTCCCCCGTTATCCCTAACCCGGGATAACGATAGAGTTCCGTTATTCCTAACCCGGAATAATAATGTTGGTTCGTAATTTAGTTCAATGTTAACATGTAGGTAGCGAGCCTAAAGTTACGTCACATAAGAGTTCGCGATCGAAGCTGACTGTTGTTGCCTCAGTGTTGCCAGGTCTATCACTGACCATGGCGAAAGTTAGGCCAAATTAATCACCCGTTGACCATACCCGGTCGGCTATAGCGACTAGCTCGGGTGGGGCTTGTTGGGCCCAGTAGTACTACTTATAATTTCCCCGCTATCTAACCCAATACTAACGATCCGAGAGTTGGTTGAGGACTTCCGTGATATAGCTACTTAGTGACCATAACGTACATTAACATTAACTTAGTTACCGAATAGTTTAAACGACGTCAATTTCGCATAACATAAAAGATAAAGTTTTAGAGCGTAAACATGTTTCTCCCCTGTTGTTCAAAACTGGATAAAATAGGGGCCGTGAACTCACCTTAAATTGCTCGGTTAGAAAAAAGAAGCAAATGATGGAACTGCTAATCGCGCCCTAACATGCCAACCGATTTAAAGTTAGTGTGTGAACACACTGATACAAAACCCTACGCATAACTAACACACAGTGCGGCACACGTAATAACCAATTCGAAAACATAATCATGCATGCAAGGTATCATCATACCAAAACAATGATCAAACCAACTTGTCTAAACACAGATTAACTCATACAACACTTTGGTACACACTAACGCAAGTTATCATGTTTCAGCTTGTACGCTCGTAACTGGGCTATTTGCGATGATTTTTATAAAATAGTTCCAACGTTCTAAAAATTCCAATTTTTTTACAGGAGATGTCAAATAAACAGTAGAATTGTATGTAAAATTTTCAAGTCCTAACGCTTAACAATTATTTATAAACATTTATATACTAGGCTGCAGTCAGATTCGTCGCTTTCTGACTGCAGTCCACGGGAAAATTATTTAAAAATTATCGTTCTTCCAATTAACAAAATTTCAGTGGGAGATTTCCTGAAATTCCCGTCTCGAGTTACTGTACAAATTTCGTGACCCAACCACCTACAGATTATGAGATCCAATTCAAAAAACAAGTAGCAAATTTTGAGAATTTACGCAGCTTCAGCTGCTGCACTAAATCACCACTTATAAATAGCAAACGACCTCAGAAAAATATGAATTAGGCTCCATTAGAAGCGTTTTTCAAAAATACACGTTTTAGGCTTCAGAAAATCCACTTTTCGATAAATAATGATCAAGTTACAGCCAATTGAAGTTGGCTGTAAATGTCATTCACAAACTGTTTTCGACTTCTATCGCATTAGAACATGCTTAAACGATCATGACGCTTAGTAATAATGATTAACAACAGGTTTATTTGTCAAATATCATCATGTATATCAATATTCATGCAAACCCTAATTATATAACATGATCTTCATCGCAAAAACGCAGCTTATGATTTTAGTATTCAACATAACATCACAATCGCAAAGATTCGCACAATCATCCGAACTAATCATAAATCACAACACTTTTCATACTAATAATCCTACCATTACACATAATCATGATCAAGATTACCCAAACCCTAATGTGAATCGCAAAACAATTAAACCCTAACCTTGAAACGATGATGATTAGCGAACTGGGACAAGATTGGAATCAATCCGGAAGTTGGAGCTTGTGCGACCGTGGGGGGGGGGGCTGCCGTCGGCCTTCTCTTAGTGACTAGGGTTTTGTTTTTTTTAAACACATCTCATGCATACATACATTTATATAAAACAAGGGAAAAGAAGGGGAGGGGGGGCGCGACCGCAAATAGGGGGTGGGGGCGGTTTGGGTTGAGTGGCTTGGTCCTCAAGTTTGGGTTATTTCCTCTAGCTGCAAGGAGGTGAGGTCGACACGTTTCGCGGCTCGGTTCGGTTCGGCTATTTATTTATTATTATATTTTTTATAGCTAATAATCGCGAAATCAAGGCGTGATACAATAATCTACAAAATCTACAAACGTCTAATAACACATAGCACGTAATTCACCCAATAGATTCACAAAGTTAGCGTAGTTATTGCGAGCATGTAATTTAATTCTCCGAATTAAATCAGCGTAGGAATGAATAACCATAAAGTAGCGCGTTTAAAATACCTGAAAAGCCGGGATGTCACATTTTCCCCATGTTGAAAGAATTTTCATCCCGAAAATTGAGTAAACGAGGTTTAAAATGCAACGCACAAAGATTCAGTTTGTTAGTAATGGTACAAGTAATTCCCAGGCTGTCACATCATCCCCATGTTGAAAGAATTTCGTCCCGAAATTTAGTTGGCGGTAACGTCAGATTGCTGCTCAGCTGCAAAAAAGGTGTGGGTATTTGCTTTTCATTTGGTCCTCTCTTTCCCGCGTGAACTCCGGTCCACGCTTAGAGTCCCAACGAACCTTGATAATTGGTATCTTGCTGTTCCTTCGAGTCTTAATCTCACGATCCATGATCTCGATAGGTTGTTCCACAAAATGAAGTTGCTCATCCACTTGAATCTCATCCAATGGAATGACTAGGGTCTCATCTGATAGGCACTTCTTCAGATTGGACACGTGGAAAACATTGTGAACTCCACTGAGTTCGGTAGGAAGGTCTAACTGATAAGCTACGGGCCCGATACCCTTCGAAATCGCAAATGGGCCTACGTACCGTGGGTTTAGTTTGGCTTGTTTCCTAAAACGGATTACACCCTTCCAAGGTGACACCTTCAGTAGGATGCGGTCGCCTACTTGAAATTCGAGCGGTTTGCGTAGTTGATGAGTGTAACTTTTCTGTCGATCTCGTGCCGCTGCCATGCAGTTTCTGATTTGCACAATCTTTTCCTAGCCTCAAGTATCAACTCAGGACCTGTGAGTTGACTGTCACCGACTACTGCCCAACAGACCGGTGATCTACATTTGCGACCGTATAATGCTTCAGACGGTGCTGCCTGAATACTCGTATGGTAACTGTTATTATACGAGAATTCCACTAAAGGTAGATGGATTTCCCAACTATTCCCAAAGTCTACCACACATGCCCTAAGTATGTCTTCCAAGGTCTGAATGGTCCTTTCACTTTGACCATCCGTCTGAGGGTGATAAGCTGTGCTCATATCTAAGAGTGTACCCAACACTTTCTGAAGTGACTGCCAAAAGTTAGACGTGAAACGAGCATCTCTGTCTGAGATGATGGACCTTGGCACCCCGTGCCGATAAACTACATCCTTATCGTAGATGCGAGTCAACTTATCCATCTTAGCTGTTTCTTTTATCGCTAGGAAGTGTGCAGACTTAGTTAGACGATCCACGATTACCCAGATGGTATGGCAACCACCCGGAGTTCGTGGGAGTTTAGTGATAAAGTCCATCGAGATCTGATCCCATTTCCAGACTGGGATCTCAGGTTGTTGAAGTAGCCCTGATGGCTTCTGGTATTCCACCTTGACTTTCGCATAAGTCAAACACTTGCTCACGTAGGTGGCTATATCCGCTTTCATGTTGGGCCACCAGTACGCGGCCTTATGGTCTTGATACATCTTATCTGAACCAGGATGGACAGAGTATCGGGATTTGTGAGCTTCGTCCATAATTAGCTTCATGAGGTCTCCGTATAGAGGTACCCATATACGATCATGAAATACCGGGCACCATTGGGTTTCACTTCCCAATCGCGTTCCATCTTTCCCACAGATTCGGCCTTGATGTTTTCTTCCTTAACTGCTTCCAGCTGCGCGTCGCGTATCTGTTCGGGTAACCCAGAATGAATTGTGAACTGTAGTGCTCGTACCCGACGAGGTTTCAAGTGCTCCTTCCTACTGAGGGCATCAGCTACCACGTTAGCTTTACCCGGGTGATACCGAATGGCACATTCATAATCGTTCAGGAGTTCGACCCAGCGATGCTGTCGCATGTTCAACTCCTTCTGGTCAAAGATATGCTGGAGGCTCTTGTGATCCGTGGAGATTGTGCACTTTGTTCCATATAGATAGTGTCTCCAAATCTTAAGTGCAAACACAACTGCTCCCAATTCCAGGTCCTGTGTTGTGTAGTTTTTCTCGTGAACCTTCAACTGTCGGGATGCATACGCGATGACCTTATCACATTGCATAAGTACACATCCCAATCCCTGAATGGAAGCGTCACAATATACCACAAAATCATCTGTCCCTTCTGGCAGGGACAAAATGGGTGCACTGCAAAGTTTCTGCTTCAGCTAATTGAAATGCTGCTTCCTGCTTGTCAACCCAAGCATACTTGGTGCCCTTCTGGGTGAGAGTGGTAAGCGGTTGTGCAATCTTGGAAAATCCCTCGATGAAACATCTGTAGAAACCAGCCAAACCCAAAAATTGGTGGATCTCTGTCGGTGTCCTGGGTGCTTCCCAGTTCTTGATAGCATCGATCTTGGCGGGATCAACGTGTATACCCTTTTCATTCACGATATGCCCGAGGAACTAAACTTCCCGAATCCAGAAGTCACACTTCAAAAACTTGGCATATAGTTTCTCCTGTTGAAGTAGTTCCAACAATAATCGTAGATGCTCAGCATGTTCTTCTTCACCCTTAGAGTAGACGAGTATATCATCGATGAACACGATGACAAACTTGTCGAGATACGGCTTACACACGCGGTTCATGAGGTCCATGAACACCGCATGTGCGTTGGTGAGACCGAAGGCATGACCAAGAAATCATAATGGCCATACTGAGTACGAAATTCCGTCTTGGAGATATCCTCCTCCCTGACGCGTAACTGGTGATAACCGACCGTAGATCGATCTTGGAGTAGTAGCTTGACCCTTGAAGCTGGTCGAAGAGATCGTCGATGCGAGGTAATGGGTATCGGTTCTTGACGGTAACCTTATTGAGTTCCCTGTAGTCGATGCACATGCGGAAGGTCCCGTCCTTTTTCTTGACAAAAAGGACCGGAGCTCCCCATGGCGAAGTACTGGGTCAGATAAATCCTTTTTCCAACAATTCCTGAAGTTGGGTAGACAGCTCTTGCAGCTCTGCTGGAGCTAGGCGGTACGGGGCCTTAGCGATAGGAGCCGCATGGTTCGCCAATTCGATATCAAACTCTACTTGTCGATGTGGTGGAAGACCAGGTAACTCCTCTGGAAACACATCGGAAAAGTCACGGATGACGGGGATATCTTCAATCCCCTTCTCGTCCTTAGGCTGCTCGGTGACTAGTGCGAGCAAAGCGAAGGAGTTCTTTCTCCGAAGATACTTCTGAGCTTGCATGTAAGAGATGATGTTTGTGACGGCCCTACCTTCTCGCCTTGCACCATCAAGACTTCGTCGTTGGAGAGCGGAATACGGATAGCTTTTTCAAAACAGAGAACTTCAGCTCGGACGTCGGATAGCCAGTCCATTACCCAAGGTAGTTGTCATCAGATCAATGTTAAAGGTGTGACCCGCGAGTTTAAGTTGACAGCCGGTTACTAAATGGGTCACATCTACAGATTTACCATCGGCTAGTTTTATGACGTAAGGGGTCTCTAGGGGTTTAGGCGTGAGATTTAGGTTCTTCCTAAAAGACTCAGACATAAAACTCTTATCCGCACCCGTATCAAAAAGTACAATAGCAAAATGATCGTTAAGGGGAAACTTTCCAGTGACCACATTCGAGTCGTTTCTGGCCTCTCCGCGGCCCAGCATGAATGCACGACCTTTGGCACCTCCTGTGCCACCATTTCCATTGTTGCCATTGTTGTTGTTGTTGTTGTTGTTGTTGTTGTTGTTGTTCCCACCATTGTTGTTGTTGTGAAGCTGCGGGCAGTCTCGCTTGAAATGGGCAGTGCTACCGCACTGATAGCAACTTCGGTTATTACTTTGCTGTTGACCCTGGTGCTGATTCTTTTTTGTCGAGACATGATTTCCCCGTGACAATCCTTTGCCGTGTGTCCCGCTTTACCCTATCATTGGAAGCGATTTCGGCGAAGGGCCGTGATGATGGAGGTTACAACGATTACATTGCAGCTTTCGACCCGCATAGCCACTTGAGTTCTGGGTGTTGTTGGCAGACTGATTATTGTGACCCTGATTGTTTTTGAAATTGTTGGACCGCTTCTGTTTTCCTTGTTGTGGCTGGGCTGACAAGACTGTCGAGCAGGTGAGTCTTCAAATTTTCTTTTGTTATCAGGGACAACTTCAGTTGCACCCGAGGTGGCAACTTCCTTTGCTCCACCGCCTTATCGGTGAGTTTATGCGCCAGCCTAATCGCTTAATGCTCCGTCGTAGGGTTGCTAGACATTACCATGCCCTGGATCTCAGGGACCAGACCCCCAAGATAAAACTCAAGTCGTTTTTCGACGGTGTTAGCCAGATCCGGACATAGGAACACCAGATCATGACGTTTTGCCGTGTACACTTCAATTTCAGACCCTACCATCTTGTGGTTCCATAACGCTTGCTCCAACTGCTGAACTCTATCCCACGGATAGTATTCCTCCTTGATTAGGGCCTTAAACTCGGTCCAGGCCATTGCGTTCGCCGCAACAAGTCCACGCGTTTAGACTTGTGCGTTCCACCAGGTTAATGCCCCATCTTCCAACGTTGAGGCAGCATACTTTACCTTATTGGCTTCAAGGCAATTGCACATCTCGAACACCAATTCAGACTTTTCAACCCAACGGAGCAGTCCTATGGGTCCTTCAACACCCGTGAACTTGCTCGGTTTTGCATCAAGGAACATCTTGTAGGGGTTAAGACCCCTCCTGAAGACAGAGGATAGGTAGTCAGCGAGAAAGTCTACAAGCCCAACTATTAGATTTTCCCATGAAAATTTAATAATGGTTACCTGCTGGTGGGTTTTGAACACCTGCAAGAGCAGCATTCACGTGTTTTGGATTAATGCGGCCAATTCTTCAGTTGACATGTTGATGTTTCCGCGACGACCAGTTGCCATTTCAGATCTTCGCAAGACAACACAAACACACACTGATAAGTATATATATCCAATATAGTTATCATATTCCACACTTCAATAATCACACAAGTTATGTCAACCCAACAAATTAAACAATCTAAAGGAACATTCGATTAAATAAATTGCAATGTCTCACAAAATACCAACCAAACATCTCTGTTTAATTATAAAATTTCAAGTTCAAACATAAGTGAAACAAACAAACTAAAGAAAACAAAGCGGGGATTGGCGAGATGAGTCAGTCTTCTACGTCTCCATCTCCCAAGTCGTTATCATTGCCGTCATCCTCTGCGGCGTTTTCAGCTTCAACAGTCGGGTCCTGTTCCGGCTCCTCTTCCTCCGGATCCTCCTCCGGGTCTTCCTCTGGATCCTCCTCTTCTTCCTCTACCGGCGCTGGAGGGGCCGGTGCTGGTGCGGGTACTGGGACAGGTGGTGCTTTGTTCTGCTCCAGTTCTTGAATCCTCCAACTGGACTCAAGAACTCTGTCTTCGAGCCAGTCAGCCCTCAGCTGCTCAGCACGAAAATCCTTAGCTAAAATGTTTCGAACTCTCTTATTCTCATATTGCTCTTCCTCGAGCTTTCCAGTTTTACCAGTTAGTTGACGTATCATCCATCCTTGTGCTTCGATAGTCTTCTGCATTCTCTCTAACTGTTCATGTTGTTTCCTTAACATATCCCGAAGTAGATCGTCCGCTACTCCTAACGAGTTGACCGGTTCGACCGGTATAGCGGTGGTCGGACGGGGGGACGACTCCCCTCCTAAAGCGAGTCTTTTCCTAGCAGCTGGGCGTGTCTCCAGCCATGAGGTGGTGAGTGTTCGACCATGGGTGCCTTCCCCGGCGCCCTTGATTTTCGAGATTTGTCGGATGATGATGATGACATTGCCTGCTGGGTTGGTGTAGTTAGTTACGAGTTGCGTGCATAACAATATACATATATATCTCACATAAAGCAATTGTAGTATAACACATACAAGATATCACAGTTTGGTGCCAACTAAGTCTAGTGTCATGTAACAGCTATAGTTTAGGTCTACTTTTAATACAAACCTGGTTCTCTATAGCTAGAGGCTCTGATACAATCTGTCACACCCTCAATTTCCAATGCGGAGTTTTACCGCGAGGCGTGTGATATAAACCAAAGTCTGAGACACTAGTAATATCGAACAACTCTATATGATTTATTTAAACGTTTTCCAAAAACATTTGTTTAACCATTCATAGTCATTTTCAAAATATCTTAGTTTCAAAGTTTAGCGGAAACATTAGTTTCAAAGTTTAGCGGAAGCATTAGAGTAAAGTAAAGTAACGGGCGCTAACATAAACGCCAAAACCAAAAATCCCAAACATTATTCTAAATAAGAATCGATAAAAGTCTTGATCAAATGCAAGTGAGTACACCTAGCGCTCCTAGCGTCCTGAGAAATATCTAAAGAAACAAGTGTCAACATTAAAGAAGTGTGAGTTCACAGGTTTTTATAAGTTCACAAGTTAGGTTAAAAGTTTGTTTTCCCCCGTTATCCCTAACCCGGGATAACGATATAGTTCCATTATTCCTAACCCGGAATAATAATTTTAGTTCGTAATTAAGTTCAATGTTAACATGTAGGTAGCAAGTCTAAAGTTACGTCACATAAGAGTTCGTGATCGAAGCTGACTGTTGTTACCTCAGTGTTGCCAGGTCTATCACTGACCATGGTGAAAGTTAGGCCAAATTAATCACCCGTTGACCATACTCGGTCGGCTAGCGCGACTAGCTCGGGTGGGGCTTGTGGGCCTAGTAGTACTACTTATAATTTCCCCGCTATCTAACCCAAATTTCTAACGATCCGAGAGTTGGTTGAGGACTTCCGTGATATAGCTACTTAGTGACCATAACGTACATTAACATTAACTTAGTTACCGAATAGTTTAACGACGTCAATTTCGCATAACATAAAAGATAAAGTTTTAGAGCGTATACATGTTTCTCCCCCTGTGTTCAAAACTGGATAAAATAGGGGCCGTGAACTCACCTTAAATTGCTCGGTTAGAATAACACAAAAGAAGCAAATGATGGAACTGCTAATCGCGCCCTAACATGCCAACCGATTTAAAGTTAGTGTGTGAACACACTGATACAAAACCCTACGCATAACTAACACACAGTGCGGCACACGTAATAACCAATTCGAAAACATAATCATGCATGCAAGGTATCATCATACCAAAACAATGATCAAACCAACTTGTCATAAACACAGATTAACTCATACAACACTTTGGTACACACTAACGCAAGTTATCATGTTTCAGCTTGTACGCTCGTAACTGGGCTATTTGCGAGGATTTTTATAAAA
This sequence comes from Scalesia atractyloides, assembly GCA_947069175.1. Taxonomy (NCBI): domain Eukaryota; kingdom Viridiplantae; phylum Streptophyta; class Magnoliopsida; order Asterales; family Asteraceae; genus Scalesia; species Scalesia atractyloides. The sequence goes on from CAMTDV010000014.1 coordinate 64,982,128, forward strand.
TAGTTCCAACGTTCTAAAAATTCCAATTTTTTTACAGGAGGTGTCAAATAAACTGTAGAATTGTATGTAAAATTTTCAAGTCCTAACGCTTAACCAATTATTTATAAACATTTATATACTAGGCTGCAGTCAGATTCGTCGCTTTCTGACTGCAGTCCACTGGAAAAATTATTTAAAATTATCGTTCTTCCAATTAACAAAATTCCAATGGGAGATTTCCGGAATTTCCCATCTCTAGTTACTGTACAAATTTCGTGACCCAACCACCTACAGATTATGAGATCCAATTCGATAAACAAGTAGCAAATTTTGCAGAATTTACGCAGCTTCAGCTGCTGCACTAAATCACCACTTATAAATAGCAAACGACCTCAGAAAAATATGAATTAGGCTCCATTAGAAGCGTTTTTCAAAAATACATGTTTTAGGCTTCAGAAAATCCACTTTTTGTAAATAATGATCAAGTTACAGCCAATTGAAGTTGGCTGTAAATGTCATTCAGCAAACTGTTTTCGACTTCTATCGCATTAGAACATCCTTAAACGATCATGACGCTTAGTAATAATTATTAACAACAGGTTTATTTGTCAAATATCATCATGTATATCAATATTCATGCAAACCCTAATTATATAACATGATCTTCATCGCTAAAACGCAGCTTATGATTTTAGTATTCAACATAACATCACAATCGCAAAGATTCGCACAATCATCCGAACTAATCATAAATCACAACACTTTTCATACTAATAATCCTACCATTACACATAATCATGATCAAGATTACACAAACCCTAATGTGAATCGCAAAACAATTAAACCCTAGCCTTGAAACGATGATGATTAGCGAACCGGGACAAGATTGGAATCAATCCGGAAGTTGGAGCTTGTGCGACCGTGAGGGGGGGGGGGGCTGCCGTCGGCCTTCTCTTAGTGACTAGGGCTTTGTTTTTTTTTTAAACACATCTCATGCATACATACATTTATATAAAACAAGGGAAAAGAAGGGGGGGCGACCGCAAATAGGGGGGCGGTTTGGGTTGAGTGGCTTGGGCCTCAAGTTTGGGTTATTTCCTTGGGCCGCAAGGAGGCGAGGTCGACACGTTTCGCAGCTCGGTTCGGTTCGGCTATTTATTTATAAATAATAATCGCGAAATCAAGGCGTGATACAATAATCTACAAAATCTACAAACGTCTAATAACAGATAGCACGTAATTCACCCAATAGATTCAATAGTTAGCGTAGGTATTGCGAGCGTGTAATTTATTTCTCCGAATTAAATCAGCGTAGGAATGAATAACCGTAAAGTTGCACGTTTAAGATACCTGAAAAGCCGGAATGTCACATAAGGTCTATCAATTGGATGTCAAATCGGCTTTTCTGTATGGCAAATTACACGAGAAGGTGTACGTTGGACAACCACCAGGGTTTGTCGATCCACTTAACAAAAAGAAAGCGTACCTACTGGATAAAGCTATTTATGGACTACACCAAGCCCCGAGAGCTTGGTACGAGACGTTATCGCAACATCTCGTCAGAAACGACTTTATCAGAGGAACTATGGATAGTACTCTTTCACCAGAGAAGTTGATGGCCATCTGATTATAGTTCAAATCTACGTTGACGACATCATCTTTGGATCCACAAATGATAGTCTCTGCAAGGAGTTTGAGGGAATCATGAAAAAGAAATTCGTAATGTCCTCCATGGGCGAAATGAAGTTCTTTCTTGGTTTGCAAGTCGATCAGCTTCCGGATGGTATTTTCATTCACCGGACTAAGTACGTTCATGACATCTTGAAGAAGTTTGGAATGGAAAGCTTGAAGCCTCTATCTACGCCTCTTGCTCTCAATCACGGCAATTGCGTTGACGAGACTGGAGCCAAAGTTGACGAGACGTTATACAGATCGATGATTGATCACTGATGTATCTGACGGCGTCGAGCCCAGATATTATGTATCCAACCTGCCTATGCGCCAGATATCAGTCAAGCCCGAGGATCTTACACATGCAGATCGTGAAGCGTATCTTCAGATATCTGAAAGGATGCCCAAGGACCGGCTTGTGATACCCGAAGAACGACAATTTTGATCTCACAGGCTATGCTGATTCCGATTTTGGTATAGATAAGTTGAACTCAAAATCAACTACATCGGGATGCCAGTTCTTCGGAACAAGAATGGTAACCTGGCAGTGTAAGAAACAGACTACGGTCGCTCTCTCTACGTGTGAAGCTGAGTATATCTCGGCCTCCAGCTGTTGTTCACAGATTCTGTGGATCTAACAGCAGATGAGAGACTATGGTCTACAATTTCAGACACTCTGCTATATGTTGATAACAAGGCAGCCATCGATATAACTAAATATCCGGTTCATCACTCACGCACAAAACACATTGAAATTCGTTATCATTTCATTCGTGATTGCTATGAAAAGAAATTGGTACGAATAGAAAAAATCCATACCGATGAACAAAAGACTGATTTTTATACCAAACCGTTTTCATTGTCACGGTTTAAATACTTGTTGAGAATTAACGGTATGAAAAATTTGCTCACAGGTGCGGACGCTGAGGTTGAATACGGATCGGACGACGAGTTCGCGTGATCCACATTGGTTTGTAAATATCTTTCTAGTTTGGAATTTTATTAAAAACTAAAATCCAAAAAGATGTTTTTGATTTTAGGGGAGAAATGTTAGAGAAAATACAAAAACATTCAAAAATTTTAAAATCCAAAAACATAAAAGGAAATGATAGTACATCAGTGGACTATCACAGTATGCTAATGAAATGTAAAGTTTAAAAGTGATAAACGTGTCTTACTGTGGATGTTTATAGGCTTAACACGTTCAGTAAACTGTTTTCGAGATATAAACTAAATTTTACAACTGCTTAATCTTGTGCATTAACACATCTTGGATATATGGACTTAGTACTCCGAAATTTCGTTTGAAAGATTGCCTGATTCTGAGATACGAGGTCTTTATAGATAGTTGATATCTGGGGTATTATACAAGTTCTTCTGATTTTGCGGAAGCAATGGCCTAGAACTTCTATAATACTTTTGCTTTAAACCCTCAAATTGCATGCAATATTGAAAAGTATCGAAAGATATAATTATATGCAATGCTGAAAAGATTCGTTAAGTGGAACACACCTTAAAGACGAGCCTTCATCTCTTTGTCTGTATGGTAGTACTAACCTGAGCTCTCAAGGTCTCGCACGATTACACTATATTCACCTGTAAGATGAAATCTAGGAAATCTGGATACAGGAGTATATTCAAGAAGTGGGAACCATAGATAAGTCAACTTTCATGAATTCTATCTTAATATATCTTGAAACAGCTGAGAAATGTGGTAAAGCTTAAGTGGACAAACATATCAACAATCTAGGTAAACGAGTTTAAAACTTAGAGTCATTTAAAGGTCAACGATACTGGTGATATGTCTCAATCAACTGATATGATCCTTAGACACGAATTCCCAAAAATATGTCTATAAATATGTTTGTACATAGTTTATATTGCTTATTTTATTGTATTTCAGTTTTGCAGATTAAAATCAAAAAGATTTTCAGTGTGTTTTAGCATAAACTTTCAAAAATTCAAAAAGATTTTATTTTTAAATTTTTTTCAGCAAACCAATGTTGGAGAACGGATCTTCGATGTCTGGTAAGGTGCTAGAACTTGTGGGAATCTCTTTGACAACGGGCTGGGAGCTAATCTGTTAATCTGAAAAGATAAAACGATAAAAAGTTCATTAATTTGGAACTTTGATTTTGAAAATATCAACAGTTTGTTCGTAACAGGTCTAACCGGGGTCATTAACTTGGACTCGGCAGACAAATCGGTTAACCAAGGTCATTAACTTTGACTTGGTCAACTGAGTGGATTTTCATAACTGGTAAAAAGTTAAAAAATTAAGGGTTAAAAATGAAAATTTGAAAATATTTGAAGTTTGTGGTTTGGCAAGTTCGGCCGAACTTGCTAAACAACTCAATGGTTAACAATAAGCAAGTTCGACCGAACTTCCTGTTGGATGTGTTTGTGTTAAATTAATAAATTCACTCGAACTTATTATGGGTTTTAGTAATGGGCTTTGCAAGTTCGCCCGAACTTACCTAGGTATAAATACCTAAGTAAGTTCGGCCGAACTCACTTTTGCACAAACCGATACTTTGAGCTTTGAGAGAAATTGAGCGAAATTGACACCTTTGAGTCGTTATTTAGCCCGATTGTAGTCCGTTTTTGGTGATTGCACACCAATTACCATGACTGAGGTGAGATATTAGAGATTAATTCATGATTGAACCGTTAACAAACAAAACCAGATCTAAAACTTAAAATCTGATACTTATAGATGTTGTTGGACAAAATTGAACGTAGATTCTGAATCTACACAGAAAATCGACCGTATAACTTGTTTTGATTGAAGAAAAAACGGCTGATTAAATGTTTTGAACATGTTTGATCTTTTGGAGAAGACGACAAGTTCGGTAAGTTCGACCGGACTTGTCCCAAACATGATTAAATGATCCAGAGGCATGTTCGACCGAACTTGATTATTGAAGTGCTTTGATTCAATCATGTTCGACCGAACATATGATAATAAAAAGTGATTTGTTTAAATTGTAAATTCACCCGAACTTGTTCTTTAATGAGGAATATGTTTCACACATGTTCAGCCGAACTTAGATAAAATTGAATGATAAAAAATTGTAAAATTCGCCCGAACTACGTTTGAAAATGTTAAACATGTTTGTCACATGTGCGGGCGAACTTGTTAAATTCAGATTGTTGTAACACTAATCAAGTTCGCCCGAACTTGATTAAAGGTGTTAGAAAATTTTGTGTCATTTTTATCGAAAAGCGTGCTAATTGTTTTGCGTCGTTTTTCAGGCACAGGTTCCAGCACGTGTTATTTCTGTTGAGTTTTCCAAAACTCACAATACGTGCATCACGCTTGATAAGACGATATGTCCGTCGCTGAAAGGATATGACAGTATTTTGAAGTTTCTCGAAGATAGTCATATTCGTCGTGCAATTACTGAGCGCACCGTATCATATCGTTCTCATATTGTTCATTTCTGGATGAATGCAAGCCTGAGCGCTGATGAGAAGACAATTTCTTCTACAGTACAAGATGGTGATGAGCTAAAGCCGATCACAATAACCGAAGGTGATATCCGAAGGATTTTGGAGCTCCAAGACAACGAAGACGATCCGATTCGTTTAGACGAAAAGATGGTTCGCGGATGCTTTTGCCGCATGGGCTACAAAGGAAGTGTAAATAAGCCAACGTTGAAGAAAGGGGAAGTGCCTAACCCCTACAAGCTTCTGATTCATGCATTAATTCATACATTTAGCCATCGCAAAGCCGGTTTGGATGATGTACATGATTATTTGGCTAGCATGGCAACGGCACTTATTCTGAAGAAGTCATTCAACGTTTCGAAGTTGGTTTTTACTCACATGTCGAAGAACATGGAAGACTCAGGATTGTGTCTTTATCCGAGGTTTATACAGATGTTAATTGACGAGAAGTATGCCAACATTGCTCGAGATCCGAATGATGTTCTTTATCTAGTTCATCTCGACGAGACTACGGTGAAGAAGCTTATTAAGTTCCAGAAACAAGCTTCAGCTCCTGTTGCCAAGCCGGTATTCGGAGCCATTAAAGATTCTAACTATATTTCACCACCAGACAACAAATGGAGAAAAGATGGTAGCGACGATGAGAAAGAACTTAATGCTGAACTAGAATGGTTTAAGGAATTCAAACCTAAGGCAAGGAGTGAATGGTTTTTCGAGGCTGAAGCTGATAAGCCGAAAAAGAAGCGAGCGTCAAAGAACGTTGAAACTTTGCTTGTTGATGAGGAGGAACCAGAAAATGTTGAAGGAGTTGCTAGATCGAGCGCTACAGTTGTAATTGAAAGTCAAGAAACTGCAGTCAACTCAAGAAGACGTGATTTCTGCTACTTCTGAAAATGAAGAATCTGATAAGGAGCCAGAAAGACAGAGGCTAAAATTAGAGAAGAAAAAGAAAGGAAATTGATGCAGATTTTGATCCGAATGCTGAAAAAGAATCTGACGAGGAGAGACCATAGAAAAAGTCAAAGCGTACAAAGTCTCCAGCAGTTGAAATATCAAAGAAGACTACAGGGTCACCTCACACAATAGGAAAACGAAAAGCAAAGAAAGCTCAGAAAGTTGTGAGCAAGAGATATATAAAGCAAGTTGAAAAGCACAAAAGCCACACAAGAACCTTCTGGTGCTCAGGAGACAGGAGCCACACACGAACCTCCTCCACAAGAACCTCCTGTTATTGTTCATGCTGAAGCTGAAAGGCTAGGAGTTACACAAGAACCTCCTGTGTCTGAATTTGTTGAAGTTCCTATCGCTGAATCGCCTAGTGCTTCAAAGACTTTTTTTCCTAAAAGTTCTATGCGAAGAACTCAACATCGAAAACTGCGACATCGAAAGATTCAACACCAAAGAGACCAAGGGGAAGTATGTTTGGTGATATGCACACGGTCCAATCAGTCTTGAAGACTTGGATGAGTTTTTCCCAGAGACTAATGCTGAGATGTTAGAAAAACGTGTGAAGGTATTGGAAGATAAAGTTGCACATATTGAGATAGAAAAGGCTGAGCTTGGAAAGAAGATGAATCAGAGCGAAGTCGAAAGACGATAAAGTGAAGGTGCTTGAGAATGAACGTGAATATTTCAAGGCGTTGATAGAAAGTCTGCAGAACGCCAATGAAAAACTACAGACAGAGATTGCAGAATTAAAGAAAATTCAAGCTTTGAACGATCGAAGATTCATCAGATTACAGAAGGTGTTATCTAATAATCTGAATATTGATTTTACTGCTGAATACGATCGTCTGGATCGTCAAGGAGCCAAGGAATTTGCTGAGAGAGAATTGGCTGAAGGTGGTAAATGGAAGCAGGTTGAGGGTGAAGCCCCTAAATCTTCTGCTGAGAAATCTTCTGATATTCCTGAGAAACCAATTAAAGATAGTTCGAAAGCTTCTGAGTCTGATATCCAAAAGGTTGACGAATCTGTCAAGGCTTCTGATCCTATCATTGTTACTGAATAAAAAGACAATGATGAAGCCGAGAAAGAGGATAGGAATGAAGACGAAGAGGAAGAAGGTTATGAAGATTGGAAGTTGGGGATGATGATGATGATTTTGATCAAGGTGATGATAATTTTGATCAGGGAGGTACAAGTTTAAAGATCATGAAGCAAAAGTATCTGATGAGTTTAATTTTTCTGACCTCATGGACGATGAATCGAATCTAATGGAAGATAAAAGCCAGGGGAGCCAGGGGAGTCAGGGGAGAAAGGTCCGTCAGATGATATTGATTTATTAGATGTTAATCGATCTGCAAAGCCTGTGACTGCAGTACCTACGAAACCTTTGATACTAATGTTGGAACATAATGTGGAAGAAGGTGAGTTTGTACATAATTACTCAAAAGAAGATCTGGCGAAATTAGTTGAAGTTGAGGCTGAGAACTTAGACTTTGATTTTGAGGAAATTATGAATGTTGACACATTTAAACCGAATGAGTATCAGTATGAGAGAAGGTTTGAAGCTGATGAGTACAATCGTGTGATAGTTGAAGATTGGTCCTCTGATGATGAATCAGAACAGAAAGCTAAGTATGTTGGTCAGGATTCAGAAAGTTTTCCTACATTTGAAGAGATGTATAAACAACTTAATGAAGATATGTTGAAAGATAGGATTGCTGAAGAGTTACGAGAAGGAAAGATTCCTAAACCGATGACCAAAGAAGAGATAACTGAAGCGAAAAAGTCCTGGTTCAAGGAGATGCCTCGTGAAGTATGTTTCGACGTCCACTAGCATTCTTCACCAGAGATAAAGATGTTTCTTTGGGGGATATACTTAGTTGGGGATGCTTTAAAGAGCTCAACGTATATGCAATCAAAAGAGTATTTGGAGTGCAATACTTCAAATATCTTGCTGATTTAAAGACATTGCCATATTGGGATATGGAAGAGCCGGTGCAAATAGTGAATGTTACTTATCATATGAAGACAGTTGATCAGTTGTTGTGGAAAATGATGAAGTATGAAGCTGGTAAAGGTTGGAATCACTGGAAGCCATATATTCCAAGACGAAGGGTTAAGATCAATAAGGTTACAGGGGAAAAGGACATAACGTTATTTATGAAACGTCCTAGAGCCATGAGGAATATGCCATTTATGCCGATCGAACAGAACTTCTATCCTTTATGCAAGTGGTGGCAGATAGATCCAGCTACTTGTGAAGTAGTGATTATGTTAAAGTTTGAATATCATCTGGATATTGATAAAGAACGAGTTGAAGTGATGGGTCATCAGGGTATGAGAGGTTTGTGGAGGACGATAAGGATTCTAGATCCTATGTGCTTGGTTAACTGCTCGAGAGAAGATATAAATGCCTTTTCTACAACAAGATTGTTTTTGAAGAAAGAGAAAAGGCAGGCGATGCAGTATTAGAAAGTTGTTAACGTTTGCTATGAACGTGATGTAAATTATGGTAAAATGTGCAAACAAAGTGGAGGGATGGAGAGAGTTGAATTTCTTAAAGAAGAAATCAGAAATGAGGTGATCAAAGAAAGAATGGAAAAAACGATAAGGCAAAGTTCGCTAAAGAGGGCTAACTTTAAAAGACCACCGCCAACTGATAAGACGCCGGATCCTAAACAAGAACGACGAAGGAAGCCGTACAAGAACTTCTTCGGTCGTGTGCGTTAACGTTTATATGAAGACAGAGTTTTTAAGACTGATAAAAGACGAAGACGATATCAAAAGGGGAGTCTGTTGGTGCTTAATGTCTATGTCTTAGTCTTATATCGACTCTGTATTGTATAGAGCTGGATAGGCTAGGTTATGAAGTATTTATAAAGTGTTGTAGCCAAGTTCGCCCATGTGTATGTAATGTAGACATGTTCGATGCAAGTTCGGGCGAACTTGTGTCTTACATGGCCGAACTTGCTGGTCTATAAATACCTAGCTTAGATCTCTTCATTTGTAACTTTGGCATTTCCGAGGCGAAGCTCTGTCAGTCTGTAACCAGAACGTTTGATCTATAAAACTGACGTTTAACTGATTAATTCTTGTCTATTGGTAACACGACGTAATATTTCCACTATTATGGACATTAGATATAATATTTAGGTTCCTAAGCATCGAGGATCGGTCCTACAAATCACCCTTGCTGGTTCTTGAACCTGAAAAACGACGCAAAATACTTAGCATGCATGACGAGAAAAAGTTTCAAAATTTTTCAAACACTTTCATCAAGTTCGGGCGAACTTGATAAGTGTGTGACAATACTGTTTTGATCAAGTTCGCCCGAACATGCCTATCTAACATGTTCAACCTTCAATTATAAGTTCGAGCGAACTTATATACATTATAATTTTCAAAAATCAAATCATAAGTTCGGGCGAACTTCCACAAAACACTCTTTATCATTAGCTTTTATGAAGTTCGGGCGAACTTCCATAAAACACTCTTTATCATTCAGCTTTGATGAAGTTCGGTCGAACTTCTGTTTTGGAACTGATTTGTTTATATTTCATAGCAAGTCCGACCAAACTTGATAACTTGTAGGTCCGTTATACGGATCGTTCGGGCACTAATCTGACAAACCTAAGGTAAACGTGCGGAATCCGTTTGCTTAGGCGACATTGGATACACTCATTTGTTTCTATTTAATCACCATTTCATTAATATTCAACGTTTCAGATCCTGGATACACTTGGACCGAGCTTCGCCTCTGTCGTGACAAAATCCCTGAAAGTTACAAATGAAATGACAAGACACCTATTTTTAGGAATCACAAGTTCGCTGGTGGGATGCAAGTTCGGGCGAACTTGTTTAGTCAAGTTCGGCCGAACTTGACTACAAAACACACATTTCAAGCGAACTTGGCCTAAAACATACATAAACTTCGTCATTTTGCTCCTAAATAAAGACTCGATATTATACGATGACGTGGGCAACAGACATATGCATCAACAAACTCCCCCTTGGATGTTGCCGTAGTCATCATTCTTCAAATAAGTTCCTGAGTCTTTAATGTTCTCTTAATCTTTTTTCTTGAATAACTTTATCATCCATGCTCCCCCTTACTTTAAGCTTTCTGTTATCTTCAATCAACATGTTTATCAAGCTCCCCCTCAAATGATGCTCCGAATCTCTAAGATTTGACGATTAAGAACAATCACACGTATCCACGCACAAACAGTTTCTTAACATTCTCATTGGTCCGGCTCACATTCAACATTATTAGGTTTCCATGGAAGATATGAGAAAAAAATCTTTTTGGATTTTTAATATTGAATGCAGAAATGTAAACATACTAAAATTTATTATTTATAGTTTGTATTTTTGTGAGAAAACGTGCTAGAGGATCATATCAGTTTTTGAGACATATCACCAATACCATTGACCTTTTAATGACTTTAAGTTTTAAACTTGTTTACCTAGATTGTCGATATGTTTATCCACCTAAACTTTAACACATTTCTCAATTGTTCCAAGAAATGTTAAGGTATGATTGATGAAACTTGACTTATCTACGGTCCCACTACTTGAATATACTCCCGTATCAAGATTCCCTAGATTTCATCTTACAGGTGAATATAGCGTAATTGATATCTGTATCTGGGTTAATGCGAGACCTTGAGAGCTCAGGTTAGTACAACCGTACAGACAGAGAGATGAAGGCTCGTCTTTAGGGCGTGTTCCAATTAAGAAATCTTTCTAGCACTACAAATGATTAGATCTTTCGATACTTTTCAAGTTTGCAAGCAGTTTAGGGGTTTATAGCGAAAGTATTATAGAAGTTCTAGGCTATTGCTTCCGGAAAATCAGAAGAACTTGTATAATACCCCAGATATCAACTATATATAAAGACCTCGTATCTCAGAATCAGGCAATCTCTCAAACGAAATTTCGGAGTACTAAGTCCATATATCCAAGATATGTTAATCTACAAGTTTAAGCAGTTGTAAAATTTAGTTAATATCCCTGAAACAATTTACTGAACGTGTAAAACCTATCGACACATCCATAGTAAGACTTGTTTATAACTTTTTAAACTTTACAAATATTTAGCGTACTGTGATAGTCCACTGATGTATTATCATTTCCCTTTTGCGCACAAGTAATCTCTTTTTTCAATGTTTTTGACATTATTGATATTTTCTATTGTTTTTGGAACATTTAAAATGATGTTTTTCAATTTTACAGGAATTTTTTTTACAATTTTTAAAATTTTTTCTCCCCCTAAAATTGAAAACATCTTATTAAAATCAAAAATAAGAATCTTCAATTTTAACCATTTAACGACTTTTTACGAATGTGAACGCGAGATTACCATTTTGTTTGTGTGGAATATCTCTCCTGTCTCTTGTCTCTCTGTATGAAGAACCACTGCTTCTAAAATGACCTTTGGCTTGAAGCTTAGTTATCCTACACATTCAAACAAACTTTAATCAGTTTTGAATTGGAAGCCAATCCATTCTGGATTTATGTTTACCAAAATCATTAACATCTGAAGTAATTAAACATTCACACTCTTTTTGATATTCAAATAGTTTGATAGAAACTTTATTTGAAAATTTTACTTTCTTTGATTTTTTAACTGTTTGAATTATCAAATTTTTCTCCGCTGCTCTCTCTTTTGTCCTCAGATTTGTATCTGATGAATTCGTTTTACTTGACTGTGAGTAAAATGATTCATTAGAACTTTTTATCTGATTTTTTAGACGCATCCGAGGACAAAATCTTTTCCAAATACTCTATAACTTTTTTCCTTTTTTTCTCAATCTGTCTTTTTGCACTTGTGATAACTTGACTTTTTGTTCTTTGGGCTTCTCTACAGTTTTCTCATTTTTTTCTCTGTTTTCTTCTCCTCTGGTCTTTTAGATTAAACGTCAAGAGTACAAACTGACAAAGCTTCGTCTCCAAAATGCCAAAGTTAGAAATGAGTGAGAAAGCTAGCTATATATAGATGCTCAAGTTCGCTAGAGAGGGACCATGAGTTCGCCCGAACTTGACTTGATAAACAACTCATGGGCGAACTTGACACATCATTACATAAAAACTTCGTATCGCTAGCCTATTCAGCTCTATTCTATACAGACTCGATAAATGACTAAGACATAGACATTATGCACCAACAGGAATGTCAGTCGGGGAAGTCTTATTATGGTTTTCTAGATGGGTTCTCTGGATATTTCTAGATTCCTATTGCTCCTGAGGATAAGGAGAAGACTACCTTTACGTACCCCTTTGGCACATTCGCCTACCGGAGTGTGCCATTAGGTTGTGTAATGCACCGGCTACCTTCCAGCGCTGCATGGTAGTAGTTTTCCATGATATGATCGAGGATTCCATGGAGTTGTTCATCGATGACTTTTCAGTTTTCGGGGATTCTTTCGATCATTGTTTGGAAAATTTGAAGAAAATGTTAAAGAGGTGTGAGGAAACAAATCTTGTGCTGAACTCAGAAAAATGCCACTTTATGGTGAGAGAGGGCATAGTTCTTGGGCATAAGATTTCACAAGTAGGTATGGAAGTCGACGCAACGAAAGTTGACATCATTTCCCGACTTCCACCTCCCACCTCGGTTAGAGCGATACGGAGTTTCCTTGGTCATGCGGGGTTCTACAGGCGATTCATTAAAGACTTCTAAAAAATCGCTAGACCCATGATCTGTTTGTTGGAGAAGGATGCTCCGTTTATCTTTTGTGAGGAGTGCTTGAAGGCCATAGACCTTCTTAAACGAAAGCTTGTAGAGGCCCCTATTTTAGTCGCACCGGACTAGACTTTTCCGTTTGAGATTATGTGCGACGCGAGTGATTATACGATGGGGGCCGGGTTAGGACAGCGGAAGGCGATCTTCTACGCCAACAAGACTCTTCATGATGCACAAGAAAACTACACTACTATAGAGAAGGAGATTTTGGCAGTAGTTTTTGCCTTTGACAAATTTAGATAGGACTTAGTGCTGTAAAAAACGATTGTGTACACTGATCACGCGGCCATCCGATACCTGTTTAGCAAGCAAGACGTTAAGTGCGTCTCATCAGGTGGATTTTATTGCTACAGGAGTTCGACATCGAGATTCAGGATAAGAAGGGTTCGTTGAATGTTGCGGCCGATCATCTTTCTAGTTTAGACTATGGAGATACTGAGGACCCGCGTTGGGAGCTGGTAAATGACAATTTCCCGCATGAGTCTTTGATGAGTGTCCAGGTGTGTGATGAATCGCCCTGGCTCGCTGATTTTGCGAACTATCTTACTTGTGGGATCCTTATCAAAGGAATGGAATCAGCAGAAGAAGAAGTTCTTCTCGGATCTCAAGCATTATATTTGGGACGACCCTTACATGTTTCGCGTCAGAGCGGACCAAGTGATTAGGAGGTGTGTTTTTGGTAAGGAGGCGACTCACATCCTGCGTCATTGTCACGAGGGACCTATCTGAGGTAATCACGATGCGAATTTCACCGCAAAGAAGGTGTTAGACTCCGGGTTTTATTGGCCTACCATATTCCGTGACGCACAGAGATGGGTCACAGCGTGCGATGCATGCCAGAGGGGCGCCAATATATCCGCATGAGACGAGATGCCTCATAATTGGATCCAGGTTTGTGAAGTCTTTGATATATGGGGTATCGACTTCATGGTCCCGTTTCCTCCCTCACGTGGAAACAAGTACATCCTGGTTGCGGTAGACTATGTATCAAAGTGGGCGGAGGCGCAAGCTTTGCCCACCAACGATGCCAGTGTGGTCGTGAGGTTCTTGAAGAGTTTGTTTGCCCGGTTTGGTGCTCCGAAAGTAATAATCAGTGACCGGGGAACGCATTTCTGCAAAACTCAGCTCGAAAGAGCTTTGTCCCGATATGCTGTTCACCATAGGTTATCAACGCCCCATCATCGACAAACAAGTGGGCAAGTGGAGGTCACGAACTGGGGGTTAAACGAATCCTTAAGCGGTCCATTGGTAAAAACCGCAAGGATTGGTCGGACAAGTTAGATGAGGCACTTTGGGCATTTAGTATTGCATACAAGACACCTATTGGGACTATTCCCTTTAGGTTGGTTTACGGAAAAGCATGCCATCTACAGGTGGAGTTGGAGCCTAAGGCAATGTGGGCGTTGAAGACGAAGAATTTGGATCTTAAGAGCGGAGGAGAAGCCGTTTCTTACAAATTCACAAACTCGAAGAACTACGACATTACGCCTATGAGAGCTCCGTATTGTACAAGGAACGGACCAAGAGGTTGCATGACAAGCGCTTGGAGGACCACAAACAATTCCAAGCTGGAGATTTTGTCTTACTTTCCAACTCTAGGTTGCGTTTGTTTCCCGGAAAGTTACACTCTAGATGGATGAGACCTTATACGGTGAAGGAGGTGTTCTCGTATGCTACCGTCGCGATTGAAAATGCCGATGGTGTGACTTTTAAGGTGAATGGCCATAGATTAAAACTCTATGTGGCCTGCTCGGTTGATCAAGCGGTGGAGGTAATTGTAATGCCTCCGGTTTTCCATACTTTCTATTTATAGCAAGCTCGTGTTGTAATTCTATTTTTGGAAGTCTATTGAATTCGTATTCTCAATTTCATTCTAATCGTTGTAATCGAGACTTGAATCATAATGGGAAATACATATTTATTTTGATACCTTTTATATACAAATCTTAATTGTTCGTACAATACTTATACATGATACACATACTTGAATGCATGACATACTTGATAATACGCGACATTATACTTGATACATACTTCATACATGATACCTGTACTCAATCTAGATCACTTGATACACACACATACGTTATAACATGTTACATATCCTTATAATACCTCAACATGTCATAAAATACCTTAGCAAACCATCCAAACCCGTCACATTGGGAAAAATAACAAAAAATCAAATTTGTAACCCGGCCAAGGTCCTTATGGTCCGTAAGGGGACCTGTGCGGGATAGCAGGTTTGAATCTCCGCGGTTTGCACGAATCCCACACTCAAAACCTCACCCAATCACCTCTAATGCACCATTTCATCACCTCTAAGCTAACCCTAATCATCCCCTCTAAAACCCAAGTTCCCTCCACACATTTTTCACTTTCACAACTCCATCATCTCTCTCAAATCACCTCAAGAACACTCATAATCAGAATTTTCAGGCAGATTGTGTCACCTTCACAAAAGTGAGCAAAACATGCTCAAAATTTGATCTTTTTACTTGATTCTTTCTCATAATTACTTGGACAAACATTGGGTTTGAATCCTAGGGTTGTCCATGGAGAATCCAGACCTAGAAATGCATCCAAAGTGTCCCAAACTTTCTGTTATGATTTTAACTCTTTCAAACTTTGTTTATGTTCATCAAACTTGAGTTTAACTCAACTCAAACCTATGTCCGAATGCTTACAACACTTCTTGTGGTTGGTTAGGCTTAAAAACAAGGTTGAGACACTCAAAATAGAGGATTTATCCTTACAAACTTTCTGTTTTCATTGAGCTTCAAGCTCACAAGTGGTGCAAGTTCATAACTTGTTCATGTGTGTCCACCTTGGTTAGCCTTGGCTTTCCTAAAATTTGAAACCACACATCACTTGATGTTCTCTTAGATTAGTTGTGTATTAGTTCGTTTCTTATTGTACATTCATGACCCTCCTTGTTGTCTATGACAACTCGTGTAGTGGTGAATCATATAAAGAGGTTAAATGGATGTTCATCATCCTACCTCCATGCTTGACTTACTTGAATACAAAAGAGGTTCCTAAATTGGTGTTCATCATCCTACCTCATGCTTGACTTATAACATATGTATGTACATAAAATATATATGTATGGACTATAATATAAATCATTAAAACTGAACCCTTGATGATTATTAAGTAGTCACCTATCAAGTTAATAAGTTTATTAAGAAAGTATGTAGTTCCTTGTCACGGTTGTAATAAGTCTCGATCCTATGAAACCATATAAAACCCTTCGGGTTATCATTAATGTCAAGAACAAGTGCTATGTTTAGTGATTATTTTCATACATAACACTTTAGTCTTATTTTCGTAGTCTTGCTCGAATAAACCTAATCTACCGTTACACTCCTAACTAATACCTAAGTTCTTCTTGTAGAAGGACAAGGTGCCAAACTCTAAACATCACAACAAAGCTCCCGGGATTTCTTAAGTGGAACACTTAGCAAAACCGTGAGTACACTCGACCCATTTACCCTTTTTAATAACTTTTAGGTTGTAACATGTTTACCTATCAACATACACATATCACAAACTCATGCTTTTACATGCTCAATCCTTATACATGAATACTTGTTATGCCTAGATACATGCTTGATCATTAACTTAGCTAGCTCAACTTATCATATATAGCGCTATAGGAGTAGCACGGCACCCGTCGGGGTTATGTTAAGATTACCATACTCATTTTAGTCTTGTCGTTTTTGTGACAAGGGAAGCTCGATCTCGTTAAACTTTTGTGGAAACTCGGGGTTTGATCTAGTATTGCATGATTAGTATGAACATTGCTTACAATTACCATGTGGATTCGAGTTACACTTTTGTACTTATGCTATGTATCACCAAACTTGTGTACTCGCCTTTGCCTTTGAATTGAACTCGTATTTTTAACATGTTACAGGTTGATGAAGATTTTGCCATGAAATTTGAGTAATGATGATGCTTAGATACACATATAGACGTTAGGTTGATAAAATGTTGTATCAAATTTTGCCCTTTGTTATTGTTGTATTTGAAATTCCTGGTAATGTATGACAATGTTTTATGAATGAAATATGGGTTTTATTTAAATATTGTCGCCAATTAGTATTTATGAGCAATGAGCAATCTATTTCGTCCCGCCTCGATGTTTCCGTCATCGGTTGGGGTGTGGCAGTAATTGAACTCCACGATTCGCACACTTGAATAAGTGTGGGGAAGGAGTCTAGCTATCGACACTCTACCAAAAATTTAACAGGCGTGTTTATCGCGCGTAGGGGTAATATTGTAAATATTTTATTTTCCGCAGTTATTTATGTTTTATTAATATTTTCGATTTTTCGTTAGTTTGTACAGTTTTAGTCCATACCAAACAATGTTCCGACTTAGAAATAAGTTGCAAACTGGTTAAATTATGCAAAAATGGTGAAAACAGGCGGAAAAAACGGAGTTGTGCGCATTCTGTGAAATCTGTGTGATGAGTGCCTAGATAGTGCACGGTCGTGCGCATGTCCCGACGGCCGTGCAACAGGTTGCATCTGCACAACACTATTGTGCATGATCTGGTCCTCAGCCTGCACTATCGTGCGGCCATCCGCACTCCCCTGCCAGCCAAGAACACAAGTGCACACCGGTGCACTTTCGGATCCGCACGGCCGTGCGAGAATCCGCAGGCCCGTGTGCGTGAAAAACTTAAAAGTAGTTTTTCCAGGGTATAAAAGCAACTTCCAGTAAAAAAGTTTTTAAAACCCTAAGGCAGTCGCAAACAGCAGTCTCTGAACTCCTTTCTGTCAAAACTCACCATCTTTTGCAAGAATTTCTTCAACTCCTCGGACAAGGTATGGATTTCCTTCGTAATTTTCTGTTTTAGTCTTGTTTTAGGTTAGATTAGGATTATTGTCCTAGAACATTATGGGTTTTCTTCATAATTACAAATAAACCCTACTTCTTGATTATTTCAACAAACCGCAAGTCCTAATTGCGAACCTGTGGTCCATTCCGTAAGAAAACACTTTGTTATGAGAAAAAAATGTCAAAATCGGGGAATGGATCATTTTTTAGCGATCTTCAGCCGATGCACGGTCATGCCATCTGCTGCCATTGCCATGCAAAATCAAATATAGGTTGATCTGACTTGTGATCTCGATCCGCACGGCCGTGCGGATGGTTGGCACGACCGTGTCCCACAGGAAACCCAAAACGAACAAAATGTTCGTAACAGGCTGTTCGGGTGTTGGGATCTGGAATTTTTGAATTTGCTCTTATTCTTCTAGATTCCTATATGTAGATGAATCATCCTTTCCTCCACTTCGATCCGGAAAAACAACAAAGATCGCCCGTGTATCAAGAAAATTCAGGCCTTGTGGAGCCGAAGGTGTAAGATTGGTGCACCAAGAAGGCTGTGTTGGTCAACTATGCAAGCCTTAAACCAATCCAAAGACTTGCTGAAATGATGTCTTCTCCATGTCTTGATTGTTGAATATCTGCCGTCCCGTGTACTTGGAGCTCACTTTGGAGTTCCTCGCCTCATACTCCTATGGCAAACCAAGGGGTGGCGTCAATCCCGACTTCCGTCATACTAAAAGGATTAGACTTGGAGGTCGGTGGCATCATTGGACGGTCGCGAGACTTGGGAAGAAATTGGGTATCTAAACCGAGGAGGAGCTAGACTCCGAACTTTTTCAATCCATTCATAATTTCGAGAGCGATCAGCAAAGGGCTGAGTTTTGGGCCCAAGTGGCAGTTGGAGAGGTTTATGATGCAAGAAAAGCCAAAGCATCACGCTTGAGAGACCCGCTTCTTAGGGTACTCCACCAGGTTATTATCCACACTATTGCCGATGTATGGACAATTCGGGGAACTGTCCCATACCCGATTTGATCATTTTATACTCTATTGTCAACGGGGGTGAATGTTAATCTTGCAGCGCGGCTGGGGCATTTTTTTGTTAATAGCGCAGGCAAGACGGCAAGTAGTGAGATACATAGTGGGGAGTACACAACCCAGCTAGCCTACGCTCTTGGGATTATGACTAATGAGGTTTTTGGCAGTCTCACTTTGGTTCAAGAGGGGATCGATGTTGACCTTCGGGCTTTGAAGTTTATGGGCATGACGTTGATACCGACAATGGCCCATGATTGAGAGGGTTACAAGGAGAAATATGTGATCCACTTCCACCATTACCAAACGAAGAGGAACGGGTAGACATGGAGCATGACCATGATGAGCAATATGATGAAGTCTTCATGCAACCAACTCCAGACCCGCAACACCAGCCACAGCACCAGGATTGGCCATTAGGCATCCCGTTATATCCCGAGTTTTACCAGCAGTTCCAAAATATGCAGGTGAACCAGGATTTCATGTGGCAAGAGATGCACGCTGGATTTTCTTACATCTTGAGTCGCCTTCACAACGCATTCCCCGGCTAGTTTGGAGACCCCCCACGTTCCTATTCGGGAATCAAGGCGGCCAAGGCGGAGCAGGTCCTTCCGATGCCGGACATGGCGAGAAATTGACGATGAGTAGTTGGGACGCGTTGGCACTTGGTACTTTTATCTATCATTAGTAGTTTATTTATGGGGTGTTCATTTTGATTATCATTTCAAACACCCTCGGTTATGTATTGTTATAGTCAGACATTTTCTTTTCTTATTTTTATGTTCTACATATGGATGGAACTTTTATTATTATTATCTACGTTTTAGTTTGTTTTGCAGTCAGTTTGTTATTTTGTGTGTTGTGTTTTGTATAGTGACGTTTATGCAGGTATTTGAAACACACACTGGCGAGGCATGCAATTCCGAGTTGGCAGATCACTCTTGCATCTTCTTCGTCTTTAGGGGAGTATTATTCTCCTTTTCTCTAGTTTTGGGTTTTGTATTGGGGACAATGCGAAGTTCAAGTGTGGGGAGGGGGTTTAATATTATGGCTTTGTTTGTCCTTGTAAAAAAAACCCCATTAAATTCCTGTTTTGGAAAGCATCAGATACGTTAAAAAACCAACAAGCCTAATAAATTTCGAAAAAGATAATTAAAAAAGTGACAAACAAAGAAAGACTTGCATGCTAATTTTCACACTTTTACCCGCTTCCTTCCATTATGTGAGCATGTTGTTTAGCCTTAGATTTATTAGATGCTTGTTCATTTAGGATTAGAGTGAGCCGGATGTCTCGTTTAACTTAGAACTTGTCCCTAGTATGCTTGTCAAGACCATAAAAATTGTGAGATTGTGTCAAAATGATTGAGGCGCCTACAAAACCTTTTGTTTCTAGCCTTTTTCTTCCATTTGATTTCCCTAAACCCGATATCATCCACTAGGATTCACCAAGTTGAACCTTTTCCCATGTTTTTCTTTTTTTAACCATACCATTAGCCCACCTAGCCAAACATTAGCCTTTCTATTTTTAAACCTTAGTGTTAAAACTCGGTTAAAGTCGCCGTTTAGCTAGCGTTATTTGTAAATTAGCTACTTATTGTACAAAAAAAATCAGAAAAGTATAATAGCATAATTGAGGGCGAAAACAACAAAATTTTGAGCGTTTTTGAGTACCAAAATAGTAGAATATCGATGATTAGCTTGAAATTCACGGAAATCGCCTTTTACGCGTTATTTATGTATTGTTTTTATCTAGGTACGCTTGTTAAACGCAACTACCGATTTTTAACAGTCTAGTCACCTGTAAATTTCCATTCCATACCCTTCACGGCTTCACCCTAGCCTATCTTTACAACCCATTAAGACCTCTTGATTTGCACTTTTTCACATGTTATTTGGTGGAGATGAGATCTTTCGACAACCCTATGATGTTACACGATTCATTGTCTAGGCATACGGTGTGTACACATACACATTTTATGTATGTTTCACAAATATAGCCGAGTTTGTGTGAACATTTTCAGATATGTGAAGATTTGCATGCTAAGTCAATCAAATGTGGAACCATGGTTTTTTGTTATCTTTACATATATTTGCATGCGCATGTTTGGTTTGGATTCTTTGACGATGTCTTTCGAAAAAACTAGCTAACCGTTATGTATATGTATTATTTATGTAGTTTGTAAATAATTAAACTCGTTAGAAATTATCTTTTGTTTTACTTTTTTTATAGTTTGCTTGAGGACAAGCAAAGATCAAGTGTGGGGAGGTTTGATATTCGTTAAATTACACATATTTTAATCCCTAATTTTGCGCCCATTTTACGCGTTTTGGCTATAAATTCATGGATTAGATACTTAATCAGGTATGTTTTTTTTATGAAAGGACTTAAATAGTGTGCCAGACAAGAAGATGCAGAAAACGAGGATTTTTCGAGCGATTCGGCGAAGATACAAGCTTTCTGCTGAGTTACAGATAGGGCACGACCGTGTGGATGGATGGCATGGTCTTGCCAACCAAGGCCATGAGTCTCGCACTGCTAGTGCGACCCATGGTACAAGTTATTCTTTGGACACGCACAGCCGTGCCAAAATCGGCACGGTCGTGCGGATCAGGAATCTTCGTGCGCAATGCCAGTGCGGATGGTGGTGCCAGTCACTCCTCGGTCACGCACGACTGTGCCACCTTTGGCATGGTCGTACCAACCTGCAAGCCGTCACTAGATCTAGTAAATAGTGCACGGCCGTACGAAACTAAAAAAGTTATAAAAACACAGAGAATACATTCTGATGCACATTCTGGATCTGTGGGAGCTCTTGTGGCGATTTCTGGGCTTCGGTAACAACTAGTTTTTCTCCGAATTAAGCATCCATTGTGCCAAGAAGCTCCGCTACCATCCGGGTCCCCAATCTTGAGCTTGTTTATGGTTTGATTCTTGGATCCTTCAATGTTTTTGTTAAAACTCAATCCTTAGATTGATGTTTATGTAGTATTGTAGCATAAGGGCACAAACATTATGTATTCCTTGCTTATTAAACAACTATTACTATGTTAATCATGTTTGTAATGACACTTAACAACTTTCTATGTTAATCTTTGATGATTTGTTTGCAACCGTGTTTATTGATGTTGGATTCTTGATTATAGTTAACTATCTTGGATGATTAGTATGTGGTTAGTTAGGATTTTTGAAAGAAGAAGCTTAATTAATCATGTATTAGTAGACTTTTAGCTTGATTAAAGTGTTTACACCATCAAACTAGAAATGGGTATTGGTTTAATAAGGGGTAATCAAGATTAATCAAGAATGCTTTCCCTCACAGAAGAACCTTAGCGGGTTAGATTCTTGACATAAGTTGTAGCTTTATTAGTAATTTAGGCCAAAATTGCTTTCTTGGTGGATTTGTGTTCAAGATTTGTAAAAGAACTCGATGTGATTTAATGTAGGACCGATCCTCGATGCTTAGGAACTAAATTTGATATCTAACATCCATAATAGCGGAAATATTACGTCGTGTTTACCAATAGACAAGATTTAATCAGTTAATCGTCAGTTTTATAGATCAAACGTTCTGGTTACAAACTGACGGAGCTTCGCCTCTGAAATGTCAATGTTACAAATGAGAGACCTAAGCTAGGTATTTATAGCCACACAAGTTCGGCCTAGGTGATAAAAGTTCGCCCGAACTTGCATAAGCAAGTTCGGCCGAACATGCTTACATGTGTTACCATGGGCGAATTTGGCTAAGCTTAAACATAAATACTTCAAAACCTAGCCTATTAAGCTCTATACAATACACACTCGATATAAGACTAAGACATAGACATTATGCACCAACAGACTCCCCCTTGGATATCGTCTTCGTCTTGTATCAGTCTTCAAAAACTATGTCTTCATAAAAACGTTAACGTACATGACCAAAGAAGTTCTTGAACGGCTTCCTTCTTCATTCTTGCTTTGGATCAGGCGTTTGATCAGTTGGCGGTGGTCTTTTTAAGTTAGCCATTCTTAGCGAACTTTGCCTTACCGCTTTTTCTATTCTTTCTTTAATCGCCTCATTTCTGGTTTCTTTTAGAAACTCAACTCTCTCCTGATCCCTCCACTTCGTTTGCCACATTTTTTCCAGAATTTACTTCACGTGCATAACAAATGTTCACTACCTTTTGAAACTGCATAGCTTGTACCTTTTCACGTTCTTCAAAAACAATATTGTTGTAGAACAAGGTTTTGATATCTTCTCTCGAGCAGTTCACAAGCCACATAAGATCTAGAATCCTTATCGTCCTCCATAAACCTCTCATTCCCTAATAACCCATCACTTCAACCTGTTCCTTAGTAATATCCAGGTGATCTTCAAATTTTAACACAATCACAGCTTCGCAAGTAGCTGGATCTATCTGCCACCACTTGAATAAAGGATAGAAGTTCTGTTCGATCGGCATAAGTGGCATATTCCTCATGGCTGTAGGACGTTTCATAATTAACGTTATGTCCTTTTCCCCTGTAAACTTATTGATCTTAATCCTTCGTCCTGGTATAAACGGATTCCAGTAATTCCAACCTTTAATCGCTTCATACTTAATCATTTTCCATAATAACTGATCAATCGGCTTCATGTAATATGTAACATTCACCGTCTGTACCAATTCTTCAACATCCCAATACGGTAATATCTTGAAATCAGCAAGATATTTGAAGTATTGCACTCCAAACTCCCTCTTGATTGCATATACGTTAATCTCTTTAAACCAACCCCAGCTCAAAATATATCCCAAAGAAACAACTTTGTCTCTGGTAAAGAATGCAAGAGGATGTCGAAACTTGCGTTCGCGTGGCATTTCTTTAAACCAAGACTTTCTCGCTTGAGCTATCTCCTCTTTGGTCATGGGCTTAGGTACTTTACCCTATCGAACTGATTCAGCAATCCTATCTTTCAACATATCTTCATCAAGCTGTTTGTACATCTCTTCAAAAGTAAGAAAACTATCTGAATTAGAACCGACTTACTTTGCTTTCTGATCTAAGTCGTCATCTGAAGACCAATCTTCCACAATTACTCGATTGCATTCATAAGCTTCGAATCATCTTTGATATTGATAATCATTTGGCTCGAAAGGATTTACAGTCATCACATCCTCCTCAAAATCAAAGTCTAACGATTCAGCTTCAACTTCGATCAATCTAGCCAAATCCTCCTTCGTGTAGTTATGTACATATTCACCTTCCTCCACGTTGTGCTCTAACATTAACATTAAAGGCTTCGCAGGAATAGCAGCAACTGGCTTTGTAAAACGATCAACATTTGCCACATCTATATCATCATCAGCTGGCCCTTTCTGCCCTGACTCCCCCTGACTTTTATCTTCCATTCTATTCGATTCATCGTCCATTAGGGCAATAAAATCAAAATCATCAGAGATTTTGGCTTCAGAAACTCTAATACCAACATTACCCTGATCATCGTCATCATCTTCGTCACCAACACTCCAATCCTCTATCCCGTCTTCCTCTTCATTTTCATCCTTATCTTCCTTTTCAGCTTTATCGTCGTCTTTTTCTTCAGTAACAATGATAGAATCGGAAGGCTTGACAGATTCGTCAACCTTTTGGATATCAGACTCAGAACCTTTTGAAATATCTTCAACTGGTTTCTCAGAAACATCAGAAGACTTCTCAGTAGTCTCAGAAGATTTAGAGGCTTCACCCTCAACATGCTTTCCTTTACCACTTTCAGCTAATTCTTTCTCAGCACGATCTTTTGCTTCCTGACGATCCAGATGATCGTATTCAGCAATGAAACCAATGTTTAGATTATTTGCTAACACTTTCTGCAATCTGTTGAATCTCTATCGTTCAGTGCGTGAATTGTTTATAACTCTGCAATCTCTGTCTGCAATTTCTCATTAGCATCCTGCAGACTTTCTACAACGCCTTGAAGTACTCTGGCTCATTTTCCATCACCTTTACTTTATCATCAAGCAACTCTTTTTCGACCTCGCTTTGATTCACCTTCTTAACAAGCTCAGCCTTTTCAACCTCATTCTGTGCAACTTTCTCTTCTAACGCCTTCACGCGCTTCTCCAAAGTTCAACATTTGTTTTCGGGAAGAAATCGTTTAGATCTTGCAAGCTTATAGGATCATTGTGCATATCACCAATCACATCAGGACTCTCCTGGAGTCTTCGGTGTTGACTTTGGTGTTGCAGATTTTGGTGTTGACTTCTTTGGTGTAGAGCTTTCAGGAACAGAAGTCATTGGAGCAATAGGAGATTCAGCGATAGGAACTTCAACAAAGCCAGACACAAGAGGTTCTTGTGTAACTCCTGGCCTTTCAGTTTCAGCATGAACAATAACAGGAGGTTCTTGTGGAGGAGGTTCTTGTGTTACTCCTTTCTCCTGAGCACCAGAAGGTTCTTGTGGGGCTTCTGTGCTTTTCAACTTGCTTTTTTACCTCTTGCTCACAGCTTTCTGAGCTTTCTTCTCTTTTCTTTTACCCTTGTCTTAGGAGACCCGGTAGTTTTAGTTGAAGATACAGTAGCAGACTTTTTTCTTTGGTCTCTCTTCATCCGATTCTTTTTCCTGACTCAGATCGAAATCAGCATCTGTTTCTTTTTCTTTCTCTGCTCTAATCTCAGCCTCAGTCTTTTCTGGCTCTTTAGCAGGAATTTCTTTATCAGAATCATCTTCATTTTCAGAAGTAGCAGATATAACATCATCTTGAGTCGTTTTCACAGTTTCTTGACTCTCAATAACAACTGTAGCGCTCGATCCAGCAACTGGTTCAACGTTTTCAGGTTCTTCTTCGTCAACGAGCATCGTTTCTACTATCTTAGCTTCTTTGTCGACTTTTCAGCTTCAGCCTTCAAAAACCATTCACTCCTTGCCTTAGGTTTGAATTCTTTGAACCATTCTCATTCAGCATTAAGTTCTTTCTGGTCGTCGCTACCATCTTTTCTCCACTAGTTATCTGGCTACGATATATAACTCGAATCTTTAATGGCTCCAAATACCGGCTTGGCAACAGGAGCTAAAGCTTTTTTCTGGAACTTGATAAGCTTCTTCACAGTAGCTTCATCAAGATGAACTAAATACAGCACATCATTTGGATCTCGTACAATGTTGGTATACTTCTCGTCGATCAACATTTGTACAAACCTCGGATATAAGGACAAACTAGTATCCTCCATGTTTTTCAACATATGTGTAAAGACAAGCTTTGAGAAGTTAAACGGCTTCTTCAAAATCAATGTTGTTTCCATGCAAGCTAAGTAATCATGAACAACATCTAATCCGGCCTTGCGATGGCTGAATGTATCAATAATGGCGTGCATTAGAAGCTTGTAGGGGTTAGGCACCTCCCCTTTCTTCAATGTAGGTTTGTTTACACTCCCCTTGTATCCCATACGAAAGAAACAACCACGGACCATCTTTTCATCTAGATGAATCGGATCATCTTTGCTGTAATTGAAATGCAAAATCCTTCGAATATCATCTTCAGTTACTGTAATCGGCTTGAGCTTATTTCCAACTTGCACTGTTGAAGAAATCGTCTTCTCATCAGCGCTAAGGCTCGAATTCATCCAAACATGAATTATATGTGAACGATACGACACTCTACGCTCTGTTATGGCTCTGCGTATAGGGCTTTCTTCGAGAAACTTCAATATACTGTCATACTCCTTCAGTGACGGACAAATCGTTTTGTCGAGCGTGATACACGTGTTGTGAGTTTTGGAGATCTCAACGGAGATTACACGCGCTGGTACATGTGCCTGAAAAATGATGTAAAACAATTAGCACGCTTTTCGAAAAAATTTCACAAAATTTTATAACATTTATATCAAGTTTGGGCGAACTTGATATATATGTTATAACAATCTGCTTTAACAAAGTTCGCCCGAACATGTCTAAAACACATGTTCATTATATAAGTTCGGGCGAACTTATACACACAACAACAAATCAGACTTACAAACCTAAGTTCGGTCGAAGATGCTAGATCTCTCAATTTTTAAAGACATTAGATGCAAGTTCGTTCGAACTTGACAACAAGTTCAGCCGACTTGACAACAAGTTCGGCCGAACTTGTCGTCTTCTCCATACTTACAAATCTGTTCAAACATGAAAATGACCATTTCTGTTCAATCAAAAATGTTTATACGGTCGATTTTAAGTATAGGTTAAGGATCTATGTTCAATTTTGTCCAATAATACCTATAACTATCTGATTTTAAAGTTTTCAGATCTATTTGATTCTTTTAAGGTCAATACATAGTTCAAAAACAAAGTAATCACCTCAGCCATTGTAGATGGTGTGTAAATCACCAAAAACAACTAAATTTAGGCAGCGTTACGTTTTGAAAATGTCAATTTCGCTCTGATCGCTCAAGGTTCAAGTTCGCTCAAGTGTTTGTATGTGTGCTGATAAGTGAGTTCGGTTGAACTTGAATGGTCTTTATACCATGTCAAGTTTGGGCGAACTTGCTAAGCCTAACATAAGGGCCCAGTTAAGTCCGGGCGAAATTAACTCTAATACAACACAACCATACTATATAGCTAGTTCGGTCGAACATTCTTAGATGTTAAACTTAAATCAGTTTAGCAAGTTCGCCGAACTTGCCAAACATGTCAAGTTCGGGCGAACTTGCTACGCCTAACATAAGGGCCCAGTTAAGTTCGGGCGAAATTAACTCTAATACAACACAACCATACTTTATAGCAAGTTCGGTCGAACATGCTTAGATATTAAACTTAAATTAGTTTAGCAAGTTCGGCCGAACTTGCCCAACCACAAATTTCAAAATTTTTCAACTTTTCATTTTAACCCATGAACTTTCAAACTTTTTACCAGATATGAAAATCCACTCAGTTGACCAAGTCCAAGCTAATGACCTTTGTTAACCGATTTGTCTGCCGAGTCCAAGTTAATGCCCCCGGTTTGACCCGTTACGAACAAACTGTTGATATTTTCAAAAACAAAGTTTCAAATTAATGAACTTTTTATCGTTTTGACTTTTTCAGATTTAACAGATTAGCTCCCAGCCCGTTGTCAAAGCGATTCCCACCAGTTCTAGCATCTTACCAGACTTCGAAGATCCATTCTCCGACATTGGTTTGCTGAAAAAAATGAAGAAATAAAATCTTTTTGTATTTTTGTAAGTTTATGCTAAAACACACCGAAATATTTTTTTGATTTTAATCTGTAAACCTCAAATACAATGTAATAAGCAATGTAAACTATGTACAAACATAGTTACAGACATATTTTTGTGAATTCGTGTCTAAGGATCATATCAGTTGATTGAGACATATCACCAGTACCGTTGACCTTTAGAAGACTTTAAGTTTTAAACTCGTTTACCTAGATTGTCGATATGTTTGTCCACTTAAGCTTTATCACATTTTTCAACTGTTTCAAGATATGTTAAGGTAGAATTCATGAAACTTGACTTATCTGTGGTTCCACTTCTTGAATATACTCCCGTATCCGGATTTCCTAGATTTCATCTTACAGCTGAATATAGCGTAATTGATATCTGTATCTGGGTTGTGCGAGACCTTGAGAGCTCAGGTTAGTACTACCGTACAGACAAAGAGATGAAGGCTCGTCTTTAAGGTGTGTTCCACTTAAGGAATCTTTTTAGCACTGCAAATGATTAGATCTTTCGATTCTTTTCAATATTGCATGCAGTTTGGAGGTTTATAGCGAAAGTATTATAGAAGTTCTAGGCCATTGCTTCCGCAAAATCAGAAGAACTTGTATAATAAACCAGATATCAACTATCTATAAAGACCTCGTATCTCAGAATCAGGCAATCTTTCAAACGAAATTTCAGAGTACTAAGTCCATATATCCAAGATGTGTTAGTCCACAAGATTAAGCAGTTGTAAAATTTAGTTTATATCTCGAAAACAGTTTACTGAATGCGTTAAGCCTATCGACACATCCACAGTAAGACTCGTTTTGTCACTTTTAAAACTTTATATTTCTTTAGCATACTGTGATAGTCCACTGATGTACTATCATTTCCCTTTAAGACACTTAACTCTTTTTGTCTTTTTCAATGTTTTTGTACATTTTGAATTTTTCATATGTTTTGGGATTTTAAAATTTTTCGAATGTTTTTGTATTTTCTCTAACATTTCTCCCCCTAAAATCAAAAACATCTTTTTTGGATTTTAGTTTTTAACAAAATTCTAAAGTAGAAAGATATTTACAAACCAATGTGGATCACGCGAACTCGTCGTCCGATCCGTATTCAACCTCAGCGTCCGCACCTGTCAACAAATTTTCCATACCGTTAATTCTAAGCAATTATTTAAACCGTGACAAAGAAAATGGTTTGGTATAAAAATCAGCCTTTTGTTCGTCGGTTTGAATTTTTTCTATTCGCACCAATTTCTTTTCGTAGCAATCACGAATGAAATGATAACGAATTTCAATGTCTTTTGTGCGTGAGTGATGAACTGGATTTTTAGTTATATCTATGGCTGCCTTGTTATCAACATGCAGCGGAGTGTCTAATCTGCTGTTGAATCACAGGATCTGTGAACAACAGCTGGAGATCGAGATATACTCAGCTTCACAGGTAGAGAGAGCGACCGTAGTTTGTTTCTTACACTGCCAGGTTACCACTCTTGTTCCGAAGAACTGGCATCCCGCTGTAGTTGATTTTGAGTTCAACTTATCCACACCAAAATCAGTCAGTATAGCCTGTGAGGTTGAAATTGTTGTTCTTCGGGTACCACAAGCCGGTGCTTGGGCATCCTTTTAGGTATCTGAAGATTCGCTTCACAATCTGCATGTGTAAGATCCTCGAGCTTGACTGATATCTGGCGCATAGGAAGGTTGGATACATATTATTTGGGCGCGATGCCGTCAGATACATCAGCAATCCAATCATCGATCTGTATAACGTCTCGTCAACTTTGGCTCCAATCTCGTCAATGCAAATGCCGTGATTTAGAGCAAGTGGCGTAGATAAGGGCTTCAAGCTTTCCATTCCAAACTTCTTCAAGATGTCGTGAACATACTTAGTCTGATGAATGAAAATACCATCCGAAAGTTGATCTACTTGCAAACCAAGAAAGAACTTCATTTCGCCCATCGAGGACATTTCGAATTTCTTTTTCATGATTCCCTCAAACTCCTTGCAGAGACTATCGTTTGTAGATCCAAAGATGATGTCGTCAACGTAGATTTGAACTATAATCAAATGGCCATGAACTTCTCTAGTGAAAAGAGTACTATCGGAGTTCCTCTGATAAAGCCGTTTCCGACGAGATGTTGCGATAACGTCTCGTACTAAGCTCTCGGGGCTTGGTGTAGTCCATAAAGAGCTTTATCCAGTAGGTACGCTTTCTTCTTGTTGAGTGGATCGACAAACCCTGGTGGTTGTCCAATGTACACCTTCTCGCATAATTTGCCATACAGAAGAGCCGATTTGACATCCAACTGATAGACCTTAGATCCCTTCCATGATGCGAAAGCTAGAAAAATTCGAATAGATTCCAAGCGAGCTACTGGTGCATAGACTTCCGTGTAGTCTATCCCTTCCTGCTGGTGAAATTCATTGACAACAAGCCTAGCTTTGTTACAAACAATAACCCCTCTATCATCACGTATACACTTAAAGACCCATTTTGAATCAATTGCTTTCTGATTTTCTGGTAGGTCTTCAAGCTTCCACACACCCAACTTCACAAACTGCAATAATTCTTCTTGCATAGCTTGTACCCAATTTTCATCGGCTAAAGCTTCATTAACTGTCTTTGGCTCAATCTGAGAAATGAAACATGAATAGAAGCAATAGTTCTGGGTTGTAGCAACGCGTGTGTAGAAACAGCTGAGTGCTTTATTAATTTTCCCTCGAGTTCTAACACCAGTTTGAAGTTCTCCGATAATATTTGTTGAAGGATGATAGGAATATGATCGCGGAAATTCTTCACTTGGAACATCTAATGAGTTTTGCTGATTCGTGATGTTGAGATCAACGACAAATTCAACATTAGGAGAGCTTGATGAAGCTTCATTTCTGTTGTTCGGGACTGCAGATTGATTAAGAATACTTGTTATCTGCTCCACTTCTTCATCTAAGAAGATGATTCCCCATCAGCATGAAATGTTGGTGCTTCATCTGAGTCAGAATTTTGATTCTGAGGCATATTGGGCTCCGTTGTTGTATTCACTAGTTCAGTAGAGGCATTTGTTGGAGGAGTAGCAGGTGTTGTTAATGTTTCAGAAACATTTTCAGCTGGAACACCGCTATTGCTTGAACTTGCGCGAGAAGAAGAAGATTCAAAGTGGGTTGATTAATAACAATTGGTCGAACAATTTGTTCTTGATTCGCTGACTGGTGAAGGTAGTATAATGCTGCAACTTCTTCGTCAGTCGGTTCTTCGGGCATGTCAAATGACTTCCAAAGGTCTTGATAGTTAAACAGCCACACTTCACCTTTCCTTTGAATAGGATCCGTGTAGTTGAAACAATCCACGTGTTGTGCTTCAATAACCTTTCTCAATGAAGGAACATATACTCTTCTCAACGGACTCGCATATCCGACAAAGAAACCTTCAAGAGATTTAGCTCCGAATTTGCCATCTTGGTCTATTACCGTACATGGTGCACCGAATGGTTCTAAGGACTTCAAATTTGGCTTCCGTCGGTTTATCATCTCAATCATGTTTTCTTTGTTGGTTTGGCAGTGAGAACCCTGTTTAGCGTGTAGCAAGCCGCACTAACCGCTTCACTCCAGAAGCTGATAGGAAGTTTAGAATCTGCAAGCATGGTTCTCGCAGTTTCAGTCAAAGTTCTATTTTTCCGTTCAACTACTCCGTTTTGCTGTGGAGTATAAGGAGCACTAAACTCGTGCAGAATCCCTTTTGCATTGCAAAATTCCTTCATTTTGTTACTCTTAAACTATGTGTCGTTGTCACTTCTAATGCGTCTGATCGGCAGATGATAAAGGTTCTCGAGTTTCTTGAATAGAATAACCAAGTTCTCGAACATTTCGTCTTTTGATTCTTGAAAGAATACCCACGAATATCTCGAATAGTCATATGTTATGACCAAGCAATATAAGTCTCCTGAGATGCTTCGAACATTTACAGAACCAAATAAGTCCATGTGGAGACGTTCTAAAGGCAACTTGATTGAGTTTAGAATTTTCTTTGGATGAGATTTCTTGATCTTCTTTCCCTTTTTGAATTCCAAGCAATGATTAAACATCTGAAAACTTCAAAGATTTACACCTTCTACAAGATCATTATGAACCAAGAAATTCATTTTTCGCAAATGAATATGCCCCATCTTACGATGCTAAAGAATAGAATATTTTTTAGTATCCTTTGACACAAAACATTGTGCTGATTTTGATGAAGTGGTAGGACACCCATATCAAGAACATATAAATCATTCTCTTGAGGTGCTCACATCAGAATCCACTCATCTTGTATTTGGAATCCGGCTTCAAGATAATACACTCTTTGTCGTTGAAATGGATTGTGAATTTCTTGTCACAAATCTGCGATATACTAGAAGATTGTTCTCAAGTTCTGCAATATAGTTCACGCGATCAAATGAAACTACTCCATTGGAGAGTTTTCCCTCGGCGACTATCCTTCCACCTTGATTTCCTGCAAATCCAACATATCCACCATTGATAGCTTTAATGTCAAATAGCAACACCTTCATTCCCGTCATATGCCTGGACGCTCCACTATCTAAAATCCACTTAGAAAGTACGGATCTCTAGAGTCCTTGCACATTTTAACAATCTATTTAAAAAGCAAGACCCAAGCCTTTTTGGTCTTGGGTTGAATTGGATAACCATCATCAAAATCAAATTCACATTCATCAGCATAATCGAATCCACCCTCATCTACATAATAAACTTCCCATTCTTCATCTAAATTTTCTATGATGTTTATGTTTGAATACTTTACCGTCTTTTTATCTTTTGAATTGTTACCACTTGTATTTTTGACAGTTTCATATGTGGTTTCAATTACGAATTTCAGATTTTTATTCTTTCTTGCTATCAATAGTCTTAACAGGCTCAGACTTAGTGATTTCAGGTTTAGATTCTTTCGTGTTATCAGTCTTTACCAGCTCAGACTTAATAATACCAGATGTTGTTGACCTTTTCTTGGTAATCCATGCTGGAGATTTGATATTAGCCTTCTTGATATAAAATTTGTTTTCGTTTGCCCTAGAGGTTTCTCCTTTTTTGAAAGTAGAATTCTCAAACCTCTTTTCTATTTTAGGTTTAACTTCTAACAAAGATTTATTTCTTTTCAAAATCTTGATTGGTTTTTCAAACTCAGGATACCTTGGTTTTACAACATTTGATTCTCTCTTCGAGGGTAAGCCGGTTTTGATTTCAGACATTATCGTGCAATATGTCCCATTTCATTGCACTTGAAACATGTCCGATTATCAAGTGGATGTTCTTTAGTGGGTGTTTTACCCCAATTGATGTTTTGGCACCACTTGTAACCTTGGTTTTATCTCAAATTTCTTTCTCCTTTTTAAACTAATCATTTGATTGTTTACCAATCAAACTCTCTTCGTGAATCGTGTTTGTCCCATATACAAAATTCATGTTTTTGTTTTTATATTCATGAAATGGTGACACTTTCTTTACTGGTTCATCTGATTTTCTAGACCCAACACTGCTCTCCGGTTTTCCGGATGATCACCACCATTCCTTCGGTAGTTGTTTCTTTTATGTTTAGAATATAATTTCCGTTCGATAATTTCCAATTCCTTTGATGTGACTTCCATGAATTTAAAGAATTTATCAAGCAATTCTTCTTCACATTCGGAATCGGGAAGCTATCATCAAAGTATAGTCTATCCGAATCCTTAAGTTTGTACATTACAACATTAGGATCGTCACTTAGACCATCTTCTGACGACTTATCTTCATTTTCAGACTGTGAATCGGAATTCTTTGAACTTGAGTCGGCGCTTTTGAAGCTGCCATCATCAGAATCCTTTAGAACATTTTCAACCACTTTGTTAACCACAGCGTTGTCATCATCATTAGATTTAGCATAGATTATATCAATATTCTCTGGCAACTCATCTTTTTTCTCAGAAAGTAACTCAACGTTTAGTGCCTTATCCATCCCGTCTACGGTTTTGCGACAGTACTTCTCGCAAAGGGGTGGGGGAACATTGCTATATTCTTTGCCAATTTTCTTTTTAGGTTTTTCTTCTGTTGAGATTGTCGGAAGAATATGATCAATAACATATGCGTTTGTGGTATAACTTCTTAACAACTGTTGGACTCTTTCAGTTTTGATTGTCATGTATTCAAGTTGTTGTTTGGTTTCAGCAATGGTGTTAATAGGTGTTAATTGCCCTTTGTTTATCCATTACTGTTCCACTCAACATCCTTATATTATCATGTTGTTCGATGTTATTTCTGTCGAGTCTGCCATAATCATTTTTCATTTTGTCATATGCTTCTTTGATTATGCGATAATCGTATTTCAGCAATTCGTTATGCACATTGTTTTCAGCGATGATTTTTTATTTTTTGGCACATTCGACACAAGGTTTAGTACATTTCATACAAGGTTTCTCAACCTCAACAACTTGTACTTTGACAACTTCTTTCTCGACAATTTTTACCTCTGGACCTACCTTGGTTAGATTCGCCATTAAAGCTTTATCTGCCATGTCCTTGAGGTCTTCGACTTTCACTTCTTGAGTGACATCAATGATCACTTCATCAATCTTTTTCTCCTCAACCACTTGTTCTTTCGAGCTGCCATCAAATGACCTGCAAAACTGTCACAAGAATTGGAGGATAAAATTCCTTGTCTCTGCATATGATATATTCCTCTTCTTCCTGCTGTTGATGCAAGTATTATTCCAGAAGAGCTTGTTTGATAGCTGCTGCTTCTGTTGCTGCTGCTGCTTCAGCTGCTGCCACTGCCTTCTCTACAGAATTATCTTCAACTATCTCCACCATCAAACCAACTCTGGTCTTTTTCCCAATGTAAGAATTCCAATCAAAACCATCATCTTCACTAGATGCCACCATAGCTTTCTCAGTGGTGCTATTGTCAGGTTTTTCTTCGATTTCAACCTGAGTTTTCTGCGGAAATGGTTTATATTGAAGTGCCCTTTTGTAATATTCATTTCCTCCTCCGAAAGGACTTTGATTTACAGTTGCTTCGGTGTTCTTACACTCTCTTTTAAATTGCCCCTTTTGACGGCATCTAAACCACGTGACTTTGGTTTTGTCAAAACCCAATTTGTTGCTGGAATTTCCTATGTCACGGCCTGTGAGTGCAACGAACTTTGTCACTCTCCTGATGATCGAAGTTAAGGACCATTTGATGTCCATTAGTTCGAGTTCCTCGTCTACCTGGTCATAATCTTCTGCGGTCATCTTGGGGTTTCCGATCGTACCGGCAACAAGACATTCATAAGATTCTAATACGGTAGCGAGTAGTGACATATGTTGTTTTGCAACTTGTTCTAAAACAACATTGTTCAAATTCACTGCGATTTATATATATTCGGATCAGAACTTTGTTGTTGAGTCTGATTCGCTTGGCTTTGATAAGTTGAATTTGAACCAGTGCTTGAGTAAGAACTTTGAGGACTCTGGTCATACTGAGGCTGTGATTGATTCTGATTCTTTGGAGAAGCATTCATGTTTGCACTAAAAGTCATCTGAATTTTAGGACTCGAAATACTATCTAGCATTCCGGCTTTGTAATACAGACCGACGTCTTGAACAACATTAGCGTTTTTTGACTTCGCCATCTACAGAAGTTCCATTTGGTGGCCTTCGAGTTTATCGATAAACGTCGACAACTTGAATAAATTCCCACTTATCACTGTTCTTCAGAACCATCATATGTAGTCCATTCACCCTTGGTAGTGCGTCAGCAAGTTTGTCGATGTATTCTTGTTCTGTCTTTTCGAGACCGTGTCTTCACATTTGCACTTTAAGATGACAGAAACGCTCGATCATTTGCTTTATGGTCTCATTCTTTAGCATAGTGAAGATATCGAACTTTTCAGGATAAGTTCCTTTTTACTTTTGATCATTTCGGCGCTGACCTAGATACTTTTTCTGTAATGACAACCAAAGATCTCTTCCAGTAGTATACTCTGGTAGCAAAATCAGGATATCTTCTTCGACAGACTGTTGGATGAGACTGATCATCTTTTTCTCGGTGATATATTCTTCTTTCTGAACCATCGAGTAGTTGTACTTTTCAAGAACTCGTTGATGTTCATCTACCAGAACAGTGTAGCCTCTTTCAATTGACACCCAACCAGCGAAGTGCATGCCTACCCGGTATGTAAACTTCTCTTTCCATGCTTTGTACTCGTCCATGCTCATCAGCTTGGGCGGTTTGACAGTCGTTCCCATTTCATTATCAAGATTGACTTGATTGATCACATTGGCATTTGACGAAGTAGCTCTGAACATAAAAGCTCTTAGTTGATCCTCCATTGTGAATAACGAAACGTGTACTCTGAAAATTTTCAAAAACTTTGAAAACAATTAGTCCTACAACAAGTTCGGTCGAACTTGTAGTATCAAATGAAGAATTTTCAGATTTTCTAACAAGTTCGGTCGAACTTGTTAGATCTGTTTTTGAAAAATTTGATTAAACGTCGGGCAAACTTATGTCAAAAACCAAACACAGATCTTCGAGCGAACTTGTATTAATAATTTGATAAAACTCTAGTAAGTGGGCGAACTTACTTAAACTTTTCTTGATTTTACACAAGTTCGGTCGAAATTGGTGTAAAATCAATGAAAAAGTAGTAACTTCGAGCGAAATTAGTCTAGATTCCTTCAAAAATACCTCAAGTTCGGGCGAACTTGCTAAAAAATCATTTGAAAAGTGATTTTTAGGGCAAGTTCGGCCGAACATAACCAACAAGTTTGATCATGGGGGTTTTCAAAAACATGGTTTTTTCAAAATTTCGACATGAATTCAGTTGAATTTGGTCTCCAATCTTTCAAGGGTTTATCTTTGTTGTATTTTACATGATATACTCAAAATTCAAAACATTTTGACCGTGAATTCTTCATTTTATGTTCAAAAGTTATGAACAAGAGAAGAATGGAATAGAAATAGAAGTGTTCTTGTCTTGATACTATCAAATCAGGTTGTTGTAGCTCTGATACCACTTGTAGGACGATCCTCAATGCTTAGGAACCTAAATTTGATATCTAACGTCCATAATAGCGGAAATATTACGTCGTGTTTACCAATAGACAAGATTTAATCAGTTAATCGTCAGTTTTATAGATCAAACATTTTGGTTACAAACTGACAGAGCTTCGCCTCTGAAATGCCAAAGTTACAAATGAGAGATCTAAGCTAGGTATTATAGCCACACAAGTTCGGCCTATGTGATACAAGTTCGCCCGAACTTGGATAAGCAAGTTCGGCCGAACATGCTTACATGTGTTACCATGGGCGAACTTGGCTAAGCTTAAACATAAATACTTCAAAAGCTAGCCTATTCAGCTCTATACAATACAGACTCGATATAAGACTAGACATAGACATTATGCACCAACATTTAATCTAGGTTATGCTTGTCTTGGTGGCTACATTGTGTTTATCGGTGTAGCTTTCCTTGATTAAGTGAGGTCAGAAAACTCTTAACGGATTCCCGAAGAGTTGTCATAGACATTCATCAAAACGGCATTAAAGAACAATTTAAGGTGGTTAAAGTGTGTTTATCGTTTTAACCTTCCAAAGATTTGGCATGTTATGATTCCCGAAAGGGATACTAATTGTCTTTAAAAAATGGAAAATTGACCAAGTGATTTAGTGACATAAGCGACTTAGTTAACATATTCCAGTTGTTCATAAAGCAAGGCTATATTTATATTTTTCATATTGGAGTCCATTACGGTTTTTTTAAAAGAACTAAAAAGATTATGTTTTATTCATTTTCTAGTTTAAACACTTATCAACTTATCTTTTCTCCCGGTAGAATCACGACAAAGGTTTAGTATATCATCTCCGCCCGCATCCTTGGATCGATACTTGGTTCTTACCGATACTTTACTACATATATGACAGGGTACACTTGCCCTTTTGTGTGTGAATTTAAATCGTTTTTATAAATTAAAAACCAAATCGTGTGTAAAATTCATTGTAAAAATATGTATATACACACACACGTCAACCATCTGCATAAAGATTAACTTTGAGAAGTTGTAGGGCAGATTCAGAATTAGTATTGTGATCATACGCATCTGGTAGTCGACGAGATCATCTAACCCTCCTTCCCTGTGACTTCTAGCATGTATAACGCAGTGTGCAAAATATCTGAATGGTGCACTCGGATTGGCCTTCTTGTATGGAGCTGAATTCACGTGACCCGCATATCCCATCCTATAGAAACATCCTTTGACCATAAACTCTTGATACCCTGTCGGATTGTCTTTATCATCATTAAACCCTAACACACTTCGGATTAGATCCTCTGTAATTTCAATTTCGATGTCGATGTTGTTGATCCGAACCACAGAAATAATTGCCTCTGGCTCTTCATG
The DNA here is from genome assembly GCA_947069175.1 of Scalesia atractyloides. Lineage (NCBI taxonomy): Eukaryota > Viridiplantae > Streptophyta > Magnoliopsida > Asterales > Asteraceae > Scalesia > Scalesia atractyloides. The sequence goes on from CAMTDV010000014.1 coordinate 65,020,350, forward strand.
GTATCTTGCGCTTCCCCGGAACGTTCAACGTGTGATCTATACGCAGTATGTTTATCTGTTAATGCTTTGGTGATCGGAAATCGTCCCAAAAACTCGAGGCCATCACTTAAGCTACCAGTTCAAAAATTTCTTTGTTTAATAGGCAACAGATGTTGTGAAACGGAGAAAACGCCGTCTTCTTTTCCTACACATGAAAAGAAATCCAACACTTAGAAATTTTTTTCAAAATAACAAGATCTCCTCGTACGAGGTAAGCTTTTGCATCCACTAACAAACAGTTCTGATCGTACGAGTGTCTCCTCGTACGAGGCATGCTTTTATATGTTCATCAGGTAAAGGTCTCCTCGTACGAGTGGCTCCTCGTACGAGGCATGCTTTATACATTTAACAAGTAAGGTCTCCTCGTACGATCGACCACTCGTACGAGGCATCATCCGCACAGAGACTTCAACTTTGAATTCGATCTTAAAACGTGTGAATTTTAACAAATTGAATAGTCAATACTAGGCAAAGTACTGATAATGATGAATATGTGATCAATTTTAACTTTCACCAGCTCGTTTAACCTAGATCTACGTTTTATATCCAAATGGGCCGAAATTGATAGAATTCATGGTTAGATCTTGAATTATTACCTTTACCATTGCAAGAGTGTGTAAATCAACCTCCCCAGGTGTTTACGGTACGTGAATTGATCGAAATTTGATAATATAAGATGAATCGCACAGAGGTTTTTCTCAGCTGTACAAGCACATATATGTGCCTCATGCGAGTGAATGGACGTTATATAAGGAAGATCCCTCGTACGAGGCATCACCAGTACGAGGGGTCACTCGTGCGACGCAGCTTTGAAACATTTTCCCATTTATTATCTTTCGTGCATTTCTCAGTTTTATCGACCCACTTAGTTGACCAAGTCCAAGTTAATGACCCTGGTTAACTGATTTGCCTACCAAGTCCAAGTTAATGACCTTGGTTGACCACTTTTTGACCAAAACTGATGCTTTATGTTGAATTTTAAGTTTCAAGTTAATGAACTTTTAAACTTTTTAGATAAATTTCTCTTCCAGATTATCTCCCATCCGTAATCCTTCAGGTTTTCTTTCAGCAAGTGTCGCTTTAGACCTAGACGAACGGTTTTTCCATCACCGGTAGTCAAAAAACTAAGATAGAAATTAAATATTTTTGTATTTTCCAAAGTTTATTCTAAAACACACTGAAAATCTCTTTGGGTTGTTCTGAAAAGAGAATTAAATTTTGTACAGACATATTTACAGACATATTTTTGTGAGTCTATGTTAGAGGATCATATCAGTTTTTGAGACACATCATCGGTACCAATGTTCTTGATATAACATTAAGTGTTAAACAAATTTGCTTAGATTGTCAGTTTACTGGTCCATTTAATCCTCTTCACACTTCTCAAATGTTTCGAGATACGTTAGGTAATTTTAGGAAAATGATTTAACTGTGTTTCCCACCTTAGAATATACACCCGCATCGAGATTCCCTAGATTTCATCTCACAGGTGAATATATCTAAATGATATCTGTAAAGGGGGTGAATGTGAGGCCTTGAGAGCTCAGGTTAGTACTTCCGTACAGAGAAAAAGGTGAAGGCTCGTCTTTAAGGTGGTTTTCCATTTGGTAATCTTTTGGGGGGTGAATAATGCGCAAAGTATTATACAAGTTCTAGGTCATTGCCGATGCAAAATCAGAAGAACTCGTATACTACTAAATATAAAGACCTAGTATCCAAGAATCAAGCATTCTCTCAAACGAAATTTCGGAGTTCTAAGTCCATATATCCGAGCGATGTTAAACCACAGATTAATTAGTTTTGCATTTATGTTTATATCTTGAAAACAATTTACTAAATGTGTGAAGCCTACTGGCACATCATCAGTAAGACCTGTTTAAACATTTTTTAAACCTACCATTTCTTTAGCGTACCGTGATAGTCTACTGATGTATTATCATCTCCTCTTTTACACAAAACGTTTTTTGTCTTTTTAATGTTTTGTATTTTTCAATTTTTCAATGTTTTTTGTATTTTTTACAACTTTTTCTCCCCCTAAAATCAAAAACATATTTTTGGATTTTTGTTTTTAAGAAAGCAAGAAAATATTTACAGAAAAACACGTGACATACCGATGAGGATCACGTCAAGTCCTCGTCATCCTCGAATTCCACCTCAATCTCAAACCCTGATGTTAGATTTCAAACCATTTAATTTCAAAATATTGTTAAATCTTGCTCTATCAAAAGCTTTGGTGTAAAAATCTGTTTTTTGGTCATCAGTGTGGATTTTTTCTATTCGCACCAACTTTTTTTCGTAGCAATCATGGAAAAAGTGGTGTCGAATTTCAATATGTTTAGTGCGTGAGTGTTCAACCGGATTTTTTGTGATATCAATGGCTGCCTTGTTATCTACATATATGGGTGTGTCAAGAAATTGCAGTCCGAAGTCTCTCATCTGCTATTGTATCCATAGTATCTGGGAACAACAGCTGGATGCTGAAACGTATTCAGCTTCACAAGTAGAGAGAGTGACCGCTGTCTGTTTCTTGCACTGCCACGTTACCCAACGGGTTTAGAAGAACTTGCAACCAGTCGTTGTAGATTTGGCATTGAGTTTGCAGCAACCAAAATCAGAATCCGAATATCGTTCAAGATTGAAGTCGTCATATCGTGGATACCACAAGCCGTGAGATACATGATATCTGGCAAGTGTGAATCAATAGGATTGGACTGATAACGAGCGCAAAGGCATGTTGGATACATGATATCTGGCCTCGAAGCTGTGAGATACATCAAAGAATCGATCATGGAGTGATATAATGATTTGTAGGTCCGTTGTACGGATCGTTCTGGTCCTAATTTGGCAAACCTAAGGTAAACGTGCGGAATCCGTTTGCGTAGGCGACATTGGATACAAGTTTGTTACTGTTTAACACCATTTCATTAATGTATAGACGTTCCAGATCCTGGAAACACTTGGATAGAGCTTCGCCTCTATCGTGCCAAAATCTCTGAATCTTACAAATGAGAACATAGTATCCTATATATAGTAGAACAAGTTCGCCTTAAATGAGCCATGGTCAAGTTCGGGCGAACTTGATCATGAGCTCTAGAAGTTCAGGAAAACTTGTCTCACATCACTCATAAACTTAATGTTTCACTACGAAACACAGACTCGACGTTATACGATGAAGTAGGCAACAGACATATGCATCAAGAGACTCCCCTTGGATGTTGCCATCGTTATTATCTTCAATTAAGTTCCTGAGTCTTTAATGTTCTCTCGATCTTTATTTCTTGAATAACTTTAACTTCCTTGATCTTCATATCATCTACAATCCTTTGCTCTTTTCTTCTCGAGCTTGTCTTGATAAATCCTTAATAACCATGCTCCCCCTTGCTTTGAGCTTTCTGATATATCTTCAATCAACGTGTATTGTCCAGCTCCCCTTAAAATTTACCTCTTGTTTCAAAGTTCCTCAAACATTCAAATAAAAATTTTAGATTCAAACTTTAAAATTTCTAACCACAAACTTTTAATCTTCTTATTAGTTTAAAACCCTCCCAGTTAATCAAGTCCAAATTAATGACCTTGAATATCTGATTCATGTATCAAGTTCAACTTAATGATCTTGATTAAACATTTTGACACAAACTGATGCATTTATTCAAATGTAAGTTTCAACTTAATGAACTTTTAAACTTTACAGATCAATTTCAATTTTAAACTTTGTTCAACAACTCTAGACTTTGAAAATCAGTTTTTCATCATCAGTGGTCGAAACTATAAGATAATATAATCTTTTTGTTTTATGAAACGAATATCAAACACTAACTATTTACAAACATATTTACAAACATATTTTTGTTGCGTTTGTGTTAAGGGATCATATCAGTTTTTGAGACATATCAGTAGTACCATTGACCTTTTGAGACTTTAAGCTATAAACTCGTTTACCTAGATTGTCGATATAATTGTCCACTTAAACTTCCACACATTTCTCAATTGTTCCAAGATACGTTAAGTAGAATTAAGAAACTTGACTTAACTATGGTTCCCATCTCAGAATATACTCCCGCATCAAGATTCCCCAGATTTCATCTTACAGGTGAATATAGCGTAATTGATATCTGTATCTGGGTTATGGGAGACCTTGAGAGCTCATGTTAGTACTACCGTACAGACAAAGAGATGAATGCTCGTCTTTAAGGTGTGTTCCAGTTAAGGAATCTTTTAAGCACTGCAACCAATTAGATCTTTTGATACTTTTCAATTATGCATGCAGTTTAGGGGTTTTAGCAAAAGCATTATAGAAGTTCTAGACTATTGCTTCCGCAAAATCAGAAGAACTTGTATAATACCCCAGATATCAATTATCTATAATGTTGATGCATTTTGTGTTCGTCACTTGTCGAATAGGCTAGGTTGAGCGTGTGTTGAATATTGTATAGGTTAGAATCGAACACACGACCAAAATACGGAGTTTTCAGTGTAAAAGAGAACAAGTTTGCCTGAACTTGACCTATGGAGGTCAAGTTCGCTCGAACTTGACATGTTGATCTAAAGTTCGGCCGAACTTGCATATGCAAGTTCGCCCGAACTCATCTTCACTCCAGCGAACTTATCTCTGTATATATAGGTGTGTTGTTCATTTTGTCATTTAAGTTTTTGGCATCCCTACAAGGAGGTGCTGTCGGATTCTCTCTAGGAACTCCGGAAGCTGAATTTATAAAGATGTATACTCTTTCGGTATGAATGAAGACTTGCGCTGCATTCTGTTTCTACTCCTTTATGTAATAACTTTCTACCGAATCGGATTCCGTTTATCCACTAACTTTCGCCTAGAACTGCCTGATCACAGACCTACAAGTGGTATCAGAGTAGGATTGGCCTAATTTGAGGACATGGACATAGAACATCTCATCTTCAACTCATAGATAAACCCTTTTCTTGGACAATTCACAAACAAAATGGACTGATTTTCAAGTATAATATGTAAAATCCATAATAGATAAACCCTTGAAAAGATCAGAGCTTAAAACAAACGAATTCATGCCAAAAAATTGAAAAAACCATGTTTGAAATGATAACTTCGCTCGAACTTAACATCAAGTTCGCTTGAATTAGACTGAAAAACTCAAATTTTTCATCAAGTTCGCAGGAACTTGACTGATTTTTCAAGGTTTTTACTCAAGTTCGTTCGAACTTGACTGTTTTTTCATCATTTTTAGTCAAGTTCGCCCGAACTTGATAAAAATTTGTGGAAAGTCTATACAAGTTCGCCCGAAGTTGCTATCTCTTGAAAATTCATATAAGTTCGCTCGAACTTGCTATTTTTCATAACATCTCAACACAAGTTCCCTCGAACTTGTATTCTGAGTGAAACAAGTTCGCCCGAACTTGTTAAATAGCTGTGTTTCACACGTTGTGACAAGTTCGACCGAACTTGTCTAAGAGACTAAAAAAAAAGTCTCGGACATTATATATCGTTAGATTCGTGTGATGAAATGAGTTTAAAGCTCTAATCTAGTAAAAAAAGTTTTTTCGAAAAATTTTCAACGTTTTTAGCAAACCGATACGTTGATATTGTCGGTTAAAAAGTCAAATTTTATTAAAATTGTCTGTTTGCTAATCTTTTTTCAAGTGTTTTGAACGACATATAAATTTTGAAAACGAAATGGGGTCTGAGAAGCCGCCAAAGTTGAAGAGTATGAATGAGTATGAAGTTTGGAAAGGAAAATTTGAGAGCTGGGTCCAAGCTACGCATTTTAGCAGTTGGGTGGCAATCGAAACAGGATATGTAGTTCCAAGAGATGAGAATCAGAATATTCTAGAGAAGTGCAAGTATTCTACGCAACAGAAAGAGGCGTATTTTGCTGATAAGAAAATGATTAATCTGATTCAACAATCTGTTAACGAACATATCTTGATACTACTGCCTAAGTACAAGAATGCAAAAGAACTATGGACATCTTTGAAGAATAAGTTTTAAGAGAGTGTAGTGGTTAAGAACTGTCAAGCTCTAGTTTCAAGTATATCCACAAATGAGTCTTCAAGTTCTAAACCAGTCTGCCTGGTCTATGATGTAGACAATTATCAGGCAGATAATGCCAAACTCTTGAATAAGATTGAGAGTTTGACATTAGAAAATAAAAAATTAAAAGAAAATGAAAAGAATTTTGAAAACAAAATAAAAATTTTAGAAAATGAAAAATTACAAATGGTATTAGATTTTCAAAATGAAATGAAAATGTCTAAAAATGATAAATTTGTTTTTGAAAAATTAAATATCGAAATTCAAATAGCAATAAATTCTCATATTGAGAAAATAGCTCAACTTGAAAAAGAAGTTGAGACTGTTATAAACAAAGTTGCAAATTCAGCAAAATTATTGAAAGAATTTGTGACTTCCTCATTAAAGTTATAATATATATGTCCAAAACCGATCAATGATAATAAAAAGAAAATTCCAATAAGTGACAATGTCAGAAATTATGACGATGTCATACTTGAGGATTGTGATGATAATACCAATGATGAAAATGATAAAAATGATAAAAAGGAAATATTTTTGAAACTACAAGAAAAATTTCAAGAAACTGTTTTACAATCTGCTGAAAAAGGTGAATGCTTAACGCAAAAGTCTTCTAAGCAGAATGGAGAACAAAAACAACATGTAAAACAAAATTCTATGAATTTTCAAAACAAAAATAAAAGCTCATCGGTACGGTCATCCAATCATTATAAAAACTCACCAAGCGAACTTGTACTCCTATAAATAGGAGTCTTGACATTTCATTTGTAATTATTCAGAGATTTTGGCACAGAGAGGCGAAGCTCTATCCAAGTGTTTCCAGGATCTGTAACGTTGAATATTAATGAAACGGTGATAAATAGAAACAAATGAGTGTATCCAATGTCTCCTAAGCAAACGGATTCCGCACGTTTACCTTAGATTTGTTAGATTTGTGTCCGAACGATCCATACAACGGACCTTCAATTGGTATCAGAGCTAATCACCTACGCTCATGAATTTGGACATTTATGGACATTAGGAGGGGTTTTAGACATAAATCATCAAATAAACATACAATCCACGGACAAAATCTAAAATTGAACGGATAGGATTGTTAGAAAACTGTTTTCGATTAGATCTATGGTGGATTCATATCGAAATTCGAAGAAATAATGATTCTAGATCGAAAAATGTAAAAAATGGTTTGATTTGGGGGATCAAGTTCGCCCGAACTTGACTTATATTGGTCAAGTTCGACCAAACTTGTATCATTTTTGATCAAGTTGTCCCGAACTTGATAAAGTTCGCCCAAACTTGATCAAGTTCACCCGAATTATCAAGTCCGCCCAAACTTACCTCAAGTTCGCCCGAACTTGTGAGTTGGGAGACCAAGTTCGCCCGAACTTGGTAATGGGTGACCAAGTTCGCCCGAACTTGGTCCAATGCCTAAAAAAAATAAAAAATCTGTTGATCGTATTGGTGAGATGAGTGTCCAGAAAAAATTTGGCGATAGAAATTTTTTCGGGTTTTCGAAGACCGAACCGGAATGTTCGGGGACACCGTCTAGAGCTTCAGAGTACAGATTTGGTGATTTGGTAACAAAAATTGAAGATAACGGGCGAGTCATTGATACCGATGCAGAATGTTGATCTTTTGGGTGTCGTGACTAGTAATGGGCCTAAACGTTAAATCCGCATTTGTTAAAAACTGAAAGTTCCGGATTTCAGGTGGAATTTCAGTGAAAAATTCAGTATGGTAAAAATTTGCAAAAATGAGGGGGGATAAAAAATTTTCAATATTTGAAGATTCCAACATTTTGAAATTTGTGACTACTGCAACAGTATCCGGGTGGTTACGATTGCAGATTTTTGGGAAATGCATAGAATTGATATTCATTGAGATTTTGTGATCATAGGAAGTTCCGATTTATCAGATCATGATACAGATTGATGCTTAAGGGTTAGAGTCCTGATCTCCTGTTAAGGAACAGTTAGCTGGATTAGCAGTCGTTAGTACCGATGAAGGAACTGAGGACGTTCAAAACGTTCAGTGATGATCTTAGGATTAATGACTAGCTCCGAAGACGGATGGTTTCAAAATTACCAAGGAGATCTGAAGTTAACCCAGATACGCTAACTGATGATAGCCTTTGGTGGCCATTATTTTTAGTCTTCAAGCAGATGAATCATTCTTCTCTTTGGACTAACCGCCATTGGATGATGATGTTTGCTGATTAAGTGGCGCTGGTCTACCGAAGATAGCTATATAACTGGCATTATGACTGAAAAGGAAGAATGTGATTTTGGTCACGGACATATGTTTCTTAGATTCGATGCATTACCAGATTATCTGTTTTCGATGAAGATTTATTGATTGAGCAGATTACCGATTTGCTAACTAAATCTTTCTGAAGAGTGCTTAACTGCGATTAAGGAAATCAGAATTTCGGATTTTCGAGGGTACTCGTTGATTTTAAGTTTTCCGATGCGGTGATTCGAAGTTTCTATCAATTGCCGGTTGAGTTTTTGATACTTTAGGAGTGTACGGAATAAACTCTCGATGCTCAACGCTTATTAAAAAACTGAACTCGGATGCGGTTATCATCGAAATGGAGAAGCTACTGCATTGATTAGCTTCGAGTTGATGGTTATTCGAGAAAGTTTGTCGGTCAAGTAAATCAGAGGAGTTGGAAACCATGCAACCAAAGATCTGAACTGGGATTTCAGCGGTTTTGAAAGTTGTTAATGCAAACCCGGATCATCAATTAAGGGGGAATTTGTTGACGCGTCTCGATGACATCGGCAAACACCTTGATTGAAATTGTAGATAATATTCAAACAAAGCTCAAAGTTTTGAAGTTCAAGATCAAGCTTCGACAGTAACGAACAAGGGGGAATCTGTTGATGCATTTTGTGTTTGTCACTTGTCGAATAGGTTAGATTAAGCGTGTGTTGAATATTGTATAGGTTGAATTGAACACACGACCAAAATACGGAGTTTTCAGTGTAAAAGAGAACAAGTTCGCCCGAACTTGACCTGTGGAGGTAAAGTTCGCTCGAACTTTACATGTTGATGTTCGCTCGAACTTTGCATATGCAAGTTCGCCCGAACTCATCTTCACTCTAGAACTTGTCTCCCTGTATATAGGTGTGTTTTTCATTTTGTCATTTAAGTTTTTGGCATCCCTACGGGGAGGTGCTGCCGGATTCTCTCCAGGAACTCCGGCAGCTGGACTTATAAAGATGTATACTCTTTCGGTATGAATGAGGACTTCCGCTGCATTCTGTTTCCACTCCTTTCTGTAATAACATTATACCGAATCGGTTTACGTTTATCCACTAACTTCCGTCTAGAACCGCCTGATCACGGACCTTCATATAAAGACCTCGTATCTCAGAATCAAGCAATCTCTCAAACGAAATTTCGGAGTACTAAGTCCATATATCCGAGAGATGTTAATCCACAAGATTAAGCAGTTGTAAAATTTAGTTTATATCTCAGAAACGATTCACTGAACGTGTAAAGCCTATAGACACATCCACAGTAAGACTTGTTTATCACTTTTAAAACTTTACAAATCCTTAGCATACTGAGATAGTCCACTGATGTACTATCATTTCCTTTTATCTAGAAAACTCTTTTTGACTTTTTCAATGTTTTTGTACTTTTCGCTTTTAATATGTTTTTTGATTTTTGAAAATTTTTTTCTCCCCTTAAATTCAAAAACATATTTTTGGATTTTTTATGGAAAACATTGACCAACCGATGAGAATCACTTCAATTCTCCATCCATTACAGCTTTACAATTTTTCTTGTTAAAACTCTCTCCCCCACATGATGACAAAAACCTTGACACTTTTATGTTAATAAAACATTTATATCCCTGAGTTTTGTCTGTTCAACAGTGAGGGTTCTGTGAAATTCTTTCAATTTTTTTAAAAAAATTGTAACATTTTCAAGTAAACGTTATTGGAACATGTTTTTCAAAAATTTTCTCCAAAAATTTTCAAAATTTTAAAGTAAACATTATTAGAATTTCAAATTTTGTAAAAATGGCCTTTATATAAAACTGTTTAACTCGACCTTTCGTCTTCAATGTGTGCTACGGAACTCCATTCTCAGTAATTTACTTTCTCCTTAGAAACTCATGCACAAAAATTCCAACAATTAGTTGAATAGTGACACCCAAGCCTTTGCAGTTTTAGGTGTTATTTCTTCAACCTTAACTTTGACTTTCTTTTCACAATCAGGTTTATTTGGAACTTTCTCAAGTTTTGGAAAGTCCTCTAATCTTTCAATTTTCACAGATTGTGTCACTTCCTTTCCTTTTACCATCCATGTTTGATTTTTCTTTAAAGATTTCTTGAAATACAATGTAGAAACCATTTGTTCTGTACTATTCGAGGATTCACCAGTTTCAAAATTTGAAAACTTAGTAATAACTAGTTTTACCTTGTTATTAGTTTTTGTACATTGTTTCAAAACCTGAGTTGGTACTCCAGAAATTTTGTTATCGATATGAGCAGGTTTAGGTTTAACTGGTAAACATTTACTAGCAATGTGTCAAGTTACTCCACATTTATGACACTTCATGTTTTCATATCGATCATTTCTATCAAACCATACACTCAAATCATAACATTGATTTGATGTGTGGTAGCCATCTTTCCTTCTTCTCCTGTAACTTTGATTTGACGTTGAAGCACTACGGTCCGACCTGCACCATTTATTCACAATTTTTTATGAGTTTCTATAATGATTGGATGATTGTACCGATGAGCTTTTATTTTTCTTTTGAAAATTATCAGAATTTTTAAAACTTTGTTTTTCTTTTTGTTTTCGTTCTCCATTCTGCTTAGAAGGTTTATGCGTTGAGCATTCACCTTTTTTCAGTAGATTGTAGAACAGTTTGTTGAAATTTTTCTTTTAATTTTAAAAATATTTCATTTTTCTCTTTTTTAACACTTTCATCATCGGTATCATCATCACAATTCTCAATTATGACCTTGTCATAATTTGTGACTTTATGACTTATTGGAGTTTCCTGTTTATTCTCATTGAACGGTTTTGGACATATCTGATCTAAAATCAATGACGAAGTCACAAAACCTTTCGATTCTTTTCCAAATCAATAACTTTCTTTTTAGTAATCTCAGCATGTTGTTCAAGTTTTCTGATTTTTTCAAGATGCGAATTTATTATATTTTGTTTGTCAAAAACATTTTTATTTAGAACAGATTTACCAATTTCTAAAATTTTTATTTTATTTTCAAAAATCTTTTCATTTTCTTTTAACCTTTTATTTTCAAATATGAAATTTTCCACATCTTTCAAAAGTTTGACAATATCAGATCTGGATTTTTCACACTTTGAGCACACAGATTCAGAACTTGAAACCTCATTTGTGGATATACGTAAAACTTGTGCTTCACAGTTCTTAGCCATTATACTCCCTTCTTTCTTTAACTGGTCATCTAAACTTTGCTTACTGACAAATTAGACTTAACTAGTAATTCCACTTCATATCCCTCTAATCTGTCAATGAAGGTAGAAAGCATGAAATGTTCCCAACTTGGACTTTCCTTTAGTACAATTAAGTATTTTGTCCATTCACCCTCCGAAAGTACATCTGCCAACTTGTCAATGTACTCTCTTTCTGTTTGAAGAAGATCATGTTTTGTCATCTGAATCTTCAACTGACAGAAGCGTTTTATCATTTGTTTCATTGATTCGCCTTTAATCATTGTGAAGATGTTAAACTCTTTCATGATTAGAGCCTTCTTGCTCTTGATCATCTCAGCACACTCCAGATATTTAGTACGCAGAGCCTTCCACAACTTTTGTGCCGTATCACATTCTGGTAGCAAAATCAAGATATCTTCATTGATCGATTGTAGTAACAAACTGATCATCTTCTTCTCATGAACATATGCATTATTTTGTTCTGGTGTAAACTTTGATACTGTGAGAATAGCTCCTTGTTTATCAACTAGCCATTTAAATCCAGTTTTAAAGGCAACCCAAACGTGGAAGAAACTTATTTGTACCCAACTCTCAAATTTTCCTATCCAGGCTTCATACTCATCTATACTCATCAACATTGGCGGCTTCACGGACCCCATTTCGTTTTCCAAACTAATATGTCGTTCAAAAACACTTGAAAAATGATTAGCAAATAGACAATTTTAGTAAAATTAGACTTTTTAATCGACGATTTTAAAGTATCGGTTTGCTAAAAAACGTTTAAAATTTACTCGGAAAACTATTTTTACCAGATTAGAGCTTTAAACTCGTATCATCGATACGAATCTAATGATATATAATGTCCAAGTCTTTTTTTTAGAAACCTTGGAAAAGTTCGGGTGAACTTGTAACAGGTTGTGAAAATAAACTACTTAACAAGTTCAGGCGAACTTGTATAAACTTTTATTAAAATTTCACCATGATAACAAGTTCCAGTGAACTTGTGAAAGATTTCCTGAGAAAGAACAAGTTCGGGCGAACTTGTAAGAATTGCAACAAAATGTTATCAAGTTCGGGTGAACTTGATGTAATTTAATGAAAAACTTAACAAGTTCGAGCGGACTTGGTTAAGAACCTTGAAAAACTAATCAAGTTCGGGCGAACTTGATGAAAAATCACTCAAGTTCGAGCGAACTTGATGAGAAGTTCGAGCGAACATGTGTTTTCAAACATGGTTTTTTCAAATTTCGACATGAATTCGTTTGTTTTAAGCTCTGATCTTTACAAGGGTTTTACTATTATTGATTTTACATATTATACTAGAAAATCAGTCCATTTTGTCCGTGAAATGTCCAAGAAAAGTTTAAAATTGAAAGAAATGAGTAGAAGATGTGAAGTTTTATGTCCAATGTCTTCAAATTAGGCCAATCCTACTCTGATACCACTTGTAGGTCTGTTGTACGGATCGTTCTGGTCCTAATTTGGCAAACCTAAGGTATACGTGCGGAATCCGTTTGCAAAGGCGAAATTGGATACAAGTTTGTTACTGTTTAACATCGTTTCATTAATGTATTGATGTTACAGATCCTGGAAACACTTAGACAGAGCTTCGCCTCTGTCGTGCCAAAATCTCTGAATCTTACAAATGAGTACACAAGTATCCTATATAAAGTAGAACAAGTTCGCCTGAAATGAGCAATGGTCAAGTTCGGGCGAACTTGATCATGAGCTCTACAAGTTCGGGCGAACTTGTCTCATATCACTCATAAACTTAACGTTTCGATCCGAAACACAACTCGACGTATACATGACGTAGGCAACAGACATATGCATCAACATGTTTCGTCGACTTTGACTCCATTGAGATTTGGATGAATGTCGTGATTTTTGGCCAATGGAGTTGATGCTACTAAAGTTCCTGCAATGTTAAATTTCTCCAACACGTCGTGAACATACTTCGTCTGATGGATAAAGATCCCCTCAGATAATTGATCGACCTGAAGTCCCAAAAAGAACTTCATCTTCCCCATAGCACTCATCTCGAATTTCCTTTTCATGACTTCTTCAGAGTCTTTACACAGTGTTTCATTTTTCAATCTAAAGATGATATCATCCACATAGAGTTGTACGATAATCAGATGTCCATCCACTTCTCTGGTAAAGAGGGTACTATCTACTATTCCTCTGGTGAAGCCGTTCTCCAAAAGATATTTAGAAAGCGTCTCGTACCATGCTCTCGGGGCCTGGTGTAATCCGTAGAGAGCTTTATTTAGTAGGTAATCCCTTGTCTTTGTGTATCGGATCAGTAAACTCCAGTGGTTGACCAACATACACTTCTTCTTTGACCTTACCATACAAAAAGCAGACTTCACATCCAACTGGTACACTTTAAACCCTTTCCATGACGCAAAGGCCAGGAATATGCAGATAGCTTCAAGCCGTAAGACAGGAGCATAGACCTTAGTGTATTCTATCCCCTCTTGAGGATGAAAGCCCTGGAACACGAGCCGAGCTTTGTTTCTGACAACTATACCTTGATCATCTCTCTTGCACTTGAAGACCCACCGCGTATTGATTTTCTTGTGATTATCCGGCAGATCCACAAGCTTCTAGACTCCAAGCTTTTCGAATAGCAACAACTCCTCTTCCATAGCTTCAACCCAACTTTCTTCTTGAATAGCTTCTTTCCAAGTCTTTGGTTCAACCTGTGAAATAAGTCAACTATAAGAAATTGTATTTTATAGTGGAGTAACTTTTATATAAAAACAACTGAGATCCTTATTGATCTCATTTCTCGTTTTCACTCCAGATTGCAGTTCTCCAATTATGTTTTCAGATGGGTGGTAGGAATAGGTTCTTAGCATCACTTCATTAGGAACAATCACTTCACTTTGATGATTCGTAAAATTTTTCTCTGCAACTTGTTCTGAAGATGTAACTTAATTCCCGGCACTTGATTCTCTAGCTTGATTGTTTAATGAACTATGAACTTTTTCCGATCCTTCATCGGAACTGGATCCTCTATTATCATAGGTAGGCTCTCCATCAGAATCTGAATCTTCTGTCTGGTCTAGAGAAGGGGTAACATTGTTCACATTTGGCTCGACTATAGGTTCGTATTGGGTGTTTCTCGGACCTGCTCCAGAATCATTTGTACCGGTTTGTGATGGTGAAATCACTAATGGTTTTTGAACTTGTTCTTGATTCGACAGTTGATGTTTTTGGAATAACAACATAAGTTCTTCTTCTGATGGCTCTTCCGGCAGATCAAATGATTTCCACAAACTCTTGTAATTGAACAGCTAAGGATCACCAAGTTTTCATGTTGGCATTGTGTGTCTCTGGCAATAAAATGTTGAGCGACAATAACCTAGCTTAGGCTAGGAAGATAAACTCTCTTCTGAGGACTAGCATACCCCATGAAAAATCCTTCAAAATATTTAGCACCGAATTTACCATCTGGGTCAATGAACGTGCATGGAGATCCAAACGGTTCTAGAAACTCTAAGTTAGGTTTTCCCTGGTTCAGCAACTCGAAGCATGTCTTCTTGTGAGGCTTGACCATCAATACTTTGTTTAGCGTATAACAAGCAGATGCAACTTCTTCTCTCAAGAAACTGATTGGTAATTTTGAATCGGCAAGCATAGTGTGTGTTGTTTCTATAAGATTATGTTCTTACGTCCACCTACTCCATTTTGCTGCGGAGTATAAGGGGGCGCTGAATTTGTGAAGAACACCTTTTGCATTGCAGAACTCGAGCATCTTGTTGTTCCTGAACTCCGTACCATTGTCACTTCTGATTCTTCTTTTCAGCAAATGGTATAAGTTTTACAATTTTCTGAAGAGGATCATTAAGTTTTCAAATGTTTCAACTTAATTCTCTTAAAAGAACACCCATGAAAACCTTGAATAGTCATCGGTCACAACTAGGCAATACAAACCACCAGATATACTCTTGATGTTTACTGGCCCGAAAAGATCCAGATGAAGCCTTTCTAGTGGTAATTTAATTTGGCAACTTTCTCGGGTTTGATTTCTTATGCTGCTTCCACTTTTTGCAGCTAAGACAATCGTCTTTTAAATGAAAGTTTTTGAGATTGACACCCTCCACTAGGTTGTTGTGAACCAAATGACTCATCTTTCTTAGATGTATGTGACCCATCTTTTGATGCTAGAGGATCGACTCCTTTTTTTTCCTTCGATACAAAGCATTTACCCTCTTTGTTGTAGTGGATGCGATGCTCATGTCAAGTACATACAGATCATTTTCTCGTGGGCCGCGCATGAAGATCCACTCCTCGGGAATTTTGAATCCCGGCTTAAGAATAAGGCATTTCTTGTCATTGAAGTTTGTTGTGAACTTTTTTTCACGGATCTTCTAGATGCTTAGCAGATTGTTCTCCAACTCAGCAATGTACTTAACCTTATCAAATGATACCACACCGTTTGTAAGTATTCCTTCACCAATGATTCTTCCACCTTGTGTACTCGTAAACCCAACATAGCCTCCTCGGATAGCTTTCACACCGTACAATAAGGCCAGTATTCCTGTCATGTGACGAGAAGCTCCAATGTCCATAATCCACTTTGATATAATTGACGCTGGGAGCCCCTACACATGTTAATAAGAAATTACTTAAACAGAGAAACCCAAGCCATTTTGGTCTTGGGCGGGTTTAGGATATCGAAAGTTGGCTTAATTTGTTTCTTGACCTCAACCCACTGTCCGACCTTTGAGTCAACATTATCTTTTGGTTTGGCTGAAAGATTGGTTGATTTTAGAACTGCAGATGATGGTTTTGTCTTCACTACCCATGTTTGTGCCTTAGAAAAAGCTTTCTTTGAGTAAAACATCGAATCCTTTCATTCATTTCTCTTTGATGATTCACCAACTTCAAAATTTAAAAAATTGCAGTTGTTGGTTTCACATTTAAGTTAGATTCGGTGTTTCTTTTTAAAATTTGTTTTGGCACAAACTCAGGATCTTTCTGCCTAACATCTTCTGTGAATTTACTTGCTTCATGAATAGGTTTTTGCTTGTTAGACTTATACAATCGTACAATATGCCGAACTTGGTTACATTTGTAACACTTCCTGCTGTCATTTCCAATAGAGGATTCCGAAACTGTTGGAACCTGAAGGTTTATACATAGCAGGTTAGTAGTATTAGTGGGGTTAATCTTGTAATTTTGTCTTTGCTTAGTTTGGGTCGAAACAGTTGTTTTTGGGTCAATAGGTTTCGACTGGGCTTTAGGGGTTTCGGTCCACATGTGTGTTAGTTTATAATCAACTCTCATACTTCATGGAGAGGTTGATCAATTTGTGCGCTTTCGAGCCAACCCAAACCAAGCATACGAAGTCTTGTATGAGTCATCTAATTGGTGAATGCAAGTTCTACTTTGATCTTATTGTTTATTGTGATTTGGTTTATCTTCTGTCACACCCCAACTTGCAGCGGAAGAAAAATATACGGGATGCAACAGACACCTCTGGTACAAGTACATTGTTTATAAAGACACTCCATTTTATTACTTACAAAATGTTGATTACATACTACATGTATGTTACAACTGCGTGTTCCCATGAACCACATAAGTCTTCTAAGCCACATGCGTCTATATCAGGGTTCGCCTACAAACACGTCTTGAACAACATACACGAAGCACACCAATCTCAAGTCACCTGAAATGCATGGTAGTTTTAAAAAGGGTCAGCTAAACGCTGCGTGAGTTCCAGTGGTTTAATCGTTGTGTAACAATTTTAAGTGCACGGGTCATAGGTCACAGATTTATCACCACAAACACCTTCAGCTAGCAAGATCATGTTACAATAAACACCTGCAGCTCCAAGAACCGTGTCATAACAGACACCTGCAGCTTGCCGAACCGTGTTACAACAAACACCTGCAGCTTGCCGAACCGTGTTATAACAAGCACATACGGCTTGCCGAACTATGTCATAACAGACACCTGCAGCTTGCCGAACCGTGTGTTATAAAATTTACATCATCACAAGTTGGTGCAATTAACATAGTTTTGTAACATGCAAATCACCTCTAAAACAGTAACACGGTTTAAAAGTGGTGGAGTGAAACTCACTCCCAATTTAGTGTAATCAACACAGTTTTTAACATGTAAGACCCCAGAAAACTGTAAAACAATTCAAAAGTGGGGAAGTGAAACTCACAGTACGAGTAGTGATCTCAACGCAAGAGTGATCAAGCAACTGGATCAACTTTAATAACCTACATGCAAGTATGGACTCAAATCAGTATCTAAGTTGATAATGGTTATAACTTGGATCTGGTCTGTAGTTTTAACTCCGGATTGAGTCTATAGGACACTAGTATGGTGATGGACGTCAGGGTAGTACTAGTTTTCAGTTTGGCTTCCGGGCACCGTTTCGCGTGCCAGCCAAAGTCAGTAGTTTAATGTCTTCGGATAATGGTACGGGAATACCAATAATGCCAACACGTGGTTATTTAAGAATGGTTAACTTTTCATCAAGTGAGTTTGAGTATTTGGGGAGTCTAGATTACCCAAATTTAAGTTTCCATTTTCACCGTGGGGAATTCTCCCGAATTGTCTTAGGACACACCCATAGTGCCCAATTTTCCCGGGAATCTCCCCGAATACTCCCGGTGTTCCAATTCTAGCATTTGTCAGGTTGGGTCAATTCCCAGTTCCGGCAGGTTCGTTATATGGTAAACCGTCGAAATTGATTTAAAATAACTCATTTTTAATTCCCTAAATTCACGTTTAATTTATAATATGAATAAAAATCTGTAAATTTTTATATAACTTAGTAAAAATCTGTAGATTTTGGGAAAAATTTTTGGGAATTTATTTTGGCATTTTAACTATTTAAATAAATTATTTATAAAACAATATTTAATCAAATAACTAACGTTAATGAGCATCAATGGTCCAAAAATTCCAAAAAAAGTTTTCCAGAACACCTTTTACATGTCCAGGAACTTCTCACAAAATTTTGAGAGTTTTCCGATTTCGTTTCGGTGCGTTCCCGGCTACCGAAAACTCGTAAAAACACGGATTTTTAACCCAATTCAAAACTCAACCAATGGACTCCGAATTTCCCCAGAACAGGGGTCTCCTATTCCTCTTGCAGATAACTACAATCATTATGCTCTTGTCCCATACGTTCATGTTATAATTCATGACGAAAGTCTCAAACTTCTTTGTTAAAGAGTTAAGGATCAAATCCGTAGCCAACTCTTTTGAGACGGGACAGTTGATCCTTTGGAGGCGATCAATGTGGCTTTTCATCTTAAGTACATAAGATGAGACCAATTGGGTTTCCTCCATTCGACACGCATGAAGTGCCCCGAACCGTTCTACCCTTGCTTGTTGAAGGAACATTTCCTTCAATTGGGTAATCATGTCGTATGCCCCATGATGTTCAAAATCCTTTTGAATCTTGGGAATCATAGTTCCCAACATGAGGCAAGAGGCTTGCATGGAGTCCTCGGTATACTTAATCCAATCATTATAGGCCTCCTCATCTTCCACGTTAGGTTCATCGGGAATAGGATCGTCCAACACATAAGATATCTCTTCTTGCTTGAGAACGATTCTCAAGTTTCGATACCAATCCATGAAGTTGTTATGGTTGATACGATCCTTTTCAAGGATGGTTCTTAGTGATAGGTTACGGACGGTTTGGGTAATTGCGTTTGCATTGTTAGCGGCCATCTAAAAAATTTTAACAAAGTTTAATTTTAGTATTTTCGATATTATTAAATATTAATTATTAATACCCTTTTGTGTCTCATAGACAATTAATAATTAAAATCTAGAATCCAACGTTACATTTAAAAATTGGTTAGGTGACCTTTATCCCATTATTTAAATTAACAAGGTAGTCAACGTTTAATAATTGCAACCCTTTGCAATTTCTAGCCATATGGGATCGGTTAAACATCTTAATGTTTAGTTGGCATGTTTAATCCCATCAACACCTTTGTACGCCATGCTTCGGTGACCCTAAGCACATGGTTTCCAAATCAAATCGTCCTACTTACACACACATGTAAGTTTACACATACAAGTGGTTAGGTGACATTTATACCATAAATATGGTAAGCCTACCTCAAACACACAAGTTCCTTCAAATGTGGTCAGGTGACCTTTATCCCACAAAGAATTCCAAGTGATTCGAGTGTTGTATAAAAGGATGGTGTTTGACTTGTTTTATAAAAGGGATTTAATGTTTTCAAAAATTCTAGTTTTAGAAAACTTTATGTACCATACATTTGCATGCATTCAAATTCATGGTACCATATTGAAAACCAATTTTCAAGGTTCTTTTAATAAAACCCATTTTATTATAAAATCATTAATTTTTAATAAAACCATTTTATTAACCACTTTAATGATTTTTAAAGAACCAATTTTAGGCTTGTTATGGTATTATAAGTTGTTAAGCATGCATATCCAAATATCATCTAAACAACCATAAATAAAACAACCATACAAACATAACAAACAAAATAGGTGCATAACCATAGCCAACTATTTTTGGCAACACTTGTTAGCCGAAACAAGTGTGCCAAAAGGTTCTTCCTAAAGGGTGAATATTGACACAAGAAATGTGTCGTTGAACTCCCACTTGAACCCGCATCCAAATGCTTCAAGTCTTCCTTTTGTGTTGTTATTTCTTCACTTTCTTTGGGCTTCCAAATGATCTTTAATTCAGCTCCAAACTCCTTTGGGCTTCAAAAATGTGTTTTGGTTATTGGGCTAAAATCCCGTTAAGGACTATGAAGTCCTTTAGGCCCAAAATTGGCCAAAACCAAAAACGCATTTTGTGTGTATCTTCTTTTACAATAAAGTATCCTAATACATTTTTTTTCTAGTAAAAGAAATGAAACTAATCTATTTACTTACATACCAAATGAAAAATAAATAAATTACATTTTTCACAAATGGAAGAACAAGGATAATTAATTATTACAACCCATTGAAATATTAAATATACATCACAAACACAAACATTCAAAATATTCAAACACAAGGTCATGGCTAGGTTATGAACACCAATAATATATATCCACATATATATTTCAATTCAAGAGCAAAAATGGTTTCCCTTTTGTATCCAAAGTTGCGGCCAAGAGAAAAACCGAAAAGATGGGTTTTTGTCCAAACAAACAAATCATCCATATGACATAATTTTTCAAGATACCTTTATGCATGTTAGTAAAAGTGTCTTGAAAAACAAGGGAAAACCATGTTTAAAATTTCGGCCAAAGGGTTTCCACAAACACAAAATCCCGAAATCTTTAAATCCTTCGAAGCATACATTCATATAAACGGCTCTGATACCACTGTTTAGGGTTTTGAACATGTTTATCAAATTTATTTTATCCTATAAAATAAAAACGCAACGGAATATTTATTTAAAACATATTACTTACAAGATATAAAACCCATTTTACATGTAAAACCAAAACACGGATCCATATATGCTATCAAAACACAACCATAGGGTGTTTAGAATACTACCTTTCAAGTGGTTAGGAGATGAAGAAGATGATCTTCTTGAATGGAAATCTTCAAATGAGAAGACCTCAAGCTTGTATACCCCAGGCCTTCCAAGAAACACCACAAGATTGCTAGAATTTCTACACTTATGAACTCACTTGAAACACCCTCTTGACAACCACCTTTGGCCGAAAATTAAGAGCTCCTTTTAGAGTTCTTGCCCTTGAATTTTTGTCTAGAGAATATGTCTGTGTAATGTATGAATTAAAAAAAACACCAAAATCCTCCATATAATCTTACGTCAAGTGTTGGATTTTGTGAGATTGTGTAAGATATTGCATGAAATATGAATGGTGGAAGACCACCTTGGGAAGACTCCCAAAAATCGTCCATTTGGCCTTGTTTTTGTCACCCAACATTTTCAATTTCATTTTTAAAATTCTTATATTTATTTTATAACTTTTATAAAATTATAACATCACATGTTATAAGACTTATGCAACATACCACAATTATTTATAATGTTACTTAACCATTAAATAACAATACAAAATATTCTCTCAAAATAAATTACCCATATAATTTATTAATTTCTCAAGTGCAATTATTTAGAAAACCAATTTCTAAATATTCTAAGTGTTAATATTTATTTGTTTGATCACATCATAAATAAATATTATGTGTGTTTGTCTAGCTTGTTATTGGGTATGACCCGATTTGGATCATAACGTACTAGTCACATCAATTTAATATGTGTCTTGGGCATACCGATTCCAACAGGCATAACCGTCTCGAAACCTGAGCATGGTTACGTTTTAATCATAAAAGTCTCATATGACGTTCGTTTAAGTATTTTTGAGCTTGATCGATCGTTCCTTACACATTTGGTTGCCTTATGTTATGCCCAGAACGAAGGCGTTTCCCCAACCGGGAGCTGCTTCGTTTTGCATGCCCAGGCTTTGATTATTTTCAAAACTTATGTCACAGTCTATGACACAAAACTAAGTTATTTCTGGAACTCGAAATCTTAAATGATGCCACCAATAACCTAATAATCAACATTAAAGGTTTACTATGCTGTTAAACGTCAAGTCCGTTTAACACGTTGTTCAAGGCTAAGGATGCCACCTCGCATCGTTGGTCCTTACTAGTGTCATGTAAACCATGACGTGCTCTCAGATTCTTCCGAGACATTACAGATATCGCTTAGCATAGCACACAAGTCATGCGTGTTTACTAATACTTATTCCAGAGTCGTCAGTTCATTCACGACTTTGTCTTGTCATGTAGGTGACACATAATGTCAGTGTAATGCTTTTGTTGATTACTATGCATATACTCCCATTATAGTCGGTGTATCATTTTCCAGAATTCGTATCATCACACATAATCACAACAATATCATGATATACATATCATGTCTGGTTACCACGGACTTGTACCAATCAAAGTGTATCGAGAGTTTTCACAGTTGTCACAGTTATCTCTTGAATCATCTTGTGTTTGTTTTCCGCACTCACACAAGATTAGGATTGATATCATTCAAAGATCTTTTCGGGACTTACAATTGGTATCAGAGCCAATAAAACCTATATCTTGGTTTGGTCGATATCATTCAGATTCAAGAAGGTTGTTTTTGTTTTACTGATCTGATTTGCTAGTGTTTTAGCGATTTCAAGATTTTGCAAGTTTGTTGATTTTGGACTGTTCATCTGTTCTTCTTAGAAACTCATCAAAAGTTTTTGTTTTTGGTTCCAATTGATTCAAGAAATCTATTTGCTGATTTGTTGGAGATTGGTTAGTGAATAATTAAAAAGATTGAAAATCTTTAGAATTTTGGAAATTCTGAAAATTCGGGATTGCGACTCGAAGTTTATTTACTCACTTGTTTTGTAGGTTTCGACTCGCAACCTCTGAGGTCTCGAGTTGTCTCTTCCTAGTTGCGACTCAGCATATCATTTATGGTCTCGACTCATCTTACAAACAACTTTGCTATGGTCTCGACTGGAGATCTCAATTCATACTCGAAACTGTGATTGCGACTCATTGTTTCGACTCACCGTCTCTACTCACTGTTTCGACTCACCGTCTCAACTCATTACTTCAAACCCTGCAGTTTTGACTCGCAACGACACTTTGTTTTCAACGTCGAATTGACAGTTTGGACTTAAACAGTTAAAAATGTCTACCACTAATCAAACAGTTGACTTGGCTGCATTAAACAAACATCAGGAACTAGACTCTATCATAGGGACTATCACTAGGGTTCCCAGACTACTGAGTGGTGATTACTTTCCTGAATGGAAATGGAGATTTGAACAACACGTAAAAGTTAAAGACTCAAAAATATGGAGAAGTATTCTAAGAGGACCTAGGGATATAATGTTTGAACGTTAAAATGCTCCTGGTATTAAAGTCAAGAAACCTGTTGCTGAATACACTAAAGAGGATTTTGCTATTTGAGGAAGATGATAAAGCTTTATTATCTCTTACAATGGCATTGGCACAAGACATTATTGGTTTTTCGAACTTGCAAGTCTTCCAAAGAATTATGGGCATCTTTGATAGATGTTTATGAAGGGAATGAAGATGTGAAAGAGAGTAGAAGAAATCTGCTAAGCCAAAACATCAACAATTTCAATCATATCTATGGAGAAACAGTTGATAACTAAATTCGAGATTTTGTTAAGCTAGTCACTCAGATGAATATGGAAGATCTGCCTTTGTCAAATGCTACTACAAACATACAGCTTCTCAATGCTCTTCCAAAAAGCTGGGTTCATCATGTAGCGACGATTAAGAAAACCAAAGATATTGCTCGATGCAGCCTGTAGGAAACGATCTCTCATATCAAGGCTTGTGAACTAGACGACAAACAGAGGGAAACTAACTACAAAAACAGTTTGTTAGCTGTTGGATTTACTACGACTCACTCTGCTTCAAATAACAATGCTGCTCTCATAACACAAGCCGGTTTTCAAATGTTCAGCAGCTCGTCTTCTACTAGGGCTGCTCCTACTTCTAATAACGCTCATTATTCTGGAACACCAGCTCCTTCTATCGCACCATCTACAGTCACTGTCGTCAATCTTCAAATACCACTGTCAAGAACAAGATGATTGCTTTCTTCTCTCTATATTCTAAAGAAAATCTTGACATAGCTACCTCTGTTATAAGTTGTCTGAATGCTTTTGCTGCAGGTAAATTAGATCCTCCGAAGTTTTCTATGGATGATTTAGATCAAATACATCCCGAGGATGTAGAAGAAATGGATATCACATGGCAGATGCTATGGCAGCATTTAGGGCAAAGAATTTCGTGAGAAAAACAGGGAGAAAAACGTGGCAAGGTCTTACCTTTTCAGGAACCACTAAGATGCCATTTGAGAAGATGCATTGTTACAATTATCATCATGGGCCCGAATCGCGACGGTTCTAGATGGAAGTTTTGCGCAAAACACAACAGATTCAGTAGAATGATTTTACAGAATGGAGTAGAAGCAGAATGCAGTGAAAGCTTTTATTCATTGATACCGAAAGAGTATACATCTTGTCAGGCTGGTGGTAATCCTAGAGAGATTCCGCTAGCGTGTCCCCTCATGGAGCTTAAAAAACTTACCAACAAATGAGTACACAACACATATATATAGGGATGAGATTTCATACGAAAAATGATATTTTCATACGAAATGTGCCATTTTGCTCAACCGACGTTCATACACTAGTCGTGTGTTCGTATCTAGTCTATACAATATTCAACACACGCTCGATCTAGCCTATTCACACGGTGACAGACACAAAGTGCATCAACAAATTCCCCCTTGTCCGTTACTGTCGAAGCTTTATCTTGATCTTCAAATCTTCATAGCTGTGTTTGAGTATTCTGTAGCTTAAATCAAGGTATAAGTCGATGTCGTACAACGCGTCAATAAATTCCCCCTTAATTGATGATTCGGGTTTGCATCATCAACCTTAAGTTCCCCCTGAAATCTCATGTTCAGTTGTTTGTTTACACGGTTTCCGAACTCCTCTGATTTGCTTGATCGGCAAATTTTCTTGAATAAACACCAACTCGAAAACTAATCAGTGCAGCATCTTTGTTTCTTCGTTAACCACATCCGTGTTCGGTTTAGCAAATATCTCTTATGCTTGATCCTCTGATTTTCAAGACCCAACGGGCAATTGATAGAAACTTTCAATTACTACACCAGTAAACTTCAAATCAATGAATATCCATGAAAATCTGAAATCCGATTTCCGTAATCGCGTTTAGTCATACTCCTGAAAGATTTATTAGCAAATCGGTAATCTGCTCAATCAGCAAGTCTTTATCGGAAAAACAATATGTCAATACTCAGTAATCTTCTCTTCTTGGTATAAGATAAATCAGCACGTAATCTTCATCTTTCATAACAATCTAGAATGTATAGTCTATTTAGTGAGCAACCCGTACACTTCTTTTTCGGAAAGATCCATTATATCATCTTCTATAGTCATGAATAGCAAACATTTTAGCTGTGGTCGGAGCGCACGGGGAAC
This sequence comes from Scalesia atractyloides, assembly GCA_947069175.1. Lineage (NCBI taxonomy): Eukaryota > Viridiplantae > Streptophyta > Magnoliopsida > Asterales > Asteraceae > Scalesia > Scalesia atractyloides. The sequence goes on from CAMTDV010000014.1 coordinate 65,045,892, forward strand.
TGAAACTACAAGACTTCCCTATTTCCTAGCAGTTAGTCCGAAAAATAGTTCATTTGCAATGTAGAGTTAAATTGGATACATTGTACCCCTAAGCGGTCGTGTGTGCTTCCGCGAATTTTACGACTGCCAGGCATTTAGCGGTGGTCGGAGCACACGGCGCACTGAAAACTACAAGACGTCCTTATTTCCTGGCGGTTAGTCCAGAAAATAATTCCTATGCAATGCAGAATTAAAATGGGTACTCTGTATCACTAAGCGGTCGTGTGTGCTTCCGCGAATCTTATATGTGCCGGGCATCAACGTGACCACAACTAACGAATCTGATAAACAACTCCTTCAAGACTCAGTTATGCTACCTGACTTTTACGAAAAGTAGACATCAACCTGATCTCATCACTAATGGAGTCTGACACTTTAATCTCTCACAGCATAATCCAAGACGCTTTGCATCTTCAAATAATCTGCGTCGAAAACCACCCGAATGCTAGCTGCACCGCCCGAATTTCCAATTCCGGAATTTTAAATGTTTTGACAAATTTTTATTCCCCCTCATGTTTCGCAAATTCTGACGTTTTGAGCATCGTCTAACAAAACCCAAATTCTGACGTTAGGCCCATTACAAGTCACGACACCATATGATCAACATTCTGCAAAGGTATCCATGACTCTCCCGTTCTCTTCAACAATTTGTGACTGCATCATCAAAATGTACTCTATAGCTCTAGACGGTGTCCCCGAACATGCCGAATTAGACGTTAAAATCCCGAAAAAATTTCTATCACCAAATTTTTTCTGACACTCGTCTCGTCAGTACGATCAACATTTTTTTGCAACTCGTACGAAAATGATCAATTTGTACGAAAATAATCATTTAATATGAAAAATGACAATTTCGTACGAAAAATCACAATTTCGTGCGAAAATGTCCATTTGGTACGAAAATGACAAATTCGTACTAGAGTGCCTGATGACGTTTTTTGATCCAGAATCTTCATTTCTTCGAATTCAAGAACATTTTTGCACAGTTCTGGTTGAAAATCAGTTTCTAACAATCCTATAAGTTCAATTTCACATTTTGTCCGAGGATTGTCCGTTTATTTGATGATATACGTCTAAAACCCCTCCTAAGTTCATAATTCATAAGCGTAGGTGATTCATCAACTGTTAGATTGAATGAATCGGTACCATAGCTCTAATACCAGTTGTAGGTCCGGATCACGGCGGTTCTAGACGGAAGATTTGGGCAAAACACAACCGATTCGGTAGAATGTTATTACAGAATGGAGAAGAAGCAGAATGCAGCGAAAGCTTTTATTCATTCATACCGAAAGCGTATACATCTTGTCAGGCTGGCGGTAATCCTTGAGTGATTCGGCCAGCGTGTCCCCTCAGGGAGCTCAAATAACTTACCAACAAATGAAGACACAACACATATATATAGGGATGAGATTTCGTACGAAAATTACCATTTTCGTACGAAATGTGCCATTTTTGCTCATCTACGTTCGTACACTGGTCGTGTGTTCATATCTAGTCTATACAATATTCAACACAGCTCGATCTAGCCTATTCGCACAGTGACAGACACAAAGTGCATCAACAGTCATGATCCTTGACATTTGTCACGAAATTGCAGCAAGCCACAAGTCAATATAAATCAAACTCCAGCATAACCTGCTCCACCTAACACTTAGAGAGCTATTGTTATTACAATTAATGCCACAACTGCTACTGGTGGGAGTACTCAAAGCTCAGCCATGGTGGTTTAGCGGATGCTACGTTTGATTGGAAATCAGAGATGCAACGACTGAATATTTCAGCTCCAGAGAATCAGACTAGCTTAGACAACATGGCTTTCATGAATCAGCACCTGAGGATCAGACTTCTGCTACTGAGGATCAAACTTCTGCAGACAACTTGGCATTTATGACTCAGGTCCTGTCGGATCCTGTACATGGACTTACTGCTGAAGAGGTAAATTCTGTCTTTTGTACTCCTGAATGTCGAGGTAAAGTTGAGGCATACCGTTTACACAACGCTGATTTGATTCAAGAATATAACGACATAAAAAGGCATATTTCTAAATTAATAAAAAATGAAAAACTTTATAAAGAAAAAATTAAAGCGCAAAGAAAAGATATCGCAAAATAAAAAGAGGGTCTCAGCGTTAAAAGTTGTAATTACGAGTATGATAAAGTCATCATGAATAATATGATCAAGGAGCTAGAGAAAATAAACTTAAAGTATCAAATTAATGAAATAAATATAAAAAATATGATACTTCTAGCAAATTGGTCAAAGACATTTGTGATATTCAATTGGAATATAAGAAAAGGAAAGGGTGTGGTTTGGGTTATAAGAAAGTTCCTCCTCCATACAATCATAACTACACCTATGTGCCTTATTATGTGGATGAATTGATGAATGAGGATACGATGACTTACAGTCCAAAACCAGATAAGTCATCGATCAACAGCAAATCAGTTGAAAATCGGGAAACTCAACCGATCAAGGTTGTATCTAAAGGTGTATTTGATACTAATGGTCCGTCTTCCCGTGCAGATGAAGTAACTGAAGTAACTTGTGAAGATGTTCTTGGGGATGAATCAGATTCAAATTCTGATTTTTAGAAAAACTCAATAAATGAATCTGATCCTGGATGTGTTTTTGGACAAAATTTTCTTAATTTGTTTCATAGTTATGTGTCGTCTATTAGGCCTGATGTTTTGGGCAAAATAGTTGATGTTTGTGATGAACATTTTAATAATGTGTCCGATGATGGTTGTTTTTCAGTAGTTAATGATTGTGATTGTGATGCTACTTACTTTACAGCTACTCATAGTGTAACAGGGGATATCCCTCAGGATGCATTCAGTGAGACCATTGAAACTTCTTCCCAAGAGGATAAACAATGTTCTGATTCTTTTTCTGAAACGGTCTCAGTGGAAGTCCCTAATGTTGAATCTAGTGGGACCACATTGAAAACCAAAGTTGAAAGTGAACCACTATTAAACACACATGATATATGTGTTAGTGAAACTTCCACATTTTCTGAAATTAAACTGAACACGATTTTGAAAATGAAGAGGTGGTCACATTAAATGACAAGTCTCCAGAAAGGGTTCCTAAAAGGGAAATCAAAATTGAATCGTCTTTTGAAAAGGATTTTGATAAAAATACTAAAGACCAAAAACATCATCCCTTTAAATCTCATGCTTGTGCTGGTTCTGATCAGCAGCAACATAAATGCTTAGAAAAGGCACAAGCTAAACAAGAAAGGAAAACTAAACAAGCTCATTTTTCAAAACCCAACAGATCGGCTTCGGCTACGAAGTATCAACATTTCCACACATTGAAACGGCAAACATGTTTTAACTGTGGAATTGCTGGACACATCGCAAGAAACTGTGTTCATCTCCCAAGTGTGCAACATGTGAAGAAGAATGCACAAAATCAAAAGATCAAGCCAAACCGGTCATGTTGTTCAAAGACCATGACGACCGCAAAGTCTGAGGCAGTGAAGAATAACTTTCGCAAAGCTAAACCTTCAGATCAAGATTGGAAAGCAGCTAAGCTAAGAAATCAGAATTGTCAAAATGGTTTTCGAAATAATCAATATAAAGATTTTGGTAAACATGATTATCAATGGTTACACAAACATTGGAAGCTAAGGCTATCCAATCTTCTACATCTCAACAGAAATCTGCCATTAACAAATCTTCAAAGTTTTTAAATAACGATAATCTAGTTTGGCAGAAAGTGACCTACATCGGCACTCAAGAAAAAACCCTAATCCACCATGGGCTGGGTTCCTAACTCTAACCGATCCCGCTAGTTGTGCAGGAACAGCTGTGGAAGACTACTGTGCGACTTTGGTACATGGATAGTGGCTATTCTAGGCTCATGACAGGAGACTTGTCGTAACTCGTAAATGTTAAATAATTTGATGGTGGATATGGTAGAATCACCTTGAAAGGAACAATGCGAAACGACGTACTAAGCTTTGAAAATGTGAACTACGTCCCTAAACTAAAAAACAATATGTTGAGAATTTCACAGATTTGTGATAGAGGAAATTCAGTCCATTTTACAAAGAACGGATGTTACGTGTTGAAGCTAGGAATCGTTGTACCTGAAGACTAGTTCTTGATGACTGCATTATGAAGAGGAAATGCATATGTCATCGACATTAACAAGAAACCATGTGAATAAATTACTTGCCTTTTCTCGAAGATTTAAGAACATGACGGTCTATTGTGGCATCGTCGTCTTGGACATGTGAATATGAAAACTTGAATCGACTTGCCAAAGGTCAACTGGTCTGTGATCTAACAATTAAAGATTTCACGTTGGTAGAGAAATATGTTGCTTGTGAAAAAGGAAAAGCACATCGAAAGTCTCATAAATCCAAGTGACACCCTCGACCAAAGTTGTGCTCGAGTTACTTCACATGGATCTTTTTGGTCCAGTGAATGTGCTAATCGTTGGCAAGAAGTCGTATTGTCTCGTGATAGTTGGTGACTACTCACGATACACCTCGGTTTACTTTCTAAGTCACAAGAATGAGACTGCAGTTTTACTCAAGCAGTTCATCACTCTGTTTGAAAATCAAGCAAGTGCAAGAGTGAAGGCTATTCGATCAGACATTGGGACAGAGTTCAAGAATATAACCTTGGATACATTATGCGCTGAAAAGGCAATTGATCGACAGTATAGTGCCCCACGAACTCCACAACAGAATGGAGTGGCTGAGAGAAGAAATCGTACTCTTATAGAGGCTGTAGGAACTATGCTGGCCGACTCAACGCTTCCTAGTTTCTTTTAGGCTGAAGCAGTCAGCACAGCTTGTTACGTCCAGAACCATGCTTTAGTAAACAAACGTCATATGAAAACACCTTATTAGATTCTGGAAGGGCGTAAACCCTCGGTCTCACACTTTCGTATCTTTGGTTGTCCATGTGTACTATTACTTATGGACTCTAATGGGAAGTTTGAGGTCAAGGGGGACGAGTGTTTCTTTATTGGATATGCTAAAGTGTCATCCTATAGAGTATACAATAAAGTCACCAAGAAGGTCATCGAGTCGTGCAATATTGAATGGCTAGAAGAAAATTCTACGGATGCTAGAGTTGGTCCAGACTGGCTATATGATTAAGCTGATTTGTTTAAATCTTTTAACATTCTGTCTAGTGTTCCTACAGATGCAGGTGTGTTCACTCCGAAACAACCACATTCATTTGGTGATACTGAAGAAGATGAACACGCTGAAGGGAGCTCAAGAAATCACACCAAAGACCCACCAAGAGTGGTCTTTAAAGAGCATTTTACGTCTCAACAAACGTCCCGTCAATCCCCTGAAGGTGCTTCACCAGCTGGTGTTATCTCTAATGGTTCAGGTTCTGCATTGTTCCTGAATCCATTCATGAAGACTGTACAATTACTATTTCTGTGGTTCACAGTACTACAGCATCTAATGAGTGGGAGTCGAGCAACACCAATTTAATTCAAGATGTGATTGTACCTGAAGTTGTAATTCCAGCAAGTATTCAAAGAAATCATCCTATTGAGAATGTGATTGGTCCTGTAAATGGGGGAATTCAAACCAGGAGCCAATCAGTAACCATTAATACTTGCTTGTACTCATGCTACATTTCTCAAATAGAACCTAATGTAGCTTTGAAGGAACCAGGCTGGGTGGATGCTATGCATGAAGAGTTGAACCAGTTTGAGAAGCTAGAAGTATGGAAGCTGGTTGAGTTACTAAAGGGAAACACAAAACTCGGAACTCGATGGGTGTTCAGAAACAAGCAAGATTTTGCACGAGGTATTGTGCGAAACAAAGCAAGATTGCTGGTCCAGGGATTCTGACATATAGAGGGTTTGGATTATGATGAAGTTTACACCCCCATTGCCTGACTTGAAGCCATCAGGATCTTCTTAGCTCATGCATCCTACATGGGCTTCACAGTTTATCAGATGGACGTCAAGACTGCAATTTTATATGGAGATATGAAGGAAGAGATTTTTGTTGAGCACCCATCGGGTTTTGGTAATCCAGATCATCCAAAATATGCTTACGAGCTTGACAAGGCATTGTATGGATTGCAACAAGCACCAAGGGCTTGGTATGCTACTCTGACTGAATATCTTCTGGCTCATGGATACGCTCGTGGCACAATTGATCAGACAGTGTTTATCAACAGAGTGGGCAAGGATCTGGTTTTTATTTTATGTCAATGATATTATCTTCGGATCGATAAGTGAGGATCTATGCAAGGAGTTTGACGGAGTAGTGAAGAAGAAATTTGAGATTAGTGCTCTTGGAGTGATGACCATGTTCTTGGGTCTACCGGTTCGATAGGATTCTCGAGGCATTCTTATTCATCAAGGAAGGGATGATGTGCTGGAAAAATTCAAGTTCTCTGACGCAAAATGGGTCGAAACACCTATGGCAAAAAGACCTTTACTGACTGAAGATGCTGAAGGATCCGCTGTTGATCAACGACTTTATCGGTCTATGAACGGATCTCTGATTTATCTAACTGTGAGTCGTCCAGACATCATGTTTGCTATTTGCAACTGCGAACGATATCCTCTGTTGATCAACGACTTTATCGGTCAAGGAGGACGAGTGTTTCTTTATTGGATATGCTAAAGTGTCATCCTATAGAGTATACAATAAAGTCACCAAGAAGGTCATCGAGTCGTGCAATATTGAATGGCTCGAAGAAAATTCTACCGATGCTAGAGTTGGTCCAGACTTGCTATATGATTAAGCTGATTTGTTTAAATCTTTTAACATTCTATCTAGTGTTCCTACAGATGCAGGTGTGTTCACTCCAAACAACCACTTTCATTTGGTTATGTTGAAGAAGATGAACACGCTGAAGGGATCTCAAGAAATCACACCAGCGACCCACCAAGAGTGGTCTTTAAAGAGTATTTTACGTCTCAACAAACGTCCCATCAATCCCCTAAAGGTAGTTCACCAGTTAGTGTTATCTATAATGGTTCAGGATCTGCATTATTCCTGAATCCAATCTTGCAGACTATACAGTTACTACTTATGTGGTTCACAGTACTACAGCATCCTAATGAGGGGAGTCGAGCAACACCAATTTAATTCAAGATGTGACTGTACCTGAAGTTGCTATTCCAGCAAGTATTCAAAGAAATCATCCTATTGAGAATGTGATTAGTCCTGTAAATGGGGGAATTCAAACCAGGAGCCAATCAGTAACAATTAATACTTGCTTGTACTCATGCTACATTTCTCAAATAGAACCTAAAACTATTGATGCAGCTTTGAAGGAACCAGGCTGGATGGATGCTATGCATGAAGAGGTTAACCAGTTTGAGAAGCTAGAAGTATGGAAGCTTGTTGAGTTACTAAAAGGGAAACGCAAACTCGGAACTCGATGGGTGTTCAGAAACAAGCAAGATTCTGCACGAGGTATTGTGCGAAACAAAGCAAGATTGGTCGTCCAGGGATTCAGACATATAGAGGGTCTGGATTATGATGAAGTTTATGCCCCCGTTGCCTGACTTGAAGCCATTAGGATCTTCTTAGCTCATGCATCCTACATGGGGTTCACTGTTTATCAGATGGACGTCAAGAGTGCATTTTTATATGGAGATATGAAGGAAGAGATTTTTATTGAGCAACCACCGGGTTTTGTTCATGCAGATCATTCAAAATATGATTACAAGCTTGACAAGGCATTGTATGGATTGCACCAAGCACCAAGGGCTTGGTATGCTACTCTGACTGAAATCTTCTGGTTCATGGATACACTCATGGCACAATTGATCAGACAGTGTTTATCAAAAGAGTGGGCAAGGATCTGATTTTTATTTTATGTCGATGATATTATCTTTGGATCGACAAGTGAGGATCTATGAAAGGAGTTTGACGGAGTAATGAAGAAGAAATTTGAGATGAGTGCACTTGGAGAGATGACCATATTCTTGGGTCTACAGGTTCGATAGGGTTTTCGAGGCATTCTTATTCATCAAGGAAAATATGTGGACGACGTGCTGGCAAAATTCAAGTTCTCTGACGCAAAATGGGTCGAAACACCTATGGCAAAAAGACCTTTACTGACTGAAGATGCTGAAGGATCCGCTGTTGATCAACGACTTTATCGGTCTATGAACGGATCTCTGATTTATTTAACTGTGAGCCGTCCAGACATCATGTTTGCTATTTGCAACTGCGCACGATATCCTCTGTTGATCAACGACTTTATCGGTCAAGGAGGACGAGTGTTTCTTTATTGGATATGCTAAAGTGTCATCCTATAGAGTATACAATAAAGTCACCAAGAAGGTCATCGAGTCGTGCAATATTGAATGGCTCGAAGAAAATTCTACCGATGCTAGAGTTGGTCCAGACTTGCTATATGATTAAGCTGATTTGTTTAAATCTTTTAACATTCTATCTAGTGTTCCTACAGATGCAGGTGTGTTCACTCCAAAACAACCACTTTCATTTGGTTATGTTGAAGAAGATGAACACGCTGAAGGGATCTAAAGAAATCACACCAGCGACCCACCAAGAGTGGTCTTTAAAGAGCATTTTACGTCTCAACAAACGTCCCATCAATCCCCTAAAGGTAGTTCACCAGTTAGTGTTATCTATAATGGTTCAGGATCTGCATTATTCCTTAATCCAATCTTGCAGACTATACAGTTACTACTTATGTGGTTCACAGTACTACAACATCCTAATGAGGGGGAGTCGAACAACACCAATTTAATTCAAGATGTGACTGTACCTGAAGTTGCTATTCCAGCAAGTATTCAAAGAAATCATCCTATTGAGAATGTGATTGGTCCTATAAATGGGGGAATTCAAACAAGGAGCCAATCAGTAACTATTAATACATGCTTGTACTCATGCTACATTTCTCAAATAGAACCTAAAACCATTGATGTAGCTTTGAAGGAACCAGGTTGGGTGGATGCTATGCATGAAGAGCTGAACCAGTTTGAGAAGCTAGAAGTATGGAAGCTTGTTGAGTTACTAAAAGGGAAACGCAAACTCGGAACTCGATGGGTGTTCAGAAACAAGCAAGATTCTGCACGAGGTATTGTGCGAAACAAAGCAAGATTGGTCGTCCAGGGATTCAGACATATAGAGGGTCTGGATTATGATGAAGTTTATGCCCCCGTTGCCTGACTTGAAGCCATTAGGATCTTCTTAGCTCATGCATCTTACATGGGGTTCACTGTTTATCAGATGGACGTCAAGACTGCATTTTTATATGGAGATATGAAGGAAGAGATTTTTGTTGAGCAACCACCGGGTTTTGTTCATGCAGATCATTCAAAATATGATTACAAGCTTGACAAGGCATTGTATGGATTGTACCCAGCACCAAGGGCTTGGTATGCTACTCTGACTGAACATCTTCTGGCTCATGGATACACTCGTGGCACAATTGATCAGACGTGTTTATCAACAGAGTGGGCGAGGATCTGATTTTTATTTTATGTCGATGATATTATCTTCGGATCGACAAGTGAGGATCTATGCAAGGAGTTTGACGGAGTAATGAAGAAGAAATTTGAGATGAGTGCTCTTGGAGAGATGACCATGTTCTTGGGTCTATAGGTTCAATAGGATTCTCGAGGCATTCTTATTCATCAAGGAAAATATGTGGACGATGTGCTGGCAAAAGTCAAGTTCTCTGACGCAATATGGGGCGAAACACCTTGGCAAAAAGACCTTTACTGACTCAAGATGCTGAAGGATCATCTGTTGATCAACGACTTTATCGGTCTATGAACGGATCTTTGATTTATCTAACTGCGAGCCGTCCAGACATTATGTTTAATGTTTGCAATGCAAGAAATAGCAAACGGTGGCTATCTCCACAGCTGAGGCTGAATATGTTGCAGCTTTTGCGTCTTGCTCCCAAGTGAACGGATCTTTAATACTACAATTTACTGTGATAATGATGTTGCAATTCAAATTGTGAAAAATCCTTTATTCCACTAAAAAACCAAGCACGTTGATATAAAGTTCAGTTTATACGAGATTGCTTTGACAGAGGTCTTCTCAACCTGGAGTAAATTAACACAGATGCAAATGCTGCCGATTTGTTCACCAAACCTATCAGCAGCTCAAAATTTCAGGTACTTGTGAATTTTATGAAAATGATCTGATACACTGGCTGAGCATGTTTTTGTAGTAAAATTTGTACATAAAGTTTTCTATTCTTAGGTAGTTTTTATTTATGCACAAATTTAGGGGGAGAAATTTTAAAAAAATCCAAAAACGTTCAGAAATTTTAAAAATAAAAAAAGAAACATTGCATGACATAGGAAATGAAATGAATTTTCACATTGTGGTAAAGGGCAGACTCATGAAAAAACGATATAGAAATAGTTTGGCTCTAGAATGATATGTTAGTAGGCTCTATCATTAAGGCTGGAAACATTGGTCGTTTTTGTTCAGAACCTAAATTAGTTTATGACCTCAGGAAGAACGTCACTTGGATTTAGCTCATTTCTATTTGAATGCTTGTCTGATGTCCCGATAAACACAATTTTGGTCTAGTTCAGAAATCTTTTCTAAAAAAGTCATGTATCTCCTCTGTTTTGCGTGAGCTAAAACCTGGAGGTGCTAGGCAGCGTCAGCTTCTGTTTTGTGTGAGCAAAGACCTAGCTGTACGTCTGTCGTTCTATAGATCAACTTGCACCTGAAAGAGGCCCTAAAGTGCCCAAAAGAAACCCGGAAACCTACATCAAACTGAGCAAAAACTCATTTGATTTGTATATTATATGAATTTTTTTGCTTTTGATCTATTATGTTCTCTTCTTAGTCTGATACAAAAATGAAATAGGAAACATTATTTATTTTTATGTTTGTAGGTTTTAATCTCGTAATACGTGCTCGAGTGGTTAAAGGGTTATCTAAGAAAGTAAAATTAATGTTTTAAATGGATTTTGAAAAGATAAATTGAAATATGTTTAAAAAATCCTGAAATTGTGATGGTCCTAACTCGAGACTATGGTTTAGGCCCAAGTTTCAAAGGCTTGGCCCATGAACATTGAGGTATTTAAGGAGGTTTCGAGTCGAAACCCATTTTTCAATCGAAAACTCAGTTCTGTTCCTCTCAGTTTTCTCTCATTCTCGGTGAGAACTTCTGATTCCGATGTCTTTTCTCTGGTTTCGACTCAGTATCAGCTACTGTTTGTAGGTATTCTTTATTAAATGATGGTTTTTTTTATTAAAGATTTGCATGAATGATTGAAGATCTGTTGAAGATTTAAAGATTGATTAAGAACCCTAATTATGGATAGAATTTGGTCTTTAACAATACCTGTTGGGATTTAACCCTATGAAAGGAACATATGATATAAAGCCAAATAACACTATCTGAGCTTTGGTTCAACTATCAGAGGTTACAACCTCTGATGTACTTACACTGCTTTCCATAAAGGCTGCTCATCCTATCATCTACCTTCACAAAGCTTCAAGGTCTGCCATAGTTAACAAGGACAGAGGATAGTGATCAGAGTTTAGTCATTAGCTTAGTTAATCAATGTAACAGTGCCAAGCACTGATAGTTTAGTATAAGCAGTGTTTAGAGTTTGTTACATATTAGTTTCTTGTCACTATAAACCCTGACGTCATCAAAGATGCTCAGAGGTTAGATAGTTAGTACAAATAGGCAACTCTTGTAACCTTTAAACTTGTCTCTTAAAAGATCAACTTTCATATATCATCTTCTCTACATTTTCTCATTACCAAACTGTAATTACAAAGGCTGAGGGGGAGTTTGTGAATCACATGCAAGTTAATCAACTTGAAAGCATGTTGATGATGAAAACAAACGACCATTGCTTGTAGTAACAGTTTTTCATCTTATTCCGCTGCAAATCTCTTTTAATTCAATCATTTTCCATTTTTGAAACAAAAACTACAAGTAATTCAAACTCAGATCCTAACAATTGGTATCAGAGCATGATTCATCAAATTTGATCTAGCAATCGATTTGGTTCGAACAGATCAACTCACTTGCTAATCAGTTTGGTTGTTTTTAGCTTAATATTCAGAGTTTTATTACATTCAAAGTTTTTAAAACTAAATCTGTGAAAACTCAACTGAAAATGTCTCAAAACACACAGGATGCCAATTCCGGTTCCTTGTTCAAACCGCCGATGCTGAAAAGAAATGAATATTTCATTTGGCAACGACGGATGGGTCACATCCTTGCTCAGCAAAACACCGGTTGGTCAAGATCTGTTGCTTATGGACCTCACATTCCAATGGTTCCAAGCACAGAGGATCCAACCAAACAAGTGCCAAAAAATCCTGAAAACTTTTCGGAGCAGGATTTCCCGAAAATTGAATTGGACGCTAAGGCATTTAGCATAGTTTCTTCGGCCTTACCCAATGAAATTTATGCTGGTCTACTCCATTGCAATAGTGCAAAGGAGTTATGGGATGCACTTAAGGAGCAATTCGGTGCGACTGAGGAAGTGATAGAAAGTAAGAGAGAAGTTCTAAATCAGTAGTATGAAACGTTTTGTCACTTGAAAGAGAGGTCTCTAACACAACAATTTGAACGTTACAGCTGTCTCATCATTAACTTAGACTTGTGAACGTGGTTTTTCCTAATTCGACTGTCAATAGTCGTTTCCTTAGATCGTTACAAGATAAGTGGGAGACGGTAGTTTATGTAACGCGAAATCTGTTAGGTTTAAAGAAATGTCGTTGACACAACTTCATGGGATACTCCTCACTTATGAGAGAGAGTTAAACCAGAAAAAGAAGTTGCAAGATTCTAGCAAAATGACTGATGATTACTCATTGGGTAATATAGGTCTTTTTGGCCAAGAAGAGGTTTCTGGTAGCAGTAAGGACCAAAGTTATGATCACTATATAGATATTACATCTGGTGGGAACTTTGGATCTGAAACATATGCACCTAACTATGCTTTTACTGCTAGTGGGGAAAGCCAAACCTCTGATAATCTATCCTTTGAGCTGAATGATTTACAACACACTGAACCTTCTGATCTTAAAGAAATGGATATTTTCACCAACTGGCCCTATTGAGTGTTAGGGCTAGTAAATTTTATAAGAGAACTGGTAGAAAATTCCCAGGTTTGCATGGGGGATTGAAGGTTGGGCTGGATAGATCAAAAGTCAAGTGTTATAAGTGTAATAGGCTAGGACACTTTGCAAGAGAATGCAGGTCTCAAAGTTCTGGACCAATAGTGACTCATCCTGGCCCTAGACCTCAGCACACACAAAACACTGCTCATTATTCCTAATATGCCCCTGCTCAACATGTTCAAAACATTGCCCACTTTGCACATCCTGCTACCACTGTTCCAGTGCATTATGTTCAATCCACTGCTCCACAAATTCAATATGTTCAGGCACCATCTCATCCTCAAGTGCTTGTTCAATAAGCACCAATTGTTACATAACCTGCTCAAACCACTGCTAGTCCAGCAGAGGTTGGTCAACAAAGCTTTTTCACACAAAGTTATGTTGACTGGAGCAGTTTGCCTGAGGATTTGACTGATGAAAACTTTGCTTTAATGGCCAAAAATAATGTTGAACAAGAATTTTGTTTAATGGCCTTAGAGACAATTGCTGAAGGTGTTGAATCTGTGGAGATAGTGTCAAAATCTGATGTAGTTCAAGTTTGTGATGAAACAATGGTTTTAAGTGAAGAAAGAGAAAATGCTGCTGATAAGGAAAAGAACTCTCCTAATGACCCATGGAACACTGATGTGTGTGAGATGAGTGTGATTGTGCTCTCATGGCTACTACAAAGGTATCACGTCAGATCCTTAAAGATCTATGATCTGACAAATGCATCATTGCTTTTGCAAACATCAAAAAGGTGAATGAAAACTGAGAAAAAAAATTTTAGAAGATGAACTTAATTTTGAAAAATTTATTAAAGAGTTATAATCAAAGTTAAGTGAAAAAGATTCTAAAATGAGTAGCCTAAGACATGAATCAAGCATAACCAAGGACCAACTCCAAACTATGGTAGAAAATATCAAGTTTGTAAAGAAGTTAGAATAAACCCAAATCAGTTGTGAAAAATGGGTTGAGTCTTGCAGCGGTTATGAAATTACGCTTGATGCTCAGATTAAGAGCAACATCAAGTTTGGTGTAGGTTTTAGAGCCTATGACCAGAATGAGAAAAATGTTGCTGAAATTGATTCTGAGTTGGTTGAAGTTGTCCCTACAAATTTGGCTGGTGAAGAGTTAAAAATCACAGATAAAGCTGGAAACAAAATTGTTTTGGAAAAAACCAGAGGTTTCAACAAAAGATAAAGAACTTGAAAAATGTCATTCTAATCCAACCTTGTAAGATGAATGTGATATCTTAGAGAACTTTAAGCCAATGGACTTCACAACGAGTGATGGTATTAAAGCCCCAAAAGCACTAGTGATCCCTATCAAAAATGTGCCAGCAGAGGATACAACCACTACTGAGAAAAAGTCACATAGGAAAAGAAGAGTAAAGATTAAAAATTTGTTTTGTGAATTTTGTGAAAAAAGAAATCATGTGGCTGCAGATTGTTTTCTTTTAAAAGCCTATGACATTAACAAAACTTGTGTTATCAAAAACTCTTCAAAATGCATCATCTGCAGCAAAACAAGTCACTCAACTCAACAGTGTGCCTATCTCAAAAACTATGAACAAAAGGTAAAGAGATCAAGGCAAAAGCACTTGAAAGAGAAAGTTCAAGTTCTGTTGGAAATAAATCCAAGCAGAGTTTTGAACAAATTGAAACATCTGTTAAAAAAGCCTTAAACAAAACCTTTCTTCAAAGAGAGGTGCAAGTAACAGATGCCCCATCTTGAAACTCATTTCCAAGAGGGTATGGCCAACCTACTTATAAAAAGGTTCCTCATGCTTATGAAGGTTACAAAAAGCCTTCAAAGCAAAGAGTAAACAGGCACCCTTATGGATACAATCATCTGATAAGAAACGGTCAAGAGCAGATGTTACAAGATAATTTCAAAACCACTAACCACTGTCCTAGACTTGAGGCTGGACCATCTGTGACCCCTTCCAAAGCCAATTTGGCTTTGGAGAGCAATCTTAACTGATCTATTTACTTAAATGTGCAGGGACCCTCTACTTGCCTTGATAGATTATGCTATGTAGATAGTGGAGGTTCTAGGCACATGACAGGATGTAGAGCCCTTCTCAAGGACTTCTTGGCTCATAGGGGGTTATATATCTTTTGGTAATAACTCAAGGGAAAGGTTTTAGGGTCTGGGTCGGTACTGGCTGGTAAACTCAACTTTGAAAATGTGAATTTGATTGACAATCTGAAATTTAACCTGCTGAGTTTCTCACAAATGAGTGACAGAGGATATGGATCCTTCTTCACTAAGAAAACTTGTCAAATTGTGGGACCAGAGGTTGTTAAAATGATTGATCAAATCATTGCTGAGAGCAAAGCACAACTCACTTCACACAGAAGTGGGAATGTATATGTGGTAGATATGCTAAATGATAATCCTATGTCTGGGACATGTCTTTTCTCAGTTGCTTCTAGCAAAGAGACTGAGTTATGGCATAGAAGACTTGGACACACAAATCTTAAATCTATCACCACACTCCCAAACAAAGTCTTGTAAGAGGCTTGCCTCACAAGCAATTTTCCTATGATGAACATTGTGTTTCCTGTTTAAAAGGAAAACAAGATAAAAGTTCTTTCAAATCAATTAAAGAGTCCAAAACAAGCTAGTGTTTACAACTGTTGCACATGGACTTGTTTGGCCCAGTGCAAATCATGAGCTTAAACACAAAAGGTATTGCCTAGTGATAGTTGATAATTTCTCTAGGTTTACATGGACCTTCTTTCTTCATTCTAAGGATGAAACTGCAAGCATTTTGCAAAACTTTGCCAAGCAAGTAGAAAAGTAATTTGATC
This sequence comes from Scalesia atractyloides, assembly GCA_947069175.1. Lineage (NCBI taxonomy): Eukaryota > Viridiplantae > Streptophyta > Magnoliopsida > Asterales > Asteraceae > Scalesia > Scalesia atractyloides. The sequence continues at coordinate 65,061,822 of CAMTDV010000014.1, forward strand.
TTCCAGTAAAAATCTTTAGAAGTGACAATGGAACAGAGTTTAAAAATAGGGAGTTGGATGCTTTTTGTGAGTTAAAAGGAATTGTTAGACAATATAGCATTCCAAGAACTCTAGAGCAAAATGGGGTGGTTAAAAGGAAAAACAGAACCTTAATTGAATCAGCAATAACTATTCTAGCAGATTCTGGTTTACCTTGTCCTTTTGGGCATAGGCTGTAAACACTGCTTGCTATGTTCAAAACAGAGTTTTGATTAACCCTAGGCATCAAAAGACTGCCTATGAGATCTTGTATAAAATCAAACCTCTGATTTCATATTTTAAAATTTTTTGCTGTCCATGTTTCATTCTGAACTTAAAGATTCAATATCTAAGTTTGCAGCCAAAATTGATTGTGGTTATTTTCTGGGATACTCAACCACTGCCAAAAGCCTACAGAGTTTTTAACTCTAGGAAAAAGTTCGTTGAAGAAACTTTGAATGTGAAGTTCAATGGACTGTCATCATGAAAAATCCCAGCAAATCCTGTAGAGCTTTTTAACTTAGATAAATTTAAATTTGCTGATGTTTCTATCAAGCTAGACAATGCAGGTACACCACAATCATCTGAAGAAGTTCAAGATCAAGGATATGACTGTGTGCTTCCACAAACAAAAGTCTATTCTTCAAACAGAGGATCAAGTGCTACAAGCTCTTGTGTAAACTCTGCCACTTCTGGGTCAACAGTGGTTGATCCTCAAATCTGTGCCAGTTCACAAAATCAACACATCTGTTGATAAAAGTCCTACATCTGGGCACAAAATTATCAAAATGTTACCTCTATACCCCCAATACCACCACCACCATTCTCATCAGTGGCTGATACTTCAAATTCACCAGCAGAGGTTAGCTCAGATGATACACATTTGCAGCCATCACCTCAAAATGCTATTATTCCATACCAAGGTGATTTGATTTATCTCAAAAGCCATCCGGCAGATCAAGTTATTGGCAACATCAAATCTGGGGTGCTCACACGAAGTCAATCCCAACGTATTGTCTTTTTGCTGGTTTTCTCACTCATACAGCCAGTCAAGTACCAAGAGGCACTGAAAGACAACAGCTGGTCAAAGCCATGCAAGAAGAACTCCTTTAGTTCAAAAGATAACAAGTTTGGGAGCTTGTGCCACTTCCAAAAGATGTCAGTCCAATTGGCACAAAGTGGGTCTTCAAGAACAAAACTGATGAAAGGGGTATTGTTGTAAAAAACAAAGCAAGGCTCGTGGTTCAAGGCTACAGACAGGAAGAAGGTATAGACTATGATGAGACTTTTGCTCCTGTAGCAAGGTTGGAAGCTATTCGCCTGTTCTTAGCTTTTGCTACTAACCACAACATAAAGGTGTTTCAAATGGATATAAAGAGTGCATTTTTGTATGGAAAAATCAAAGAAGAGGTGTATGTCTGTCAACCTACATGTTTTGAAGATGCATTCCATCCTAATCATGTCTACAAGCTCAACAAAGCATTGTATGGCTTGAAACAAGCACCAAGAGCCTAGTATGAAACTCTATCCGCTTTTCTCTTGTCCATAGGGTTTACTAGAGGCAAAATAGATAAAACCCTGTTTTTAAAATGGAAAGGAAAAGAATTGATTCTTGTCCAAATTTATGTGGATGACATCATTTTTGGTTCCACAAGCACTGCTATCTGTGAAGAGTTTCGAAAACTCATGGCAGCAGAGTTTGAGATGAGTGCAAAAGGTGAGCTCCAATGTTTTCTTGGCCTCCAAGTTAAACAATTGCACAATGGTACATTTATCCATCAAAACAAGTATGTGAAAGAACTGCTTAAAAAGTTTGATATGGATGATTGTAAACCATGTAGCACACCCATGGCAACCTCCAAGCTAGTCACCATTGATGGTAAAGATGACCTTGTTGATCAAACTTTTTATAGAAGCATGATTGGGTCTTTGTTGTACCTAACTGCATCCAGGCAAGACATCATGTTTGCAACATGTGTTTGTGCCAGATCACATGCATACCTAGAAAGTCTGACCTTATTGCTGTAAAAAGGATATTCATATACATAAAAGGTGCTCCCACACTTGGTAACTGGTATCCAGCTAATGCGAATATTGAGCTTTCAGGTTTTTCAGATAGTGATTTTACTAGGTGTAAAACTACAAGGAAGTCCACATCAGGAGGATGTCAATTCCTAGGTGACTGTCTAGTGTCTTGGCAAAGCAAAACGCAGGTTGCTGTTTCAACATCCACTGCTGAGGCAGAGTATATTGTTGCTGTTAGCTGCAATGCTCAACTCTTGTGGCTTCAAAACCAGTTGCTGGATTTTGGTATCATTGCACTAAAGACTCCACTCAAATTGGACAGTCAAGCTGCTGAAAATATCATCAAAAATCCAGTTTCTCATTCAACTACAAAGCACATTGACATCAGACATTACTTTGTGAGAGATTGCTATGAAAAAGGTTTGATTTCTTTGCATCATGTCAATACTTCAGATCAATGGGCAGATGTTTTAACCAAGGCATTGGATACATCTACTTTTAAACATGGATTAAAAACAAGTTTTCGTGTAAATCCATGTGTACATAGCATCAAAATGTTTTCAGAAATTCAAAAATTCCTTAAAAATAGTTTAAAATTGAAATTTTTCAATAAATCTTTAAAAATATGACCACAACATCTGTTTGCTCAAAACCTATGATAGGCTTTAAAATCTTATCCACTGATACAGTGTATCCTCTGACTTCTACTTTTCACCTCTTCAAAACCACTAATGGCTATCCTCTGATAGTGTTAAGAAAATTAGTATTGTGCAAACCTCTGTCCTAAAACAGTGTTTGCCACATCAACGGTTACTTTTCTCATCAGAGGTTACACGTGGCTAGATGTTAGCCATCAGATCTTGCAACAGATGCCACGTCATGTTCACTTTTTCAAAACCCCTATAAAACCCCTGTTTTATATCACCAGTGTTTACCCTAAACTGTGTCGATTTCAAAATCTCAAAACAGTTTTTTTCTCAAACAGCATGGCTCCCAAATCAAAATCTTCAAAATCCAAAGCAAAATCGCAAGAAGAACCTCCACCTTTCACTCTCATAATCAAAACCCCATACAACAACTACACTGCCATACTTGAAGAAAACGACGCAAGTACTCACTATCATCCAATGATTCGAATTTTGCAAAAGTCTAAATTCTTGCACATGTTAACCGTCAAAGCCCCCATTTACATTGATGCTCTTCGTGATTTCTGAAAAAAACGCAAAGGTTCACTCATCTGCTGATGGCGATCCTTATGCAATAATTTCACGAGTAGGGGGAGTGTTGATGCAAATTAGCCCCCAATCGATCTCTCAAGTTTTCAAGATAAATGACATACAACACCCTGTGTCATTTCCCATTAATGAGATCCAAGCAGAGTTTCTGGAAAGATGTTATATCGGCCAGATGAAAGGTATGACCATTTTTAAACCTAACTTTCATGCTGAGATGAGATTTTTCTTTCACAAAATTCTTACTTGTCTCTCAGCAAAATCCACTGCTTTCAATGAAATCCTATTGAACATGCAATATCTGGGGTATGCAATTTTAACTGACACCGATTTGAACTACTACCAGATACTGTTCAATGATCTTGTGAATAATTTTAAAAATATTGAAAAAAGAAAAGCTTTTTTGATGCATCCATGTTTCTTGAGTGTTTACTTACAGGATCAAATTTAAGGTCCTGAAAGTAAACTTGGCGTTGTGCTTAATCCAGGCAGCCTTAATCATGAAACTTTCACCAGAATAACAAACCAAGATAAAGTTGAGAAAACACAAGTAGAGGAGGATGAGCAATTTTTACAAGAACAAAATGTTCAAACTCAACCTGTTGCTACTGAGCCCACTACTCTTGGTGATCAGGGCAACACAACCGCTGCCCTGAAACCCACACCAAAAATTTCCAAAAAGAAAACCAACGCAACCTCCAAAAAGCCCACCAAACCCAAAAAGGGTCCTCTGGAAGATGAGATCCCAGAGGTTAACCCTGTGACAGCACCAAAGTCACAAACCACTACTGCTACTTCTTCACAGCATATGTGTAACATTTGTATAAATCGGGTCTCCAAAACCCGCTCCGTTTTGTAATCAAATACCAAGATATGAAATTACATTAAATATTTATGAGTATTTCGAGTTTAAACGTTACATAATTAATATATAAACTAAACTATAAAAATTATATTTGATAAAAAGTTAAAATAAAATAAATAAAAAATATTTGGAGCTGACCGGACTCGAACCCGGGTCAACTGCCTCCAATGACTTATCTCTCCGTCTCCAAACCACTCCGCCACCAATTGTTTTCTGTTAGCATTATGAAAGCAATTGAATTTTATACGCATACACGACTTAACGGTTTATGATATCTGAATAACGGAAATCGGTAGCCGAATCGCCAAATCAGTTTTTTTTGTTCGCATAGTTAACTTATAACCGATGAATATCGGTTTCTAATTAAAGTTCAGATTGAATGAACTTCAAGTTTGGGTTTTTGAAACCGAAAGACATTCAAGCTCCAAATAATTCAGATTCCAATCATTTATACGATTCAGAACCGTCTCAAATACACTCCAATCCCTTTTCGTCGCGTTTTCAAGTCCTTTGAGCACAAGAAAACTGTCGCTGGAATTCTCTGCAAATCTCGCCGGAAAACCGTGTTCAACTCAAACCAGTAAGATTTTCCTCTCTTGCTGTTTCAATCTATTGTTAGGACACTACTAACATTAAACCGTCACTCAAAACCAGTCGCAGAAGACTTGCTGGATTTTCTGGGTTCGCCGGAGAAACTCTGGAATTCGCCGGAAACACGCTAGTTAACGGTAAACACATTCAATCGTGCTAATAATCCATGTACTCTGGTTCAATTTCAAATCTAACTCTTTAATTCTGTTGTTAGACTCTCTCAGCCGGAGGTTCAAAAACAGAGTTACCTGTTCTCACCGGACTTTCTGAAGAAGACGACCTGTCCGGTATTTCTTTTCCCCAAACTGTTCGGTTTGTTCATTCAAACTAGTAATCATGTTATTTAAGTAGTAGAACCCTGAACCAGTGGTCTGAGTAAAAACCGGTAATTATAGTGAAGAAGACGAACCTAAAAACAGGTTAAGAGTAATTAAAATTCGGATAGTTAACGGGTTAGACACACAGTCCAGCGGTGGACTGTGTGCAAAGTTTATATACGAGTCCCGAGTTCGATCCTTACTATACACACACTGCGTAATAACATTCCTTTTTATTCATAAAACTAACCGGGTTAGATCAAGTAGTTGTTAAGTATAATATAATTCAAGAATATAACCGGGTTAGACATACAGTCCAGTGGTGGACTGTGTGCAAAACAAACTGCACGTCACGCGATCGAATCCCGTCACAAACACCGGTTCAATGAGATTAAAACGTTTTGTAAAATAAAGGAATTTTCGGTAAGTTCGAATAAGTGCATAAATATAATTAGAACTGGAATCCTAACGGGTTAGTCACGTAGCTCAGTTGGTAGAGCTACGTGCGCGTGAACGGAAGGTCACCGGTTCGAATCCCGCTCGGCGCAAGTATTACCGCTGACCGAACCGGTCAACGGTCAACGGTCAAACAGTAAAAAAAATATTATTTTTTTTAAATATTTATTTGTTTAATTTAAATTAAAAATCAATTAAAAATACTTAAAAATAACATTTCTAAGGATAGAAAATAGCCATAAACTCACAAAAATATATCTAAAAATCCCATTAAAATTTTTAATAAAATCCATCCATTTAATATATTTTTCCCATTATAATTTAGGTCAGTGATTCCTCGTTGACTCGCTCCGTCTAAATCGTGCGCATCTCACCAACTCAAATCCGACGCACCCAATGTGAGTGAACCCTTCAAATTCCCCGTTTTAATCACATTTTTGGGGTGTATCATGTGTCTTGTTCACTTACTTATTATAACTAAGTTATTGTGCATATATCATATCATGACATGTGTGTTAGTTGTTGCTGATAAGTAGTTATTATTGTTTGCAAATTATTGTTTCAGTACATGCAATTGCTGAGGCCGCAGCTCCCCATCCCTCGAGGTTGAGTTTGATCCCCATTTTATTATGCGGTTGATCAGGGCGTGCCCGCACGATCGGCTCCGTTTGATTGAGCCTTGATCGGTCATTTTATTTACATTTCAATACATGCAATACGCTCGGCTCCGTTTGATTGAGCCTTGAGCACACAGTTCAATTTACATTTTCAGTTCATGCAATACGATCGGCTCCGTTTGATTGAGCCTCGATCTCACAGTTCATTTATGTTAATTATCATATGATGTTGGTATGTTCATGTATGCTATCGATTGTTTATGTATGTTATAATTGTAACTGATGTTGCCATTGCTTGATTTCATACATATGCTCTTATATGATTATGCACAATATTTTATTGATAAACTAACCAGAAATTCATTATTAAATGTTTATCTATAAGGTTCACTCGCCAACTTATGTTGACCCAAAAACCTCCCATTTTACACATGATACAGGTGAACCAGCAGCAGCTAGGAACACGTAGGATCTGGATTAGAAAAAATAAAACGATTTAGTATTTGGAATATTATGTTTGGTTATTTTCCTTTGTAATGAATGAACATGTTTGAACGTTTGAGAAATGTAACTTTGACTTCATTTAATAATGGAACATAATAGTAAATGTCATGTGCTTTGGTGATAACCCAATTATGCCCCGACTCTTATTTCCGCTGCGGGTCGGGGTGTGACAGATTGGTATCAGAGCCATGATTATAGGGATATAGGATAGGTTATTAGACCCTTAGAGCCTATACTATAGTCGACTAGAAACTTATAAGAATTTTGTGTGTCATATGCCAAATTTCATAAGTATGTATTATCAAATAATGCCTATCATGAAATCGTATGATCATAATATATCACATCCATGCAAGCACACACCACATCATGATTGATTTTACAACGATTTTCGTGTTTTCAAATCTCATCAAAGTGAGTTCTCATGACGGGCATGTAGTAACTGGAAGGGTACTAGTACCGGTAGTCGGAACGTCCTGTCTAGGCTGGCATTCGTATAAATCCAAAATAAAGGACCAGTTTGCCTACCTGGGGACCAACGATGAGAGTACGAAATACCTATTAGGCCAAAGCATGCTATACCAAACGTCGTGAGAGCTAATCCCACTTTGAGTTGTCATTGTGTCTACACCTGGACACGTTCCGACCAAACATCTCATGAACATATTTTGTGGTTAGCATTCGGGGGATGCAAGTGTTAAATTGCCAATACTAATGTGAATCCTACCAAACCAATAGCCATGGGGGCCCACATGACTATATAGGTGAAGGTATGGGGGACATTTGAGGCCCAACATGAGCGAACCCAAGACATCCTTCGGATGTAGTTGCATTATTGATATTTATGTTATTTTCATTTTTTTTAAGACACATGACACCTAAAAGATACCATAAACTCACAATTTTCTCATTTTATGATCCTGTAGATGTCGTCTAGATCGCATCGAAGGAGTAGGAAATCGGAAAAGTCTCAGGAACGTTTGGCCACTCATATCGCCAACCAAATGGCCACGATATTACCTGACATCGTAGTACAAGTACAACAAGCCCTTGCTGCAAATCCTACTAACCCTCCTCAACAACAGGACCAGATCATCAACGACCCTCCTACCATCAAATGCTCCTACAAACATTTTAAGTCCTGCGATCCCCCAAAATTTGAAGGGACAGAGGGAGTCACTGCTCTCCTACATTGGTTCGAGGAGATGGAAAACGTTTTCTTAAACTGCGATGGTCCTGAGGATCGCAAAGTTCGTTATGCCACCGGGAGACTACTTGGTGTAGCTCTCACTTGGTGGAATACGGAGAAAGGAAAGAGGGGAACGGAAGATGCAATGGCCTTAACTTGGGAGGAGTTAAGGGAAATCATGACTAGGCGATTCTGTCCTAGGAGTGAAATTAAGAAATTGGAAGATGAATTTCATGCCCTGAAGCAAAAAGATGGTGATCACTCTACTTACAACAAAAAGTTCTTGGAGTTGAACCAGATGGTACCAAACTTATTCACTCCAACCTACCGTCTGATCGAACATTACATTCGAGGACTTCCCTCGAAAATCCAAGATTCGGTCCTCAGCGTTTCACCGGTAACACTCGAAACTGCCATGGAGTTGGCAACAGAACTGACCGAAAACCGAATTCGCAATGGGAAGTTCAAGGAAGAAAAGAAGAAAACCCCTGCTGAGGGACAAACCTCAAACCACCACACTCCTTCCTCTAAATTTGCTAACAAGAGGAAGCGTAACAACAGGAACTTTGCAGTCACCCACACCAACACCCCTGTTGCTGCTGCACCCATCACTCAAGCCACTCCTCCACCCGCGCTATACAAAAGACCATACACAGGACCACTACCAAAATGTAACCGTTGTCAGTATCACCACTCCCCTGACTACCCTTGCCAATATTGTACCAGCTGCGGTCGCGCTGGACACACTGTTCAACACTGCCGCGCGCCTCAACGAACAAACCGCCATCAACCTATAACCCAAACCCACCAACAATTTTTGGGTCAAGCCCAACAACAACAACCATTTCCACCCACTCAACATTTAGCCCAAACATACTATCAACCCAACTACCCTATGGGCCAACCTATGCGGGCATGTTTCAATTGTGGAGATCCAAGTCATTTCAGGAACACATGTCCAAGACTGGTTAATATTATTCATGCTCAGGCCCAAGCCAATCCTGTGAATCAAGCGAACCAAGCTCCTCCACCTACTAGGGGAAGGGCTTTCAATATTAATGCAAACCAGGCCAGAGCTGACGGCAATGTGGTCAACGGTACGTTTCTTATAAATGGTAGATATGCCTCTATGTTATTTGATACTGGTGCGGATAGAAGTTTCGTGTCATTAGAGTTTGAACCCATCTTAAGTAAAAATCGAGATAAGCTCGCGGAATCCATAACAGTAGAAGTTGCAGATGGAAAACCAGTTTCGTTAGACTCTATTTTGCGCAACTGTACGCTCACCCTAAACGACCACGATTTCTCAGTCGATCTTATTCCTATGAAGCTGGGAAGTTTCGACATCATAGTCGGAATGGATTGGCTCAGTCAGCATAATGCGGAAGTTGTATGCCGTGAGAAATTTATTCGTATTCCTCTTTCAAACGGTCAGACTCTTCAAATTATTGGAGAAACCTCGGCGAAAGGACTCAACTTAATGTCTTGCCTTCAAGCTCAAAAATACCTTCGCAAGAATTATGTCGCGTTTTTAGCCCATATCATCAAGAAGGGAACCGCAGAAAAGAAACTTGAAGATATTCCTGTTGTAAAAGATTTTCCACAAGTTTTTCCTGACGACATTTCAGGACTTCCTCCAATCAGAGATGTCGAATTTCGTATCGATCTTATACCTGGTGCTACACCAGTGGCAAAATCTCCATATAGGTTAGCCCCCTCTGAAATGCAAGAGCTAGCCAGTCAATTGCAAGAGTTGACTGACAAGGGATTTATACGCCCCAGCTCATCGCCTTGGGGTGCACCTGTACTCTTTGTAAAAAAGAAGGATGGATCTTTTCGCATGTGCATCGACTACAGAGAGCTCAACAAGTTAACTATCAAAAATCGATATCCTTTACCTCGTATAGATGACCTTCTTGACCAACTACAAGGTGCCAGTTGCTTTTCGAAAATCGACCTTCGATCTGGCTATCATCAGCTTAGAGTGCATGAAGAAGACGTCCCTAAAACTGCTTTTCGAACTCGATATGGTCACTATGAATTCATGGTTATGCCGTTTGGATTAACCAACGCACCAGCTGTTTTCATGGACCTAATGAATAGAGTCTGCAAACCTTACCTTGATCGATTTGTTATTGTGTTCATTGACGATATTCTTATCTATTCAAAATCCAAAGCTGATCATGAGCGTCATCTGCGACTTGTTCTTGCACTTCTAGAAAAGGAAAAGCTTTATGCCAAGTTCTCTAAATGTGAATTCTGGTTAAAAGAGGTGCAATTTCTCGGGCATGTAGTCAATGACAAAGGAATACATGTGGACCCATCAAAGATCAAAGCAGTTCAGGAATGGCAAGCTCCACGTACGCCAACTGAAGTAAGGTCTTTTCTTGGACTTGCTGGTTACTATCGTCGATTCATTTCAAACTTCTCTCGCATTGCGGTGCCACTCACGGCTTTAACCCATAAAGGGAAACCATTTGTATGGGGGCCCAAGCAAGAAGAAGCTTTTCAAACTCTCAAGCGAAAACTTTGTGATGCACCAATCCTCACTCTTCCTGAAGGTTGTGATGATTTTGTAGTCTATTGCGACGCGTCAGGACAAGGATTAGGTTGCGTTCTCATGCAAAGAGGGAAAGTCATAGCTTATGCCTCAAGGCAACTCAAGACACACGAAAAGAACTACACCACTCATGACCTTGAACTTGGAGCCGTTGTATTCGCTCTTAAGATATGGAGACATTATCTTTATGGTACGAAGTGTGAAATATACACTGACCACAAGAGTCTTCAACATATCTTCAATCAGAAAGAGTTAAATATGAGGCAACGAAGATGGGTCGAACTCCTAAATGATTACGACTGTGAAATCAGATACCACCCTGGTAAAGCAAATGTGGTGGCTGATGCACTTAGTCGAAAGGGTTATGCGAACTCCATTCATCTTCTATGTTCGCAAATTATAACCAATATTAAGGATCAAATTCGAGAAGCTCAACACGTTTCCATAACAGAGGAAGATGTACAAAAGGAGATGTCCTGTGGAGCCGAGCTAAAGCTGGAAACTAAATCTGATGGTATTTTGTATTACCTAGATCGTATATGGATTCCTAACCATATCAATCTTCGTGAAACACTCATGCATGAAGCCCATAAGTCGCGATATTCTATACTCCCAGGAGCCGATAAGATGTATCAAGACCTAAGGTACACCTATTGGTGGCCTGGAATGAAGAAAGATATTGCCGTTTTTGTTTCCAAGTGTCTCACTTGTTCTAAAGTAAAGGCTGAACACCAAAGACCCTCAGGACTTCTGGTCCAACCAGAGATACCTGTCTGGAAGTGGGGAAATATAACCATGGATTTCATTACCGGGTTACCTCGCACTTCTAGTGGGTATGACACTATATGGGTGATTATTGACCGACTCACAAAATCAGCTCACTTTATTCCTATTCGAGAAGATTTCAAGAACGAAAAGCTTGCTCGTATTTATATCAACGAAATCGTCAGCCGACATGGAGTTCCGTTAAGTATTATTTCTGATCGTGATGGTCGTTTCACCTCACGAACATGGCAGGCAGTACAATCCGCTATGGGCACTCGACTAGATCTCAGTACCGCCTATCATCCTCAAACTGATGGACAGTCTGAGCGCACCATTCAAAACCCTTGAGGACATGCTTAGAGCATGTGTCATAGACTTCAAGGGAAATTGGGACGCCCACCTACCGTTAGTCGAATTTTCGTACAACAACAGTTATCATTCTAGCATCGGCATGGCACCTTTTGAAGCTTTATATGGTCGAAAGTGTCGATCTCCTGTTTGTTGGCACGAAATTGGGGAAGCACAAATTACTGGTCCAGAATTGATCCAAGAAACCACAGATAAGATTCATCAAATCCGAAACAATCTTCTAGCGGCTCAAAGTCGTCAAAAGAGTTACGCAGATAAACGACGGAAGCCCTTGGAGTTTAGCGTTGGTGATCATGTGCTTTTAAAAGTGTCACCGTGGAAGGGAGTAGTTCGTTTTGGTCAAAAGGGAAAGCTAGCACCACGTTACGTAGGACCTTTCAAGATACTCGAAAGAGTAGGTCCTGTAGCTTACAAGCTTGACCTACCGGAAGAACTTGACAGAATTCATCCCACATTCCACGTGTCGAACTTGAAGAAGTGCCTCGCTGACGAGAATCTTCATATTCCACTGGAGGATATTCAGATTGATGAATCCATGCATTTTATTGAAAGGCCAGTAGAGATTATGGACTATGGAGAAAAGCGTCTGCGTCGAAGTCGCATTCCTATTGTTAGGGTACGCTGGGAGTCGAAACGGGGACCTGAGTTTACTTGGGAACGTGAAGACTCAATGCGTGAAAAATACCCTCATCTTTTCCCTACTACTTCAACTGTTTAAATTTCGGGACGAAATTCCTAAAAGTAGGGGATACTGTAACATTTGTATAAATCGGGTCTCCAAAACCCGCTCCGTTTTGTAATCAAATACCAAGATATGAAATTACATTAAATATTTATGAGTATTTCGAGTTTAAACGTTACATAATTAATATATAAACTAAACTATAAAAATTACATTTGATAAAAAGTTAAAATAAAATAAATAAAAAATATTTGGAGCTGACCGGACTCGAACCCGGGTCAACTGCCTCCAATGACTTATCTCTCCGTCTCCAAACCACTCCGCCACCAATTGTTTTCTGTTAGCATTATGAAAGCAATTGAATTTTATACGCATACACGACTTAACGGTTTATGATATCTGAATAACGGAAATCGGTAGCCGAATCGCCAAATCAGTTTTTTTTGTTCGCATAGTTAACTTATAACCGATGAATATCGGTTTCTAATTAAAGTTCAGATTGAATGAACTTCAAGTTTGGGTTTTTGAAACCGAAAGACATTCAAGCTCCAAATAATTCAGATTCCAATCATTTATACGATTCAGAACCGTCTCAAATACACTCCAATCCCTTTTCGTCGCGTTTTCAAGTCCTTTGAGCACAAGAAAACTGTCGCAGGAATTCTCTGCAAATCTCGCCGGAAAACCGTGTTCAACTCAAACCAGTAAGATTTTCCTCTCTTGCTGTTTCAATCTATTGTTAGGACACTACTACCATTAAACCGTCACTCAAAACCAGTCGCAGAAGACTTGCTGGATTTTCTGGGTTCGCTGGAGAAACTCTGGAATTCGCCGGAAACACGCTAGTTAACGGTAAACACATTCAATCGTGCTAATAATCCATGTACTCTGGTTCAATTTCAAATCTAACTCTTTAATTCTGTTGTTAGACTCTCTCAGCCGGAGGTTCAAAAACAGAGTTACCTGTTCTCGCCGGACTTTCTGAAGAAGACGACCTGTCCGGTATTTCTTTTCCCCAAACTGTTCGGTTTGTTCATTCAAACTAGTAATCATGTTATTTAAGTAGTAGAACCCTGAACCAGTGGTCTGAGTAAAAACCGGTAATTATAGTGAAGAAGACGAACCTAAAAACAGGTTAAGAGTAATTAAAATTCGGATAGTTAACGGGTTAGACACACAGTCCAGCGGTGGACTGTGTGCAAAGTTTATATACGAGTCCCGAGTTCGATCCTTACTATACACACACTGCGTAATAACATTCCTTTTTATTCATAAAACTAACCGGGTTAGATCGAGTAGTTGTTAAGTATAATATAATTCAAGAATATAACCGGGTTAGACACACAGTCCAGCGGAGGACTGTGTGCAAAACAAACTGCACGTCACGCGATCGAATCCCATCACAAACACCGGTTCAATGAGATTAAAACGTTTTGTAAAATAAAGGAATTTTCGGTAAGTTCGAATAAGTGCATAAATATAATTAGAACTGGAATCCTAACGGGTTAGTCACGTAGCTCAGTTGGTAGAGCTACGTGCGCGTGAACGGAAGGTCACCGGTTCGAATCCCGCTCGGCGCAAGTATTACCGCTGACCGAACCGGTCAACGGTCAACGGTCAAACAGTAAAAAAAATATTATTATTTTTAAATATTTATTTGTTTAATTTAAATTAAAATCAATTAAAAATACTTAAAAATAACATTTTTAAGGATAGAAAATAGCCATAAACTCACAAAAATATATCTAAAAATCCATTAAAATCTTTAATAAAATCCATCCATTTAATATATTTTTCCCATTATAATTTAGGTCAGTGATTCCTCGTTGACTCGCTCCGTCTAAATCGTGCGCATCTCACCAACTCAAATCCGACGCACCCAATGTGAGTGAACCCTTCAAATTCCCCGTTTTAATCACATTTTTGGGGTGTATCATGTGTCTTGTTCACTTACTTATTATAACTAAGTTATTGTGCATATATCATATCATGACATGTGTGTTAGTTGTTGCTGATAAGTAGTTATTATTGTTTGCAAATTATTGTTTCAGTACATGCAATTGCTGAGGCCGCAGCTCCCCATCCCTCGAGGTTGAGTTTGATCCCCATTTTATTATGCGGTTGATCAGGGCGTGCCCGCACGATCGGCTCCGTTTGATTGAGCCTTGATCGGTCATTTTATTTACATTTCAATACATGCAATACGCTCGGCTCCGTTTGATTGAGCCTTGAGCACACAGTTCAATTTACATTTTCAGTTCATGCAATACGATCGGCTCCGTTTGATTGAGCCTCGATCTCACAGTTCATTTATGTTAATTATCATATGATGTTGGTATGTTCATGTATGCTATCGATTGTTTATGTATGTTATAATTGTAACTGATGTTGCCATTGCTTGATTTCATACATATGCTCTTATATGATTATGCACAATATTTTATTGATAAACTAACCAGAAATTCATTATTAAATGTTTATCTATAAGGTTCACTCGCCAACTTATGTTGACCCAAAAACCTCCCATTTTACACATGATACAGGTGAACCAGCAGCAGCTAGGAACACGTAGGATCTGGATTAGAAGAAATAAAACGATTTAGTATTTGGAATATTATGTTTGGTTTTTTTCCTTTGTAATGAATGAACATGTTTGAACGTTTGAGAAATGTAACTTTGACTTCATTTAATAATGGAACATAATAGTAAATGTCATGTGCTTTGGTGATAACCCAATTATGCCCCGACTCTTATTTCCGCTGCGGGTCGGGGTGTGACAATATGGTTCAAAGATCTCCCACCGGCTTTGAAACTCCTCCTTCTTCCTCACAAAAGGAAAAGGTTGTAGACACAGGGACTCCACTTTATGAAGCTCTAGATCCACTTGGGTCTATCTTCCACAGCCCCTCTCCCAGGGCAATGTCGCTTTCTACTCAACCACCTTCACCAATACCTTCACTTCCACCCACAATTGTACCATTGCTGAATGCAATTGAATTAGGTCAGACACAAACCAGCACTTCTCAACAACCTATTACTGAGAATATACTTCATCCAATGGCTGGGTCTGATTCTTTATTCATTGCTAGCGCATCAGCAAATGAAGAGGCTACATCCCTTGGGTTACATGTAACCCTTTGTGATAGTTCAGCACAAGCAGCCACTACAATTGCTGAACTCCCTAGTTCTCAATTGGACAGTGCTTTAATTAATAAGATTTGGTTGAAGGCAAGCATTGCTGAGGCAACAACTGTTACCTATATTGTGGGAAGCCCCCAATACCAAGACAAAGGGGTATCTATGTTTGAAGCTGGTCCTAAAACCACTGCTCATGATAACATAGATATAACTACCAACACTGGTAGGAGTTCAGATGATCCTATTAAATTAGGTGATGATCTAAAATACCAGGATTTCACGGAGAGAGTGACAAGAATAGAAAACTCTGTTGGTGAAATCAAAGATTTACTAAAGCAGATGATAGCTACAAAAAGTTAACCCTCTGTTCTATCCACTGCTGATCTCAAAGAAGCTCTTAACCCTCTGTTTCAACATCAACAACATTATTTGGATTTAAAACACAAGCATCATGTGAATAATGTTCGAAACATGTTTGAATCAAGGTATCAAGACACTACAGCATACATTAAAGCCATCAAAGCACATCTACTCCAACCACTGGCCATGCACCTCCAACAGTTATATTTGTTACAACAGATGAAGCCAAAAAGGGGGAGAAACCTTTGGGTCCAAGGAAGCTAACAATAGATGATGATAAGGCCAGACCTACATTGAACATTCCAAGGACTGATGGTTCAAAGAAGATAGATTTAACTGAAGAACTTGTGGCCAAGGCAAGGGCTAGTCACAAGAAGAATGTGATTAAGGGGAGCAGAGTGTTGGTTGAGAAAAAGATTGATCAGCAAAAAGAAAAAGGAGAGGTTGGTACTTCATCAAAAAGAGCTCCTGCTAGAAAAGCCATGCAACCAACATCCACAATTCCTAAAATTAAGCCTGAAACCAATCCAACCATGAAAACCTCTGCCTCCAAAAACCTATCACATCTTCAAAACCACAACCCACACCCACACCCACACAAGCATATGTTACAGCAATTGTTGTGTCAACATCTATTGATACAACAGAGGTTGCAACAGATGCAACTCCATCCACTGCCATGATAACATTTCCCACATAAACTCAACCATTATCCACACCACTAAAAATCCCACAACCACCATCACCTACTTTAAGGTTTAAAAGGAGGAAAATCACAAAAGTGATGAATGATGATGAGATCTCTGCACCTCTTCCACTATCATCAACACCAGTGATCCCCACATCAGTGCTTACAACTTCTTCAACTCTTAAAGTCATTCCTGCATCAAAGTTGTATCTTCTTGATTTATCAGCAGTCAGGGAAGAGATCCTAAGTTTCTTTTCAGAGGATGATCCTGACAAAAGAATAATTCTATCCCTTGATGGCAATCCAAGACCAGCAAATGTTGATGCCTATCTAGAATTAAAAAAGAAGCAAGCAGAGGATATTGCCAAAAGAGAATCAGCTGGTAAAATTGATAGAGAGATACATATTATCATGTCCTTTCAACTGAGTAAAGTCACCATACTACAAAATTTTGTCAAGGATCTGAGCAACCAGTTGTCAGGAAGGGAAGATAAGTTGCTCAAGAGTGAACTCATTGAGTATATCATGGAAAAGAAGATGTATAAGGCAACAAGGCCACAGTTCAGGGATTGGAGCATAGATGAACTGAGGGAGGAAATCAACAGAATGCAAGAAATGTTGAAAGAACCTCTTAAAAAACCAACTCCTCCCAACTGGGATTTATACAGGAAAGATATCACTGAAAATGCCTTGAAGTTGAAGAGAATGAAGCAAGAACTGATTCAAAATCATTATGGTTCCAAAAACTAAGTGATGAGATGGGGTGAAGTGAGGGTGTTAGACACTTACAAAAGTTTGGAAGAAAGAAGGAAAAAGGATCCATCCATGCCTCCCAAGCCTGACTACTCAAAAGAAGATGCTATCCTCAGAGCTCAACTCTCTAAAAGGTCCAGCTCAACATCTTCCAACTCCACACTTGCCCTGCAACACAGGAAAAAGCAAGGGGAGATGAATGAAAAGACTGAAAAAGAGTTGAGGATACATTTATCAAAGAAGGGATTCAGAATATGATTGATTATCACACAGATGATACAAGTGCCAAGCTGGCCAAAGACTTATTAAAGATGGCTCATTTACAAACCTCTGCAGTAAAAGCTCCTTCAAGAAAACCATCAGACCTAAAAATTCTAAAATGGAAGGTCGACAAAGACACCCATGAATTGACATTGCTCAAGTCTGATGGTGCAGCCACTAAACTATCCATGGAAGATGCTTATGAGCTTACAGTAGAAGACTTCCAAGAACTACTATGTTTAGAGCTAGTGAAGGATGCTGATGACATGGAATCTCTTAACTTTGAACTTCAATTCAAAGGTCAAATAAGAGAATTCCTTCTGAGGAATAAAAACAAAGAATAAAGTGTTTTTGGCATCATCTGTTCTAGGGGAGATTGTTGGGATTGAACCCTTTGAAAGGAACAGATGATATAAAGCCAAATAACACTATCTAAGCTTTGGTTCAAATATCAGAGGTTACAACCTCTGATGTACTTACACTGCTTTCCATAAAGACTACTCATCCTATCATCTGCCTTCACAAAGCTTCAAGGTCTGCCAGAGTTAACAAGGACAGAGGATAGTGACCAGAGTTTAGCCATTAACTTAGTTAATCAATGTAACAGTGCCAAGCACTGATAGTTTAGTATAAGCAGTGTTTATAGTTAGTTACATATTAACCCTGACGTCATCAAAGATGCTCAGAGGTTAGATAGTTAGTATAAATAGGCAACTCTTGTAACCTTTAAACTTGTCTCTTAAAAGATCAACTTTCATATATCATCTTCTCTGTATTTTCTCATTACCAAACTGTAATTGCAAAGGCTGAGGGGGAGTGTGTGAATCACATGCAAGTTAATCAACTTGAAAGCATGTTGATGATGAAAACAAACGACCATTGCTTGTAGTAAAAGTTTTTCATCTTATTCCGCTGCAAATCTCTTTTAATTCAATCATTTTCCATTTTTTGAAACAAAAACTACAAGTAATTCAAACTCAAATCCTAACAATACCAAAAGATGATTTTGGATTTTAATCCAAATTTTGTAGATCAAAAGATGTTTAAGAGGTTTCGACCCAGGTTGTGAGTAAAGGCATAAAGGACTCAAGATCTCCCATTTCGGGTGGCAACCTCATTGGTTTCGACTCAAAACATGTCTTGGGATCTTGAAGTCTCGACTAGGGATTCGAAATCTTCTAGTCTCGACTCGAAACCTTGTGGTTTCGACTTGAAATCATGCGCTTGGCAATTAAAATATTGTTATCTTTCAACTCGAACCTGAGTTGATTCTTGGTCCCGACTGATAATTCATGGTTGACTGTTGTCCAATACCTGTTTATATAGTTGGTGTCAATTGAATGAGTTTGACAAGTAACACTTTTGTAATAAAATCCTATACTTAACTTTGTATATTTTGTGTAGGATCATGGATTTAAAGTCATCTCTGGACACAACCAAGCGGGGTATCTAGCACCACCTCCTGAGAAACATAAGAAGCTTTATACATCATTGATCAAAGGACGAAATAGTTGCGGAATCGTTCACACTCTTCAAGAAAATCCTGTAGTATATGAAAGTCTTGTTCAAGAATTCTTGAAGACGGCAAGATTTGATGCTCTAGGAGGAAATGGTAAGGGATCGATTGAAGCGGGATTCAGAAAAGAACGTTACTGTGACTGAACAAATTATAAGGGATGTTTTATAGTTTAACGATCAAGACAGATCCTATTGATCTTCCGGCTGGGGCTGTTGAAGCTATATTACCTCGTTTGAGTTATGAGGAACGTTTCCCTCTCCTAGGAAGAAGTTTGTGCATCCATACTGGCATTTGTTGATGCACATGTTTATAATGTGTATGACTAAGAATAGATGGGGAACGGATCAGTTGAGTATCACACAGTGTGCAGCATTCGTGTGGTTGATAACGAACCAAGCTTACAACCATTCAAAGTAAGGGAATGAAGAGGAATGTCACTGGTGAGCACAAGGATAAGTTTGTTATGTATCCTAGATTCCTATAGATGATTTTCAACGCTCGTTATTCTGATTTGGAAAGAACTGGTAACACTTTGTATCTGAAACCGATGGGTCCATCGTGTTTTGGTGCTCTAACTCCAAAGAAGGGTACAACAAGCAATTTTGAAGGAAGGATAACGTTGGAGAAGTTTGTCAGTTTACTGAGACGGAAGATGTGGTGGTTGAACCAGCAATTGTACTACCCGAAGCTGCCACAGTGAATGTTTCAGTTAATGATATGGTAGCAGAAGAACATGATGTTCAGGTGGTTAATGTTGAAAAACCTGAGATTGAGATTCAAGATATTGATTCTGATGTTGAAGAAGTTGTAGTGAGTTATGATGGTGATGATGAAGAGCTTCCTCCTAAACATGAAGCTACCATTGCCGTTTCAAGTAGTCCACCAGTGATTTATGCTGATAGGTTGGCATTGATTTTAAAGACAGTTAGCGAAAAGATTGGGAATCCTCCTCCTGACTCTTCGTTACAAAGTAGGATGTCGGGTGATAAAGACCCTTAGGATTCCGATTCCCAGCCAACAAAGCGAAGAAAAAAAGGATCCTCGACTTGGAGTGTTTATTAGACAGATCCAAGATCAACCTATGATTGATGATGACGTTTATTTGTATGATTTCGACTTTAAGACTGCTAAAGCTACTACTGAAACTCCATTTGAGTTTGAACATATTGCTATCAATACTGAGACACCGTTTGAGTTTGAATCTGAAGCTACTGAATCGAGTGTGAATTTGGAGTCAGAGTCTGCTCCAGAGATTCCAGTTAGTGTTTCTGCACCACCTGAGACCCTCGCTACCGTATCAATTCCACAGGGAACTACTGATGTTGGAAGTTCATTTGCTGCAATACATGATGAGCCATGCAGTTCAAGTGGGATTAGAAATGAAGAAAGATTTAAGTTACCGCTTGTTGATGATTCAAGTGATGATGATGAGTTTATCAGTGTTCGAGAGTTCAAGAAGAGGATGGTGATACTTGAACAAGATTCAATTCATAAGGATGAAAAGATTGTTCAATTAGAAGACACTATTGTACAAAAGAATCAGTAGACTGATCAGCTACAAGGAGATGTCGGCTTGTTATTTTCCATTTTGTATGTTATGCGTGGAAAGCTGGAGAAGAAGTTTAGTGAAGAGTTCATTGATCCGAATGATACAGAGAAACACAAAAGAAATGCTGAAGATCGTGCTAAAGCTGCAGTGCAAAGTGATGCCGAGCGTGCAGCTGCAATGGACTTATACATTTGAACACCGGTTGATAAGAGGAAGGATTTAGAGAAAGCTAAGCGGTTGAAACAGAAAAGGGGGCTTGTAGTTATAAAGAAAAGAAATCTAAATCCTGTTGATCCTGATGTTCAGGCTACTCATCATTTGACAGATGTTGGTAAGAGCCTCTGTGACAAGGTGGGTAATAAATCTGGGTTGTGAGCTGGGGATTTGATCATGATCGGAAGATGTGGTGGATCAAGAGAATGGTGGGACCGTTTTTCAAGGCCAACTCAATTACAAACATTCACAAAGGTTGATTTGACTATTCTGTCAAATGCACCTTACATTGATGATAAACCAAATGGTAGAGGATACTTATTCTTTGAGAGACTCAAGAGAGAGGTTGCTAGGGGATTTCCTTTTATGCACACTGTAGAATCATTCCTGAAACCTGCTCCTTGCATTCGAGATCCTAAAAATCATAGAAGAATGAAGATTGTTATTTGGCCGCCTACTGATAAAGAAAAGATGATACCATTGGTAAAGAAGATTCCAGATGGTAGTTTGAAGACAATGCATTTATGGGCTTAAGATGAGACTTTGGGTCAGGCCTTGATTGTTTGTGATGATGATATGCATTTCCGATTAACTGATCTGGTGGATTTACTGAACTTGAATACGCAAGATCTTGAAGTGCTCGTTCGAAATAAGATTAGATCAACTGAAAAATACGAATGTGTAGCTAAATAGTGGACTGCAGCTGTTGCTGGTGCATTGCATGTTAGACAAAAGGGTTTTGGTGGATATCAAGACAAGATTGGTAGCAATGAAGCAGCTAAATATTGTAGTAACCCTATGCTATAAACCTAGGGGGAGATTGTTGGAAACTTATGGTTTATACATAGCGGGTTAGTAGTATTAGTGGGGTTAATCTTGTAATTATGTCTTTGTTTAGTTTGGGTCAAAACAGTTGTTTTTGGGTCAATAGGTTTCGACTAGGCTTTAGGGTTTCGGCCCACATGTATGTTAGTATATAATCAACTCTCATACTTCATGGAGAGGTTGATAAGTTTGTGCGTTTTCGAGCCAGCTGAAACCAAGCATAGGAAGTCTTGTATCAGTCATGTAATTGGTGAATGCAAGTTCTACTTTGATCTTATTGTTTATTGTGATTTGGTTTAGTTATTTCTTGAATCATCTTGTGTTTGTTTTCTGCACTCACATAAGATTTTGTATTGATATCATTCAAAGATCTTTTCGGGACTTACGGAAACCTGTTCTTGAAGTTCCTTTTCTTTCTCAAACTCTTTGTTTGATTGTTACCAATGATCTCCTTTTCATCAACAGTGTTGGTTCTGAAAACAAAGTTAATTTTCTTTGAAAAGTTTATTTTTCAGAACCTGTTGTTCTTTCTCTTATGTTCATACCCCAAACCATTTCTTTTGTATTTCGGATAATCTCCACCTATCTGATGGAGATTATTGTAACCCTTCTTAGGTTTGGAGTAGAAAGCAACGTCTTGTTTCTCGAGATCAGGGGAGTTAACTTCAACCAGTTTGAAGAATATATCGACTCGGTCTAAGTTAACATTCTGGATTGGGAATTCTTCATCAGTATATAGTTTAGCTGATCCATTCATTTCCTAGACAAATACATTAGGATCGTCACTTAAACTACTCTCTGATGCTGAAATAAAGTTCTTGTGAAAACTTTCCTCACTTCCAGATTGTGAACTTGACTCAGACTTCTCATGGGTTGACTTGACACTTTCAAAGACCGTGCTATCAGACAATTTTCCAAAACATTTTCGACCACCTTGTTAACCACATCTGACTCACAATCTTTTTCTGTTTTGGTGTAAGTTACATTGATGTTCTCTAGCAACTCATTGTTCTTTTCTGTATTCAATTTTAAATTAAGTGCCTTTTCTATGACATTTGTGCCCATACAACCATCATACAACTCCGAACAATTTTGAATCCAATGAAATCTTGCATTTCATTCCCGGAAGTTGTATAATTACATGTGACATTCACACATTTAAGTCCATGTACAATTTCGACACCTCAAAGCTTTTTCTGGAAATTTTACGTAAACTGTTACGCAAATGTAATCAGTTTGTTGGTACACGATGTGTATTGTCGAAGTCTTAGATTGAGTCTGTATGAAATAGGGATAAAATGTTAGAATTAAAAGTTATTAATCATAGTAAGAGGGCAAGTTCAACGAACTTGTAATGTAGAGGACAAGTTCGCACGAAGTACACTTCGTACGAACTTGATCCAAGGTCTTTTGGTGCGAACTTGTTTCCCTATAAATAGTTGTCTAGGTTCTTCATTTGTAACGCTTTTGCATTAGAGATGGCGGAGCTCTGTCAGTTTGGATTCTTGATGTATATGATTGAACATTAATAAACTGACATTTAATCTACTAAACTCGTGTATTTGTCACTATTACATGTAATTTCCGCTTGCATGGACTAGATAACAAATTTAGGTACCGTAACTAAGGAACGAATCGATCCTACAAGTGGTATAAGAGCTATGATGCATGATTTGTTGATATCTACACGAGCATCTTCTATTTCTACCCATTTCTTCTTATTTTTCACCTTTTTAATGAATTCACGGTCAAAATGGGCTAAATTTTGAATATGTGATGTCAAATCACCTAATGATAAACCCCTAAGAGTTTCAGACCTAAAATCCACTGAATTCATGTCGACATTTACAAAAAACGAAGTTTTGGAAAACATTCTTATCCAAAGTCATTAACCAACTTCGCATGAAGTTGTATTCAAAAAGTTTAAAATCTGAATTTGAGTAACCTCGCACGAAGTAGTCTAAAGTTTTTGTTAAAACTGTATTACCAAGTTCGCACAAATTTGGTCATTCCAAGTTCGTACGAAGTTGTTGTTAGACTGATCAAATTTTCAAGTTTTTTCAGGCGTGTTTCAGGTATAATTTTCAGTGTGTTGAGATGGAACCAGAGTTTTTCAATGCGTTCCCTACCACAACTGTTCAAGCAGCAAATGCAGTTGCTCAAATAAACTTAGAAAACGAGATGGGTACTTCCGTGAAACCACCTAAGTTACTTAGTCTTGAAGAATACGAGAGCTGGAGAGAGAAATTTGAAAACTGGGTGCAGGCAATTCATTTTCATTGCTGGCTCGCGATAGGAACTAAGTACAAATAGCAAGTAAATGAGCATGTTATAGAGATTCCTATGTTAAAGTTTTCTCCTACAGATAATGATCTGTATGTGTACAAAAACAAGATGATTAGCTTTTTGTTACAATCTGTTAAGGAAGATATTTTGATGCTACTACAGCATGATAATCGTTCAAAGACTTTTTGGAATGCGTTACGAGCGAGGTACCATGGTAGCACTGAAATGAGAAAAAGCAAAAAGGCTCTACTCAAAAAGGAGTTCTACATTTTCAACATGATGAAAGGAGAGATGATGAAACAGTTGATAGAACGCTACTGTCATCTGGTTGTTCAACTGAGAAGGCATGAGATTCATAGACAAATGAAAAGTTGATAGATAAGTTAGCAGACGCACTACAAGAGGGGGAGTGGTCTACTTATCTGATGGTGCTGAAGAACGGGAGTAATTACAGTCTATCAGAATTCATAGAGAAACTTGAGGGACATGAGATGGAGTTACAGAAGATTGCTAGATCAAAGAGTGCACAAGTTGTGCAAGATGTCAGATTATATTACAAGAGTGCAATTTTAGAAACTCCAAGTCCGAAAATACAAATCGCACTCAGTGCGAATACTAGTCCTTCTGGAAACTCTTTCCAAAGTCAACCGAAAGTTCAATCATTTCCATGTTATGATCTGAATACTCCGAATACATCTTATTCAAGCTCAAACTCAAGTTGTCCATATCAAAGTCAAGCTAATCATTCAAGTCAATCAAGTTCTGATCAAAATGTGTTACAATGCAACATTGTGGTCAACTTAAAGAATGTGTTCGCTGAACAGACTGCCAGATAACACATGGCTTTACTTGCGACTGTTCTAGAGTCGTAAGAGAGTTTGATTGCGGGTAGAATTGGAAACCCAGAAATGACAGCCAAAGACTATGATCAAATCGACGACGAAGAGTTGGAATTGATGGATATAAAGTGGTGTTTGGCATCAATAATTCGAAGAGCTACAAGATTTGTTGCGCTCACTGGAACAGATATTGGAGATTCTAACAGTAAATTGGGATTTGATAAATCCAAGGTGACGTGCTTCAAATGTAAAGAGAAGGGGCATTTCAAGCGTGAATGCACAAACAGAGAAGCAAGTGGCAATCAGAATCCGTTCAGAAACAATAATGACTACTACATAGGGGCTACGCATTACAAACCATCTCCTCCACAAACAAGAAATGTACAAATTGAAGATGGTTCATCAAACTCAAAGGAAAAAGTTGTAGTAGTTACTCAGGAAGATGAAGGATTCGACTGGAACAAGTACATTTCCAGGAATGCAAGGGTAGCATTGATGGCAGAGATTGTAGGAGAGCCAGAACCAGAGTTTGATATAGGAGCTCTGGAAGAAGCAATCATAGCGGAATACATGCAGAGATCTGAAGAAGAAATGATCTATCATGAGACCATGAGAGGCATTATTCCACCTAACCTACAATCTAATTTTGCAGATTGCTTTGTTTCTAAATCTTAGGAGCAACCAGTGGAAGTAAAGAAAGCTGAGGTCAAGGAGATTATCAATGTGACACAAGACATGAATGAGAAGAATCTTACCAAGATTGCAGAGAAAGCTATGATGGCTAATCTAAGAGAGTTAGGTTCTGAGGTTGAGGTAACCTTGCACAAAGTATACTAAACCATGTAAACAATGTGCTGAAAAGACATTAATCATAAGTGAACTAAACACGCATAATGATCATTTCAAATTTGATTATCGAACAATGAAAGAAGCTTGTGATAAAATGAAAGGCACTTACAGCATGGTTGAGCAAGCAAATTTGGAACAAGCTGAAATGATCAGAATGTTAAAGGCAACATTGTTGGATAAACACGGTGCTATTGACATTTATATTAAGAATATCGCTGAGCTTAAACATGAATTGAAAGAAAAAAAATTGAAACTGAAAGAGTAAATCAGTTGTTGCTCAGTTATACAACGGATGCTTACGTCATCGATCATATTATTCCAACAATTGCGTCAGAAGAAGATGATAAAAAGACAAAAGGTAAGAAAAGTGCAGATTATAGAAATGTTCCACTTCCATTGTGTAAAAGCTACTATCGAAAGAAAGTAGAAGGAATAGAGAAGGCACTCAATTTAAAACTTAAAACTGAAATGAAAGATGAGCTGCCTGAGAACTGTTAGTACAGTATGTCTATGTCTTAGTCTTGTATCGACTCTGTTTAGAAAAGGTGAGATCACGTTAAAAATATGGAATACTTATGTAAATATGGAACTTGAACATTTATGAATATTGATCAATAAACTGACAATTAATGAGTAATTATTGTTATGCGATTAACACGTCACATAGTTTCCCGCTTATATTGTAACATCTGTGCCTTTTCAACCATCGTACAATTCTGAACAATTTCGAATCCAATGAGATCTTGTGTTTCATTCCCGATAATTGTATAATTACATGTGACATTCACACGTTTCAGTCCTTATACAATTTCGATCTTTCGAATCGCTTCTGGAAGTGAAATCACAGGCTGTTATGCAAACATAATCAGTTTAACGCGACATACACTTTAGAACAATGACATAAGCTAAACATACCCTAAATACCCTTTAGATAACTTAGAAATAAGTTTTGAGGGCTTTAGTATGGCAAAAACATGTTTAATCAAGTTTAGGGGCTTTTTTGCAAATTCTGCGAAACTATGCTGGATCGCGTATATCGTTATCCGGAACATAGACGCACATCCAAAACTTTTTGTAATCATTAAAATCTATTATTTTAATGATTGGAATGCAAAAATGTCATTCGTTACGCGTTTACGGTTATTTACGCGTTCGTTATGCTTTTCGTCGTATTAACCGAAAACCGCAACCGTACGACCAAACGAACCGACCTATGAAACATTTTTTGACATATTTCAAGTTCCCTATACTTTAACGTCCTTATGGAACTTAAATATTGGGTTAATGGGTGTTAGAAATGCCAAAACACGACAGAAAACATGTGCAGGGACCAGTTCTGCCATTTTTGAAACTTCAGAATTGAATATGGGGGCTAGGTGTAGCGCGTAGCTCAGAAGTGTTACCCGTCGCGTAGCGTGACGCCCCTGTTTTGATAGAAACATTAGCTGGCACCTTCCTAGCTCATTCCATTGCCACCAATACGCAAATTTTGACACCTATCTTGCATTTTGCCACTCTTAATCTGCATCTAACACATCATTAACACTTGTTAACATCCTAGAGAATTGGCCTAACACTTGGGATGATCATGTGCATCATCCACAAGTATAAATAGGCCCTCAAACTCACCTCACAACTTGCTCATTTCTCTCTTTCACCTCCCACACTCTTGGAGTTTGTTTCCTGATAAAAAAGAAGCCTCCCACTGAGTACTTTGAGATCTTGAATGTTCCTAAACACAAGTAAGATCTCATCCTTAGTCTTTTTCATTGCTTTTAGCTATTTCAAGCCAAAAGTCAAACATTGTTTGACTTTCGGCTTTGACCATTAATTGGTCAAAACAAAGTTCAATTGAACTTTGCAACGTGATCGTAATCACGATTGTTATGATCCTTAGCGATCATGCCTACTGATTTACCACGTTACTAGTTGTAGTGACGAGTCAAAGTTTCGGTCAATAATGCACAAAGTGCACATTATACGACAAAACTATTTTCGGGTATAAAAAACCTTGTTTTGATAATCAGTTTTATAAACTTAGTTAGACATGTTAAACATGTCTAACTCGTCACTTTTAGTTTAGTGCTTGTTTAGGGTCGTAAGTCGTGCGGTCTTAACCACCCCTTTGACTTCCGAAACTGACCCGTTTCGTCGATCTTAGGATCCGACCAAACACATATTTGTGACCATAGTTGTATAGGGAATAACCCTCTAAGGTTATACCTTATGGTCACGTCGTTTCGTTAGTATTATGTGAAGTCGCTAATTATGCCTTTATAAATGACCAAATTGCCCTTTTGCGCATAAATCAACTTTAAGTATATGTGACCAATATTTTGACATATAAACAGATGTTGCAACTATATTAAAGTAGCATAAACTACCTAAACGAGTCATAACGGGTCAAAAGCACTTAGGAATCCTTTTCAAATAAGAATGTAGACTTTGTTAAACCATTTCATATGAGTACCAACACTCATTTGGTTTACAAGACCTCATTCTATCCGATCCGCTGATTAAAGTCCCGAAATTTACATAATTATCCGATTCTAGGACACGTTTGACTTCTCGGACATTTGGGCTTGTTTAATCTTTGATTCAAGGATATTTTGCAACCCCAAGTGAGTACATAGTCTGTTGGTGCAGAATGTCTATGTCTTAGACTTATATCGAGTCTGTATAGATTAGAGTTGAATAGGCTAGAAAAATGAAGAATTTATGTTTGTTAAGGTCAAGTTTGCTCAGGGTGACTATGTAAAGTCAAGTTCGGCCGAACTTGACATTGTCAAGTTCGCCCGAACTTCCCTTCTCACCAGCGGACTTGCAAGTCTATAAATAGCTAGCTAGTGTTCCTCATTTGTAACTTTGGCATTTCTGAGGCGAAGCTCTGTCAATTTGGAGACTTGACGTTATATTAATAAAATTGACGTTTTATTGAGTAATTCTTGTTATTTGGTAAACTTGTCATAATATTACGCTATTATGGACAATAGAGATCAAATCTAGGTTCTTATGTAGTGAGGATCGGTCTTACAAGTGGTATCAGAGCTAGAATAGCCTGATTTGATTGATATCAAGACAAGAACACTTCTAATTCTACTCCATTCTTCTATTTTTGTTAACCTTTAAACAAAAATGAAAAATTCACGGTCAAATTATGTCCAATTTTGAATATGACATGTTAAATACTATATAGATAAGCCCCTAAGAGTTTGGACTCTAAAATCAAACGAATTGTTGTCAAAATTGTGCAAAAACCAATTTTTCAAAACCCTCATCATCGAACTTGTTAGCCAAGTTCGACCGAACTTGAGGTAAAAAATCACTTTCTGAGTGAATTTTTACCAAGTTCCCTCGAACTTGACTGATTTTTGAAGAAATTTCGGTTAAGTTTGCTCGAACTTAACAACAATTTATTGATATTTTATCAAGTTCGACCGAACTTGATAAAAATCAGGAAATCTTAGGCTAAGTTTGCCCGTACTTGTGTGTTTCTTATAAATTTCATATTGCAAGTTCGCTCGTGGTTGTTCAAGAATATTTTCAAAACAAAATCCATAAGTTCGACCGAACATGTGGATAAAAGCCTGAATTTCTTCATTTCACTACAAGTTCGAACGAACTTGTAGTAAATCTAACATTTTCAAAAGTTTTAACGTGTTTTCGGCGTACGTGTCTTGATATTCGTGATGGATGATATTCCGAGAGCGTTTATGTCCGGTGTAGGTACATCCAATGCCAACGTGATTCAACAAGTCAATCTTGACAACGAGATGGGCACGTCCGTTAAGCCGCCGAAGTTAATGAGCATGGACGAGTATGAAGGATGGAAGGAGAAATTTACTTATTGGGTTTAGGCCATGCATTTCCAAGGCTGGGTGTCGATTGAGAGAGGTTATACTGTTCCGTTAGACGAACATCAACAAGTTCTGGAGAAGTACAAGTATACTACAATTCAAAAAGTTGAGTACATTGCTGAGAAAAAGATGATAAGCCTCATTCAACAATCTGTTAAAGAGGATATTCTTGTTTTATTGCCCGAATATACGACTGCAAGAGATCTCTGGGTATCACTGCAAAAGAAATACCAAGGAAGCGCAGAGATGATCAAGAGTAAGAAAGCTCTCATCCTGAAAGAGTTTGATATCTTTAACATGTTGAAGGGAGAAACAATGAGTCAGATGATTGAGCGTTTATGTCATCTGAAAGTCCAAATGAGAAGACACGGTCTTGAAAAGATGGAACAAGAGTACATCGATAAGCTTGCAGATGCGTTACCTGACGGAGAGTGGACTATGTATCTTATAGTTCTGAAAGAAAGTCATTACTAGGAATTCTTTAAGCTGTCTACATTCATCGACAAACTAGAAGGTCACGAGATGGAACTTCTAAAGATCGCAAAGTCGAAGAATGCTAACATTGTTCAAGATGTTGGTCAGTATTACAAGAATGGAATGCAAGACAACGTTGCAAGTCCAAAGATTCAGACAGCATTCAGTGCAAACATGAATTCCTCTTCACAGAATCAGAACCAATCATATCGTCAATATGATCAAAGTCCACAGAGCTCTTCGTACTCAAGCACAGGATCAAACGCTTCTTATCATAGTCAAGCAAATCAACAAACAAATCCATGATCTCGTCGGAAGAAAATGTTAATAAGTCTAAAAAGAAATCTGGTAAAGAATACAACAATGTTCCTCCACCCCTATGCGAGAAGTATGGTCGCAAAGCTGTTGATGGGATGGATAGGGCACTCAACATTGAATTGTTATCTCAAAAGAAAAATGCGTTGCCGGAGAACATTGATGTAGTCTATACTAAATCAGTTGATGACAATGCGGTAGTGAAAAAGATGGTTGAAAATGTTCTGAATGATTCTGTGATGGCAGCTTTGAGAGCACCACCTAGAGTTTGAACAGTTCTGAGACAAATTCCGAAGATGACGATACATCATCGGAAGATGATCTATGTGATGATCCTAACGTTGTCATGTACAAGGTTAAGGAATCTGATAGATTATACTTTGATGACAGCTTTCCGAATCGGAATGTCAAAGAAGATCAATTGGATAAACTGTTTAAACTGGTTGAAGTCACATCATATGATCTGGAGAAAAATGAAAATAAATTCTATTCTAAACCCAAAAGAAATTACAACAATTACCGGAGAAAGGGTGGTGATCATCCGGAAACCGGAGAGCTGATTTCGGTCAGATGAGGAAGAAGAACTGGTTAAGAAAATGTCACCATTTCCTGAGTACAAAGATAAAAACATGAAATTTGTTTATGGGACAAGCACGGTTCATGAGGAGAGTTTGATTGGGAAGCAATCAAACGACGAGTTTAAGAAACAAAAAGAACTTCGAGATAAGGCGAACGCCACAAGTGGTGTAAAAACCACTAGTGGACACTCATATGATAATCGGCTTATCTTTGAAGGAAAGAAAGTTCAGATGTTGAAAAATTTAAGCAACCAAGCTTGGACAAATAAGAATTTTGAAAGAAACGTTGAAATAAAGGAAATGAAACAAAATTTTGAATCAAAATCTGAAGTGAAATCGAAATTTGAAAAGAAGTTCGCAAATTCTACTTTTGAAAAGGTGAATCTTCAAAAGCAAACGAAACAAAGTTTTACATCAAAAAGGCTAACATAAAATCACAAGCCTGGATTGCAAAAAGGAAGTTGCCAACATCTGAAATCACTAAGTCTGAGCCTGTTAAGACTAGTGATAACATGAAAGAATCTAAATCTGAAATCAAAATTGAAAATGTCAAATGTTTGAAAGATAAAAACAAAGTAAAATTTTCAAACATAAACATCATTGAAAATCCAGATGATGAATATGAGTTTGATTATGCTAACGAGAGTGAATTCGATTACGATGATGGTTATCCAATTCAACCCAAGACCAAGAAGGCTTGGGTTGCGCTGTTTAACTAATTGTTGAAATGTGCAGGGGCTCCAGAGATCCGTACTTTCCAAGTGGATTCTGGATAGTGAGCTTCCAGACATATGACAGGAATGAAAGCGCTCTTGTTCGACAAAAAAAGCTATCAATGGCAGTTATGTCGGATTTGCTGGAAACCAAGGTGGAAGGATTATCGCTAAGGGAAAGCTCTCAAACGGAGTTGTTTTATTTGATGAAGTGAACTACATTGCAGAGCTTGATAACAACCTTCTGAGTATTTCTCAAATTTGTGATAAGAAGTTTACCGTCCACTTCAACGATAAAGAATGCATGATCATCAAACCGGGTTTCAAAATACCAGACAAGTGGATACTCATGCGTGCACCAAGAGAGAATGATTTGTATGTTCTTGACATGGGAAATGCTACTACTTCTTCAAAAACGGCACAATGCTTTGTCTCGAAAGCTACTGAGAAGGAGTCAATCTTATGGCATAGAAAGATGGGCCACATTCACCTAAGAAAGATGAATCATTTTGTGCATAATGATTTGGTGGAAGGTGTGAATCTGAAAAATTTTCATATGTCAGATAATTGCCTCGAGTGTAAAAAGGGAAAGCAGATCAAGAAATCTCATCCGAGATAGATTCTCAATTCGATAAAGTTACCACTCGAAAGACTTCATATGGATCTCTTTGGTCCAGTGAATGTCCGAAGCATCTCTGGAGATCTCTACTACTTGGTAGTCAAGACGATTATTCGTGATACTCGTGGGTATTCTTCCAATGATCAAAAGATGAGACGTTTGAAAACTTAGTGATTCTTTTTAAGAAACTTGAAAGCCTGTACGATCTTCCGGTGAGACGCATTAGAAGTGACAACGGTACTGAGTTCAAAAACACAAAAATGAGGGAATTCTACAACGCTAAGGGATTTTTCACGAGTTTAGTGCACCCTACACTTCGTATCAAAACTGTGTCGCTGAAAGGAAGAACAAAACTTTAATCAAAACTGCAAGAACCATTTGCAGACTCAAAGTTCTAGTCAGCTTCTGGAGTGAAGCAGTTGTAACGGCTTGTTACACACTCAACAGAGTCTTAACAGTAAAACCAACAAAGAAGACCTGTTTTGAGATGATCAACCGACGGAAACCGAATTTGAAGTTCTTAGAACCATTTGGAGCGCCATGTACTGTAATCGATCAAGATGGCTGAAGGTCCGTGATCAGGCGGTTCTAGACGGAAGTTAATGCGTAACGTGTCAATTTCAGTAGAATGTTAATACAGAAAGGATAGAAGTAGAATGCAGTGGAAGTCTTCTATTATTCGTTCATACCAATAGAGTTTACATCGTTGTCAGGCTGCCGGAGTTCCTGGAGAGAATCCGACAGCACCTCCCCGTAGGGATGCCAAAAACATAAACTACAAATGAACAACACACCTATTTATACTTAGTCAAGTTCGCTGGTGGAGAAGCAAGTTCGGGCGAACTTGCTTAGTCACGTTCGGCCGAACCTGACTACAAAACATACACTCTCAAGCGAACTTGACTCTAAATACACTAAAAACTCAGTATTTTGGTCGTGTGTTCGATTCTAACCTATACAATATTCAAAACATGCTCTATCCAGCCTATTCGACAAGTGACGAACACAAAGTGCATCAACAGATTCCCCCTTGTTCGTTACTGTCGAATCTTGGTCTTCAAACGTGAGCTGTGTTTGAATATTCTGCAACTTCAATCAAGGTGTTTGCCGATGTCGTCGAAACGCGTCAAAAAATTCCCCCTTAATTGATGATCCGGGTTTGCATTATCAACATATAATTCCCCCTGAAATCTCCAGTTCAAATATTTGTTGCACAGTTTCCAACCTCCTCTGATTTACTTGACCGACAGATTATCTTGAATAGACACCAATTTGAAGCTCATCAATGCAGCTTCTCCATTTCAACTTTAACCACATCCGCGTTCAGTTTAGCGCATATGTCCCATGCTCGATCTTCCAATCTTCAAGACTCAACCGACAATTGATAGAAACTTCGAACTACCACACTGGTAACACTTCAGATCAGCAAATCGGTAATCTTTTTCAATCAGCAAATCTTCATGGGAAACAAATCATCTGGTAACACTTCGAATCTGAGAATCACTCATCCATGATCAAGTCACATTCTTCCTCTTCAGTCGTAATGCCAGATATATAGCTATATCCGTAGACCAGCGCCATTTAATCACCAAACATCATCATCCTATGGCGGTTAGTGCAAAGAAAAGAATAATTCATCTGCTTGTAGACTAAAAATAATGGCCACCAAAGGCTATCATCAGTTAGCGTATCTGGAATAACTTCAGATCTCCTTGGTAATTTTGAAACCATCCGTCTTCGGAGCTAGTCATTAATCCTAAGATCATCACTGGACGTTTTGAACGTCCTCAGTTCCTTCATCGGTACCAACGACTGCTAATCCAGCTAAATGTTCCTTAACCAGAGATCAGGACTCTAACCCTTAAGCATCAATCTGTATCATGATCTGATAAATCGGAACTTCCTATGATCACAAAATCTCAATGAATCTCAATTCTATGCATTTCCCAAAAATCTGCAATCGGGTAACCACCTGGATACTGTTGCAGTAGTCACAAATTTCAAAAATGTCGGAATCTTCAAATATTGAAAATTTTTTATTCACCCTCATTTTTGCAAATTTTACCATACTGAAATTTTCATTGAAATTCCCCCTCAAATCCGGAATTTTCAGTATTTAACAAATGCGGAATTTACTTTAAGGCCCATTGGTAGTTGTCACACCCTCAATTTCCACTTGCGGAGTTTTACCGCGAGGCGTGTGAACAAACCAGCATCTGAGACACTAGTAACGTCGAACGACTCTATATGATTTGTTAATACGTTTTCCAAAATCATTTGTTTAACCATTCATAGTTATTTTTAGATTGTCTTAGTTTGGTTTCAATGTTTAGCGGAAGCATAAAAGTAAAGTAAAGGAACGGGTGCCAACACAAACGCCAAAACTAAAGAAAAACCCAAAACAATGTTTGTAAATGAGACTCGATAAAAAGATGTCTTGATCAATGCAAGTGGGTGCACCTAGAGCTCCTAGCGTCCTGAGAAACATGTAAAGAAACAAGTGTCAACATTAAAGAAGAGTGAGTTCACAGGTTTTCATAAGTTCATTTGTTCGGTTATCAGTTTGTTTCCCCCGTTATCCCTAACCCGGGATAATTATTTAGTTCCATTATTCCCAACCCGGAATAATACTGATGGTTCCATTATTCCTTACCCGGAATAATAAAGATGTTCAATTATTCCTAACCCGGAATAATAACGTTGTTGGTTCCATTATCCCTAACCCGGAATAATACTGATGGTTCCATTATTCCTTACCCGGAATAATAATGATGTTCCATTATTCCTAACCCGGAATAATAACGTTGTTGGTTCCATTATCCCTAACCCGGAATAATATTGTTGATTCGTAATTAAGTTCAATGTTAACATGTAGGTAACTAGCCTAGTTATGTCACGTAAGTGTTCGCGATCGAAGCTGACTGTTGTGCCTCCGTGTTGCCAGGCCTATCACTGACCATGGCGAAGTTAGGCCAAATTATTCACCCGTTGACCATACCCGGTCGGCTAGCGCGAGTAGCTCGGGTGGGGCTTGTCGGGCCCAGTAGTACTACTTATAATTTCACCGCTATCTAACCCAATACTAACGATCCGAGAGATTGTCGAGGACTTGTGTGATATAGCTGCTTAGTGACCATAACGTACATTAACATTAACTTAGTTACCGAATAGTTTAATGACGTTAATTTCGTATAACGTAAAGAGATAGAGTTGTAGAGTGTATACATGTTTCTCCCCCTGTTGTTTAAAACCGGATAAAATTAGGGGCCGTGAACTCACCTTTAGTTGCTCGGTTAGTGTAACACAGATGTAGCAAATGATGGGACCATTAATTGCATCCTAACAAGTCAATTGATTTAAAGTTAGTGTGTGAACACGCCAATACAAACCCTACACATAACTAACACACAATGCGGTACATACAACAACAAATCCTAACACTCAATCATGCATGCAAGTATCATCATACCAACCTAGTGATCAAACCAACATATCATGAACACAAATCAATCCATACAACACTTTGGTACACACATTCGCAAGTTATCAAGTTTCAGCTTATATACTCATAATTAGGCTGTTTTCGAAGATTTTTATAAAATAGTTCCAACGTTCCAAAAATTCCAATTATTTTACAGAAGGTGTCAACTATACTGTAGAATTTTATATAAATTTTTCAAGTCCTAACACTTCACCAGATATTCATAAATATTAAAATACTAGGCTGCAGTCAGATTCGTCGCTTTCTGACTGCAGTCCACGGGAGAATTTATTTAAAAATCACCATTCGTGCAATTAACAAAATTCCAGTGGGAGTTTCCCGGAAATTTCCATATCTAGTTTCTGTACAATTTTCGTGATTCGACTCTCTACAGATTATTTGATCCGTTTCAATAAACAACTAACAAATTTTCAGCATTTTCACAGCTTCAGTTACTGTACTTAATTTTCCACTTAAAAATACCAAACGACTTCAGAAAAATATAAATCCAGCGCCATTAGAAGCGTTTTTCAAAAATCTACGTCTTAGAATTCAGAAAATCCGTTTTTCGATAAATAATAATCAAGTTACAGCCAGTTGAAGTTGGCTGTAAACACCACTCAGCATCCTGTTTTTAGCATTTTATCGCAATATAACATGCTTAAACAATCGATATGTTAAATATAAACGATCAAGAACAGATTTTTCCGATCATAATCATCATATACATCATACCCATGCAAACCCTAATCATAACATATAGTTTTTATCACAAAACGCAGCCTAATGATTCTTGATTCCACTAATCATCATAATCGCAAACTAGCACAATTTATCGAACTAAACATTGATTCTACACTACATTCAAGCATGATCAAGAGTTTATAAATCCTAGTATGATTTTGCAATCAATGATAAACTCTAACCTTTAACAATGAAGATCAATGATCCGAGAATTAGATGGGAATGGATTCGGTTTGAAGGTGATTGCGACCGAGAGCAAGGAGTGAGGAAGACTGTCGCGACCGAGAGCAAGTGGAAGAGATGGGCTGCCGTCGGCTTCCTTGGATACTAGGGTTTCTCTTTTTTTTTTTGTAAAGCACAACTCATGTATGCATGCATATATATAGTGCAAGGGGAAAGAAAAGGATCAAAGGGTTTGGGGTTTGTGCTGCGGCGCAAAGGGGTTCGGGTGGGGTGGTTTGGGTCTTTAACTTGAGCCTCAAGTTTCGTTCAACTCCTTGAGTCGCAAGGAAATGAGGTCAACTCTTTTCGCGGCTTGGTTCGATTCGTCTATATATTTACTATATTTATATTTTATAACTAAAATCACGAAATCGAAACACAACATAATAACTCACCGAACTTATAAACGTTTAATACACATAGCACGTAATTCATTTGACAAGTTCACGAAGTTATCGTAATTATTTCGAGCGTGCAATTTAAGTCTCTGAATCAATTTAGCATGGGAAAAGAATAACCGTGAAGTAGTGCGTTTAAGATGTCTGAAAAACCGGGATGTCACATTATCCCCATGTTGAAAGAATTTTCGTCCCGAAAATTGAGTAAACGCGGTTTAGAATGCAGCTACATGTTTAGAGTGCCACGCACAAAGATTTAGTTCGTTAACAATGGTACACGAAATTACAAGAAATTCCCATGTGCCACGCACAAAGATTTAGTTCGTTAACAATGGTACGCGAAATTACAAGAAATTCCCAGGTTGACACATCATCCCCATGTTAAAAGAATTTTCGTCCCGTAAATTTAGTTGGTGGTATCGTTAACTTGTTGCTGAGCTGCAAAGAGGTGTGGGTATTTGCTTTTCATTTGGTCCTCTCTTTCCCATGTGAACTCCGATCCACGCTTAGAGTCCCAACGAACCTTGACGATTGGAATCTTGCTGTGCCTTCGAGTCTTGATCTCACGATCCATGATCTCGATAGGTTGTTCCACAAAGTAAAGTTGTTCATCCACTTGAATCTCATCCAATGGAATGACTAGGGTTTCATCTGATAGACACTTCTTCAGATTTGACACGTGAAAAACGCTCTGAACTCCACTGAGTTCGGCAGGAAGGTCTAATTGATAAGCTACGGGGCCAATACGTTTCAAGATCACAAACGGGCCTACGTACCGTGGGTTTAGTTTTCCTCGTTTCCCAAACCGGATTACACCCTTCCAGGGTGACACCTTCAGTAGGACGCGGTCGCCTACTTAAAATTCGAGCGGTTTGCGTCGTTGATCAGCGTAGCTTTTCTGTCGATCTCGTGCCGCCGCCATGCGGTTTCTGATTTGTACAATCTTTTCAGTAGCCTCAAGTATCAACTCAGGGCCTGTGAGTTGACTGTCACCGACTTCTGCCCAACAGACCGGTGATCTACATTTACGACCATATAATGCCTCAAACGGTGCTGCCGATATACTCGTATGGTAACTGTTGTTATACGAGAATTCCACTAAAGGCAGGTGGATTTCCCAACTATTCCCGAAGTCTACTACGCATGCCCTAAGCATGTCTTCCAAGGTCTGTATGGTCCTTTCGCTTTGACCATCAGTCTGAGGGTGATAAGCTGTGCTCATATCTAAGCGTGTTCCCAACGCTTTCTGAAGTGACTGCCAAAAGTTGGACGTGAAACGAGCATCTCTGTCTGAGATGATGGACGTTGGCACTCCGTGCCGAGAAACTACTTCCTTAATGTAGATGCGAGTCAACTTCTCCATCTTATCTGTTTCTTTAATAGCTAGGAAGTGTGTGGACTTAGTTAAACGATCTACGATCACCCAGATGGTATCGTACCCACCCAAAGTTCGCGGGAGTTTAGTGATAAAGTCCATCGAGATCTGATCCCATTTACACCGGGATATCAGGTTGTTGGAGTAGTCCCGATGGCTTCTGATACTCTACCTTGACTTTCGCACAAGTCAAACACTTGCTCACGTAGGTGGCTATATCAGCTTTCATGTTGGGCCACCAGTACGCAGCTTTAAGGTCTTGATACATATTATCCGAACCAGGATGGCAGAGTATCGGGATTTGTGAGCTTCGTCCATGACTAGCTTTCTGAGGTCTCCGTAGAGAGGTACCCATATGCGATTCATGAAATACCGGGCTCCATTGGGTTTTACTTCCCAATCGCGTTCCATTTTTCCCACCGATTCGGCCTTGATGTTTTCTTCCTTAACTGCTTCTAACTGCGCGTCGCGTATCTGTTCGGGTAACCCGAATGAATGGTGAGCTGTAGTGCTCGTACCCGACGAGTTTCAAGTGTTCCTTCCTACTGAGGGCATCTGCTACCACGTTAGCTTTACCCGGGTGATACCGTATGGCACATTCATAATCGTTCAAGAGTTCGACCCAGCGACGCTGTCGCATGTTCAACTCTTTCTGATCAAAGATGTATTGGAGGCTCGTTGTGATCTGTATAGATTGTGCACTTTGTTCCATATAGGTAGTGTCTCCAAATCTTAAGTGCAAACACTACTGCTCCCAATTCCAGGTCGTGTGTTTTGTAGTTTTTCTCGTGAACCTTCAATTGTCGGGACGCATACGCGATGACCTTATCACGTTGCATGAGTACGCATCCCAATCCCTGAATGGAAGCATCACAATATACTACAAAATCATATGTCCCTTCCGGGAAGGACAGAATGGGTGCACTGCAAAGTTTCTGTTTCAGCAATTTAAATGCCGCTTCCTGTTTGTCACCCCAAGCATACTTGATGCCTTTCTGGGTGAGGGTAGTAAGCGGTTGCGCGATCTTTGAAAATCCCTCGATGAAATGTCTGTAGTAACCAGCCAAACCCAAAAATTGGCGGATCTCCGTCGGTGTCCTGGGTGCTTCCCAGTTTTTGATAGCTTCAATCTTGGCGGGGTCGACGTGGATACCCTTTTCATTCACGATATGCCCGAGGAACTGAACTTCCCGAATCCAGAAATCACACTTTGAAAGTTTGGCATATAGTTTCTCCTGTTGAAGTAATTCCAGCAGTAATCGTAGATGTTCAACATGTTCTGCTTCACCTTTAGAGTAGATGAGTATGTCATCGATGAACACAATGACAAACTTGTTGAGGTATGGTTTACATACACGGTTCATGAGGTCCATGAACACCTTGGGTGCGTTGGTGAGACCGAAGGGCATGACCAAGAACTCATAATGGCCATACCGAGTACGAAATGCCGTCTTAGCGATATCCTCCTCCCTGACGCCTAACTGGTGGTAACCGGACCGTAGATCAATCTTGGAGTATTAGCTTGACCCTTGAAGTTGGTCGAAGAGATCGTCGATGCGAGGTAACGGGTATCGGTTCTTGACAGTAACCTTATTGAGTTCCCTGTAGTCGATGCACATGAGAAAGGTCCCGTCCTTCTTCTTGACAAAAAGGACTGGAGCTCCCCATGGCGAAGCGCTAGGTCGGATAAATCCTTTTTCTAACAGTTCTTGAAGTTGGGTCGACAGCTCTTGCAGCTCGGCTGGAGCTAGGCGGTATGGGGCCTTGGCGATAGGAGTTGCATGGTTCGCCAATTCGATTTCAAACTCCACTTGTCGATGTGGTGGAAGACCAGGTAACTCCTCTGGAAATACATCGGAAAAATCACGGACGACGGGGATATCTTCTATACGTTTCTCATCCTTAGGCTGTTCGGTAACCAGTGCGAGCAAAGCGAAGGAGTTCTTCCTCCGAAGATACTTCTGTGCTTGCATGTAAGAGATGATGTTTGTGACGGCGCCTGCTTCTCGCCTTGCACCGTCAAGATTTCGTCGTTAGAGAGCGGAATACGGATAGATTTTTCTAAACAGAGAACTTCAGTCGGAGTCGGATAGCCAGTCCATTCCGACTACCACGTCAAAACTACCCAGGGTAGTTGTCATCAGATCAATGGTAAAGGTGTGACCCGCGAGTTTGAGTTGACAGCCGGATACTAAATGGGTCACATCTACAGACTTACCATCGGCTAGTTCTATGACGTAAGGGGCCTCTAGAGGTTTGGGCGTGAGATTTAGGTTCTTCCTAAAGGACTCGGATATAAAACTCCTATCCGCACCCGTATCAAAAAGCACAGTAGTAAAATGTTCATTAAGGGGAAACTTACCGGTGACCACGTTCGAGTCGTTTCTGGCCTCTCGCGGCCCAGCGTAAATGCACGCCCTTTGCCACCTCTTGTGCCACCATTTCCATTGTTGTTGTTGTATGTGTTTTGTGTTTGTTGTTGTTGTTCCCACCATTGTTGTTGTTGTTACGAAGCTGTGGGCAGTCTCGTTTGAAGTGGGCAGTGCTACCACACTGATAGCACCCCCGGTTAACACCCTGCTGCTGACCCTGTGTTGATTTTGATTTTGTCGGGACATGATTTCCCCACGACAATCCTTTGCCGCATGTCCCACTTTGCCACAACGTTGGCAGCGATTCCCGGCACAAGGGCCGTGATGATGAAGGTTACAGCGATTGCACTGCGGTTTTCGACCTACATAGCCGCTTGTGTTCTGGGTGTTGTTGGCGGGCTGATTATTGTGACCCCGGTGGCTGTTGAAATTATTGAATCGTTTCTGGTTCCCCTGTTGTGGCTGGGATGACGAAGACTGTCGAACAGACGAGTCTTCAAACTTTCTTTTATTATCAGAGGTCACTTCAGTTGTACCCCGAGATGGCAACTTCTTTTGTTCCACCGCCTTATCGGTGAGTTTGTGCGCCAA
This sequence comes from Scalesia atractyloides, assembly GCA_947069175.1. NCBI lineage: Eukaryota > Viridiplantae > Streptophyta > Magnoliopsida > Asterales > Asteraceae > Scalesia > Scalesia atractyloides. Next base: position 65,103,031 of record CAMTDV010000014.1, read on the forward strand.
CCTGATTGCTTGATGCTCAGTTGCAGGGTTACTAGCCATTACCATACCCTGGATCTCGGGGACCAGACCCCCAAGGTAAAACTCGAGTCGTTTCTCCACGGTGTTGGCCAGATCAGGACATAGAAATACCAGGTCATGATGTTTCGCTGTGTATGCTTCAATTTCAGATCCCACCATCTTGTGGTTCCATCATGTTTGCTCCAACTGTTGAAACTCTGTCTCGCGGACAGTACTCCTCTTTGATTAGGGCCTTAAACTCGGCCCAGACCATTGCATGCAGCAATAACTCCACGCGTTTGGACTTGTGCATTCCACAAAGTTAGTGCCCCATCCTCCAACGTTGAGGCAGCATACTTGACTTTGTTGGCCTCCAGACAATTGCACATTTCGAACACTGATTCGGACTTTTCGATCCAGGGACCAGTCCTATGGGTCCTTCTGCCCCCGTGAATTTACTCGGCTTCGCATCGAGAAACATCTTGTAGGGGTTAAGACCCCCTCCTGCTGACAGAGGACAGGTAGTCAGCGAGAAATTCTACTAGCCCAACTATTAGATTTTCCCATGAAAATTTAATAATGGTTACCTGCCGGTTGGTTTTGAACACCTGCTAGAGCAACATTCACGTGTTCTTGGATCATTGCAGCTAATTCTTCGGGCGTCATGTTGAGGTTTCCGCGACGTACAATTGCCATTTTAGATCTTCGTAAGACAACATAAACACACACCGATAAGTCTACATATCCAATATAGTTATCCTATTTCATACTTAAATAATTCCTCAAATTATGTCAACCCAAATAAATTAAACAGTCAAAAGAAATATTCGATTAAATAAAATTTCAACGTCTTACAAAGTGCCAACCAAACATATCAGTTTACTATAAAGTCTCAAGTTTAAACATAAGTAGGAAAATAAATAGACTGAAGGAAAGTAAATAAAATGAGCGAGACGTGTCAGTCTTCTACGTCTCCATCCCCCAAATCGCTATCGTTGCCGTCATCCTCCGCGGCGTTTCCAGCTTCTACAGCTGGGTCTTCCTCCGGATCCTCCTCTGGATCCTCCTCGGATCCTCCTCTAGATCCTCCTCTACCGGCACAGGAGGGGCCGGTGCTGGTGCGGGTACTGGTACAGGTGCCTGATTGTGTTCTAGTTCTTGAATTCTCCAGCTAGACTCAAGGACTCTGTCTTCGAGCCAGTCAGCCCTTAGCTGCTCAGCAAGAAGATCTCTAGCTAAAGTGTTACGAGCTATCTTACTCGCATGTTGCTCTTCCTCGAGCGATCCAGTCTTACCTGTTAATTGTCGTATCATCCATCCCTGTGCTAGGATGTTTCATGCATTCTTTCTAGTTGTTCTTGTTGCTTTCTTATCATAACTCTAAGTAGGTCGTTCCCTACTTCTAACGAGTTAACCGGTTCGACCGGCATAGCGATGGTCGGGTGTGAGGACAACTCCTCCCCTAGGGCAAGCCTTTTTCTCGCAGCTGAGCGTGTCACCACGCCATGAGGTGGTGAGGGTTCCACCATAGGTGCCTTTCCCCGCGCCCTTGGTTGCGAAAGTTTGTCGGATGATGATGATGATGACATTGCCTGTTGGGTTGCGTAGTTAGTTACGAGTTGCATTCGTTTCAATTATACATTCATATTTTACATAACATAGTTGTGGTATAACACATAACAAGACATAACAGTTCAGTGCGCAACTAAGTCTAGTGTCGTGTAATCAGTTATAGTTTAGGTCTACCTTTAATGCAAACTGGTTCTCTATAGCTAGAGGCTCTGATACCAATCTGTCACACCCTCAATTTCCACTTGCAGAGTTTTACCGCGAGGCGTGTGAACAAACCAGAATCTGAGACACTAGTAACGTCGAACGACTCTATATGATTTGTTAATACGTTTTCCAAAATCATTTGTTTAACCATTGCATAGTTATTTTTAGATTGTCTTAGTTTGGTTTCAATGTTTAGCGGAAGCATTAGTTTCTAAAGTTGAGCGGAAGCATAAAAGTAAAGTAAAGGAACGGGCGCCAACACAAACGCCAAAACTAAAGAAAAACCCAAAACAATGTTTGTAAATGAGACTCGATAAAAAGATGTCTTAATCAATGCAAGTGGGTGCACCTAGAGCTCCTAGCGTCCTGAGAAACATGTAAAGAAACAAGTGTCAACATTAAAGAAGAGTGAGTTCATAGGTTTTCATAAGTTCATTTGTTCGGTTATCAGTTTTTTCCCCCGTTATCCCTAACCCGGGATAATGATTTAGTTCCATTATTCCCAACCCGGAATAATACTGATGGTTCCATTATTCCTTACCCGGAATAATAATGATGTTCCATTATTCCTAACCCGGAATAATAACGTTGTTGGTTCCATTATCCCTAACCCGGAATAATACTGATGGTTCCATTATTCCTTACCCGGAATAATAATGATGTTCCATTATTCCTAACCCGGAATAATAAACGTTGTTGGTTCCATTATCCCAAACCCGGAATAATATTGTTGATTCGTAATTAAGTTAAATGCTAACATGTAGGTAGCTAGCCTAAAGTTATGTCACGTAAGTGTTCGCGATCGAAGCTGACTGTTGTGCCTCCGTGTTGCCAGGCCTATCACTGACCATGGCGAAGTTAGGCCAAATTATTCACCCGTTGACCATACCCGGTCGGCTAGCGCGACTAGCTCGGGTGGGGCTTGTCGGGCCAAGTAGTACTACTTATAATTTCCCCGCTATCTAACCAATACTAACGATCCGAGAGATTGTTGAGGACTTGTGTGATATAGCTGCTTAGTGACCATATCGTACATTAACATTAACTTAGTTACCGAATAGTTTAATGACGTTAATTTCGTATAACGTAAAGAGATAGAGTTGTAGAGTGTATACATGTTCTCCCCCTTTTGTTTAAAACCGAATAAAATTAGGGGCCGTAAACTCACCTTTAGTTGCTCGGTTAGTGTAACACAGATGTAGCAAATGATGGGACCATTAATTGCGTCCTAACAAGTCAATTGATTTAAAGTTAGTGTGTGAACACGCCAATACAAACCCTACACATAACTAAACACAACGCGGTACATACAACAACAAATCCTAACACTCAATCATGCATGCAAGTATCATCATACCAACCTAGTGATCAAACCAACCTATCATGAACACAAATCAATCCATACAACACTTTGGTACACACATTCGCAAGTTATCAAGTTTCAGCTTATATACTCATAATTAGGCTGTTTTCGAGGATTTTTATAAAATAGTTCTAACGTTCCAAAAATTCCAATTATTTTACAGAAGGTGTCAACTATACTTTAGAATTTTATATAAATTTTCAAGTCCTAACACCTCACCAATTATTCATAAATATTAATATACTAGGCTGCAGTCAGATTCGTCGCTTTCTGACTGCAGTCCACGGGAGAATTATTTAAAAATCACCATTCGTGCAATTAACAAAATTCCAGTGGGAGTTTCCCGGAAATTTCCATATCTAGTTGATGTACAATTTTCGTGATTCGACTCTCTACAGATTATTAGATCCGATTCAATAAACAACTAATAAATTTTCAGCATTTTCACAGCTTCAGTTACTGTACTTAATTTGCCATTTAAAAATACGAAACGACTTCAGAAAAATATAAATCCAGCTACATTAGAAGCGTTTTTCAAAACTCTACGTTTTAGACTTCAGAAAATCCGTTTTTCGATAAATAATAATCAAGTTACAGCCAGTTGAAGTTGGCTGTAAACACCACTCAGCATCCTGTTTTCAGCATTTTATCGCAATATAACACGCTTAAACAATCGATATGTTAAATATAAACGATCAAGAACAGATTTTTCCAATCATAATCATCATATACATCATACCCATGCAAACCCTAATCATAACATATAGTTTTTATCACAAAACGCAGCCTAATGATTCTTGATTCCACTAATCATCATAATCGCAAACTAGCACAATTTATCGAACTAAACATTTATTCTACACTACATTCAAGCATGGTCAAGAGTTTATAAATCCTAGTATGATTTTGCAATCAATGATAAACTCTAACCTTTAACAATGAAGATCAATGATCCGAGAATTAGATGGGAATGGATTCGGTTTGAAGGTGATCGCGACCGAGAGCAAGGAGTGAGGAAGACTGTCGCGACCGAGAGCAAGTGGAAGAGATGGGCTACCGTCGGCTTCCTTGGATACTAGGGTTTCTCTTTTTTTTTGTAAAGCACAACTCATGTATACATGCATATATGTAGTGCAAGGGGAAAGAAAAGGATCAAAGGGTTTGGGGTTTGTGCTTGCGGCCGCAAAGGGGTTCGGGTGGGGTGGTTTGGGTCTTTAACTTGAGCCTCAAGTTTCGTTCAACTCCTTGAGTCGCAAGGAAATGAGGACGACTCTTTTCGCGGCTTGGTTCGATTCGTCTATATATTTACTATATTTATATTTTATAACTAAAATCACGAAATCGAAACACAACATAATAACTCACCGAACTTATAAACGTTTAATACACATAGCGCGTAATTCATTTGACAAGTTCACGAAGTTATCGTAATTATTTCGAGCGTGCAATTTAAGTCTCGAATCAATTTAGCATAGGAATGAATAACCGTGAAGTAGTGCGTTTAAGATGTCTGAAAAACCGGGATGTCACAGTTGTCTTCCACCCTAATGATCACCAAATTTCTTTGGTATCAATTACTACCCTCTCATCTTCTACCATCTCTAACCTCATCATCTCAGCATCTCTCTAAGTCCTCCGACGGTGTCCCCGAATAGTCAGTGTCGAACGTTAAAATTTCAAAAAAAATTCTATCACCAAATTTTTTTCTGGACACCCGTCTCATCAAACTGAACAATAATTTTTTATTTTTTTTAGGCTCCTTGACAAGTTCGGGCGAACTTGTATATGCTAGTGAGACAAGTTCGGGCGAACTCAGTCAAGTTGTCAACTTGACCTCGACAGATCAAGTTCGGGCGAACTTGGTCTCCAAATCAGCCATTTTTCACATTTTTTCGATCCAAAATCCTTATTTCTTCGAATTTTGAGATGATTTCACCATAGACCTGGTCGAAATTAGTTTTCTAAGAATCCTATCCGTTCAATTTTTGATTTTGTCCGTGGATTGTAGGTTTATTTCATGATTTACGTCCAAAAACCCCTCCTAAGTCCATAAATGTCCAAATTCATGAGCGTAGGTGATAACTGTAGCTTTGATACCAATAGAAGGTCCGTGATCATGCGGTTCTAGACGGAAGTTAATGCGTAACGTGTCAATTTCGGTAGAATGTTATTACAGAAAGGAGTAGAAGTAGAATGCATCGGAAGTCTTCTATTATTCATTCATACCGAAAGAGTTTACATTGTTGTCAGGCTGCAGGAGTTCCTGGAGAGAATCCGGTAGCACCTCCCCGTAGGGATGCAAAAAAATTAAACTACAAATGAACAACCACCTATTTATGCTTAGTCAAGTTCAGCCGAACTTGACTAGAAAAGATACACTCTCAAGTGAACTTGACTTTAATTACACTAAAAACTTTGTATTTTGGTCGTGTGTTCGATTTAACCTATACAATATTCAACACACGCTCTATCTAGCCTATTCGACAAGTGACGAACACAAAGTGCATCAACAATGGCAAATTTGGAGCTAAATTACTCGAAGGTTTTTTTGTCGGATATGCAAGTCCATTGTGAAGAGTTTACGTTCCCTCATTGAGAAGAGTCATTGAAGTGCAGCATGCTGATTGTTTTAACTATACGGATCCTGTTCAGAGAAAAGATGATGCATGGTTTTTCAACTATCAAGACTTGTGGAAATCATTTGATTTGCCTGAAGAACCATCCGATGAAGAAATTGCAGCGTTATATTATCTTCATCAATAAGCAAATCAAGAGCAAATCGTCACACCAATTGTGGTTAATCAACCCACGTTGGGATCATCTTCTTTTGTTGCTAGTTCAAGTAATAGAGGTAGTCAAGAAATTCAAACTGATCAACTGACACCGACTACAGAACCAGTCAATACGACAGTGATTCCTAATCTTTCTGAAGCACAAAGATCAGACTCGGACGAGGCTCCAACATTCGACGCCGATGGAGAATCTTCTTCAGATGAAGAAGCAGAGCAGATTACAAGTTTATTGAATGAATCTGCAAGCCCGAGTAGTGCTCCTGAAGTTGAAGTAGTGGTAGATCAACATATCACAAATCAAGAGAATATTGTGGTTGTTCCAGGCGAAGTGATGCCAAGATCATATTCTTATCATCCGTCAAATTCTATAATAGGCGAATTACAAGCTAGTGTGAGAACACGGAGTAAAATAAACAAAGCTTTGAGCTGTTTCTATACTCGTGTTGCTCCAATTCAGGAATATTGCTACTGTTCATGTTTTATATCCCAGATAGAGCCAAAGAGTGTTTCTGAAGCTTTAGGCGATGAAAACTGGGTACAAGCAATGCAAGAGGAACTGTTACAGTTCGAGAAGTTAGGAGTGTGGAAGCTTGTAGACCTACCTGAAAATAAGAAAGCGATTGATACGAAATGGGTCTTTAAATGCAAGCGAGACGATCGAGGGGTTATAGTTCGAAACAAAGCTCGGCTTGTTGTCAAGGGATTTCACCAGCAGGAAGGGATAGATCACACAGAAGGCTACGCACCAGTAGCTCGCTTAGAATCCATTCGAATATTTCAGTTGGATGTCAAATCAGCTTTTCTGTAAGGAAAATTACGCGAGAAGGTGTAAGTCAGACAACCACCAGGATTTGTCGATCCACTCATAAAAAGAAAGCATATCTTCTTGATAAAGCACTTTACGGTTTACACCAAGCCCCGAGAGCTTGGTACGAGACGTTATCACAACATCTCGTGGGAAACGGCTTTGTCAGAAGAACTGTGGATAGTAATCTCTTAACCAGAGAAGTCGGTAGTCATCTGATTATAGTTCAAATCTATGTGGACGACATCATTTTTGGATCAACGAATGATAGTCTTTGCAAGGAGTTTGAGGGCATCATAAGAAGAAATTCGAAATGTCTTCGATGGGCGAAATGAAATTCTTCCTCGGATTGCAAGTAGATCAACTTCCTGACGGTATTTTCATTCATCAAACCAAGTATGTGCACGACATCATGAAGAAGTTTGATACGGAAAGCTCGAAGCCGTTATCTACTCCTCTTGCTCTTAATCACAGGATTTGCATCGACGAAACTGGAACCAAAGTTGATGAGACGCTCTACAGATCAATTATTGGATCGTTGATATATCTGACGGCATCGCGCCCAGATATCATGTATCTTACCTGCCTATGCGCCAGATATCAGTCAAGCCCGAAAATTTCACACATGCAGATCGTGAAGCGAATCTTCAGATACTTGAAGGGATGCCCAAGCACCGGCTTGTGGTACCCGAAAAATTATAATTTTGATTCTTACAGATACGCTGATTCTGATTTTTGTGTACATATGTTCTTCGGAACAAGAATGGTAACCTGGCAGTGTAAGAAATAGACTACGGTCGCTCTCTCTACGTGTGAAGTTGAGTATATCTCAGCCTCAAGCAGTTGTTTACAAATTCTGTGGATACAACAGCAGATGAGAGACTATGGTCTGCAATTTCTCAACACTCCGCTGTTTGTTGATAATTAGCCAGCCATTGATATAACCAAAAATCCGGTTCATCACTCACGCACTAAACACATTGAAATTCGTTACCATTTCATTCGTGACTGTTACGAAAAGAAATTGGTGCGAATAGAAAAATCCACACCGACGAACAAAAGGCTGATTTTTATAGCAGAACATTTTCTTTATCACGATTTAAATACTTGTTGAGAATTAATGGTATGAAAAATTTGCTGATAGGTGCGGATGCTGAGGTTGAATACGGATCGGATGACGAGTTCGCATGATCCACATTGGTTTGTCTATATCTTTCTAGTTTAGAATTTTATTAAAAACTAAAAGAAAAAAATATGTTTTTGATTTTAGGGGGAGAAATGTTAGAGAAAATACAAAATCATTTGAAATTTTAAAATTCAAAAACATATGAAAAACAAGTCTTAAGAGCAAGAGGTGTAAGTCGGACAACCACCGGGATTTGTCGTTCCACTCAATAAAAAGAAAGCTTATCTTCTTGATAAAGCACTTTACGGTTTACACCAAGCCCCGAGAGCTTGGTACGAGACGTTATCGCAACATCTCGTGGGAAACGGCTTTGTCAGAGGAACTGTGGATAGTACTCTCTTCACCAGAGAAGTTGGTAGTCATCTGATTATAGTTCAAATCTATGTGGATGACATCATTTTTGGATAAACGAATGATAGTCTTCGCAAGGAGTTTGAGGGTATCATGAAGAAAAAATTCGAAATGTCTTCGATGGGCGAAATGAAATTCTTCCTCGGATTGCAAGTAGATCAACTTCCTGACGGTATTTTTATTCAACAAACCAAGTATGTGCACGACATCTTGAAGAAGTTTGATATGGAAAGCTCGAAGCCGTTATCTATTCCTCTTGCTCTTAATCACGGGATTTGCATCGACGAAACTGGAACCAAAGTTGATGAGACGCTCTACAGATCAATTATTGGATCGTTAATGTATTTGACGGCATCCGCCTAGATATCATGTATCTTACCTGCCTATGCGCCAGATATCAGTCAAGCCCGAGAATTTCACACATGCAGATCATGAAGCGAATCTTCAGATACTTGAAGGGATGCCCAAGCACTGGCTTGTGGTACTTGAAGAATGATAATTTTGATCTTGCAGGATACGCTGATTCTGATTTTGGGTTTAGAATAGTTCTTCGGAACAAGAATGGTAACCTGGCTGTGTAAGAAACAGACTACGGTCGCTCTCTCTACGCTTGAAGCTGAGTATATGTCGGCTTCAAGCTGTTGTTCACAGATTCTGTGGATACAACAGCCGATGAGAGACTATGGTCTGCAATTTCTCGACACTCCGCTGTATGTTGATAATAAGCCAGCCATTGATAAAACCAAAAATCCGGTTCATCACTCATGCACTAAACACATTGAAATTCGTTACCATTTCATTCGTGACTGTTACATTGAAAAAATCCACACTGACGAACAAAAGGCTGATTTTTATACCAGAACATTTTCTTTATCACGGTTTAAATACTTGTTGAGAATTAATGGTATGAAAAATTTGCTGATAGGTGCGGATGCTGAGGTTGAATACGGATTGGACGACGAGTTCGCATGATCCACATTGGTTTGTCTATATCTTTCTAGTTAAGAATTTTATTAAAAACTAAAAGAAAAAAATATGTTTTTGATTTTAGGGGGAGAAATGTTAGAGAAAATACAAAATCATTTGAAATTTTAAAATTAAAAAACATATGAAAAACAAGTCTTAAGAGCAAGAGGTGTAAGTCGGACAACCACCGGGATTTGTCGTTCCACTCAATAAAAAGAAAGCTTATCTTCTTGATAAAGCACTTTACGGTTTACACCAAGCCCCGAGAGCTTGGTACGAGACGTTATCGCAACATCTCGTGGGAAACGGCTTTGTCAGAGGAACTGTGGATAGTACTCTCTTCACCAGAGAAGTTGGTAGTCATCTGATTATAGTTCAAATCTATGTGGATGACATCATTTTTGGATAAACGAATGATAGTCTTTGCAAGGAGTTTGAGGGTATCATGAAGAAAAAATTCGAAATGTCTTCGATGGGCGAAATGAAATTCTTCCTCGGATTGCAAGTAGATCAACTTCCTGATGGTATTTTCATTCAACAAACCAAGTATGTGCACGACATCTTGAAGAAGTTTGATATGGAAAGCTCGAAGCCGTTATCTATTCCTCTTGCTCTTAATCACGGGATTGCATCGACGAAACTGGAACCAAAGTTGATGAGACGCTCTACAGATCAATTATTGATCGTTAATGTATTTGACGGCATCGCGCCTAGATATCATGTATCTTACCTGCCTATGCGCCAGATATCAGTCAAGCCCGAGAATTTCACACATGCAGATCATGAAGCGAATCTTCAGATACTTGAAGGGATGCCCAAGCACCGGCTTGTGGTACTTGAAGAATGATAATTTTGATCTTGCAGGATACGCTGATTCTGATTTTGGGTTTAGATTAGTTCTTCGGAACAAAATGGTAACCTGGCTGTGTAAGAAACAGACTACGGTCGCTCTTTCTACCCTTGAAGCTGAGTATATGTCGGCCTCAAGCTGTTGTTCACAGATTCTGTGGATACAACAGCCGATGAGAGACTATGGTCTGCAATTTCTCGACACTCCCGCTGTATGTTGATAATAAGCCAGCCATTGATAAAACCAAAAATCCGGTTCATCACTCATGCACTAAACACATTGAAATTCGTTACCATTTCATTCGTGACTGTTACGAAAAGAAATTGGTGCGAATAGAAAAAATCCACACCGACGAACAAAAGGTGATTTTTATAGCAGAACATTTTCTTTATCACGGTTTAAATACTTGTTGAGAATTAATGGTATGAAAAATTTGCTGATAGGTGCGGATGCTGAGGTTGGATACGGATCGGACGACGAGTTCGCATGATCCACATTGGTTTGTCTATATCTTTCTAGTTTAGAATTTTATTAAAAACTAAAAGAAAAAAAAATGTTTTTGATTTTAGGGGGAGAAATGTTAGAGAAAATACAAAATCATTTGAAATTTTAAAATTCAAAAACATATGAAAAACAAGTCTTAAGAGCAAGAGGTGTAAGTCGGACAACCACCGGGATTTGTCGTTCCACTCAATAAAAAGAAAGCTTATCTTCTTGATAAAGCACTTTACGGTTTACACCAAGCCCCGAGAGCTTGGTACGAGACGTTATCGCAACATCTCGTGGGAAACGGCTTTGTCAGAGGAACTGTGGATAGTACTCTCTTCACCAGAGAAGTTGGTAGTCATCTGATTATAATTCAAATCTATGTGGATGACATCATTTTTGGATAAACGAATGATAGTCTTTGCAAGGAGTTTGAGGGTATCATGAAGAAGAAATTCGAAATGTCTTCGATGGGCGAAATGAAATTCTTCCTCGGATTGCAAGTAGATCAACTTCCATGACGGTATTTTCATTCAACAAACCAAGTATGTGCACGACATCTTGAAGAAGTTTGATATGGAAAGCTCGAAGCCGTTATCTATTCCTCTTGCTCTTAATCACGGGATTTGCATCTACGAAACTGGAACCAAAGTTGATGAGACGCTCTACAGATCAATTATTGGATCGTTAATGTATTTGACGGCATCGCGCCTAGATATCATGTATCTTACCTGCCTATGCGCCAGATATCAGTCAAGCCCGAGAATTTCACACATGCAGATCATGAAGCGAATCTTCAGATACTTGAAGGGATGCCCAAGCACCGGCTTGTGGTACTTGAAGAATGATAATTTTGATCTTGCAGGATACGCTGATTCTGATTTTGGGTTTAGATTAGTTCTTCGGAACAAGAATGGTAACCTGGCTGTGTAAGAAACAGACTATGGTCGCTCTCTCTTACCCTTGAAGCTGAGTATATGTCGGCCTCAAGCTGTTGTTCACAGATTCTGTGGATACAACAGCCGATGAGAGACTATGTTCTGCAATTTCTCGACACTCCGCTGTATGTTGATAATAAGCCAGCCATTGATAAAACCAAAAATCCGGTTCATCACTCATGCACTAAAACATTGAAATTCGTTACCATTTCATTCGTGACTGTTACGAAAAGAAATTGGTGCGAATCGAAAAAATCCACACCGACGAACAAAAGGCTGATTTTTATGCCAGAACATTTTCTTTATCACGGTTTAAATACTTGTTGAGAATTAATGGTATGAAAAATTTGCTGACAGGTGTGGATGCTGAGGTTGAATATGGATCGGACGACCAGTTCGCATGATCCACATTGGTTTGTCTATATCTTTCTAGTTTAAAATTTTATTAAAAACTAAAACCAAAAATATGTTTTTGATTTTATGGAGAGAAATGTTAGAGAAAATACAAAATCATTTGAAAATTTTAAAATTGAAAAACATATGAAAAACAAGTCTTAAGAGCAAGAGGTGTAAGTCGGACAACCACCGGGATTTGTCGTTCCACTCAATAAAAATAAAGCATATCTTCTTGATAAAGCACTTTACGGTTTACACCAAGCCCGAGAGCTTGGTATGAGACGTTATCGCAACAACTCGTGGGAATCGGCTTGTAGAAGAACTGTGGATAGTAATCTCTTAACCAGAGAAGTCGGTAGTCATCTGATTATAGTTCAAATCTATGTGGACGACATCATTTTCGGATCAACGAATGATAGTCTTTGCAAGGAGTTTGAGGGCATCATGAAGAAGAAATTCGAAATGTCTTCGATGGGCGAAATGAAATTCTTCCTCGGATTGCAAGTAGATCAACTTCCTGACGGTATTTTCATTCATCAAACCAAGTATGTGCATGACATCTTGAAGAAGTTTGATATGGAAAGCTCGAAGCCGTTATCTACTCCTGTTGCTCTTAATCACAGTATTTGCATCGACGAAACTGGAACCAAATTTGATGAGACGCTCTACAGATCAATTATTAGATCGTTGAAGTATCTGACGGCATCGCGCCTAGATATCATGTATCTTACCTGCCTATGCGCCAGATATCAGTCAAGCCCGAAAATTCCACACATGCAGATCGTGAAGCGAATCTTCAAATACTTGAAGGGATGCCCAAGCACCGTCTTGTGGTAACCGAAGAATGATAATTTTGATCTTACAGATACGTGATTATGATTTTTGTGTAGATATGTTCTTCGGAACAAGAATGGTAACCTGGCAGTGTAAGAAACAGACTACGGTCGCTCTCTCTACCCGTGAAGCTGAGTATATCTCGGCCTTAAGCTGTTGTTCACAGATTCTTTGGATATAACAGCAGATGACAGACTATGGTATGCAATTTTCGACACTCCGCTGTATGTTGATAATAAGCCAGCCATTGATATAACCAAAAATCCGGTTCATCACTCACGCACTAAACACATTGAAATTCGTTTCCATTTCATTCGTGACTGTTACGAACAGAAATTGGTGCGAATAGAAAAAATCCACACCGACGAACAAAAGGCTGATTTTTATACCAGAACATTTTCTTTATCACGGTTTAAATACTTGTTTGAGAATTAATGGTATGAAAAATTTGCTGACAGGTGCGGATGCTGAGGTTGAATACGGATCGGACGACGAGTTCGCATGATCCACATTGGTTTGTCTATATCTGTCTAGTTTAAAATTTTATTAAAAACTAAAATACAAAAATATGTTTTTGATTTTAGGGGGAGAAATGTTAGAGAAAATACAAAATCATTTGAAAATTTTAAAATTCAAAAACATATGAAAAACAAGTCTTAAGAGCAAGAGGTGTAAGTCGGACAACCACCGGGATTTGTCGTTCCACTCAATAAAAAGAAAGCATATCTTCTTGATAAAGCACTTTACGGTTTACACCAAGCCCCGAGAGATTGGTACGAGACGTTATCACAACATCTCGTGGGAAACGGCTTGTCAGAAGAACAGTGGATAGTAATCTCTTAACCAGAGAAGTCGGTGTCATCTGATTATAGTTCAAATCTATGTGTACGACGTCATTTCGGATCAACGAATGATAGTCTTTGCAAGGAGTTTGAGGGCATCATGAAGAAGAAATTCGAAATGTCTTTGATGGGCGAAATGAAATTCTTCCTCGGATTGCAAGTAGATCAACTTCCTGACGGTATTTTCATTCATCAAACCAATATGTGCATGACATCTTGAAGAAGTTTGATATGGAAAGCTCGAAGCCGTTATCTACTCCTCTTGCTCTTAATCACAGGATTTGCATCGACGAAATTGGAACCAAAGTTGATGAGACGCTCTACAGATCAATTATTGGATCGTTGATGTATCTGACGGCATCGCGCCTAGATATCATGTATCTTACCTGCCTATGCGCCAGATATCAGTCAAGCCCGAAAATTTCACACATGCAGATCGTGAAGCGAATCTTCAGATACTTGAAGGGATGCCCAAGCACCGGCTTGTGGTACCCGAAGAATGATAATTTTGATCTTACAGATACGCTGATTCTGATTTTTGTGTAGATATGTTCTTCAGAACAAGAATGGTAACCTGGCAGTGTAAGAAACAGACTACGGTCGCTCTCTCTACCCGTGAAGCTGAGTATATCTCGGCCTTAAGCTGTTGTTCACAGATTCTTTGGATACAACAGCAGATGAGAGACTATGGTCTGCAATTTCTCGACACTCCCTGTATGTTGATAATAAGCCAGCCATTGATATAACCAAAAATCCAGTTCATCACTCACGCACTAAACACATTGAAATTCGTTCCATTTCATTCGTGACTGTTACGAAAGAAATTGGTGCGAATAGAAAAAATCCACACCGACGAACAAAAGGCTGATTTTTATACCAGACCATTTTCTTTATCACGGTTTAAATACTTGTTGAGAATTAATGGTATGAAAATTAGTGATATGGATGAGGTTGAATACGATCAGACGACGAGTTCGCATGATCCACATTGGTTTGTCTATATCTTTCTAGTTTAGAATTTTATGAAAAACCAAAATACAAAATATGTTTTTGATTTTAGGGGGAGAAATGTTAGAGAAAATACAAAACATTTGAAAATTTTAAAATTCAAAAACATATGAAAAACAAGTCTTAAGAGCAAGAGGTGTACATCAGTGGACTATCACAGTATGCTAAGGAAATGTAAAGTTTAAAAAGTGATAAACAACTCTTAATGTGGATGTGTCGATAGGCTTTACACGTTCAGTAAACTGTTTTCGAGATATAAACTAAATTTTACAACTGCTTAATCTTGTGGATTAACATATCTTGGATATATGGAATTAGTACTCCGAAATTCCGTTTGAGAGATTGCCTGATTCTGAGATACGAGGTCTTTATAGATAGTTGATATCTGTGGTATTATACAAGTTCTTCTGATTTTGCGGAAGCAATAGCCTAGAACTTCTATAATACTTCCGCAATAAACCCCTAAACTGCATGCAAACTTGAAAAGTATCGAAAGATCTAATCATTTGCAGTGCGGAAAAGATTCCTTAAATGGAACACACCTTAAAGTCGAGCCTTCATCTCTTTGTCAGTACGGTAGTACTAACATGAGCTCTCAAGGTCTCGCACTAACCCATATACAGATATCAATTACGCTATATTCACCGGTAAGATGAAATATAGGGAATCTTGATACGGGAGTATATTCAAGAAGTGGGAACCTCAGATAAGTCAAGTTTCATAAATCATACCTTAACATATCTTGAAACAGTTGACAAACATGGTAAAGTTTAAGTGGACAAACATATCGACAACCTAGGTAAACGAGTTTAAAACATAAAGTCATTTAAAGGTCAACGGTACTGGTGATATGTTTCAAACAACTGATATGATCCTTAGACACGAATTCACAAAAATATGTCTGTAAATATGTTTGTACATAGTTTACATTGTCCTGTACATAGTTTATCAACTTTACAGATTAAATCCAAAAAGATTTTCAGTGTGTTTTAGCATAAACTTACAAAAAAACAAAAAAATATTGTTTCTACATTGTTTTCAGCAAACCGATGTTGGAGAACAGATCTTCGAAGTCTTGTAAGGTGCTATAAACTGGTGGGAATCTCAATGACAACGGGCTGGGAGCTAATCTGTAATATCTGAAAAGCCAAAAACGATGAAAATTTCATTAAATTGAAACTTTGATTTTGAAAACATCAACAGTTTGTTTGTAACGAGTCAAACCGGGGTCATTAACTTGGACTCGGCAGACAAATCAATTAACCAAGGTCATTAGCTTGGACTTGGTCAACTGAGTGGATTTTTATAACTGGTAAAAGTTGAAAAGTTCAGGGACTTAATTTGCAAAATTTGAAAAAGTTTGAATTATGTTTTGACAAGTTCGACTGAACTTGTCAAACTGATTAAAGTTTTAACAAACAAACAAGTTCGACCGAACTTGTGACTGTTGGTTGATTTGTGAATTATGTAAGTTCGCCCGGACTTACTTGGGACTTGTAATTTGGGCTTGTAAGTTCGCCCGAACTTGTCAAGGTATAAATACCTTGCAAGTTCGGCCGAACTCATTACTTGCATCTAAAAAAACCCTCTGAGCGAACTTAGAGAATTTGAACGATTGTGTGAAATTGACAAATTTACGCCGTTACTCTGCCAAAATTTGAGTTGATCTTGGTGATTTGCACACCACTATCAATGGAAGAGGTGAGAGTTTGTTATTTGGACCGTGAATTGAACCATAATCAGTTACATAGATCTAAAAATGATAAATTCTTTTAGATCTAGGCCTTTAATGGATAAATTGAACTTAAAATTGAAACAAACAATAAAAACCGACCAAGGAATTGATTTAGATCTGATCAAAATGATAATGGTTGTAAGTTGCAGTGGTTTTGTTGAAGATGACAACAAGTTCTGCCGAACTTGTTGACATGTTCGACCGAACTTGTTAAGGATACTTCGATAAATCTGTTCAAGATGCATGTTCGACCGAACTTAGTTTTTTTTGAAATAAAATGTTATAAAGAAAATGGAAGTTCGCTCGAACTTGAATTTTAAAATCTGAAATCAGTATTAAGTATAAGTTTGCCCGAACTTATAAAAGTCTTTTGAGCAAGTCTGTAGTGCATGTTCGGGCGAACTTGACTAAAATCAGATTGTTTTCACACATCAAGTTCGCCCGAACTTGATGAAAAGTGTTGAAAATTTTTGAATCTTTTTCTCTAAATGCGTGCTAATTGTTTTGCGTCGTTTTTCAGGCTTAAGTACCAGCGAAGGTGATTTCTATGGATTTTTCTAAGTTCCATAATACGTGTATCACGCTCGACAAAGCAATATGTCCGTCGCTGAAGCAGTACGAGAATATTCTGTAGTTTCTGAAGAAATGTCCTATACATAGAGCTATTACGGAGCACAGTGTCGTATAGATCATACACTTACCATTTCGGGATGAACTCAAGCCCCAATGATGATAAAAAGACCATTATTTCATCTGTGCAAGTGGGAAACGAAGTTAACGAGATCAAGGTTACTGAATATGATATCCGCAGGATCCTACGGTTTAATGATGACAAAGACGATCCGATTTTCTTGGACAAGAAGATGGTTCGAGGTTGTTTCTATAGAATGGGTTACAAGGGCAGCGTTAACAAACCGACATTGAAGAAAGGGGAAGTGCCTAACCCCTACAAGCTCTTAATGTATGCGATTATTCATATGTTCAGTCACCGTAAAGAAGGCCTTGACGATGTTTGTAGGACTGAACCTTGATGCTTAGGAACCTAGATTTGATATCTATTGTCCATAATAGCAGAAATATTATGACAAGTTTACCAATAGACTAGAATTAATCAGTTAAACATCATTTTTATTGATTAAACGTCAAGAATCCAAATTGACAGAGCTTCGCCTCAGAGATGCCAAAGTTACAAATAAGGACAACAAGCTAGCCATTTATAGAAGTCCAAGTTCGCTCGAACTTGCCTTAGCAAGTTCGACCGAACTTGACTTAACATGTCACATATGGGCGAACTTGACTCAACACTACATAAATACAACTTTCTGCTAGCCTATTCAACTCTATTCTATACAAACTCGATATAAGACTAAGACATAGACATTCTACACCAACAGACTCCCCTTGGATATCGACTTCCTCTTGTATCAGTCTTCAAAACTCTATCTTTAAATAAACATTAACGCACACGACCGAAGAAGTTCTTGTAAGGCTTCCTTCGTCGTTCTTGCTTCGGATTTGGCGTCTGATCTGTAGGAGGCACTTTGTTCATAAACTGAAATCTTCTAATACTTGCCTTTCTACCTTTCTCATGAATAGCTTCTAGACGCTTTTGTTCCTTTAAAAACTCAACCAGTTCCAGCTCCATCCAACTTGTCTGCGACATCTTTCCTGAATTAACTTCATGCGCATAGCAAACATGCACAACTCTTTGATATTACATAGCCTGTTCTTTTTCACGTTCCTCGAATACTATTTTGCTGTAAAACAAGGTTTTGATATCTTCTCTGGAACAGTTAACAAGCCACATTGGATCTAGAATCCTGATCGTTCTCCATAATCCCCTCATACCCTGAAAACCCAATATCTCCACCCTTTCCTTTGTGATATCCAAATGTTCCTCAAATCGTAACACAATAACAGCTTCACACATCGTAGGATCAATCTGCTACCACTTAAATATCAGATAGAAATTCTGCTCGATTGGCATTAAGGGCATGTTCCTCATCGCTCTTGGCCGTTTCATAATCAACGTTATATCTTTCTCCGCTGTTTTCTTGTTTGTCTTAATGCGACGCCCGGGAATAAATGGCTTCTAGTATTTAAATCCATTTTTCTCTTCAAACTTGATCATTTTCCACAATAACTGATCAGTATATTTCATATGATAAGTAACATTCACAGTCTGGACCAGCTCCTCAACATCCCAGTACGACAAAGTCTTGAAATCAGCCAGATATTTGAAGTATTGTACTCCAAATTCCCTTTTGATTGCATAAACATTCAACTCCTTGAACCACCCCCAACTGAGAATATCCCCCAATGACACGTCTTTATCTCTGGTAAATAATGCTAGAGGACGTCGAAACTTACGTTCGCGCGGCATTTCTTTAAACAAAGATTTCTTCGCTTGAGCTATCTCTTCTTTCATCATCGGCTTAGAAACTTTGCCTTCACGAATCGATTCTTCGATTTTCTCTTTCAACATGTCTTCATCTAGTTGCTTGTATATCTCCTGAAATGTAGGAAAACTTTCAGTGTTAGGACCGACGTACTTCGTAGTTTGATTTGTTTCATCATTAGAAGACCAATCTTCAACAATCACTCTATTGTATTCATCAGCTTCAAATCTTTTAATGTACTGATAATCATTCGGCTCAAAAGTGTTAACATTCAACACTTCATCTTCAAAATCAAACTCTAGATTTTCAGCATCAACTTCAATCAACTTCGCCAAATCTTCTTTCGTGTAATTGTGCACAAACTCGCCTTCCTCAACATTATGTTCAAGCATCAAGATCATAGGCTTTGTCGCAGCAACAGGCTTTGCAAATCTATCACCATTCAACATATCAATATCAATCCTATCAACATCATCAGTTGGCCCTGTTTGCCTTGACTCCCCCTGAATCTGATCATCCATCTTATTAGATTCATCGTTCATTTGAGAAGAAACATCAGCGTCATCAGAAACTTTTCCTTCACTGATTCTCATACCAACTCCTCCCTGATCGTCATCATCATCATCAGTAGCAACATTCCAATCTTCATACTCAGAATCGTCTTTCTTTTCATCATCATCTTTATCCTCTTTCTCTGCTTCTTCATCGTCCTTATCTTCAGAAGCAACGATAGGATCAGAAGGCTTGACAGATTCGTCGACCTTTGGAATATCAGACTCAGAAGCTATAACAACATCATCAACAGACTTCTCTGCAGCTTCAGATGATTTAGGGGCTTCACCCTCAACAACTTTACCTTTGCCACTTGCTGCTATTTCTTTTTCAGATCTTTCCTTAGCTTCCTGACGATCCAGAGGATAATATTCAGTGATGAAATCAATCCCCAATGTATTAGATAATACTTTCTGCATTCTCGTGAATCTACGATCATTTAGAGCTTGGATTGATTTTAGATCTGCGATATTTGTTTGAAGCTTTGCGTTGGCATCCTGCAAACTTTCGATAAACGCTTTAAAGAATTCGCGTTCATTTTCTAACACTTTTACTTTATCGTCCAACATTTTTTCTCAACTGTGCTTTGATTCATCTTATTGATCATTTAGATCTTGAAGACTAATTGGATCATTATACATATTACCAAACAGATTTGCCCTTGGAGTAGACTTTGGAGTAGCAGTCTGTGGTGTAGTCTTCTTTGGAGTAGAACATTCAAAATGTGAAGTCGTTGGAGTAACAGGAGATTGAATAATAGGCACTTCTAATAAACCAGACACAGGAGGTTCTTGTGTTACTCCTGGCCTTCCAGCTTCCGATGAAATGATCACAGAAGGTTCTTGTGTGACTCCTGGACATTCAGCTTCACTTGTAACAACAACATGATGTTCTTGTGTAGGAGGTTCTTGTGTAACTCCAATCTCCTGTGCGCCAGAAGGTTCTTGTGTAACTTCTGTGCTTTTCAGCTTTCCCTTATAGCGACGATTAGCAGGCTTTTGAGCTTTCTTCGTTTTCTTCCTGCCTTTTATCTGAGGAGACCATGTAGTCTTTGTCATTGAAACAGTAGCAGACTTCACACGTTTACCCTTTTTCTTGGGTCTTTCCACATCAAACTCTTTTTCAAGATTCGGATCGAAATCATCATCAGTCTCTTTAGCTCTTTCTGCCTCAGTCTCTGCTATTGTTTTCTTTGTAACTCTTTCAAGAGAATCGTCCGAATCATCATTTTTTTAAGTAGCTGATATCACATCATCTTCCTGAGTCGTTTTAACTGTTTTATGACTCTCAACAACCACTGCTGCACTAGAACCAGCTTCAGCTTGAACATTTTCTGGTTCTTCTTCATCAACAAGCATCGTATCGACTTTCTTTGCAGCATGTTTCTTTTTAGGCTTATCAATTTTAGCCATTAGGAACCAATCACTGCGAGCTTTTGGTTTGAAACCTTTAAACCTTTCTCTCTCATCATTCAGCTCTTTCTCGTCACCACTACCGTCTTTCCTCCATTTGTTGTCTGACGGCGCAATATAGTTTGAATCCTTGATAGCCCCAAATACTGTTTAGCAACCGGTGCTGATGCTTGCTTTTGAAACTTGATCAATTACTTCACCGTTGTATCATCGAGGTGACTAAGATAAAGAACATCATTTGGATCTCGTGCAATGTTTGTATACTTCTCATCAATTAGCATCTGAACAAACCTCGGATATAAGCACAATCTTGAACATCCATGTTTTTCGACATAAGTGTGAATACAAGCTTTGAGTAGTTGAATGGCTTCTTTAGAATCAACGCCGTTGCTATACATGCCATGTAATCTTGTACATCATCTAGACCTGCCTTTCTGTGACTAAAAGTATGAATAATTGCATGCATCAGGAGCTTGTAGGGATTTGGCACTTCCATTTCTTTAAAGTCGGCTTATTCACACTGTCCTTGTAACCCATTCTGTAAAAACAACCTCTAACCATCTTCTCGTCCAAGAAAATCGAATCGTCTTTGTCATCGTTGAACTGTAAGATCCATCGTATATCATCTTCTGTAACTGTGATAGTTTTTTCTCGTTTCCAACTTGCACAGATGATGTAATGGTCTTTTTATCATCACTTAGGCTTGCGTTCATCCAGAAATGGTACGTATGAGATCTGTAAGACACAGTGCGCTCTGTAATAGCTCGATGTATTGGACATTCTTTAAGAAAGTTCAAAATACTATCGTATTCTTTCAATGATGGACATATTGTCTTGTCAAGCGTGATACACGTATTGTGGAATTTTGAGAAATCCATAGGAATTACCCTCGCTGGTACTTGAGCCTGAAAAATGACGCAAAACAATTAGCACGCATTACGAGAAAAAGTTACAAAATTTCTCAACTCTTTTTCATCAAGTTCGAGCGAACTTGATAAGTGTTTAAGAACGGGAAATGACAAGTTTGCCTGAACATAACTTACACAACAATTTCATCATTCAAGTATAAGTTCTGGCGAACTTATATCATTTTTCAACAATCAAAATACCTAAGTTCGGTCAAACTTATAATCTCAAAATTTTCAAATGTTAGACAGAAGTTCGGTCGGACTTGTCTTTTTATCAGTGTTTTTATGTGTTTGAGATGCAAGTTCGGTCGATCTTGATAACAAGTTCGGCCGAACTTGTTATCTTCTTTAACAAATCAAATACCTGCTCAACATGTCATCAACCATTCCAATCAAATTAAGATCATTTATACGGTCAATTTATGTTTTAGATCATGATTTTATATTCAATTTGGTCCGATATATCCTAGATCTATTATTTTTAACAAGTATAGTTCTAAGTTCATCGATAACAGTCCAATTAACAGTTCAATCCATCAAAACACACCTCTTCCATTGACAATGGTGTGTGAATCACCAATATCAATTCATATTTGGGCAGTATAAGAGTACTATTTTTCCAAAATCACACAATCGCTCAAATGCTAACAAGTTCGCTCGGAGAGTATTTTGATGCATGTAATGAGTTCGGCCGAACTTGCTAGGTATTTATACCTTAGCAAGTTCGGGTGAACTTGATAAGCCCAAGTCTAAAGCCCATTAGAAGTCCGGGCGAAGTGATCTCTTAAACTGCCATTGCAAGTTGGGTCGAACTTGCTGTAAAGTTAAACTTTGTTCAGTTTGACAAGTTAAACCCAACTTCAAATTTTTTAAAATTTTGCATTTTAGACCCTGAATTTTTAATGTTTTACCAGTTATGAAAATCCACTCAGTTGACCAAGTCCATGCTAATGACCTTGGTTAACCGATTTGTCTGCCGAGTCCAAGTTAATGACCTCGGTTTGACCCGTTACGAACAAACTGTTGATATTTTGAAAATCAAAGTTTCAAATTAATGAACTTTTTATCGTTTTGGCTTTTTAGATTTTACAGATTAGCTCCCAGCCCGTTGTCAATGAGATTCCCCCCAGTTCTAGCACCTTACCAGACTTCGAAGAACCGTTCTCCAACATTGGTTTACTGAAAATAATGTAGAAACAAAATCTTTTTGAATTTTTGTAAGTTTATGCTAAAACACACTGGAAATCTTTTTTATTTTAATCTGTAAAGCTGATAAACTATGTTCAGAACAAAGTAAACTATGTACAAACCTATTTACAGACATATTTTTGTGACTTCGTGTCTAAGGATCATATCAGTTAATTGAGACATGTCACCAGTACCGTTGTCCTTTAGATGACTTTAAGTTTTAAACTCATTTACCTAGATTGTCGATATGTTTGCCCACTTAAACTTTTACCACGTTTCTCAAGTGTTTCAAGATATGTTATGGTTAGATTTATGAAACTTGACTTATCTGCAGTTCCCACTTCTTGAATATACGTCCGTATCAGAATTCCCTAGATTTCATCTTACAGGTGAATATAGCCTAATTGATATCTGTATTTGGGTAATACGAGGCCTTGAGAGCTCAGGTTAGTACTGCCGTACATACAAAGAGATGAAGGCTCGTCTTTAAGGTGTGTTCCAATTAAGGAATCTTTTCAGCATTGCAAATGATTAGATCTTTCGATACTTTTTCAAGATTGCATGCTGTTTAGGGGTTTATTGCAAAAGTATTATAGAAGTTCTAGGCTATTGCTTCCGCAAAATCAGAAGAACTTTTATAATATCCCAGATATTAACTATATATAAAGACCTCATATTTCAGAATCAGGCAATCTATCAAACGAAATTTCGGAATAATAAGTCCATATATCCAAGATGTGTTAATCCACAAGATTAAGCAGTTGTAAAATTTAGTTTATATCTCGAAAAGAGTTTACTGAACGTGTTAAGCCTCTCAACACATCCACAGTAAGACTTGTTTATCACTTTTAAACTTGACATTTCTTTAGCATACTGTGATAGTCTACTGTTGTACTATCATTTCCTTTTTGTGACAGTGAATTCTTTTTGTCTTTTTTAATGTTTTTGTACTTTTTGCATTTTTCATATGTTTTTGGATTTTAAAATTTTCAAATGTTTTTGTATTTTCTCTAACATTTCTCCCCCTAAAATCAAAAACATCTTTTTGTATTTTAGTTTTTAATAAAATTCTAAACTAGAAAGATATAGACAAACCAATGTGGATCACATGAACTCGTCATTCGATTCGTATTCAACCTCAGCGTCCGCTCCTGTCTGGAAAATTTTCATACCATTAATTCTCAACAAGTATTTAAACTGTGATAGCGAAAATGGTTTGGTATAAAAATCAGCTTTTATTCGTCGGTGTGGATTTCTTCTATTCGTACCAACTTCTTTTCGTAGCAGTCACGAATGAAATGGTAACGAATTTCATTGTGTTTTGTGCGTGAGTGATGAACCGGATTTTTGGTTATATCAATGGTTGCCTTATTATCAACATACAGCGGAGTGTCGAGAAATTGCAGACCAAAGTCTCTCATCTGCTGTTGTATCCACAGAATCTTGAACAACAGCTGGAGGCCGAGATATATTCAGCTTCACAGAGAGAGCGAATGTAGTCTGTTTCTTACACTGCCAGGTTACCATTCTTGTACAGAAGAACTGGCATCCCACTGTAGTCGATTTTGAATTCAACTTATCTACACCAAAATTAGAATCAGCGTATCCTGCAAGATCGAAATTATCATTCTTTGGGTACCATAAGCCGGTGCTTGGGCATCCCTTCAAGTATTTGAAGATTCGCTTCAAGATCTGCATGTGTGAAATTCTCGGGCTTGACTGATATCTGGCGCATAGGCAGGTAGAATACATGATATCTGGGCGCGATGCCGTCAGATACATTAACGATCCTATCATTGATCTGTAGAGTGTCTTATCAACTTTGGTTCCAGTTTCTTTAATGCAAATCCCGTGATTAAGAGCAAGAGGAGTGGATAACGGATTCGAGCTTTCCATATCAAACTTCTTTAAGATGTCGTGCACATACTTGGTCTGATGAATGAAAATACCGTTAGGAAGTTGATCTACTTGCAATCCGAGGAAGAATTTCATTTCGCCCATCGAAGATTATGTCATCCACATAGATTTGAACGATAATTAGATGACTACCAACTTCTCTCGTGAAGAGAGTACTATCCACAGTTCCTCTGACAAAGCCGTTTCCCACGAGATGTTGCGATATCGTCTCGTACCAGGCTCTCGGGTGGTTGTCCGACGTACACCTTCTCGCATAATTTTCCATACAGAAAAGCTGATTTAACATCCAACTGATAGACTTTAAATCCTTTCCATGCTGCGAAAGAAAGAAATATTCAAATAGATTCTAAGCGAGCTACTTGTGCGTAGACTTCTGTGTAGTCTATCCCTTCTTGCTGGTGAAATCCCTTGACAACAAGTCGCGCTTTATTTCAAACTATAACTCCTCAATCGTCTCGCTTGCATTTAAAGACCCACTACTCGAACTGTAACAGTTCCTCTTGCATTGCTTGTACCCAGTTTTCTTCGCCTAAAGCTTCAGAAACACTTTTTGGCTCAATCTGGGATATAAAACATGAATAGTAGCAATATTCTTGAATTGGAGCAACACGAGTATAGAAACAGCTCAAAGCTTTGTTTATTTTAATCCGTGTTCTCACACCAGCTTGTAATTCGCCTATTATAGAATTTGACGGATGATAAGAATATGATCTTGGCATCACTTCGCTTGGAACAACCACATATTCTCTTGATTTGTGATATGTTGATCTACCACTACTTCAACTTCAGGAGCACTACTCGGGCTTGCAGAATAATTCAATAAACTCGTAATCTGCTCTGCTTCTTCATCTAAAGAAGATTCTCCATCGGCATCGAATGTTGGAGCCTCGTCCGAGTCTGAACTCTGTGCTTCAAAAAGATTAGGATTCACTTTAGTATTGACAGATTCTGTAGTCGATGTCACTTGATTTGTTTGAATTTCTTGACCACCGCTATTACTTGAACTAGCATCAGAAGAAGATGATCCCAACGTGGGTTGATTAACCACAATCGGTCTGACGATTTGCTCTTGATTTGCTGATTGATGAAGATAATATAACGTTGCAATTTCTTCGTCGGATGGTTCTTCAGGCAAATCAAATGATTTCCACAAGTGTTGATAGTTGAATAACCATGCATCACCTTTTCTCTGAACAGGATCCATATAGTTAAAACAATCAACATGATGCGCCTCATGACCTTCTCAATGAGGGAACATAAACTCTTTGCAATGGACTTGCATATCCGATAAAGAAACCTTCGATTGATTTAGCTCCAAATTTGCCATCTTGATCGATTAAAGTACGTGGCACTCCAAATGGTTCTAAGAACTTCAAGTTCGGTTTCTATCGGTTTATCATCTCAAAACAGGTCTTCTTTGTTGGTTTTACTGTTAAGACTTTGTTGAGTGTGTAACAAGCCGTTGCAAATGCTTCACCTAGCTGACTGGAAGTTTTGAGCCTTCAACGTGGTTCTTGCAGTTTCGATTAAAGTTTTGTGCTTCCTTTCAGCGACACCGTTTTGCTGCGAAGTGTAGGGTGCACTAAACTCGTTCAAAATCTCTTTAGCATTGCAGAATTCCCTCATTTTGGTGTTTTTGAACTCAGTACCATTTTCACTTATAATGCGTCTCACCGGAAGATGGTACAGGTTCTTAAGTTTATTGAAAAGAATTACTAAGTTTTCAAACGTTCATCTTTTGATTCTTGGAAGAATAAGCACAAGTAACGGGAATAATCGTCTGTGACTACCAAGCAGTAGAGATCTCTAGAGATGCTTCGGACATTCACTGGACCAAAAATGTCACACCCTCAATTTCCACTTGCGGAGTTTTACCGCGAGGGTGTGATCAAACCAGAATCTGAGACACTAGTAATATCGAACGACTCTATATGATTTATTTAAACGTTTTCCAAAAACATTTGTTTAACCATTCATAGTTATTTTAAAATTATCTTAGTTTCCAAGTTTAGCGGAAGCATTAGTTTCAAAGTTTAGCGTAAGCATTAGAGTAAAGTAAAGTAACGGGCGCCAACATAAACGCCAAAACCAAAAATCCCAAACAATATTCGTAAATAAGACTCGATAAAAATGTCTGGATCAATGCAAGTGAGTGCACCTAGCGCTACTAGCGTCTTGAGAAACATGTAAAGAAACAAGTGTCAACATTAAAGAAGAGTGAGTTCACATAGTTCGGTTAAATGTTTGCTTTCCCCGTTATCCCTAACCCGGGATAACGATATAGTTCCATTATTCCTAACCCGGAATAATAATGTTGGTTCGTAATTAAGTTCAATGTTAACATGTAGGTAACGAGCCTAAACTTACGTCACATAAGAGTTCGCGATCGAAGCTGACTGTTGTTGCCTCAGTGTTGCCAGGTCTATCACTAACCATGGTGAAAGTTAGGCCAAATTAATCACCCGTTGACCATTCCCAGTCGGCTAGCGCGACTAGCTCGGGTGGGGCTTGTCGGCCCAGTAGTACTACTTATAATTTCCCCGCTATCTAACCCAATACTAACGATCCGAGAGTTTGTTGAGGACTTTCGTGATATAGCTACTTAGTGACCATAACGTACATTAACATTAACTTAGTTACCGAGTAGTTTAACGACGTTAATTTCGCATAACGTAAAAGATAGAGTTATAGAGTGTATACATGTTTCTCCCCCTGTTGTTTAAAACCGGATAAAATAGGGGCCGTGAACTCACCTTAAATTGCTCGGTTAGAATAACACAAAAGTAGCAAATGATGGAACCGCTAATCGCGTCCTAACATGCCAACCGATTTAAAGTTAGTGTGTGAACACAATGATACAAAACCCTACGCATAACTAACACACAGTGCGGCACACGTAATAACCAATTCAAAAACACAATCATGCATGCAAAGTATAATCATACCAAAATAATGATCAAACCAACTTTTCATAAACACAGATTAACTCATACAACACTTTGGTACACATAAACACAAGTTATCATGTTTCAGCTTGTACGCTCATAACTGGGCTGTTTTCAAGGATTTTTATAAAATAGTTCCAACGTTCCAAAAATTCCAATATTTTCACATGAGGTGTCAACTAAACTGTAGAATTTTATGTAAAATTTTCAAGTCCTAACGCTTTACCAATTACTTATAAACATTTATATACTAGGCTGCAGTCAGATTCGTCGCTTTCTGACTGCAGTCCACGGGAAAAATTATTTAAAAATCATCGTTCATCCAATTAACAAAATTGCAGTGGCAGATTTCCGAAAATTCCCGTGTCCAGTAACTGTACAAATTTCGTGACCTAACCCCCAACATACTATGAGATCCGACTCAATAAACAACTAGCAACTTTTGCAGAATTTATGCAGCTTCAGCTGCTGCGCTAAATGACACTTAAAAATAGTAAACGACCTTAGAAAAATATGAATCCTGAGCCATTAGAATCATTTTCAAAAATACACGTTTTAGGCTTCAGAAAATCCACTTTTCGATAAATAATGATAAGGTTACAGCCAATTGAAGTTGGCTGTAAATGTCATTCAGCGAACTGTTTTCGACTTTTATCGCATTAGAACATGCTTAAACGATCATGACGCTTAGTAATAATGATCAACAACAGGTTTATTTGTCAAATATCATCATGTATATCAATATTCATGCAAACCCTAATTATATAACATGATTTTTATCGCTAAAACGCAGCCTATGATTTTAGTATTCATCATAACATCACAATCGCAAAGATTCGCACAATCATGATCAAGATTATAAACCCTAATGTGAATCGCAAAACAATTAAACCTAACCTTGAAACGATGATGATTATCGAACCGGGACATGATTGGAATCAATCCGGGAGTTGTAGGGCTTTGCGATCGTGAGAGGGGGGGCTGCCGTCGCCTTCCTCTATGTCCTAGGGTTTGTTGTTTTTTTAAACACAACTCATGCATACATACAATTTTGTAGCACAAGGGAAAAGAAAAGGGTGGGGGGGCGCGACCGCAAAGGGGGGGGTTTGGGTAAATGGCTTGGGCCTCAAGTTTAGGTTAGTTCCTTGGGCCGCAAGGAGGTGAGGTCTACACGTTTCGCGGCTCGGTTCGGTTCAGCTATTTATTTATTATTTATTTATTTTTATAACTAATAATCGCGAAATCAAGGCGTGATACAATGATCTACAAAATATACAAACGTCTAATAACACATATAATTCACCCAATAAATTCAAAAAGTTATTGCGAGCGTGTAATTTAATTCTCCGAATTAAATTAGCGTAGGAATGAATAATCGTAAAGTAGCGCGTTTAAGATACCTGGAAAGCCGGGATGTCACATTATCCCCATGTTGAAAGAATTTTCGTCCCGAAAATTGAGTAAACGCGGTTTATAATGCAACGCACATAGATTCAGTTTGTTAGCAATGGTACAAGAAATTCCCAGGCTGTCACATCATCACCATGTTGAAAGAATTTCGTCCCGAAATTTAGTTGGTGGTAACGTCAGATTGCTGCTCAACTGCAAAAAGGTGTGGATATTTACTATTCATTTGGTCCTCTCTTTCCCACGTGAACTCTGGTCCACGCTTAGAGTCCCAACGAACCTTGACAATCGGTATCTTGTTGTGCCTTCGAGTCTTAACCTCACGATCCATGATCTCGATAGGTTGTTCCACAAAATGCAGTTGCTCATCCACTTGAATCTCATCCAATGGAATGACTAGGGTCTCATCTGATAGGCACTTCTTCAGATTGGACACATGAAAAACGTTGTGAACTCCCCTGACTTCGGTAGGAAGGTCTAACTGATAAGCTACGGGCCCAATACGCTTCGAGATCACGAATGGGCCTACGTACCGTGGGTTTAGTTTGCATCATTTCCCAAAAACGGATTACACCCTTCCAGGGTGACACCTTCAGTAGGACGCGGTCACCTACTTGAAATTCGAGCGGTTTGCGTCGTTGATCAGCGTAGCTTTTCTGTCGATATCGTGCCGCTGCCATGCGGTTTCTGATTTGCACAATATTTTCAGTAGCCTCAAGTATCAACTTAGGACCTGTGAGTTGACTGTCACCGACTTCTGCCCAACAGACCGGTGATCTACATTTGCGACCGTATAATGCTTCAAACGGTGCCGCTTGAATACTCGTATGGTAACTGTTGTTATACGAGAATTCCACTAAAGGCAGATGGATTTCCCAACTGTTCCCGAAGTCTACCACACATGCCCTAAGCATGTCTTCCAAGGTCTGAATGGTCCTTTTACTTTGACCATCCGTCTGAGGGTGATAAGCTGTGCTCATATCTAAGCGTGTACCCAACGCTTTCTGAAGTGACTGCCAAAAGTTGGATGTGAAACGAGCATCCCTGTCTGAGATGATGGATGTTGGCACCCCGTGCCGAGAAACTACTTCCTTAACGTAGATGCGAGTCAACTTATCCATCTTATCTGTTTCTTTGATCGCTAGGAAGTGTGCAGACTTAGTTAGACGATCCACGATTACCCAGATGGTATCGCAACCACCCGGAGTTCGCGGGAGTTTAGTGATAAAGTCCATCGAGATCTGATCCCATTTCCACACTGGGATCTCAGGTTGTTGAAGAAGCCCTGATGGCTTCTGGTATTCCACCTTGACTTTCGCACAAGTCAAACACTTGCTCACGTAGGTGGCTATATCCGCTTTCATGTTGGGCCACCAGTACACGGCTTTAAGGTCTTGATACATCTTATCCAAACCAGGATGGAAAGAGTATCGGGATTTGTGAGCTTCGTCCATAACTAGCTTCCTGAGGTCTCCGTAGAGAGGTACCCATATATGATTCATGAAATACTGGGCACCATTGGGTTTCACTTCCCAATCGCGTTCCATCTTTCCCACATATTCGGCCTTGATGTTTTCTTCCTTAACTGCTTCTAGCTGCACGTCGCGTATCTGTTCGGGTAACCCCGAATGAATGGTGAACTATAGTGCTCGTACCCGACGAGGTTTCAAGTGTTCCTTCCTACTGAGGGCATCAGCTACCACGTTAGCTTTACCTGGGTGATACCGAATGGCACATTCATAATCGTTCAGGAGTTCGACCCAGCGACGCTGTCGCATGTTCAACTCCTTCTGGTCAAAGATATGCTGGAGGCTCTTGTGATCCGTGTAGAGTGTGCACTTTGTTCCATATAGATAGTGTCTCCAAATCTTAAGTGCAAACACAACTGCTCCCAATTCCAGGTCATGTGTTGTGTAGTTTTTCTCGTGAACCTTCAACTGTCGGGATGCATACGCGATGACCTTATCACGTTGCATGAGTACGCATCCCAATTCCTGAATGGAAGCGTCACAATATACCACAAAATCATCTGTCCCATCTGGAAAGGACAAAATGGGTGCACTGCAAAGTTTCTGCTTCAGCAATTGAAATGTTGCTTCCTGCTTGTCACCCCAAGCATACTTGGTGCCCTTCTGGGTGAGAGTGGTAAGCGGTTGTGCGATCTTTGAGAATCCCTCGATGAAACGTCTGTAGCAACTAGCCAAACCCAAAAATTGGCGATCTCAGTCGGTGTCCTGGGTGCTTCCCAGTTCTTGATAGCATCGATCTTGGCGGGATCAACGTGTATACCCTTTTCATTCACGATATGCCCGAGAACTGAACTTCCCGAATCTAGAAATCACACATCGAAAGCTTGGCATATAGTTTCTCCTGTTGAAGTAGTTCCAGCAATAATCGTAGATGCTCAACATGTTCTTCTTCACCGTTAGAGTAGACGAGTATATCATCGATGAACACGATGACAAACTTGTCGAGATATGGCTTACACACGCGGTTCGTGAGGTCCATGAACACCGCGGGTACATTGGTGAGGCCGAAGGACATGACCAAGAACTCATAATGGCCATACCGAGTACAAAATGCCGTCTTGGAGATATCCTCCTCCCTGACGCGTAACTGGTGATAACCGGACCGTAGATCGATCCTGGAGTAGTAGCTTGACTCTTGAAGCTGGTCGAAGAGATCGTCGATGCGAGGTAATGGGTATCGGTTCTTGACGGTAACCTTATTGAGTTCCCTGTAGTCGATGCACATGCGGAAGGTCCCGTCCTTTTTCTTGACAAAAAGGACCGGAGCTCCCCATGGCGAGGTACTGGGTCGGATAAATCCTTTTTCCAACAATTCCTAAAGTTGGGTAGACAGCTGTTGCAGCTCTGCTGGAGCTAGGCGGTATGGGGCCTTGGCGATAGGAGCCGCATGGTTCGCCAATTCGATTTCAAACTCAACTTGTCGATGCGGTGGAAGACCAGGTAAATCCTTTGGAAACACATCCGAAAAGTCACGGACGACAGGGATATCTTCAATCCGCTTCTCGTCCTTAGGCTGCTCGGTGACCAGTGCGAGCAAAGCGAAGGAGTTCTTTCCCCGAAGATACTAAGAGATGATGTTTGTGACGGCGCCTGCCTTCTCGCCTTGCACCATCAAGACTTCGTCGTTAGAGAGCGGGATACAGATAGCTTTCTCGAAACAGAGAACTTCAGCCCGGACGTCGGATAGCCAGTCCATTCTGGCTACTACGTCAAAACTACCCAGGGTAGTTGTCATCAGATCAATGGTAAAGGTGTGACCCGCGAGTTTAAGTTGACAGCCAGTTACTAAATGGGTCACATCTACAGATTTACCATCGGCTAGTTCTATGACGTAAGGGGTCTCTAGGGGTTTAGGTGTGAGATTTAGGTTCTTCCTAAAAGACTCATATATAAAACTCTTATCCGCACCCGTATCAAAAAGTACAGTAGCAAAATGATCGTTAAGGGGAAACTTACCGGTGACCACATTCGAGTCGTTTCTGGCCTCTCCGCGGCCCAGCGTGAATGCACGACCTTTGGCACCTCCTGTGCCACCATTCCCATTGTTGCCATTGTTGTTATTTTTGTTGTTGTTATTGTTGTTCCCACCATTGTTGTTGTTGCGAAGCTGCGGGCAGTCTCGCTTGAAATGGGCAGTGCTACCGCACTGATAGCATCCCCGGTTATTACCTTGCTGTTGACCCTGGTGTTGATTCTGATTTTTTCGAACCATGATTTCCCCTCGACAATCCTTTGCCGCGTGTCCCACTTTGCCACATCGTTGGCAGCGATTTCCGGCGCAAGGGCCGTGATGATGGAGGTTACAACGATTACATTGCGACTTTCGACCTGCATAGCCGCTTGAGTTCTGGGTGTTGTTGGCAGACTGATTATTGTGACCCCGATTGTTGTTGAAATTGTTGGACCGCTTCTGGTTTCCTTGTTGTGGCTGGGCTGACGAAGACTGTCGAGCAGGTGAGTCTTCAAATTTTCTTTTGTTATCAGGGACAACTTCAGTTGCACCCCGAGGTGGCAAGTTCCTTTGCTCCACCGCCTTATCGGTGAGTTTATGCGCCAGCCTAATCGCTTGATGCTCCGTCGTAGGGTTGCTAGACATTACCATGCCCTGGATCTCAGGGACCAGACCCCCAAGATAAAACTCAAGTCGTTTTTCGACGGTGTTAGCCAGATCGGGACATAGGAACACCAGATCATGTTTGGCCGTGTACGCTTCAATTTCAGACCCTACCATCTTGTGGTTCCATAACGCTTGCTCCAACTACTGAACTCTGTCCCGCGGACAGTATTCCTCCTTGATTAGGGCCTTAAGCTCGGTCCAGGCCATTGCGTTCGCTGCAACAAGTCCACGCATTTGGACTTGTGCGTTCCACCAGGTTAATGCCCCATCTTCCAACGTTGAGGCAGCATACTTGACCTTATATACTTCAAGGCAATTGCACATCTCGAACACCGATTCAGACTTTTCAATCCAACGGACCAGTCCTATGGGTCCTTCCACACCCGTGAACTTGGTGGTTTTGCATCAAGGAACATCTTGTAGGGGTTAAGACCCCCTCCTGCTGGTGGGTTTTGAACACCTGCTAGAGCAGCATTCACGTGTTCTTGGATTAAAGCGTCCAATTCTTCAGTTGACATGTTGAGGTTTCCGCGACGACCGGTTGCCATTTCATATATTCGCAAGACAACACAAATACACACCGATAAGTAAATATGTCCAATATAGTTATCACATTTCACACTTCAATCATCACACAAGTTATGTCAACCAACAAATTAAACAATCAAAAGGAACATTCGATTAAATAAATTGCAATGTCTCACAAAATACCAACAAAACATCTCAATTTAATTATAAAATTTCAAGTTCAAACATATGGGGAAACAAACAAACTAAAGAAAATGAAGCGGAGGTTGGCGAGACGAGTTAGTCTTCTACGTCTCCATCTCCCAAGTCGCTATCATTGCCGTCATCCTCTGCGGCATTTTCAGCTTCACAGCCGGGTCCTGATCCGGCTCTTCTTCCTCCGGATCCTCCTCCGGGTCTTCCTCTGGATCCTCCTCTGGGTCTTCCTCTGGATCCTCCTCTTCGTCCTCTACCGGCGCTGGAGGGGCCGGTGCTGGTGCGGGTACTTGGATAGGTGGTGCTTGGTTCTGCTCCAGTTCGTGAATCCTCCAACTGGACTCAAGAACTCTGTCTTCGAGCCAGTCAGCCCTCAGCCATTCAGCATGAAAGTCCTTAGCTAAAATGTTTTGAACTCTCTTACTCTCATATTGCTCTTCCTCGAGCTCTCCAGTTTTACCAGTTAGCTGATGTATCAGCTATCCCTGTGCTTCGATAGTCTCCAGTATTCTCTCAAGTTGTTCCTGTTGTTTCCTTAACACATCTCTAAGTAGATCGTCCCCCACTCCTAAAGAGTTTACCGGTTCGACCGGTATAGTGGTGGTCGGACGGGAGGACGACTCCCCTCCTAGAGCGAGTCTTTTCCTAGCAGCTGAGCGTGTCTCCACGCCACAAGGTGGTGAGGGTTCGACCATGGGTGCCTTCCCCGGCGCCCTAGATTTTCGAGATTTGTCGGATGATGATGATGACATTGCCTGCTGGGTATAGTTAGTTACGAGTTGCGTGCACCACAATATACATATATATCTCACATAAAGCAATTGTAGTATAAACATACAAGATATCACAGTTCGGTGCCAACTAAGTCTAGTGTCGTGTAACAGCTATAGCTTAGTTCTACTTTTAATGCAAACCTGGTTCTCTATAGCTAGAGGCTCTGATACCAATCTGTCACACCCTCAATTTTCACTTGCAGAGTTTTACCATGAGGCGTGTGATCAAACCCGAATCTGAGACACTAGTAATATCGAACGACTCTATATGATTTATTTAAACGTTTTCCAAAATCATTTGTTTAACCATTCATAGTTATTTTCAAATTATCTTAGTTTCCAAGTTTAGCGGAAGCATTAGTTTCAAAGTTTAGCGGAAGCATTAGAGTAAAGTAAAGTAACGGGCGCCAACATAAACGCCAAAACCAAAAATCCCAAACAATATTCGTAAATAAGACTCGATAAAAATGTCTTGATCAATGCAAGTGAGTGCACCTAGCGCTCCTAGCGCCTGAGAAACATGTAAAGATACAAGTGTCAACATTAAAGAATAGTGAGTTCACAGGTTTTTATAAGTTCACAAGTTCGGTTAAATGTTTGCTTTCCCCGTTATCCCTAACCCGGGATGACGATATAGTTCCATTATTCCTACCCGGAATAATAATGTTGGTTCGTAATTAAGTTCAATGTTAACATGTAGGTAGCGAGCCTAAAGTTACGTCACATAAGAGTTCGCGATCGAAGCTGACTGTTGTTGCCTCAGTGTTGCCAGGTCTATCACAAACCATGGCGAAAATTAGGCCAAATTAATCACCCGTTGACCATTCACGGTCGCTAGCGCGACTAGCTCGGGTGGGGCTTGTCGGGCCCAGTAGTACTACTTATAATTTCCCCGCTATCTAACCCAATACTAACGATCCGAGAGTTTGTTGAGGACTTCCGTGATATAGCTACTTAGTGACCATAACGTACATTAACATTAACTTAGTTACCGAGTAGTTTAACGACGTTAATTTCGCATAACGTAAAAGATAGAGTTATAGAGTGTATACATGTTTCTCCCCCTGTTGTTTAAAACCGGATAAAATAGGGGCCGCGAACTCATTATCTCGGTTAGAATAACACAAAAGTAGCAAATGATGGAACCGCTAATCGCGTCCTAACATGCCAACCGATTTAAAGTTAGTGTGTGAACACACTGATACAAAACCCTACGCATAACTAACACACAGTGCGGCACACGTAATAACCAATTCAAAAACACAATCATGCATGCAAAGTATCATCATACCAAAATAATGATCAAACCAACTTTTCATAAACATAGATTAACTCATACAACACTTTGGTACACACAAACACAAGTTATCATGTTTCAGCTTGTACGCTCATAACTGGGATGTTTTCGAGGATTTTTATAAAATAGTTCCAATCATTCCAAAAATTCCAATTTTTTTACAGGAGGTGTAACTAAACTGTAGAATTTTATGTAAAATGTTCAAGTCCTAACGCTTTACCAATTACTTATAAACATTTATATACTAGGCTGCAGTCAGATTCGTCGCTTTCTGACTGCAGTCCACGGGAAAAATTATTTAAAAATCATCGTTCATCCAATTAACAAAATTCCAGTGGGAGATTTCCGGAAATTCCCGTGTCCAGTTACTGTACAAATTTCGTGACCCTAACCCCTATAGACTAGGAGATCCGACTCGATAAACAACTAGCAAATTTTGCAGAATTTACGCAGCTTCAGCTGCTGCGCTAAATGACACTTAAAAATAGCAAACGACCTCAGAAATATTGAATCCTGCGCGATTAGAAGCATTTTTAAAAAATACACATTTTAGGCTTCAGAAAATCCACTTTTCGATAAATAATGATCAGGTTACAGCCAATTGAATTTGGCTGTAAATGTCATTCAGCAAACTGTTTTCGACTTTTATCACATTAAAGCATGCTTAAACGAACATGACGTTTAGTAATAATGATCAACAACATGTTATATTTGTCAAATATCATCATGTATATCAATATTCATGCAAACCCTAATTATATAACATGATTTTTATCGCTAAAACGCAGCCTATGATTTTAGTATTCATCATAACATCACAATCGCAAAGATTCGCACAATCATCCGAATTAATCATAAATCACAACACTTTTCATACTAATAATCCTACATTACACACAATCATGATCAAGATTATACAAACCCTAATGTGAATCGCAAAACAATTAAACCCTAACCTTGAAACGATGATGATTAGCGAACCGGGACAAGATTGGAATCAATCCGGGAGTTGTAGGGCTTTGCGATCGTGAGAGGGGGGGGGGGGCTGCCGTCGCCTTCCTCTATGTGCTAGGGTTTGTTGTTTTTTTTTAAACACAACTCATGCATACATACAATTATATAGCACAAGGGAAAGAAAAGGGTGGGGGGGGGCGACCTCAAGGGGGGGGGGTTTGGGTAAATGGCTTGGGGCTCAAGTTTAGGTTAGTTCCTTGGGCCGCAAGGAGGTGAAGTCGACACGTTTTGCGGCTCGGTTCGGTTCGGCTATTTATTTATTATTTTTTTTATAACTAAATATCGCGAAATCAAGGCGTGATACAATCATCTACAAAATTTACAAACGTCTAATAACACATAGCACATAATTCACCCAATAAATTCACAAAGTTAGCGTAGTTATTGCGAGCGTGTAATTTAATTATCCCAATTAAATTAGCGTAGGAATGAATAACCGTAAAGTAGCGCGTTTAAGATACCTGGAAAGCTGGGATGTCACAAAAAAGATCCATATGAAGTCTTTCGAGTGGTAACTTTATCGAATTGAGAATCTTTCTCGGATGAGATTTCTTGATCTGCTTTCCCTTTTTCCACTCGAGGCAATTATCTGACATATGAAAACTTTTCAGATTCACACCTTCTACCAAACCGTTTTGTTGGTGCATAATGTCTATGTCTTAGTCTTATATGGAGTCTTTATAACATAGAGCTGGATAGGCTAGGTGTGTGAAGTATTTATGTAGTGTTGTAACAAGTTCGCCCATAAACATCATGTATAGCCAAGTTAAGTTCGGGCGAACTTGGGTCTCCCAAGGGCGAACTTGCAAGTCTATAAATACCTAGCTAGTGCTCCTCATTTGAAACTTTGGCATTTTGGAGGCGAAGCTCTGTCAGTTTGTACTCTTGACGTTTGATCAAGGAAACTGATGATTAACTGATTAAATCTTGTCTATTGGTAACCACGACGTAATATTTCCGCTATTATGGATGCTAGATATCAAATTTAGGTTCCTTAGCATCGAGGATCAGTCCTAAAAGTGGTATCAGAGCTAGAACAGCCTGATCTGATAGTATCAAGACAAGAACACTTCTATTTCAACTCCATTCTTCTATTTTTCTTAACTTTTTCTTCAAAAATGAAGAATTCACGGTCAAAAACTTTTCAATTTTGAATATATCATGTTAAACATAACATAGATAAACCCTTGAAATTTGGAGACCAAATTCAACCGAATTCATGTCGAAATTTTGAAAAAACCATGTTTTGGAAGACACTCAATTTCGAACTTGTTAGCCAAGTTCGGGCCCAACTTTTGCTAGAAAGTCACTTTTCAAGTGTTTTTTTTACTAAGTTCGCTCGAACTTGAGTGGTTTGTGAAGAAATTTTAGTAAAGTTGGATCAAAGTTGCTAAATTTTCTTTGATTTTCTATCAAGTTCGACCGAACTTGATAAAAAGTCAAGAGATTTAGCTAAGTTCGTCCGAACTTGCTAACTTTTAGAAAATTCTTTCTGTAAGTTCGCTTGAAGTTACTAGTTTTTCCCTGATTTTATATCAAGTTCGACCGAACTTGGATAATATCAAGGAATTACAAAGATAAGTTCGCCTGAACTTACAAGAGTGTTAACAAACTTCATTCTACAAGTTCGACCGAAGTTAAAGGGATATTTTCAAAATCTTAAATCACAAGTTCGACCGCACTTTTTGGTAAATTTCAAGAATTCTTCATCCTAACTACAAGTTCGACCGAACGTGTAGTAGATCTATCATTTTCAAAAGTTTTTGATTGTTTTCAGCGTACACATCTCGTTATTCACAATGGATGATATTCAAAGAGCTTTTATGTTCGGAGCTAGTTCGTCAAATGACAACGTGATCCATTAAGTCAATCTTGATAACAAAATGGGCACAACTGTTAAACCACCCAAGCTAATGAGCATGGACGAATATGAAGCATGGAAGGAGAAGTTTACATATTGGTTTCAAGCCATGCAGTTTGCAGGCTGGGTGTCGATTGAAAGAGGTTACATTGTTCCGATGAATGAACATCAATAAGTGTTGGAAAGGTACAATTACATGACCATATAGAAAGACGAATATATTGCTGAAAAGAAGATGATTAGACTTATCCAACAATCCGTCAAAGAAGATATTCTTGTTTTGCTACCAGAATACACAATTGCAAGAGATCTCTGGCTTTCACTTCAAAAGTAGTATCAAGGAAGCGCGGAGATGATCAAGAGCAAGAAGGGTGAAACCATGAAGCAGATGATTGAACGCTTCTGTCATCTTAAAGTCCAAATGCGAAGACACGGTCTCGAGAAGACGGAACAAGAGTACATCGACAAGCTTGCATATGCTCTACCAGATGGAGAGTGGACTACTTATCAAATGGTTCTGAAGGAAAGCGATAAATGGGAATTCTTCAAGCTGTCAACATTTATCGATAAACTCGAAGGCCATGAAATGGAACTCTTGAAGATTGCAAAGTTGAAGAATGCTAATGTTGTTCAAGACGTTGGTTTCTAATACAAGAGTGGAAAGCAAGATAACATTCAAGTCCAAAAATGCAGACAACATTTAATGCGAGTTTAAATTCTTCGAACAATACACAGCAGAATCAGAATCAGTCATATCCTCAATATGATCAAAGTCCACATTCTTCATTCTCAAGTACTGGTTCAAATTCATCTTATTCGAATGTATACAAGTGCAACATCGCAGTGAATTTGAACAATGTTGTTTCAGAACAAGTCGCTAAACAGCATATGTCGCTTCTTGCCACTGTTCTGGAGTCATACAAAAGTCTTGTAGTCGGAAAATTGGAAATCCCGAAATGACGGCAAAAGATTATGACCAAGTGGATGAAGAAGAACTCGAGCTCATGGATATAAAGTGGTGTTTAGCATCTATCATTCGAAGAGTCACAAAGTTCGTTGCTCTCACTGGCCGAGATATTGGAAACTCAAGCAACAAAGTGGGTTTTGACAAGACAATAGTAACATGCTTCAGATGTCGCCAAAAGGGATATTTCAAGAAAGAGTGTAAAAATCATGAAGCAACGGGAAATCAAAGTCCATTCGGAGGAGGCAATGAGTATTACAAGAAGTCACTACAGTACAAGCCTTTCCCGAAGAAGACTCAGGTTGAAATTCAAGAGAAACCAAATAGCAGTAACACGGAAAAAGCTATGGTTGCATCAAACGAAGATGACGGTTTCGACTGTAATTCCTACATCGGTAAGAAGACCGGAGTTGCATTAATGGCTGAAATTGTTGAAGATACTTCTGCAGAAGAAGCAGCGGCTTTGGAGAATATTCTACTGGAACAATAACTGCAACAACAACGTGAAGAAGAGTAGTATATCCACATGCAGAAGCAAAGAATTGTATCTCCTAATTCTTGTGAAAATTTTGCAGGTCATTTTGATGGAAATCAACTGATGAAGTAGTCATTGATGTTACTCAAGAAGTGAATGCCAAAAATCTCAAGGACATTGCCGACAAAACATTGATGGCAAATCTAACCAAGGTAGGTCCAGAGGTAAATGAAGTTGTCAATGTACAAGTTGTAGAGGTTGAGAAACCTTGTACAAAATGTACCGAACCAAGTTTTGAGTGTGCCAAAAAATCAAAGATTGTCGCTGAAAACAATGTGCATAATGAACTTTTGAAATACGATTATCGCACAATGAAGGAAGCGTATCATAAAATGAAAAATGATTATGGAAGGCTTGATAGAAATAACATCGAACAACATGATACAATTAGGATGTTAAAAGGAACAGTAATGGATAAGCAAAAAGCGATTAATATCTATATTAACACCATTGCGGAAACTAAGCAACAACTCAAGGACATGACAATTGAAACAGAACGTGTTAAACAACTTTTGAGAAGTTACACCTGTAACGCATATGTCATTGATCACATTCTTCCGACAATTCCATTGGAAGAGAAATCTAAAAAGAAAATTGGTAATGAATACAGTAATATTCCTCCACCCCTATGCGAGAAATATTGTCGCAATTTCGCTGATGGGATGGATAAAGCACTCAATATTGAGTTGTTATCTGAAAAGAAAACTGGATTGCCAGAGAACATTGATGTAATCTATACTAAAATAAATGATGACAATGTTGTGGTTAAAAAGGTTGTTGAAAATGTTTTGAATGATTCTGATGAAGGCAGCTTTAAAAGCGTCGACTCGAGCTCAAAGAATTCTGATACAAGTGAAGCTGAACGTCCACGAGTCACACAAGAACCTCCTGTGATCGTTTCTTCGGAAGCTGAAAGGCCACGAGCTACACAAGAACCTCCTGTGTCTAGTTTTGTGGAAGTACCTATTATTCAATCGTCGGTTGCTCCAACGACTTCAAATATTGAAAGTTCTACTCCAAGGAAGTCAACACCAAAGGTTGCTACTCCAAAGTCAACACCAAAGTCTTAAGGGCCTAATATATTTGGTGATAAGCATAGTGATCCGATTAGTCTGCAAGATCTAAACGATTGCTTTCCAGAGACTAATGTTGAACTTCTGGAAAAATGTGTGAAGGTGTTAGAAGAGAAAGTTGCAAAGAATGAGGAGGAGAAAGCTGAGTTGATTAATAAAATTAATCAAAGCACAGTTGAAAAGGAAATACTGGATGACAAAGTGAAAGTATTAGAGAATGAACGTGATTATTTTAAAGCGTTGATCGAAAGTATGCATGATGCGAATGAGAAGATGCAGACAGAAATTACAGAGTTAAAGTCAATCCAAGCCTTAAACGATCGAAGATTCACCAGGTTGCAGAAAGTTTTATCTAACTCTCTGGGAATTGATTTCATCAAAGAATATGATCGTCTGGATCAACAAGAAGCCAAAAAAGGTCTGAGAAAGAACTAGCAATGAGTGGTAAAGGAAAGAATGTTGAGGGTGAAGCCCCTAAATCTTCTGAAGTTGCTGAGAAATCTGTTGAAGATGTTTCTAAAGCTTCTGAGTCTGATATTCCAAAGGTTGACGAATCTGTCAAGCCTTCTGATCCTATAGTTGTTTCTGAAAAGGATGATGAAGAAGCTGAAAAGGAGGATAAAGATGATGAAGAGAAAGATGATTCGCAATATGAAGATTGGAATGTAGCAGACGATGACGATGATGATGATCAGGGTGGTGTTGGTATTAGAATAACTGAAGCTAAAGTATCAAGTAAGTTTGATTTTCCTTGCTAATGGATGATGAATCGAACAGAATGGATGACAAAAGTGAGGGGAGTCAGGGTAGAAAGGGCCAACTGATGAGATTGATCTGTCGAATGTTGATAGATTTGCTAAGCCAGTTGCTGCAGTTCCCACGAAGCCTTTATTGTTAATGCTTGAACATAACGTGCAGGAAGGCGAGTTTATACACAACTATACAAAGGAAGATCGTGCAAAGTTAGTTGAAGTTGATGCTGCAGATCTAGAGTTTGATTTTGAAGAAGATGTGTTGAATGTTAACACTTTGGAGCTGAATGATTATCAATATGTGAGAAGATTTGAGGCTGATGAGTATAACAGAGTGATCGTTGAAGATTGGTCTTTTGATGATGAAACAGATTATACTGCGAAGTACGTCGGTCTTAATTCTGAAAGTTTTCCTACTTTTGAGGAGATGCACAAGCAGCTAGATGAAGACATGCTGAAAGAAAAGATTGAAGAATCTTTGCGTGAAGGAAAAGTACCAAAGCCAACGACTAAAGAAGAAATTGCTCAAGCGAAAAACTCCTGGTTTAAAGAGATGCCTCGCGAACGTTAGTTTCGACGTCCTCTAGCATTCTTTACCAGAGACAAAGATGTTTCTTTGGGGGATATCTTAAGTTGGGGTTGGTTTAAAGAACTGAACCTTTATGCTATCAAGAGGGAATTTGCAGTGCAATACTTCAAATACCTTGCTGATTTCAAGACCTTACCGTGTTGGGATTTGGAAGAGTTGGTACAGACATTGAATGTTACATACCACATGAAGGTGATTGATCAGTTGTTGTGGAAATTGATCAAGTTTGAAGTGGTGAAAGGATTTAGATATTGGAAGCCATTCATTCCTGGTCGTAGAATCAAGACAAACAAAAAGACGGGTGAAAAAGACATCACATTGATAATGAAGCGGCCGAGGGCAATGAGAAACATGCCGATGATGCCGATTGAACAAGACTTCTATTCATTGTTCAAGTGGTGGCAGATAGATCCATCGACTTGTGAAGCAGTTATTGTTTTAAAGTTTGAAGAACACTTGTATATTTCAAAAGAAAGAGTTGAGGTATTGGGATATCAGGGTATGAGGGGGTTATGGAGAACAACTAGGGTTCTTGATCCGATGTGGTTGGTTAACTGCTCAAGAGAAGACATCAAAACCTTGCTCTACAACAAGATCGTATTTGAAGAACGTGAAAAGGTACAAGCGATGCAGTGTCAGAAAGTTGTTAATGTTTGTTATGCACATGAAGTTAATTTAGGAAAGATGTGGCAAACAAAGATGGGAGATCTAGAAAGAGTAGAGTTTTTAAAGAGGAG
Source organism: Scalesia atractyloides (assembly GCA_947069175.1). Classification (NCBI taxonomy): domain Eukaryota; kingdom Viridiplantae; phylum Streptophyta; class Magnoliopsida; order Asterales; family Asteraceae; genus Scalesia; species Scalesia atractyloides. The sequence continues at coordinate 65,146,548 of CAMTDV010000014.1, forward strand.
AAGCGTCTTGAAGCAATTCAAGAAAGAACTAGGAAGGGAAGTGTTAAGAGATTTCAGCATTTGAACAAAGTGCCTCCTACAGACCAGACGCCAGATCCTAAGCAAGAACGACGAAGGAAGCCATACAAGAACTTCTTCGGTCGTGTGCGTTAATGTTTATATGAAGACAGAGTTTTGGAGACTGATACAAGACGAAGACTATATCCAAGGGGGAGTCTGTTGGTGCATAATGTCTATGCCATAGTCTTATATCGAGTCTGTATAATATAGAGCTGGATAGGCTAGGTGTTTGAAGTAATTATGTAGTGTTGTAACGAGTTTGCCCATAAACTTCATGTATAGCCAAGTTCGGGTGAACTTGAATCTCCCAAGGGCGAACTTGCAAGTCTATAAATACCTAGCTAGTGCTCCTCATATGAAACTTTAGCATTTTGGAGGCGAAGCTGTAGGACCGATCCTCGATGCTTAGGAACCTAAATTTGATATCTAACGTCCATAATAGAGAAAATATTACGTCGTGTTACCAATAGACAAGAATTAATCAGTTAATCGTCAGTTTCATTGATTAAACGTTCGATTTTAGACTAACAGAGCTTCGCCTCTACAGTGCCAAAGTTACAAATGAGGCACACAAGCTAGGTATTTATAGCACAACAAGTTCGGCCATGGAGGGTGCAAGTTCGCCCGAACATGCATACATTACAAGACTTATGACCGAACTTGGCTAAAACACTTTATAAATACTTTAAAACCTAGCCAATTCAGCTCTATACAATACAGACTCGATATAAGACTAAGACATAGACATTATGCACCAACAGACTCCCCCTTGGATATCGTCTTCGTCTTTTATCAGTCTTCAAAACTCTGTCTTCATATTAACGTACCCAACCAAAGAAGTTCTTGTACGGCTTCTTTCGTCTCTCTTGTTTCGGATCCGGCATTTGATCAGTTGGTGGTGGTCTTTTAAAGTTAGCCATCTTGAGCGAACTTTGCCTTACCGCTTTTTCCATCTTTTCTTTAATCGCCTCACTTCTGATTTCTTACTTTAAGAAATTCAACTCTTTCCAGATCCCTCCACTTTGTTTGCCACATTTTCCCTGAATTCACATCACGTGCATAGCAAACATTGACAACTTTCTGATACCGCATAGCCTGTACCTTTTCTTTTTCTTCAAAAAGAATCTTGCTGTAGAAAAGGCATTTTATATCTTCTCTCGAGCAGTTTACCAACCACATTAGATCTAGAATCCTTATCGTTCTCCATAAACCTCTCATACCCTGATAACCATTACTTCAACTCTTTCTTTAGCAATATCCAAGTGATCTTCAAACGTTAACACAATCACTTCTTCACAAGTAGTTGGATCAATCTGCCACCACTTGAATAAAGGATAAAAGTTCTGTTCAATCGGCATAAGTGTATATTCCTCATGGCTCTAGGACGTTTCATAATCAACGTTATGTCCTTTTCCCCTGTAACCTTGTTAATCTTTATTCTTCGTCTCGGAATAAACGGCTTCCAGTGATTCCAACCTTTTTCAGCTTCGTACTTAATCATCTTCTATAACAATTGATCAACTGTCTTCATCCGATAGGTAACGTTCACTGTTTGCACTAGCTCTTCCATATCCAAATACGACAATGTCTTTAAATCAACAAGATATTTGAAGTATTGCACTCCAAACTCTCTTTTGATTGCATATACATTGAGCTCCTTAAACCATCCCCAACTCAATGTATCTCCCAAAGAAACATCTTTATCTCTGGTGAAGAATGCTAGTGGATGTCGAAACTTACGTTCATGAGGCATCTCCTTGAACCAGGTCTTTCTCGCTTCAGCTATCTCCTCTTTGGTCATTCGCCTAGGAATTTTTTCTTCACGTAGCTCTTCAGAAATTCTATATTTTAACATATCTTCATTCAGCTGTTTATCCATTTCTTCAAATGTAGGAAAACTTTCTGAATCCTGACCAACATACTTATCATTCTTTTTCTGTTTCATCATCTGAGGACCAGTCTTCAACAATCAAACGGTTGTATTCATCAGCTTCAAATATTCTTTCGTACGGGATACTCTTTTGGCTCAAATGTATTGACATTCATTATCTCCTCAAAATCAAACTCCAAGTTTTCAACTTCAGTTTCAACTAGCCTCGCCAGATCTTCTTTCGAGTAATTATGTACAAACTCACCTTCTTCAACATTGTGTTCCAACATTAGTATTAAAGGCTTCGTAGGTACTGCAGTCATAGGCTTCGCAAAACGATCAACATCTATCAAATAACATCATTGAAGGCCCCTTTTGCCCTGACTCCCCTGGCTTTTATCTTCCATCTTATTCGATTCATCGTCCATCAGATCAGAAAAATCAAATTCATCAAAAACTTTAGCTTCATTGATCTTTAAGCCTGTTCAACCTTGATCCAAATCATCATCTCCTTGATCAAAATCATCATCGTCATCCCTAACATTCCGATCTTCATATCCTTCTTCCTTTTCGTCATTCTTATCCTATTTATCGGCTTCTTCATTGTCTTTTTCTTCAGTAACAATGGTAGGATCAGAAGGCTTGACACATTCGTCAACCTTTTTTATATCAGACTCAGAAGCTTTTGAAACATCTTAGTAGACTTCTCGGGGATATCAGAAGATTTCTCTGTAGTAGATTTAGGGGCTTCTCTCTCTACCTGCTTCCCTTTACCACCCTCAGCCAATTCTTTCTCAGCACGTTCCTTGGCTTCTTGACGATCCAGATGACCGTATTCAGCGATAAAATCAATATTCAGATTATTGGATAACATCTTTTGTAAACTGATGAATCTCCAATTGTGACATCCCGGTTTTTCAGGTATCTTAAACGCACTACTTCACGGCTATTCATTCCTACGCTAATTGATTCGGAGATCTATTTTACACGCTCGAAATAACTATGCTAACCTTGTGAACTTATCAAGTGAATTACATGTTATATGTATTAGACGCTTATAAGCTTGGTGAGTGATTATGTTATGTTTTGATTTCGTGGTGATTATTTATAAAAGATATAGTAAATAGATAAACGAACCGAACCGGGTCGCGAAACGGGTGGACCTCACTTCCTTGTGACTCAAGGAGTTAACCAAAACTTGAGGATCAAGTTATAGACCCAAACCGACCCACCCAAACCCTTGCGGCCGCGAGCACCCAACCGCAAACCCTTTTTCCTTTTTCTTTGCCCTCTTGCACTATATATAGACATGTATGCATGTGTTATGTTAAAAAAAAAGAAAGAGAGAAACCCTAGCACAAGAAGCAGCCGACGGCAGCCCTTCCTACACCTCCTCTCGGTCGCGACAGCCTTCCCACTTGTCCTCTCGGTCGCGATTCCCTTGATTATCCGAATCGACTCCCATCTCGCTCCCGTTCATTAGTCTTCATTGTTAAAGGTTAGGGTTTGTCATTGTTTTGCAAAGTCATATTAGGGTTTATAAACTCTTGATCATGCTTGTATGTAATGGTAGAATCATTATTATGAAAGTGTATGATGTTTAGTTCGATAAATTATGCTAGTTTGCGATTATGATGATTAGTTGGAATCAAGAATCATTAGGCTTGCGTTTTGTGATAAAAACCATATATTATGATTAGGGTTTGCATGAGTATGATGTACATGAGGATATATGATTGATAAATCTGTTCTTGATCGTTTATATTTAACGTCTCGATTGTTTAAGCGTGTTATATTGCGATAAAATGCTGAAATCAGGATGCTGAATGGTGTTTACAGCCAACTTCAACTGGCTGTAACTTGGTTATTATTTATCGAAACACGGATTTTCTGAAGCCTAAAACGTAGACTTTTTAAAAACGCTTCTAATGGCGCTGGATTCATATTTTTCTGAAGTCGTTTGATATTTTTAAGTGGCCAATTAACTGCAGTAACTGAAGCTGTGAAAATTCTGAAAATTTGTTAGTTGTTTATCGAGTCGGATCTAATAATCTGTATAGAGTCAAATCACGAAATTTGTGTAGAAACTGGAGATGGAAATTTCCGGGAAACTCCCACTGGAATTTTGTTAATTGGACAAACGGTGATTTTTAAATAAATTCTCCCGTGGACTGCAGTCAGAAAGCGACGAATCTGACTGCAGCCTAGTATATTAATATTTATGAATAATTAGTAAAGTGTTATAACTTGAAAAATTTAAATAAAATTCTACAGCTTAGTTGATACCTTCTGTAAAAAAATTGGAATTTTTGGAACGTTGGAACTATTTTATAAAAATCCTCGAAAACAGCCTAATTATGAGTATACAAGCTGAAACTTGAGAACTTGCGAATGTGTGTACCAAAGTGTTGCATGGATTGAATTGTGTTCATGATAGGTTGGTTTGATCACTATGTTGGCATGATGATACTTGCATGCATGATTGAGTTTTAGGATTTGTTATTGTGTGTACCGCATTGTGTGTTAGTTATGTGTAGGGTTTGTATTGGTGTGTTCACACACTAACTTTAAATCAATTGACTTGTTAGGACGCAATTAACGGTCCCATCATTTGCTACTTCTGTGTTACACTAACCGAGCAACTAAAGGTGAGTTCACGGCCCCTAATTTTATCCGGTTTTAAACAACAGGGGGAGAAACATGTATACACTCTACAACTCTATCTCTTTACGTTATACGAAATTAACATCATTAAACTATTCGGAAACTAAGTTAATGTTAATGTACGTTATGGTCACTAAGCAACTATATCACACAAGTCCTCGACAAACTCTCGGATCGTTAGTATTGGGTTAGATAGCGGGGAAATTATAAGTAGTACTACTGGGCCCGACAAGCCCCACCCGAGCTAGTCGCGCTAGCCGACCGGGTATGGTCAACGGGTGAATAATTTGGCCTAACTTCGCCATGGTCAGTGATAGGCCTGGCAACACGGAGGCACAACAGTCAGCTTCGATCGCGAACACTTACGTGACATAACTTTAGGCTAGATACCTACATGTTAACATTGAACTTAATTACGAATCAACAATATTATTCCGGGTTAGGGATAATGGAACCAACAACGTTATTATCCCGGGTTAGGAATATTGGAACATCATTATTATTCCGGGTAAGGAATAATGGAACCATCATTATTATTCCGGGTTGGGAATAATGGAACTAAATCGTTATCCCGGGTTAGGGATAACGGGGGAAACAAACTTATAACCGAACAAATGAACTTATAAAACCTGTGAACTCACTCCTCTTTAATGTTGACACTTGTTTCTTTACATGTTTCTCAGGACGCTAGGAGCTCTAGGTGCACTCACTTGCATTGATCAAGACATCTTTTTATCAAGTCTCATTTACGAACATTGTTTGGGTTTTTCTTTAGTTTTGGCGTTTGTGTTGGCGCCCCTTCCTTTACTTTACTTTAATGCTTCCGCTCAACTTTAAAACTAATGCTTCCGCTAAACATTGAAACCAAACTAAGACAATCTAGAATTAACTATGAATGGTTAAACAAATGATTTTGGAAAACGTATTAACAAATCATATAGAGTCGTTCGACGTTACTAGTGTCTCAGATTCTGGTTTGTTCACACGTCTCGCGGTAAAACTCCGCAAGTGGAAATTGAGGGTGTGACAGATTGGTATCAGAGCCTCTAGCTATAGAGAACCAGGTTTGCATTAAAAGTAGACCTAAACTATAGCTGATTACACGACACTAGACTTAGTTTGGCACTGAACTGTTATATCTTGTTATGTGTTATACCACAACTATGTTATGTAAAATATGAATGAATAATTGAAACGAATGCAACTCGTAACTAACTACCCAACCCAACAGGCAATGTCATCATCATCATCATCCGACAAACTTTTGCAACCAAGGGCGCCGGGGAAGGCACCTATGGTGGAACCCTCACCACCTCATGGCGTGGAGACACGCTCAGCTACGAGAAAAAGGCTCGCTCTAGGGGAGGAGTCGTCCTAACGCCCGACCATCGCTATGCCGGTCGAACCGTTAACTCGTTAGAAGTAGGGAACGACCTACTTAGAGATATGATAAGAAAGCAACAAGAACAACTAGAGAGAATGCATGAAACCATCCTAGCACAGGGATGGATGATACGACAATTAACAGGTAAGACTGGATCGCTCGAGGAAGAGCAACATGAGAGTAAGATAGCTCGTAACACTTTAGCTAGAGATCTTCGTGCTGAGCAGCTAAGGGCTGACTGGCTCGAAGACAGAGTTCTTGAGTCTAGCTGGAGAATTCAAGAACTAGAACAGAATCAGGCACCCGTACCAGTACCCACACCAGCACCGGCCTCTCCAGTGCCGGTAGAGGAGGATCTGGAGGAAGACCCAGCTGTAGAAGCTGGAAACGCCGCGGAGGATGATGGCAACGATAGCGATATGGGGGATGGAGACGTAGAAGACTGACACGTTTCGCTTCTTCTATTTGCTTTCCTTCAGTCTATTTATTTTCCTACTTATGTTTAAACTTGAGATTTTATAGTAAACTGATATGTTTGGTTGGCATTTTTTAAGACGTTGAAATTTTATTTAATCGAATATTTCTTTTGACTGTTTAATTTATTTGGGTTGACATAATTTGGGAATTATTTAAGTATGGAATAGGATAACTATATTGGATATATAGACTTATCGGTGAGTGTTTCTGTTGTCTTACGAAGATCTAAAATGGCAACTGACGTCACGGAAACCTCAACATGACGCCCGAAGAATTAGCCGCAATGATCCAAGAGCACGTGAATGCTGCTCTAGCGGGTGTTCAAAACCAACCGGCAGGTAACCATATTAAATTTTCATGGGAAAATCTAATAGTTGGGCAAGTATAATTTCTCGCTGACTACCTGTCCTCTGTCAGCAGGAGGGGGTCTTAACCCCTACAAGATGTTTCTCGATGCGAAGCCGAGCAAATTCACGGGGGCAGAAGGACCCATAGGACTGGTCCTCTAGATTGAAAAGTCCGAATCAGTGTTCGAAATGTGCAATTGTCTGGAGGCCAACAAAGTCAAGTATGCTGCCTCAACGTTGGAGGATGGGGCACTAACTTGGTGGAATGCTCAAGTCCAAACGCGTGGACTTATTGCTGCAAATGCAATGGCCTGGGCCGAGTTTAAGGCCCTAATCAAAGAGGAGTACTGTCCGCGAGACAGGGTTCAACAGTTGGAGCAAACATTATGGAACCACAAGATGGTGGTATCTGAAATTGAAGCATACACAGCAAAACATCATGACCTGGTATTTCTATGTCCCGATCTGGCCAATACCATGGAGAAACGACTCGAGTTTTACCTTGGGGGTCTGGTCCCCGAGATCCAGGGTATGGTAATGGCTAGCAACCCTGCGACTGAACATCAAGCAATCAGGTTGGCGCACAAACTCACTGATAAGGCGGTGGAACAAAAGAAGTTGCCATCTCGGGGTACGACTGAAGTTGCCCCTGATAATAAAAGAAAGTTTGAAGACTCGTCTGCTCGACAGTCTTCGTCAGCCCAGTCACATCAAAGGAACCAGAAACGGTTCAATAATTTCAACAGTCACCGGGGTCACAATAATCAGCCCGCCAACAACAACCAGAACACAAGCGGCTATGTAGGTCGAAAGCCGCAGTGTAATCGTTGTAACCTTCATCATCACGGCCCTTGTGCCGGAAATCGCTGCCAACGATGTGGCAAGGTGGGACATGCGGCAAAGGATTGTCGCGGGGAAGTCATGTCCCGACAAAATCAAAATCGACACCAGGGTCAGCAGCTGGGTGTTAACCGGGGGTGCTATCAGTGTGGTAGCAGTGCCCACTTCAAACGAGACTGCCCACAGCTTCGCAACAACAACAACAATGGTGGGAACAACCACAACCACAACCACAATAACCACAACAACAACAATGGAAATGGTGGCACAGGAGGTGCCAAAGGGCGTGCATTTACGCTGGGCCGCGGAGAGGCCAGAAACGACTCGAACGTGGTCACCGATAAGTTTCCCCTTAATGAACATTTTGCTACTGTGCTTTTTGATATGGGTGCGGATAGGAGTTTTATATCTGAGTCTTTTAGGAAGAACCTAAATCTCACGCCCAAACCCCTAGAGACCCCTTACGCCATAGAACTAGCCGATGGTAAATTTGTAGATGTGACCCATTTAGTATCCGGCTGTCAACTCAAACTCGCGGGTCACACCTTTACCATTCATCTGATGATAACTACCCTGGGTAGTTTTGACGTGGTAGTCGGAATGGACTGGCTATCCGACGTCTGAGCTGAAGTTCTCTGTTTCGAGAAATCTATCCGTATTCCGCTCTCTAACGATGAAATCTTGACGGTGCAAGGCAAGAAGGCAGGCGCCGTCACAAACATCATCTCTTACATGCAAGCACAGAAGTATCTTGGAGGAAGAACTCCTTTGCTTTGCTCTCACTGGTTACCGAACAGCCTAAGGACGAGAAACGTATAGAAGACATCCCCGTCGTCTGTGATTTTCCGATGTATTTCCAGAGGAGTTACCTGGTCTTCCACCACATCGACAAGTGGAGTTTGAAATTGAATTGGCGAACCATGCAACTCCTATCGCCAAGGCCCCATACCGCCTAGCTCCAGCCGAGTTGCAAGAGCTGTCTACCCAACCTTCAGGAACTGTTAGAAAAAGGATTTATCCGACCTAGCACTTCGCCATGGGGAGCTCCAGTCCTTTTTGTCAAGAAGAAGGACGGGACCTTCCGCAGTACATCGACTACAGGGAACTCAATAAGGTTACTGTCAAGAACCGATACCCGTTACCTCGCATCGACGATCTCTTCGACCAACTTCAAGGGTCAAGCTACTACTCCAAGATTGATCTACGGTCCGGTTATCACCAGTTACGCGTCAGGGAGGAGGATATCGCTAAGACGGACATTTCGTACTCGGTATGGCCATTATGAGTTCTTGGTCATGCCCTTCGGTCTCACCAACGCACCCACGGTGTTCATGGACCTCATGAACCATGTGTGTAAACCATATCTTGACAAGTTTGTCATTGTTTCATCGATGACATACTCATCTACTCTAAAGGTGAAGCAGAACATGCTGAACATCTACGATTACTGCTGGAATTACTTCAACAGGAGAAACTATATGCCAAGCTTTCAAAGTGTGATTTCTGGATTCGGGAAGTTCAGTTCCTTGGGCATATCGTGAATGAAAAGGGTATCCACGTCGACCCCGCCAAGATTGAAGCTATAAAAAACTGGGAAGCACCCAGGACACCGACGGAGATCCGCCAATTTTTGGGTTTGGCTGGTTACTACAGACGTTTCATCGAGGGATTTTCAAAGATTACGCAACCGCTTACCACCCTCACCCAGAAAGGCACCAAGTATGCTTGCGGTGATAAGCAGGAAGCGGCATTTCAATTGCTGAAGCAGAAGCTTTGCAGTGCACCCATTCTGTCCTTGCCGGAAGGGACAGATGATTTTGTAGTATATTGTGATGCTTCCATTCAGGGATTGGGATGTGTACTCATGCAACGTGATAAGGTCATCGCGTATACGTCCGGACAATTGAAGGTTCACGAGAAAAAACTACACAACACATGACCTGGAATTGGGAGCAGTGGTGTTTGTGCTTAAGATTTGGAGACACTACCTATATGGAACAAAGTGCACAATCTATACAGATCACAAGAGCCTCCAACACATCTTTGACCAGAAGGAGTTGAACATGCGACAGCGTCGCTGGGTCGAACTCTTGAACGATTATGAATGTGCCATTCGGTATCACCCGGGTAAAGCTAACGTGGTAGCTGATGCCTTCAGTAGGAAGGAGCACTTGAAACCTCGTCGGGTACGAGCACTACATTTCACCATTCATTCGGGGTTACCCGAACAGATACGCGACGCGCAGTTAGAAGCAGTTAAGGAAGAAAACTCAAGGCCGAATCGGTGGGAAAAATGGAACGCGATTGGGAAGTAAAACCCAATGGAGCCCGGTATTTCATGAATCGTATATGGGTACCTCTCTACGGAGACCTTAGAAAGCTAGTCATAGACGAAGCTCACAAATCCCGATACTCTGTCCATCCTGGTTTGGATAAGATGTATCAAGACCTTAAAGTTGCGTACTGGTGGCCCAACATGAGGGCGGATATAGCCACCTACGTGAGCAAGTGTTTGACTTGTGAGAAAGTCAAGGTAGAGTACCAGAAGCCATCGGGGCTACTCCAACAACCTGTGATCCCGGTGTGGAAATGGATCAGATCTCGATGGACTTCATCACTAAACTCCCGCGAACTTTGGGTGGTTGCGATACCATTTGGATAATTGTGGATTGTTTAACTAAATCAGCACACTTTCTAGCGATTAAAGAAATAGATAAGATGGATAAGTTGACTCGCATCTACATTAAGGAAGTAATTTCTCGGCACGGAGTGCCAACGTCCATCATCTCAGACAGAGATGCTCGTTTCACGTCCAACTTTTGGAAGTCACTTCAGAAAGCGTTGGGTACACGCTTGGATATGAGCACAGCTTATCACCCTCAGACTGATGGTCAAAACGAAATGACCATACAGACCTTGGAAGACATGCTTAGGGCATGCGTGGTAGACTTCGGGAATAGTTGGGAAATCCATCTGCCTTTAGTGGAATTCTCGTATAACGACAGTTACCATACGAGTATATCGGAAGCACCGTTTGAGGCATCATACGGTCGTAAATGTAGATCACCGGTCTGTTGGGCAGAAGTCGGTGACAGTCAAATCACAGGCCCTGAGTTGATACTTGAGGCTACTGAAAAGATTGTACAAATCAGAAACCGCATGGCGGCGGCACGAGATCGACAGAAAAGCTACGCTGATCAACGACGCAAACCGCTCGAATTTCAAGTAGGCGACCGCGTCCTACTGAAGGTGTCACCCCGGAAGGGTGTAATCCTCTTTGGGAAACGAGGCAAACTAAACCCACGGTACGTAGGTCCGTTTGTGATCTTGAAACGTATCGGACCCGTAGCTTATCAATTAGACCTTCCTGCCGAACTTAGTGGAGTTCACAACGTTTTTCACGTGTCAAATCTGAAGAAGTGTCTATTAGATGAAACCCTAGTCATTCCATTGGATGAGATTCAAGTGGATGAACAACTGCACTTTGTGGAACAACCTATCGAGATCATGGATCGTGAGATCAAGACTCGAAGGCACAGCAAGAATCCGATTGTCAAGGTTCGTTGGGACTCTAAGCGTGGACCGGAGTTCACGTGGGAAAGAGAGGACCAAATGAAAAGCAAATACCCACACCTCTTTGCAGCTGAGCAGCAAGCTAACGATACCACCAACTAAATTTTCGGGACGAAAATTCTTTCAACATGGGGATGATGTGACAACCTGGGAATTTCTTGTAATTTCGTGTACCATTGTTAACGAACTAAATCTTTGTGCGTGGCACTCTAAACATGTACGCTGCATTCTAAACCGCGTTTACTCAATTTTCGGGACGAAAATTCTTTCAACATGGGGATAATGTGACATCCCGGTTTTTCAGGTATCTTAAACGCACTACTTCACGGCTATTCATTCCTACGCTAAATTGATTCGGAGATTTATTTTACACGCTGAAATAACTATGCTAATCTTGTGAACTTATCAAGTGAATTACGTGTTATATGTATTAGACGCTTATAAGCTTGGTGAGTGATTATGTTATGTTTTGATTTCGTGGTGATTATTTATAAAAGATATAGTAAATAGATAAACGAACCGAACCGGGTCGCGAAACGGGTGGACCTCACTTCCTTGTGACTCAAGGAGTTAACCAAAACTTGAGGATCAAGTTATAGACCCAAACCGACCCACCCAAACCCTTGCGGCCGCGAGCACCCAACCGTAAACCCTTTTTCCTTTTTCTTTGCCCTCTTGCACTATATATAGACATGTATGCATGTGTTATGTTAAAAAAAAAAAGAGAAAACCCTAGCACAAGAAGCAGCCGACGGCAGCACTTCCTACACCTCCTCTCGGTCGCGACAGCCTTCCCACTTGTCCTCTGGTCGCGATCCCCTTGATCATCCGAATCGACTCCCATCTCGCTCCCGGTTCATTAGTCTTCATTGTTAAAGGTTAGGGTTTGTCATTGTTTTGCAAAGTCATATTAGGGTTTATAAACTCTTGATCATGCTTGTATGTAATGGTAGAATCATTATTATGAAAGTGTATGATGTTTAGTTCTATAAATTATGCTAGTTTGCGATTATGATGATTAGTTGGAATCAAGAATCATTAGGCTGCGTTTTGTGATAAAAACCATATATTATGATTAGGGTTTGCATGAGTATGATGTACATGAGGATATATGATTGATAAATCTGTTCTTGATCGTTTATATTTAACGTCTCGATTGTTTAAGCGTGTTATATTGCGATAAAATGCTGAAATCAGGATGCTGAATAGTGTTTACAGCCAACTTCAACTGGCTGTAACTTGGTTATTATTTATCGAAAAACGGAATTTCTGAAGCCTAAAACGTATATTTTTTAAAAATGCTTCTAATGGCGCTGGATTCATGTTTTTCTGAAGTTGTTTGATATTTTTAAGTGGCCAATTAACTGCAGTAACTGAAGCTGTGAAAATTGTGAAAATTTGTTAGTTGTTTATCGAGTCGGATCTAATAATCTGTATAGAGTCAAATCACGAAATTTGTACAGCAACTGGAGATGGAAATTTCCGGGAAACTCCCACTGGAATTTTGTTAATTGGACAAACGGTGATTTTTAAATAAATTCTCCCGTGGACTGCAGTCAGAAAGCAACGAATCTGACTGCAGCCTAGTATATTAATATTTATGAATAATTAGTAAAGTGTTATAACTTGAAAAATTTACATAAAATTCTACAGCTTAGTTGATACCTTCTGTAAAAAAATTGGAATTTTTAGAACGTTGGAACTATTTTATAAAAATCCTCGAAAACAGCCTAATTATGAGTATACAAGCTGAAACTTGAGAACTTGCGAATGTGTGTACCAAAGTGTTGCATGGATTGAATTGTGTTCATGATAGGTTGGTTTGATCACTATGTTGGCATGATGATACTTGCATGCATGATTGAGTTTTAGGATTTGTTATTGTGTGTACCGCATTGTGTGTTAGTTATGTGTAGGGTTTGTATTGGTGTGTTCACACACTAACTTTAAATCAATTGACTTGTTAGGACGCAATTAACGGTCCCATCATTTGCTACTTCTGTGTTACACTAACCGAGCAACTAAAGGTGAGTTCACGGCCCCTAATTTTATCAGGTTTTAAATAACAGGGGGAGAAACATGTATACACTCTACAACTCTATATCTTTACGTTATACGAAATTAACGTCATTAAACTATTCGGTAACTAAGTTAATGTTAATGTACGTTATGGTCACTAAGCAGCTATATCACACAAGTCCTCGACAAACTCTCGGATCGTTAGTATTGGGTTAGATAGCGGGGATATTATAAGTAGTACTACTGGGCCCGAAAAGCCCCACCCGAGCTAGTCGCGCTAGCCGACCGGGTATGGTCAACGGTGTGAATAATTTGGCCTAACTTCGCCATGGTCAGTGATAGGCCTGGCAACACGGAGGCACAACAGTCAGCTTCAATCGCGAACACTTACGTGACATAACTTTAGGCTAGCTACCTACATGTTAACATTGAACTTAATTACGAATCAAGAATATTATTCCGGGTTAGGGATAATGGAACCAACAACGTTATTATTCCGGGTTAGGAATAATGGAACATCATTATTATTCCAGGTAAGAAATAATGGAACCATCATTATTATTCCGGGTTGGGAATAATGGAACTAAATCGTTATCCCGGGTTAGGGATAACGGGGGAAACAAACTTATAACCGAACAAATGAACTTATGAAAACCTGTGAACTCACTCTTCTTTAATGTTGACACTTGTTTCTTTACATGTTTCTCAGGACGCTAGGAGCTCTAGGTGCACTCACTTGCATTGATCAAGACATCTTTTTATCGAGTCTCATTTACGAACATTGTTTGGGTTTTTCTTTAGTTTTGGCGTATGTGTTGGCGCCCATTCCTTTACTTTACTTTAATGCTTCCGCTCAACTTTAAAAACTAATGCTTCCGCCAAACATTGAAACCAAACTAAGACAATCTAAAATTAACTATGAATGGTTAAACAAATGATTTTGGAAAACGTATTAACAAATCATATAGAGTCGTTCGACGTTACTAGTGTCTCAGATTCTGGTTTGTTCACACGCCTCGCGGTAAAACTCAGCAAGTGGAAATTGAGGGTGTGACACCAATCATTCGGAGCTGGAATTTTCTTCAATTCTGCAATCTTTGTTTGTAATTTTTCATTGGCTTCCTGCAGACTTTCTATCAACGCCTTGTAATCCTCACGTTCATTTTCAAGCACTTTTACTTTATCATCAAGAATTTCTTTTTCAACTTCACTCTGATTCACCTTCTTTACAAGCTCAGCCTTTTCAACCTCAATCTGTCCACATGTATCTTCTAATACCTTCACACGTTTTTCCAACATTTCAGCACTTGTCTCTGGGAAAAATTCATCCAAATCTTCAAGACTGATTAGACCGTGTGGCATATCACCAAAGATACTTCCCCTCGGTGTCTTAGGTGTTGAATCTTTTGGTGTTGCAGCTTTCGGTGTAGACTTCTTCGGCGTAGAGCTTCCAGGAATAGAAGTCTTTTGAGCACTCGACGATTCAGCGATCGGAACTTCAATAAATTAAGACACATGAGGTTCTTGTGTAACTCCTTGCCTTTCTGTTTCAGCATGAACGATAACAAGAGGATCTTGTGAAGGAGGTTCTTGTGTTGCTCCTTTCTCCTGAGCACCAGAAGGTTCTTGTGTGGCTTCTGTGCTTTGCACCTTGCTTTTGTATCTTTTGCTCACAACTTTTTGAGCTTTCTTAGCCTTTCGCTTCCCTTTAGTTTGAGGTGACCTTGTAGTCTTCTTAGATATTTCGATTGCAGGAGACTTTGTACGCTTCGCCATTTCTTAGGCCTCTCTCATCAGATTCTATTTCTGCATTCGGATCAAAATCTGCATCAAGTCTCCTTTCTTTTTCTGCTCTAATTTCAGCCTCTGTCTTTTCAGGCTCTTTATCAGATTCTTCATTTTCGGACGTAGCAGAAATTACCTCTTCTTGTGTCGTTTTCACCGTTTCTTGACTCTCATTAACGACTGCAGCACTAGATCCAGCCACTGCCTCAAAATTCTCAGTCTCCTCCTCATCAACAAGCAAAGTTTCAACATTCTTTGATGCTCGCTTCTTTTTCATTTTATCAGCCTCAACCTTCAAAAACCATTCACTCCTTGCCTTCGGTTTGAATTCTTTAAACCATTCCTGCTCGGCTTTAAGTTCCTTTTCATCATCACTACCATCCTTTCTCCATTTGTTTCCAGGTGGCGAGACATAATCTGAATCTTTAATTGCTCTGAATACTGGCTTGGCAATAGGAGCAGAAGCTTGTTTCTGAAACTTGATAAGCTTCTTCACTATGGTTTCATCGAGATGAACTAAGTAAAGAACGTCATTCTGATCTCGAGCAATGTTGGCATATTTTTCATCAATCAACATCTGAATAAACCTCGATATAAGCACAACCCCGATTCCTCCATGTTCTTCGACATGTCAGTAAACACTAACTTTGAAACGTTGAACGGCTTCTTCAGAATAACCGCCATTGCCATGCTAGCCAAATAATCATGAACATCATCTAAACCGGCTTTGCGATGGCTAAAAGTATGAATCAACGCATGAATCAGAAGCTTGAAGGGGTTAGGCACTTCCCCTTCTTTAGTGTTGGCTTGTTTACGCTTCCTTTGTAGCCCATGCGGAAAAGCATCCGCGAACCATCTTCTCGTCTAGATGAATCGGATCATCTTTTTTATCCTCAAGCTCCAAAATCCTTCGAATATCGCCTTTAGTAACTGTGATCGGCTTTATCTCATCACCAACTTGTACTGCAGAAGAAATTGTCTTCTCGTCAGCGCTTAGACTTGAGTTCATCCAGAAGTGAATAATATGAGATCGATAAGATACGGTGCGCTCAGTAATTGCACGGCGAATATGACAGTCTTCGATAAACTTCAAAATGCTGTCATATTTTTTCAGCAATGGACAAATAGACTTGTCAAGTGTGATGCATATATTGTGAGTTTTGGAAAACTCAACTGAGATAACATGCGCTGGAATCTGTGCATGAAAAACGACATTAAACAATTAGCACGCTTTTCGAGGAATATCACAAAAAATTTTCTAACACTTTAATCAAGTTCGGGCGAACTTGATTAGTGTTAAACACTCTGATTTTAACAAGTTTGCCCGAACATGTAACAAACATGTTCAACTTTTTCTAATGCAAGTTCGGGCGAACTTATAGTTTTTATTATTCAATTTTTTCCTAAGTTCGGCCGAACATGTATGAGACACATGTTTCACATTAAAGAACAAGTTCGGGCGAACTTACAATACAAACAAATCACTTTTGGTTAACATAAGTTGGGTCGAACATGATTGGATCAAAAACATTTCAACAATCAAGTTCAGTCGAACATGTTTCTGGTTCATTTAGTTGTATTTTGGACAAGTCCGGTTGAACTTGACAACAAGTTCGACCGAACTTGTCGTCTTCTTTAACAGATCAACCAAATTCAAACATGCAAACATGTATTTCAGCTTAATCAAGATCAATTTCACGGTCGATTTTAAGTATAGATCAAAGATCTATGTTCAATTTTGTCCAGTAACACCTAAAACTATCAGATTTTAAGTTTTTAGATTTTGGTTTTGTTTCTTTAACAGTTCAATCATGGTTTATTCTTAATTAAGTACCTCTGCCATAGAATTGGTGTGCTAATCACCAAAAACTAACTTCAATCGGACAGTATAACGGCTCAAAAGTGCCAATTTCTCACAAATTCTCTCTAAAAGCTTAAGTTCGCTCAAAACGGTTATGATATCAAGTAAATGAGTTCGGCCGAACTTGAATGGTATTTATACCATGTCAAGTTCGGGCGAACTTGTTAAGCCCAACATGAGGCCCAGAGAAGTTCGTGCGAAATTATTGTAAAAAACAAACAATCATTTGCAAGTTCGGTCGAACTTGCTGTTTGTGAAAACTTGATATTGTTTAGCAAGTTCGGCCGAACTTGCCAAACCTCAAAATTTGAACTTTTTTTTTTATTTTTAACCCTGAACTTTCCAACTTTTTACCAGTTATGAAAATCCACTCAGTTGACAAAGTCCATGCTAATGACCTTGGTTAACCGATTTGTCTGCCGAGTCCAAGTTATGACCACGATTTGACCCGTTACGAACAAATTGTTGATATTTTAAAAATCAAAGTTTCAAATTAATGAACTTTTTATCATTTTGACTTTTCAGATTAACAGATTAGCTCCTAGCCTGTTGTCAAAGAGATTCCCACCAGTTCTAGCATCTTACCAGACTTCGAAGATCCGTTATCCAACATTGGTTTGCTGAAAACAATGTAGAAATAAAATCTTTTTGTATTTTTGTAAGTTTATGCTAAAACACACCGAAAATCTTTTTGATTTTAATCTGTAAAGCTGAAATACAATGAAATAAGCAATGTAAACTATGTACAAACATATTTACAGACATATTTTTGTGAATTCGTGTCTAAGAATCATATCAGTTGATTGACACATATCACCAGCACTGTTGACTTTTAAATGACTTTAAGTTTTAAAATCGTTTACCTAGATTGTCGATATATTTTTCCACTTAAACTTTTCCACATTTCTCAACTGTTTCAAGATATGTTAAGATAGAATTCATGAAACTTGACTTATCTTTGGTTCCCACTTCTTGAATATACTCCCGTATCCAGATTCCCTAGATTTCATCTTACAGGTGAATATAGCATAATTAATATCTGTATCTGGGTTGTGCGAGACCTTGAGAGCTCAGGTTAGTGTAATATCCGTCAAAAACGGATTTACCAAACCCGCTCCGTTTATCAACCGAACAGTCAGTTAAAATTTTCGTTGCGAATTAAATGCCCAAAATAATTTTAAACGATACATAATCAATTATTATACGGGAATATATAATTAGTTTTTGAAAAACTGTTAAAAATCGCAAAATAAAAATATTTTGGTTCTGCCGGGTTTCGAACCCGGGTCATTAACCGGTCCGGCAACAACTTAACACACAACACACAAACCACTGCTCCACTTGTATTGTCTGTTAATTATTAAGATCATTTAATTCATATCTTGACGTTCCGAATTCAAAACCGGCGCCCAAAAGTTCAGTCGTCGGAAATCCCGGCAATCTCGCGAGTTTTAACGACATCTTCCGTTATAACGTAAACAATTACTAAGACATCGGTTATAACCGACGTCTGAGTCCGCGACCAAAGTTATAACCGCCGGAGTTTTTATAACCGACGAATCCAGTCGGAAATCAGACCAAGTTCATCGATAATTTGCCCTATAAATACCCCCTCGAACCTCTGCAAACCTTTTCGCTCAAAACCGCACCTTTTCTCGGCGAAAACTCACTCGCCGGAATTATTCTGTTCGTCGCCAGAAAACCGGTTTCCCCATTTCTGAGCCTTACTAAACCCTTTGAGCTTATACCGAAGTCACCCATACCTTTTTCAAGCTTTCTGGAGACTCGCTGCTGCAAGACACTCGTCGCCGGAAGGGATTGCTGTCGCCGGAGTTCTGCCGGAAAACAGAGGAAGCTAGTCGGTATACCTCACGCCTAATTTCCTTTCTTTTTACTTTTATCTCATCGGTAATTAACCTAAAACGCTAAAGAAACCTGAATAAAAACTCGAACCAGTCAGACATCATCTCTGGTTAAAATCCGACGAAGAAGACGATGAACCTGTAACTCATAAGTATAATTTAAATCAAGAAATAACTCGGGTTAGACACACAGTCCAGCGGTGGACTCTGTGCACAATAAACACACAAAGGTCTCGAGTTCGAATCCTGTTCCACACACGCTGCGTAAATAAAAATGTTCTTTTTTGTTAACTGAACCGGATTCATTTTATATATATGTTAAGTATATTAATAATCGGAAAAATAACCAAGTTAGACACACAGTCCAGTGGTGGACTGTGTGTATGTTTAATCAAAGTGCACGAGTTCGAGTCCGGTCTTCTGCATCGACCCGGACAATTATTAAGCTTTTTAAATAAGTCAGAAATGAAAATAATTAATTTGTGTTTAAGTATAATAAAAATCAGTTAAGTTAACAAGTTGTACACACAGTCCAGCGGTGGACTGTGTGTTATCATAACCCACAGGTCCCGGGTTCGAGACCTGTGGAGCGCACCATCCGAATCAATTAAATCGTTTTTAAAATAAAAGGATTTTCTGTTTAACTTAATTAATATATAAATATAATTAAAAACGGATATATGACGGGTTAGACACGTAGCTCAGTTGGTAGAGCTGCGTGCACGCGTACGGGAGGTCTCGGGTTCGAGCCTCACCCAGCGCACTTATATTCACACTCGAACCGGTCAACGGTAGGCAACGGTCAAAGTCAAAGTCAACGGTCAGAAAAGGTCAAATTTTTTATTATTTTTATTTAATTATTTTAATTAAAAATCAATTAAAAATACTTAAAAATTACATTTTTAAGGTTAGAAAATAGCCTTAAACTCACAAAAATACACCCAACAATCCTACTAAAATAGATTAATAAAATCCGTTTACTTACCAAACCATAATGTGATTTATCTAGGTTAATCTCACTCGTGGTTAAAACCACTTCGCGTGCATTCAACATCATCAACCGAACGCACCCACTGTGAGTGAATCTTACAACTCCCCCTTTTAAATTACACGTTTTGGGGTGTGTCATGTGTCATAAAAATAATTAACTCGTTTATTTAAACTTGTGCCATACCATATCGTGATCTAAATTTAGATTTTTTATATTGTTGTGATTACTTATTTCATTTTGTCAAATTATATGGAATTCATCCATTAAGCCCATCAGTTCCTCGTGGGAGACGAGTTGAACAACGCGTGCCTCAAAACCAATTCATTATTGTTCATGTGTGTATCATTGAGTTTATATTGTTTGTAGTTGTGTCATTCATATTATCATGTTTATGCAATTCATTCATTAGGCCCATCAGTTCCTCGTGAGAGACGAGTTGAGCAACGCGTGCCTCTAAATGTTCCATTATTGTTCATGTGTGCTTTATTTAATATCTTATGATTGTTGAATAAGTTTACATCTATTTTTACTCATGTTTGGTTGTGCACTCATTTCATAATCAATCAAATAAACTTGTTCAAATGTTTTCCATAGGATTCACTCGCCAACATTATGTTGATCCAAAAAACCCTTTTACACACGATACAGGTGAACAGGTTGAAGCGAGGAAAACATAGGAAATGCCTTAGAAGAGAACAAAGAAGCTTAGATTGATAGTTAGAACATGTTGTAATCTTTATTGTAAATTTCCATTAAATTGTATTAATGAATATGAAACGCATAATAAATGTCATGAGCTTTGATGATAACCCAATCATGCCCCGATCACCTTTTCCTGCTGCGGGTCGGGATGTGACAGATTGGTATCAGAGCCATGACTATAGGGATATAGGATAGGTTATTAGACCCTTAGAGCCTATACTATAGTCTGCCTAAATTTTAATTGATTAGGTGGTTACATACAAACTTGTGATATTTATTTGTTTCATATTTGTTTACATTTACAGTCAAACATAAATGCTTATATACATATCCATTATACATATATCGATGTTCATGTATTCAATTTATTTTCGTACTCTCATTATTCAAAGATTTTGTGCAATTTTCAAATCTCATCAAAGTAAGTCCTGCGACGGGCATGTAGTAACTGGAAGAGTACAAGTACCGGTAGTCGGAACGTCCTGTCTAGGTTGGCATTCGTATAAATCCAATATAACGGACCAGTTTGCCTACCTGGGGACCAACGATGAGAGTACGAAGGACCTATTAGGCCAAAGCATGCCACACCAAACGTCGTTCGAACTAACCTACTTTGAGGTGTCACCGTGTCTACACCTGGACACATTCCGAATATCACACGTTGTATACATATTTCTCGATTTTCTCCGGGTTTTTGTGTACGCAACCTGGCAAACCCGTGCGAACCATATGAAAAAACCGGTCTTCATGGGGGCCCACATGATTACATAGGTAAAGTATGGCGGCATGTAGGGCCTAATGGCGAGCAAAGCCCAAGACATCCTATGGATGTAGTAGATTTATTTTTCTATAATTATTTTATGAATGTTCATTCCTAATGCGGCCCATGAACCCAAATCGCTCAACAAATGGCTGTCGTAATACCCAACATTGTAATCCAAGTACAACAAGCACTCACCGATAATCCTGTCAATCAAGCAAACCAAAACGTTATCAACTTTTCTCCAAATACCACTAAATGCACCTACAAGCATTTCAAATCATGCGACCCTCCGAAATACAAAGGACTGAAGGTGTCACCGCTCTCCTCCATTGGTTTGAAGAAATGGAGAACACTTTTCTAAATTGCGATTGCCCTGACGATCGCAAAGTGCGATATGCTACCGGTCGATTACATGGGATAGCACTCACTTGGTGGAATACAGAGAAGGCCAAACGAGGTGTGGAAGATGCTATAACCTTAACTTGGAACGAATTAAAAGAAATCATGACCAGACGATTTTGCCCAAGGAGTGAAATCAAGAGATTAGAAGATGAAGTTTATTCGTTGAAGCAAAAGGAAGGAGACCACACCACCTACAATAAAAGATTCCTCGAGTTACATCAAATGGTTCCCAACATGTTCACTCCCCTCTACCGTTTGATCGAGCACTACATTCGTTGTCTTCCGTCAAAGATTCAAGACCCTGTAATAAGTACCAAGCCTGCAACTTTGGAAGCAGCAATGGAGCTAGCAACAGAGCTCACCTAGAATCGAATCCGAAACAAAGACTTCAAGGAGGAGAAGAAGAAGGATAAAGAATCGACTGAAACTTCCGACTCCACCCAAACCGAATCCCTTCTCAACCCAATTCTAAGAGAAGAAGAGACGGACAACTTTTCGCTGCTACCCAACGAAACCAACCTATTTCACACGCCATACCCATCCAAGCTATCCCAATCACCCAAGTGGCACCCAACTCAACTTACCCAAATAAGAAGCCATATCTTGGACCTCACCCTCGATGCAACAACTGTTTTTATCACCATCCCCTTACCTTACCTTGTCGACTATGTACAACTTGTGGACGCTATGGTCATTTGAGCAAGGTTTGTCGCACCTTCCAAAACCAAACCTCTTCCCCTACTCAAAACATGGCCCAAACTTATCATCAACCCCAATACCCCGTGTTCCCATATGCTCGAGCTTATTTCAATTGTGGCGACCCTACCCACTTTAGAAACACATGCCCTAATTGGTTAACGTCATCAACACTCAAGCTCAATCAAACCCAGTTAACCAAGTAAACCAAGAAAACCCAACCGCTAGGCCACCAGCAAGAGGAAGAGTCTTCAATATCAACGCCAATCCTGTCGAAGATAATGATGGCCCAAGCGAAGATACTCAACTAGTCCTTTTCACCGAAGATCCAGATTCAACTCCTATAGTTTAGTTTTATTTTTTTCTTTATCACATAGAACCAAACATAACTTAAGGATAAAGCCAATGAAACTTTGACGAGAATACGGTGGATACGCCGCTGGTACTTCCTATATATAAGTATTCTTGTCAAAGGATCATAAGCATTATCTGGCGGTTATGAGAGGTTCCATGTGTAGACTATTAGAGTAATTATTGTTTATTGTTTTCAGTATATGCATTTTTCCGAGGCCGCAGCTCCCCCTTTATGAGGTTTTGAGCTTGTTCCCCATTTTATTATGCGGTTGAACTGTGGTGTGCCCGCACGATCGGCTCCGTTTGATTGAGCCTTGATCGATCAGTTTATTTTACATTTTCATTACTTGCAATACGCTCGGCTCCGTTTGATTGAGTCTTGAGCGCACAGACAATTTCATTTTCAGTACATGCAATACGTTCGGCTCCGTTTGATTGAGCCTTGAGCGCACAGACATTTTCATTATCAGTATCTTGTGGTTGTGGTGTTTGTAGTAGAGTCGCATAGAACTAACCATAACTTGCGGATAAAGTCAATGAAAATTTGACAAGAATATGGTGGATACGCCGCTGGTACTTCCTATATATAAGTATTCTTGTCAAATGATCGGAGGCATTATCAGGCGGTTATGAGAGGTTCCATGCATAGGCTGTTTGTGTGATTGTTGTTTTAGATTAAGTTGTTCATTTTCAGTACATGCAATACGTTCGGCTCCATTTGATCATGCAATACGTTCGGCTCCGTTTGATTGAGCCTTGAGCGCACAGACAATTTCATTATCAGTATCTTATGGTTGTTGTGTTTGTTGTAGAGTCGCATAGCACTAATCATAACTTGCGGATAAAGTCAATGAAAATTTGGCAAGAATATGGTGGATACGCCGCTGGTACTTCCTATATATAAGTATTCTTGTTAAATTATCGGAGGCATTATCAGGCGGTTATGAGAGGTTCCATGCATAGGATGTTTGTGTGATAGTTGTTTAGATTAAGTTATTCATTTTCAGTACATGCAATACGCTCGGCTCCGTTTGATTGAGCCTTGAGCACACAGACAATTTCATTTTCAGTACATACAATACGATCGGCTCCGTTTGATTGAGCCTTGATCGCACAGATATTTTTCATTTCAGTATTTTATGTTTGTTGTATTGGTTGTAGAGTTATATAGGACTAATCATAATTCACTGATAAAACCAATGAAAATTTGACAAGAATATGGTGGATACGCCGCTGGTACTTCCTATATATAAGTATTCTTGTCAAAGGATCAGAGGCATTGTCGGACGGTTATGAGAAGTTCTATGTAGGATTTATTAGTTTCTTGGTAACTAATCATAACTTGTGGATAAAACCAATGAAAATTTGGCAAGAATATGATGGATACGCCGCTGGTACTTCCTATATATAAGTATTCTTGCCAAAGGATCAGAGGCATTATCAGGCGATTATGAGAAGTTCCATGTAGGATTTAGTATTGCCTTGGTTGAAATTGTGTTACATTTATATCATCTTGCTATTTAGAGAAATTGGATTTGTGTTCCATTTCTACATAAACTAACCTCTCCATCATAACAAACGAGAGAGGAACTTCCACCATTCAAACATATATGCTATCAGAATGTGGATTCAAATATTAGCTGTTGTGTTTATTTATGTTCAAATATTAGCTGTTGTGTTTATTTATGTTTAAATATTAGCTGTTGTGTTTATTTATGTTCCATATAGGTTGTAGTATTAGAAGTTTTGCCTTAGGATATAACATTACCTTTCCAAACATATCCAACCTCTTATGCATGATATCATAGTTAGCGAATCAAATCTGACTATCAATACTTTTACAGTAGGCAACAAAAAGCGATTCCTATAATAGGGTACTTAACCCTTACAAGGAACGTTACCGCCTCAAACAAAAACTTAAACCCTTACTTTTTCTAAGCAAGTAACAGTCAAACTAAACACCATCATTCTTTTAGTCAAATATATCACTATTTAAATTTCGGGACGAAATTTCTAAAAAGCAGGGGATACTGTAATATCCGTCAAAAACGGATTTACCAAACCCGCTCCGTTTATCAACCGAACAGTCAGTTAAAATTTTCGTTGCGAATTAAATGCCCAAAATAATTTTAAACGATACATAATCAATTATTATACGGGAATATATAATTAGTTTTTGAAAAACTGTTAAAAATCGCAAAATAAAAATATTTTGGTTCTGCCGGGTTTCGAACCCGGGTCAGTAACCGGTCCGGCAACAACTTAACACACAACACACAAACCACTGCTCCACTTGTATTGTCTGTTAATTATTAAGATCATTTAATTCATATCTTGACGTTCCGAATTCAAAACCGGCGCCCAAAAGTTCAGTCGTCGGAAATCCCGGCAATCTCGCGAGTTTTAACGACATCTTCCGTTATAACGTAAACATTTACTAAGACATCGGTTATAACCGACGTCTGAGTCCGCGACCAAAGTTATAACCGCCGTAGTATTTATAACCGACGAATCCAGTCGGAAATCAGACCAAGTTCATCGATAATTTGCCCTATAAATACCCCCTCGAACCTCTGCAAACCTTTTCGCTCAAAACCGCACCTTTTCTCGGCGAAAACTCACTCGCCGAATTATTCTGTTCGTCGCCAGAAAACCGGTTTCCCCATTTCTGAGCCTTACTAAACCCTTTGAGCTTATACCGAAGTCACCCATACCTTTTCAAGCTTTCTGGAGACTCGCTGCTGCAAGACACTCGTCGCCGGAAGGGATTGCTGTCGCCGGAGTTCGCCGGAAAACAGAGGAAGCTAGTCGGTATACCTCACGCCTAATTTCCTTTCTTTTTACTTTTCTCTCATCGGTAATTAACCTAAAAAGCTAAAGAAACCTGAATAAAAACTCGAACCAGTCAGACATCATCTCTGGTTAAAATCCGACGAAGAAGACGATGAACCTGTAACTCATAAGTATAATTTAAATCAAGAAATAACTCGGGTTAGACACACAGCCCAGCGGTGGACTCTGTGCACAATAAACACACAAAGGTCTCGAGTTCGAATCCTGTTCCACACACGCTGCGTAAATAAAAATGTTCTTTTTTGTTAACTGAACCGGATTCATTTTATATATATGTTAAGTATATTAATAATCAGAAAAATAACCAAGTTAGACACACAGTCCAGTGGTGGACTGTGTGTATGTTTAATCAAAGTGCACGAGTTCGAGTCCGGTCTTCTGCATCGACCCGGACAATTATTAAGCTTTTTAAATAAGTCAGAAACGAAAATAATTAATTTGTGTTTAAGTATAATAAAAATCAGTTAAGTTAACAAGTTGTACACACAGTCCAGCGGTGGACTGTGTGTTATCATAACCCACAGGTCCCGGGTTCGAGACCTGTGGAGCGCACCGTCCGAATCAATTAAATCGTTTTTAAAATAAAAGGATTTTCTGTTTAACTTAATTAATATATAAATATAATTAAAAACGGATATATGACGGGTTAGACACGTAGCTCAGTTGGTAGAGCTGCGTGCACGCGTACGGGAAGTCTCGGGTTCGAGCCTCACCCAGCGCAATTATATTCACACTCGAACCGGTCAACGGTCAGGCAACGGTCAAAGTCAAAGTCAACGGTCAGAAAAAGTCAAATTTTTATTATTTTTATTTAATTATTTTAATTAAAAATCAATTAAAAATACTTAAAAATAACATTTTTAAGGTTAGAAAATAGCCTTAAACTCACAAAAATACACCCAACAATCCTACTAAAATAGATTAATAAAATCCGTTTACTTACCAAACCATAATGCGATTTATCTAGGTTAATCTCACTCGTGGTTAAAACCACTTCGCGTGCATTCAACATCATCAACCGAACGCACCCACTGTGAGTGAATCTTACAACTCCCCCTTTTAAATTACACGTTTTGGGGTGTGTCATGTGTCATAAAAATAATTAACTCGTTTATTTAAACTTGTGCCATACCATATCGTGATCTAAATTTAGATTGTTTATATTGTTGTGATTACTTATTTCATTTTGTCAAATTATATGGAATTCATCCATTAAGCCCATCAGTTCCTCGTGGGAGACGAGTTGAACAACGCGTGCCTCAAAACCAATTCATTATTGTTCATGTGTGTATCATTGAGTTTATATTGTTTGTAGTTGTGTCATTCATATTATCATGTTTATGCAATTCATTCATTAGGCCCATCAGTTCCTCGTGAGAGACGAGTTGAGCAACGCGTGCCTCTAAATGTTCCATTATTGTTCATGTGTGCTTTATTTAATATCTTATGATTGTTGAATAAGTTTACATCTATTTTTACTCATGTTTGGTTGTGCACTCATTTCATAATCAATCAAATAAACTTGTTCAAATGTTTTCCATAGGATTCACTCGCCAACATTATGTTGATCCAAAAAACCCTTTTACACACGATACAGGTGAACAGGTTGAAGCGAGGAAAACATAGGAAATGCCTTAGAAGAGAACAAAGAAGCTTAGATTGATAGTTAGAACATGTTGCAATCTTTATTGTAAATTTCCATTAAATTGTATTAATGAATATGAAACGCATAATAAATGTCATGAGCTTTGATGATAACCCAATCATGCCCCGATCACCTTTTCCGCTGCGGGTCGGGGTGTGACAGTTAGCACTACCGTACAGACAAAGAGATGAAGGCTCGTCTTTCAGGTGTGTTCCAATTAAGGAATCTTTTCAGCATTGCATATGATTCTATCTTTCAATACTTTTCAATATTGCATGCAACTTGGGTTTATAGCAAAAGTATTATAGAAGTTTTAGGCCATTGCTTCCGCAAAATAAGAAGAACTTGTATAATACCCCAGATATCGACTATCTATAAAGACCTCGTATCTCAGAATCAGGCAATCTTTCAAACGAAATTTCGGAGTACTAAGTTCATATATCTTAGATGTGTTAATCCACAAGATTAAGCAGTTGTAAAATTTAGTTTATATCTCGATTACTAAACGTGTTAAGCATATCGAGACATCCGCAGTAAGACTCGTTTATCACTTTTAAACTTCACATTTCTTTAGCATACTGTGATAGTCCACTGATGTACTATCATTTACTTTTATGACACTGAATTCTTTTTGTCTTTTTCAATGTTTTTGAACATTTTGAATTTTTATATGTTTTTGGATTTTAAAATTTTTCGAATGTTTTTGTATTTCACTAATATTTCTCCCCCTAAAATCAAAAACATCTTTTTGGATTTTAGTTTTTAATAAAATTCTAAACTAGAAAGATATTTACAAACCAATGTGGATCACGTGAACTCGTCGTCCGATCCGTATTCAACCTCAGCGTCTGCACCTGTCAGCAAATTTTTCATACCGTTAATTCTCAACAAGTATTTAAACCGTGATAATGAAAATGGTTTGGTATAAAAATCAGCCTTTTGTTCGTCGGTGTGGATTTTTTCTATTCGTACCAATTTCTTTTCGTAGCAATCACAAGTGAAATGATAACGAATTTCAATGTGTTTTGTGCGTGAGTGATGAACCAGATTTTTAGTTATATCGATTGCTGCCTTGTTATCAACATACAGCGGAGTGTCTAGAAATTGCAAACCATGGTCTCTCATCTGTTATTGAATCCACCGAATCTGTGAACAACAACTGGTGGCCGAGATATACTCAGCTTCACAGGTAGAGAGAGCGACCGTAGTCTTTTTCTTACACTGCCAGGTTACAATTCTTGTTACGAAGAACTGGTATCCCGCTGTAGTTGATTTTGAATTCAACTTATCTACACAAAAATCGGAATCAGCATAGCCTGTGAGGTCGAAATTGTCGTTCTTCGGGTACCATAAGCCAGTGCTTCGGCATCCTTTCAGAAATCAGAAGATACGCTTCACAATCTTCATGTGTAAGATCCTCGGGCTTGATTGATATCTGGCGCATAGGCAGGTTGGATGCATAATATCTGGGCGCGATGCCGTCAGATACATAAGCGATCCAATCATCGATCTGTATAACGTCTCGTCAACTTTGGCTCCAGTCTCGTCAACGCAAATGCCGTGGTTGAGAGCAAGAGGCGTAGATAGAGGCTTCAATCTTTCCATTCCAAACTTCTTCAACGTGAACATACTTAGTCTGATGAATGAAAGTACCAACCGTAAGCTGATCTACTTGCAAACAAAGAAAGAACTCCATTTCGCCTATGAGGACATTTCGAACATCATTTTCATGATTCCCTCAAACTCTTTGCAGAGACTATCGTTTGTAGATCCAAAGGTGATGTCGTCAACGTAGATTTGAACTATAATCAGATGGCTATCAACTTCTCTGGTGAAAAGAGTACTTTCCACAGTTCCTCTGATAAAGCCGTTTCCGACGAGATGTTGTTATAACGTCTCGTACCAAGCTCTCGAGGCTTGGTGTAGACCGTAAAGTGCTTTATCTAGTAGGTACGCTTTCTTCTTGTTAAGTGGATCGACAAACCCTGGTGGTTGTCCAACGTACACTTTCTCGCGTAATTTGCCATACAGAAAAGCTGATTTGATATCCAATTGATAGACCTTAAATCCTTTCCATGATGCGAAAGCTAGAAATATTCAAATAGATTCCAATCGAGCTACTGGTGCATAGACTTCCATGTAGTCTATCCCTTCTTGCTGGTGAAATCCCTTGACAATAAGCCTAGTTTTGTTACGAACAATAACTCCTCTATCATCACGTTTACACTTAAAGACCCATTTTGTATCAACTGCTTTCTGATTTTCTGGTAGACATTCAAGCTTCCACACACCCAACTTCTCAAACTGCAATAATTCTTCTTGCATTGCTTGTACCCAGTTTTCATCTGCTAAAGCTTCATTAATTGTCTTAGGCTCAGTCTGAGAGATGAAACATGAATGGAAACAATAGTTCTGGGTTGTAGCAACACGTGTGTAGAAACCACTGAGTGCTTTATTAATTTGGCCTCGAGTTCTAACACCAGTTTGAAGTTCTCCGATAATATTTGTTGACGATTGATAGGAATATGATCGCGGCAATTCTTCACTTGGAACATCTACTGAGTTTTGCTGATTAGTGATGTTGAGATCAACAACAAATTCAATGTTTGGAGAGCTTGATGAAACTTCATTTCTGTTGTTCGGGACTATAGATTGATTAAGAAGACTTGTTATCTGCTTCACTTCTTCATCTGAAGAAGATGATTCCCCCATCAGCATCAAATGTTGGTGCTTCATCTGAATCAGAATCTTGATTCTGAGGCATACTGAGCTCCGTTGTTATATTCATTGGTTCAGTAGAGGCATTCGTTGGAAGAGTAGTGGGTGATAATAATGTTTCAGAAACATTTTCAGCCGGAACACCACTAATGTTTGAACTTGCGCCCGAAGAAGATGGATCCAACGTGGGTTGATTAACCACAATTGGTCAAACAATTTGCTCTTGATTCGCTGACTGGTGAAGATAATATAACGCTGCAACTTCTTCGTCAGTTGGTTCTTTAGGCAAATCAAACGACTTCCAAAGGTCTTGATAGTTAAACAGCCACGCGTCACCTTTCCTTTGAATTGGATTTGTGTAATTGAAACAATCCACGTGTTGTGCTTCAATAACCTTTCTTAATGAGGGAACATATACTCTTCTCAACGGACTCGCATATCTAACAAAGAAACCTTCGAGAGATTTAGCTCCAAATTTTCCATCTTGATCTATTACGGTACATGGAGCACCGAATGGTTCTAAAAACTTTAAATTTGGCTTCCGTCGGTTTATCATCTCAAAACTTGTTTTCTTTGTTGGTTTGACAGTGAGAATCCAGTTTAGCGTGTAGTAAGCCGCAGTAACTGCTTCACTCTAGAAGCTGATTGGAAGTTTAGAATCTGCAAGCATGGTTCTTTTAGTTTCAATTAAAGTTCGGTTCTTTCGTTCAGCAACTCCGTTTTACTGTGGAGTATAGGGAGCACTAAACTCGTGCAAAATCCCTTTTGCGTTGCAGAATTCCTTCATTTTGTTATTCTTAAACTCTATGCTATTGTCACTTCTAATGCGTCTGACCGGCAGATGATAAATGTTCTCGAGTTTCTTGAATAGAATAACCAAGTTCTAGAACATTTCGTCTTTTGATTCTTGAAAGAATACCCACGAATATCTCGAATAGTCATATGTCACGACCAAGCAATATAAGTCTCCTGATATGCTTCGAACATTTATAGCACCAAATAAATCCATGTGGAGACGTTCTAACGGTAGCTTGATTGAGTTTAGAATTTTCTTCGGATGCGATTTCTTGATCTGCTTTCCCTTCTTGCATTCCAAGCAATGATCAGACATCCGAAAACTTCGAAGATTTACGCCTTCTACAAGATCATTATGAACCAAGAAATTCATTTTTCGCAAATGATAATGGCCCATCTTTCGATGCCAAAGAATAGAATCTTTTTCAGTATCCTTTGATACAAAACATTGTGCTGATTGTGATGAAGTGGTAGCAACACCCATATCAAGAACATATAAATCATTTTCTCGATGTGCTCGCATCAGAATCCACTCATCTGGAATTTTGAATCCCGGCTTCAGTATAATACACTCATTATCATTGAAATGAACTATAAATTTCTTGTCACAAATCTGCGATATACTCAGAAGATTGTTCTCAAGTTCTACAATATAGTTCACGCGATCAAAAGAAACTACGCCATTGGAGAGTTTTCCATCGGTGACTATCCTTCCACCTTGATTTCCTGCAAATCCAACATATCCACCAATGATAGCTTTAATGTCGAATAGCAATGCCTTCATTCCCGTCATGTGCCTGGATGCTCCACTATCCAAAATCCACTTTGAAAGTACGGATCTTTGGAGCCCCTGCAAAATTCAGAAATTAGGTGAAAAGCTCTACCCAAGCCTTCTTGGTCTTGGGTTTTACAGGATAACCATCAACAAAAGCATATTCAAACTCATCAACATCATCAAAATCAAATTCATCATCTGTTTTAACAATGTTAATGTTTGAAAATTTCACTTTTTTCTTATCTTTTACAGATTTGACATTATCGTTCTTGATTTCTGTTTTAATTTCTTTCACATTCTCACTAGTCTTCACCTGCTCAGACTTAGTGATTTCAGACTTTGATTCTTTTGTGTTGCCAGTCTTTACTATCTCAGACTTAACAACACCAGATGTTATTAACCTTTTATTAGCAATCCAGGTTTTAGATTTGATATTAGCCTTTTTGATGTAAAACTTAGTTTCATTAAACCTAGAAGTTTCACCTTTTTCGAAGATGGAATTTTCAAAAGTCTTTTCAGACTTTGGTTTAAGTTCTGGTTTTGATTCATTTCGTTTCAAAATCTTTATAGGTTTTGAAAACACCGGTTGCTTTGGTTTAACAACATTTGAATCTTCTTTTCTTCGAAGATAAGCCGGTTTTGATTTCGGACATAGTCGTGCCAAATGACCAATTTAATTGCACTTGAAACATGTCCGATTATCAAGTGGATGTCCTTTAACAGGTGGTCTTACTTTACTTGAAGTTTTGACACCATTTGTAACCTTTGTTTTATCTCGAATTTCTTTCTCCTTCTTGAACTCATCATTTGATTGCTTACCAATCAAATTCTCCGCATGAACTGTATTCGTCCCATATACAAACTTCATGTTTTTGTTTTTATATTCATGAAATGGTGACGGTTTTTTTATAGATTTATCAGTTTCTTCTTCTAAACCCAACCCCGCTCTCTGGTTTTCCGGATGATCACCATCGTTTCTTCGGTAATTATTTCTTTTAGGTTTAGAATAGAATTTTTGTTCATTGATTACCAATTCCTCTGATGTGACTTCCATGAGTTTAAAGAATTTATCAAGCAATTCTTCTTTCACATTCTGAATCGGGAAGCTATCATCAAAGTATAGTCTATCTGAATCCTTAATTTTGTACATTACAATATTAGGATCGTCACTTAGACCATCTTCTGACGACTTATCATCATTTTCAGATTGTGAATAAGAATTCTTTGAACTCGAGTTGGCGCTTTTGAAGCTGCCATCATCATAATCACTTAAAACATTTTCAACAACTTTGTTAACCACAACATCGTTATCATCATCAGATTTAGCATAGACTATATCAATGTTCTCTGGCAACTTGTTTTTCTCTTCAGAAAGTAACTCAACATTGAGTGCCTTGTCCATTCCATCTGCAGATTTAACACAGTATTTCTCGCAAAGGGGTGGAGGAACATTGCTATATTCTTTACCCTCTTTCTTTTTAGGTTTTTCTTCCGTTAGGATTGTTGGAAGAATGTGATCGATAACATACGCGTTAGTGGTATAACTTCTTAACAATTGTCGAACTCTTTCAATTTCAATTGTCGAACTCTTGCAGTTTCAATTGTCATATCTTGAAGTTGTTGTTTGATTTCAGCAATGGTGTTGATATAAATGTTAATTGCTCTTTGTTTATCCATTATTGTACCACTCAACATTCTTATATTATCATGTTGTTCGGTGTTATTTATGTCGAGTCTGTCATAATCATTTTTCATTTTGTCATACGCTTCTTTCATTGTGCGATAATCATATTTTAACAAATCGTTATGCACATTGTTTTCAGCGATGATCTTTGATTTTTTGGCACATTCGACAAATGGTTCCGTACATTTTGTACAATGTTTCTCAACCTCTTACATTTTGTATTTTAACAACTTCTTTCTCGATAACCTTTACCTCTGGACCTACCTGGTTAGATTTGCCATTAAAGCTTTATCTGCCATGTCCTTGAGGTCTTCAACTTTCATTTCTTGAGTGATATCAATGATCACTTCATCAATCTTTTTCTCCTCAACCACTTATTCTTTCGTTCTTCCATCAAAGTGACCTGCAAAACTGTCACAAGAATTAGAGGATAAAATTCCTTGTCTCTGCATATGGATATATTCCTCTTCTTCCTGCTGTTGATGCAAGTATTGTTCCAGAATAGCTTGTTCGAAAGCTGCTACTTCTGCTGCTGCCGCTGCTTCCTCTGCAGAATTATCTTCAACTATCTCTGCCATCAAAGCAACTCCGGTCCTTTTCCCAATATAAGAGTTCCAGTCAAAACCGTCATCTTCTGTGGATGCAACCATGGCTTTCTCCGTGGTACTACTGTTTGGCTTTTCTTGGATCTCAATCTGAGTTTTCTTCGGGAAAGGTTTATATTGAAGTGCCTTCTTGTAATATTCAATCCCTCCTCCGAAAGGACTTTGATTTCCGGTTGCCTCGGTGTTCTTACACTCTCTTTTAAAATGTCCCTTCTGTCGACATCTAAAACAGGTGACTTTGGATTTGTCAAACCCAATTTGTTGCCGGAATTTCCTATGTCACGGCCTGTGAGTGCGACGAACTTTGTCACTCTCCAGATGATCGAAGCTAAGGACCCTTTGATGTCCATTAGTTCGAGTTCTTCCTCGTCAATCTAGTCATAATCTTATGCGGGGTTTACGATCTTACCGACAACAAGACATTCATAAGACTCTAAGACGGTAGCGAGTAGAGATATATGATGTTTTGCAACTTCTTCTGAAACAACATTGTTCAAATTCACTGCGATGTTGCACTTGTAAACATTCGGATCAGAACTTTGTTGTTGTTTCTGACTTGCTTGACTTTGGAATGTTGAATTTGAACCAGTGCTCGAGTAAGAATTTTGTGGACCTTGGTCATACTGAGGCTGTGAATGATTCTGGTTCTGTGGAGAAGCATTTATGTTTGCACTAAAAGCAGTTCCAATTTTTGGACTCGAAATGTTATCTTGCATTCCGGTTTTGTAGTACAAACCGATGTCTTGAACTACATTAGCGTTCTTTGACTTCGCTATCTTCAGAAGCTCCATTTCGTGGCCTTCGAGTTTATCAATAAACGTTGATAACTTGAGGAAATCCCACTTATCACTATTTTTCAGAACCATCAAATACGTAGTCCATTCGCCCTCTGGTAGTGCGTCGGCAAGTTTGTCGATGTATTGTTGTTCCGTCTTCTCAAGAGCGTGTCTTCGCATTTGGACTTTGAGATGATAGAAACGCTCAATCATTTGCTTAATGTTCTCATTCTTTAGCATGCTGAAAATATCAAACTCTTCCAGAATGAGAGCCTTCTTGCTTTTGATCATTTCAGCACTGCCTTGGTATTTCTTCTGTAACAACAACCAAAGCTCTCTTGCTATAGTACCCTCTGGTAGCAAGATAATAATATCTTCTTTGACAGACTGTTGGGTGAGACTTATCATCTTTTTCTCTACAATGTATTCGTCTCTCTGAGCTGTCGAGTAGTTGTACTTCTCAAGAACTTGTTGATGCTCATCTACCGGAATAGTGTAGCCTCTTTCAATTGACACCCAGCCAACAAAGTGCATGGCTTGAACCCAGTAGGTAAATTTCTCTTTCCATGCTTCATATTCGTCCATGCTCATCAGCTTTGGCGTTTTGACGGTTGTTCCCATTTCGTTATCAAGATTGACTTGATTAATCACGTTGGCATTTGACGAACTAGCTCCAGACATATAAGCTCTTAGTTGATCTTCCATTTTGAATCACGAAATGTGTACGCTGAAAATTTTTTAAAAACTTTGAAAACAGTTAGTCCTACTACAAGTTCGGTCGAACTTGTAGTGACAAATGAAGAATTCTTGAATTTTCTAACAAGTTCGGTCGAACTTGTTAGGTTTACTTTGAAAATTTTCGTTTATCCTCAGTCGAACTTATAACCACAATTAAACAGATCTTCGATCGAACTTATTCAAACGAACTTTGATGAAATACAAGCAAGTTCGGGCGAACTTACTTAAACTCTTCTTGATTTTACACAAGTTCGGTCGAACTTGATGTAAAATTAAAGAAAATTTAGTATCTTCGAGCGAACTTGACTAAAACTTCCTCAAAAATCACCTAAGTTCAGGCGAACTTACTAAAAAATCACATGAAAAGTGATGTTTTAGTACAAGTTCTGCCGAACATGGCCAACAAGTTCGTTCCTAAGGGTTTTCAAAAACATGGTTTTTTCAAAATTTCGACATGAATTCGGTTGAATTTGGTCTCCAATCTTTCAAGGGTTTATCTTTGTTGTATTTTACATGATATATTCAAAATTCAAAAGATTTTGACCTTGAATTCTTCATTTTATGATCAAAAGTTTAAAGAAAAAGAAGAATGGAGTAGAAATAGAAGTGTTCTTGTCTTGATAATATCAAATCAGGCTGTTCTAGCTCTGATACTACTTGTAGGACCGATCCTCGATGCTTAGGAACCTAAATTTGATATCTAACGTCCAAAATAGCGGAAATATAACGTCGTGTTACCAATTGACAAGAATTAATAGTTAATCATCAATTTCATTGATTAAACATTCAGATTACAGACTGACAGAGCTTTGCCTCTACAATGCCAAAGTTACAAATGAGACACACAAGCTAGGTATTTATAGCACAACAAGTTCGGCCATGGAGGGTGCATGTTCACCCGAACTTGCCTATGCAAGTTCGGCCGAACATGCATACATTACATGACTTATGACCGAACTTGGCTAAAACACTTTATAAATACTTCAAAACCTAGCCTATTTAGCTCTATACAATACAGACTCGATATAAGACTAAGACATAGACATTATGCACCAACAGAAGCTCTGTCAGTTTGTACTCTTGACGTTTGATCAATGAAACTGATGATTAACTGATTAAATCTTGTCTATTGGTAAACACGACATAATATTTCCGCTATTATGGACGTTAGATATCTAATTTAGGTTCCATAGCATCGAGGATCGGTCCTACAGTTATGCACTAAATGATTCATCTTTCTTAGGTGAATGTGGCCATCTTTCTGTGCCATAAGATTG
The DNA here is from genome assembly GCA_947069175.1 of Scalesia atractyloides. Classification (NCBI taxonomy): domain Eukaryota; kingdom Viridiplantae; phylum Streptophyta; class Magnoliopsida; order Asterales; family Asteraceae; genus Scalesia; species Scalesia atractyloides. The sequence goes on from CAMTDV010000014.1 coordinate 65,183,064, forward strand.
ACTCCATCTCAGTAGCTTTCGAGACAAAACATTGTGCCGTTTTTGAAGAAGTAGTAGCATTTCCCATGTGAAGAACATACAAATAATTCTCTCTTGGTGCACGCATGAGTATCCACTCGTCTGGTATTTTGAAAGCCGGTTTGATGATCATCCATTCTTTATTGTTGAAGTGGACGGTAAACTTCTTATCACAAATTTGAGAAACACTCAAAAGGTTGTTCTCAAGCTCTGCAATGTAGTTCACTTGATCAAATGATACGACTCCGTTTGAGAGCTTTCCCTCGGCGACAATCCTTCCACCTTGGTTTCCAACAAATCCAATATATCCGCCATTGATAGCTTTTATGTCGAACAAGAGCGCTTTCATTCCTGTCATATGTCTGGAAGCTCCACTATCAAGAATCCACTTGGAAAGTACAGATCTCTGGAGCCCCTGCACATTTCAACAATTAGTTAAATAGCGCGACCCAATCCTTCTTGGTCTTGGGTTGAATTGGATAACCATCATCGTAATCAAATTCCCATTCGTCAGCGTAATCAAATTCATATTCATCATCTGCATTTTCTATAATGTTTATGTTTGAAAACTTCACTTTGTTGTTATCTTTCAAACTGTTACCACTTGTAATTTTGACAGTTTGAGACTTGATTTTATATTTTAATTCTTTCATGTTATCACTAATCTTAACAGGCTCAGACTTAGTGATTTCATATGTTGTTGATCTTTTCTTAGCAACCCAGGCTTGTGATTTTATGTTAGCCTTTTTGATGTAAAACTTTATTTTAGTTGCTTTTGAAGATTCACCTTTTTTGAAAGTTGAATGTTTAACTTTAGGTTTTAATTCAAAAATTTGTTTCATTTCCTTTATGTCAATATTTATTTTTAAGATTTTTATTTGCCCAATTTCTGTTTGCTTTGTGTTTTCAACATCTGAACTTTCTTTCCTTTGAAGATAAGCCGGTTTAGATTTCGGACACTTCCGTGCAATATGACCAACTTCGTTGCACTTGAAGGAAATCCGATTATCATGTGAATGTCCAATAATGGATTTTACACCACTTGTGGCTTTCGCCTTATCTCGAAGTTCTTTATGTTTCTTAAACTTGTCATTTGATTGCTTTCCGATCAAACTCTCCTCGTGAACCGTGCTTGTCCTATAAACAAATTTCATATTTTTTATCTTTGTATTCATTAAATGGTGACATTTTCTTTTTCGGTTCATCAGTTTCCTCTAAACCCAACCCAGCCCTCTGATTTTCCGGATGATCCCCACCATTTCTGCGGTATTATTGTAATTTCTTTTGGGTTTGAATAGATTTTTTTCATTTTTCTCCAGGTCATCTGATGTGACTTCAACCAGTTTAAACAGTTTATCCAATTGATATTCTTTGACATTCCAAATCGGAAAACTGTCATCAAAGTATAATCTATCAGATTCCTTAACCTGTACAAGACAACATTAGGATCATCACATAGATCAACTTCTGATGATGTATCGTCATCTTTGGAATTTGTCTCAGAACTGTTTAAACTCGAGGTGGCGCATAGAACACGCTGAGCCAAATCTTCTTCATGTAAAACCTGCTTGATTTAGATCGGGAAAATCGTGTGGTTTTATGAAACCATGTGCTATGGCTCGAATCCGCAGTCAACCCTCAAAGCTGCCATCAGCAGAATCATTCAGAACATTTTCAACCACCTTTTTTACTACCGCATTGTCGTCATCTGATTTAGTATAGACTACATCAATGTTCTCCGGCAACTCATTTTTCTTTTCGGATAAGAACTCAATGTTCAGTGCTTATCCATCCCATCAACAGTTTTGCGACAATACTTCTCGCATAGGGGTAGGAACATTGCTATATTCTTTACCAATTTTCTTTTTAGGTTTTTCTTCCGATGGAATTGTTGGAAGAATGTGGTCGATGACATACGCGTGAGTTGTGTAACTTCTTAAAAGTTGCTGAACACGTTCTGTTTCAATTTTCATATCCTGGAGTTGTTGCTTGGTTTCAGCAATGGTGTTGATATAAATGTTTATTGCCTTTTGTTTATCCATTACTGTACCTTTCAACATCCTTATAGTATCGTGTTGTTCAATATTATTTCTATCGAGCCTGCCATAGTCATCTTTAATTTTTCATACGCTTCTTTCATTTACGATAATCATATTTGAAATGTTCATTATGTACATTGAGTTCAGCGATGATTAGAGATTTTTCGGCGCATTCAGCACATGGCTCGATACATTTTGTGCAAGGTTTTACAACCTCCACAAGTTGCATTTTGACAACTTCCTTTACCTCTGGACCTACCTTGGTTAGATTAGCCATTTATAGCTTCATCGGCAAAGTCCTTGAGGTTTTCAGCAGTCACCTCTTGAACAACGTCAGTAATTTCTTCATTCGATTTCACCTCGATCACTTGCTCTTGAGATCTTCCATCAAAGTGACCTGCAAAACTATCACACGAGTTAGGAGATAATATTACTTGGTTCTTCATGTGAAGATACATTTCCTCTTCTTCATGTTATTGCAGATACTGTTCCAACAGAGCATTCTCTATCGCAACCGCTTCTTCGGCAGAAGTATCTTCAACGATCTCAGCCATCAAGGCAACTCCGGTCTTCTTACCAATTTTAAGAATTCCAATGAAATCCATCATCCTCGTTCGAAGCAACCATAGCCTTTTCAGTGCTGTTACTCTTTGGTTTCTCTTGGATTTCAACCTGTGTCTTCTTTGGAAAAGGCTTGTACTGAAGTGACTTCTTGTAATATTCGTTGCCCCATCCGAATGGACTCTCATTTCCCGTGGCTTTAGAATTCTTGCATTCTCTCTTAAAATGCCCTTTCTGTCGGTATCTGAAACAAGTGACTTTCGATTTGTCAAATCCTAGCTTGTTGCTTGAATTTCCGATAACTCGGCCTGTAAGCGCAAAACATTTTGTCACCCTTTCGAATGCTTGAAGCTAGTGACCACTTGATATCCATTAGCTCAAGCTCTTCTTCGTCCACCTGATCGTAGTCTTCGGCGGTCATTTCGGGATTGCCAATCTTTCAAGCTACAAGACTCTCATATGATTCTAGAACAGTGGCAAGAAGTTACATATGTTGTTTTGCAACTTGCTCAGAAACTACATTGTTTAGATTTATAGCAATGTTACACTTGTACACATTTGAATCAGAATTTGTTTGTTGATTCTGATTTACTTGACTCTGATAGGAAGCATTTGACCCTGTGCTTGAGAATGAAGAGCTTTGTGGACTTTGATCATATTGAGGATACAATTGGTTCTGATTCTGTGGGGAAGAATTAATGTTTGCACTGAATGCTCCCTGAATCTTTGGACTTGAATGTTGTCATGCATTCCGGTTTTGTAATACAGACCAACATCTTGAACAATGTTAGCATTCTTCGACTTCGCAATCTTTAGCAGTTCCATTTCATGACCTTCAAGTTTGTCGATGAATGTTGACAACTTAAAGAATTCCCAATTCGGACTTTCTTTCAAAACCATCAAATAAGTAGTCCACTCTCCGTCAGGTAATGCATCTGCAAGCTTATCGATGTATTCTGGTTCAGTCTACTCAAGACCATGTCTTCTCATTTGGACTTTCAGATGACAAAAGCGCTCAATCATCTGTTTTATTGTCTCGCCCTTCAACATGTTGAAAATATCGAACTCCTTCATGATGAGAGCTTTTTTTCTCTTGATCATCTCTACGCTGCCTTGGTATTTCTTTTGCAATAATAACCAGAGATCTCTCGCAGTAGTATACTCGGGTAACAAGACCAGAATATCCTCTTTAACGGATTGTTGAATGAGGCTTATCATCTTTTTCTCAGCAATTTACTCATCTTTCTGTATTGTGGTGTACTTGTACTTCTCTAGTACTTGCTGATGTTCGTCCAACAGAACAGCGTAACCTTTCTCAATCGACACCCAGCCTTGGAAATGCATGGCTTGAACCCAATACGTAAATTTATCCTCCCATCCTTCATACTCGTCCATGCTCATTAACTTGGGCGGATTAACGGACGTGCCCATCTCGTTGTCTAGATTGACTTGCTGTATGACATTAGCATTGGATGTACCCACTCCTGACATATATGCTCTCTGAATATCGTCCATCGCGAATACCGAAACACGTACACTGAAAACACATTAAACTTTTGAAAAATGTTAGAATTACTACAAGTTCGTTCGAACTTGTAGTTGTGAATGAAGAATTCAGATTTTATCACAAGTTCGGTAGAACTTGTGACTTTTTATATAAAAATTTTCTATGAGCAACCTCGGTCGAACTTGCTGAATGAATTTTATAAGAATCTTGTAAGTTCGAGCGAACTTAACCATAATTTTCTTTACTATGATTCTCTAAAAATTTCCTTAAGTTCGAGCAAACTTAGTGAAATTTTATCAAAGACACCTCAAGTTCGAGCGAACTTGGTAAAAATTCACTCAGAAAGTGACTTTTACCTCAAGTTCGGTCGAACTTGGCTAACAAGTTCGATGATGATGGTTTTGAAAAACATGGTTTTGGCAACATTTTGATACCAATTCGTTTGATTTTAGACTCCAAACTCTCAGGGGTTTATCTATGATGTATTTAACATGTCATATTGAAAATTGGACATAATTTACCAGGGAATTCTTCATTTTTTTGAAAAAGTTAACAAAAATAGAAGAATGGAGTAGAATTAGAAGTGTTCTTGTCTTGATATCAATCAAATCAGGCTATTCTCGCTCTGATACCACCTGTAGGACCGATCCTCGATGCTTAGGAACCTAGATTTGATATCTATTGTCCATAATAGCGGAAATATTACGACAAGTTTACCAATAGACAAGAATTAATCAGTTAAACGTCAATTTTATTGATTAAACGTCAAGAATCCAAATTGATAGAGCTTCGCCTCAGAGATGCCAAAGTTACAAATGAGGACAACAAGCTTGCTATTTATAGAAGTCCAAGTTCGCCAGTGGGAGAGCTAAGTTCGCCCGAACTTGACTTAACATGTCACATATGGGCGAACTTGACTCAACACTACATAAATACAACTTTCTGCTAGCCTATTCAACTCTATTCTATACAGACTCGATATAAGACTAAGATATAGACATTCTGCACCAACAATGTTCAAGATTATATGGCCTGTATGGCAACGACTTTAATTCTGAAAAAGCCTTTCAATTATTCAAAGCTTGTGTTTACACATATGTCAAAGAATATGGATGATTCGAGATTGTGTTTATATCCAAGGTTCGTGTAGATGTTAATCGTTGTGAAGTTCACAAACATTGCACGTGATCTGAATGGTGTCTTATATCTGAGTCACCTTGATGATATTACTGTTAAGAAGCTAATAAAGTTCCAGAAGCAAGCGTTAGCACCAGTAGCAAAGCCAGTATTTGGGGCGATCAAAGATGAAAATTATATTGCACCGGCTGACAGCAGATGGAGAGAAGACGGTAGTGGTGATGAGAAAGAGTTGAACGATGAGAAAGAATGGTTTAAAGATTTCAAGCCAAAAGCTCGTAGTGATTGGTTCCTAAAGGCTGAAGTTGATAAGCCTAAAAAGAAGCGTGCAGCAAAAAAGTTGAGACAATGCTTATGGATGAAGATGAACCAGATAATGTTCAAGCTGAAGCTGGTTCTAGTGCAGCAATGTCACAAAGAGTCAAGAAGTTGAGAAAACGACTTAGGAAGACGATGTTATTTCAGTTTCCTCAGAGAATGATGAAGATTCTGATGAAACACCTGTGAAAGAGCCAGAAAAGTCAGAAGCTGAAAAGAGAGCTGAAAAGGAAAAAGAATTTGATGCTGATTTCAATCCGAATCAAGAAAAAGAGTCTGGTGAGGAAAGACCAAGAAAAAGGCTAAACGTGTGAAGTCTGCTACTGTTTCAACGACAAAGACTACAGGGTCTCCTCAGACAAAAGACAAGAAGAAACGAAAGAAATCTCATAAACCTGCTACTCATAGATACAAAGTAAAACTGAAAGGCGCAGAAGTTACACAAGAACCTTCTGGCGCACAGGAGAAAGGAGTCACACAAGAACCTCTTACACAAGAACCTCCTGTTGTTATTACATCTGAAACTGAACGTCCAGGAGTTACACAAGAACCTCATGTGATCATTTCATCTGAGGCAGAACGTCTAGGAGTCACACAAGAACCTCCTGGGGCTGAATTACTCGAAGTGCCGATTATTACATCTCCGGTTGCTCCAACAACTTCACATCTTGAAAGTTCTACGCCAAAGAAGTCTACACCAAAGGCTGCTACTCCAAAGTCAACATAAAAAACTCCAGGGCTAAATCTTTTTGGTGATATGCAGAATGATCCAATAAGTCTTCAAGATCTGAATGATTTCTTTCCAGAAATGAATGTTGAACTTCTTGAAAAGCGTGTGAAGGTGTTAGAAGAAAAAGTTCAACAAAATGAAGCTGAGAAAGCAGAGCTAAGAAAGAAAGTGAATCAAAGTTCCGTAGAGAAAGAAATGTTAGATGACAAGGTCAAAATATTGGAAAATGAACGAGAATGTAGGAACGTCCACGATTAGCACGGGAACCTAAATTTGTTATCTATTGTCCAATTAGGCGGAAATCAATGACAAGATAACCAAATAACAAGAATTACTCGTTTAATAGTTGTTTTCATTGATCTAAAGTTCAATACATTCGAGATCCGGATCCGACAGAGCTTCGTCTCTGATTTGACAAAGTTACTAACTGTTACAAATGAAATCCCAAGGCACCTTTTAAAATTAGACATGGAAGTTCGCTGGAGAGGGATAGAAGTTCGCCCGAACTTCACCTAGTCAAGTTCGCCCGAACTTCACCTAGTCAAGTTCGTCCGAACTTGACTTCTCATCAACATCCTCGAGCGAACTTGTCCTAAAATACACTGAAATACGCCTCGTTTCATCTGTACTATACAGACTCGATACAAAACTATTCTATAGTCATTATGCACCAATAGACTCCCTCTTGGATATCTACTTTGTCTTGTTCGGTCTTCAGACACTCTCTTTTATTCCAGACTCGTTATCGTGTAATAACAAAGGCAACAGACATATGCACCAATAGACCCCCCTTGGATGTTGCCGCAGTCATCTACTTTCATAGACATCTTTCACAATAATCTTCCTCGTCAGTCTTCAAGTGTCATAGTCTTCTTTGACTGCCTCATAATCATCAGACTTCAAATAAGTTCCTGAGTCTTTATCTTTATCCTTGAATAAGCATTAAACTTTATGATCTTCAAATGTTCTTTTTTCTTCAATTTAACTTGATAAAACTTTAAGCTCCCCCTTGCTGTGAGTTGTGCTCCCCCTCGCTTTGAGCTTTATCTTCAATTAAGTTTCATCCTGCTCCCCCTAAAACTTTACTTCATGTTTCAAAGTACTTGGGAATTCAAATAAACATTTCAGATTCTAACTTTGAAATTTTGTACCACATGTATTACATACCACCTGTACAAAACTTGTACTTAAAATTTTAATCTTCATTTTTCAGTTAATTCCAGTTCAAATTAATAACCTTGAAACATTTTAAATTTAAAACCTTCAACTTTCACATTTTTATCATTTGATTTGTAAAAATCCACTTAGTTAATCAAGTCCAAGTAAATGACCTTGATTAACCAAATATGTCAGCCAAGTCCAAGTTAATGACCTTGGCTAAACCCGTTGTGAACAACTGATATTATCTTCAATTTTAAAGATTCAAATTAATGAACTTTTCTTACTAGACTTCGATGATCCGTTCTCCAACATTGGCTCGTTGAAAATCTTTTTTGATTTAAAAAGTAAGTAAAGTATTTATAGAACTTTTAACAAGAAAAGTAAACTATGTACAAACATATTTACAGACATATTTTTGTGAATTTGCGTCTAAGGATCATATCAGTTTTCTTGAGACATATCACTAGTACCGTTGACCTTTTTGAGACTTTAAGTTCTAAACTTGTTTACCTAGATTGTCGATATGTTTGTCCACTTAAAACTTCATCACGTTTCTCAATTGTTCCAAGATAGGTAAGAATTATGAAACTTGACTTATCTATGGTTCCCACATCTTGAATATACTCCCGAATCCAGATTCCCTAGATTTCATCATACAGGTGAGTATAGCGTAATTGATATCTGTATTTGGGTTGTGCGAGACCTTGAGAGCTCAGGTTAGTACTACTGTACAGATAAAGAGATGAAGGCTCGTCTTTTAGGTGTGTTCCACTTAAGGAATCTTTTCAGCATTGCAAATGATTAGATCTTTCGATTTTTTTAAGTTTGCATGCTACTTTGGGGTTTTTAGCAAAAGCATTATAGAAGTTCTAGGCTATTGCTTTGCAAAATCAGAAGAACTTGTATAATACCCCAGATATCAACTATCTATAAAGACCTCGTATCTCAGAATCAGGCAACCCTTCAATCGAAATTTCGGAGTACTATGTCCATATATCCGAGATGTGTTAATCCACAAAATTATGTAGTTGTAAATTTAGTTTATATCCCGGAAACAATCTACTCAACGTGTAAAGCCTATCGACACATCCACAGCAAGACTTGTTTATCACTTTTAAACTTTACAATTCTTTAGCATACTGTGATAATCCACTGATATACTATCATTTCCTTTTTTACAACCAAATTCTTTTTGTATTTTTCAATGTTTTTGTACTTTTTGAAATTTTCAAATGTTTTCGGATTTTCAACTTTTTCATATGTTTTTTATTTTTCAACATTTTTTTAAAATTTTCTTACTCCCCCTAAAATCAAAAACATATTTTTGAATTTTACATTTTTTAACAAATTCTATTTGAAAAATATAACCAACCAATGTGGATCCCGTGACCTCGTCGTCCGATCCTTTTTCTCAATCCTGTATCTTGAATTGTTTAACAAACAATCATTAAACTCATTTACCACTTGTAAAAGCAGTTTTAACATGTAAAAACTTTGAAATCAGTTTTTTTGTTCAATGCTGTGGATTTTCATAATTTTGACTTTTTTCAAAATTTTCTTCTTAACTACTTCCTCTCAAAATGACAAAGATTTGACATATCTGGATAAGTTAAATATTATGAAGCTCCTCAATCGAATCAACTTTGATAAGCTGGATCTTGGAACTCCTGCATATGAAAGGATTTAGTTAAAAAGTTCAACCCAAGACTTCTTGGTCTTGGGTTTTGCATATAACTCCTCATACACCTCTTCATAATCACTTTCGTATGCTCTTTGATAAGCATATTCAACATCACAACCTTCAAGCTGACAATCAACTTTACTTTTATCTTTCTTGATTGATTTGACATTTTCGGTTTTATCACAAACAACCTTTACTTTTTCAGGTGATTTCTTTTTTGCAATCCATGCTTGAGAATTAACTCTAGCTTTCTTGACATAAAACCTAGAATCAATGTTTGACTTTGAAGTCTCTCTTTTTTGAAAAATTGAATTTTCAAATTTTGATTCATTTTTAGGTTTTATTTCAAGATTGGTTTCAACATTACATTTTATTTCTTTGATGTTAACGTTTCTTTTTACAATCCTGATTTGATCATTTTCAGATTGCTTTTGTTCTACCTCTCTTCAAACTTCTTTTCTTCGGGGATACTCAGGCTTAGACTTCAGACACTTGCGAGCAATGTGACAAACTTCATTGCATTTGAAGCAAGTCCGAGTGTCATGAACTTGTCCACTAGTGGGTTTTACTCCACTTGCGGACATAGCCTTGTCCCAAAGTTCCTTTTCTTTCTTGAAATCATCGTTTAACTTCTTACTGATCAAGCTTTCTTCTTGAACCATGCTCGTTCCGTACACAAACTTTATATTCTTACCTTTGTATTCCTGGAACGTTGACTTCTGATTCTTCTTCGGTTCATCTTCAGCTTCTTCCAAACCTAAACCTGCTCCCCTGTTCTCAGGAAAATCACCACCGTTTCTACGGTAATTGTTAAAATTCCTTTTCGGTTTAGAATAAAACTTCTTTTCATTTTTCTCGAGATCATCTGATGAAACTTCCACAAGTTTAAACAGTTTATCGATTTGATCTTCTTTCACATTCTGAATCGGAAAGCTATCATGGAAATATAATCTATCAGATTCCTTGACCTTGTACATGACAACGTTAGGATCATCACTTAGATCATTTTCTGATGATGTATCGTCACTTTCAGATTGTGAGCCAGAACTATTTAAACTCGAGTTAGCGCTTTTAAAGCTGCCATCATCAGAATCATTTCCCAAGACATTTTTTACCACATCTTTTACCACTGATTCACTGTCATCGTTTGATTTCGTAAAATCTACTTCAATGTTCTCAGGAAATTTAACTTTCGTTTCTGAAAGAAGTAAAAGATTAAATGCCTTTTCAATATCATCATCTTTCTTGCAGCAGTAACCTGCAAGAAATGGTGGAGGAACATTTCCGTAAACTTTACGCTTTGAGTTATCAACATTATCCTCCGACTTGATCGTAGGAAGAATGTGATCAATGACATATGCATTTGTGGTGTAACTTTTTAGTAATTGTCTGACTCTTTCTGTTTCAATTTTCATTTCATGAAACTCACACTTTGTCTCAGCAATTGTATTAATGTACATGTTAATTGCCTTTTGTTTTTCAATAACTGTGGCATTTAACATGGTGACATTAGCATTGAGTTTATGTTAGCTCTTTCAACATGTTTATATTTGCCTGATATTTTGTCATAAGCTTCTTTTATGGTTCTGTAATCATAACGAAAGTTTTTGTTATGTTCAGTCAATTCGCTTACGACTTTGACTTTATCCAGACAGAGTTCACAAGGACTTGCACACTTTGTGCAAGGTTTTTCATCCTCCACAACATTCACAACTTCCTTTTCAGACATGCTTACCTCTGCTTTTACCTTTTCGGCTTCTGCTTTCAACTCTTCTTATTTTTGCATCTCAAGGTAAGCTATTCCTTCTTCCTCTGTTTGTTGCATGTATCTTTCCAGAACTGCATTCTCTAGGACAACTTCTTCCTCAGCTCTCTGCATTAATGCTTCTTGAATAGCATTTTCGATAGCAACATCCACAAATGATGTCTCAGATTCATTCACAACCTCTGCCATCATAGCAACACCAGTCTTCTTTTTGATGTATGTGTTCCAATCGAAACCATTGTCTTCATGATTGGAAACATGTGCTTGTTCGGCTTTCTTTGCAGGTTTATCTTCAACTTCAATTTGTGTTCTATTAGATTATGATTTGTGTTGCAGCGCTTTCTTGTAATATTCGTTACCAGTTCCAAAAGGGTTTTGGTTTCCACTAGCTTCTTGGTTATGGCATTCACGTTTCAAGTGCCCTTTTTGTCGACATCTGAAACAAGTAACTTCGTTTTGTCGAAACCAAGTTTATTGTTTGAATTACCAATATCCCTTCCAGTGAGTGCTACAAACTTTGAAACTCTCCGGATAATCGATGCTAAGGACCATTTGATGTCCATTAGTTCCAACTCTTCCTCATCTACCTGATCGTAATCCTAGCTGTCATTTCAGGATTTCTGATCTTTCCAGCAACAAGACTTTCATATGATTCAAGAACTGTAGCAAGAAGTGCTATGTGTTGTTTTGCAACCTTTTCAAGAAACACATTCTTTAAATCAACTTGCTATGTTGCATTGGAAAAGATTTGAATTAGAAGTGGATTGGCTTGTCTGATGAGATTGACTTGGAGAAGACGAATTTGAACCAACATATGAATAACCACTGTTTGGAGAATACTGATTTTGTGACGATTGTTCTGATGTATTCATATTTGCACTAAATGTCGTATGGATTTTGGACTTTGAATCGGAGTATCTGGAACACCACCTTTGTAATAAACTCCGACATCCTGAACAACATTAGTGTTTTTGGATTTTGCAATCTTCATCAATTCCATTTCATGACCTTCAAGTTTGTCAATGAAAGATGACAACTTAAAATGTATCCAAGATGGACTATTCTTTAGAATCATCAGATACGTAGTCCATTCTCCTTCTAGAAGTGCATCGGCCAGCTTCTCAATTTGCTCTTCGTTAGTTCTCTTGATATCATGTCTTCGCATCAGGACCATGAGGTGACAATATCTATCAATCATTTGCTTCATTGTCTCTCCTTTGATCATCGTGAAGATCTCAAACTCTTTCTTAATTAAAGCCTTTTTGCTTTTGATCATTTCATCACTTCCTTTGAATTTTTTGCAAAGAGAATTCCATAATTCTTGAGAAGTATCATATTCTGGTAATAATATCAAGATATCTTCTTTGATAGACTGTTGTATCAAGCTGATCATTTTCTTTTCAGCAACATATTTCTCTTTGTCAATCGCTGAAAACTTGTTCAGTGGAAGATCTTGATCACGTTCATCTTTGGGCCATGTATAACCCAGCTGTTAAATTGATTCGCTTGAATCTAATTAACAAACTTTTCTTTCCATCCCTCGAACTCGTCCATACTCATCAACTTAGGCGGTTTCCGAGTAGTACCCATTTCATTATCGAGGTTCATCTGATTAACCACAATTGAATTTGACGTTGAGGCTCTGCAAACGCGTTATGGAAATCTTCCATTTCAAAATTCGAGACACGTACGCTGAAAACACTTGAAACTTTGAAAACAATTAGTATTACTACAAGTTCGGTCGAACTTGTAGTTAAAATGAAGAATTCTCATAAATTATCACAAGTTCGGTCAAACTTGTGATTTCAGATTTTAAAACTATCAGTTGAACTTCGGTCGAACTTGACAGTTCTGTATTAAGAAAGTTAAATGAACTTCGGTCAAACTTGTAAGATGAGTTTTTAATAAAACCACAAGTACGGGCGAAATAACTCAAAATTTCTTGAATTTTATCAAGTTCGGTCGAACTTGATAAGAAATCAATAAACTTTCGATAAGTTCGAGCGAACTTAGATATATTCTTTCAAAAACCACCACAAGTTCGAGCGAAGTTGCTAAAAATTGACTTAAAAAGTGTCTTTTTAGCTCAAGTTCGGTCGAACTTGACTAACAAGTTCGATGATAATGACTTTGGAAAACATGGTTTTTGCAACATTTCGACACCAATTCGTTTGATTTAGTCTCCAAACTCTCAGGGGTTTATCTTGATGTATTTAACATGACGTATTCAAATTTGGACAAAATTTGACCGTGAATTCTTCATTTTTGTTCAAAAGTTAAGAAAAATAGAAGAATGGAGATGAAATGAGAGATTCTTGTCTTGATTTCAACAAATTCAGGTATCCATGCTCTGATACCACTTGTAGGAACATCCACGATTAGAACGGGAACCTAAATTTATTATCTATTGTCCAATTAGGCGGAAACTAATGACAAGATAACCAAATAACAAGAATTACTCGTTTAATAGTTGTTTTCATTGATCTAAAGTTCAATACGTTAAAGATCCGGATCCGACAGAGCTTCGCCTCTTTGACAAAGTTACCAACTATTACAAATGAAATCCCAAGGCACCCTATATATAAACATGGAAGTTCGCTGGAGAGGGATAGAAGTTCGCCCGAACTTCACTTCTTATCAACATCCTCGAGATAACTTGTCCTAAAATACACTTAAATACGCCTCATTTCATCTATACTATACAGACTCGATACAAAACTATTCTATTGTCATTATGCACCAATATACTCCCTCTTGGATATCTACTTTGTCTTGTTTGGTCTTCAGAAACTCTCGTTTATTCTAGACTCGTTCTCGTGTAATGACGAAGGCAACAGACATATCCACCAACAGAGAATACTTTAAAGCCCTAATTGAAAGTTTGTAGGATGCGAATGAGAAGCTTCAAACCGAGATTGCGGATCTAAAATCAATCCAAGCCCTAAATGATCGAAGATTCACGAGAATGTAGAAAGTGTTATCTAATACACTTGGGATTGATTTCATTACCGAATATGATCGTCTTGATAGATAGGAAGCTAAAGAAAGATCTGAGAAAGAACTCGCAGCAAGTGGCAAAGGAAAAGGGGTTGAAGGTGAAGCTCCTAAATCATCTGAAACTGCAGAAAAGCATGTTGATGAATCTACAAAAGCTTCTGAGTCCGAGATTGCTAAGGTTGATGAATCTGTCAAGCCTTCTGATCCAATAATCGTTTTCGAAGAAAAGAACGATGAAGAAGCAGAAGACGAGGATAAAGATGCTGATGATAAAAATGATGATTCTGATTATGAAGATTGGAATAATGTTGATGACGATGATGAAAGCTTCAGTTTCAATGATCTTCTAAACGATGAAGTGAATGTCATGGATGTAGGTCCGTGATCAGGCGGTTCTAGACGGAAGTTAATGGATAAACGAAAACCAATTCGGTAGAATGTTATTAAGAATGGAGTAGAAACAGAATGCAGCGGAAGTCTTCACTCATACCGAAAGAGTACACACCTATATATAGGAAGACAAGTTCGTTGGAGTGAGGTGAGTTCGGCCGAACTTGACATCAACATGCACTCTCAAGCGAACTTGGCCCTGCTATAGTCAAGTAAGGCACATCAATTTTGGGCGAACTTGACCAATACAGGTCAAGTTCGGGCTAATTTGATCCCTTTTACACTGAAATCTCCGTATTTCGGTCGTGTGTTCGATTCTAACCTATACAATATTCAATACACGCTCTATCTAGCCTATTCGACAAGTGACGAACACCAGGTGCACCAACAGATTCCCCCTTGTTCGTTACTGTCGAATCTTGGTCTTTAAATTTGAGCCGTGTTTGAATATTCTGCAACTTCAATCAAGGTATGTGTCGATGTCATCGAAACACGTCAACAAATTCCCCATTAATTGATTATCCGGTTTGCATTATCAACGTTAGATTTCCCCTAAAATCTCCAGTTCAGATATTTGTTTGCATAGTTTCAAACCTCCTCTGATTTACTTGACCGACAGATTATCTTGAATAGACACCAACTTGAAATTCATCAATACAACTTCTCCATTTCAACTTTAACCACATCCGCGTTCAGTTTTAGCGCATATCTCCCATGCTCGATCTTCCGATCTTCAAAAACAACCGATAATTGATAGAAACTTCGAATTACCACACTGTTAACCTTCAAATCAATGTTTACCCACAATAATCTGAAATCCCGATTTCCGTAATCACTAGATCCGCAAATCGGTAATCTTTTTCAATTAGTAAATCTTCATCGGAACCAAATAATCTGGTAACACTTTGACTCTGAGAAACATTCGTCCGCGATCAAAATCACATTCTTCTTCTTCAGTCACAATGTCAGATATATAACTATCTCCGGTAGACCAGCGCCACTTAATCACCAAACATCATCATCCAACGGCGGTTAGTCCAAAGAGAAGAATGATTCATAAGCTTGAAGACTAAAAATAATGGCCACCAAAGGCTATCATCAGATTTCCTTGGTAATTTTGAAACCATCCGTCTACGGAGCTAGTCAGTAATTCCTAAGATCATCACCGAACGTTTTGAACATCCTCAGTTCCTCACTGGTACTAACGACTGCTAATCCAGCTAACTTTTCCTTCACCGAAGATCAGGACTGTAACCCTTAAGCATCAATCTGGATCATAATGTGAATAATCTGAACTTCCTGTGATCACAGAATCCCAAATGGATAATCTCTTTCGTCAGCAACTGGTACACTTCTTTGTCTGGAAGATCCGATCCCATAAATCATCTTCCTTAATCATGGTACCGCGTACAACCCGGGGCAACTGAAACTACAAAGCATCTTTATCTCCTGGCGGTTAGTCCAGTCAATAATTCATGTGCAAAGCAGAGTTAAAGATAGGCAGTCGTGTGTGCTTCCAAACCATACGCGCGACTCAGGTGTCAATCCACAACCGTGACCGCAGAATCTGATAAACAACTCCTCCAAGACTCAGTTATGTAACCACCAGCTTTCAAACTAGACATCAACTTGATCAATTTAAAAATGAATTTCAAATCTCTGTATCCGGTTAATCTGTAGTCGGAAACCACCCGAATACTGTTGTAGTGTCACGAATTTTAAAAATGCGGGAATCTTCAAATATTGAAAATTTTTTATTCCCCCTCATTTGTGCAAATTCTTACCATAATGAAATTTTCACAGAAATTCCCCCTCAAATCCAGAATTTTTAGTATTTAACAAATGCGGAATTTACTTTAAGGCCCATCGGTAGTCTTCAACCCTAATGATCACCAAATTGCTTTGGTATCAATGACTACCCTCTCATATTCAACCATCTCTAACCTCATCATATCATCCTCTCTAAGGCCTCTGACGGTGTCCCTGAATAGTCAGTATCGGATGTTAAAATTTCAAAAAAAATTCTATCACCAAATTTTTTTGGACACCCGTCTCATCAAAACGAGCAATAATATTTTTTTTAGGCATTGGACCAAGTTCGGGCGAAGTTGGTCACCCATCACCAAGTTCAGGTGAACTTGGTCTCCAAACACACAAGTTCGGGCGAACTTGATCATGTTTGGGCGAACTTAATCAAGTTCGGGCGAAAATATGCTTATTTTCAATGAAAATAAGTAAAGTTCGGGCGAACTTGATGAAAAATCATGAAAATCTTTGTCACGTTCGGGCGAACTTGATCTCCCAAATCGGTCTGTTTTCACATTTTTCGATCCAAAATCCTTATTTCTTCGAATTTCGAGATGATTCCACCATATATCTTGTCAAAAATGGTTTTCTAACAATCCTATCCGTTCAATTTTAGATTTTGTCCGTGGATTGTATGTTTATTTGATGATTTACGTCTAAAACCCCTCCTAATGTCCATAAATGTCCAAAATCACAAGCGTAGCTGATAACCATAGCACTGATACCAATTGAAGGTCCGTGATCAGGCGGTTCTAGACGGAAGTTAGTGGATAAACGTAAACCGATTCGGTAGAATGTTATTACAGAAAGGAGTACAAACAGAATGCAGCGGAAGTCTTCATTCATACCGAAAGAGTATACATCTTTATAAGTCCAGCTGTCGGAGTTCCTGGATAGAATCCGACAGCAACTCCCCGTAGGGATGCCAAAAACTTAAATGACAAAATGAACAACACACCTATATATAGGGAGACAAGTTTGTTGGAGTGGAGGTGAGTTCGGTTGAACTTGACTATGTCAAGTTCGGCCGAACTTGACATCAACATGCACTCTCAAGCGAACTTGGCCCTGCTATAGTCAAGTAAGGCACATCAATTTTGGGCGAACTTGACCAATACAGGTCAAGTTCGGGCGAACTTGATCCCTTTTACACTAAAATCTCTGTATTTCGGTCGTGTGTTTGATTCTAACCTATACAATATTCAACACACGCTCTATCTAGCCTATTCGACAAGTAACGTACACCAGGTGCACCAACAATGGATAACAGATTGAGGGGGAGTCAGGGCAAACAGGGCCAACCGATGATGTGGATATGACTGATGTTGATAAATATGCAAAGCTTGTTGCTGTTGTACCAACAACGCCTTTAGTGCTTATGCTGGAAGATAATGTTGAGGAAGGCGAGTACGTGCACAATTATACAAAGGAATATTTGGCGAAATTGATCGAAGTTGATGCTGAAACTCTTGAATTTGACTTTGAAGAGGATGTGTTGAATGTTAACACGTTTGAGCCGAATGATTATCAATATATACGAAGATTTGAAGCTGATTAGTATAACAGAGTGATTGTAGAAGATTGGTCTTCGGATGATGAAACAGATCAAACTGTGAAATACGTCGGTCCTAACACTGATAGTTTTCCTACTTTTGAGGAGATGTACAAGCAACTTGATGAAGACATGTTGAAAGAAAAGATTGAAGATTCTATTAAAGAAGGAAAAGTCCCTAAACCAATGACAAAGGAAGAAATAGCTCAAGCTAAGAAATCCTGGTTTAAAGAGGTGCCGCGCGAACGTAAGTTTCGACGTCCTCTAGCATTCTTTACCAGAGATAAAGATGTATCGTTGGGGGATATCCTAAGTTGGGGGTGGTTCAAGGAGTTGAATGTGTATGCAATAAAAAGGGAATTTGGAGTGCAATACTTCAAATATCTGGTTGATTTGAAGACTCTACCGTATTGGGATGTGGAGGAGCTTGTGCAAACTGTGAATGTCACATATCATATGAAGTATATTGATCAGTTACTTTGGAAAATGATCAAGTTTGAAGCGACAAAGGGATTCAAGTATTGGAAGCCATTTATTCCAGGTCGCCAAATCAAAACAAATAAGAAGACAGAGAAAAAGGATATAACGTTGATAATGAAACGACAAAGAGAAATGAGAAACATGCCGTGGATGCTGATTGAGCAAAATTTCAATCCAGTGTTCAAGTGGTGGCAGATAGATCCAACCACATGTTAGGCTGTTATTGTTTTACGATTTGAAGAACACTTGGTTATCACAAAGGAAAGGGTTGAGATATTGGGATTTCAGGGCATGAGGGGGTTGTGGAGAGCGATCAGTATTCTAGATCCAATGTGGCTTGTCAACTGTTCAAGAGAAGATATCAAGTGCTTGTTCTATAGCAAGATAGTATTTGAGGAACTTGAAAAAGAACAGGCTATGCAATATCAAAGAGTTGTGAATGTTTGCTATACACATGAAGTGAATTCAGGAAAGATGTGCAGACAAGCTGGAGAGAGCTAGAATGGGTTAAGTTTTTAAAGGAAGAAAAGCGTCTAGAAGCTATACACGAGAAAGGTAAGGCAGCAAGGCTTAGAAGGTTTCAGTTCATGAACAAAGTGCCTCCTCCAGATCAAACGCCAGATCCAAAGCAAGAACGACGAAAGAAGCCTTACAAGAACTTCTTCGGTCGTGTTCGTTAATGTTTATTTGAAGATAGAGTTTTGAAGACTGATACAAGACAAAGACGATATCCAAGTGGTAGTTTGTTGGTGCAGAATGTCTACGTCTTAGTCTTATATCCAGTCTGTATAGATTAGAGTTGAATAGGCTAGCAAAATGAAGTATTTATGTTTGTTAAGGTCAAGTTCGCTCACGGTGACTATGTAAAGTCAAGTTCGCCCGAACTTCCCTTCTCACCAGTGGACTTGCAAGTCTATAATTAGCTAGCTAGTGTTCCTCATTTGTAACTTTGGCATTTCTGGGGGGAAGCTCTGTCAATTTGGATACCTGACGTTATATCAATAAAATTGACATTTAATTGACTAATTCTTGTTATTTGGTAAACTTGTCATAGTATTTCCGCTATTGGACAATAGAGATCAAATCTAGGTTCCTATGTAGTGATGATCGGTCTTACATAGTCCCCTCTTTTACGTTTTCCAAATGTTTTGGGTTGATACATATGTGCCTATTCACTATTTTCACGTTTTTCAAAGCTATATGATTTCGTATACATAGTACTATATCCATTAACGATGTGAAACCATTACCTATGGCTAAAACAATGATTATCAAAGTTTGTGAGACTATTGTTGGTGCGTATTTCTTTTATACATTCATTAACAATGATCAAGCCGATTGGTAGTACGATATAGCGGTATAGGATTTGACACCCCATTCTTGTTGTATGGAATGTCAGAAACAAAGTTTAAACAAAATAGATTTTGCCTTGGTGGCAAATCTATAGTCACCAAAGTATAGTTTGATATACTCAGGTTTGAATATATTGCCAAATGACCATAATGTATGTTTTACAACGGTTTTCTAATTAAGCCATAAAAACTTAACTTTTATTGAATTCCTAAACCAAAGTATATTTTTATATACTACCGATTTTCTTACTATTTACTAAAGTATAGTTTGATATACTACCAAATAATTTAAAACAAAAGTATACATTTTGATATACTACCTAAATTGTTATTTCACAATAAAAGTATATCTTGTACATATATTACAAACACTTTTATCAAAAAGCAAAGTATTTAGATACCAAACTTTTTGTAAGGATTCATGGCTATTTCTAAAAACGTATGTTCTTTTCTTAAAACATTCATAGGCATGAATCTAATTCACAAAACCTATGTTACTCGCAGGCATTTTTATGCTGATGTACCTACTTTCACATATGTTTCAGGTTTACATATATGATGATTGTCGCTGCTTACTACACATACGATGGACGCGTGCCTTAGTGACACTAAAATTAAGAAAACAATTTGATTATATTTCATTTTCGATTATTCCAAGACAAATGTAAATTTAATAAATCAATAAAACAAAACTTTAGAACCATGTGTTGTGAAACAATTGGTAACGTGACTCCCCAAGTGTTTCCGCCGCGTGTTGCTTTATGCGCTTTGGGGTGTTACATACATGAACATTAGATACAAATTCTAGGTTCCTAAGCTGAGGAGGACGGTCCTATCAAGTGGTATCAGAGCCTGGATACTTAGATTTGGTGAAATCATCAGAAGAACTACTCAAATTCTACCTCATTCTACCATTTTTCTTAAGTTTTTCACATATTTGAAGAATTCATAGTAAAAAATGGCTAAAAATTGAGCACGTCACGTAAAATACACTAAAGGTAAACCCCTGAAAGTTTCAAGACCTGATTCAAACGAATTGATGTCAAAAAGTTGAAAAAAATCATGTTTTGCAAAAACACGTTTAACCGAACTTGTGATCAAGTCCGCTCGAACTTGAGTGAAAAATTCACATTTTTCATCAAGTTCGCCCGAACTTGATTGATTTTTCATTGATTTCAGACAAGTCCGCTCGAACTTGCTTATTTTTCATTCAAATTTCATCAAGTTCACCTGAACTTGATTAAAATTTGTTGAAAATCTTATACAAGTTCGCCCGAACTTGTGAACTCTCTTGAAATTCGTACAAGTTCGCCCGATCTTGCTTCAGGGTGAAAATTTTCAAAGTTTAACAACGTCCGACTAAACTTATCATCTTAACAACAAGTTCGCCCGAACTAGGTTGTTTGTGATAAAAAAAGTTGAAAATTTCATTATAAGTTCGCCCGAACTTGTTGAAATTGAAATCAAAAGATGTTTTTCTCACAAGTTCAACCAAACTTGTCAGTTTCTAATCTCTTTACGGTTAGCCAGATGAATCTGGACAATGAGATTGGTACTACTACAAAATCACCGAAGCTACTGAGCATGGACGAATTCAAAGGGTGGAAGGAAAAGTTTGTTAAATGGGTACAAGCCAATCAGTTCCACAGTTAGGTTGCGATAGAAAACGAATACAAGTGGCCAAAGGATGAACGCGAACAAGATCTTCCTTTGATTAAGTTTACTCCTGCTGATAAAGATGCATATGTGGCTGAAAAGAAAATGATTATCCTGATACAACAATCTGTGATGGAAGATATTCTGATATTACTACCAGAATGTGAAACTTCACAAGATTCGTGGCATGCTCTTTGTGACAAATTTAAAGGAAGCGATGAGATGATAAAGAGCAAAAAGGCGTTAATCAAGAAAAAATTCGAGATCTTCACAATGATCAAAGGAGAGACAATGAAACAGATGATTGACAGATATTGTCATCTAATGGTCCAGATGGGAAGGCATGATATTAAGAGAACTACCGAAGAGCAAATAGAAAAGTTGGCTGATGCACTTCCCGAGGGAGAATGGTCAACTTACCTGTTGATGTTAAAGAACAATCCATGTTGGAGGCATTTAAAGTTGTC
Organism: Scalesia atractyloides; assembly: GCA_947069175.1. Classification (NCBI taxonomy): domain Eukaryota; kingdom Viridiplantae; phylum Streptophyta; class Magnoliopsida; order Asterales; family Asteraceae; genus Scalesia; species Scalesia atractyloides. The sequence continues at coordinate 65,204,681 of CAMTDV010000014.1, forward strand.
ATCTTTAATCGACAAATTAGAGGGTCATTAGATGGAATTGTTAAAAATTGCAAAATTAAAGAATGGAAATGTTGTTCAAGATGTTGGTGTCTATTACAAAGGATGTGTTCAAGATACTCAGATTCAGAGCCCGAAAATTCAGATAGCGTTTAGTGCTAACATGAATTCCACTCAGAGTTCTCCGAACACGGGATATTTAAGTACTGGTTCAAGTTCTTCGTTTCAAAATGAAAAACAATCAGTCACATCAGACAAACCAATCCAGTTCTAATCCAAATGTTTTCAGTGCAACATAGCAGTAAATCTCAGGAATGTCTTTCCTGAAAAAGTGGCTAAACAGCACATAGCACTTCTTGCTATAGTTCTAGAATCTTACGAATGTTTACTTGCTGGGAAGATCGGAAATCCTGAAATGACTGCTGAGGATTACGATCAGGTGGATGAAGAAGAATTAGAACTGATGGTCATCAAGTGGAGTCTGGCTTCGATCATCAGAAGAGTTACCAAGTTTGTAGCGTTAACTGGAAGAGATATTGGTAATTCAAGTAACAAGCTTGGATTTGACAAGTCAAAAGTCAAATGCTTCAAGTGCCGACAAAAAGGGCATTTCAAACGCGAATATACAAACCAAGAAGTAATGGTAATCAAAATCCTTTCGGAGGTGGCAATACTACAAGAAAGCACTGCAATACAAGCCATTCCCGAGAAAAATTGAAGTTCCAGATCAATCATCTAACACCACAAAACAAGCTATGATTGCTTCGAATGAAAATGAAGGTTTTGATTGAAACAAGTATATTACCAAGAAGACTTGAGTTGCTCTTATGGCTGAAATTGTGGAAGAGCAAGATATGTCTACTGAGAGTGCAGCTCTAGAGAACGCAATTCTAGAATAGTACATGCAACAAAGAAAAGAAGGGGAGGTCTATCATCTCACGATGATGCAGAATGCTATTCTTCTAATCGTATTTCTAGTTTCGCAGGTTGTTCTGATGTAGTATCTTCTGAGCAAGTGATTGAAGAAAAGAAACCAGAGGTGGAGAAGGTAGGTATTGAGGTAAGAGTGATTGAAAATGAGATTGTGAAAGTTGTGGAGGTTGAAAAACCTTGCACAAAGTGCACAAATCCTAGTGAGCAATGTGCTGAAAGTCTAAAATCATAAGCGAAATGACTGTGCATAAAGAAAATTTCCTTTATGATTACAGAACGATGAAAGAATCTTATGAAAAAATGAAAGGTACTTATTGCAATGTCGAAAAAGCTAATCGTTAACTAAGTACTAATGTAACAATGTTAAGTACAACAGTAATTGAAAAACAAAAGGCAATTAACATGTATATAAACACCATTGCTGAAACAAGTCAAGAGCTTGAAGACATGAAGATTGAAACTTAGAGGGTGAGGCAATTGTTGAAAAGTTATACAACAAACGCTTATGTCATTGATCACATTCTTCCTAAGATTAAGTCGGAGGAAAATGATGATAAACCAAAAAGTACAAAGCGTAAAGAGTACGAAAATGTTCCACCGGCAATACTTGCGAGTTACTGTCGCAAGAAAGAGGATGGTATTGAAAAGGCAATAAACATAACGCTTTTATCAGAAACAAAAGATCAATTGCCTGAGAACATTGATGTAGTCTATACGAAATCAAACAACGACAGTGAAACGATTGTGAAAAATGTTGTAAAAAATGTCTTCGAAAATGATTCTGATGACGGCAGCTTTGAAAGCGCCAACTCGAGTTCGAACAATTCTGAACCACAATTCGAAAATGACGATACATCTTCAGAAAACGATCTAAATGATGATCCTAACGTTGTCATGTACAAGGTTAAGGAATCTGATAGGTTATATTTCGATGATAGCTTCCCGATTCGGAACGTGAAAGAAGATCAAATCGATAAATTATTCAAACTTGTAGAAGTTTCATCAGATGATCTTGAGATAAATGAAAAGAAGTTTTACTCGAAACCCAAAAGGAACTTTAACAACTACCGAAAAAATGGCGGAGATTTTCCTGAGAATAGGAGAGCAGGGTTGGGTTTGGAGGTAAGTGAAGAAGAGTCGAAAAAGAACTAGAAGTCGCGATTTTACGAATACAAAGGTAAAAACATGAAGTTCGTGTATGGGACAAACACGGTTCAAGAAGAAAGTTTGATCGGTAGGCAATCAAATGATGAGTTCAAGAAAGAGAAAGAACTTCGGGATAAGGCTAAATCCGCAAGTGGAGTAAAACCCACTAGTGGACACTCACATGATACTCATACTTGCTTCAAATGAAATGAACTTGGTCACATTGCTCGCAAGTGTCCGAAGTCAAAGCCTGTGTATCACCGAAGAAAAACAGTGTCAAAAGATGAAAAACAAAAGCAACCAGAGATTGTGAAACCAATCACAATGTTAAAAGGAGACAAATAATCTAAAATCAAAGTGAAACCTAAAACTAAATCAAAGTTTGAAAATTCAATTTTTAAGAAAGGTGAAACTTCCAAAATGAATGAAAACATAGATTCTAGATTCTATATCAAAAAGGCAAGAAGTAAATCAAAATCTTGGATTTCAAAAAAGAAAACAACTTCATCTGAAAATGAAAAGTCTGTTTTGATAAAACTAAAAATGTCAAATCAAACGAGTCAGTAATCAAAAATGATCTTTCAAAGGTAATTTTTTTAAAACAGACTAAGAAAGATAAAGTCGAAAAGTTTTCAAAGTTGACATCAGACGAAATGTTTGATAACAATTTTGATTACGATGATAAATTTGAAAGTGATTATGATGATCTTTATCAAGTTAAACCCAAGACCAAAAAGGTTTAGGTTTCTCTGTTCAAGTAGTTACTTTTCATGTGCAGGAGTTCTAAAGATCCACTCTATTGAAGTAGAATCTGGATGGTGGAGCTTCCGATAACTTAGCTTATTCCGAAAATGTCATAATCTTTGTCATTTTGAGGGGGAGAAGTTGAAAAGAAAAATTGTGAAAAACAAATTGTGTAAATCCACACCGTTGAACAAAATACTGAGTTTTATGACAAAATCATTTATTCCGTCACGTAAATGAGATTAATGGTTTATATGTTGAACATGTGAAGATGCATATGTTGAAAAGGGATCGGATGACGAGTTCTCGTGATCCTCATTGGTTTGTTAATTTTTTTAAGATAGAATTTCTTAAATCTAAAATCAAAAAATATGTTTTTGATTTTGGGGGGGTAAGAAAAATTTGAAAAATAAAAAAAAATATGAAAAAAAGTTGAAAATTCAAAAACATTTGAAAAATCAAAAAGTTCAAAAACATTGAAAAAGACAAAAAGAATTTTGTGTCACAAAGGAAATGATAGTACATCAGTGGCCTATCACGTTATGCTAAAGAATTGTAAAGTTTAAAAGTGATAAACAAGTCTTACTGTTGATACGTCGATAGGCTTCACACGTTCAGTCAATTGTGTCCAGGATATAAACTAAATTTTACAACTTCTTAAACTTGTGGCTTAACATCTCTCGGATATATGGACTTAGTACTCCGAAATTTTTTGAGAGATTGCCTGATTCTGAGATACGAGGTCTTTATAGATGATTGATATCTGGGGTATTATACAAGTTCTTCTAATTTTGCGGAAACAATAGCCTAGAACTTCAATAATTCTTTTGCTAAAAACCCTAAAGTGCATGCAAAGCTGAAAAGAATCAAAATGATCTAATCATTTGCCGTGCTTAAAAGATTCCTTAATTGTATGGTGGTACTAACATGAGCTCTCAAGGCCTCGCACAATCTTCATCTCTTTGTCTGTACGGTGGTACTAACCTGAGCTCTCAAGGCCTCGCACAACCCAGATACAGATATCAGTTACGCTATATTCACCTGTAAGATGAAACCTAGGTAATCTTTATACGGGAGTATATTCTGAGATGGGAACCATAGTTGAGTCAAGTTTCATAATTCTAACTAAGATATCTTGGAACAATTAAGAAATGTGTCAAAGTTTAAGTGGACAAACATATCGACAATCTAGGTAAACGAGTTTAAAAACTTAAAGTCATCAAAAGGTCAACGGTACTGGTGATATGTCTCAAACAACTGATATGATCATTAGACACGAATTCACAAAATATGTATGTAAATATGTTTGTATATAGTTACTTTCTTTACTTGCTTTACAAATTAAAACCAAAAAGATTTTCAATGTGTTTTAGCATAAACTTTAAAAAAATTCAAAAAGATTTTGTTTCTACATTAGTTTCTTCAAGCCAATGATGGAGAACGGTTCTTCGAAGTCTGGTAAGATGCTAAAATGGAAAATCTTGATGACATCTGTTAAAAATCAAAATGATCAAAAATGATAAAAAAAGGTTCATTAATTTGAAACTTTAAAATTGAGATATCCAACGGTTTGTTCATAACGGGTCAAACCGAGGTCATTAACTTGGACTCGGTAAACAAATTGATTAACCAAGGTCATTAACTTGGACTTGGTCAACTAAGTGCATTTTCATAATTGATAAACATATGAAAAATCAAAGTCTTAAATGTAAAAATTTTCAAGGTCATTAATTTGAACTTGAATATCTGAATGGTTTGAAAGATGAAAAAGGAGATTAAAGTTTGAAATATTGATATTACAAAATTTCAAAGTTTGAATCTGAAATGTTTATTTGAATGTCTAAGAACTTTGAAATAGGAAGTAAAGTTTTAAGGGGAGCTGGATAAATCGTTGATTAAAGATACCAGAAAGCTCAAAGCAAGGGGGAGTTTGAAGATTAAAGCTCAAAGCTAGGGGAAGCATGGTAATTAAAGTTTTATCATGTTAAGCTTAAGAAACAGAGTTGAAGAAGATTTGAAGATCGAGGACGTTAAAGTTTATTCAAGACTAAAGATCAGAGATTGTTAAAGACTCAAGAGCTTATTTGAAGTCAAATGACTACAACAACATCCAGGGGGAGTCTGTTAGTGCATATGTATATTGCCTACGTCATTATATAGAACGAGTCTGAATGAACAAGAGCTTCTGAAGACTGATCAAGACGAAGACGATATCCAAGGGGGAGTCTGTTAGTACAGTATGTCTATGTCTTAGTCTTGTATCGAGTCTGTTTAGAATAGGTGAGATTGTAATATTTTCAAAAACAGGTTTTCCAAACCCGCTCCGTTTGTAATCAAATATCAAGTTATAAATGTTTGTTGCGTAATTATGTATATTTTGATTCTTAATGATACATAATTAATAAACAAACTAAACTATAAAAGTTATAATTGATAAAAAATAAAAATAAAATAATTAAAAATAAAATGAGGCTGCCGGGACTCGAACCCGGGTCAGCCGGGTTGAAACCCAAAGACTTAACACACACACACATAACCACTCCGCCACTTGTTGTTTTCTGTCAACTCTAGGAAGCAAATGAATTTTATAGTCAATCATAGATCAACCGGTTCCGCCAAACAAAAACCGTAATCGGCTATTCAACCGTCCAAATGTTTGACTAATCGCGAATTCTGGTTTATAACCGATGCACCGACGATTCTAATCAATTCAGACTTGAATTAACTTAAATTTTGATGATGATCGGTTTTTATAACCGAAGTTATTCAATTTCTGAGCTACGCCAATAATTGGTTCTTCTCTCCACTTAAAATCATCCGCATAACCTTCGATTTCACTTTCGCTACTCATTCAGTTCGTCAGAAAAACTTTTTTGAACTCGCCGAAAAATCTCTGCAAGTCGCCGAAAAACCGAGACCTTCATTAATACGGTAAATACTTCGATAATTTCTATTACAAACCGTTGTTAGACTGTTACTAACCTCAAACCAACAATCAGAATCAATCCCAGACGTCAGAGCTGGAATATTCAGCTCTCGCCGGAAAACTTCTGGAATTTCCAATCTCACGCGGTGAATCGGTATGAACATTCAAAACTTCTGTTAATCCTTGTTTAGTACCCTACTTTCATATCTAATCAATCAAAACTGGTAATTGACCCGAACAGAGGAAACTCATAAAACAGAGCCGACGCCTTGCCGGAATTTCTGTGATAAATCATTCCTCCGGTATGTTTACTTCCAACACCGTCTCTGCCATTTCATTTTAGTCTTATGAATGATTGTTAATCGTTTAAAAGCAAGAAACAGATGAGTAAACAGTTGACTGTAAAATCAGCGAAGAAGATGAAGTGTGATAACAATATAAGATTAATTAAAATCGGTATTATGAACGGGTTAGACACACAGTCCAGCGGTGGACTGTGTGCACATACAAACCACACGCCGCGAGTTCGATCCTTGACACACGTATGCCTGGTAATTAAAATGTTCTTTTTCTAAAATGAACCGGATCCTTTTCGCAATTAGATGTTAAGTATAATAATAATTTGTATATTAAACAAGTTAGACACACAGTCCAGCGGTGGACTGTGTGTAACGATAAAGCACAGGTCCCGGGTTCGAGACCTGTTGGTGACACCGGTTCGATGATTTAAAATGTTTTTGAAAATAAAAGAATTTTGAATAAACTGAGTTAGTATATAAGTATAATTAAAAACATAATTATTTCAGGTTAGACACGTAGCTCAGTTGGTAGAGCTGCGTGCACGCGAACAGGAGGTCTCGGGTTCGAGCCTCACCCGGCGCATACAATTACACAATAAAACGGTCAACGGTCAACGGTCGCAAAAAGTCAACATGTTTTTATATTTTTATTTATTTAATTTAATTTAAAAATCAATTAAAAATACTTAAAAATAATGTTTTTAAAGATAGGAAATAGCCTTAAACTCACAAAAATATATCTAAAAATCTTATTAAAATTATTAATAAAATCCACTAATTTACTATATTTTCCGTTATTATTTAGGTTAGTTAAATCTCGTATTTCAATCCTTTCAACTCGTGCGCATCTCATCATCTCCAACCAAACGCACAGTGAATCTTTACAAATTCCCCGTTTTAATCACGTTTTTGGGGTGTATCATGTGTCTTGCCATTTATTATATTTAAATCATGTGCATACATCATATCATGAACAAATGTGTATTCAGCTTGTTTCAACTGTTTGTGTGGTTATTGTTAGATTTAATTTATTATTTTCAGTACATGCAATTTCATAGGCCGCCGCTCCCCATTACATTATGAGCGTTGAGCATGTTCCCCATTACATTATGAGCGTGAACCTGGCGTGCCAACATACGATCGGCTCCGTTTGATTGAGCCTTGATCGCGCAGTTTCATTCATGTTATTTATTGTATGATGTTGGTATGTTATTGTATGTTATAGTTTGTGATTGTTATTGCTACTGTTTGATTATTTACATTTGCTCACTTATGATTATGCACAATTTTTCCTTGATACAATAACAAGAAAATCAATAATAAATGTTTATCTAACAAGGTTCACTCGCCAACTTATGTTGACCCAAAAACCCCCATTTTTACAAATGATGCAGGTGAACCAGCTGCAGCAAGAAACACATAGGATTGGCCTAGAAGAATAAAATGATTTAGAGCTTGGAATTGTTTAGTTGGTTATTTTTCTTCGTATTTGTATGAACATGTTTGGATTATTGGGAATGTAATTTTGACTTTAATAAATATGAAACATATTAATAAATATCATGAGCTTTGGTGATAACCCAATTATGCCCCGACTCTTATTCCGCTGAGGGTCGGGGTGTGACAGATTGGTATCAGAGCCATGACTATAGGGATATAGGATAGGTTATTAGACCCTTAGAGCCTATACTATAGTTGATTAGAAATTTTTAAGATTTTTGTGTGTTACATGCCAAATTTCATGATGTTTATATGTTTTATGTTAAATGTTACATTCAATGTTATGCAAGCATGTTCATAAGTATATATTATCATATAATGCCTATCATGAATCATATTCTCATAACATATCATATCCATGAAAGCACACACCACATCATTTTCATGATTGCTTTTACAATAATTTTTGTATTTTCAAATCTCATCAAAGTGAGTTCTCATGACGGGCATGTAGTAACTGGAAGGGTACCAGTACCGGTAGTCGGAACGTCCTGTCTAGGCTGGCATTCGTATAAATCCAAAATAAAGGACCAGTTTGCCTACCTGGGGACTAACGATGAGAGTACGAAGTACCTATTAGGCCAAAGCATGCTATACCAAACGTCGTGTGAGCTAACCCCACTTTGAGTTGTCATTGTGTCTACACCTGGACACATTCCGACCATACATCTCGTAAACATATTTTGTGGTTTGCATTCGGGTGATGCGAGTGTTAAATCGCCAATACTAATGTGAATCCTACCAAGCCAATAGTCATGGGGGCCCACATGACTATACAAGTGAAGGTATGGGGGACATTTGAGGCCCAACATGAGCAAACCCAAGACATCCTATGGATGTAGTTGGATTATTGATATTTATGTTATTTTCATTTTCTTAAAGACACATGACACCTAAAAAGACTCCATAAACTCACAATCTTCTTATGTATGTTCCTGTAGATGTCGACTAGACAACAACGAGGGGGTAAAAGATCAGGAAGGTCTCACGAACGCTTGGCCACACAAATCGCGAAACAAATGGCCGCGGTGCTTCCTGACATCGTGGTTCAAGTACAACAAGCTCTCGCCACAAATCACACTAATCCTCCCCAACAACATGACCAGAACATCGGCAACCCTCCTACCAGCAAGTGCTCATACAAACATTTCAAGTCTTGCGATCCTCCTAAATTTGAAGGAAACCGAAGGTGTCACTGCTCTCCTCCACTGGTTTGAGAAAATGGAAAACACCTTCCTCAACTGCGATTGTCCTGAGGATCGCAAGGTTCGATACGCCACCGGGAGACTATTTGGGGTAGCTCTCACATGGTGGAATACTGAAAAGGGGAAGAGGGGAATTGATGATGCAATGGCCTTAACATGGGAGGAGTTAAGGGAAATCATGACGAGGCGATTCTGTCCTAGAAGTGAGATTAAGAAGCTAGAGGACGAATTTCATTCTTTAAAGCAAAAGGAGGGAGATCATACCTCCTACAACAAGAGGTTCTTAGAGTTGAACCAAATGGTCCCTAATTTGTTTACCCCAGTTTATCGCTTGATCGAGCATTATATTCGAGGTCTTCCCTCGAAAATTCAAGATTCAGTCCTCAGCACATCGCCAGCAACACTTGAAGCTGCTATGGAGCTAGCGACTGAACTGATCGAGAATCGAATTCCAACGGTAAGTTTAAAGAGGAGAAGAAGAAAGCCCCCATTGAGGGCCAAACATCAAACCATTCCATCTCCTCCTCTAAGTTTGCTAACAAGAGGAAGCGTAACACTAGAAACTTCGCTGTTACACAAACCAATTTCCCTATTCCTGCTGCACCCATTACCCAAGTCGCCCCTCCACCTGCACCCTACAAAAGACCATACTCTGGCCCGTTACCAAAATGAAACCGTTGCTAATACCACCATTTTCCTGAGCACCCCTGCCAACATTGCACCGGCTGTGGTCGCGCATGTCATACTGTTCAAACCTGCCGCATGCCTCAGCAAACGAACCGCCACCAGCCTTCAACCCAAACCCACCAACAAATAATGGGCCAAGCCCAACAACCCCTACTATTACCACCTACCCAACATTTAGCCCAAACATACTACCAACCCAACTATCCCATGGTACCACCTATGCGGGCTTGCTACAATTGTGGAGACCCAAGCCATTTTAGAAACACTTGTCCAAGTTTGGTGAACATTATTCATGCTTAGGCCCAAGCCAATCCGTGAATCAAGCAAACCAAGCTCCTCCACCTGCAAGAGGAAGCGCTTTCAACATCAACGCTAATCAGGCTAGAGCTGACGGCAATGTGGTTAACGGTACATTCGTTATAAATGGTAGATATGCATCCATGTTGTTTGATACTGGCGCGGATAAAAGTTTTGTGTCCTAAGAGTTTGAACCAATCTTAAACCAAAATCATGATAAGCTCATGGAATCCATAACGGTAGAAGTTGCTGACGGGAAACCGGTCTCATTAAACTCTATTATACGCAACTGTACACTCACCTTAAACGACCACGACTTTTCAGTTGACCTTATTCCTATGAAGTTGGGAAGTTTTGATATCATAATTGGTATGGACTGGCTCAGTCAACATTAGGCAGAAGTTGTATGCCGCGAAAAGTTTATACGCATTCCTCTTTCAAACGGTCAGACTCTACGCATCTTTGGAGAAACCTCGTCGAAAGGGCTCAGCTTAATGTCCTGTCTTCAAGCTCAAAAATATCTTCGCAAGAATTATGTCGCGTTTTTAGCTCATATCATCAAAAAGGGAACCATGGAGAAGAAACTTGAAGACATCCCAGTAGTAAAAGATTTCCCGCAAGTTTTTCCTGACGACATTTCAGGACTTTCCTCCAGTTAGAGAAGTCGAATTCCGTATTGATCTTATACCTGATGCTACACCAGTTGCAAAGTCTCCTTATAGGTTAGCCCCCTCTGAAATGCAAGAGCTAGCCAGTCAATTGCAAGAGTTGACTGACAAGGGATTCATACGTCCTAGCTCCTCGCCTTGGGGTGCACCTGTCCTTTTTGTGAAGAAGAAAGATGGATCGTTTCGCATGTGCATCGACTACAGAGAACTCAACAAGTTAAGAATCAAGAATCGCTATCCATTACCTCGCATTGATGATCTTCTTGACCAACTTCAAGGTGCCAGCTGCTTTTCAAAAATCGACCTTCGATCTGGTTATCATCAACTTAGAGTACATGAAGAAGATGTCCCAAAGACTGCTTTCCGAACTCGTTATGGTCATTATGAATTTATGGTCATGCCATTTGGTTTAACCAACGCTCCAGCTGTCTTCATGGATCTAATGAACAGAGTCTGCAAACCTTATCTCGATCGTTTTGTTATAGTCTTCATCGACGACATCCTCATTTATTCAAAGTCTAAGTCTGATCATGAGCGACATCTTCGACTCATCCTTACACTTCTAGAGAATGAAAAGCTTTACGCCGAATTCTCCAAATGCGAATTCTGGTTAAAAGAGTGCAATTCCTCGGACATGTAGTCAATGACAAGGGAATACATGTCGACCCCTCAAAGATCAAAGAGGTACAACGAATGGCAAGCGCCACGTACACCAACTGAAGTAAGATCTTTTCTTTGTTTGGCTGGTTATTATCGTCGTTTCATTTCAAACTTCTCTCGCATTGCTGTACCACTCACGGCTTTAACTTATAAGGGAAAACCTTTCATATGGGGACCCAAGCAAGAAGAAGCCTTCTAAACCCTTAAACAAAAACTCTGTGATGCACCAATCCTCACTCTTCCTGAAGGTTGTGATGACTTCGTGGTTTATTGCGACGCGTCAGGGCAAGGATTAGGATGTGTCCTAATGCAAAGAGGAAAGGTTATAGCTTATGCTTCGAGACAACTCAAGACTCATGAGAAGAACTACACCACCCATGACCTAGAACTTGGAGCCGTTGTGTTCGCTCTTAAGATATGGAGACATTATCTCTACGGTACTAAGTGTGAAATATACACTGACCACAAGAGTCTTCAACATATCTTCAATCAAAAGGAGTTAAACATGAGGCAACGAAGATGGGTCGAACTTCTAAATGACTACGACTGTGAAATTCGGTACCACCCTGGCAAAGCAAATGTGGTGGCTGATGCACTCAGTCGAAAGGGTTATGCGAACTCCATTCGTCTTCTATGTTCGCAAATCATAACTGGCATTAAAGATCAAATTCGAGAAGCCCAACATGTTTCAGTAACGGAAGATGATGTACGAAAGGAGCTGTCCTGTGGAGCTGAACTTAAAATTGAAACTAAATCTGATGGTATTCTGTACTATCTAGATTGCATATGGATTCCTGACCACAACAATCTTCGTGAAATTCTTATGAATGAGGCTCACAAAACACGATACTCTATACACCCAGGAGCCGATAAGATGTATCAAGACCTTCGATACACCTATTGGTGGCCTGGAATGAAAAAGGATATTGCTGTTTTTGTTTCTAAGTGCCTTACATGTTCCAAGGTGAAAGCTGAACACCAAAGACCCTCAGGACTTCTGGTCCAACCCGAAATACCTGTATGGAAGTGGGAAAACATAACCATGGACTTCATTACCGGGTTACCTCGCACTTCTGGTGGGTATGACACTATATGGGTAATCATTGACCGACTTACAAAATCAGCTCACTTTATTCCTATTCGTGAAGATTTCAAGAACGAAAAGCTAGCTCGTATTTATATCAGCGAAATCGTAAGCCGACATGGTGTACCGTTAAGCATTATTTCAGATCGTGATGGTCGTTTCACTTCACGAACATGGCAAGCAGTACAAGCCGCCTTGGGTACGCGATTAGATCTCAGTACCGCTTATCACCCTCAAACTGATGGACAATCTGAACGCACCATTCAAACTCTTGAAGATATGCTTCGAGCATGTGTCATAGACTTTAAGGGAAATTGGGACGCTCATCTACCATTAGTTGAATTTTCGTACAACAACAGCTATCATTCAAGCATCGGCATGGCACCTTTTGAAGCTTTATATGGTCGTAAGTGCCGATCTCCAGTATGTTGGCACGAAATTGGGGAAGCCCAAATCACTGGTCCAGAATTGATTCAAGAAACCACAGACAAGATCCATCAAATTCGAAACAATCTTCTAGCGGCTCAAAGTCGTCAAAAGAGTTATGCAGATAAACGACGGAAGCCTTTAGAGTTTAACATTGGTGATCATGTACTTTTTAAAGTATCACCGTGGAAGGGAGTAGTTCGTTTTGGTCAAAAAGGCATGCTAGCACCACGCTACGTAGGACCTTTCAAGATACTCGAAAGAGTAGGACCTGTAGCATACAAGCTTGATCTACCAGAAGTACTCAACAGGATTCATCCCACATTCCACGTATCCAACTTGAAGAAGTGCCTCGCTGATGAAAACCTCCACGTTCCTCTGGAAGATATTCAGATTGATGAATCTATGCATTTTATTGAAAGACCTGTAGAGATCATGGATTTCGGAGAAAAACGTCTTCGACGAAGTCGCATTCCAATTGTTAGGGTACATTGGGAGTCGAAACGGGGACCTGAGTTTACTTGGGAACGTGAAGACTCAATGCGCGAAAAATACCCACATCATTTTCCTACTACTACTTAAATTTCGGGATGAAATTCCTAAAAGTAGGGATACTGTAACATTTGTCAAAAACGGGTTTTCCAAACCCGCTCCGTTTGTAATCAAATATCAAGTTATAAATGTTTCGTTGCGTAATTATGTCTATTTTGATTCTTAATGATACATAATTAATAAACAAACTAAACTATAAAAGTTATAATTGATAAAAAATAAAAATAAAATAATTAAAAATAAAATGAGGCTGCCGGGACTAGAACCGGGTCAGCCGGGTTGAAACCCAAAGACTTAACACACACACACATAACCACTCCGCCACTTGTTGTTTTCTGTCAACTCTAGGAAGCAAATGAATTTTATAGTCAATCATAGATCAACCGGTTGCGCCAAACAAAAACCGTAATCGGCTATTCAACCGTCCAAAACGATCGAGTAATCACAAATTCTGGTTTATAACCGATGCACCGATGATTCTAATCAATTCAGACTTGAATTAACATAAATTTTGATGATGATCGGTTTTTATAACCGAAGTTATTCAATTTCTGAGCTACGCCAATAATTGGTTCTTCTCTCGACTTAAAATCATCCGCATAACCTTCGATTTCACTTTCGCTACTCATTCAGTTCGTCAGAAAAACTTTTTGAACTCGCCGGAAAACCGAGACCTTCATTAATACGGTAAATACTTCGATTATTTCTATTACAAACCGTTGTTAGACTGTTACTAACCTCAAACCAACAATCAGAATCAATCCCAGACGTCAGAGCCGGAATATTCAGCTTTCGCCGGAAAACTTCTGGAATTTCCAATCTCACGCGGTGAATCGATATGAACATTCAAAACTTCTGTTAATCCTTGTTTAGTACCCCACTTTCATATCTAATCAATCAAAACTGGTAATTGACCCAAACAGAGGAAACTCATAAAACAGAGCCGACGCCTTGCCGGAATTTCTGTGATAAATCAATCCTCCGGTATGTTTACTTCCAACACCGTCTCTGCCATTTCATTTTAGTCTTATGAATGATTGTTAATCGTTTAAAAGCAAGAAACATATGAGTAAACAGTTGACTGTAAATTCAGCGAAGAAGATGAAGTGTGATAACAATATAAGATTAATTAAAATCGGTATTATGAACGGATTAGATACACAGTCCAGCGGTGAACCGTGTGCACATACAAACCACACGCTGCGAGTTCGATCCTTGACACACGTATGCCTCGTAATTAAAATGTTCTTTTTCTAAAATGAACCGGATCCTTTTCGCAATTAGATGTTAAGTATAATAAAAATCTGTATATTAAACAAGTTAGACACACAGTCCAGCGGTGGACTATGTGTAACAATAAAGCAACAGGTCCCGGGTTTGAGACTTGTTGGTGACACCGGTTCGATGATTTAAAATGTTTTTGAAAATAAAAGAATTTTTAATAAACTGAGTTAGTATATAAGTATAATTAAAAACAGAATTATTTCAGGTTAGACACGTAGCTCAGTTGGTAGAGCTACGTGTACGCGAACGGGAGGTCTCGGATTCGAGCCTCACCCGGCGCATACAATTACACAATAAAACGGTCAACAAGTCAAACGGTAAACGGTCAACGGTCGCAAAAAGTCAACATGTTTTTATATTTTTATTTATTTAATTTAATTTAAAAATCAATTAAAAATACTTAAAAATAATGTTTTTAAAGATAGGAAATAGCCTTAAACTCACAAAAATATATCTAAAAATCTTATTAAAATTATTAATAAAATCCACTCATTTACTATATTTTCCGTTATTATTTAGGTTAGTTAAATCTCGTTGTTCAATCCTTTCAACTCGTGCACATCTCATCATCTCCAACCAAACGCACCCAATGTGAGTGAATCTTTACAAATTCCCCGTTTTAATCACGTTTTTGGGTGCATCATGTGTCTTGCCATATATTATATTTAAATCATTGTGCATACATTATATCATGAACAAATGTGTATTCAGCTTGTTTCAACTGTTTGTGTGGTTATTGTTAGATTTAATTTATTATTTTCAGTACATGCAATTTCATAGGCCGCCGCTCCCCATTACATTATGAGCGTTGAGCATGTTCCCCATTACATTATGTGCGTGAACCTGGCGTGCCAACATACGATCGGCTCCGTTTGATTGAGCCTTGATCGCACAGACATTTATCATTTTCAGTACATGCAATACGATCGGCTCCGCTTGATTGAGCCTTGATCGCACAGTTTCATTCATGTTATTTATTGTATGATGTTGGTATGTTATTGTATGTTATTATATGTTATTGTATGTTATAGTTTGTGATTGTTATTGCTACTGTTTGATTATTTACATTTGCTCACTTATGATTATGCACAATTTTTCTTTGATAAAATAACAAGAAAATCAATAATAAATGTTTATCTAACAAGGTTCACTCGCCAACTTATGTTGACCCAAAAACCCCCATTTTTACATATGATACTGGTGAACCAGCTGCAGCAAGAAACACATAGGATTGGCCTAGAAGAATAAAATGATTTAGAGCTTGGAATTGTTTAGTTGGTTATTTTTCTTTGTATCTGTATGAACATGTTTGGATTATTAGGAATGTAATTTTGACTTTAATAAATATGAAACATATTAGTAAATATCATGAGCTTTGGCGATAACCCAATTATGCCCCGACTCTTATTCCGCTGCGGGTCGGGGTGTGACAGAGATCACGTTAGAAAACTAGGTATTTATGTATATTTGGGATCAAGTTTGCTTGGATCTTGAGATGTGAACAAGTTCGACCGAACTTGTTCAAGACAAGTTCGCCCGAACTTGTCTATCTCAAGCGAACTTGAGAGCCTATAAATAGGTAGCTTGTGATCTCACACTTAAAAGAACTTTGGCACACTAACGGCGAAGCTCTGTCCGATCTGGAACTTGAACGTTTATGAATATTGATCAATAAACTTACAATTATTGAGTAATTCTTGTTATACGATTAACACGTCACATAGTTTCCGCCCATATGAACATTAGATACAAATTCTAGGTTCCTAAGCTGAGGAGGACGGTCCATCAAGAACATTCATATAATCTACACAAAATCTAACGATGATAGTGAAGCACTCGTTAACAAAGTGGTCGAAAAAGTTTTGGCAAGTGATTCTGATGATGGCAGCTTTGAAAGCGCCGATTAGAGTTTGAATACTTCAGAAAGTTCACAATCTGAAAATGAAGAAGGTAATCTCTCGGAGAATAGTCTATGTGATGATCCGAATGTTGTACTATACAAGGTTAAGATTCTGATAGACTATACTTTGATGAAAGTTTTCCAATTCAGAATGTGAAAGAAGATCATATTTACAAACTATTTACACTTGTTGAAGTCACAACATAAGATTTGGATAAAAATGAGAAGAAATATTATTCAAAATCCAAGAAAACATTTATCAATTACCGAAGAAACGGTGGGAACTTTCCTAAAAACAGGAGATGGGGTTTGGGTTTTGAAGCTACAGAAAATAAGAAGAAAAAGTCACCACAACTCGAATATAAAAAGAAAAACATGAAGTTCGTGTTTGGGACTGACATTGTTCGTGAAGAAGATTTGATTGGAAAATAAACAAATGATGAATCTAAAAAAGAAAAAGAGCTTCGAGAACAGACTGAATCCACAAGTGGAGTAAAATCTACTAGTGAAAAATCTGTTGATACTCGAACATGTTTCAAATGCAATGAAGTAGGTCACATTGCTAGAAAATGTCCGAAAACAAAGTCTGTTCATCAAAGCAAGAAGAGTTCAGATGATGAAAAATCAAAGAAGCTAGAGATTGTTTCAACTAAGATCTTGAAAAGAAACAATGAATCTAAATCTGAAGACAAACCTAAAACTATAAAGTTTTCTAACTTCGATAAAGGAGAATCTTCGAAATCAAATTAACAAAAAGATTTTATGTTAAAAAGGCAAGAATGAAATCTCAATCCTGGATTCTGAAGAAGAATTCATCATCATCTGAAACTATCAAACTAATTGGATCAGTCAAAACCAAAGACTATAACAAAACAAAGACTGATAAGTGGGTTCCAATGAAAGATGTGAAAATTCCAACATTTGATATTCCAAATCCACCCAAGACCGACAAGACTTGGGTTTTCCCTTTTAAGTAATCACTTTTACATGTGCAGGGGCTTCCGAGGTCTATCTTATCAGAGTAGATTATGGACAGTGGAGCTTCTCGGCACATGACAGGGATGCGAGCCTTATTATACGATATTAAAGCTATCAATGGAGGCTACGTTGGATTTGCTGGAAATCAAGGTGGAAGAATCATCGGTGAAGGAAAATTATCTAATGGTGTGGTATCTTTCGATAAGGTCAACTACATTGCTGAATTGGAGAATAATCTTCTGAGTATCTCTCAGATCTGTGACAAGAAGTTTACCACTCATTTCAACGACAAGGAATGCATGATATTGAAGCCGGGTTTCAAGATTCCAGAAGAATGGATTCTTATGCGCGCCCCGCGAGAGAATGATTTGTACGTGCTTGATATGGGTATGCCATAACTACATCAAAGTCGGCACAACGCTTTCTCACGAAGGCCACAGAAAAAGTGTCGATTTTATGGCATAGAAAGATGGGTCATATTCACTTAAGAAAGATGAATTTCCTAGTTCACAACAATTTGGTGGAAAGAGTTAATCTGAAGAGCTTTCACATGAACAATAATTTCTTATGCTGCAAGAAAGGAAAGCAGATAAAAAAGTCTCATTCGAAAAAGCTTCTAAACACCATAAGCTTCCACTAGAACGTCTACATATGGATCTCTTTGGACCGGTGAATGTCAAAAGCATTTAAGGAGATTTATATTGTCTAGTTGTTACAGATGACTATTCGATATTTTCATGGATATTCTTTCAAAAAGAAAAGACGAGACATTTCAGAATCTTATGATACTTTTTAGAAAGCTTGAGAATTTGTACCACTTACCAATCAGAAGAATTTGATGTGACAATGGTACAGAATTCAAGAATAACCGCATGACTAAGTTTTACAACGAGAAAGGAATTCTTCATGAATTCAGTGCTCCTTATACTCCGCAACAAAATGGAATGGCTGAGAGGAAGAATCGCACGCTCATTGAAACAGCAAGGACCATGCTTGTTGATTCTAAACTTCCTGTCAGTTTCTGGAGTCAAGCAGTTGCATCAGCTTGTTATATGTTGAACATAGTCTTAACTGTTAAACCTACCAAGAATACATGTTTTGAATTGCTAAACCAAAGGAAACCTAATTTGGAGTATCTAGAACCATTTGGATCTCCCTGTATAGTTATTGATCATGTGGGAAATTCGGTGCAAAATCATTAGAAGGTTTCTTTGTTGGTTATGCAAGTCCACCCAGGCGAGTTTATCTTTCTAGCATGAATCAAGTGATTCTCGCACAGCATGTCGACTTCCGCAGATATACATGCCAACTCAAAAAGTAGGTGGTGCTTGGTTGTTCAACTATGACAGCTTAAGGAAATCTTTCGATCTTCCAAAAGAGACTACTGAAGAAGAAGCTGCTATTCTTTATCATCTATATTAGTCAGCTAACCAAGAACAAGTTGCAAGACCGATAGTGGTTACTCAACCCAGCTATTTGTACATCGTCTACTAAAGAAGGTCAAAGCAGTGTTCCAGATGAACCAGTGACACCTACCACAGAACTAGTGAATGCTATTGCAGAACCCATTCTTTCACCAATGCATGATTCTAATTCAGATCGGGCTCTGACTTTTGATCAAGATGAAGAATCCAGATCTGATGAGGAATCCGAGCAGATAACTAGCATATTAAAACAATCTGCTGGCCGAGTTCTAGAAATGAAGCATCTTCTAGCAATCCTGCTGTTGAACTGGTGGTAGATCTGAATCTTACTAATCTGGAAAGTTCAATATATGTTCCTAATGAAGTAATGCCAAAATCTTATTCTTACCATCCATCAGACAATATTATTGGTGACTTACAAGCAGGAATTAGAATAAGAAGTCAAATCAATAAAGCGCTTAGTTATTTCTACACAAAGGTGGCTCCGATTCAAGAATATTGCTCTTATTGTTGCTTCGTATCTCAGATTGAGCCAAAGTCAGTGACTGAGGCACTGGTTGATGAAAATTGGGTAATTGCAATGTAAGAGGAGTTACTACAATTCGAGAAATTGGATGTATGGAAGCTTGTTGACCTCCCGGAGTAATTGTACGAAACAAAGCTCGATATGTTGTCAAGGGATTCCACCAACAAGAAGGTATTGATTACACTGAGGTATATGCACCAGTTGCGAGATTAGAGTCTATCGGTATCTTCCTAGCGTTCGCGTCGTGGAAAGGATTTATAGTTTATCAACTAGATGTTAAATCCGCTTTTCTCTATGGCAAACTGAGGGAACAAGTGCATGTCGACCAACCACCGGGGTTTGTCGATCCACTGAATAAGAAGAAAGCTTTTCTCCTGTATAAAGCCTTGTATGGGTTGCATCAGGCCTCGAGAGCCTGGTACGAGACGTTATCTCAGCACCTAGTCGGCAACTGTTTTATTAGAGGCACAGTGGACAATACACTATTCACGAGAGAAGTTGGAAGTTATCTGCTAATCGTTCAAATCTACGTGGATGACATCATATTTGGTTCAACAAACGACGATCTTTGCAAAGAATTCGAAGATATTATGAAGAAAAAGTTTGAAATGAGCTCGATGGGTGAAATTAAATTCTTTCTGGGTTTGCAGGTTAATCAATTGTCGGATGGTATCTTTATCCACTAAACCAAGTACGTCCATGATATACTAAAGAAGTTTGAAATGGATAGCACAAAGCCGTTATCAACACAATAGGCACTCAACCATGGAATCTGCATCGATGAGCTTGGAACCAAAGTTGATGAGACTCTCCACATATTGATGATAGGTTCATTGATGTATCTAACATCATCGCATCCGGATATCATGTATCCTATCTGCCTCTGTGCACGATATCAGTCTAGTCCCAGAATATCTGATATGCAGATCGTGAAGCGAATTTTCAGATATCTGAAGGGTTACCTGAGCACCAGCTTGTGGTATCCAAAGAATGACAACTTCGACCTGCTGGGATCTGCAGACTCTAATTTCGATGTAGACAAACTGAATGCTAAATCTAGTACAACTGGTTGCCAATTTTTTGAAACGCGTTTGGTAACATGGCAGTGTAAGAAGCAAACCACAGTCGCTCTCTCGACCTGTGAGGCTGAGTATATCTCAGCTACCAGCTGTTGTTCACAACTTTTGTGGATCCAACAGCAGATGAGAGACTATGGATTGCAATTTCTTGACATACCGCTGTATGTAGATAATAAGGCAGCAATCGACATTGTTGGTGAAGAATGTCTATGTCTTAGTCTTATATCGAGTCTGTATAGATTAGATGTGAATAGGCTAGAAAACAAAGCATTTATGTATTAAAGGGACAAGTTCGCTTGGGATGTGTTGTGAAGTCAAGTTCGCCCGAACTCATCTCCCCTTCCAGCGAACTTGTAGCCCTATAAATAGCTAGCTTGTCTTGTTCATTTGTAACTTTGCACACTTTGAGGCAAAGCTCTGTCAAATTGGAGACTCAGCATTATATCAATAAAATTGACGATTAATTGACTAATTCTTGTTATTTGGTAATCGTGTCATAATATTTCCGCTATTATGGACATTAGAGATCAAATCTAGGTTCCTATGCTATCAGGATCGGTCCTACAAGTGGAATCAGAGCTAGAATAGCCTGATTTGATTGATATCAAGACAAGAACACTTCTAATTATGCTCCATTCTTCTTATTTTCTTAACTTTTACACTAAAATGAAGAATTCACGGGCAAATTCTGTCCAAATTTGAATAAGTCATGTTAAATACATCATAGATAAACCCCTGAGAGTTTGGAGACTAAAATCAAACGAATTGGTATCAAATTGTTGCAAAAACCATGTTTTCTAAACCCACTTTGATCGAACTTGTAACCCAAGTTCGGCCGAACACGCTTTAGAAACTCACTTTTTGAGTGAATTTCTATCAAGTTCGGTCGAACTTGAGAATTTTTGAGAGAATTTCTGATAAGTTTGACCGAACTCACTAAAATTTCATTGATATTTTATCAAACTCAAGTGTTTTCTTATTAAACTCAAAAGTTTTCTTATTAAACTCAAGTGTAAGTTCGACCGAGGTTGTCTCTGGAAAATTTTCAAATTAAGTCATAAGTTCGACCGAACTTGTGATTAAAAGTCTGAAATTCTGCACTCAACTACAAGTTCGACCGAACTTGTAGTAAATCTAACAATTTTCAAAGTTTGAAAGTGTTTTCAGCATACATGTGTCGATATTCGCGATGGATGATCTTCAGAGAGTGTTTATGTGATACCCATGCCGAAACCAGGTACACCTTAATTGGTCCTAAACTTAAAGCATGACTAAAACTATCATTGTGTGTAAACCTTGTGAAAATTCATGACTTGTGTGTGGTGCGAAACGATATATGTTATACCTCGGAGGAATCCGAGAGCACGTCATGGTTGACATGACATTACTAAGGACCAACGACGCGAGGTTGGCATCCTTCACCTTGAACAACGTGTTAAACGGAGACTTGACGTTTAACAACGCAAAATACCTTTGAAGTTGATTATTAGATTATCCGTAGCCTTAATTACGATTCCGAGTTGAATAACTTAGATTTGTGCCATAGACTGTGACATAAGGTTTAAAAATAATGAAAGCCCGGGCACGCAAAACGAAGCAGCTCCCAGTTGGGGAAACGCATTCGTTCCGGGCATAACAGAAGGCAAACGAATGTGCAAGGAATGTTCGATCGAGCTTAAAAACACTCAAACGATCGTCAAACGAGACTTTTATGATTAAAACGTAACTGGGTTCAGACTTTTAATCATAAGCGAACCGATAGTTATCTATAATATCAACCTCATCTCCATGCACGCGAAACGAAGCATGAGGTGGCCCTAGGGGCCCACCTCTATGCCGCCATCAACCCCCCCCCATGTGTTATAAATATTTTATTTTTTCATTTCTTTTAATTTTATTCATAAAATTCTCAAAGAAGCTCACAAAAATCTGCTCTTAACTCATATTCTCAGCTGAATACTTCCAAACACAAGTCCTAATTCAAAGGTATTAGCTGAAAACGCGATTTCTATGTCCTAATTCAAAGGGTCGAACTTGTAACTCATAGTTCTATGTCCGTTTCTTTGATTAAACGCGATTTCTAGCCGAAAAAACGCTTTTTAATCCATGAATTTTGGGGTTTTTTAACAAGTTTTGGGGCTGAACATGAACACCATGGTATTTACCTGGTGGTATATGGCAGCCATGATCACAAACTTTTGGGTCTTGATACCCTAATCAACTCTAATTCGACCAAAATCGCTTAACTATTTAATTAACCAAAAAACGAGGACTTAAAGCTTTATTGACCTAAGTTCTAGCATATTTGGTTAAAAAATCCGTGTTTTTGGGAGTTTTCGGTAGCCGAAACGCACCAAAATTAAATCAAAAAATTCTCAAAATTTTTAGAGCTGTTCCTGGACATGTATAGAAGGTTCAGGAAGTTTATCGGAATTTTTGAACTGCTGAAAGTAGTTTATGTTAATTATGTGATTAAAAATGGGTTTATAAACAATTTATTTAAATAAGAAAATTACCAAAATAAATTCCCTGAAATTTATCTCATGATCTACTAAGTTTTACTGAGTTGTATAAATCTTTACAGATATTTACACCAATTCTAGATTAAATGGGAATTTATTTGAATTAAAAATAAGTTATTTAAATCATTTTCGACAGTTTACCGTGTAACAAACCTGTCGGAACCGGGAACTGACCCAACCCGAAAATACTATAGTTGGAACAGTGGGAGTATTCCGGGGGATACCCTGGCAATTTGGGCACTATGGGTGAGATCTAAGACAATCCGGGAGAATTCCCGACGGTGAAAATGGAAACTAAAATTTGGGCCACTCGGACCCCCCGAACACTCAAACTCTCTTAATGGAAAGTTAATCATTTTTTCATAACTATGTGTTAGCACCACTGGTATTCTTGTACCATTATCCGAACACGTTAAACTGTTGATTTTGGCTGGCACGTGAATCGGTGCCCGGAAGCCAAACTGAAAACTAATACTAATAGACTCGATCCAGAGTGAAAACTTCTGATCTGATCCAAGTTATAACCATTACCAGCTTAGATACTGATTTGAGTCCATGCTTGCATGTGTGTCATTAAAGTTGATCCAACTATTCGACCACTCGTGTGTTGAGAACCCTATTGGCACTGTGAGTTTCACTTCCCCACTTTTAAACTGCTTTTAATGTTTTCTAGGGACTTGCATGTTACAAACTGGGTTGAATACACCAATTTGGGAGTGAGTTTTACTCTCCCACTTGTAATCTGTGTTACTATTTTCTGTAATGATTTGCATGTTGCAAACTTTGTTAATTGTACCAACTTGCGATGATGTGAATTATCTAACATATGAACTACCTCCCCCTACAAGTGATTGGCATAAGCCATGGGCAGTGGATAGTGCTATTGGTTTGACTAACCCAGTTGCTCTAGGCAGTGTCTAGGTGACGCTGTGTGTCGGTGACTATGCAACTGCACGTGTCCTAAATTCGGTTATGTTAACTAGGCATAACTGCAGGGAAACATGACTTAGTTGCCGGGATGACGTGCCTGTCTGCACATGGCCCGGTGGGAAGTGTCTGCGGTGACACGACCCGATGCGATGATGTGTCTGTCTGACACGGAGTGACTATGACCATGACTATGACCATCACCATGACTGTGACTGTGACTGTGGCTGTGACTGTGACTGTGACTATGACCGTGACAGTGACTGTGACTGTAACTAGTGCAAGTAAACTTATTAAAACCTATTGTTCCACAACAACTAAACTAGTGGGACTCACGCAGCGTTTAGCTGACCTTTTTAAAACTAACATGCATTTCAGGTAAAGCAAAGCAAGAGTAAGAACGTGCGTGTGGACGGCTGTAGTAGTGAACTGTATCAGAATAAGAGTTATGATAGCTCGTAGTACTGTACGAAAACTTCTGGTGTGTAATATGATACAGACAGTATGTTGTAACCAAGGTTCTCTCTATGTATGATATAATGTTTTTAAACTATGGAGAATTACCACGTGTCTGCCGCACCTTGCATTTGTCTTCCGCTGCGAGTCGGGGTGTGTGACAGAAGATGGTATCAGAGTCTTCGGTTATAGCGAACTAGGTATCTCTAAAAGAACCTAGACTATAATCCTAAGTTAGTCTCCACACGCTGAGAACCTTTATAAACTGAGTAGTATGGCTATTACCAGGAAACCCTGGTGGGGCAAATAAATTATTGTGGTCCGAAACACCATAATTTATCTGCTCATACTTGGGGATTCTGGAAACCTCATTGAGATAGGACGGAAATCCGTCTACTAACGTCACCAACCGCAAGTAATTTGTATGAATCGTAAAAATTGAAACTGCGTGCGATACGTGCTTATGTGTATATTTGTGGAATGTTGAGTTCGGTATTTTCGGTCAGTCCAATCAGCATTGTGTGTGGTTTTATTTTTCAGGCAGCATGTCTGATCGTTCGAGTCACCGGTCGACTTCACATATAAGACTGATCCTGAGGAGGATCCGCGGACACCCCTCTTGTCATCGAGTTACTCGGCAGATCCTTCTGGCTATTGTTGTGGTCCGTATCCACCTAGACCTCGTACTAGGCACGAGGGGGAGGCCTCGAGCGCCTACCGTTCACCATCACACCACCCGACTAGCTCCTCGGAGCATAGTCGTACCCCCGAGGTTCCATACCCGTAGGACCTATCCCTAGGAGCCCTACTCGTGCCACGGGGCATTGGGATGGGAGCCGGTAGCACCCCGCTTACCGTCACCCGAGACACCGCCTGACCCTTACACTCCTTCCATTTCGAGTACTTATTCACCCTCCTCATCAAGCCCTCTTGAGATACCCACTTTTGGCCTCCGATAGACGGCTTGTCGGAGGGTGCTTACACCGGAACCTGTGTTGACACCACCTGGGTCTCCTATTCATCCGACACCCGTACCTATAGGGACCCAGCAGCACTTCACTGCTCGTTTTCTGACCCCACCTCGGGAGGACCCTTCCCCGTTTCACACATATGAGCGAGGGGGCCCTTCCCAGCCATTTAGAGAGCCTTCTCCACCCGTCTGGGGTATACCTGTTCCTCCTTAGGAGGTGCCTGCTACCATCACTGAGAGCAGCTTGATGGGATTTCTGTTCGAGCAGATTTCATTACTGCGGATGGCACGGGATGAGGATGAGCAGCAACGGAGGTCGATGGGAGACTACTTGATCATCTTACAGCAGGCGATCATCGCGCTACAGCAGGGTATAGGGTATGTGCACCATGTGCAGGATCATTTCCGTGCATTGGTATACGGATGCATCAGTGCGATTGTAGGTTTGGTTGTAGGTTTTGGAGGATTGGCATGGTGGATATGGCGTTCCTAGTATGGTTTTCTTTCAGTATAGATAGAGATGATGGATCTTTTGTACATCCTACCAAGCACTGGGTTATACCCATGTCGAGGTAGTGATGCAGTCATAGTATTTTCACATTTTACTGGTTAGTACTTTTGTGGCATCGAGTCTGTACGTCATTGTGGTGACACATTTTGACAGCACATCTAAGCACTGGCCCTTATGGGTTAAGTCTATGTGCAAATTTTGACACTTGTAAGATGATGACATTTCATATATATATGACGATGGTTTTAACTATATGTGCCATGAATTCATGTGTGGGATGAAGTGTGTGATATGTTTTAGCCAAATGTGTGACATGTGTTAACTGGATATGTGACATTGATTCCTAGACATCTATTGTTTATAATAGAATGGCCCCAAAACGTGCACCACAGATGACTGAGGCAGATATTGCGCAACTAATAGCGCAACAACTCTAAGTTGTTATTCCCATGATTGTGGCGCAGGTTAGCGCCGGTATTAATGCTAACCCGCAACCAAATCCACAACCCGGACCAGTTGGTCAGAACGATAATCAGAATAATGGTAGGCCGGTTTGCACATATAAGCATTTCATGGAATGATAAACCGATGGAATTCAATGGTACTGAGGGACCCAACGGGTTTGTGAAATGGGTCGAGAAGTCTGAATCAGTACTTAACATAAGCAATTGTCCTGCTAATTGCACAGTTATGTATACTACCTGTACCTTTATTGACCATGCTTTGAACTGGTGGAACACGATTGTCCAAACTCGCGGACAAGATGCGATTAATGCTATGACTTGGGATGATCTCAAGATTCTGATGAGGGAAAGGTTTTGCCCAACTCATGAAATTCAGAAGCTTGAGCACGAATTCTGGAACCTGCAGATGCAAGATGCTGATCATGCAGGTTATACCAACCGTTTCAATAAACTGGCGCGTATTTTACCAGACATGGTCCGACCAGAGTTGAAGAGGATCGAAAGGTATATCTGGGGACTGGCCCTAGAAGTGAGGAGCATCATTAATTCGGTGAAATACCGAACGATGCACGAGGTGGTAGCCAGGTCGAGTACCGTTACGTGTGACATGGTTAGGCGGAAGATCTTGATAATGCCGGGAGAGCCGGCCAGGAACAAGCGGGAAGCCCCGGAGAATAGCTACGCAAGGGCAGCAGCGCCAAAAAGGGGGAGAAACACTAGCCAGAACTATGCCATGACTACCCCCGTGGGTAACTTTGATGGTTACAAAGGAAAGGCCCCAAAGTGCAATAAATGCGCTTTCCACCACTCGGGTATATGCCGAGCAGTGATATGCTCGAAGTGTCATAACAATGGGCATTTTACCAAGGACTGTAAGTTGACTGTGGAACCCAATCCCAAACCAACTCGTTTTCAACCTGCTAGGCCTCAACCTCTTCAGCAACGACCTCAGCAACCAGCCCCACAGGTTGCCTATCCCCGTCGTGCTTTGGATGTGGCAGCACGGAGCATTTTCAAAACAGTTGTCCGAAATTAGCCCAGCAGATGGCAGGAAGGAACACCTAGAACAAAGCGTTTACCTCGAATGCAGCCCGAGGTCGTGCCTTTGTCATGAGACCTGGTGATGCACACCAGGATCCCAATGTGGTTTTAGGGACGTTCCTCGTTTCCAATCAATTTGCTTCAGTATTATTTGATACGGAGCCGATAGAAGTTATATGTCGATTGCATTTTTGCCAATTTTGAATATGCCTGCTGTTGACCTGAAACAACCCTATACCGTTGAGCTTGCCAGCGGGAACCAATTACCAGTCACCAACTTATTGTTAATTGCCCTATAACCCTTAACAGTTACCAGTTTACCATTGACCTTTTACGAGTAGAGTTGGGTAGTTTTGATATTGTCGTAGGAATGGACTGGTTGTCCAACCATCGTGCGAAGGTGTTATGTGAACAAAAGGTGGTGAAGATTCCTTTATCCCCCACGGATATAATTATGGTACAAGGAGAGAAGTTAGGCGCCACATTGAACCTTATATCTCACCTTAAGGAATTAAGGTGTATACGACAGGGATGTGACGTGTTCTTAGCTAGCTTCACATCGGAGGAGCCAACCGAAAAGCATATTGAGGACATTCCAGTAGTATGTGAATACCCTAATGTGTTCCCGGAAGAACTGCCTGGATTGTCGCGCAATCGGAAAGTCGAGTTTCGCATCGACGTAATACCGGGAACGGCACCCGTTGCCAAGGCCCCATATCGTCTTGCACCGTCCGAGATGCAAGAACTATCGACACAGTTGCAGGAGTTACTCGATCGTGGTTTTATCCGTCCTAGTTATTCCCCTTGGGGAGCCCCAGTTTTGTTTGTAAAGAAGAAGGACGGTAGCTTCCGAATGTGCATTGACTACCGGGAATTGAATAAAGTCACTATCAAGAATCGTTACCCTCTTCCGAGAATCGATGATCTCTTTGATCAGTTGCAAGGAGCCCGATACTTTTCTAAGATGGATCTTCGGTCAGGTTACCATCAAGTGAAGGTCCAAGAGGACGATATTCCAAAGACCGCATTTCGAACTCGTTACGGCCACTACGAATTCCTAGTTATGCCTTTTCGATTAACTAACGCACCTTCGGTGTTCATGGATCTCATGAATAGGGTATGTAAGCCTACCTTGAAAAATTTGTCATCGTCTTCATCGACAATATCTTGATCTACTCCAAGAGCAAGGACGAGCACGAGCATCATTTGCGCGCTATATTGGACATACTACGGACCGAACAACTATACGCTAAGTTGTTTAAGTGTGACTTTTGGTTACAAGCCGTACAATTTCTAGGGCATGTGGTGGATCAACATGGAATTCATGTGGATCCAAGCAAGATTGAAGCAATCAAGAACTGGCCAATGCCGGAAATCCCCAAAAGAGATACGCCAATTCTTGGGATTGGCAGGATACTACCGCCGCTTTATCGAAAACTTCTCTAGTATCGCACAATCGCTAACCGCATTGACGCAGAAGGATAGAAAGTACGAATGGGGTGAAGACCAAGAAACAGCGTTTCAGCTGTTAAAGAAAAAGTTTTGTGAGGCCCCAATCTTGACGTTACCCGAAGGCAATGACGACTTTTTCGTATAATGCGATGCATCATGACAAGGACTTGGATGTGTCCTTATGCAAAGGAATAAAGTTATCGCTTATGCTTCTAGGCAACTAAAGGTGCACGAAAAGAACCACACGACTCATGACCTGGAACTAGGAGCAGTTATATGCACGTTAAAGATTTGGAGAAATTATTTATATGGTACCAAGTGTACTATATATACCGATCACAAAAGCCTCCAACATATTTTCGACCAAAAAGACTTAAACATGAGGCAGCGCAGATGGGTGTAATTGTTAAATGATTATGATTGTGAGATAAAGTACCACCCGGGGAAAGCTAATGTGGTAGCAGATGCGTTAAGTAGGAAGGATCGAATTAAGACTCTTCGAGTAAGAGCCTTGTGAATGATCATACAAACAAGTCTGATAAATCAAATCCGGAACGCGCAGATGTAAGCCCTGGAGGAAGGCCAGTTACCCGGTGAAGGATTGCAGGGAACGAGAAAAGTTTTGTAAAGAAAACAGATGAGGTATTGTACTTTAAAAATCGAGTGTGGATTCCTGCAAGAGCGGGGCTGAGACAATTAATAATGGACGAGGCGCATAAATCGAAATATTCGATTCATCCCGGTACAGATAAAATGTATCATGACCTGAAAGAGTTTTATTGGTGGTCGGGAATGAAACAGGACGTGGCCGAATACGTGAGCCAATGCTTGACTTGTGCGCGAGTCAAGGCCGAGTATCAGAAACCCTCGGGAATGTTGCAACAACCCGAGATACCTCAGTTGAAATGGGAACAAATCACTATGGATTTCGTGACCCATCTCCTAAAAACGCCTCGTGGTCATGATGCGATCTGGGTAATCGTAGATCGATTCACCAAATCCACGTATTTTATTCCGATCACACTACCTATAAGACCGACCAGTTGGCCGAAATCTACACTAATGAAATAGTAGCTAGACATGGTGTCCCGATTGCTATTATTTCCGAACGAGACAGCCACTTTACTTCATGATGCTGGCAGAAACTACAAGAGGCTTTGGGGACACGAATTGATTTAAGCACTGCTTACCATCCCCAAACCAATGGCCAATCGGAGCGCACGATTCAGACATTAGAGGACTTGCTGCGCGCTTATGTCCTCGACTTCTGTGGGAGTTGGGACAAGCACCTCCCACTCGTGGAATTCTCGTATAACAATAGTTATTACATCAACATTCAAGCAGCCCCGTATGAGGCACTCTATGGACGAAAGTGCCGATCACCACTTTGTTGGGCCGAAGTGGGCGACACCCAACTAACGGGATCTGAACTAGTTCAGGAAATGACCGATAAGGTCCATCAGATTCGGAATCGTCTGAAAACCGCCCAGAGTCGGCAAAAGAGTTGGGCTGATGTGCGTAGAAAACCATTATCGTTCAAAGTAGGTGAACGAGTGTTGTTAGAGGCATCGTCGTGGAAGGGCGTTATCCGATTTGGAAAGTCAGGAAAGCTATCCCTGCGCTACGTTGGGCCATACGAGATCCTAGCCAATGTAGGTCTAGTAGCATATCAGTTGAAATTACGAACCGAACTTAGTGCCATTCATGATGTCTTCCATGTATCAAACCTGAAGAAATGCCTGTCAGGCGAAGCTACCCAGGTACCTTTGGAAGACCTACACGTTGACAATAGACTCCACTTTATGGAAGAGCCGGTGGAAATAGTTGATGGTAGGGTCAAACAATTAAGAAATAACAAAATTTCATTGGTGAAAGTCCGGTGGAACTCTAAACAAGGGCCTGAATATACCTGGGAACGGAAGGATGAACTCCGCAGGAAATACCCCACCTCTTCCCTAGCATGACAAAGAAAATTTCGGGGACGAAACTTCTTAACCAGGGGAGACTGTGATACCCATGCCGAAACCAGGTACACCTTAATTGGTCCTAAACTTAAAGCATGACTAAAACTATCATTGTGTGTAAACCTTGTGAAAATTCATGACTTGTGTGTGGTGTGAAACGATATATGTTATACCTCGGAGGAATCCGAGAGCACGTCATGGTTGACATGACACTACTAAGGACCAACGATGCGAGGTTGGCATCCTTAGCCTTGAAGAACGTGTTAAACAGAGACTTGACGTTTAACAGCGCATTAAACCTTTGAAGTTGATTATTAGATTATCCGTAGCCTTAATTACGATTCTGAGTTCCAGGTAAAACTTAGATATATGCCATAGACTGTGAGATAAGGTTTAAAAATAATCAAAGCCCGGACACGCAAAACAAAGAAGCTCCCGGTTGGGAAACTCATTCGTTCCGGGCATAACATAAGGCAAACCAATGTGAAAGGAACGATCGATCAAGCTTAAAAACACTTAAACGAACGTCAAACGAGACTTTTATGATTAAAACGTAACTGGGTTCGGATTTTTAGTCGGTTATGCATAATTTTTAAAACCGAGTCTGTTGACACTAAGTACGCGCAAAACGGAGTCAGTCAAGCAAATCGAGAACGCGCCACGGACCCGAAGCGAACCGATACTTATGTATAAGATCAACCTCATCTTCATGCACGTGAAATGAAGCACGAGGTGGCCCTAGGGGCCCACCTCTATGCCGCCGTCACCCCCCCTATGTGTTATAAATAATTTATTTTTTTCATTCTTTAAATTTTATTCATAAAATTCTCAAAGAAGCTCTCAAAAATCTGCTCTTAACTCATATTCTCAGCTGAATTCTTCCAATCACAAGTCCTAATTCAAAGTTATTAGCCTTGATACTCATAGTTCTATATCTGTTTCTTCGACTAAAAGTGATTTCTAGTCGAAAACGCTTTTTAATCCATGAATTTTGGGGTTTTTAACAAGTTTTGGAGCTGAACATGAACACCATGGTATTTACCTGGTGTTATATGGCAGCCATGATCACAAACATTTGGGTCTTGATACCCTAATCAACTCTTATTCGACCAAAATCGCTTAACTATTCAATTAACCGAAAAACAAGGAATTAAAGCTTGATTTACCTAAGTTCTAGCATATTTGGATTGTACTTGGTGTATAGGTACTAAGAATAGCTGCCACACACTTCTGGACTCACAAGGAACCCTCGGAAACAAAGCTTTCGCTAGGCATATCGCCCGAGAACCGAAACTTTCATAGGCAGTAAATTGTTTTGCTTATAACTTGGTTCGTGGCTGTTGGATTGAGCTGAAATTTTGTATGGTGATGTAGGATATTGTCAGGAAGATCCATTTAAATGTTTAGAATTTTTGGAATTTTCTATGAATTTTGGTGAAGTTTTAACTGTTTTACTGAAAGAATTTCGGGAAAAATATCAAACAAATTCAACAAATCACCAAATTCTTCAGAGACACTAAGAAACATATGCGGAATGATCTAGGAAAATTCGGAATCCATTGGTTGAGTTTTGATGTGGGTTAAAAATATGTGTTTTTGGGAGTTTTTGGTAGCCAGAAACGCACCAAAATTAAATTGAAAAATTCTCAAAATTTTTGGAGCTGTTTCTGGACATTTATAGAAGATTCTGGAATTTTTTGGAATTTTTGAACTTTTAAAGTATTTTATGTTAATTATGTGATTAAAAAGGGGTTTATAAATAATTTAGTTAAATAAGGAAATGAACAAAATAAATTCCCAGAAGTTTATCTTATGATCTTTCTGAGATTTACTGTGTTATATAATTTTTTATAGAATTTTACTCCAATTCTAGATTAAATGAGAATTTATATGAATTAAAAATAAGTTATTTAAATCATTTTCGGCAGTTTACCGTGTAACGAACCTGCCGGAACCGGGAACTGATCCAACCCGAAAAATACTATAGTTGGAACACTTGGAGTATTCCGGGGGATTCCTGGGCAATTTGGGCACTATGGGTGAGCTCTAAGACAATCCAGGATAATTCCTGACGGTGAAAATGGAAACTCAAATTTGGGCCACTCGGACCCCCCGAACACTCAAACTCCCTTAATGGAAAGTTAATCATTTTTAAATAACCATATGTTAGCACTATTGGTATTCCGGTACCATTATCCGAACACGTTAAACTGCTAACTTTGGTTGGCACACGAATCGGTGCCCGGAAGCCAAACTGAAAACTAATACTACCCTGACGTCCATCACCATACCAGTGTCCTATAGACTCGATCTGGAGTGAAAACTCCTGACCCGATCCAAGTTATAACCATTACCAACTTAGATACTGATTTGAGTCCATGCTTGCATGTGTGTCATTAAAGTTGATCCAGCTATTCGACCACTCGTGTGTTGAGACCCCTGTTGGCACTGTGAGTTTCACTTCCCCGCTTTAAACTGTTTTTACTGTTTTCTGGGGACTTGCATGTTACAAAATATGTTGAATACACCAATTTGGGAGTGAGTTTTACTCTCCCACTTGAAATCTGTGTTACTATTTTCTGTAATGATTTGCATGTTGCAAACTGTGTTAATTGCAC
Organism: Scalesia atractyloides; assembly: GCA_947069175.1. Taxonomy (NCBI): domain Eukaryota; kingdom Viridiplantae; phylum Streptophyta; class Magnoliopsida; order Asterales; family Asteraceae; genus Scalesia; species Scalesia atractyloides. The sequence continues at coordinate 65,237,921 of CAMTDV010000014.1, forward strand.
CAACTTGCGATGATGTGAATTATCTAACACACGAACTACCACCCCCTACAAGTGATTGACGTAAGCCATGGGCAGTGGATTGTACTATTGCTTTGACTAACCCAGTTGCTCCAGGCAGTGTCTAGGTGACGTTGTGTGTCGGTGACTATGCAACTACACGCGTCCTAAATTGGTTATGTTAACTAGGCATAACTGCAGGGAAACATAACTTAGTTGCCGGGACGACGTGCCTGTCTGGACATGGCCCGGTGGGAAGTGTCTGCGGTGACACGACCCGATGCGATGATGTGTCTGTCTGACACGGAGTGACTATGACCATGACTATGACCATCACTGTGACTTTGACTGTGACTGTGACTATGAGTGTAACTGTGACAGTGACTGTGACTGTAACTAGTGCAAGTAAACTTATTAAAACCTATTGTTCCACAACAACTAAACTAGTGGGACTCACGCAGCGTTTAGCTGGCCTTTTTAAAACTAACATGCATTTCAGGTAAGCAAAGCAAGAGTAAGAATGTGCGTGTGGACGGCTGTAGTAGTGAACTGTATCAGAATAAAAGTTGTGATAGCTCGTAGTACTGTACTAAAACTTATGGTGTGTAATATGATACCGACAGTATGTTGTAACCAAGGTTCTCTCTATGTATGATATCATGTTTTTAAACTATGGAGAATTACCACGTGTCTGCCGCACCCTGCATTTGTCTTCTGCTGCGAGTCGGGGTGTGACAGTTTATGTCAGGAGTGGGTACATCCAATGCTAATGTGACACAGCAAGTCAACCTTGACAACGAAATGGCACGTCCGTAAAACCCCCGAAGTTAATGAGTATGGACGAGTACGAAGGATGGAAGGAGAAGTTCAGTTATTGGGTTCAAGCCATGCATTTCCAAAGCTGGGTGGCTATTGAGAGAGGTTATGTCGTTCGGTTAGACGAGAATCAGCAAGTTCTAGAAAAGTACAAGTATTCTACACTACAAAAAGATGAGTACATTGTTGAGAAAAAGATGATCAGTCTCATCATACAATCCGTTAAGAGAATATTTTGGTCTTATTGCCCGAATACACGGCTACGAGAGAGCTATGGTTATCACTGCAAAAGAAATACCAAGGAAGCGCAAAGATGATCAAGAGTAAAAAAGCTCTTATCTTGAAGGAATTTGATATCTTTACTATGTTGAAGGGCTAGACTATGAAATAGATGATTGAGTGTTTTTGTCATCTGATACTTCGCTAGCAGCATGCGCTTGTATTGCTCTCCCACAACCCCGTTTTCACGTTTAGGCTGCTCCCATTTCGCTCGCCGCTACTACGGAATCGCTTTGCTTTCTTCCTTCAAATGAGGAGACATGGTCTCGAGAAGACAGAGAGTGGACTACTTACCTTATGGTATGAAAGAAAGTCCAAATTGGGAATTCTTCAAGCTGGCTACATTCATCGACAAACTAGAAGGTCATGAGATGGAACTTCTAAAGATCGCAAAGTCGAAGAATGCTAACATTGTTCAAGATGTTGGTCTGTATTAAAAGAACGAAATGCAAGACAACATTTCAAGTCAAAAGATACAAACAGCATTCAGTGCAAATATGAACTCTTCGCCACCGAGTCAAAATCAATCATATCTTCAATATGATCAAACTCCATACAGTTCTTCGTTTTCGAGCACTGGTTCAAATTCATCATATCACAGTCAAGCAAATCAGAATCAACAAACGAATTTGGATCCGAATGTGTACAAGTGTAACATTTCTGTCAATCTAAACAATGTTATTTCTGAGCAAGTTGCAAAACAACACATGTCACTTCTCGCCACAGTTCTAGAATCGTATGAAAGTCTGGTAGCAGGGAAAATTGGCAATCCTGAAATGACCGCCGAAGACTACGATGAGGTGGACGAAGAAGAGCTTGAACTGATGAACATTAAATGGTCCTTGGTTTCTATCATTCGAAGGGTGACAAAGTTTGTTGCATTCACAGGCCGAGTATCGGAAATTCAAGCAACAAGCTAGGGTTCGACAAATCGAAGGTTACTTGTTTCAGATGCCGACAGAAAGGGCATTTCAAGAGAGAATGCAAAAATCCTGAAGCAATGGGAAATCAGAGTCCATTTGGATGTGGAAACGAATACTACAAGAAGTCACTTCAGTATAAACCATTTTCGAAAAAGACTCAAGTTAAGATTCAAGAGAAATCATCCAACAATACTGAGAAGGCAATGGTTGCTACCAACGAAGATGATGGTTTCGATTGGAATTCTTATATTGGAAAGAAGACAGGAGTTGCATTGATGGCTGAGATTGTCGAGGATACATCTGCCAAAGATGCAACAGCTATGGAGAATGCTTTACTGGAACAATATCTACAACAACAACAAGAAGAGGAGATGTATCTTCACATGAAGAAACAGGGCATTTTAACTCCTAATTCAACTTCTAGTTTTGCAGGTAACTTTGACGGAAGTTCTCAGGAGTATGTGGTCGAGGAGAAATCGAGTGATGAAGAAGTTATCATTGATGTTGCTCAAGAAGTGAATGCTGAAAAACTCAAGGACATTGCAAATAAAGCCATGATGGCAAATCTTACCAAGGTAGGTCCAGAGGTAAAGGAAGTTGTCAAAGTGCAAGTTGTAGAGGTTGTAAAATCTTCTACAAAATGCATCAAGCCATGTGTAAAATGCGCCAAAAAGTCACAAATCATCGCTGAACTCAATGTACATAATGAACATTTCAAATACGATTATCGTACAATGAAGGAAGCGTATGACAAAATGAAAGATGATTATGGCAGGCTCGATAGAAATAATATTGAACAGCATGATACTATAAGGATGTTGAAAGGTACAGTAATGGATAAACAAAAAGCAATAAACATTGATATCAACACCATTGCTGAAACCAAACAACAACTCCAGGACATGAAAATTGAAACAGAACGTGTTCAACAACTTTTAAGAAGTTACACAACTAACGCTTATGTCATTGATCATATACTTCCTATAATTTCGTCGGAAGAAAATGATAAACAATCTAAAAAGAAAAATGGTAATGAATACAACAATGTTCCTCCATTCCTATGCGAGAAGTACTGTCGCAAAATTGTTGATGGGATGGATAAGGCACTCAACATTGAGTTGTTATCTGAAAAGAAAAATGAGTTGCCAGAGAACATTGATGTAATCTATACTAAATCAGACGATGACAATGCGGTGGTTAAAAATGTGGATGAAAACGTTCTGAATGATTCTGATGATGGCAGCTTTGAGAGCGCCACCTCGAGTTTGAACAGTTCTGACACAAAATCTGAAGATGACGATGCATCATCGGAAGATGATGTATGTGATGATCCTAACGTTATCATGTACAAGGTTAAGGAATCTGATAGATTATACTTTGATGACAGTTTTCCAATTCGGAATGTCAAAGAAGATCAATTTGATAAACTGTTTAAACTGGTTGAAGTTTCATCAGAGGACCTAGAGAAAATCGAAAAGAAATTTTTATTCTAAACCCAAAAGGAATTACAATAACTACCGGGGAAATGGTGGGGATCATCCGAAAAACCAGAGAGCTGGGCTGGGTTTAGATGTGGATGAAGAACAGGTAAAGAAAATGTCACAATTTCACGAGTACAAAGATAAAAACATGAAATTCGTTTATGGGACGAACACGGTTCGTGAGGAAAGTTTGATTGGAAAACAACCAAACGAAGAGTTTAAGAAACCAAAAGAACTTCGAGATAGGCGAAAGCCACAAGTGGCGTAAGATCCACTAGTGGACACTCACATGATAATCATACTTGCTTCAAATGCAAGGAAGTTAGTCATATTGCACGGAAGTGTCCGAAATCTAAGTCGGCCTATCTTCGAAGGAAAGAAAGTTCAGATGTTGTCAAACCAAAGCAACCAGAGTTCATAAAACCTGTCATGATTTTGAAAAGAAATGAATCAAAACCTGAGGTTAAGCCTAAAAATGAAAAGAAATTTGAAAACTCAACTTTGAAAAAGGTGAAACTTCTAGGGAAAATGAAAACACGTTTTACATCAAAAGGCAAACATAAAATCACAAGCCTGGATTGCTAAGAAAAGACAAATGCATCTGAGGTTATCAAGTTTGAGCTTGTAAAGACTAATAACAAGAAAGAATCAAAGTCTGAGACCAAATCCGAAACTGTCAAAATTACAAGTGGTAGCAATTCAAAAGGTAAAAAGAAAGTGAATTTTGAAAATGTAAATGATAGTGGAGGCTCAGATGGAGATTATGAGGATGATTACCAAGCTTTTTATCCCAAACCCAAGACCAAGAAGTCTTGGGTCGCGCTGTTTAACTAGATTTTAATATGTGCAGGGGCTCCAATGATTCGTTCTTTCAAAGTGGATTTTGGATAGTGGAGCATCCGGACATATGACGGGAATGAAAGCTTTTTTGTTCGACATAAAAGCTATTAATGGCGGATATGTTGGATTTTGCCGGTAATCAGGGTGGAAGGATAGTCGCCGAGGGAAAACTCTCCAACGGCGTTGTGTCGTTTGACCGAGTGAACTACATTGCTGAGCTTGAGAACAATCTTCTGAGCATATCGCAGATTTGTGACAAACAGTTCAGGTGCATTTCAACGATAAAGAGTGTATGATCTTAAAGCCGGGATTCAAGAATACCCGATGAATGGATTCTGATGCGAGCCCCACGTGAGAACGATTTATATGTCTTAGATATGGGCGTCGCTACCACATCATCAAAATCAGCGCAACGTTTTATGACGAAAGCTGCTGAGAAAGATTCTATTCTTTGGCATCGAAAAATGGGGCACATTCATTTACGTAAAATGAATTTTCCGGTACATAATAATCTAGTTGAGGGTGTGAATCTTCGGAGCTTCCATATGTCTGATCATTGTTTAGAATGTAAAAAGGGGAAGCACATCAAAAAGTCACATCCGAAGAAGATTCTGAATTCTATTAAGCTGCCACTTGAACGCCTCCGCATTGATTTATTTGGTCCTGTTAATGTTCGAAGTATTTCAAGAGACTTATACTGCTTAGTTGTGACAGATGACTATTCGCGTTATTGTGGGTTTTCTTCCAAGAATAAAAAACGAAACATTTGAAAACTTGGTGATTCTTTTCAAGAAGTTAGAAAACCTTTATCATCTCCCTGTTCGACGAATCCGCAGCGACAACGGCACAGAATTCAAGAATAATAAGATGAAGGAATTTTGCAACGCCAAGGGAATTTTGCACGAATTCAGTGCACCCTATACTCTGCAGCAAAACGGTGTAGCCGAAAGGAAGAACAGAACTTTAATCGAAATAGCAAGAACCATGCTTGCAGATTCGAACTTCCAGTAAGCTTTTGGAGTGAGGCAGTTGCAGCAGCTTGCTACACACTAAACAGGGTCTTAACTGTCAAACCATCGAAAAAGACATGTTTTGAAATGATTAATCGACGGAAGACAAATTTGAAGTTTCTAGAGCCATTTGGTGCGCCATGTACTGTAATAGATCAAGATGGTAAATTCGGGGCCAAATCGCTTGAAGGTTTCTTTGTCGGGTACGGAGTCCGCTACGAAGAGTGTATATTCCTTCGTTGAGAAAGGTAATTGAAGCACAGCATGTTGATTATTTCACTATGAGGATCCTATTCAAAGAAGAGGCGACACATGGCTGTTTAACTATCAAGATCTTTGGAAGTCATTTGACTTGCCAGAAGAACCTTCTGAAGAAGAAATTGCAGCATTATATTATCTTCAACAGTCGGCGGATCAGGAACAAATTATTAGACCAATTGTGATTAATCAACCTATGTTCGATTCTTCGTCTTCCGGAGCAGGTCCTAGTAATAGCGGTGTAAAAGTTGAGAATGTTTCTGAAGCAGAAGCGACACCGTCTATAACTCCATGAAATGTTTCTTCCGAACCAGAAAATGCTACAACAGTGCCAAGTATGCCCTTGAGTCACAATTCTGACTCTGATGAAGCTCTGACATTTGATGCTGATGGAGAATCCTTATCAGATGAAGAAGTTGAGCAGATATCTAACATGTTGAATCAATCTGCAAACCCAGGCAATCAGAACGAAGCATCATCTAGCGCTCCTAACGTTGAAGTGACTGCTGAACAGAACATCTCAAATCTGCAAAGCTCAGTTGATGTTCCTAGAGAAGAAATGCCGCGATCATATTCTTACCATCCTTCAACCAATATCATTGGTGAATTACAAACTGGTGTGCGTACACGAAGCCAAATCAACAAATCACTTAGTTATTTCTACACCCGAGTTGCTCCCACTCAAGACTATTGCTACTATTCATGTTTCATTTCTCAAATAGTGACAAAAACAGTAAATGAAGCTCTTGGTGACAAGAACTGGGTGATAGAAATGCAAGAAGAACTGTTACAGTTCGAAAAATTGGTTGTTTGGAAGCTTGTAGTGTAACACCCCGACCGCGTAAAAACAACAAACCACAGCGGAAACGTCGGGGAATCACGTTAACAGATTGTTACAACAACACATGGTAATTAAAGTTATGTTTTATTGGATATTGAAATTACAGAGTTACATTGTCTTGAAGTTTAAAATAAACTAAATGAGCTATTATCTTTCATATTTTAAGGCACTAAGTCCGCGTCCAATCCTACGTGAGCATGCATCGACTTCAAACTTGGTTTCTTGAAACATATGTGAAAACGAGTCAGCAAAAATATGCCGGCGAGTACATAGGCTTTGCGAGTGTGTCAAATTCATGGCCTTGTATATATATTGCAATACCTCGCCGACTACTAGATTCGTTGATTGAAAACCGTGTTATCAAAATGGTATTTGGTATTGCAATGATAACTAACCAACTAAAACAAGTTAGTTATAGTTTATAAGAGACTTGTAGCCATGAATCTTGACCAAAACATTTGTTTTGTAAATTCGAGTAGTAAATCGCCTTGAAGAAACTTTGTATGGTTTATATCTTTAATTGAAAATCGTTGCGTGTCATTGTTTGAAAACCTTTGTTCCAAGTGATGCAAATAACACCACGAATCTAATACGATAAATGCACTTATATATAGGAAGTACCAGCGGCATATCCACCATGCTTTTATCCACGTAACGTTATCTAAATCACTTACAATAAACCAATCGTCCATTGTTCGTGTCATAAATCATTCGTCCATTGTTCGTGTCATAAACCAATTATTCATCGTCCGTGTAAACCAATCGTCCCTGTTTTAATTGTGAAAACTTTTGGTCGTTTTGGTGAATACATTCAAACCTGTGTTGACTCGTCTATACCACCAAAGGGTATCTTTAAATTGCAATAACAAACCACCAAAGGGTTAATTAAAGTAAACAGTTTCACTCGTTCCCCAAACTTCCCTACAAACACCGGGAACCTTGGTAATAGGATTGTCAGACCTATGGTACCATAACATACTACAGGTCGGCTTGGCCAAAGCTAATGAATGTCATTCATGTCATGTATATAACGCACCAACAAGTTCGTTCACATTATTGAAATCGTCGTGTTTATATAAACCATAGCATTTGTAATTTGAAAACTTGAAAACAATTTAGCACATATGAATCACCCCAAAATATTTGAAAATCATTAAAGACGGGAGCTATGTACTCACATACTCACCGCAAAACATGTAAAAAGAGGGGTCTATGTACTCACTTGGGGTTGCAAAATAACCTTGAATAAAAGATCAAATAAGCTCAAAAGTCCAAGAAATCAAACGTGTCCAAAAACCGGATAACTATGTAAGTATGGGGACTAAATCGGCGGATCGGATAGAATGAGGTCTTGTAAACTAAATGAGTGTTGGAACTCAAATGAAATGGTTTAACAAAGTTAACATTCTGATTTGCAAAGATTCCTAAGTGCTTTTGACCCGTTATGACTCGTTAAGGTAGTTTTATGCTACTTTACGGATCATTTACGTAAAAATGTGTTCGGATGGTTAGATATGTGTTATGATAAGTCTAATATGCCAAATTAAGTTTAATATAGTTGCAAAATCAGTTTATATGTCAAAACATTGGTCACATATGCTTAAAGTTGATTTATGCGCAAAAAGGGCATTTTGGTCATTTATAGGGCATAATAGACAACTTGACGTAATAGTAATCAAACGACGTGACCATAAGGTATAACCTCAGGGGTTATTCCCTATACAACTATGGTCACATATATGTGTTTGGTCGGATCCTAAATTCGACCAAACGGGTCGATTCGAAAGTCAAAGCGATGATCAAGACCGCTCGACTTACGACCCTAAATAAGCACTAAACTAAAAGTGACGAGTTAAACATGTCTACCAAGGTTTATAAAACTAACTTGGTATCAAAACAAAGGGTTTTGATACTCGAAAATAGTTCCGTCGTATAATGCGCATTTGCGCATTATTGACCGAAACTTTGACTCGTCACTTCGACTAGGAAACGTGGTAATCAGTAGGCATGATCGCTAAGGATCATAACCATCGTGATTATGATCACGTTGCAAAGTCCAAATGGACTTTGCTTTGACCAATTAATGGTCAAAGCCGAAAGTCAAACTGTTTGACTTTTAGCTCATAATAAGCTAAAAGGCTTGGTTAGATTACTTACTTGCACTCAAGGAAGCCAAGATTACTTAGAAAAACTCAGATGGGAGGCCTCCTAATAAGGTAGCAACTCCACTTAGAGTTTAGAGAGAAGAAATATGGAAATGAGCAAGGAATTTGTTTGAAGATCAAGGGTATTTATAATTGTTGGAGAGCTTTAGGATCATGCCAAGTGTTAGGAGATGTTGTAGGATCATTACAAGTGTTTAGTAAGGTGTTGCAACCAGGAGAAGTGTGGGAAAAACGAGTTATAGGTGTCAAGTCAAATGAACAAGATGCTGCCAGGTAGCTGCTGCCACTGGGCATCCCCCACGCATCGCGGGAGATCTTGGGGGTCTCTCGCGTGGCGCCTGAGATTCCTAAGTTTCAGAATTGGCAGAACAGGCCCCTGTAGCCTAAAACTTGTTTTTCGACGTGTTTTGGCACTTTTAACACTCGTTAACCCCATTTTTAAGCTTTATAACAAAGATAAAGCATAGGGAACTAGAAAAATGCTCGGAAACATTTCGGATGTCAGTTCGTTTAGTCGTACGGTTGCGGTTTTCGGTTAATTACGAGAAAATCGTAAAGAACGCGCAAATGACCGTAAACGCGTAACGATTGATATTTTTGCATTCTAATCATTAAAATACTAGATTTTAATTATTATAAATATTTTTGGATGTGCGTATGTGTTCCGGAGTAGGATATACGCGATTTGGCATAGTTTCGCAGAGTTTGTAAAATAGCCCCTGAAGTTGCATAAGCATGTTTTTGCCATGCCGAAGACTTTAAAACTTATTCTAAGTTATGTAAAGGGTATTTAGGGTATTTTTAGCTTATGTCAGTGTTTCGAGTGTACGTCGCGCTAAACTGATTACGTTTGCGTAATAGTTTGCGATTTCACTTCCGTAAGTCGTTTAAGAGTTCGGAATAGTGCAAGAACCGAATACGTGCAATTGTCATGATAAAAATACAAATCTCAAAAATGAAACACAAAAATTTCATTGACTGATAATTCGTCCGCAATTGATACATGATTGGATCACCACAAACGTCACAGTCTCCCTACTTTAGGAAATTTCGTCCCGAAATTTAATTCGAGGAAACTTGTGAAAACAGATGTGGGTATTTCACTTTCATTTGATCCTCTCGTTCCCAAGTAAATTTTGGGCCACGTTTGGATTCCCAGGGAACTTTGACTATCGGAATTCGTCTTTGGTTGAGTTTCTTGACTTCACGGTCCAATATCTCCATAGGTTTCTCGACAAAGTGCATAGTGTCATCAACGTGAATTTCGTCGAGAGGGACGTGAAGATTTGTGTCGGCTAAACACTTCTTTAAATTGGACACGTGGAATGTTGGGTGAACGTTTCCAAGTTTAGGAGGTAGCTCAAGTCGGTAGGCCACCTTTCCGATTCTTTCAACGATCTTGAATGGTCCAACGTATCGTGGTGCAAGTTTTCCTTTCTTTCTAAATCTAACCACTCCTTTCCAAGGGGATACCTTGAGTAGGACGTGATCACCAACTTGGAATTCCAAGGGCTTGCGTCGTTTGTCCGCGTAACTCTTTTGACGGCTTCTAGCTGTCAGAAGGTTATCCGTATTTTCTTGACTTTGTCTGTTGTGTCATGAATAAGTTCTGGTCCAATAGACTGAGACTCTCCAACTTCATTCCAATAGACAGGTGAACGACATTCGACCGTATAAAGCTTCGAAAGGTGTCATGTTGATGCTAGCGTGATAACTGTTGTTGTAGGAGAATTCGATCAATGGTACATGCGAATCCCAACTACCACCAAAGTCGATCACACACGCTCTAAGCATATCCTCCAATGTGAATAGTTCTCTCGGTTTGTCCATCCGTTTGAGGATGATAAGCATTGCTCAAATTAAGTTTGGTTCCCATAGCAGATTGCATGGTCTTCCAAAAGTGAGATGAGAACCGAGCATCTCTGTCAGATATGATGTCCAAAGGAACACCATGACGAGATACAATCTCATCGACATAGATTTTGGCGAGTTTTTCAGCAGAGTAATCCTCACGAATCGCCAAAAAGTGTGCTGACTTTGTTAGACGATCAATGACTACCCAAATGGCATCATGACCTCTAGATGTCCGCGGTAGTTTTGTGATGAGATCAATCGCAATGTTCTCCCACTTCCATACTGGAATTTCTGGTTGTTCGAGCAAACCAGATGGGCGTTGTTGTTTAGCCTTGACTTTAAGACAAGTTAGGCATTTTGATACATACAAGGCAATGTCTTTCTTCATACCCGGCCACCAATACTGGGACGGAGATCCTTGTACATTTTGTCTGCACAAGGATTGATTGAATAACCAGACTTATCAGCTTCGTCCATCAATAGGGTGCAGAGGTTGTCTTGACTTGGAACCCAGAAACGGTTTAAATAATAGAGTAATCCATTGTCTTTCCTTTCGAGATGAAGCTCAAGTTGATGCGGTAGTTCACCACCCATCATACCTTATGTAACACAAGTACGTTGAGCTTGGAAAATACGTGTCTGGATATCAGATTGAATTCGAACACAATGAAGCTTGACACGTTCCTTACGACTAAGAGCATAAGCCACGACATTCGCCTTATCCGGATGGTAGCGAATTTCGCAATCGTAGTCGTTTAAAAGTTCATCCCAGCGTCATTGTCTCATGTTTAGTTCTTTCTGATTGAAAATGTGCTGGAGACTTTTGTGGTCGGTAAAAACTACACACTTCGTACCATAAAGGTAGTGTCTCCAAATTTAGAGGGCAAAACTACAGTACCTAACTCAAGATCAAGAGTCGTGTAGGTCTTCTCGTGGACTTTCAATTGTCTTGACGCATAGGCTATGACTTTATCTCGTTGCATAAGAACACAACCAAGACCTAGGTTCGATGCGTCACAATAGACAATCAAATCCTCGTTGCCATCGGGTAAAGATAGAATAGGAGCATCGCAGAGCTTTTGTTTCAGAGTTTGGAAAGCTTCCTCTTGTTTGGGTCCCCACTCAAAAGGCTTATTCTTTTGAGTCAAAGCGGTGAGGGGAACCGCGATCTTTGAGAAGTTCGCAATGAATCGACAGTAATATCCAGCAAGACCAAGAAATAAGCGAACTTCTATGGGAGTAGTGGGTGTGTTCCAATCCTTAATCGCAGCGATTTTGGAAGGATCCACATGTATACCTTGCTCGTTGACTATGTGTCCTAAGAATTGAACTTCTTTTAGCCAAAACTCGCACTTGGAGAATTTGGCATAAAGTTGTTCTTCCTTTAGTAGTTCCATAGTTAATCGAAGGTGTTGTTCGTGTTCGGCTTGAGACTTGGAATAAATAAGAATGTTGTCGATGAAAACAATGATGAACTTGTCCAAATAAGGTTTACAAACCCGATTCATCAAGTCCATGAAAACAGCTGGAGCATTTGTCAAACCGAAAGGCATGACAGTAAACTCGTAATGACCATATCGAGTGCGAAAAGCAGTCTTGGGAATATCTTTTTCGAGCACACGAAGTTGATGATACCCAGAACGCAAATCAATCTTTGAAAAGTAACTAGCACCTTGTAGCTGATCAAAGAGATCATTAATGCGAGGTAGGGGATATCGATTTTTATCGTGAGTTTGTTGAGCTCACGATAATCGATACACATACGGAAAGATCCGTCCTTCTTTTTCACAAATAGGACAGGAGCGCCGCAAGGTGAATAGCTGGACGAATGAATCCTTTATCAGATAGCTCTTGAAGCTGTTTTGATAACTCTTGCATCTCAGACGGTGCAAGACGGTAAGGAGATTTAGCAATTGGGTTTGCACCAGGTACTAGATCAATGCAGAACTCAACTTGACGTACAGGAGGTATTACTGGGTAATTCCTCAGGAAACACCGCAGGATAATCTCGAACAACGGGGATATCCTAAATAGTTTTTCCTTTGCCTTTCGTAAGTATTTTTTGGGCTTGGTTATAAGTCATGAGTTTAAGGTTACTAGCGGGTTTCTCTCCACGAACTTCTAAGACCTCACCAAAGGGAAGAGGTATTCGAACTATCTTGTCAAAACAAATAACTTCGGCATGATGCTTGGTTAACCAATCCATTCCTATGATGATGTCGAAACTCTCGAGTTGCATTGGTGTGAGGTTAATGGCGAAAAGGTGGTTATTGAGGTTCAATTGGCAATCACAAATGATAGAATCTAGTTTAAGAGGTTCGCCACTAGCTGTCTCGACAGTTCAAGGGCTTTCCTAGTTTAGTTCTTGGCATTGAAAGTAATGGTTCAAAGGCTAAGGACACGAAACTCCTATCGGCACCTGAATCGAAAAGAACAGAAGCAGGATGATTGTTGACAAGGAATGTACCGTTAACGACTTCATTATCAACCGGGCCTCGTTAGCGTTAATATTGAATGCTCGTCCACGAGCTTGGTTGGCATTGGCTAATTTCGGGCAATTGTTCTTGTAATGGCCCATCTCGCCAGAGTTAAAACATGACCAGGTAGAAAGTGAGGTCGAACGGGATTTGCTTGGGGTTGGACAAGATTCTGAGCAGCTTGGTTTGGAACAGATCAACAGACGTTGGCCAAGTGACCAAATCTTCCACAAGTAGTACATTGACGACATGGTTGGTGAACTTGGTGGTGACCGTTGCACCGATTGCACGACGGTGCAGTACCAGCATATGGCTTCCTCGCAGGAGGTTGAGCTGGTTGGTTTTGGTGAGCTTGATTGGTTGAGCGGCTGGAGCGGGTTGTGTAGTAACAGCAAAGTTCTGAGAAGCCTTACGCTTCTTTGAATGTTTGGAAGGCTCAGCTTTGTTTCCCTTTTGATTTTCTTGAGTGGTTTTGGTGGATGATTTCTTTGAATGTTTGGAAGGCTCAGCTTCCCTTTTTGACCTGAGACTCGGTCAAAGTCGCAGCTAGCTCAATGGCCTGTCGGATAATGGTTGGGTTACTTCCAGTAACAATGTCCTGAACAGGATCAGGCAAACCATCGATATACTTCTCGATTGCTTTATCCAAAGGCGTCACCATTGAAGGACAGAGTAAACTCAACTCCTCGTACCGGCCAGTATAAGCACGATGCTGACCACTATCCGGTTTGAGATCATGGAATTCGTTTTCAAGCGCCCTCTACTCATGACGAGGACAGAATTCCTTCATCATTAGAGCCCTAAGCTCTTCCAAGTTTGCGCTAAGGCTTCATTAGCACCTCTGTCTCTCATAATTCCATTCCACCATGTAAGAGCTCTCTTTTTGAATACGCTCGATGCAAACTCAACTTTTCACTCGTTTGGGCGTTGCACATGATGAAAAGTACTTTCGAGGCTCTCAAACCATTGCAAAAGCCCAGTAGCTCCCTCAGACCCAGGAAACGAGAGTGGTTTAGCCGAAAAAAATTTTTTATAGTTGCACGGAACTTATGCATTGTTATTGTTAGTGTTGTTCGCTTGAATGAGTTGGGTCACAAGATTTGGGAGTACAGCAGTAATTTGCTGAGCGATAATTGCTGCCATCTCGGAATTTTGTGTTGTGTCACGTCTAGGACGCATTCTAAAAGAAAACATGGAGGAAGATACGTGAGATTGATATAAATCAAGAGAGGTGTTGAAAATATCGATGAAATAAGGATGGTGGTCATTCGTTCGTTTCTCAAAACAAACAAACGACACACGGTGACTAATCAAAGTAAATGTGTCTTTATAATGTATCGCGAAGACATGCTTTAGCCTGTAAGTGGACACTCACCCAAGAGTTCCCTGGTAAGAGTGACAAGTCCGATTAAGTGGATTTGTACGAACACTCTAACCTTGTACAGAAAACTCAGGGTACATGCACCCACCCTTCCAGATTGCATGTGTTCACATTAATAAAACCCAAACTTTGACGAGATTTGAAAACCTTGAAGGCTAAAAGAGACCGATGATTCATTTTTGACTTTATGCCTTCAATTTTGTCTTGTTTTTGGTAATCACCTAAGGATAGGTGATGGTGGTGTATTAAGAATCTAATCGCAAGTAAACTCGCGTTAGGGTCCTAGGAAGGTTATAGTCTAGGTCAAAGCATTACTAATAACCTAATTCCCTATAACCAGTGCTCTGATACCAATCTGTAACACCCCGACCACGTAAAAGCAACAAACCACGGCGGAAACGTCAGGGAGTCACGTTAACATATTGTTACAACAACACATGGTAATTAAAGTTATGTTTTATTGGATATTGAAATTAAATAGTTACATTGCCTTGAAGTTTAAAATAAACTAATTAAACTATTGTCTTTCATATTTTCAGGCACTAAGTCCGCGTCCAATCCTACGTGAGCATGCAACGACATCAAACTTGGTTTCCTGAAACATATGTGAAAACGAGTCAGCAAAAATATGCCGGCGAGTATATAGGTTTTGTGAGTGTGTCAAATTCATGGCCTTGTATATGTATTGCAATACCTCGCCCACTACTAGAGTCGTTGATTGAAAACCGTGTTTAAAAAAGGTATTTAGTATTGCAATGATAACTAACCAACTAAAACAAGTTAGTTATAGTTTATAAGAGACTTGTAGCCATGAATCTTGACCAAAACATTTGTTTTGTAAATTCGAGTAGTAAATCTCCTTGAAGAAACTTTGTATGGTTTATATCTTTAATTGAAAATCGTTGCGTGTCATTGTTTGAAAACCTTTATTCCAAGTGATGCAAATAACGACGTATCCACCATTCTTTAATACGAATGTAATACGATAAAAGCACTTATATATAGGAAGTACCAACGACTTATCCACCATGCTTTTATCACATCACACACGTACCGTTATCTAAATAACTTATAATAAGCCAATCGTCCATTGTTCGTGTCATAAATCATTCGTCCATTGTTCATGTCATAAACCAATTGTTCATCGTCCGTGTAAACCAATCGTCCTTATTTTAATTGTGAAAACATTTGGTCGTTTTGGTGAATACATTCATACTTGTGTTGACTCGTCTATACCACCAAAGAGTATCTTTAAATTGCAATAACAAACCACCAAATGGTTTATTAAAGTAAACAGTTTCGGTCGTTCCCCAAACTTCCCCACAAACACCGGGAACCTTGGTAACGTGATTGTTAGTCCTATGGTACCATAACTTACTACTGGTCGGCTTGGCCAAAGCTAATGAATGTCATTCGTGTCATGTATATAACGCACCAACAAGTTTATTCACATTATTGAAATCGTCGTGTTTATATAAACCATAGCATTTGTAATTTGAAAACTTGAAAACAATTTAGCACATATGAATCACCCAAAATATTTGAAAATCATAAAAGAGGGGAGCTATGTACTCACATAGTCACCGCAAAACATATAAAAAGAGGGGTCTATGTACTCACTTGGGGTTACAAAATAACCTTGAATAAAAGATCAAACAAGCTCAAAAGTCCGAGAAATCAAACGTGTCCTAAAACCGGATAACTATGTAAGTATGGGGACTAAATCGGCGGATCAGATAGAATGAGGTCTTGTAAACCAAATGAGTGTTGGAACTCACATAAAATGGTTTAACAAAGTTAACATTCTGATTTGGAAAGATTCCCAAGTGCTTTTGACCGGTTATGACTCGTTAAGGTAGTTTTATCCTACTTTAACGGATAATTTACGTAAAAACATGTTCGGATGGTTAGATATGTGTTATGATAAGTCTAATATGCCAAATTAAGTTTAATATAGTTGCAACATCAGTTTATATGTCAAAACTTTGGTCACATATGCTTAAAGTTGATCTATGCGCAAAAAGGGCATTTTGGTCTTTTATAGGGCATAATAGACGACTTAACATAATAGTAATCAAACGACGTGATCATAAGGTATAACCTCAGGGGGTTATTCCCTATACAACTATGGTCACATATATGTGTTTGGTCGGATCCTAAGATCGACCAAATGGGTCGCATGCAAAAGTCAAAGCGATGGTCAAGACCGCTCGACTTACGACCCTAAATAAGCACTAAACTAAAAGTGACGAGTTAAACATGTTAAACATGTCTACCAAGGTTTATGAAACTGATTTGGTATCAAAACAAAGGGTTTTGATACCCGAAAATAATTCCGTCGTATAATGCGCATTTGCGCATTATTGATCGAAACTTTGACTCGTCACTTCGATTAGGAAATGTGGTAATCAGTAGGCATGATCGCTAAGGATCATAACCATCGTGATTACGATCACGTTGCAATGTCCAATTGGACTTTGCTTTTACCAATTAATGGTCAAAGCTGAAGGTCAAACAGTAAGTCAAATTGTTTGACTTTTAGCTCATAATAAGCTAAATGAATGAACAAGGCTTGGTTAGAGTACTTACTTGAACTCAAGGAAGCCAAGATTACTTAGAAAAACTCATATGGGAGGCCTCCTAATAAGGTAGCAACTCCACCTAGAGTTTAGAGAGAAGAAAGATGGAAATGAGCGAGGAATTTGTTTGAAGATCAAGGGTATTTA
Organism: Scalesia atractyloides; assembly: GCA_947069175.1. Lineage (NCBI taxonomy): Eukaryota > Viridiplantae > Streptophyta > Magnoliopsida > Asterales > Asteraceae > Scalesia > Scalesia atractyloides. The sequence goes on from CAMTDV010000014.1 coordinate 65,254,969, forward strand.
TAGTTGTTAGAGAGCTTTAGGATCATGCCAAGTGTTAGTAGATGTTGTAGCTGTTGCAACTAGGATAAGTGTGGCAAAAACGAGTTATAGGTGTCAAGTCAAATGAACAAGAAGCTGCCAGGTAGCTGCTGCCACTGGGCATCCCCCCCGCATCGCGGGAGATCTTGGGGGGTCTCTCGCGTGGCGCCTGGGATTCCTAAGTTTCAGAATTGGCAGAATAGGCCCCTGCAGCCTAAAACTTGTTTTTCGACGCGTTTTGGCACTTTTAACACTCGTTAACCCCATTTTTAATCTTTATAAGGAAGATAAAGCATAGGGAACTTGAAACATGCTCGGAAACTTTTCGGATGTCGGTTCGTTTGGTCGTACGGTTGCGGTTTTCGGTTAATTACGACGAAAATCGTAACGAACGCGCAAATGACCGTAAACGCGTAACGATTGATATTTTTGCATTCCAATCATTAAAATACTAGGTTTTAATGATTACAAAATTTTTTGGATGTGGGTATATGTTTCGGAGTAGGAAATACGCGATTTGGCATAGTTTCGCAGAGTTTGCAAAATAGCCCCTGAAGTTGCATAAGCATGATTTTGCCATACCGAAGCCTTTAAAACTTATTTCTAAGTTAGTAAAGGGTATTTAGGGTATCTTTAGCTTATGTCGGTGTTCCGGAGTGTATGTCGCGTTAAACTGATTATGTTTGCGATTTCACTTCCAGAAGTCGTTTAAGAGTTCGGAATCGTGCAAGAATTGAATACGTGCAATTGTCATGATAAAAATACAAATCTCAAAAATAAAACACAAAAATTTCATTGATTGATAATTCTTCCGGAATTGATACACGATTGGATCACCACAAATGTCACATATAGACTTACCACGGAAGCAGAAAGCTATAGATACGAAGTGCGTCTTCAAGTGTAAAAGAGACGATCGGGTTGTAATAGTCAGAAACAAAGCTCGGTTGGTTGTCAAAGTTTGTCACCAGCAAGAGGGTATTGACTACACATAAGTATACGCACCGGTTGCACGATTAGAGTCAATCCGCATTTTCCTTGCGTTCGCAGCTTGGAAAGGTTTTAAGGTGTACCAGTTGGATGTAAAATCTGCATTTCTCTACGGTAAACTTTGAGAACAAGTGTACGTCGGCCAACACCACCAGGGTTCGTCGATCTGCTGGACAAGAACAAAGCTTATCTCCTAGACAAAGCCTTATACGGATTACACCAAGCCCCGAGAGCTTGGTACAAGACGTTATCGCAACATTCGTTGGAAACGACTTTACAAGAGGCACAATGGACATTACATTGTTTACTAGAGAAGTGGGATCTCATATGATCATTGTACAAATCTATGTGGATAATATCATCTTTGGTTCAACGGATGATAGTCTTTGCAAAGAGTTCGAAAAGATCATGAACAAGAAATTCGAGATGTCATCCATGGGTGAAATGAAATTCTTCCTCGGATTACATGTCGATCAGTTACCAGACGGCATATTCATTCATTAGACAAAGTATGTTCACGAAATTCTCAAGAAGTTTGAAATGGATAGCTCGAAGCCGCTTTCGACTCCGCTGGTACTAAATCATGGGATTTGCATTGACGAGATGGGAACCAAAGTTGATGACACACTCTTTTGATCGATGATAGGATCTCTAATGTATCTGACGGCATCTCGCCCAGACATCATGTATCCTACCTGCCAATGCGCGAGATACCAGTCCAGTTCTCGAGTTTCACACATGCAGATAGTCAAGCGAATCTTCCGATACTTGAAGGGACGTCCAAGCACCGGCTTACGGTATCCAAAGAATGATAATTTTGATCTAACGGGATACACCGACTCAGACTTCGGGTGGACAAGTTGAACTCTAAATCTACAACGACAGGATGCCAGTTCTTCAGAACACGTTTGGTAACGAGGCAGTGCAAGAAACAGACCACGGTCTCTCTCTCTACCTGTGAGGCAGAATACATTTTTGCTTCCAGCTGTTGTTTCAAATCCTCTGATTCAACAACAGATGAGGGATTATGGTCTGCAATTTCTTGATACGCCTTTATTCTTAGATAACAAGGCAGCTATCGATATAACCAAAAATCTTGTTCATCACTCACGCACTAAACATATTGAAATTCGTTATCACTTCATTCGTGACTGCTACGAAAAGAAGTTGGTGTGAATAGAAAAAATCCACACCGATGAACAAAAGGCTGATTTTTATACCAAAGCATTTCCTTTAACAAGATTTAAATATCTAATGAGGCTTAACGGTATTAAAAATTTGCTGACAGGTGCGGAGGCTGAGGTTGAATACAGATCGGACGACGAGTTCACGTGATCCACATTGGTTTGTCATATCTTTCTAGATTAGTATTTCTTCAAAATCTAAAATCCAAAAATATGTTTTTTGATTTTAGGGGGAGAAATATTTGAGAAAATACAAAAACATCAAAAAAGACAAAAAGAATTCGGTGTCCAAAAAGGAAATGATAGTACATCAGTAGACTATCACAGTATGCTAAAGAAATATGAAGTTTAAAAGTGATAAACAAGTCTTACTGAGGATGTGTCGATAGACTTAACAAGTTCAGTAGATTGTGTCTGAGATATAAACTAAATTTTACAACTGCATAATCTTGTGGATTAACACATCTTGGATATATGGACTTAGTACTCCGAAATTTTGTTTGAAAGATTGCCTGATTCTGAGATACGAGGTCTTTATAGATAGTTGATATCTGGGGTATTATACAAGTTCTTCTGATTTTGCGGAAGCAATAGCCTAGAACTTCTATAACTTTCGCTATAAACCCCTAACTGCATGCAAAACTTGAAAAGTATCGAAAGATCTAATCATTTGCAGTGCTAAAAAGATTCCTTGAATGGAACACACCTTTAAGACAAGCCTTCATCTCTTTGTCTGTACGGTAGTACTAACCTGAGATCTCACGGTCTCGCACAACCCAGATACAGATATCAATCACGCTATATTCACCTGTAAGATGAAATCTAGGGAATCTTGATACGGGAGTATATTCAAGAAGTGGGAACCTCAGATAAGTCAAGTTTCATAAATCATACCTTAACATATCTTGGAACAATTGAGAAATGTGATAAATTTTAAGTGGATAAACATATCGACAATCTAGGTAAACGAGTTTAAAACTTAAAGTCATCTAAAGGTAAACGGTACAAGTGATATGTCTCAATCAACTGATATGATCCTTAGACACGAATTCACAAAAATATGTCTGTAAATATGTTTGTACTTAGTTTACTTTGTTCTGTACATCGTTTATCTTCTTTACAGATTAAAGCCAAAAAGATTTTCAGTGTGTTTTAGCATAAACTTACAAAAATACAAAAAGATTTTGTTTCTACATTGTTTTCAACAAACAAATGTTGGAGAACGGGTCTTCGAAGTCTGATAAGGTGCTAAACTGGTGGGAATCTAATTGACAACGGGCTGGGAGCTAACCTGTAAAATCTGATAAGCCAAAACGATGAAAAAGTTCATTAATTTGAAACTTTGTTTTTTTGAAAAGTTAAGCAGTTTTTTCGTATCGGGTCAAACCGCGGTCATTAACTTGGACTCGGCAGACAAATCGGTTAACCAAGGTCATTAGCTTGGACTTGGTCACTGAGTGGATTTTCATAACTGGTAAAAGGTGAAAAATTTAGGGACTAAAATTGAAAAATTTGAAAATTTGAATTTGAGTTTGGGCAAGTTCGGCCGAACTTGCTTAACTTATTAAAGTTTCATGTTTGAAACAAGTTCAACCGAACTTGTTTGGAATTGTCTGAGAAAAAGGTAAGTTCGCTCGAACTTCATGGGCTTTGAAACTTGGTTACAAGTTCGCCCGAACTTGCTAGGGTATATATACCCAGCAAGTTGGGCTGAACTTCATTAACTGTGTGTTAGTTTCTCTGAGCGAACTTAGTGTCATTGAGCGTTTTGTGAAAATTGTCAAGAAACGGTCGGTACTCTGCCAAAATTTATATTGCTTTAGGTGATTCGCACACTTATTTCAATGTAAGAGGTGATTGGAATTTAAACCGTAAATTGAACTTAAACTGTTAATCTAGATTTGAAACAGTTAAAATTTGAGAATCTAGGGTTCTAATGGACAAATTGAACTTTGAATGATGATAATAAACATAAATCGACCGTAGAGTTGAGTTGGATTTGATTAGAATGGTCATTATTGATATATGCAGTGTTTGTTGAATAAGATAACAAGTTAGGTCGAACTTGTTATCAAGTTCGACCGAGCTTGCTAATAAAACATCTATAAACACTAATCAGAATACAAGTCCGATCGAACTTATGTTTAAATCTGAACTTATGAGTGATATGAGAAGTTCGCTCGAACTTAAGTTTTGAAATCTAAAATTGTGTTGACTATAAAGTCGCCCGAACTTTTGTTTGAATTGCTGAACATGTTAATATGCATGTTCGGGCAAACTTGACTCAACTTGTTTGCAATATCAACATCAAGTTCGCCCGAACTTGATGTAAATGGTCGAAAAATTTTCTAACTTTTCTCGAAATGCGTGCTATATGTTTTGCATGGATTTTCAGGTTCAAGTACCAGCGCATGTGATTTTGATGGATTATTCTAAGTTCCACAACACTCTCGATAAGGCGTTGTGTCCATCAATGAAGGAATACGAAAGCATTCTGAAGTTTCTGAAGGAGTGTCCGATACATCGTGCTATTACAGAGCGAACAGTGTCATATATATCGCATACTTATCACTTCTGGATGAACGCAAGTCTAAGTGCAGAGAGAAAGACTATTACATCGTCTGTTCAAGTTGGAAACGAGAACAAAGAGATCACAATCACTGAAGATGATATTCGCATGATCTTGCAATTCAACGACGACAAAGATGATCCTAGTTTTTGGACGAAAAGATGGTACGAGGTTGTTTTTATCGTATGGGCTATAAAGAAAGTGTTAACAAGCCAATGTTGAAGAAAGGCGAAGTCCAAACTCCTATAAGCTTCTCATGCATGCAATCATTCAGACATTCAGTCACAGAAAGGCGGGTCTTGTTGATGTACAAGACTATATGGCCTGCATGGCAACGGCGTTGATTCTGAAGAAGCCGTATAACTATTCAAAGCTCGTATTTAGTCATATGTCAAAGAATATGGAGGATACAAGATTGTGTCTATATCCGAGATTCGTGAAGATGCTTATTGATGAAAAGTTTACTGATATTGCACGTGATCCAAATGATATTCTATACTTCAGTCACCTTGATGAAATGACTGTGAAGAAGTTGTTAAAGTTCCAAAAGCAGGATTCAGCACCAGTGGCAAAACCATTATTTGGGGCATTGAAAGATGAAAACTATATTGCGCCTGCTGTAAAAAAATGGAGAAACGATGGTAGTGGTGATGAGAAAGAATTGAATGCAAAAAAAGAGTGGTTTGCGACGTTCAAGCGTAAAGCTCGCAGTGAATGGTTCGTAAAGGCTGAGATTGAGAAGAAAAAGAAGCGTGGTGCAAAGAAAGTGGATACTATGCTTATAGACGAAGATGAACCTGTTAATATGCAAATAGAGGCTAGATCGAGTGCAGCAGTAGTGATTGAGAGTCGGGAGACAGAAAAGAACACACAGGAAGACGATGTTATTTCTACAACTTCCGAGAACGATGATGATAGTGATGATTCTCTCGAGAAGGAAACAAAGAAGGACATAGCAGAAAAAGAAACTGAAAAGATCAAAGAAACTGATGCTGATTTTGATCTTGAGCAAGAAAAAGAACCTGACGAAGAGAGACCTAAAAAGAAAGCAAGACGAACAAGTCTTCAGTAACTGAAATATCAAAGAAGACTACAGGGTCTCCACAGGCAAAAGGTAGAAAGAAACCAAAGAAAGCTCAGAAACCAGTAAACAGGAGATATACTGGAAAGCCAAAGAGCACAGAAGCAACACAAGAACCTTCTGGTGCACAGGAGATAGGAGTTACACAAGAACCTCCTACACAAGAACCTCCTGTTGTTATTTCATCTGAAGCTGAACGTCCAGGAGTTACACAAGAACCTCTTGTTATCATTACATCTGAAGCAGAAAGGCCAGGAGTTACATAAGAACCCCCTGAGTCTAATTTACTTGAATTTCCGGTGATTCAATCTCCTGATCCCAAAGATGTTCATTTTGAAAACTCAACACCAAAAAATCTACTCCAAAGACTGCTACTCCCAAATCAACACCAAAGGCTGCTACTCCAATGTTAACACCAAAGTCAAATCTATTTGGTGATATTCCTAATGTACCAGTGGATCTACAGAATTTAGATGATTTCATTCCTGAAACAGATGTAGATATTCTTGAAAAGCGTGTCAAGATATTGGAAGATATAGTTGCGAAGAGTGAGAAAGAAAAGGTTGAGTTAGAGAAGCAGATAAAACAGGGTGAAATTGAAAAGGAGATTCTGTCTGATAAAGTAAAATTTCTTGAAGGAGACAGATGCTATTTGAAAGCTTTAGTGGGAAGTCTGCAGGAAGCAAACGAAAGATTAAATAGAGAAATTGTAGAACTTCGATCTGAAAAAGATATGAATGAGAAAAGATCTGACAGACTTTAGAAGGTATTATCTAACAGTCTGGGAATTAATTTCAAAGAAGAATATGCTCGTTTAGATATTCAAGAAGCAAAAGAGAAAGCTGACAGAGAGCTAGCTAAATAGGGGAAGGGAAAGCATGTGATCGAAAGTATGTCGGAGATCACTGAACCTGTTAAAGAAATAGAATCTACAAAAGCTTCTGAGTCCGAGATTTCTAAGGTTGACGGATCTGTCAAGCCTTCTGATACTGCAAATGTTACTGAAGAAAAGGACGATGATGAAGCAGAGGATGAAGAAAAAGATGACGAACCACAAACTGATGATCCCAAATATGATTCAGACCACGATGGAGGAAATGATGATGATCCTAGTGGTATAGGGATAAAGGTGGTTGATGCAACAGTTAATGAAGGTTTCGACTTCTCTAATCTTCTTAATGATGAAGCGAATGTTATGCATGAACAGAATGAGGGGGGAGTCAGGGCAAACAGGGCCAAGTGATGATATTGTTATGTCTGACGCTATAACTATTGCAAAACCTGTTGCTGCAGTGCCGATAAAGTCGTTGATACTCATGCTTGAGCATAATGTTGATGAGGGAGAGTATGTTCACAACTATACTAAAGAATATCTGGCCAAAGTTGATTGAAGTTGATACTGAATCTTTGGATTTTGATTTTGAGGAGCAAGTGTTGAACGTGAATACGTTTGAGCCTAACGAGTATCATTATCAGCAAAGATATGAGGCAGACGAGTATAACAGGGTAATAGTAGAAGATTGGTCTTCTGATGACGAGAAAGACGAGGCTGAGAAGTATGTTTGTCCTAATACAGACAGTTTCCCAACATTTGAGGAAATGTACAAGCAATTGAATGAAAATATGCTTAAAGAAAAGATTGAAGAGTCGATTCGGGAAGGAAAAGTTCTGAAGCCAATGACAAAGGAAGAGATAGCTCAAGCTAAGAAATCATGGTTTAAAGAGATGCCGCGTGAACGTTAGTTTTGACGTCCTCTAGCATTCTTTACCATAGATAAAGATGTGTTGTTGGATGACATTCTAAGTTGGGGGTGGTTTAAGGAGCTAAATGTGTATGCCATCCAACGAGAATATGGAGTTCAATACTTCAAGTATCTAGCAGATTTTAAGACACTACCTTTCTGGGATGTTGAGGAGCTTGTTCAGACGAGGAATGTAACGTACCACATGAAGTTTATTGATCAATTACTGTGGAAAATGATCAAGTATGAAGCAACAAAGGGTTTTGAACACTAGAGCCTTTCATTCCTGGACGACGAATCAAGACTAACAAGAAGACTGGGGAGAAAGATATTACACTTATCACGAAACGCCCGAGAGCGATGAGAAACATGTCTTTGATGCCGATCGAACAAGACTTTTATCCATTATTCAAATGGTGGCAGATTGATCCGAATACTTGTGAAGCAGTGATCGTACTTCGATTTGAGGATCATCTGGATATTACGAAGGAGAAGGTTGAAATGTTTGGGGTGCAAGGTATGAGAGGACTTTAGAGAACGATAAGGATTCTAGATCCTATGTCGTTGGTAAACTGCTCGAAAGAGGATATCAAGTGCTTGTTCTACATCAAGATTGTGTTTGAAGAACGTGAAAAAGAACAAGCTATGCAATATCAGAGAGTTGTGAACGTATGCTATGCACGTGAAGTGAACTCTGGAAAGATGTGGAAAAGAGCTGGAGAGATGTAAAACGGGTTGAATTTCTGAAAGAAGAAAAGCGTCTTGAAGAGATACATGAAAGAGGTAGGGCGGAAAGGCTCAGAAGGTTTCAGTATATGACTAAAGTGCCACCTACTGATCAAACGCCAGATCCAAAGCAGGAAGGACGTAAGAAGCCATTCAAGAACATCTTCGGTCGTACTCGTTAAAGTTTTATTTGAAGACAGAGTTTTGAAGACTGATAAAAGACGAAGACGATATCCAAGGTGTCACACCCACACTTTCCACTTGCTGAGTATTACCGTGAGGCGTGTGATCAAACCAGAATCTCAGACACTAGCGGTATCGAACGACTCTATATGATTTATTTAAACGTTTTCCAAAAACATTTGGTGTAACCATTCATAGTCATTTTCAAAATATCATAGTTTCAAAGTTTAGCGGAAGCATTAAAGTAAGTAACAGGCGCCAACATCAACGCCAAAACCAAAATTCCAAAAATTATTCATAAGTAAAGACTCGATAAAAATGTCTTGATCAAATGCAAGTGAGGGCACCTAGCGCTCCTAGCGTCCTGAGAAACATGCAAAGAAACAAGTGTCAACATTAAAGAAGAGTGAGTTCACAGGTTTTTATAAGTTCACAAGTTCGGTTTAAAAGATTGTTTTTCCCCATGATTCCTAACCCGGGATAACGACATAGTTCCATTATTCCTAACCTGGAATAATAATATTGGTTCGTAAATAAGTTCAATGTTAACATGTAGGTAGCGAGCCTAAAGTTACGTCACATAAGAGTTCGCGATCGAAGCTGACTGTTGTTGCCTCAGTGTTGCCAGGTCTATCACTGACCATGGCGAAAGTTAGGCCAAATTAATCACCCATTGACCATTCCCGGTCGGCTAGCGCGACTAGCTCGGGTGGGGCTTGTCGGGCCCAGTAGTACTACTATAATTTCCCCGCTATTTAACCCAATACTAACGATCCGAGAGTTGGTTGAGGACTTCCGTGATAAAGCTACTTAGTGACCATAACGTATATTAACATTAACTTAGTTACCGAATAGTTAACGGCGTTAATTTCGCATCACGTAAAAAGATTGAGTTGTAGAGCGTATACATGTTTCTCCCTCTATTGTTCAAAACCGGATAATATAGGGGCCGTGAAATCACCTTAAATTGCTCGGTTAGAATAATGCAAAAGAAGCAAATGATGGAACCGCTAATCGCGTCCTAACATGTCAACCGATTTAAAGTTAGTGTGTGAACACACTGACACAAAACCCTACGCATAACTAACACACAGTACGGCACACGTCATAACCAATTCGAAACCATAATCATGCATGCAAAGTATCACCATACAAAATAACGATCAAACCAACTTGTCATAAACACAGATTAACTTATACAACAATTAGGTACACACAAACGCAAGTTATCATGTTTCAGCTTGTACGCTCATAACTGGGCTGTTTTCGAGGATTTTTATAAAATAGTTCCAACGTTCCAAAAATTCCAATTGTCTTACAGCAGGTGTCAATTAGCCTGTAGAATTTTGTGTAAAATTTTCAAATCCTAAATCGTTACCAATTATTTATAAACATTTATATACTAGGCTGCAGTCAGATTCATCGCTTTCTGACTGCAGTCCATGAGAAAAATTATTTAAAAATCATTGTTCATCCAATTAACAAAATTCTAGAGGGAGATTTTCGAAATTCTAGTCTCCGGTTACTGTACAAATTTCGTGACCTAACCCCATACAGACTATGAGATCCGACTCAATAAACAACCTGCAAATTCTGCAGAATTTACGCAGCTTCAGCTGCTGCACTAAATGACCAATTGAAAAGAGGAAACGTTCTCAGAAAAATATGAATCTGGCGCCATTTGAAGCGTTTTAAAAAATACACGTTTAGGCTTCAGAAAATTCACTTTTTGATAAATAATGATCAGGTTACAGCTAACTGAAGTTGGCTGTAAATGTCAATCAGCTTACTGTTTTCGACTTTATCGCATTAGAACGTGTTTAAACGGCCATGACGCTTAGTTGTATTGATTAACAGCAGGTTAACTTGTCAAGCATCATCATACATATCAATATTCATGCAAACCCTAAATATATATCATGATATTTATCGATAAAACGCAGCCTACGATTTTAGTATTCAACATATCATCACAACCGCAAAGATTCACATATTCATCCGAACTAATCATACACCACAACCCTTTTTCATACTAATAATCATACAAGCACATAATCATGATCAAGATTACACAAAACCTAGTGTGAATCATAATGCAATTAAACCCTAACCTTGAAACGATGATGATTAGCGAACCGGGACAAGCTTGGAATCGATCCGAGAGGTTTAGTTTGCGCGACCGTGAGAGGGGGGGGCTGCCGTTGATTTCACTAGGTGTTAGGGTTTTTCTTTTTTATTTTGAAAGCTACCGAAAACATGCATGTAAACATAAAAAGGGGGGTCGCGATAGGGGGGAGCGGTTTGGGTTAGTGCCTTGGGCCTCAAGTTTGGGTTATTTCCTTGGGCCGCAAGGAGGTGTGGGTCGCAAGGTGGTGTGGGTGGCGGGTTGGGTTTGCTTGGTCGCGAAGTTGAAACGTTTCATAAGCTTAGTTTGGTTTATAAATAAAAGTTACTAAAATATTATTCGCGATATGGAGTTTATAAAATATTAAATCACGTATTTGGAGTGAGACGCAATAGATTCACAAACGTCTAATAACACTTTGCACGTAATTCAGATACAACCCATCTAATAACACATAGCACGTAATTCACCCTATAGATTCACAAAGTTAGCGTAGTTATTGCGAGCGTTTAATTTAATTCTCCGAATTAAATCAGCGTAGGAGTGAATAACCATAAAGTGGCGCGTTTAAGATACCTGAAAAGCCGGGATGTCACATTATCCCCATGTTGAAAGAATTTTTGTACCGAAAATTGAGTAAACACGGTTTAGAATGCAACACACAAAAGTTCAGTTTGTTAGAATGGTACAAGTAAATCCCAGGCTGTCATATCATCCCCATGTTGAAAGAATTTCGTCCCGAAATTCAGTTGGCGGTAACGTCAGATTGCTGCTCAGCTGCGAAAAGGTGTGGATATTTGCTTTTCATTTGGTCCTCTCTTTCCCACGTGAACTCCGGTCCACGCTTAGAGTTCCAACGAACCTTGATGATCGGTATCTTGCTGCGCCTTCGAGTCTTGATCTCACGGTCCATGATCTCGATAGGTTGTTCCACAAAATGCAGTTGCTCATCCACTTGAATCTCATCCAATGGAATGACTAGGGTCTCATCTGATAGACACTTCTTCAGATTGGACACGTGAAAAACGTTGTGAACTCCACTGAGTTTGGCAGGAAGGTCTAACTGATAAGCGACGAGCCCGATACGTTTCGAAATCAAAAATGGGCCTACTACCGTGGGTTTAGTTTGCCTCGTTTCCCAAAACGAATTACACCCTTCCAGGGTGACACTTTCAGTAGGACGCGATCACCTACTTGAAATTCGAGCGGTTTGCGTTGTTGATCGGCGTAACTTTTCTGTCGATCCCGTGCCGCTGCCATGCGGTTTCTGATTTGCACAATCTTTTCAGTAACCTCAAGTATCAACCCAGGACCTGTGAGTTGACTGTCACCGTTTCTGCCCAACAGACCGGTGATCTACATTTGTGACCGTACAATGCTTCAAACGGTGCTGCCTGAATACTCGTATGGTATCTGTTGTTATACGAGAATTCCAGTAAAGGCAGATGAATTTCCCAACTGTTCCCGAAGTCTACCACGCATGCCCTAAGCATGTCTTCCAAGGTCTAAATGGTTCTTTCACTTTGACCATCCATCTGAGGGTGGTAAGCTGTGCTCATATCTAAGCGTGTACCCAACGCTTTCTGAAGTGACTGCCAAAAGTTGGACGTGAAACGAGCATCTCTGTCTGAGATGATGGACGTTGGCACCCCGTGCCGAGAAACTACTTCCTTAATGTAGATGCGAGTCAACTTATCCATCTTATCTGTTTCTTTGGTCGCTAGGAGGTGTGCAGACTTAGTTAGACAAATCCACGATTACCCAGATGGTATCGCAACCACCCGGAGTTCGCGGGAGTTTAGTGATAAAGTCCATCGAGATCTGATCCCATTTCCACACTGGGATCTCGGGTTGTTGAAGTAGCCCTGATGGCTTCTGGTATTCCACCTTGACTTTCGCACAAGTCAAGCACCTGCTCACGTAGGTGGCTATATCCGCTTTCATGTTGGGCTACCAGTACGTGGCTTTAAGGTCTTGATACATCTTACCCGAACCTGGATGGATAGAGTATCAGGATTTGTGAGCTTCGTCCATAACTAGCTTCCTGAGGTTTCCGTAGAGAGGTACCCATATACGATTCATGAAATACCGGGCATCATTGGGTTTCACTTCCCAATCGCGTTCCATCTTTCCCACAGATTTGGCCTTAAAGTTCTCTTCCTTAACTGCTTCTAGCTGCGTGTCGCGTATCTATTCGGGTAACCCAGAATGAATTATGAACTGTAGTGCTCGTACCCGACGAGGTTTCAAGTGCTCCTTCCGACTGAGGGCATCAGCTACCACCTTAGCTTTACCCGGGTGATACCGAATGGCACATTCATAATCGTTCAGGAGTTCGACCCAGCGACGCTATCGCATGTTCAACTCCTTCTGGTAAAAAATATGCTGGAGGCTCTTGTGATCCGTGTAGATTGTGCACCTTGTTCCATATAGATAGTGTCTCCAAATCTTAAGTGCAAACACAACTGCTCCCAATTCCAAGTCATGTGTCGTGTAGTTCTTCTCGTGGACCTTCAACTGTCGGGATGCATACACGATGACCTTATCACATTGCATGAGCACACATCCCAATCCTTGAATGGAAGCGTCACAATATACCACAAAATCATCCGTCCCCTCTGGCAAGGACAAAATGGGCGCATTGCAAAGCTTTCGCTTCAGTAATTGAAATGTTTCTTCCTGTTTGTCACCCTAAGCATACTTGGTGCCTTTCTGAGTGAGAGTGGTAAGTGGTTGTGCGATCTTGGAAAATCCCTCGATGAAACGTCTATAGTAACCAGCCAATCCCAAAAATTGGCGGATCTCTGTCGATGTCCTGGGTGATTCCCAGTTCTTGATAGCATCGATATTGACGGGATCAACGTGAATACCCTTTTCATTCATGATATGCCCGAGAAACTGAACTTCCCGAATCCAGAAATCACACTTCGAAAACTTGGGATATAGTTTCTCCTGTTGAAGTACTTCCAGCAATAATCGCAGATGCTCAGCATGTTCTTCTTCACCCTTAGAGTAGATGAGTATATCATCGATGAACACGATGACAAACTTGTCGAGATACGACTTACACACACGGTTCATGAGGTCCATGAACACCGCGGGTGCATTGGTGAGACCGAAGGGCATGACCAAGAACTCATAATGGCCATACCGAGTGCGAAATACCGTCTTGGAGATATCCTCCTCACTGATGCGTAGCTGGTGATAACCGGACCGTAGATCAATCTTGGAGTAGTAGCTTGACCCTTGAAGCTGGTCGAAAAGATCGTCGATGCGAGGTAATGGGTATCGGTTCTTGACGGTAACCTTATTGAGTTCCCTGTAGTCGATGCACATGCGGAAGGTCCCGTCCTTCTTCTTAACAAAAAGGACCGGAGCTCCCCATGGCGAAGTACTGGGTCGGATAAATCCTTTTTCCAACAATTCCTGAAGTTGGGTAGACAGCTCTTGCAGCTCTGCTGGAGCTAGGCGGTACGGGGCCTTGGCGATAAGAGTCGTATGGTTCGCCAATTCGATTTCAAACTCTACTTGTCGATGTGGTGGAAGACCGGGTAACTCCTCTGGAAACACATCGGGAAAGTCACGGACGACGGGATATCTTCAATCCGCTTCTCGTCCTTAGACTTTTCGGTGACCAGTGCGAGCAAGGCAAAAGAGTTCTTCTTCCGAAGATACTTATGAGCTTGCATGTAAGAGATGATGTTCGTGACGACGCCTGCCTTCTCGCCTTGCACCATCAAGACTTCGTCGTTAGAGAGCGGAATACGGATAGCTTTCTTGAAACAGAGAACTTCAGCTCGGACGTTGGATAGCCAGTCCATTCCGGCTACCACATCAAAACTACCCAGAGTAGTTGTCATCAGATCAATGGTAAAGGTGTGACCCACGAGTTTAAGTTGACAGCCGGTCACTAGGTGAGTCACATCTACAGATTTACCATCGGCTAGTTCTATGACGTAAGGGGTCTCTAGGGGTTTAGGTGTGAGATTAGGTTCTTTCTAAAAGGCTCAGATATAAAACTCTTATCCGCACCCGTATAAAAAAGTACAGTAGCAAAAATATCGTTAAGTGGAAACTTACTGGTGACCACATTCGAGTCGTTTCTGGCCTCTCCACGGCCCAGCTTGAATGCACCTCCTTTGGCACCTCCTGTGCCACCATTTCCATTGTTGTTATTGTTTTTTTTGTTGTTATTGTTGTTATTCCCACCATTGTTGTTGTTGCGAAGTTGCGGGCAGTCTCGCTTGATATGGGCAGTGCTACCGCACTGATAGCATCCCCGGTTATTACCCTGCTGCTGACCTGGTGCTGGTTTTGATTTTGTCGTGACATGATCTCCCAGTGACAATCCTTTGCCGCGTGTCCTGCTTTACCACATCGTTGGCAGCGATTTCTAGCGCAAGGGCCGTGATGATGGAGGTTACAACGATTACATTGCGGCTTTCGACCCGCATAGCCGCTCGAGTTCTGGGTGTTGTTGGCAGACTGATTGTTGTGACCCCGATTGTTGTTGAAGTTGTTAGACCGCTTCTGGTTTCCTTGTTGTGGCTGGGCTGATGAAGACTGCCGAGCAGGTGAGTCTTCGAATTTCCTTTTGTTGTCTGGGACAATTTCTGTTGCACCCCTAGGTGGTAACTTCCTTTGCTCCACCGCCTTATCGGTGAGTTTATGTGCCAGTCTAATCGCTTGATGCTCTGTTGTAGGGTTGCTAGACATTACCATGCCTTGGATCTCAGGGACCAGACCCCCAAGATAAAACTCAAGTCATTTATCGATGGTGTTAGCCAAATCAGGACAAAGGAACACCAGATCATGATGTCTTGCTGTGTACGCTTCAATTTCTGACCCGACCATCTTGTGGTTCCATAACGCTTGTTCCAACTGCTAAACTCTGTCCCGCGGACAGTATTCCTCCTTGATTAGGGCCTTGAATTCGGTCCAGGCCATTGCGTTTACTGCAACAAGTCTACGCGTTTGGACTTGTGCGTTCCACCAGGTCAATGCCCCATCTTCTAACGTCGAGGCAGCGTACTTGAACTTATTAGCTTCAAGGCAATTGAACATTTCGAAAACCGATTCAGACTTTTCAATCCAACGGACCAGTCCTATGGGTCCTTCAACTCCCGTGAACTTGCTCGGTTTCACATCAAGGAACATCTTGTAGGGGTTAAGACTCCCTCCTGAGGATAGAGGATAGGTAGTCAGCGAGAAAGTCTACTAGCCCAACTATTAGATTTTCCCATGAAAATTTAATAATGGTTACCTGCTGGTGGGTTAGGAACACCTGCCAGAGTAGCATTCACGTGTTCTTGGATTAAAGCGGCCAATTCTTCAGTTGACATGTTGAGATTTCCGCGACGACCGGTTGCCATTACAGATCTTCGCAAGACAACACAAACACACACCGATAAGTATATATCCAATATAGTCATCATATTCCACACTTAAATGATCACACAATTTATGTCAACCCAACAAATTAAACAATCAAAAAAAAACATTCGATTAAATTAATTGCAATGTCTCACAAAATACCAACCAAACATCTCAGTTTAATTATAAAATTTTCAAGTTCAAACATAAGTGGAAACAAACAAACTAAAGGAAACAAACGGAGATTGGCGAGACGAGTTAGTCATCTATGTCTCCATCTCCCAAGTCGCTATCACTGCCGTCTTCCTCTTCAGCGTTTTCAGCTTCAACAGTCGGGTCCTGTTCCGGCTCTTCTTCCTCCGGATCCTCCTCCGGGTCTTCCTCTGGATCCTCCTCTTCGTCCTCTACCGGCGCTGGAGGGGCCGGTGCTGGTGCGGGTACGGGAATAGGTGGTGCTTGGTTTGCTCCAGTTCGTGAATCCTCCCACTAGACTCAAGAACTCGGTCTTCGAGCCAGTCAGCCCTCAGCTGCTCAGCATGAAGGTCCTTAGCTAAAATGTTTCGAACTCTCCTATTCTCCTCTTGCTCCTCCTCGAGCTCTCCAGTTTTACCAGTCAGCTGACGTATCAGCCATCCCTGTGCTTCGATAGTCTCTTGTATTCTCTCCAGCTGTTCCTGTTGTTTCCTTAACACATCCCTAAGTAGATCGTCCCCCACTCCTGAAGAGTTGACCGGTTCGACCGGTATAGCGGTGGTCAGACGGGAGGACGACTCCCCTCCTAGAGCGAGTCTTTTCCTAGCAGCTGAGCGTGTCTCCATGCCACAAGGTGGTGAGGGTTCGACCATGGGTGCCTTCCCCGGCGCCCTTGATTGTCGAGATCTGTCGGATGATGATGATGACATAGCCTGCTGGGTTGGTGTAGTTAGTTACGAGCTGCGTATACCACAATATACATATATATCTCACATAGAACAATTGTAGTATAACACATAACAAGATATCACAGTTCGGTGCCAACTAAGTCTTGTGTCGTGTAACAGCTATGGTTTAGGTCTACTTTTAATTCAAACCTGGTTCTCTATAGCTAGACTCTGATACCAATCTGTCACACCCTCAATTTCCACTTGCGGAGTATTACCGCGAGGCGTGTGATCAAACCAGAATCTCAGACACTAGCGGTATCGAACGTCTCTATATGATTTATTTAAACGTTTTCCAAAAACATTTGGTGTAACCATTCATAGTCATTTTCAAAATATCATAGTTTCAAAGTTTAGCGGAAGCATTAAAGTAAAGTAACGGGCGCCAACATCAACGCCAAAACCAAAATTCCAAAAATTATTCATAAGTAAAGACTCGATAAAAATGTCTTGATCAAATGCAAGTGAGTGTACCTAGCGCTCTAGCGTCCTGAGAATCATGCAAAGAAACAAGTGTCAACATTAAAGAAGAGTGAGTTCACAGGTTTTTATAAGTTCACAAGTTCGGTTTAAAAGATTGTTTTTCCCCGTTATCCCTAACCCGGGATAATGACATAGTTCCATTATTCCTAACCTAGAATAATAATGTTGGTTCGTAAATAAGTTCAATGTTAACATGTAGGTAGCGAGCCTAAAGTTACGTCACATAAGAGTTCGCGATCGAAGCTGACTGTTGTTGCCTCAGTGTTGCCAGGTCTATCACTGACCATGGCGAAAGTTAGGCCAAATTAATCACCCGTTGACCATTCCCGGTCGGCTAGCGCGACTAGCTCGGGTGGGGCTTGTCGGGCCCAGTAGTACTACTATAATTTCCCCGCTATTTAACCCAATACTAACGATCCGAGAGTTGGTTGAGGACTTCCGTGATAAAGCTACTTAGTGACCATAACGTATATTAACATTAACTTAGTTACCGAATAGTTAACGGCGTTAATTTCGCATCACGTAAAAAGATTGAGTTGTAGAGCGTATACATGTTTCTCCCTCTATTGTTCAAAACCGGATAATATAGGGGCCGTGAAATCACCTTAAATTGCTCGGTTAGAATAATGCAAAAGAAGCAAATGATGGAACCGCTAATCGCGTCCTAACATGTCAACCGATTTAATGTCAGTGTGTGAACACACTGACACAAAAACCTACGCATAACTAACACACAGAACGGCACACATCATAACTAATTCGAAACCATAATCATGCATGCAAAGTATCACCATACAAAATAATGATCAAACCAACTTGTCATAAACACATATTAACTCATACAACACTTAGGTACACACAAACGCAAGTTATCATGTTTCAGCTTGTACGCTCATAACTGGGCTGTTTTCGAGGATTTTTATAAAATAGTTCCAACGTTCCAAAAATTCCAATTTTTTTACAGGAGGTGTCTATTAGCCTGAAATTTTCAAATCCTAAATCTCTACCAATTATTTATAAACATTTATATACTAGGCTGCAGTCAGATTTGTCGCTTTCTGACTACTGTCCACGAGAAAAAATATTTAAAAATCATCGTTCATCTAATTAACAAAATTCCAGTGGGAGATTTTCGAAAAATCCTGTCTCCAGTTACTGTACAATTTACGTGACCAAACACCATACAGACTATGAGATCCGACTCGATAAACAACCTGCAAATTCTGCAAAATTTAAACAGCTTCAGTTGCTGCACTAAATGACCACTTAAAATAGCAAACGACCTTAGAAAATATGAATCCGGCGTCATTTGAAGCGTTTTTCAAAAATACACGTTTTAGGCTTCAGAAAATCTACTTTTTGATAAATAATGATCAGGTTACAGCCAACTAACGTTTTAGGCTTCAGATAATCCACTTTTCGATAAATAATGATCAGGTTATAGCCAACTGAAGTTGGCTGTAAATGTCAATCAGCTTACTGTTTTCGACTTTATCACATTAGAACGTGTTTAAACGGCCATGACGCTTAGTTGTATTGATTAACAGCAGGTTAACTTATCAAACATCATCATACATATCAATATTCATGCAAACCCTAAATATATATCATGATCTTTATCGATAAAACGCAGCCTACGATTTTAGTATTCAACATATCATCACAACCGCAAAGATTCGCATATTCATCCGAACTAATCATACACCACAACCCTTTTTCATACTAATAATCATACAAGCACATAATCATGATCAAGTTTACACAAAACCTAGTGTGAATCGCAATGCAATTAAACCCTAACCTTGAAACGATGATGATTAGCGAACCGGGACAAGCTTGGAATCGATCCGAGAGGTTTCGCATCAAGGAACATCTTGTAGGGGTTAAGACTCCCTCCTGAGGATAGAGGATAGGTAGTCAGCGAGAAAGTCTTCTAGCCCAACAATTAGATTTTCCCATGAAAATTTAATAATGGTTACCTGCTGGTGGGTTAGGAACACCTGCCAGAGCAGCATTCACGTGTTCTTGGATTAAAGCGGCCAATTCTTCAGTTGACATGTTGAGATTTCCGCGACGACCGGTTGCCATTACAGATCTTCGCAAGACAACACAAACACACACCGATAAGTATATATCCAATATAGTCATCATATTCCACACTTAAATGATCACACAATTTATGTCAACCCAACAAATCAAACAATCAAAAAGAACATTCGATTAAATAAATTGCAATGTCTCACAGAATACCAACCAAACATCTCAGTTTAATTATAAAATTTTCAAGTTCAAACATAAGTGGAAACAAACAACTAAAGGAAACAAAACGGAGATTGGCGAGACGAGTTAGTCATCTATGTCTCCATCTCCCAAGTCGCTATCACTGCCGTCTTCCTCTTCAGCGTTTTCAGCTTCAGCAGTCGGGTCTTGTTCCGGCTCTTCTTCCTCCAGATCCTCCTCCGGGTTTTCCTCTGGATCCTCATCTTCGTCCTCTACCGGCGCTGGAGGGGCCGGTGCTGGTGCGGGTACTGGGATAGGTGGTGCTTGGTTCTGCTCCAGTTCGTGAATCCTCCAACTGGACTCAAGAACTCTGTCTTCGAGCCAGTCAGCGCTCAGCTGCTCAGCATGAAGGTCCTTAGCTAAAATGTTTCGAACTCTCCTATTCTCCTCTTGCTCCTCCTCGAGCTCTCCAGTTTTACCAGTCAGCTGACGTATCAGCCATCCCTAGTGTTTCGATAGTCTCTTGCATTCTCTCCAGCTGTTCCGGTTGTTTCCTTAACACATCCCTAAGTAGATCGTCCCCCACTCCTGAAGAGTTGACCGGTTTGACCGGTATAGCGGTGGTCAGACGGGAGGACGACTCCCCTCCTAGAGCGAGTCTTTTCCTAGCAGCTGAGCGTGTCTCCATGCCACAAGGTGGTGAGGGTTCGACCATGGGTGCCTTCCCCGGCGCCCTTGATTGTCGAGATCTGTCGGATGATGATGATGACATAGCCTGCTGGGTTGGTGTAGTTAGTTACGAGCTGCGTATACCACAATATACATATATATCTCACATAGAACAATTGTAGTATAACACATAACAAGATATCACAGTTTGGTGCCAACTAAGTCTAGTGTCGTGTAACAGCTATAGTTTAGGTCTACTTTTAATGCAAACCTGCTTCTCTATAGCTAGAGGCTCTGATACCAATCTGTCACACCCTCAATTTCCACTTGCGGAGTATTACCGCGAGGCGTGTGATCAAACCAGAATCTCAGACACTAGCGGTATCGAACGACTCTAGATGATTTATTTAAACGTTTTCCAAAAACAATTGTTGTAACCATTCATAGTCATTTTCAAAATATCATAGTTTCAAAGTTTAGCGGAAGCATTATAGTAAAGTAACGGGCGCCAACATCAACGCCAAAACCAAAATTCCAAAAATTATTCATAAGTAAAGACTCGATAAAAATATCTTGATCAAATGCAAGTGAGTACACCTAGCGCTCCTAGCGTCCTTAGAAACATGCAAAGAAACAAGTGTCAACATTAAAGAAGAGTGAGTTCACAGGTTTTTATAAGTTCACAAGTTCGGTTTAAAAGATTGTTTTTCCCCGTTATCCCTAACCCGGGATAATGACATAGTTCCATTATTCCTAACCTAGAATAATAATGTTGGTTCGTAAATAAGTTCAATGTTAACATGTAGGTAGCGAGCCTAAAGTTACGTCACATAAGAGTTCGCGATCGAAGCTGACTGTTGTTGCCTCAGTGTTGCCAGGTCTATCACTGACCATGGTGAATGTTACGCCAAATTAATCACCCGTTGACCATTCCCGGTCGGCTAGCGCGACTAGCTCGGGTGGGGCTTGTCGGGCCCAGTAGTACTACTATAATTTCCCCGCTATTTAACCCAATACTAACGATCCGAGAGTTGGTTGAGGACTTCCGTGATAAAGCTACTTAGTGACCATAACGTATATTAACATTAACTTAGTTACCGAATAGTTAACGGCGTTAATTTCGCATAACGTAAAAAGATTGAGTTGTAGAGCGTATACATGTTTCTCCCTCTGTTGTTCAAAACCGGATAAAATAGGGCCGTGAAATCACCTTAAATTGCTCGGTTAGAATAATGCAAAAGAAGCAAATGATGGAACCGCTAATCGCGTCCTAACATGTCAACCGATTTAATGTTAGTGTGTGAACACACTGACACAAAACCCTACGCATAACTAACACACAGTACGGCACACGTCATAACCAATTCGAAACCATAATCATGCATGTAATGTATCACCATACAAAATAATGATCAAACCAACTTGTCATAAACAAAGATTAACTCATACAACAGTTAGGTACACACAAACGCAAGTTATCATGTTTCAGCTTGTACGCTCATAATTGGGCTGTTTTCGAGGATTTTTATAAAATAGTTCCAATGTTCCAAAAATTTCAATTTTTTTACAGGAGGTGTCAATTAGCCTGAAATTTTCAAATCCTAAACCTCTACCAATTATTTATAAACATTTATATACTAGGCTGCAGTCAGATTTGTCGCTTTCTGACTACTGTCCACGAGAAAAATTATTTAAAAATCATCGTTCATCTAATTAACAAAATTCTAGTGGGAGATTTTCGGAAAATCCCGTCTCCAGTTACTGTACAATTTTCGTGACCTAACACCATACAGACTATGAGATCCGACTCGATAAACAACCTGCAAATTTTGCAAAATTTACGCAGCTTTAACTGCTGCACTAAATGACCACTTAAAAATAGCAAACGACCTTAGAAAAATATGAATCCGACGTCATTTGAAGCGTTTTTCAAAAATACACGTTTTAGGCTTCAGAAAATTCACTTTTCGATAAATAATGACTAGGTTACAGCCAACTAACGTTTTAGGCTTCAGAAAATCCACTTTTCGATAAATAATGATCAGGTTACAGCCAACTGAAGTTGGCTGTAAATGTCAATCAGCTTACTGTTTTCGACTTTATCGCATTAGAACGTGTTTAAACGACCATGACGCTTAGTTGTATTGATTAACAGCAGGTTAACTTGTCAAACATCATCATACATATCAATATTCATTCAAACCCTAAACATATATCATGATCTTTATCGATAAAACGCAGCCTACGATTTTAGTATTCAACATATCATCACAACCGCAAAGATTCGCTTATTCATCCGAACTAATCATACACCACAACCCTTTTTCATACTAATAATCATACAAGCACATAATCATGATCAAGATTACACAAAACCTAGTGTGAATCGCAATACAATTAAACCCTAACCTTGAAACCATGATGATTAGCGAACCGGGACAAGCTTGGAATCGATCCGAGAGGTGTAGTTTGCGCGACCGTGACAGGGGGGCTGCCGTCGATTTCACTAGGTGTTAGGGTTTTTTTTTTTTTTTTTTGAAAGCTACCCACAACATGCATGTAAACATAAAGGGGGGGGGGGCGGTTTGGGTTAGTGCCTTGGGCCTCAAGTTTGGGTTATTTCCTTGGGCCGCAAGGGGGTGTGGTGGCGGGTTGGGTTGGCTTGGTTGCGAAGTCGAAACGTTTCACAGGCTTGGTTCGGTTTATAAATAAAAGTTACTAAAATATTATTCGCAACATGGAGTTTATAAAATATTAAATCACGTATTTGGAGTGAGACACAATAGATTCACAAACGTCTAATAACACATCGCAAGTAATTCAGATACAACCCGTCTAATAGCACATAGCATGTAATTCACCCTATAGATTCACAAAGTTAGCGTAGTTATTGCGAGCATGTAATTTAATTCTCCGAACTAAATCAGCGTAGGAGTGAATAACCATAAAGTGGGGCGTTTAAGATACCTGAAAAGCCGGGATGTCACACAAGGGGGAGTCTGTTGGTGCAGAATGTCTATATCTTAGTGTTGGTGCACTTTGTGTTCGTCACTTGTCGAATAGGCTAGATTGAGCGTGTGTTGAATGGTGTATAGGTTAGAATCGAACACACGACCAAACTACGAAGTTTTATGATGTTTAGAGTCACGCTTGAGATTGTATTGTGGAAGTCAAGTTCGGCCGAACTTGACTAAGCAAGTTCACCCGAACTTGCTTCCCCACCAGCGAACTTTACATACTATATATAGGTGTGTGGTGCATTTGCCATTTAAGTTTTTGGCATCCCTACGGGGAGGTGCTGCCGGATTCTCTCCAGGAACTCCGGTAGCTGGACTTATAAAGATGTATACTCTTTCGGTATGAATGAAGACTTTCGCTGCATTCTGTTTGTACTCCTTTCTGTCAAAACATTCTACCGAATCGGTTTACGTTTATCCACTAACTTCCATCTAGAACCGCCTGATAACGGTCCTAAAATTGGTATCAGAGCTACGGTTATCACCTATGCTCATTAGGAGGGGTTTTGGACGTAAATCATGAAATAAACCTACAATCCACGGACAAAATCCAAAATTGAACGGATAGGATTGTTAGAAAACCAACTTCGACCAGATCTATGGTGAAATCATCTCGAAATACGAAGAAATAGGGATTTTGGATTGATAAATGTGAAAAATGGCTGATTTGGGAGACCAAGTTCGCCCGAACTTAACATGGTTTTTCAAGACTCTTCATCAAGTTCGCCCGAACTTGACAAAGTTTTTCATGAATTTTCATCAAGTTCGCCCGAACTTGACTGATTTTCATTGAAATTAAGCACAAGTTCGCCCGAACTTATCTATTTCATGCAAGTTCTCCCAAACTTGGTGGTGGCCAACCAAGTTCACCCAAACTTGTCACAATTTGAGTAAGTTTTCCCGAACTTGTCTCACTAGCACATACAGGTTCGGTCGAACTTGTCCAGGAGCCTAAAAAAATTTGGTTGAAGATGAGAGGGTAGTCATTGCTCGGGTTGATGTGACAGATGTCAAGAAAAATTTGGTGATACAAATTTTTTCGAAATTTTAACGTCCGATACTGACTCTTCGGGGACACCGTCAGAGGCCTTAGAGATTGGCTGAGATGATGACGTTAGAGATGGTTGAAGATGAGAGGGTAGTCATTGATACCAAAGCAATTTGGTGTTCATTAGGGTTGAAGACTACCGATGGGCCTAAAGTTAAATTCCACATATGTTAAATACTGAAAATTCCGGATTTGAGGGGGAATTTCAGTGAAAATTTCATTATGGACAGAATTTGCAAAAATGAGGGGGAATAAAAAATTTTCAATATTTGAAGATTCCGACATTTTTGAAATTCGTGACATTGCAACGGTATTCAAGTGGTTTCCGACTACAGATTAACCGGGAAATACAGAGATTTGAGATTCATTTGTAAAGTGATAAAGTGGATGTCTAGTTTGAAAGTGGGTGGTTACATAAATGAGTCTTAGAGGAGTTGTTTATTAGATTATGCGGTCATGGTTGTGGATTGACACCTGAGTCGCGCGTATGGTTTGCAAGCACACACGACTACCTATCTTTAACTCTGCTTTGCACATGAATTATTGACTGGACTAACCGCTAGGAGATAAGGATGCTTTGTAGTTTCAGTTGCCCTGGGTTGTACGCGGTACCATGATTAAGGAAGATGACTTATGGGATCGGATCTTCAAGACAAAGAAGTGTACCTGTTGCTGACAAAAGAGATTATCCATTTGGGATCATAGGAAGTTCCGATTTATCAGATCATGATACAGATTGATGCTTAAGGGTTAGAGTCCTGATCTCCGGTTAAGGAATAGTTAGCTGGATTAGCAGTCGTTACTACCAATGAAGTAACTGAGGACGTTCGAAACGTTTAGTGATGATCTTAGGATTAATGACTAGCTCCGAAGACGGATGGTTTCAAAATTACCAAGCAGATATGCAGTTAACCCAGATACGCTAACTGATGATAGCCTTTGGTGGCCATTATTTTTAGTCTTCAAGCAGATGAATCATTCTTTTCTTTAGACTAACCGCCATTGGATGATGATGTTTGGTGATTAAGTGGCGCTGGTCTACCAGAGATAGCTATATATCTGGCATTATGACTGAAGAGGAAGAATGTGATTTGATCATGACGAGTGATTCTCAGATTCGAAGTGTTACCAGATTATTTGGTTTCGATGAAGATTTTCTGATTGAAAAAGATTACCGATTTGCTGATCTGGAGTGATTACAGAAATCAGGATTTCAGATTTTTGCGGGTAAGATTGATTTGAAGTTTACCAGTGAGGTAATTTGAAGTTTCTATCAATTGCCGGTTAAGACAATCAGAGAAGGTTGGAAACTGTGCAACAAATATCTGAAATGGAGATTTCAGGGGGAATTAGATGTTGATAATGCAAACCCAGATCATCAATTAGGGGGGAATTTATTGACGCGTTTCGACGACTTCGGCAGATACCTTGATTGAAGTTGCAGAATATTCAAACACAGCTCACGTTTGAAGACCAAGATTCAACAGTAACGAACAAGGGGGAATCTGTTGGTGCACTTTGTGTTCGTCACTTGTCGAATAGGCTAGATTGAGCGTGTGTTGAATAGTGTATAGGTTAGAATTGAACACACGACCAAAATACGAAGTTTTATGATGTTTAGAATCAAGTTCGCTTGAGATTGTATTGTGGAAGTCAAGTTTGGCTGAACTTGACTAAGCAAGTTCGCCCGAACTTGCTTCCCCACCAGTGAACTTGACATACTATATATAGGTGTGTGGTTCATTTTCCATTTAAGTTTTTGGCATCCCTACGGGGAGGTGCTACCGGATTCTCTCTAGGAACTCCAGCAGTTGGACTTATAAAGATGTATACTCTTTTGGTATGAATGAAGACTTCCGCTGCATTCTGTTTCTACTTCTTTCTGTAATAACATTCTACTGAATCGGTTTACGTTTATCCACTAACTTCCGTTTAGAACTGCCTGATAACGGTCCTACACTTAGTCTTATATCGAGTCTGAACAGATTAGATGTGAATAGGCTAGAAAAATGAAGTATTTATGTATCAAAGGGACTACTTCGCTTGAGATGCGTTGTGAAGTCAAGTTAGGCCGAACTTGACTATGTCAAGTTCGCCCGAACTCATCTCTCCCTCCAGCGAACTTGTAGCCTTATAAATAGCTAGCTTGTCATGTTCATTTGTAACTTTGCACACTTTGATGGGAAGCTCTGTCAAATTGTATACTTGACGTTATATCAAAAAAATTGATGATTAATTGACTAATTCTTGTTATTTGGTAATCGTGTCATAAAATTTCCGCTATTATGGACATTAGAGATCAAATCTAGGTTCCTATGCTATCAGGTTCGGTCCTACAGACATAACAAAAAATCATGTTCATCACTCTTGAACTAAACATATTGAAATTCGTTATCACTTTATTCGTGATTGCTATGAAAAAAGATTGGTACGAATTGAGAAAATCACACCGATGAACAAAATGCTAATTTTTATACCAAAACATTTAGTCTGACAAGGTTTAAATACTTAATGAGGCTTAACGGTATAAAAATTCTTTTGACTGGTGCGGATGAAGAGGTTGAATATGGATTGGACGACGAGTTCTCGTAATCCTCATTGGTTTGGTACTTTTTAGGATTAGATTTCTTTAGAAACTAAAATCGAAAAATATGTTTTTGATTTTAGGGGGAGAAATGAAACGAGAAAATACAAAAACATATAAAAAAGCAAAATGTACAAAAACATGAAAAAAGAAAAAAAGAATTTTGTGACAAAAAGGAAATGATAGTACATCAGTGGACTATCACAGTATGCTAAAGATTTGTAAAGTTTAAAACGATTAAGCAAGTCTTATTGTGGATGTGTTGATACACTTTACACGTTCAGTAGAATGTTTCTGGGATATAAACTAAATTTTACAACTGCTTAATTTATGGATTACCATCTCTCGGATATATGGACTAAGTACTCCGAAATTTCTTTGAGAGATTGCCTGATTCTGTGATACGAGGTCTTTATAGATGATTGATATATGGGGTATTATACAAGTTCCTCTGATTTTGCGTTAGCAATGGCCTAGAACTTCTATAATGCTTTTGCTATTAAAACCCTAAACTGCAACGAATTGAAAGAATCGTAAGATCTAATCAATTGCAATCAAAATATTCCATATGAGTCGAGCCTTCATCTCTTTGTTGATACGGTGGTATTAACCTGAGCTCTCAAGGCCTCGCACAACCCAGATACAGAAATAAATTATGCTATACTCACCTGTAAGATGAAATCTAGGGAAACTTGATACGGGAGCATATTCTGAGATAGGAACCACAGTTAAGTCAAGTTTCTTAATTCTACATAACATATTGTGGATCAATTGAGAAATGTGTTGAAGTTTAAGTGGACAAACATATCGACAATCTAGGTAAAACTGTTTAAAACAAAAAGATTAAAAGTTCATTAACTTGAAACTTTACAGAGATGAAAAATTCCAGTTTTGTTCATAACGGGTCAAACCAGGGTCATTAACTTAGACTCGGTAGACAAATCGGTTACCCAAGGTCATTAACTTTGACTTGGTCAACTGAGTGGATTTCCAAAACTGACAAAAGGGTCAAAATTGTAAAATCTGAAAAAAGTTTGAAAAATTTAAAAACAATGGCTGATTTCATGCAAAGTAGATTGTTAGGGTTATTTTTGTAGTTGATTCAAGTTCGTATGGAGTTCATCTATAAGGATTGGAACAAGTTTGTCCGAAGCTCATCTGTGTGTAATATAAATATCAGACTTTGCACGGAGTTGATCATTATCTGTGTGTGTGTTTTTTAGAGCGATTTTGTGCGAAATTCAAATTGCAAAGTATATATTGTTATTCTGCCAAAATTTTCACTTGATTTAGGTGATTGGCACACCTATCTCAATGGCCGAGGTAGATTTCATGGTTAAAACTTTGAATTTTATATATAAATGATCATGTCGGACTTAAAAGTTAAAAAACTAATAGATTCAGGGTGTGTATGTTGAAATTGATTGATGAAAAACCTTAAACGACATATATAATCAATAAATGAATCATAAATTTGAACCATGGACTATAGAACAAAGTTGCAGGTTTGTGTGTTATTAGGGATGATAACCTAGTTCGTACGAACTAGGTCATGACCTTTTCAAAATATATGTGGTCCACTTCGTACGAAGTTCCATACAAACATGTTAAAACATTGAATCAAAGTTCGTGCGAAGTAGATATTTGATGAAATGTTAAATTTGTTAAGTGTGTTGCATAGTTCGTGCGAAGTAGGGATTTTAAGTGTTTAACAAACTGAAACCCAGTTCATGAGAAGTTGTTTTGTATGTGTTAAAAATGTTGAAAATGTTTCTAAGTGTTTTGTCTGTTTTGTGCAGCAAATTGTGCAACTTTTGTATTCCAAGTTTCACAATACGTGCGTCTCACTGCATAAGAAGATTTTTCCTAGTCTTGCACCGTTTTCTGATGTATTGGAATTTATGGGGCGTTTACTAGTGACGAAAGCTATTACAGACAAGCACATCGTATATCGATCACACGCCAATTTTTTCTGGAATTCAGCAAAGTTCAATGAAACAGACAAGGTCATTACATTTGCTGTTCGAGTGGAGAATGAAGATAAAGAGATCACTATTACCGAAGCAGATATTTGGAGAGTTCTAGAATTCAACGACAATGCAATGGATCCTACTGGTTTTCATGAGCGCATGGTCAAAGGATGTTTCTATAGAATGGTATACCGTGGACACGTGAATGCATCATCTTTCAAGAAAGGCTGTCTTGGTCTACCATACAAGTTCTTTCTACATGCATTAATACATGCTTTCATTCATAGAAGAGCTCGATTCGATGACATGCAAGATTATATGATGTGCATGGAGACTGCGCTAGTCTTAAAAAAGAAGTTCAAATTTTCTCGCGTTGTGTTTGAACATATGACAAAGAATACAGGAGATGTAAATATCTTGCTTTATCCACGATTTGTTCAGATGCTAATTGATGAGAAATTCAAAGATATTGTGAAGGATCCAATGATGTGTTTTACTTGCATCATATGGATGAAGATACTCTGAAACGGTTAAAAAACTTATCAAAGACAGGATTCAGCTCCAACTGCTAACCAGTGTTTGGTGCAATCATCAAAGCTGACTATGTATCACCATCAGATGGTAAATGGAGAAAAGCTAGTAGTGGTGATGAAAAGGATGAATTGAAATATCTAGAAGACTTCAAAGAAAAACGAAGTCAGTTGTATATTAAGACAGAACCTGAGTGTTAGGACTTTGCAGCAGAAGAACAGTTAAAACTTTATAACACAATCAACAAGAGAATAGTTTCCATAATAACATGTTTTCATTACTCAAAAGATTGGAATGATTACAAAGTAACTTACATGAATGAATCACTAAACTCCCCCTCAGACCGAGCTACACGCAGAAGGATGTACAGGAAAGTGCAAGTGTGAAAAGCCAAATAGAATAGTACAAGCACTGTCTAGCTGACATCATCTTGAAAGTGATATCTAACAACAATAACAAACTCTAACCACTGCCTAACCTAAACACTAATAGCAAAGCACTGATGACCCTAACCACTAAAAAGCATAGAGCCTGATGTAGTATTGGCAGATGTTCTTCAAAGGATGATCAGACCTTTGACTTCCAGCAAACCTTTGTCTTTTTGCAGACCTTTGACCCATCAGAGGTTTGGTAAATCAGCAGACTTTATAACTGGCAGAGCTTTGTCACAAGGCAGTTGTTAGAACTAACATCGGTTTGGTAGCTGGTCTTTGAAAGGATTGAATCTAAACTCTGTTTATGCTGGATCATATAGAGCAGACCTGTTTTGGCTTTCTATCATCTGTTCTTTTGTAGGGTTCAATCCCAACAATCTCCCCCTAGAATAGATGATGCCAAAACTATTCTTTATTCATGATCTTTATGTCTCATCAGGTTTTCCCTGATTTGTACTTTGAATTGTGATTCAATGTTCAAGGAATCTTCATCATCCTCATCCCTGCACAGTTGTAGTTCCAAAAGATCTTGAAGGTCAGCCACACCCAGGCTTAGTGCATCCTTCCTTGATAAACTCACAACTTTCCTATTGGACCTGAGCAGAGTCAATACATGGGTCTTTTTATTAGAGAGCCACTTTAGTATTTTTGAGTTCAATGGGTTTCTTGGGAGAGGAGTTATTTGAGATGAGAATTGAAAAGGTGAACTTTTTTAAAGCCTTTGAAAAAGATCT
Organism: Scalesia atractyloides; assembly: GCA_947069175.1. Classification (NCBI taxonomy): domain Eukaryota; kingdom Viridiplantae; phylum Streptophyta; class Magnoliopsida; order Asterales; family Asteraceae; genus Scalesia; species Scalesia atractyloides. The sequence continues at coordinate 65,285,570 of CAMTDV010000014.1, forward strand.
TCATATTTAGCTAAAGGCTTCAAAGGTTCCTTGTGATAGCCTGCTTAGTTTTGTTAGCATCCCTTTATTGATCTTGCATATACATCTGCAGCTGCCTCTTCTTTTGGTTAAGGGCTTGAATGGTTGTTTCTAAGACCAGATCTACACTTAGGTTCTTAACATCTTTCCAATCTGGTGTAGTCTTTCTTATTTGAGGGTCTTTCTTCATCCTATCAATTCTATCTGCTTCTTGTTTGAGAGCTGGGATGGACGACTCCTTAAATTTATCTTCCTCAGCTTGATAGGGTTTTTCATTCATGAAAAATCTTATGAGATTTTCCCTTAGCTTCCTTTGAGGATCATCTTTTGGAGATTCTTTTGTTATTTTCTCTTTAAGCTCTTTTGCATACTCTTCTAATTCCTTAACTTTACTTAGCACATGATGCTCCAATCTTGTTAAGTAAGTATTAGCTTTCCCTTTGCTTTCTTCTTTTGCAATGTTTTTGGCTTGTCTAGTCTTTAGTTTTAGATAATCCTTAATGGATTTGGGATTTCTACAAGAAGAGATGGGAAGGTTCTTTTGGATGGATCAGCTTCTGTAGCATCTCTCCTTTTACTGCAGCCAACTCTAAAGGATATGATGTTTCTATAGGGATATTTCTATTTGGATTTTGACCTTTGAGTGACTCAGCAAGGCTGATTTATAATAATGGTGTATGGGTGATAACTGGTTTTGGTTTTGGATTTGTTTAGACAACAAGTGAAGATGGCATGCCATCATTTTTCACTGTAGCCATTCTTCTTCTTTTTCTATCATAAACCAGTTGTGGTGCAGCAGCATTTGTGCAAACCATTGCTGTCGTAACATCTGCTATACTTTTAGTAGTATCAACATCTGTTACTTTGACAGGTGGTTGCTGAGATGAGGAAGGCAATATGATTGAACTGGCAGTGGTTTGCCTTTTTGTACCAACAGTGGTTTTGGAACCAGCAATGGTATCCTTCATTTCCTTCTATTTTATCCTGACATGAATTTGATCGATCCTCATTTATGTATCTTCATCATCTGCTTGAATTTTTATGGTTTCATCACCTCCCTTTTCCTTTTCTTTGACAGATGCCTCAGCAAAAGTTACTGAGAAATTTTCTTCAGTCATTTTTCTCCCCCTTTTTGGCATCATCAACTCTTTCGAAGATAGGTGCAGGGCTAGTGCCTGAAGAAAATTATACCACGGATTTCCTTCAGTGGTATCAGAGCCGATGCTCACCACATGCAAACTGAAACAGTCTTTATTTTCAACTGGAATAATAAATCACAACTTTAAAATCTAAAGTTTTTTGATTTATTTTATCGAAGGCAATATATATTTTGGTCACATTTATTGTTTATATTTCGTTGACCAAAACTTGCCTCCATAAACCTTTGGTTATGTTGAATATGTAAATCGGGCCCGACCTTGTGGTTGTGTTTTATGTTTGGTTTCGTCTATGGTGTTGGCCAACTTTGCAGCTCAAAGTTGTAATAGATTAATATATGGTTTTGGCCCGTTTTGTGGTTCAAAGTTGTAATAGATAGGTTTTTGTATTTATTATGTTTACTTGTTAAATATTTTTGATACGAAGACCCGTAAAGAACCCGAATCAAAACCGAATGCCAAGAGGAGTCTTGGAGTTAGTGGTTCAAAGTTCGTTGCCCACGGTGTAACTCTTACGGGTCAAGACCCGGTCGGTAGCGTTGACTTATCGAACCAGACATAAATATCCAACAGTGCCAGGAATGAGAATTTTCTTGATCACTTTAAGCTCTTCCTGTGTTTCTTTATACCTTGCTTCAACTTCTTCTTTGAATGTCTACACTTTTGAATCATATAACTGATTAGCGTGCTGAATGTGTTGTTGAAGCAGATGATACACTTGTGTTGCAATTCTGGTGGCTTGAGCAGAGGATTGGGCAGTGTTTCAAGATTTTGCAGAATGTAACATCTGTTGCAGCACATCTTTGATATCTCCCACTGATGCCTCAATCTTTGTGACTTTATCCGACAATTCCTTATGTTTCAGCTCATCTCCTAAGTTAATAGGATAATCTAAGCTCCTACCTGAGGTGATAGTTTTATCTAGGGTATCATGATCATGTGTTTATCACTTGCTTCAACCTTAGATGCCCCTTTTTCTTGGTACTGGGGTCTTCCCACTGAAGCAGAGGTTACCTTTGTACCCTCAACAGTGGTTGCCTTCAAAGGAGACTTATATATGAAACTACTATCCAGATATAAAACAATGGATTCAACATCTGTAGTAGCTGCTCCAATTGAACTATCAGCAAGGAATTTGTGAAATCCGAGTGATTTAGCCTCTTCAACTGTTTGTGGGATAACCATTTGATTTTTATCAGACAGATCCATTGTGGAAGTTTTACTCTCAGTAATGTGTTGGTGAGAGTGGCCTTTTTGTGACTGACTATCAAAGGCTTCAAACAGTGATATGGTAGTTTTTGTGATTTGAAATGTGGAGAGTGGGGTGGAAAGCAGGTTTGTCCTGGGAAATGGACATTTTAACATACTCTCAGATGAGGGTGATGTTATCAGTTGTGGGACCCCTGTGCTTACAACATGTTCCTTTTGTGAGGAATCATGAGGAGTTATAGTTTTGGGTGGAGATCTTTCAACCATCTGTTGTGAGGATGTAGCAACAGTGGTTTCATGTGACTTTTGTGCTGTCACTTGATTAAGTTCTGGGATCTCATCTTCCAGAAGGTCCTTTTTGATAGGTTTGGTGGGTTTTGAAGGTTTCTTTTTGGACTTTTTAGTGGTTTTTGGTGTGGGTTGCACAACAGTGGTTTTGCTGTGTGGTTACCAAGAGCAGTGGGCTCAGTAGCTGAGGTCTGAGGAACAGATGTGAAACTATCTAAATTTTGTTTAGACTCCCCTGCTTGTGTGTTTTGAAACTTTTGACTCTTTGGCCATAAGGCGAGTATATGTTTCAGATGATAAACTGTTTACTTGAAAAGGCACACCTTGAACAAGAGCATTTGCACTTTCTTTTGGGATTTTCTCTTGTAAATAATAACTTATGAATCTAGGAAATAGCAGAAAGGCATTTTCCTTTTTTTTTCATATTTTCTAGATTGGTTACCAAATCATTAAATAATACTTGGGAGTAATTGTATTCAGATTTAGACAAAATGGCGTACCCCAAGTATTGGATTTTCAATGGTATTTCATCAAACCCAGTGGTCTTATTGGAAACACATGTGAGCAGGGTATGAAACAAAAATTTCATAGGAGGAGGGAATTTTCCCTTTTTCATAGTAGTTTTTGATAAATCTCCTGTATACTCTTTGTTTTTCAAAATGATTTGATACTCACTTTTAGGGAAAGAAGTTTTACCTTCTAGATCGTTCATCTGAAAACCTCTGAGATGGTGTGTGGGGTTATTGGAACCAAGATCCCTCCCACTTTTGACGTGATTGCCCAAGGTTTTTGATTCAGACTTTCAATCGCCACATTTGCCCAGAAATCTGGATGGGCATCTGATAGATATGTGCGTTATAGGTTAACAGAGTGTTGTACTTTGAAGAAGACAATATATCAATGATTTCATGAAATTCGGTATTCTTCTTCGTCTTCTCAAGAGTACAGAGGTAATTATGTGGATTTTTGATGTTATGAGTGTGTTTCGGTGGTTCCTGTGCTAATTTTGTTTTTGGGGGCCATGATTATCAGAAGAAATAGCTTTGAGAATTTTGAAATGGCACAGTAGAGTGAAAACTCTGTTTATGGATGAAATAGGGTTTATAAGGTTTTCAAAAGGTGATGATGACATGGCATCTGATGCAACAACTATCGAATAACATCTGTACACGTGTAACCTCTATTTAACAATGGAAAACAGTTATTTGGCCAACCACTGTTAGAGCAAAACAACAAGTGGTTGTGTCCAATTTAAACACAATCAGAGGTTTGCATTAGTGGATAGAGTTTTCTAAACAACAGTGTTTTTGTGCTATCAAAGCTTTGAACAGACTTTAAGGATTTTATTGAAAAATTCAATTTCAACTTTTTTAAGGATGAATTTCTGATTTTTTAAAAACATTTTTTTTCTATTTACACATGGATCACAAGAAAATTTGTCTTTAATCCATGTTTAGCATTCCAAGCCTAGAAATCACACTGTCAAATGTGGAAGCATCAAGTGCTTTTGTCAACACATCTGCTAGTTGATCATTGGTATGGACATGTTAAAGAAATCCGACCTTTTTCATAGCAATCCCTCACAAAGTGATATCTGATGTCAACGAGTTTGATAAAAAATTTGATAATTTGCAAGGTTAGTTTTAGCAGACCGAAAATCTCCTTCTGAGATTTTTCAATGATATAGGTTTTTAAACCTTTTCAGTCAAAGCTTCATTCACATGCTCGTCCTTGTGTACAAACACTTTACAGGCTTTGGCAGATGTTGAATATCTCAGATGGTCCAACTATTTTGTGTGTAGGGACAGGTTTTCAAGGACACTTGAATATGATTTGAACTGGTTATCATCCAGAGTCCTCTTGATTCACTATCAGAGGAAGTATCTTCCCTTTCTAAAAATAGGGTTCTACTTTAGGCAAGTACTTAAGTTTTGTCTATTAAAAATAAGCAAAACTCAAGGTGTACTATCTTCAACAAAAATTCAGAAGAGCAATACAAGACCTTATATAAAAATGAAATTTCTACTATAAAATTCATAGAAAATTTCGTGATATGTGTTGGGATTGAACCCTACGAAAGGAACAGTATAAAGCAAATAACACTATCCGAGCTTTGGTTAAACTATTAGAGGTTACAACCTCTGATGTACTTACACTGCTTTCCATAAAGACTGCTCATCCTATCATCTGCCTTGACAAAGCTTCAAGGTCTGCAAGAGTTAACAAGGACAGAGGATAGGAATCAGAGTTTAGTCATTAGCTTAGTTAATCAATGTAACAGTACCAAGCACTGATAGTTAGTATAAGCAGTGTTTTGAGTTAGTTACATATTGTTTCTTGTCACTATCAACCCTGATGTCATCAAAGATGCTCAGAGGTTAGATAGTTAGTATAAATAGGCAACTCTTGTTACCTTTAAACTTGTCTCTTAAAATATCACCTTTCACATATCATCTTCTCTGCATTTATCATTACCAAACTCTAATTGCAAAGGCTGAGGGGAGTTTGTGAATCACATGCAAGTTAATTAACTTGAAAGCAAGATGATGATGAAAACAAACGACCATTGCTTGTAGTAAAAGTTTTCCATCTTATTCCGCTGCAAATCTCTTTTAAATTCCATCATTTCCATTGTTGAAACAAAAACTACAAGTAATTCAAACTCAGATCCTAACAATTGGTATCAGAGCCTGATTCATCAAATTCGATCTAACAATCGATTTGGTTCGAACTGATCAGCTCTCTTGCTAATCAGTTTGGTTGTTTTAGCTTGATATTCAGAGTTTTATTACGTTCAAAGTTTTTTAAAACAAAATCTGTGAAAAATCAACTGAAAATGTCTCAAAACACATAGGATGCCAATTATGGTTCCTTGTTCAAACCGCTGATGCTCAAAAGAAATGAATATTTCATTTAGCAACGATGGTAGGGTCACATCCTTGCTCAGCAAAACACCGGTTGCTGGAGATCTGTTGCTTATGGACCTCACGTTCCAATGGTTCCAAGAACTGAGGATCCAACTAAGCAAGTGCCAAAAAATCCTGAAAACTTTTCGGAGCAGGATTTCCAGAAAATTGAATTGGATGCTAAGGCATTTAACATAGTTGCTTCTGCCTTACCCAATGAAATTTATGATGGTCTACTCCATTGCAATAGTGCAAAGGAGTTATGGGATGCACTTAAGGAGCAATTCGGTGGGACTGAGGAAGTGATAGAAAGTAATAGAGAAGTTCTAAATCAGCAGTATGAAACGTTTTGTGACTTGAAAGGAGAGTCTCTAACACAACAATTTGAACGTTACAGCTGTCTTATCAGTGAACTTAGACTGGTTAACATGTTTTTCCTAATTCGACTGTCAATAGTCGTTTCCTTAGATCGTTACCAGATAAGTGGTAGATGGTAGCTTATGTAATGCGAAAATCTGTTGGGTTTAAAGAAATGTCGTTGACACAACTTAATGGGATGCTCCTCACTTATGAGAGAGAGTTAAACCAGAAAAAGAAGTTGCAAGATTCTGGCAAAATGACATATGATTACTCATTGGGTAATACAGCTCTTTTTGGCCAAGAAGAGGTCTCTGGCAGCAGTAAGGACCAAAGTTATGATCACTATATAGATATTACATATGGTGGGAACTTTGGATCTGAAACATATGCACCTAACTATGCTTTTACTGCTAGGGGGGAAAGCCAAACTTCTGACAGTCTATCCTTTGAGCTGAATTACTTACAACACATTGAACCTTCTGATCTTGAGGAAATGGATATTTTGCACTAACTGGCCCTATTGAGTGTTAGGGCTAGTAAATTTTATAAGAGAACTGGTAGAAAATTCCCAGGTTTGCATGGGGGGTTGAAGATTGGGCTGGTTAAATCAAAAGTCAAGTGTTATAAGTGTAATAGGCTAGGACACTTTGCCAGAGAATGCAGGTCTCAAAGTTCTGGACCAATAGTTAATCATCCTGGCCCTAGACCTCAGCACACACAAAACACTGCTCATTATTCCCAATATGCCCCTGCTCAACATGTTCAAAACACTGCCCACTTTGCACATCCTGCTACCACTGTTCTAGTGCATTATGTTCAATCCACTGCTCCACAAATTCACTATGTTCAGGCACCATCTCATCCTCAAGAGCTTGTTCAACAAGCACCCATTGTTACACAACCTGCTCCAAACCACTGCTAGTCCAACAGAGGTTGGTCAACAAAGCTTTTTCACACAAAGTTATGTTAACTGGAGAAGTTTGCCTGAGGATTGGAGTGATGAAAACTTGGCTTTAATGGCCAAAAAAGTTGTTGAACAAGAATTTTGTTTAATGGCCTTAGAGACAATTGCTGAAGGTGTTGAATTTGTGGAGGTAGTGTCAAAATCTGATTAAGTTCAAGTTTGTGATGAAACAGTGGTTTCAAGTGAAGAAAGAGAAAATTGTGCTGATAAGGAAAAGAAATCTCCTACAGATCCATGGAACATTGATGTGTGTGAAGATGAGTGTGATTGTGCTCTCATGGCTGCTACAAAGGTATCACCTCAGATCCTTAAAGATCTATGTTCTGACAAATGCATCATTGCTTTTGCAAACATCAAAAAGGTGAATGAAAACCTGAGAAACAAAATTTTAGAAGATGAACTTAATTTTAAAAAACTGATTAAAGAGTTAAAATCAAAGTTAAGTGAAAAAGATTCTGAAATGAGTAGCCTAAGACATGAATCAAGCATAACCAAGGACCAACTCCAAACTATGGTAGAAAAATACCAAGTTTGTAAAAAGGAGTTAGAAGAAACCCAAATCACTTGTGAAAAATGGGTTAAGTCCTGCAAAGGTTATGAAATTATGCTTGATGCTCAGATCAAGAGCAACATCAAGTTTGGTGTAGGTTTTAGAGCCTATGATCAAAATGAGAAAAATTTTGCTGAAATTGATTCTGAGGTGGTTGAAGTTGTCCCTACAAATTTGGCTGGTGAAGAGATAAAATCAAAGATAAAGCTGGAAACAAAATTGTTTTGGAAAAACCAGAGGTTTCAACAAAAAATAAAGAAATTGAAAAATATCAGTTTAAATCAACCTGGTCAGATGAATGTGATATCTTAGAAAACTTTAAGCCAATGGACTTCACAACCACTGATAGTATTAAATCCCAAAAAGCACTAGTGATCCCTATCAAAGATGTGCCAGCAGAGGTTACAACCACTGCTGAGAAAAAGTCTGATAGGAAAAGAAGAGTAAAGATTAAAAACCTGTTTTGTGAATTTTGTGAAAAAAGAAATCATGTGGCTGCAGATTGTTTTCTTTTAAAAGCCTATGACATTAACAAAACTTGTGTTATACAAAAAATCTTCAATATGCACCATCTGCAGCAAAACAAATCACTCAACTCAGCAGTGTGCCTATCTCAAAAACTATGAACAAAAGGTAAAAGAGATCAAGGCAAAAGCACTTGAAAGAGAAAGTTCAAGTTCTGTTAGAAATAAATCCAAGCAGAGTTTTGAACAAATTGAAACATCTGTTACAAAAGCCTTAAACAAAACCTCAGTTCAAAGAGAGGTGCAAGTGACAGATGCCCCACCTTCAAACTCATTTCCAAGAGGGTATGGCCAACCTACATATAAAAAGGTTCCTCATGCTTATGAAGGTTACAAAAAGCCTTCAAAGCAAAGAGTAAACAGGCACCCTTATGGATACAATCATCTGATAGGAAATGGTCAAGAGCAGATGTTACAAGAAAATTTCAAAATCTCTGACCATTATCCTAGACTTGAGGCTGGACCATCTGTGACCCCATCCAAAGCCATTTTGGCTTTGGAGACCAATCTTAACTGATCTATTTACTTAAATGTGCAGGGACCCTCTACTCGCCTTGATAGCTTATGGTATGTAGATAGTGGAGGTTCAAGGCACATGACAGGATGTAGAGCCCTTCTCAAGGACTTCATGGCTCATGAGGGGTGATATATCTTTTGGTAATAACTCAAAGGGAAAGGTTTTAGGGTCTGGGTCGGTTCTGGCTGATAAACTCAAGTTCGAAAATGTAAATTTGATTGACAATCTGAAATTTAACCTGCTGAGTGTCTCACAAATGAGTGACAGAGGATATGGATCCTTCTTCACTAAGAAAACTTGTCAAATTGTGGGACCAGAGGTTGTTAAAAGGATTGATCAAATCATTGCTGAGAGTAAAGAACAACTCACTGCACACAGAATGGGAATGTGTGTGTGGTAGATATGCTAAAAGATAATCCTATTTCTGGGACATGTCTATTCTTAGTTGCTTCTAGCAAAGAGACTGAGTTATGGCATAGAAGACTTGGACACACAAATCTTAAAACTATCACAACACTCTCAAAACAAAGTCTTGTAAGAGGCTTGCCTCACAAGCAATTTTCCTGTGATGAACATTGTGTTTCCTGTTTAAAAGGCAAACAACATAAAAGTTCTTTCAAATCAATTGAAGAGTCCAGAATAAGCCAGTGTTTACAACTGTTGCACATGGACTTGTTTAGCCCAGTGCAAATCATGAGCTTAAAACACAAAAGGTATTGCCTAGTGATAGTTTATGATTTCTCTAGGTTTACATGGACCTTCTTTCTTCATTCTAAGGATGAAACTGCAAGAATTTTGCAAACTTTGTCAAACAAGTAGAAAAGCAATTTGATCTTCCAGTACAAATCTTTAGAAGTGACAATGGAACAGAGTTTAAAAATAGGGAGTTGGATACTTTTTGTGAGTCAAAAGGAATTGTTAGACAATATAGCATTCCAAGAACTCAAGAACAAAATAGGGTGGTTGAAAGGAAAAACAGAACCTTAATTGAATCAGCAAGAACTATGCTAGCAGATTCTGGTTTACCCCTGTTCTTTTGGACAGAGACTGTAAACACTGCTTGCTATGTTCAAAACTGAGTTTTGATTAACCCTAAGCATCAAAAGACTGCCTATGAGATTTTGTATAAAATCAAACCTCTGATTTCATATTTTAAAATTTTTGGCTGTCCATGTTTCATTTTGAACTTAAAAGATTCTATATCTAAGTGTGCAGCAAAAATTGATTGTGGTTATTTTCTAGGATACTCAACCACTGCCAAAGCCTACAGAGTTTTTAACTCTAGGACAAAGGGGGTTGAAGAAACTTTGAATGTGAAGTTCAATGAACCGTCATCACTAAAAATCCTAGCAAATCTTGCAGAGCTTTTTGATTTAGATAAATTCACATTTACTGATGTTTCTATCAAGCTAGACAATGCAGGTACACCGCAATCATCTGAAGAAGATCAAGATCAAGGATACGACTGTGTGCTTCCACAAACAAAAGTCTATTCTTCAAACAGAGGATCAAGTGATACAAGCTCTTGTGTAAACTCTGCCACTTCTGGGTCAACATTGGTTGATCCTCAAACCTCTGCCCAGTTCACAAAATCAAACATCGATGATAGCCACCACAAATCATCAGAATGTTACCTCTATACCCCCAATACCACCACCACCATTCTCATAAGTGGCTGATACTTCAATTTCACCAGCAGAGGTTAGCTCAGATGATACACATTTGCAGGCATCACCTCAAAATGCTATTGTTCCATACTAAGGTGATTTGATTTATCTCAAAAAGCCATCCAGCATGATTGGGTCTTTATTGTACCTAACTGCATCAAGGCCAGACATCACGTTTGCAACATGTGTTTGTGCCAGATCACAGGCATTACCTAGAATGTCTGACCTTATTGCTGTAAAAAGGATATTCAGATACATAAAAGGTGCTCCCACACTTGGTATCTGGTATCCAGCTAATGGGAATATTGAGCTTTCGGGTTTTTCAGATAGTGATTTTGCTGGGTGTAAAACTACAAGGAAGTCCACATCAGGAGGATGTCAATTCCTAGGTAATTGTCTAGTGTCTTGGCAAAGCAAAAAGCAAGTTGCAGTTTCAACATCCACTGCTGAGGCAAAGTATAATGCTGCTGCTAGCTGCACTACTCCACTCTTGTGGCTTCAAAACTAGTTGTTGGATTTTGGTATCATTGCACTAAAGACTCCACTCAAATTGGACAGTCAAATTGTTGAAAATATCATCAAAAATCCAGTTTCTCATTCAACTACAAAGAACATTGACATCAGACATCTTTGTGAGAGATTGCTATGAAAAAGGTTTAATTTCTTTGCGTCATGTCCATACTTCAGATCAATGGGCAGATGTTTTAACCAAGGCATTGGATACATCTACCTTTAAAAATTGAACTCAAGGCTTGGTATGCTAAACATGGATTAAAAACAAGTTTTCTTGTAAATCCATGTGTACATAGCATCAAAATGTTTTCAGAAATTCAAAAATTCCTTAAAAATAGTTTAAAATTGAAATTTTTCAATAAATCTTTCAAAGTCTGATCACAACATCTGTTTGCTCAAAACCTCTGATATGCTTTAAAATCTTATCCACTGATACAGTGTATCCTCTGAGTTCTATTTTTCACCTCTTCAAAACCACTGATGGCTATCCTCTGATAGTGTTAACAAAATCAGTATTGTGCAAACCTCTGTCCTAAAACAGTGTTTTGCCACATCAACGGTTACTTTTCTCATCAGAGGTTACACGTGGCTAGATGTTAGCCATCCGATCTTGCAACAGATGCCACGTCATGTTAACTTTTTTCAAACCCCTATAAAACCCCTGTTTTATCTCACCAGTGGTTACCCTAACCTGTGTTGATTTCAACATCTCAAAACATTTTTTCTCTCAAACACCATGGCTCCCAAATGAAAATCTTCAAAATCCAAAGCAAAATCACAACAAGAACCTCCACCTTTCACTCTCATTATCAAAACCCCACACAATTACACTGCCATACTTGAAGAAAACGACACAAATACTCGCTATCATCCAATGATTCGAATTTTGCAAAAGTCTAAATTCTTGCACATGTTAACCGTCAAAGCCCCCATTTACATTGATGCTCTTCGTGATTTCTGGAAAAATGCAAAGGTTCACTCATCTGCTGATGGTGTTCCTTATACAATAATTTCAAGAGTAGGGGGAGTGTTGATGCAAATTAGCCCCCAATCGATCTCTCAAGTTTTCAAGTTAAATGACATACAACACTCTGTGTCATTTCCAATTAATGAGATCCAAGCAGAGTTTCTTGAGAGAGGTTATCTCGGCTAGATGAAAGGTATGACCATTTTTAAACCTAACTTTCCTGCTGAGATGACATTTTTCTTTCACACCATTCTTACTTGTCTCTCAGCAAAATCCACTGCTTCCAATGAAATCCCATTGAACATGAAATATCTTGGGTATGCAATTTTAACTGACACCGATTTGAACTACTCTTAGATACTGTTCAATGATCTTGTGAATGATTTTAAAAATATTGAAAAAGAAAAGCTTTTTTGATGCATCCATGTTTCTTGAGTATTTACTTACAGGATCAAATTAAGGTCCTGAAAGTAAAAGTGGCGCTGTGGTTAATCGAGGCAGCCTTAATCATGAAACTTTCACCAGAATAACAAACCAAGATAAAGTTGAGAAAACACAAGTAGAGGAGGATGAGCAGGTTCTACCAAACAAGATGTTCAATCTCAACCTCTTGCTACTGAGCCCACTGCTCTTGGTGATCAGGGCAACACAAATGCTGCCCTGAAACCCACACCAAAAATTTCCAAAAAGAAAACAAAAACAATATCCAAAAAGCCAACCAAACCCAAAAGGGGTCCTCTGGAAGATGAGATCCCAGAGGTTAACCCTGTGACATCACCAAAGTCACAAACCACTGCTGCTACTTCTTCACAGCAGATGGTTCAAAGATCTCCCACCGGCTTTGAAACTCCTCCTTCTTCCTCACAAAAGGAAAAGGTTGTAGACACAGGGACACCACTTTATGAAGCTCTAGATCCACTTAGGTCTATCTTCCACAGCCCCTCTCCCAGGGCAATGTCGCTCTCTAATCAACCACTTTCACCAATACCTTCACTTCCACCCACAATTGTACCATTGCTGAATGCAATTGAATTAGTTCAGACACAAACAAGCACTTCTCAACAACCTATTACTAAGAATATACTTCATCCAATGGCTGGGTCTGATTCTTTATTCATTGCTAGCCCATCAGCAAATGAAGAGGCTACATCCCTTGGGTTACATGTAACCTTTGGTGATAGTTCAACACAAGCAGCCACTACAATTGTTGAACTCCCTAGTTCTCAATTGGATAGTGGTTTCATTAATAAGCCTTGGTTGAAGGCAACCACTGCTGAGGCAACAACTGTTACCTCTATTGTGGGAAGTCCCCAGTACCAAGACAAAGGGGCATCTATGTTTGAAGTTGGTCCTAAAACCACTGCTCATCATAACATAGATATAACTACCACCACTGGTAGGAGTTTAGATAATCCTATTAAATTAGGTGATGATCTAAAATACCAGGATTTGACGGAGATAGTGACCCGAATAGAAAACTCTTTTGTGAAATCAAAGATTTACTAAAGCAGATGATAGCTACAAAAAGTCAACCCTCTGTTCTATCCACTGCTGATCTCAAAGAAGCTCTTAACCCTCTGTTTCAACATCAACAACATTATTTGGATTTACAACACAAGCATCATGTGAATAATGTTCGAAACATGTTTGAATCAAGGTATCAAGACACTGCAGCAGACATTAAAGCCATCAAAGCACATCTACTCACAACCACTGGCCATGCGCCTCCAACGGTTATATTTGTTACAACAGATGAAGCCAAAAAGGGGGAGAAACCTTTGGGTCAAAAGAAGCTAACAATAGATGATGGTAAGGCCAGACCTACATTGAACATTCCAAGGCCTGATGGTTCAAAGAAGATAGATTTAAGTGAAGAACTAGTGGCCAAGGCAAGGGCTAGTCACAAGAAGAATGTGATTGAGGAGAGCAGAGTGTTGGTTGAGAAAAAGATTGATTAGCAAAAAGAAAAAGGAGAGGTTGGTACTGCATCAAAAAGAGATCCTACTAGAAACGCCAGGAAACCAACATCCACACCTCCTAAAACTAAGCCTGAAACCAATCCAACCATGAAAACCTCTGCCTCTCAAAAACCTATCACATCTTCAAAACCACAACCCACATCCACACAAGCAGATGTTACAGCAACTGTTGTATCAACTTCTGTTGATACAACAGAGGTTGCAACAGATGCAACTTCATCCACTGCCATGATCACATTTCCCACATCAACTCAACCATTATCCACACCACCAAAAATCCCACAACCACCATCACCTACTTTAAGGTTTAAAAGGAGGAAAATCACAAAAGTGATAAATGATGATGAGATCTCGGCACCTCTTCCACTATCATCAACACCAGTGATCCCCACATCAGTGCTTACAACTTCTTCAACTCTTAAAGTCATTCCTGCATCAAAGTTGTATCCTCTTGATTTACCAGCAGTCAGGGAAGAGATCCTAAGTTTCTTTTCAGAGGATGACCCTGACAAAAGAACAATTCTATCCCTTGATGGCCATCCAAGACCAGCAAATGTTGATGCCTATCTACAATTGAAAACGAAGTAAGCAGAGGATATTGTCAAAAGCGAATCAGCTGGTAAAAATGAAAGAGAGATACAAATTATCATGTCCTTTCCACTGAGTAAAGTCACCATTCTACAAAATTTGTCAAGGATCTGAGCAACCAGTTTTCAGTAAGGGAAGATAAGTTGCTCAAAAGTGAACTCATTGAGTATATCATGGAAAAGAAGATGCACAAGGCAACAAGGCCACAGTTCAGGGATTGGAGCATAGATGAACTGAGGGAGGAAATCAACAGAACGCAAGAAATGTTGAAAGACCCTCTTAAAAGCCAACTCCTCCCAACGGGGATTTATACAAGAAAGATATCATTGAAAATGCCTTAAAGTTGAAGAGAATGAAGCAAGAACTGATTCAAAGTCATTATGGTTCCAAAAACCAAGTGATGAGATAGGGTGAGGTGAGGGTGTTAGACACTTACAAAAGTCTGGAAGAAAGAAGGAAAAAGGATCCATCCATGCCTCCCAAGCCTGACTACTCAAAGGAAGATGCTACCCTTAGAGCTCAACTCTCTAAAAGGTCCAGCTCAACATCTGCCAACTCCACGCTTGACCTGCAACACAGGAAAAAGCAAGGGGAGATGAATGAAAAGACTGACAAAGAGTTTGAGGATACATTTATCAAAGAGGGGATTCAGAATATGATTGATTATCACACAGATGATACAAGGGCCAATCTGGCCAAAGATTTATCAAAGATGGCTCATTTACAAACTTCTGCAATAAAGCTCCTTCAAGAAAACCATCAGACCCAAAAATTCTAAAATGGAAGGTCGACAAAGACATCCATGAATTGACATTGCTTAAGTCTGATGGTGCAGCCACTAAACTATCCATGGAAGATGCTTATGAGCTTATAGTAGAAGACTTCCAAGAACTACCATGTTTAGAGCTGGTGAAGGATGCTGATGACATGGAATATCTTAACTTTGAACTTCAATTCAAAGGTCAAATAAGAGAATTCCTTCTGAGGAATAAAAACAAAGAATAATGTGTTTTGGCATCATCTGTTCCAGGGGAGCTTGTTGGGATTGAACCCTATGAAAGGAAAAATGATATAAAGCCAAATAACACTATCCGAGCTTTGGTTAAACTATCAGTGGTTACAACCCCTGATGTACTTACACTGCTTTCCATAAAGACTGCTCATCCTATCATCTGCCTTCACAAAGCTTCAAGGTCTGCTAGAGTTAACAAGGACAGAGGATAGGAATCAGAGTTTAGTCATTAGCTTAGTTAATCAATGTAACAGTACCAAGCACTGATAGTTAGTATAAGCAGTGTTTAGAGTTAGTTACATATTGTTTCTTGTCACTATCAACCCTAACGTCATCAAAGATGCTCAGAGGTTAGATAGTTAGTATAAATAGGCAACTCTTGTAACCTTTAAACTTGTCTCTTAAAAGATCAACTTTCACATATCATCTTCTCTGCATTTTTCATTACCAAACTGTAATTGCAAAGGCTGAGGGGGATTTATGAATCACATGCAAGTTAATTAATTTGAAAGCATGATGATGATGAAAACAAACGACCATTGCTTGTAGTAAAAGTTTTCCATCTTATTCCGCTGCAAATCTCTTTTAAATTCAATCATTTTCCATTTTTGAAACAAAAACTACAAGTAATTCAAACTCAGATCCTAACAATATGTGAATCAATTAGATCTGATAGACTTCTAGCGGTCCTTTTGAAGAATTTATGATTTAAAAGTTCATCTCAATCATTCATATGATACTGATATGTATCCTCTTCATCAAATAACCCAGAAATCAACGTAGACTCGAACACAAACAATAGAACCAACTGAATCATGAATCTCAACGCAATTTTGACTCCGTTTTCAACAATTAAGAATAGCACAATATCAATGAGATCGAGCAAATCTTCTTATGTCAAATTGACGATTAGATCAAATTTGACTGACCAAGCTCTGATACCAATTGTTAGGATCTGAGTTTGGATTGATTATGTTGTTTTAACCAATTTGGTAACAGAATGATAAATCATAAATGAATTTGCAGTGGAAGAACAGTTAAAAATTTATAACACAATCAATAAGAGAATAGTTATCATCATAACATGTTTTCATTACTCAAAAGGTTGAAATGATTACAAAGTAACTTACATGAATGAATCACTAAACACCCCCTCAGACCGAGCTACACACAGAAGGATGTAAAGGAAAGTGCAGGTGTGAAAAGCTAAATAGAATAGTACAAGCACTGTCAATTTATAGTACAATCCTAACCACTGATAGTCTATGCTAACATCATCTTGAGAGTGACATCTAACAGCAATAACAAACTCTAACCATTGCCTAACCTAAACACTGATAGCAAAGCACTGATGACCCTAACCACTGATAAGCATAAAGCCTGATGTAGTACTGGCAGATGTTCTTCAAAGGATGATCAGACCATTGACTTCCAATAAACCTTTGTCTTTTAGCAGACCTTTGACCCATCAGAGGTTTGGTAAAACAGCAGACTTTATAACTGGCAGAGCTTTGTCACAAGGCATTTGTTAGAACTAGCAACGGTCTGGTAGCTGGTCTTTGAAAGGAGTGAATCTAAACTCTGTTTATTCTGGATCATATAGAGCAGACATGTTTTGGCTTTCTATCATCTGTTCTTTGGTAGGGTTCAATCCCAACACTGAGAAAAAGAAGCGTAAAAGGGCATCAAAAAAGGTTGAAACGATGTTGAGAGACGAACCAGATAGTGAACCTGAGAATGTAGAAAATGTTGCTGGTTCTAGTGCTACAGCGAATATTGAAAGTTTAAAAGTTGAGATTGAAACTGCTAAAGGTGATCGTGATGATGTGATATCAGCAACCTCTGACAAAGACGATGAATCATCTGAAGAGTATGCAGATATTCGTCAAAAAAGATTGAAAAAGAATAAGAGGAAGAAAGGTTGAAGAAACGTGGTGAAGATTTATATGTGCCATCTAAAGAAGAATCTGATGAAGATAGGCCTAAAAAGAAATCAAAGCGTGTGAAATCTAAGGCTGCTGAAGGGAAAAAGACTACAGGGTCTCCAGCAACAAAAGGGAGAACACTTCCATTGAGAAGGTATATCAGCCAGAGAAAGAAGGTTCTTACACCACCACAGATATCTCAAGTGCTAGATCTACCTCCACTTACTTCTGAAGTTCAAGAGCCTCCAACTGCGTCTATTCAAGAACCACCGGTGATTATTCAAGAGAGCACATCTACACCAAAGAAAACTCCACCACAGGTTACTCCAAATACTACTCCAAGAGCAAAGCCAAAGTCTAAACATTCAACGCCACAGAATGTTAGAGATTTTAATGATGCCTTTGGTGATATTCCAGACAATGTTACTGAAAACATCACTTCTGAACATTTGGCAGATCTGTTTAAAGAAACAAAGCCTTAAGAGTTGGAAAGGAGAATCAAAGCTCTTGAAGATAAGATCAAACATAATGAAGCTGAGAAAGATATTTTGGAGAACATAGTAAAGTTTCTGGAAGATGATCGTGGTTACTTGAAGGCTATGGTTGAAAGCTTAGATTCTGATAATGAAAGGCTGAGAAAAGTGATTGATGAACTTGAAGCAAAAAAGGCTCAGAATAGTAAAAGATCCAGCATGTTGAAACGTGTGTTAACTAATAGTCTTGATATAGACTTTAATGCTGAATACAATCGAACCGAGGTTCAAGATGAAAAAGAGCAAGCTGAGAAAGAAATGGCAATGCATGGAAAAGGAAAAAGTGTTGAAGGCAAGGCTGAACCGGTTATTGGTGAAAGTTCAAATTCAATTGAGCAGCCTATCACTGAAGAAACCCCTGTTGTTGATCAAGAATCTGAAAAAGTTGATGAAACTGTTAAAGTTGCTGCTGAAACAGATCAAGAAGCAGAAAATGAAGCTGAAAAAGATCAGGAAGATGAAAATCCTGATGATGATGATCCTACTAACGATGATAAAGATGATTCTACTCACGGTGATGATGATAATGATAGTCAAGAGGGAGTTGGTCTAACTATTGAGTCTGCAAAAGTACATGATGATTTTGATTATGATTCTGTGTTAAACGATGAAGTGGATGCTGAGAATGAACAAGTTCAGGGGGAGCAGACAGGGTCAACTACTATAGAAGCGCCAGGAATCTTCACAGCTAATCCTGTTACAACTGTTCCTGATAGCTATAAGCCGATGATGCTGATGTTGGAACATAACGTCGAAGAAGGAGAATTCATGTATAACTATACAAAGGAAGAATTGGCCAAAATGTTAGAAATTGATGTTGATTCATTTGATTTTGATTTTGAGGAAGAGTTAGTAAATATCAGCACTTTCGAGCCAAACAACTACATTTGCAAGAAAGTACCTAAAGCAGACGACTATGATCGAGTTATTATTAAAGATGCTTTAGACGACGAAGTTGAAAAGTATTCTGGTGTTGATACTGACAGTTTTCCAACATTTGAAGGGTTTATGAAAGAAATCGATCTAGTTCGGTTGAAAAGAAAGATTGACGAAGTTGTTAAAGATGGAAGCATTCCTAAACGTTTATCAAAGGAAGAGATAGCTGAAGCTAAGAAGTCTTGGTTTAAAGAAATGCCGAAGGAAAGAAAGTTCAAGCGACCATTAGCATTCTTTACATGCGACAAAGATAAATCACTCGGAGACATTCTAAGCTGGGGTTGGATCAAGGAACTGAACGTTTATGCGATTAAAAGAGAGTTCGGTGTTCAATACTTCCGGTATTTGAATGATTTGAAGAGTTTACCTTACTGGGATGTTGAGGAACTAGTTCAGACAAAGAATATCAGCTACCAGATGAAGTTTGTTAATCAACGTCTGTAGAAGGTGATAAAGTTTAAAGCGATGCATGGTTTTAATCATTGGAAACCATTTATTCCGAAACGTCGTGTGAAGATAAACAAAGTGACAAAAGAAAAAGACGTAACATTGATTATGAAGAGGCCCAAAGTAATGAAGAATATGCTTCTCAAGCCGATCGAGCAAGATTTCCATCCTTACTTCTTATGGTGGCAGACAGACCCTGGTACGTGTGAAGTTGTAATTGTGTTAAGAGCTGATGGAAATTGGGATGTTACCATGGAAGAGACTCCTTGATTGATCGAACGACGAAGCATATGGGGTTTATGGAGGATGTTGACACATGATTTCTATTGTCTTGTTGGTGTAGAATGTCTATGTCTTAGTCTTATATCGAGTCTGTATAGTTTCGAGTTGAATAGGCTAGTGATATGAAGTATTTATATGTAATAGGGTAAAGTTCGCCCATGATGTTCTCGGAATGTCAAGTTCGGCCAAACTTGCTAAGGCAAGTTCACCCGAACTCACCTCCTCCATGAGCGGACTTGTACCTCTATAAATACCTAGATTGTCATCCTCATTTGTAACTTTGGCATTTCTGAGGTGAAGCTCTGTCAATTTGGAGACTCGATGTTATATCAATAAAATTGACGTTTAATTGGCTAATTCTTGTTATTTGGTAAACTTGTCATAATATGTCCGCTATTATGGACAATAGAGATCAAATCTAGGTTCCTATGCAGTGAGGATCGGTCCTACAAGTGGTATCAGATCCAGAATAGCCTGATTTGAATGATATCAAGACATGAACACTTCTAATTCTACTCCATTCTTCAATTTTTCTTAACTTTACACAAAAATGAAGAATTCACGGGCAAATTCTGTCCAATTTTCAATATGACATGTTAAATACTCTATAGATAAACCCCTGAGAGTTTGGAGTCTAAAATCAAACGAATTGTTGTCAAAATTGTGCAAAAACCATGTTTTTCAAAACCACAATCATCGAACTTGTTAGCCAAGTTCGACCGAACTTGAGGTAAAAAATCACTTTCTGAGTGAATTTTTACCAAGTTCGCTCGAACTTGAGTGATTTTTGATGAAATTTCCGTTAAGTTCGCTCAAACTTAACAAGAATTCATTGATATTTTATCAAGTTCGACTAAACTTGATAAAAATCAGGAAATCTTAGGCTAAGTTCGCTCGTACTTGTGTGTTTCTTATAAATTTCATATTGCAAGTTCGCTCGAGGTTGTTCAAGAATAATTTCAAAACAAAATGCATAAGTACGACCGAACTTGTGGATAAAAGCCTGAATTTCTTCATTTCACTACAAGTTCGACCGAACTTGTAGTAAATCTAACATTTTCAAAAGTTTTAACGTGTTTTCAGCGTCCGTGTCTTGATATTCGCGATGGATGATATCCAGAGAGCGTTTATGTCTGAAGTAGGTACATCCAATGCCAACGTGATTCAACAAGTCAATCTTGACAACGGGATGGGCACGTCCGTTAAACCGCCAAAGTTAATGAGCATGGACGAGTATGAAGGATGGAAGGAGAAATTTACTTATTGGATTCAGGCCATGCATTTCCAAGGCTGGGTGTCGATTGAGAGAGTTTATACTGTTCCGTTGGACGAACATCAGCAAGTTCTGGAGAAGTATAAGTATACTACAATTCAAAAAGATGAGTACATTGCTGAGAAAAAGATGATAAGCCTCATTCAACAATCTGTTAAAGAGGACATTCTGGTTTTGTTTCTAGAATATACGACTGCGAGAGATCTCTGGCTATCACTACAAAAGAAATACCAAGGAAGCGCAGAGAAGATCAAGAGTAAGAAAGCTCTCATCCTCAAGGAGTTCAATATTTTTAACATGTTGAAGGGAGAAACAATGAAGCAGTTGATTGAGCGTTTCTATCATCTGAAAGTCCAAATGAGAAGACACGGTCTCGAGAAGACGGAACAAGAGTACATCGATAAGCTTGCAGATGCTTTACCTGACAGAGAGTGGACTACGTATCTTATGGTTCTAAAAGAAAGTCATAACTGGGAATTCTTTAAGCTGTCTACATTCATCGACAAACTAGAAGGTCCCGAGATGGAACTTCTAAAGATCGCAAAGTCGAAGAATGCTAACATTGTTCAAGATGTTGGTCTGTATTACAAGAACGGAATGCAAGACAACGTTTCAAGTCCAAAGATTCAGACAACATTCAGTGCAAACATGAATTCCTCTTCATAGAATTAGAACCAATCATATCCTCAATATGATCAAAGTCCACAGAGCACTTCATAGTCAAGCACAGGATCAAATGCTTCTTATTAGAGTCATGCAAATCAAAATCAACAAACAAATTCTGATCCAAATGTGTACAAGTGTAATATTGCTGTAAATCTAAACAATGTTGTTTATGAGCAAGTTGCAAAACAGCACATGTCACTTCTCGCCACTGTTCTAGAATCATATGAAAGTCTTGTAGCTGGAAAGATCGGCAATCCCGAAATGACCGCAGAAGACTACGATCAGGTGGACGAAGCGGAGGTTGAGCTGATGGATATCAAGTGGTCACTAGCTTCTATCATTCGAAGGGTCACAAAGTTTGTTGCACTCACTGGACGAGATATCGGAAATTCAAGCAACAAGCTAGGGTTCGACAAATCGAAAGTCACTTGTTTTAGATGCCGACAGAAAGGGCATTTCAAGAGAGAATGCAAAAATTCCGAAGCAACAGGAAATCAGAGTCCATTTTGTGGAGGGAACGAGTATTACAAGAAATCTCTTCAATACAAGCCTTTCTGAAAGAAGACACAAGTTGAGATCCAAGAGAAACCAAACAGTAACAACACTGAGAAGGCAATGGTTGCTTCGAACGAGGATGATGGCTTCGATTGGAATTCTTATATCGGTAAGAAGACCGGAGTTGCACTAATGGCTGAGATCGTTGAAGATACTTCTACCGAAGAAGCATCAGCGATTGAAAATGCTTTACTTGAACAGTATCTACAACAACAGGGAGAAGAAGAAATGTATCTTCACATGAAGACACAGGGCATTTAAACTCCTGATTCATCTTCTAGTTTTGCAGGTAACTTTGATGGAAGTTCTCAAGAGCAAGTGATCGAGGAGAAATCGAAGGAAGAAATTACTGATGTTGTTCAAGAGGTGACTGCTGAAAACCTCAAGGACTTTGCCGATAAAGCTATGATAGCGAATCTAACCAAGGTAGGTTCTGAGGTAAAGGAAGTTGTCAAAATGCAAGTTGTGGAGGTTGTAAAACCTTGCACAAAATGTATCGAGCCATGTGCTGAATGCACCAAAAAATCACAAATCATCGCTAAACTCAATGTACATAATGAACATTTCAAATATGATTATCGTATAATGAAAGAAGCGGATGACAAAATGAAGGATGATTATGGCAGGCTCGATAGAAATAATATTGAACAACACGATACTATAAGGATGTTGAAAGGTACAGTAATGGATAAACAAAAAGCGATAAACATTTATATCAACACCATTGCTGAAACCAAGCAACAACTCCAGGACATGAAAATTGAAATAGAACATGTTCAACAACTTTTAAGAAGTTACACAACTAACGCGTATGTCATCGATCACATACTTCCCCCGATCTCGACGGAAGAAAATGTTAATAAGTCTAAAAAGAAAACTAGTAAAGAATATAGCAATGTTCCTCCACCCCTATGCTAGAAGTATTGTCGCAAAACTGTTGATGGGATGGATAAGGCACTCAACATTGAGTTGTTATATGAAAAGAAAAATGAGTTGCCAGAGAACATTGATGTAGTCTATACTAAATTAGACGATGACAGTGCAGTAGTGAAAAAGGTGGTTGATAATGTTCTGAATGATTCTGATGCTGGCAGCTTTGAGAGCGCCACCTCGAGTTTGAACAGTTGTGAGGCAAATTTCGAATATGACGATACATCATCGGAAGATGATCTATGTGTTGATCCTAACGTTGTCATGTACAAGGTTAAGGAATCTGATAGATTATACTTTGATGACAGTTTTTCGATTCAGAATGTCAAAGAAGATCAATTGGATAAACTGTGTAAACTGGTTGAAGTCACATCAGATGACCTGGAAAAAAGGAAAGAAATTCTATTCTAAACCCAAAAGAAATTACAATAATTACCGGAGAAAAGGTGGTGATCATTCGGAAAACCAGAGAGCTGGGTTGGGTCTAGATGAGGAAGAAGAACCGGTTAAGAAAATATCACCATTTCATGAGTAGAAAGATAAAAACATGAAATTTGTTTATGGGACAAGCACAGTTCATGAGGAGAGTTTGATTGGGAAGCAATCAAAGACGAGTTTAAGAAACAGAAAGAACTTCGAGATAAGGCGAAAGCCACAAGTGGTGTAAAATCCACTAGTGGACACTCACATGATAATCGGATTTGCTTCAAGTGCAACGAAGTTGGTCATATTGCACGGAAGTGTCCGAAATCAAAACCGGCTTATCTTCGAAGGAAAGAAAGTTTAGATGTTGAAAAATTTAAGCAACCAAAGCTTGGACAAATACGAATTTTGAAAAGAAACATTGACATAAAGGAAATGAAACAAATTTTTGAATCAAAAACTGAAGTGAAATCGAAATCTGAAAAGAAGTTCGAAAATTCAACTTTCAAAAAAGGTGAATCTTCAAAAGTAAACGAAACAAAGTTTTACATCAAAAAGGCTAACATAAAATCACAAACCTGGATTGAAAAAAAGAAGTTGCCAACATCTGAAATTACTAAGTCTGAGTCTGTTAAGACTAGTGATAACATGAAAGAATCAAAATCCGAAATCAAAATTGAAAATGTCAAATATTTGAAAGATAAAAAGGTAGTGAAGTTTTCAAGCATAAACATCGTAGAAAATCCAGATGATGAATATGAATTTGATTATGCTGACGAATGTGAATTTGATTACGGTGATGGTTATCCAATTCAACCTAAGACCAAGAAGGCTTGGGTCGCGCTGTTTAACTAATTGTTGAAATGTGCAGGGGCTCCAGAGATCCGTACTTCCCAAGTGGATTCTGGATAGTGGAGCTTCCAGACATATGACAGGAATGAAAGCGCTCTTGTTCGACATAAAAGCTATCAATGGCGGATATGTCGGATTTGCTAGAAACCAAGGTGGAAGGATTGTCGCGAGGGAAAGCTCTCAAACAGAGTTGTTTCATTTGATCAAGTGAACTACATTGTGGAGCTTGAGAACAACCTTCTGAGTATTTCTCAAATTTGTGATAAGAAGTTTACCATCCACTTCAACGATAAAGAATGCATGATCATTAAACCTGGTTTCAAAATACCAGACGAGTGGATACTCATGTGTGCACCAAGAGAGAATGATTTGTATGTTCTTGAAATGGGCAATGCTACTACTTCTTCAACAAACGGCATAATGCTTTGTCTCGAAAGCTACTGAGAAGGAGTTAATCTTATGGCATAGAAAGGTGAGCCACATTCACCTAAGAAAGATGAATCATTTCATGCATAATGATTTGGTGGAAGGTGTGAATCTGAAAAGTTTTCATATGTCAGATAATTGCCTCGAGTGTAAAAAGGGAAAGCAGATCAAGAAATCTCACCCGAGAAAGATTCTCAATTAGTAACCACTCGAAAGACTTCATATGGATCTTTTTGGTCCAGTGAATGTCCGAAGCATCTCTAGAGATCTTTATTGCTTGGTAGTAATAGACGATTATTCCTGATACTCATGGGTATTCTTCCAAGGATCAAAAGATGAGACGTTTGAAAACTTAGTAATTCTTTTCAAGAAACTTGAGAACCTGTACCATATTTCGGTGAGGCGCATTAGAAGTGACAATGGTACTGAGTTCAAAAACACAAAAATGAGGGAATCCTGCAACGCTAAAGGGATTTTGCACGAGTTTAGTGCACCCTACACTCCGCAGCAAAACGGTGTCGCTGAAAGGAAGAACAAACCTTTAATCAAAACTGCAAGAACCATGCTTGCAGACTCAAAGCTTCCAGTCAGCTTCTGGAGTGAAGCAGTTGCACACACTTAATAGAGTCTTAACAGTAAAGCCAACGAAGAAGACTTGTTTTGAGATGATCAACAGAAGGAACCCGAATTTGAAGTTCTTAGAACCATTTGGAGCGCCATGTACTGTAATCGATCAAGATGGCAAATTTGGAGCTAAATCACTCGAAGGTTTCTTTGTCGGATATGCAAGTGCATTGCGAAGAGTTTACGTTCCCTCATTGAGAAGAGTCATTGAAGCGAAACATGTTGATTGTTTTAACTATACGGATCCTATTCATAGAAAAGGTGATGCATGGTTATTCAACTATCAAGACTTGTGGAAATCATTTGATTTGCCTGAAGAACCATCCGATGAAGAAATTGTAGCGTTATATTATCTTCATCAATCAGCAAATCAAGAGCAAATCGTCAGACCAATTGTTGTTAATCAACCCATGTTGGGATCATCTTCTTCTGCTGCTAGCTCAAGTAATAGCGGTGATCAAGAAACTCAAACATATCAAGTGACACCGACTACAGAACCAGTCAATACGACAGTGAATCCTAATATTTTTGAAGCACAGAGTTCAGACTCGGACGAGGCTCCAACATTCGATGTCGATGAAGAATCTTCTTCAGATGAAGAAGCAGAGTAGATTACAAGTTTAATGAATGAATCTGCAAGCCCGAGTAGTGCTCCTGAAGTTGAAGTAGTGGTAGATCAAAATATCACAAATCAAGAGAATATTGTGGTTGTTCCAAGCGAAGTAATGCCAAGATCATATTTTTATCATCCGTCAAATTCTATAATTGGAGAATTACAAGCTGGTGTGAGAACACGGAGTCAAATAAACAAAGTTTTGAGTTGTTTCCATATTCGTGTTGCTCCAATTCAAGAATATTGCTACTATTCATGTTTTATATCCCAGATAGAGCCAAAGAGTGTTTCTGAAGCTTTAGGCATGAAAACTGGATACTAACAATGCAAGAGCAATTGTTACAGTTTGAGAAGTTAGGAGTGTGAAAGCTTGTAGATACTAAATGGGTCTTTAAATGCAAGCGAGACGATCGAGGGGTTATAGTTCGAAACAAAGCTCGGCTTGTTGTCAAGGGTTTTCACCAGCAGGAAGGGATAGACTACACAGAATTCTACGCACCAGTAGGTCGCTTAGAATCCATTCGAATATTTCTTGCTTTCACAGCATGGAAGGGATTTAAAGTCTAGAAGGTGTACGTCGACAACCACCAGGGTTTGTCAATCCACTCAATAAAAAGAAAGCTTATCTTTTTACAAAGCACTTTATGGTTTACATCAAGCCCCGAGAGCTTGGTACGAGACGTTATCGCAACATCTCATGGGAAACAGCTTTGTCAGAGGAACTGTGGATAGTACTCTCTTCACCAGAGAAGTTGGTAATCATCTAATTATCGTTCAAATCTATGTGGACGATATCATCTTTGGATCAACGAATGATAGTCTTTGCAAGGAGTTTGAGGGCATTATGAAGAAGAAATTCGAAATGTCTTTGATGGGCGAAATGAAATTCTTTCTCGGATTGCAAGTAGATCAACTTCCTGACGGTATTTTCATTCATCAGACCAAGTATGTGCACGACATCTTGAAAAATTTGATATGGAAAGCTCGAAGCCGTTATCTACTCCTCTTGCTCTTAATCACGGTATTTGCATCGACGAAACCGGAACCAAAGTTGATGAGACGCTCTACAGATCAATGATAGGATCGCTGATGTATCTGACATCATCGCGACCAGACATCATGTATCCTACCTGCCTTTGTGCTAGATATCAGTATAGCCCGAGAATTTCACACATGCAGATCGTGAAGCGAATCTTCAGATACTTGAAGGGATGCCCAAGCACCGGCTTGTGGTACCCAAAGAATGATAATTTCGATCTTGCAGGATATGCTGATTCTGATTTTGGTGTAGATAAGTTGAATTCAAAATCGACTACAGCGGGATGCTAGTTCTTTGGAACAAGAATGGTAACCTGGCTGTGTAAGAAACAGACTACGGTCGCTCTGTCTACCTGTGAAGCTGAGTATATCTCGGCCTCTAGCTGTTGTTCACAGATTCTTGGATACAACAGCAGATTAGAGACTATGGTCTGCAATTTCTCGACACTACGCTGTATGTTGATAATACGGCAGCCATTGATATAACAAAAAATCCGGTTCATCACTCACGCACAAAACAAATTGAAATTCGTTATCACTTCATTCGTGACTGCTACGAAAAGAAGTTGGTGCAAATAGAAAAAATCCACACTGACGAACAAAAGGCTGATTTTTATACCAAACCATTTTCTTTATCACGGTTTAAATACTTGTTAAGAATTAATGGTATGAAAAATTTGCTGACAGGTGCGGACGGTGAGGTTGAATACGGATCGGACGACGAGTTCGCGTGATCCATATTGCTTTGTATATATCTTTCTAGTTTAGAATTTTATTAAAAATAAAATACAAAAATATGTTTTGATTTTAGGGGGAGAAATGTTAGAGAAAATACAAAAACAATTGAAAATTTAAAATTCAAAAACATATGAAAAATGCTAAAAGTATAAAAACATTGAAAAAGACAAAAAGAATTCGATGTCACAAAAAGAAAATGATAGTACATCAGTGGACTATCACAGTATGCTAAAGAAACGTAAAGTTTAAAAGTGTTAAACAAGTCTTACAGTGGATGTGTCGATAGGCTTAACATGTTCAGTAAATTGTTTTCGAGATATAAACTAAGTTTTACAACTGCTTAATCTTGTGGATTAACACATCTTGGATATATGGACGTAGTACTCCGAAATTTCGTTTGAGAGATTGCCTGATTCTGAGATACTAGGTCTTTATAGATAGTTGATATCCGGGGTATTATACAAGTTCTTCTGATTTTGCGGAAGCAATAGCCTAGAACTTCTATAATACTTTCACAATAAATCTTTAAACTGCAAGCAAACTTGAAAAGTATCGAATGATCTAATCATTTGCAGTGCTGAAAAGATTCCTTAATTGGAACACAACTTAAAGACGAGCCTTCATCTCTTTGTCTGTACGGTAGTACTAACTTGAGCTCTCAAGGTCTCACATAAACCTGATACAGATATCGATTACGCTATATTCACTTGTAAGATGAAATCTACGGAATCTTGATGTGGGAGTATATTCAAGAAGTGGGAACCACAGTAAGTCAACTTTCATAAATCATATCCTAACATATCTTGGAACAGTTGAGAAATGTGGTAAAGTTTAAATGGACAAACATATCGACAATCTAGGTAAATGAGTTTAAAAATTATAGTCATTTAAAGGTCAACGGTACTAGTGATATGTCGCAATTAACTGATATGATCCTTAGACACGAATTCACAAGAATATGTTTGTACATAGTTTACATTGCTCAGTACATAGTTTATCAGCTTTACAAATTAAAAATCAAAAGAGATTTTCAGTGTCTTTTAGCATAAACTTACAAAAATACAAAAAGATTTTATTTCTACATTGTTTTCAGCAAACCAATGTTGGAGAACGGATCTTCGAAGTCTGGTAAGGTACTAAACTGGTGGGAATCTCTTTGACAACGGGCTGGGAGCTAATCTGTAAAATCAGAAAAGTCAAAACGATGAAAAGTTCATTAATTTGAAACTTTGTTTTTGAAAATATCAACAGTTTATTCGTAACAGGTCAAACCGGGGTCATTAACTTGGACTCGGCAGACAAATCGGTTAACCAAGGTCATTAACTTATACCTGGTCAACTGAGTGGATTTTCATAGCTGGTAAAAAGTGAAAAAGTTCAGGGTCATAATTGAAAATTTTGAAAAATTTGAATTTGAAGTTAGGCAAGTTCGGCCGAACTTTCTTAACTGCTTAAAAGTTCATCAGACAGCAAGTTCGACCGAACTTGTAAATGATGGCTGGTTTGTGATAGTATATGTTCGCCCGGAGTTATATGGACCTTTATCACTGCGCTTGCAAGTTCGCCCGAACTTGCCAAGGTATAAATACCTTGCAACTTCGGCCGAACTCATAATTCACTAAAACAACTCTCTCAGCGAACTTAAGACTATTAGAGTGATTGTGTGAAATTGGCAATTTAGGGTTGTTGTGCTGCTGAAATTTATATTACATTTAGTGATTCACACACTAATTGTAATGGAAGAGGTGTGTATTTGAATTTTGAACCATGAATTGAACATGAAACAATGAAATCAGATCTGAAAAGTTAAAACATAATAGATCTAGGTTTGTAATAGACGAATTGAACTTAAAATCTCAACAAACACTTAAAATCGACCATGGATTCATGTTGAATTTGATTAAAATGGTCATGATAGGTTTTTGTAGGTTTTGGTTTGAAGGAGATGACAAGTTCGGCCGAACTTGTTATCAAGTTCGACCGAACTTGCATATAAAGCCTATATAAGTCAGATGATATCACATGTTCGACCAAACTTTAGGTTTAACTTAGAACTTTTGATTGTGATGGAAGTTCGACCGAACTTTGTGTTGAGAAAATTGAATCTTAATCATCATAAGTTCGCCCGAACTTATGTTTAAAGTTTGAACATATTAGATGAGCATGTTCGGGCGAACTTGATCAAACCAGATTGTTATATACACATCAAGTTCGCCCGAACTTGATGAAAATGTGTTGAAAATTTTTATAACTTTTTCTGTAATGCGTGCTAATTGTTTTGCTTCGTTTTTCAGGCTCAAGTACCAGCGAAGGTAATTTCTATGGACTTTTCTAAGTTCCATAATACGTGTATCACACTTGACAAAGCAATATGTCCGTCGCTGAAGGAGTACACGAGTATTCTGAAGTTTCTAAAGGAATGTCCTATACACAGAGCTATTACGGAGCGCACATTATCGTATAGATCACACAAATACCATTTCTGGATGAATGCTTCGCTCAGTGATCTGTGAAAGTCGGGAATGAAGTAAAGGAAATCACTATTGCAGAGGATGATATTCGTAGGATTCTTCAATTCAACGATGATAAAGATGATCCGATATTCTTGGATGAAAAGATGGTTCGAGGTTATTTCTACAGGATGGGATACAAGGGCAGTGTTAATAAGCCAACTTTAAAGAAAGGGGAGGTGCCTAACCCCTACAAGCTGCTGATGCACGCTATTATTCATATGTTCTGTCATAGAAAGGGGGGCCTAGATGATGTGCAAGATCACATGGCCTGCATGGCAACGACGTTAATTCTAAAAAAGTCGTTCAATTATTCAAAACTTGTGTTTATGCATATGTCGAAGAATATGGATGATTCAAGGTTACGTTTATATCCAAGGTTCATGCAAATGCTGATCGATGAGAAGTTCACAAACATTGCACGTGATCCAAATGATGTCTTATATCTCAGTTATCTCGATGATACAACAGTAAAGAAGTTGATCAAATTTCGAAAGCAAGCTTCAGCACCAGCAGCAAAGCCAGTAGTTGGGGCTATCAAAGATGAAAATTATATAGCACCGTCTGAAACAGGTGGAGAAAAAACGAAAGTGGTGAGTAGAAAGAGTTAAACGCTGAGATATAGTGGTTTAAAGATTTCAAGCCAAAAGCTCGTTTTGATTGGTTCCTTAAAGCTGAAGTCGATAAGCCTAAAAGAAGCAAGCAGCAAAGAAAGTTGATACAATGTTAATTGATGAAGACGAACCAGGGAATTTCAAGCTGAAGCTGGTTCTAGCGCAGCAATTACTACGGAGAGTTAGGAAAATGTTAAAACGACTAAGGAAGATGATGTTATTTCAGCTACTTCAGAGAATGATGAAGATTCTGATGATTCTCTCGAAAGAATTACAAAGAAAACGATAGCAGAGACCGAGGCAGTAAAAGCCAAAGAAACTGATGCGGATTTCGATCCAAATCAAGAAAAAGAGTCTGATGAAGAAAGACCCAAGAAAAAAGCTAAACGTGTGAAATCTGCTACTATTTTCACGACAAAGACTACAGGGTCTCCTCAGACAAAAGGCAGGAAGAAAACAAAGAAAGCTCAGAAACCTGCTAGTCGTCGTTATAAGGGTAAGCTGAAAAGCGGAGAAGTTACACAAGAACCTTCTGTCGCACAGGAGAAAGGAGTAACACAAGAACCTCCTACACAAGAACCTCCTATTGTTATTCCATCGGAAGCTGAACATCCAGGAGTTACACAACAAAGCATTTAATGCTTATGGTGGAACATAATGTTGAGGAAGGCGAGTACGTGCACAATTATACAAAGGAAGATTTAGCGAAATTGATCGAAGTTGATGCTGAAACTCTTGAATTTGACTTTGAAGAGGATGTGTTGAATGTTAACTCTTGAATTTGACTTTGAAGAGGATGTGCTGATGAGTATAACAGAGTGATTGTACAAGATTGGTCTTCGGATGATGAAACAGATCAAACCGCGAAGTACGTCGGTCCTAACACTGATAGTTTTCCACATTTGAGGGGATGTACAAGCAACTTGACGAAGACATGTTGAAAGAAAAAATTGAAGAATCGATACGAGAAGGCAAAGTTATTAAACCAATGACAAAGGAAGAAATAGCTCAAGCTAAGAAGTCCTGGTTCAAAGAGATGCCGCACGAACGTAAGTTTCGACGTCCTCTAGCATTCTTTACCAGAGACAAAGATGTGTCGTTGGGAGATATCCTAAGTTGGGGATGGTTTAAAGAGTCGAATGTGTATGCAATCAAAAGGGAATTTGGAATGCAATAATTCAAATATCTGGCTGATTTCAAGACTCTACTGTATTCGGATGTGGAGGAGCTTGTGCAAACTGTGAATGTCAGATATCATATGAAGTACATTGATGAGTTACTTTGGAAAATGATCAAGTTTGAAGCGAAAAAGGGATTCAAGTATTGGAAGCCATTTATTCAGGTCGCCGAATAAAAAGGAATAAGAAGACAGGAGAAAAGGATATAACGTTTATAATGAAACGACCAAGAGCGATGAGAAACCATGTCGTTGATGCCGATTGAGCAAAATTCATATCAAGTGTTCAAGTGGTGGCATATAGATCCAACCACATGTGAGGCTTTTATTGTTTTACGATTTGAAGAACATCTGGATACCACAAAGGAAAGGGTTATTGTGATTTCAAGGCATGAGGGGGTTGTGGAGAACGATCAGGATTCTAGATCCAATGTGGCTTGTCAACTGTTCAAGAGAAGATATCAAGCGCTTGTTCTATAGCAAGATAGTATTTGAGGAACGTGAAAAAGAACAGGCTATGCAATATCAAAGAGTTATGAATGTTTGCTATGCACATGAAGTGAATTCAGGAAAGATGTGGTAGATAAGCTGGAGAGAGCTAGAACGGGTCAAGCTTTTAAAGGAAGAAAAGCGTCTAGAAGCTATACACGAGAAAGGTAAGGCGGCAAGGCTTAGAAGGTTTCAGTTCATGAACAAAGTGCCTCCTACAGATCAGATGCTAGACCCGAAGCAAGAACGACGAAAGAAGCCTTACAAGAACTTCTTCGGTCGTGTTCATCAATGTTTATTTGAAGATAGAGTTTTGAAGACTGATACAAGACAAAGACGATATCCAAGGGGGAGTTTGTTGGTGAAGAATGTTTATGTCTTAGTCTTATATCGAGTCTGTTTAGTTTAGAGTTGAATAGACTAGTGATATGAAGTATTTATATGTAATAGGGTCAAGTTCGCCCATGATGTTCTTGGAATGTCAAGTTCGGCGGAACTTGGTAACGCAAGTTCGCCCGAACTCACCTCCTCCATGAGCGGACTTGTACCTCTATTAGTACCTAGCTTGTCATCCTCATTTGTAACTTTGGCATTTCTGAGGCGAAGCTCTGTCAATTTGGAGACTCTACGTTATATCAATAAATTTGATGTTTAATTGACTAATTCTTGTTGTTTGGTAAACTTGTCGTAATATTTCCGCTATTATGGACAATAGAGATCAAATCTAGGTTCCTATGCAGTGAGGATTGGTCCTACATGTCTAGATCTTGGATCGAGTCTGTATGTTTAGGGTTTGAAAAGTGTTAGATTTGTTGTATTTATGATGTAAATGCACAAGTTCGGGCCGAACTTGTGTGAAGGTAGAACAAGTTCGCCCGAACTTGTTCTAGCCAATCCACAGTTCGAGCGAACTTGATGCATTATATATAGTTGTCCTTGGGTCTTTCATTATAACGACTTTGCATTGTAGATGGTGAAGCTCTGTCGGTTTGGAAATCACATTTTACTACTTTTGAACATTAATAAACCGATCTTTAAGCAGTAAATCTTGTGTCTTCGATTAACAAGTCACGTAATTTCCACTTACAATGACTTTAGATACAAATTAGGTTCCTATGCAGTGGACGACGATCCTAACAAGTGGTATCAGAGCCATGGATACCTAATTTGCTGATCTACACAAGACACTCTCTATTTCTACCCATTTCTTTCATTTTTCTACAATTTTTCACAAAATTAATGAATCCACGGTTAAAATGGCTAAAATTTGAATATGTAATACATAATCACCTAATAACAAACCTTTGAAAGTTTCAGAACCAAATTCAATCCATTTCATATAAAAAATGTCAAAAAACCATGTTTGATAACTCAACTTCGCTCGAACTTATACATCAAGTTTGCCAGAACATCATTTAAAATCTTCATTTTTGTTGATTTTAAACAACTTCACGCGAAGTTGTTGGAATTGTCAGAGAATTTTGATCAAGTTCGCCCGAACTTGTCAAAATCTTGTTGAAATTTTACATAAGTTCGCCCGAACTTGGTAAAAACTTGGAAATTTTTCAAAAGTCACTATAAGTTCGCCCGAACTTGCTTAGAATTGAAAATTTTTAAATCTTTACACAAGTTCGCCCGAACTTGTTGAAATTGAATCTGATTATTATTTTATGCACAAGTTCGCCCGAACTTGTCAGTTTGCTAATCAATCTCCAAGTGTTTTTGAACGTGATTCAGTTAAAATCTTCAGTTTGAAAGAACGGATGATTTCCATAACGCCTTTGCTTCAATAGTGGCTTCTACATCAAATGCGAACGCAAATGCAAACGCGGTAAACCAGATGAATTTGGATAATGAGATGGGAAATTCGGTTAAGCCGCCAAAGATGATGAGCATGGATGAATTTAAAGGCTGGAAAGAAAAGTTCGTGAATTGGGTTCAAGCAAATGACTTCTATAGTTGGGTTGCTATTCAAACCATATACGTGGCCAAAGTATGAACGTGATCAATATCTTTTATTGGTAAAGTTTGCGCCAGAACTTAAAGATGCGTATGTGGCAGAGAAGAAGAGGATAAGTCAAATTCATCAATCAGTGAAAGAAAACATCTTGAGGCTACCTGAATGCAAGACGTCACAGATGTTGTGGAATGCATTATGTGCAAAAATCTTGGAAGTGCCGAGATGATTAAAAGCAAGAAGGCTTTAATCAAGAAAGAGTTTGACATTTTCACGATGATCAAAGGCGAAACCATGAAACAGATGATCGACAGATATTGTCATTTGATGGTTCAGATGCGAAGACATGAATATCATAAAACGATGAAGAAATAATTGATAAATTGGCTGATGCACTTCCTGAGGGGGAGTGGACGACCTACTTATTGGTTTTGAAGAATGGTCCGAGTTGGAGGCATTACAAGTTATCAAATTTCATTGAAAAGTTGGAGGGACATGAAATGGAGATGCTAAAAATGGCCAAATCGAAGAATCCAAATGTTGTGCAAGATGTGGGTTTGTACTACAAAAGTGGTGTTCATGAGATTTTGAGTCTGAAAATTCAAACGGCGTTTAGTGCGAATATGAATTCTTTGAATCATTCGTTCCAAAGTCAGCCAAACACTCAATCATACCCGAGTAATGATCAGAGTTCTCCGAACACAGGATATTCAAGTGCTAGTTCAAATTCTCCGTTCTAGAATCAACCTAATCAGACAAATCATTCAAGTTCTGATCCAAATGTTTTTCAGTGCAACATTGCGGTCAATCTGAAGAATGTTTTCCCTGAACAAGTGGCCAAACAACATATAGCACTCTTGCAACTATGCTTGAATCATATGAAAGTTTAGTTGCGGGGAAGATCGGAAATCCAAAAATGACAGCTGAGGATTACGATCAGGTTGATGAAGAGGAGTTAGAACTGATGGATATCAAATGGAGCTTATCATCGATTATCAGAAGAGTCACAAAGTTTGTCACGCTTTCTGGAAGAGACATTTGAAATTCGAGCAATAAGCTTGGATTTGATAAGTCGAAAGTAACGTGCTTTAAATGCAGACAAAAGCGGCATTTTAAACGCGAGTGCACAAATCAAGCAGCAAGCGGCAATCAAAGTCCTTTTGGCAATAACAATGACTATTACAAGAAAGCGTTGAAGTACAATCCATATCCAAAGAAAACTCAAGTTGAAGTACAAGACAATTCGTCGAAGACGAACGAGAAAGCTCTAGTTGTGTCTCATGAAGACGAAGGGTTTGACTAGAATAATTATATTGACAAGAAGACTGGAGTTGCACCAAAGGCAGAGATCGTGGATGAATTAGAGTCAATGGTTGATGATGCAGCTCTTGAGAATGCAATCTTAGAAGAGTATTTGCAAACAATAGAAGAAGAGGAGATGATCTATCACGAGACAAATATGAAGAACGTTATTCCTCCTAACCTTCGTTCTAGTTTTGCAGATTGCTTTGGAGTTACATCGCAAGAGCATGTGGTTGAAGAAAAGAAACTAGAGGTCAAGGAAATCATTGACGTGACGAAGGAGATGAACGAAGAAAATCTCACAAAGATTGATGACAAAGCCATGATGGCGAATCTGAAACAGGTAGGTTCAGAGGTAAAGGTGATTGAGAAAGAAGTTGTGAAAGGTGTGGAAGTTGAAAAACCTTGCACAAAGTGCACAAAACCTTGTGAGCAATGTGCTGAGAAATCCCTAATCATAAGCGAATTGGTTGTGCATAATGAAAATTTTAGATAAGATTATCGCAAAATAAAGGACGCTTATGCTAAGATGAAAGGCACCTATAGCAATGTTGAAAAAGCTAACTTAGAACAAGGTGCCACAATAAGAATGTTAAAAGCAACGGTAATTGAAAAACAAGAAGCAATTAATATGTACATTAATACCATTGCTGAAACAAAACATAAGCTTCAAGAAATGAAAATTGAAACTGAATGGGTAAGACAGTTGTTGCTTAGTTACACAACGAACGCTTATGTCATCTATCATATTCTTCCAACAATTCTGTTGGAAGAAAATGATGTGAAACCAAAAGGTAAGAAGCATGGAGATTATAGCAATGTTCCACCTCAATTGTGCGCAGTTATTGTCGCAAGAAAGTGGATGGGATTGAGAAGGCAACGGTAATTGAAAAAACAAGGTGCCACAATAAGAATGTTAAAAGCAACGGTAATTGAAAAACAAGAAGCAATTAATATGTACATTAATACCATTGCTGAAACAAAACATAAGCTTCAAGAAATGAAAATTGAAACTGAATGGGTAAGACAGTTGTTGCTTAGTTACACAACGAACGCTTATGTCATCGATCATATTCTTCCAACAATTCTGTTGGAAGAAAATGATGTGAAACCAAAAGGTAAGAAGCATGGAGATTATAGCAATGTTCCACCTCAATTGTGCGCAGTTATTGTCGCAAGAAAGTGGATGGGATTGAGAAGGCACTTAATGTAACACTTTTATCATAAACAAATGATAAGTTGTCTGAGAACATTGATGTAGTCTACACGACATCTAATGATGATAATGATGCAATCATGAAAAATGTGGTTGAAAATGTTTAGGGAAATGATTCTGATGATGGCAGCTTTGAAAGCATCTACTCGAGTTTAGATAGTTAGTCACAATCTGAAAATGAAGATACTTCATCGGAAAATAGCCTAAGTGATGATCCTAATGTTGTAATGTACAAAGTTAAGGACTCAGATAGACTATATTTTGACAACAGCTTTCCGATTCAGAATGTGAAAGAAGATCAGATTGATAAACTATTCAAACTTTTTGAAGTATAATCAGATGATCTAGAGAAGAATGAGAAAAAGTTTTATTCAAAATCCAAGAAAAATTATAACAACTACCGAAGGAACAGTGGTGACTTTCATGAGAATAGGAGAGCGGGTTTGGGTTTGGAGGTAGAAGATGAACCGAAAAAGAAACAAAATTTCACGAATATAAGAATAAAAACATGAAATTCTTGTTTGGGACAAACACGGTTCAGGAAGAGAATTCGATTGGAAAGCAATCGAACGATGAGTTCAAGAAGGAAAAAGAACTTCGTTATAAGGTTAAGTCCACAAATGGAGTAAAACCCACGAGTGGACATTCTGCTGATACTCGGACTTGCTTTAAATGCAAAGAAGTTGGTCACATTGCTCGCAAGTGTCCGAAATCAAAGCCGATGTATCACCGAAGAAAGTCTAGTATAGAGATTTCCCATGGAGACTAGTATGGGAAACTTGTGTGTGCTCGAAGTTGTACTTGGAGAATGAAAGATTAAAACAACATTGGTCAAGGTCCAGAACTTCTAGTAACTTAAATAACGCCATGCTTGCAATGTAATAAGGAACACTTATATATAGGAAGTACCAGTGGCGTATCCACCATGCCCTTATTACATTGTTCATGTTTCATTTTTCTTATCACTATGGTTCTCGCACATGAGAAAACTTGTTATGGTTTTCTATGCAAGGGATTTTATAATTATGTATGCATCCTCAATTACTCAATTCGTTGCATAGTATGCATAGTTGATTTTGTGATATGTAGGGAAAATTCAAACGAGTAAACATGCGGTGACTTGTTTAGACCACAAAAGGGTCTCTTTAATTAGATCAACAAATGATCTCTTTAAATAGACCACCAAAGAGTCTCTTTAACTAGATCATCACATGATCTCTTTAATTAGACTGACGAACAATCTCTTTAACTAGGTCAACACATGACCTCTTTAACTAGACCCTGAAAGGCCTCTTTAACTAAACCCTGAAAGGTGTCTTTAACTAAACCCTGAAAGGTTTCTTGAACTAGATCAACGAATGATCTCTTTAACTAGACCCTGAAAGGCCTCTTTAACTAAACCCTGAAAGGTTTCTTTAGCTAGATCAACAAATGATCTCTTTAACTAAACCCTGAAAGGTTTCTTTAACTAGATCAAAGAATGATCTCTTTAACTAGACCATGAAAAGCCTCTTTAACTAAACCTTGAAAGGTTTCTTTAACTAGATCAACAAATGATCTCTTTAACTAAACCCTGAAAGGTTTCTTTAACTAGATCAACGAAGATCTCTTTAACTAGACTCTGAAAGGCCTCTTTAACTTTGGATTAGCACCTTAAAATCCAAGGGTCTAACTATTTGCATAGAATAACCAATTTGGGATTTAAGATAGTACTTTTGGATATCCTTCTAAGAATCTATCATATGAAGATATGGAGGATTCTACAAGGATTTGGATAGCGAACATTTGAAACGACTTTAACACCAAAGATCCTATAGTGATTCAGATAACGCTACAAGAGTGATACAATAAGAACACTTATATATAGGAAGTACCATCGGCGTATCCACCATGTTCTTATGGTATTTGAAGGTCCGTGATCAGGCGGTTCTAGATGGAAGTTAGTGCGTAAACTTAACGTAACCAACTCGGTAGAATGTTATTACAGAATGGAGTAGAAACAAAATGCAGCAGAAGTCTTCATTCATACCGAAAGAGTATACATCTTTAAGTCCAGCTGCCAGAGTTCCTGGAGAAAATCCGGTAGCACCTCCCCGTAGGGATGCAAAAAACTTAAAAGACAAATGAATAACACACCTATATATAGGGTAACAAGTTTGCCCGGAGTGTGCATGGACAAGTTCGGGCGAACTTGGCGATCACATGTTAAGTTCGGGCGAACTTGACCTTCACATGACAAGTTCGGGCGAACTTGACCTTCACAAGTCAAGTTTGGACGAACTTGTTCCCAATTTCACTATTCGCTCCGTATTTTGGCCGTGTGTTCGATTCTAACCTATACAATATTCAATACACGCTCAATTTAGCCTATTCAACAAGTGACGAACACCAAATGCATCAACAGATTCCACCTTTTTCGTTGCTGTCGAAGGTTGATCTTGATCTTCAAATCTCTAAGCCGTGTTTTCAATATTCTGCAACTTCAATCAGGGTATCTGCCAATGTCGTCGAAACGCGTCAACAGATTCCCGGTTAATTGAGGATCCGGGTTTGCATTATCAACTTTCAATACCGCTAAAATCTCCAGTTCAGATCTTTGGTTGCACGGTTTCCGACATCCTCTGATTTGCTTGACCAACAAATTTTCTTGAATAACCACCAACTTGAAGCTAATCAATGCAGCAGCTTCTCCATTTCGACGATAACCGCATCCGAGTTCAGTTTTTGAATAAGTGTTAAGCATCGAGAGTTTATTCCGCACACTTCTAAAATATCAAAAACTCAACCAGCAATTGATAGAAACATCGAATCACTGCATTGGAAAACTTTAAATCAACGAAATACCCTCGAAAATCCGGAATCCCGATTTTCGTAATCGCAGTTAAGCACCCTTCAGAAAGATTTGATCAGCAAATCAGTAATCTACTCAATCAGCGAATCTTCATCGGAAACAGATAATCTGGTAATGCATCTAATCTGAAAAACATACGTCCGTGACCAAAATCATATTCTTCCTCTTCAGTCACAATGCCAGATATATAGCTATCTCTGGTAGACCAGCGCCACTTAATCACCAAACATCATCGTGTTGGTGCATAATGTCTATGTCTTAGTCTTATATCGAGTCTGTATAGATTAGGAGCTTAATAGGCTTGTTGTATGAAGTATTTATGTAAATAGTGGTAGTCAAGTTCGGCCGAACTTGCTAAGGCAAGTTCGGGCGATCTTACACCCTCTTCCAGCGAACTTGAACATCTATAAATACCTAGCTTGCCTCTCTCATTTGTAACTTTGGCATCTTGGAGGCGAAGCTTTGTCAATCTGGACTCTTGACTGTTACATCAATAAAATTGACTATTAATTGATTAATTCTTGTCTTTGGTAAACATGTCACAATATTTCCGCTATTATGAATGTTAGATATCAAATTTAGGTTCCTTAGCATCGAGGATCGGTCCTACAAGTGGTATCAGAGGTAGAACAGCCTGATTTGATTGATATCAAGACAAGAACACTTCTATTTCATCTCCATTCTTCTATTTTTCTTAACTTTTTCACAAAAATGAAGAATTCACGGTCGAAATCTGTTCAATATTGAATATATCATGTAAAATACAACAAAGATAAACCCTTGAAAGATTGGAGACCAAAATCAATCGAATTAGTGTCGAAATGTTTCAAAAATCATGTTTGACAAAACCTTTCTCAAACTTGTTAGCCAAGTTCGACCGAACTTGAGGTAAAAAAGTCACTTTCTGAGTGAATTTTTGCCAAGTTCGCTCGAACTTGAGTAATTTTTTAAGAAATCTTAGTGAAGTTCCCTCGAAAGTGTTAAATTTTCATTGATATTTTATCATGTTCGACCGAACTTGATAAAAGTTCAAGAAATTTAGCTAAGTTCGCCCGAAGTTCAAAAGAAAATTTTCAAATCTGAAATCACAAGTTCGACCGAACTTGTGATTATTTATGAGAATTCTTCATTGTAGCTACAAGTTCGACCGAACTTGTAGTAGAACTAATTGTTTTCAAAGTTTTCAAGTGTTTTCAGTATACGTGTCTCGTTATTCGTGATGGATGATTTAAAAAGAGCATATATGACAATAGCGGGTTCGTCAAATGCCAACGTGATCCAACAAGTCAATCTTGACAACGAGATGGGCACGACTGTTAAACCGCCAAAGCAAATGAGCATGGACGAGTATATGAAGGATGGAATGAGAAGTTTACATATTGGGTACAAGCCATGCACTTCCTAGGCTGGGTGTCGATCGAGAGAGGTTATACAGTTCCATTGGACGAAAATCAGCAAGTTCTGGAGAAGTACAAGTACTCCACAATTCAGAAAGATGAATACATTGCTGAGAAAAAGATGATCAGTCTCATTCAACAATCAATTAAAGAAGATATTCTCGTCTTGCTACCGGAATACACGACTGCAAGAGAACTCTGGCTATCGCTTCAAAACAAGTATCAAGGAAGCGTGGAGATGATCAAGAGCAAGAAAGCTCTCATTATGAAAGAGTTCGATATCTTTAACATGTTGAAGGGAGAGACAATGAAACAGATGATTGAACGTTTTTGTCATCTAAAAGTCCAAATGAGAAGACACGGTCTCGAGAAGACGAAACAAGAATATATCGATAAGCTTGCAAATGCACTACCTGACAGAGAGTGGACTACTTACCTGATGATTCTGAAAGAAAGTGCTAATTGGGAATTCTTCAAGTTACCTACATTCATCAACAAACTCGAAGGCCATTAAATGGAACTTCTAAAGATCGCAAAATCTAAAAATGTGAATGTTTGTTCAAGATGTTGGTCTGTATTACAAAACCGAAATGCAAGACAACATTTCTAGTCCAAA
The DNA here is from genome assembly GCA_947069175.1 of Scalesia atractyloides. Taxonomy (NCBI): domain Eukaryota; kingdom Viridiplantae; phylum Streptophyta; class Magnoliopsida; order Asterales; family Asteraceae; genus Scalesia; species Scalesia atractyloides. Next base: position 65,327,179 of record CAMTDV010000014.1, read on the forward strand.
GATTCAGGGAGCATTCAATGCAAACATAAATTCTTCTCCACAGAACCAGAACCAATCATATCCTCAATATGATCAAAGTCCATAGTCTTCATTCTCAAGCACTGGTTCAAATTCATCTCATCAGATTCAAGCAAATCAGAACCAACAAAAAAAATTTGATCCAAATGTGTACAAGTGTAACATTGCTGTGAATCTAAACAATGTTGTTTCTAAGCAAGTTCAAAACAACACATGTCACTTCTCGCCATTGTTCTAGAATGGTATGAGAGTCTTGTAGTTGGAAAGATCGGCAATCCCGAGATGACCGCCGAAGACTACGATCAGGTGGACGAAGAAGAGCTTGAACTGATGGATATCAAGTGGTCACTAGCTTCTATCATTCGAAGAGTGACAAAGTTTGTTGCACTCACTGGCTGAGATATTGGAAATTCAAGCAACAAGCTAGGGTTCGACAAATCGAAGGTCACTTGTTTCAGATGCCGACATAAAGGACATTTTAAGAGAGAATGCAAAAATCCTGAAGCCATGGGCAATCAAAGTCCGTTTGGTGGAGGCAATGAGTATTACAAGAAATCTCTTTAATACAATCCTTTCCCAAAGAAGGCACAAGTTGAGATTCAAGAAAAGCCAAACAGCAGCAACACTAGAAAGCCATGGTTGCATCAAACGAAGATGATGGTTTCAATTGGAATTCTTATATTGGTAAGAAGACTGGAGTTGCATTAATGGCTGAGATTGTTGAAGATACATGCAGAATCAAGGCATTTTATCTCCTAACTCATGTGATAGTTTTGCAGGTCACTTTGACGGAAGTTCTCAGGAGCAAGTTGCAGAGGAGAAATCTATTTCTTAAGAAGTCATTGATGTTACTCAAGGAATGAATGCTGAAAACCTCAAGGACATTTCCGATAAAGCTTTGATGGCAAATCTAACCAAGGTAGGTCCAGAGGTAAATGAGGTTGTCAAAGTACAAGTTGTAGAGGTTGAGAAACCTTGTACAAAATGTACTGAGTCCATGTGCTGAATGTGCCAAAAAATCACAAATCATCACTGACCTCAATGTACATAACGGACATTTCAAATACGATTGTCGTACAATGAAGGAAGCGTATGACAAAATGAAAGATGATTATGGTAGGCTCGATAGAAATAATATCAAACAACATGATGTCACACCCCGACCGCGTAAAGCAACCAACCGCGGCGGAAACGTCGGGGAGTCGTGTGGCAGAATTATTGTTTCACAAAACATGATAATTAGAGTTTAGTTTTACAATAATAAAAGTTTATTACATTGTCTTGATTCAAACAGAAACATAACATAAGGATAACAAGTTTCTTGATTTTAGATTTCTAAGGCCCAAGTCGCCCTAAGTGAAGCACGCTCAGATCAGACATTCGCTCCTGAAACATATGTGAAAGTAAATACGTCAGCATAAAAATGCATGTGAGTAACATAGGTTTAGTGTTTATGATTCATGACTTAGAAAGTTATAAGAAATGTTTTCGAAAAGTAGTCATGAACCTTATAAAATGTTTCCTTTTATGAAATCAAATGAAAATCAATATGAAAATCAGATGATATAAAAGAATGATGTATTGTTAAGTAAATAACCAAATGATAATAATATGTGTAAAATATGTCATGTCTTGTCCTTGATAAAGTGGTTTAGATAAAGCCATGATATGTAATATAATAAATGCACTTATATTTAGTAAGTACCAGCGGCGTATCCACCATGCCTTTATCATATTACACACGTCTCGTGATTCAAATCACTTATCAAAAACCATCAAATAATGTCTTGTTTAAATCAATGTCAAATGTCATATGTAAATAATGTCTAATGTCAAGTATACCATGTCTTGTATGGCAAGTAAATTGTATTTACTCAAACCAAATGCATAATGCTTTGTATATTTAATTGTCTTGTACAAAAACAAGGTCTTTGAATAAACAAATGTTTAAATCAAAAGTTATGTTTTGGTTACCATTGCTTTTATCGATATGAACATTTATCAGATTTGTTTATCGCATACATTCAAGCCTTGAGACTGTCTCATAAACCCAATCAGGATCAAGGTTAATCGAAAAAAAATGTTATCGGATTCTGTTATTCCCTAACACTGCCCAACAAGCCTGGGTAGCGGGAACGAGATTTGTCAAGTCCTATGGTACCATTAAATACTACCGGTCGGCGCGATCACTGTTAATGAATGTATTATTGTCCCATTAAACATATCAAATGTCATTTTCAAAGTAAGCATGTCATGAATATCTTTGAAAACCATGTACTAGACATACTAAGTCAATATGTCTTTAAAAAAATTGTTTTTGTTTTTGAAATAGTGTATTATATGTACTATGTAACAAAACATGTATAATGTCATGAAAACGGAAAGTAAGGTATGTACATATGTTTCACCCCAAAACATTTATAAAATGTAAAAGAGGGGACTATGTACTCACCTTTGGGTGCCTTTTTATGTGTTAACACAATCCCTCAAATTGTTTGTTCGTCCTAAATTAAGTAACAATGATTTAATAATCGAACTCACAAATACCTAAGTTTCTCCAATACTTAGAATTTTCATATAACTTTGAGATTTTCTCGAAAAGTATTTGCTTTGATTATGTTGGTGTATTTATATATATGTGTTCATATATATTATGATTTTCGCGACATGAACGATTTTAGTGGTGACCGTTAATATGTTATACCCGTTATCACACCCGTTTATAGGCAATATATATATACATAAATGTGAACATATAAACAAATATCGTCATACGCGTATTTTGCTAACTTATATATATTATCATTTTTAAAGCATTCATGCATGAAATAACTTTTCTAGTTAACCTGTGTATCATTTCATGCTCGACAAACAAGATACACATATAAGCAATATTCACGTTTTAACCGCACAAGTGTACATGCATAGTTTAAACTTCCACTATCATGTTATCATCTAGCATATCACATAACATATTCTCATAATCACATATCACCTCATAATATACTAAGTTCACTCTTGAACAATCTGTTGGAATCGGTATACCCAAGACACATATTAAATTGATGTGGCTAGTACGTTATGATCCAAGTCGAGTCATACCCAATAACAAGCTAGACAAACACTTATAATATTTATTTATGATATTTTCAAACAAATAAATATTAACACATAGAATATTTAGAAATTGGTTTTCTAAATAATTGCACTTGAGGAACTAATAAATTATATGGATAATTTATTTTGAGAGTATATTTTATTTTCTTATTTAATGGGTTAAATAACATTATAAAAGGTTATGAGATATTGCATAAAGTCTTGTAAACATATGATGTTAATTTTAAAAGTTATAAAGTAATACAAGACATAATTTAAAAGAAAATATCTTGCAGAACTTATGAGATCTCACAATATCCAAGAAAGATCTTACAAGAGATATATGGATATCTTGGAAGATTTTGTGAGATCTTTACAAATCTCACAATATTCAAGAAAGATCTTACAAGAGATATATGGATATCATAGAAGATTTTGTGAGATCTTTATAAATCTCACAATATCCAAGAAAGATCTTGCAAGAGATTATATATAGTGGATTTGTTCATTAATCAAGGGGTTGTAATTGTTACACATACATTAAGATTTCAAGTGCAAGAACACTCTCAAATTCTCTCTAGAATTTAGGCCAAAGGTTGGTTGATCGAGAGGTGTTCATAAGTGAAAATCCTAGCAACATAAGGTGTTTGTTGGAAGGCTTGGGGTATACAAGCCTGAGGTCTTCTCCTTTGAAGATTGTCATTCAAGAATCATCATCTTCTTCTATCTCCCTGGCTACTTGAAAGGTCGTTTCTTAAAACACCCTATGGTTGTGTTTTGATAGCATGCATATTCATATATGGATCCGGGTTTTGGTTTTACATATAAAATGGGTTTTTTATCTTAAAGGTAACATGTTTTAAATAATTATTCCGCTGAGTTTTTCATTTTATATGGATAAAATGGCCTTGATAAACATGACAAAACCCCAACAGTGGTATCAGAGCCGCTTATACGAATGCATGCTTCAATGGATTTAAACATGGTTCCCCCTTTGTTTTTAAAATTATTTTCTTACATGCATAAAGGAATCTTGAAAAATTAAATCATATGGATGATTTGTTTGTTTGGACAAAAACCCACACTTTTCGGTTTTTCATTCTTGGCCGAAAATATGAGTTATAAAAGGGAACCAATTTTGCTCTTGAATAATATACATATGTGGATGTATATTTTGGTGTTCATAACCTAGCAATGACCTTGTGTTTGAATATGTTGAATGATTGTGTTTGGGATTTATATTTAATTATTTCAATGGGTTGTAATAATTAATGTCTTTGTTATTCCATTTGAAAAATATGTAATTTATTTATTTTCATTTGGTATGTAAGTAAATAGATTAGTTGCATTTCTTTTACTAGAAAAAATGTATTAGGATACTTTATTGTAAAAGAAGATGCACACAAAATGCATTTTTGGGTTTGGCCAATTTTTGGCCTAAAGGACGTCATAGTTCTTAACGGGATTTTAGCCCAATAACCAAAACACATTTTTGAAGCCCAAAGGAGTTTGGAGCTGAATTTAAAGATCATTTGGAAGCCCAAAGAAAGTGAAGAAATCACAACACAAAAGGAAGACTTGAAGCATTTGGATGCGGGTTCAAGTGGGAGTTCAACGACACATTTCTTGTGTCAATATTCACCCTTTAGGAAGGACCTTTTGGCACACTTGTTTCGGCTAACAAGTGTTGTCAAAAATAGTTGGCTATGGTTATGCACCTATAGTTTTGTGTGTTATGCTTGTATGGATGTTTTATTATCTTGTTTGGATGATATGTGGATATGGATTCTTAACAAACTAATAAACAATAACAAGCTTAAAATTGGTTCTTTAAAAATCATTAAAGTGGTTAATAAAAGGTTTTATTAAAGGTTAATGATTTTATAATAAAATGGTTTTATTAAAAGAACCATGAAAATTGGTTTTCACTAAAGTACCATGAATTTGAATGCATGCAAATGTATGGTACACAAAGTTTTCTAAAACTAGAATTTTGAAAACTTAAAATCCCTTTTATAAAACAAGTCAAACACCATCCTTTTATACAACACTGGAATCACTTCGGAATTCTTTATGGGATAAAGGTCACCTAACCACATTTGAAGGAACTTATGTGTTGGAGGTGGGCTTACCATATTTGTGGGATAAAGGTCACCTAACCACTTGTATGGGTAAACTCACATGTGTGTGTAAGTAGGACGACTTGATTTGGAAACCATGTGCTTAGGGTCACCGAAGCATGGCGTACAAAGGTGTTGATAGGATTAAACATGCCAACTAAACATAAAGATGTTTAACCGATCCCATATGGCTAGAAATTGCAAAGAGTTGCAATCGTCAAACGTTGAGTACCTTGTTAATTTAAATAATGGGATAAAGGTCACCTAACCAATATTTAAATGTAACGTTGGATTCTAGATTATAATTATTAATTGTCTATGAGACATAAAAGGGTATTAATAATTAAAATTTAATAATATCGAAAATATTAAAAATTGAACTTTGTTAAAATTTTGTAGATGGCCGCTAACAATGCAAACACAGTTACCCAAACCGTCCGTAACCTATCACTAAGAACCATCCTTGAAAAAGATTGTCTCAACCATAACAACTTCATGGATTGGTATCGAAACTTGAGAATCGTTCTCAAGCAAGAAAAGATATCCTATGTGTTGGACGATCCCATTCCCGATGGACCTAACGTGGAAGATGTGGAAGCCTATAACGATTGGGTTAGGTATACCGAGGACTCTATGCAAGCCTCTTGCCTCATGTTGGGAACTATGATTCCCGAAATTGAAAAGGATTTTGAACATCACGGGGCATATGACATGATTACCCAATTGAAGGAAATGTTCCTTCAACAAGCAAGGGTAGAACGCTTCGAAACGGTTCGAGCGCTCCATGCATGTCGAATGGAGGAAACCCAATCGGTCTCATCTTTTTGTCCTTAAGATGAAAAGCCACATTGATCGCCTCGAAAGGCTTAATTGTCCCGTCTCTAAAGAGTTGGCTATAGATTTGATCCTCAACTCTTTAACAAAGAAGTTTGAGACTTTCGTCATGAATTATAACATGAATGGATGGGACAAGAGCATTGGTGAGCTTCATGCGATGTTCAAAACTGCAAGGAAGGCTTGGGTAAAAAGGCTTTACCCGTTCTAATGATCAATGAGGGAGGAAACAAGAAGAGGCCCTACCCCGAATTCAAGGCAAGTTTTTCCAAAAGGAAGGGCCACGTCAAAGGGAATGGAAAAGGAAAGGTTAAAGCGGAACCCATGAAACCGAAGGAAAAGAAGTAAAAGGTTGCTTCAACTGACCCATGCTTTGAGTGTGGAGAGATAGGGCATTGGAAAAGAAATTGTCCAACCTATCTCAAGGAGTTGAAAACCAAGAGGGATGCAGGGCAAACCTCAGGTACAATCTTTATGATACATATTGACCCTAATGTTATTTCTTCAAACACATGGGTATTGGATACCGTATGTGGAACTCATATATGCAATTTGTTGCAGGGGTTCAAAAAAAATAAACATTATAAAAAGGGAGACGCTAGTCTCTTCATGGGCAACAGAGCAAAAGTTGAAGTCGAAGCCCAAGGAGACTATGTGTTGAAGTTCCAAGTGGTTTGGAATTGATTTTAAAATGTTTTATATGCTCCTAGTTTGACTAGGAACATTATTTTAGTTTCCCTTTTGCTACAATATGGTTTTAGTTTAAAGTTTGTGAACGATGACATTTATGTTTTGATGATTGACATGTTTTACTTCAAAGCTAAGCCTTCAAATGGTATTTATGAATTGGTTCATGATAATACATCATTTGATAGTTCAATGTACCATGCAATCACTAAGAAACTCAAAATGGATTTGAGTGAGACCTATCTTTGGCATTGTCTCCTTCGTCATATAAGCAGAAATCGCATACAAACACTTCGAAAGAATGGTCTGGAAACAAATGGAGATGATTCATTTGATGTATGTGAATCTTGTTTACAAGGAAAAATGACTAAGGCACCCTTCAGTGACACCTTTGAAAGGGTAAAAGACTTATTAGGTATCATACATTCAGATGTATGTGGTTCTTTTAAGCCAGTGACTAGGAATGGTGAAAGATACTTCATTAGTTTTACCGACGACTATAGTCGTTATGGTTATGTGTACTTGATAAGACACAAAGATGAAGTTTTTGAAACGTTCAAAATCTTCCAAAATGAAGTAGAAAATCAACTCAAGAAAACAATCAAAGTCCTTCGCACCGATAGAGGAGGTGAATACCTTAGTGATGCTTTTCAAGATCATCTTAGGAGTTGTGGGATTTTCTCACAACCTACTCCACCTGGAACACCACAACATAATGTGTGTCTGAAAGGAGGAATCGAACTCTATTGGATATGGTTTGATCTATGATGGCTAGAAGCAATTACCTGTATCATTTTGAGGTACGCTTTGCTCTCCGCAGCTCGTATACTCAATATGGCCCCAACCAAGAAAGTGGATAAGACACCTTTTGAAATATGGCATGGAAGGGCTCCATCATTATCATATTTGAAGGTATGGGGTTGTGAAGCTTATGTGAAACAATACACCCCAAACAAATTGGAAGTACGATCCACTAAGTGTATATTTGTAGGATATCCTAAAGATGATATAGGATATTATTTCTACGATCCAACAGAGCAAAAGGTATTTGTTGCTCGAAAGGCTGAGTTCTTGGAAGCTAAGTTCCTTATGGAAGGAACTAGTAGAATAGTGGAACTTGATGAGGATCAAGAACCACAAGCCCATACACGTTTGGTTGATACTAGCACTCAACAAGAGGTTGTTGAAGAGGATCAAGAGGTTGATTAATACACATAAAACGTTCGCTAGATCTGGTAGAGTTAGTAATCCACCTGAAAGATATGGATTTTTTATGGATGGATGCTACGTGGTAGATTCGGATGAACCAACCACATACCATTATGCAATGTCACAATCCGATTGTGACAAGTGGCTTGAAGCCATGAAGTAGAGATGCAATCCATGTATGACAACCAAGTATGGGTATTGGTTGTACCACCTCTTAACTCCAAAGTAGTTGGAGGTAAGTGGGTTTTCAAGAAGAAAACCAATATGCATGGTAACTTGGATACTTATAAAGTGAGACTTGTAGCAAAAGGTTTCACTCAAACTCAAGGGGCTGATTATGATGAAACCTTCTCGCCCGTCGTGATGCTAAAGTCAATTAGGATATTATTTGCTATAACTGCATATTATGACTATGAGATTTGGCAAATGGATGTCAAAATTGCTTTCCTTAATGGATATCTTGATGGAGATGTCTATATGGTTCAGCCTGAAGGTTTTGTCGATCCAAAACATCCTAACAAAGTATGCAAGTTAAAGAGATCAATCTATTGATTGAAACAAGAATCTAGAAGTTGGAATCACCGTTTTGATGAAGAAATTAGGAATTTTGGATTCATCTAGAATGCCGATGAAGCTTGTATGTATAAGAAAGCTAGTGGGAGCATCATCACTTTCCTAGTACTGTATGTTGATGACATTCTACTATTTGGAAATGATATTCCAACCATGGAAGGTGTAAAAACCTGGCTTGGAAGTTGTTTTTCCATTAAGGATCTTGGTGAAGTCGCCTATATTTTGGAAATAAAGGTCTACAGGGATAGATCAAGGCGCTTGATATGGTTTGAACCAAAGTGCATACATTAACAAAATCTTGAAAAGGTTCTAGATGGAGAACTCTAAGAAAGGTTTGGTACCTATTAAAAGGGAACGATACTAATGCGTCTCAACGTCCAAGCTCAAAGGATGAGCAAGAAAGAAAGAAAGGAGTCCCATATGCGTCTGCTATAGGATCCATCATGTATGCAATGATATGCACTAGACCGGACGTATCATGCGCCTTAAGCATGACAAGTAGATAACAGCAAAATCCAGGTAACAGTCATTGGATGGCTGTTAAAAGCATATTGAAATACCATAGAAGGACTAAGGATATGTTTCTAATATATGGATCTAGTGAAGAGGAATCGTTGTAAAGGGTTACACGGATGCGAGTTTCCAAACTGACCGGGATGGTTCTCGATCACAATCTGGGTATGTCTTCATTTTGAATGGAGCTGCTGTCTCTTGGAAGAGCTCAAAGCAGGATGTTGTAGCATTGTCCACTACAGAATCAGAATACCTCGCCGCTTCATTGGCAGCACAAGAAGCTACATGGTTAAAGAAATTCATTACCGACCTAGGGGTAGTCCCCACCATTAAGGATCCCCTAGAGATCTTTTGTGATAACGAGGGTGCGATTGCACAAATTATGGAACCTCGTGCACATCAAAAGACTAGGCACATTGAGCGGAGATTCAACTACATAAGGGATGAAGTTGTAAAGGGAAAGACATTTATTCGCAAAGTTCACACCTATCAAAACATTGCGGATCCTCTCACGAAGCTCCTTGAACGGCCAAAGCATGAGGGTCATACTTGTGCCTTAGGACTTCGATATTCTAGTGATTGGATTTGATCTATTTAGTATTTGGATATCAGGAACAATTGTTATTTTAACTCATTTTAATAATTATGGTAATTTTGAGTTATGTTCCATTTTTAGCATGTTTAAATCCATGAATAAGTTAATTATTCTAAATGTCCGTAGTCGATCATATTTGTGGGAACAAATATGAAGGTAAGACTATTATGAACTCGGATTCGTGGATATTCATTAGGTATGGATATAGAGCAAAGTGTTGCTTCCAAAGTTCATAGATATTTGTGGGATACAAATATTAGACTGACCCGCTCTCAAATATTACTACATGGAATCTTTGTGATTGATCATAAGTAATTTTGAGTAAAGGTGAATATCATAGTATCCTCTGACCTGAGATACATATTGGGTCTTGATATTCACCAAATATTATACTTCGACTTAGTTCTTCGTTGTTCTGAAATATGGCAGTACATAAGGCTAAGCTCAGGTATGATACAAGATGATTGTGAGAGACGTATGTAGTCAAGAAGGGATTTTTCCTCTTATTTGTTGAGAGTAAGATGTCTAAGGCCTGCTAAAGTTAAATCAACAGAGAATGATCATTCTATGTCTCTGGATTTGACATGACATCTGTAACAAAAGATAAATGATAGATTCACCTAAATCATTTTCAAGTAAGGGACTTGAAGGGGATGATGTTATTGAATGGCACTTCATCATACCTATTAGTGGTAGTAAACCGTTGTTAGGCGGTATTTACCACTTGCATCAATCTTCTATGTATTTTGTGCAAGTGGGAGATTGTTGGAATCGATATGCCCAAGACACATATTAAATTGATGTGGCTAGTATGTTATGATCCAAGTCGGGTCATACCCAATAACAAGCTAGACAAACACTTATAATATTTATTTATGATATGATCAAACAAATAAATATTAAGACTTAGAATATTTAGAAATTGGTTTTCTAGATAATTGCACTTAAGAACGAATAAATTATATGGATAAGTTATTTTGAGAGTATATTTTATTTTGTTATTTAATGGGTTAAATAACATTATAAAAGGTTATGAGATATTGCATAAAGTCTTGTAAACATATGATGTTAATTTTATAAAAGATATAAAATAATACAAGACATAATTTAAAAGAAAAATATCTTGCAAATCTTTTAAGATTTCACAATATCCAAGAAAGATCTTACAAGAGATATATGGATATCTTGGAAGATTTTGTGAGATCTTTACAAATCTCACCATATAATTATATAAACCATAGTATTTGAACATTAAAAAAACTTAGCACATATGAATCACCCCAAACATTTGCAAAACATAAAAGAGGGGAGCAATGTACTCGCCTGGGATTTGCGGATAAGCCTTGAGTGAATGTGTGAACAAAGCCCAAAGATCAAGGAATCAAGTGTATCCTAATGAGTCTGATAACATGTAAATAAGTCGGGACAAAAACGGAAGAATCGGATAGAATGAGACTTTATAAACCCAATGAGTGTGGAACTCATATGAAATGGTTTAATAAAGTTAACATTCTGATTTGGAAAGGTTCCTAAGTGCTTTTGACCCGTTATGACTCGTTAAGGTAGTTTACGCTACTTTAACGGATCATTAGCGTAAACACATGATCAGATGGATTACATTTGTTTTATGATAACTCTTTAATGCTTAAGCGTGTTTGAAAATGTTATTTGATTAAATTACATGTCAAAAGTTTTGTTACATATGCTTATAGTTGATTTATTTGCAAAAGGGTATTTTGGTCATTATTAAAGATCATAACAACTAATTATCATAACACTAACCAAATGATATGACCATAACGTATAAACTTAGAGGGTTTTTCCCTATTAAACTATGGTCACAAATATGTATTTGGTTAGGTACAAAGATCAACCAAACGGGTAGGATTCGAAAGTCAAAGCGGTGGTCAAAACCGCTCGACAAACGATCCTAACAAGCGCTAAACTAAAGTGACGAGTTAGACATGTTTAACTAACGTATAAAAGAGTTTTGGTATCAAAACTAACTGTTTTGATACCCAAAAATAGTTCCGAGTTAAGCGCATTTATCGCATTATTGACTTAAACTTTGAGTCGCCACAATGACTAGCAAACGTGGTAATCCGTAGGCATGATCACTAAGGACCATAACCATCATGATCACCATCACGTTGCAAATTTCAATTGAAATTTGTTTTCACCAATTCATGGTCAGAATTGAATGTCTAACAGAAAGTCAAACTGTTTGATTTTTAACTCCAATGAAAGCCTTAGAACTCAGGAAAGATCTTCAAATGGTTGCTACTTCAGGTAAATGTAGATGATAGCAAAAGTGGGTATTGAAAATGCTCAAAAGTGAAGAAGAACATGGAATTTATAGTTGAATTGGAGTTATAGGATCAAGACATGTGTCCATGAGTCACCACAGAAGTTAATTAGTGTCCTAACACTTGTTAAATGTAGAAGGAATGGTGGCAATCTCTTTCCTTGGTCATCAAGAGAGTTAACAAGAAGCTGCCATCTTGATTCAAAAATATTGATGAGCTGGGGACCCCTTATGGAATGTATGGGGTTTTGCCTTACGGTCCGTAAGGCCCTTGCAGGGGCTGAAGTTTCAATTGGCAGAATTGGCCCCTGAACTTGTTTTTGACACGTGTTAGCACTTTCAACACCTGTTAACCCCTTTTTCAAGCTCTATAATGACAATAAAGTATAGCGAACTTGAAATGTGCTTAAAATATCTCAGAATTCAGTTCGTTTGGTCGTACGGTTGCTGTTTTCAGTTAATACGACGAAAATCGTAACGATCGCGTGTATGATCGTAAATGCATAATGAATGATATTTTTGCATTCCAATCATTAAAATAAAAGATTTTAATGATTACAAAAATTTTTTGATGTGCGTACATGTCCCGGATTAAGAAATACGCGCAACGGCATAGTTTCGCAGAATTTGCAAAATAGCCCCTGAAGTTACAAAAGCATTTATTTTACCTTACCAAGCCCTCGAGAGTTATTTCTAAGCTATGTTAAGGGTATTTAGGGTATGTTAAGAATATGAACTTGTTTTGGAATGTGTGTCGCTACGAGAATCGGCATACTTTCGTAGTTTGTCGTAAATAGTCCCTACGATCGAATAGGCTTGATTTTGACATACCAAACCTTTCAAAACCTATTTCTAAGTTATGCAAGATATATAAGGTATGTTATACTTGTGTCACTATTCCGGAACATACGTTGCGTTAAACTGATTACGTTTGCATAACAGTTTACGTTTAACTTCTAGAAAAAGCTTTGAAGTGTCGAAATTGTACATGGACTAAAATGAATGAATGTCATATGTAATTTTACAATTCTCGAGAATGAAATACAAGATTTCATTTGGTTCGGAATTGTATGATAGTAGAAATGGATCAGATATTACAGCCTCCCTTACTTTAGGAAATTTCGTCACGAAATTTAATTTAGAGGAAATTGTGAAATCATAAGTGAGGGTATCGTTTCAAGTGATCCTTCATTCCTGGAGTAAAACTCTTAGGCAACGTTTGGACTCTCAGCAAAATTTGTTTATAGAACTCGTACATTGTGTATTTGTATGAACTTAGATTCAAAAATCTAAACTTTGTCCCAATAGGTGGTTGTATGACGTCTCTATTTGCACCGAGCCTTAAAATAGATCACGTAAATGGAAAGTGATGTCTTTTGTCATAGCATAACTAGAAATGAATGTCGAATTTCAAACGGAAGAATGTTTATAGAGATTTCCCACGAAGAATAGTATGGGAAACTTGTGTGTGCTCGAAGTTGGAGTCGGAGAATGAAAGATTAAAACAACATTGTCAAGGTCCAGGACTTCTAGTAACTTAAATAACGCCACGCTTGCAATGTAATAAGGAACACTTATGTATAGGAAGTACCAGCGGCGTATCCACCATGCCCTTATTACATTGTTCCTGTTTCATTATTCTTATCACTATGGTTCTCGCACATGACAAAACTTGTTATGGTTTTTTATGCAAGGGATTTTATAATTATGTATGCATCCATAATTACTCAATTCGTTGCATAGTCTGCATAGTTCATTTTGTGATGTGTAGGGAAAAAATCAAACGAGTAAACATGCGGTGACTTGTTTAGACCACAAAAGGGTCTCTTTAATTAGATCAACAAATGATCTCTTTAAATAGACCTCCAACGAGTCTCTTTAACTAGATCAACACATGATCTCTTTAACTAGACTGACGAACAATCTCTTTAACTAGGTCAACACATGACCTCTTTAACTAAACCCTGAAAGGCCTCTTTAACTAAACCCTAAAAGGTTTCTTTAACTTAACACTGAAAGGTTTCTTTAACTAGATCAACGAATGATCTCTTTAACTAGATCCTGAAAGACCTCTTTAACTAAACCCTGAAAGGTTTCTTTAACTAGATCAACTGATGATCTCTTTAACTAAACCCTGAAAGGTTTCTTTAACTAGATCAAAGAATGATCTCTTTAACTAGACCCTGAAAGGCCTCTTTAACTAAACCCTGAAAGGTTTCTTTAACTAGATCAACGAATGATCTCTTTAACTAAACCCTGAAAGGTTTCTTTAACTAGATCAACGAATGATCTCTTTAACTAGACTCTGAAATACCTCTTTAACTTTGGATTAGCACCTTAAAATCCAAGGGTCTAACTATTTGCATATAATAGCCCATTCGGGATTTAAGATAGTACTTTTGGATATCCTTCTAACAATCTATCATATTAAGATATGGAGGATTCTACAAGGATTTGGATAGCGAACATTTGAATCGACTTGAACACCAAAGATCCTATAGTGATTCGGATAACGCTACAAGGGTGATACAACAAGAACACTTATATATAGGAAGTACCATCGGCGTATCCACCATGTTCTTATGGTATTTGAAGGTCCGTGATCAGGCGGTTCTAGACGGAAGTTAGTGCGTAAACTTAACGTAACCAACTCGGTAGAATGTTATTACCGAATAGAGTAGAAACAGAATGCAGTAGAAGTCTTCATTCATACCGAAAGAGTATACATCTTTAAATCCAGCTGCCAGAGTTCCTGGAGAGAATCCGATAGCACCTCCCCGTAGGGATGCCAAAAACTTAAATGACAAATGAATAACACACCTATATATAGGGTAACAAGTTCGCCCGGAGTGTGCATGGACAAGTTCAGGTGAACTTGTCCTTCACAGGACAAGTTCGGGTGAACTTGATGATCACATGTGAAGTTCGGGCGAACTTGACCTTCACATGTCAAGGTCGGGCGAACTTAACCTTCACAGGTCAAGTTCGAGCGAACTTGTTCCCAATTTCACTATTCGCTCCGTATTTTGGCCGTGTGTTCGATTCTAACCTATACAATATTCAACACACGCTCAATCTAGCCTATTCGACAAGTGACGAACACAAAATGCATCAACAGATTCCCCCTTTTTCGTTACTGTCGAAGCTTGATCTTGATCTTCAAATATCTAAGCCGTGTTTTTAATATTCTGCAACTTCAATCACGGTATCTGCCGATGTCGTCAAAACGCGTCAACAGATTCCCCCTTAATTGATGATCCGGGTTTGCATTATCAACTTTCAATACCACTAAAATCTCCAGTTCAGATCTTTGGTTGCACGGTTTCTGACCTCCTCTGATTTGCTTGACCGAAAAATTTTCTCGAATAACCACCAACTTGAAGCTAATCAATGCAGTAGCTTCACCATTTCGACAATAACCGTATCCAAATTAGTTTTTGAATAAGCGTTGAGCATCGAGAGTTTATTCCGCACACTTCTAAAATATCAAAAACTCAACCGGCAATTGATAGAAACTTCGAATCACCGCATCGGAAAACTTTAAATCAACGAATACCTTTGAAAATTCGGAATCCCGATTTCCGTAATCGCAATTAAGCACCCTTCAGAAAGATTTGATCAGCAAATCGGTAATCTGCTCAATCAGCGAATCTTCATCGGAAACAGATAATCTGGTAATGCATCGAATCTGAAAAACATACGTCCATGACCAAAATCACATTCTTCCTCTTCAGTCACAATGCCAGATATATAGCTATCTCCGGTAGACTAGCGCCACTTAATCACCAAACATCATCATTCTTGGTGCATAATGTCTATGTCTTAGTCTTATATCGAGTCTGTATAGATTAGAGCTGAATAGGCTTGTTGTATGAAGAATTTATGTAAATAGTGGTCAAGTTCGCTCATGGTAATCATGTGTAGTCAAGTTCGGGTGAACTTACACCCTCTTCCAGCGAACTTGAACCTCTATAAATACCTAGCTTGCCTCTCTCGTTTGTAACTTTGGCATCTTGGAGGCGAAGCTCTGTCAATCTGGACTCTTGACTGTTACATCAATAAAATTAATTATTAACTGATTAATTCTTGTCTTTGGTAAACACGTCGTAATATTTCCGCTATTATGAATGTTAGATATCAAATTTAGGTTCCTTAGCATCGAGGATCGGTCCTACAAGTGGTATCAGAGGTAGAACAGCCTGATTTGATTGATATCAAGACAAGAACACTTCTATTTCATCTCCATTCTTCTATTTTTCTTAACTTTTTCACAAAAATGACGAATTCACGGTCAAAATCTGTTCAATTTAGAAAATATCATGTAAAATACAACAAAGATAAACCCTTGAAAGATTGGAGACCAAAATCAATCGAATTGGTGTCGAAATGTTGCAAAAATCATGTTTGACAAAACCCTCATTCTCGAACTTGTTAGCCAAGTTCGACCGAACTTGAGATAAAAAAGTCACTTTCTGAGTGAATTTTTGCCAAGTTCGCTCGAACTTGAGTAATTTTTTAAGAAATCTTAGTGAAGTTCCCCCGAAAGTGTTAAATTTTCATTGATATTTTATCAAGTTCGACCGAACTTGAATAAAAGTTCAAGAAATTTAGCTAAGTTCGCCCGAACTTGCGAAAGTCTTTTTAAATTCAATATTCAAGTTCGCTAGAGGTTGACTCAAGGTTATTTTCAAAATAAAATTGCAAGTTCGACCGAAGTTCAAAAGAAATTTTTCAAGTCTGAAATCACAAGTTCGACCGAACTTGTGATTATTTATGAGAATTCTTCATTGTAGCTACAAGTTCAACCGAACTTGTAGTAGAACTAATTGTTTTCAAAGTTTTCAAGTGTTTTCAGTATATGTGTCTCTTTATTCGCGATGGATGATTTACAAAGAGCGTATATGACAACAGCGGGTTCGTCAAATGCCAACGTGATCCAACAAGTCAATCTTGACAACGAGATGGGCACGACTGTTAAACCGCCAAAACTAACGAGCATGGATGAGTATATGTAGGATGGAAGGAGAAGTTTACATATTGGGTTCAAGCCATGCACTTCCTAGGCTGGGTGTCGATGGAGAGAGGTTATACAGTTCCATTGACGAAAATCAGCAAGTTCTGGAGAAGTACAAGTACTCCACAGAAAGATGAATACATTGCTGAGAAACAGATGATCAGTCTCATTCAACAATCAATTAAAGAAGATATTCTTGTCTTGCTACCGGAATACACGACTGCAGGAGAACTCTGGCTATCGCTTCAAAACAAGTATCAAGGAGCGTGGAGATGCTCAAGAGCAAGAAAGCTCTCATTATGAAAGAGTTCAATATCTTTAACATGTTGTAGGGAGAGACAATGAAATAGATGATTGAACGTTTTTGTCATCTAAAAGTCCAAATGAGAAGACACGGTCTCGAGAAGACGGAACAAGAATATATCGATAAGCTTGCAGATGCACTACCTGACGGAGAGTGGACTACTTACCTGATGGTTCTGAAAGAAAGTGCTAATTGGGAATTCTTCAAGTTGCCTACATTCATCGACAAACTCGAAGGCCATGAAATGGAACTTCTAAAGATCGCAAAATCAAAAATGCGAATATTTGTTCAAGATGTTGGTCTGTATTACAAAACCGAAATGCAAGACAACATTTCAAGTCCAAAGATTCAGGGAGCATTCAATGCAAACATAAATTCTTCTCCACAGAACCAGAACCAATCATATCCTCAATATGATCAAAGTCCACAGTCTTCGTTCTCAAGCACTGGTTCAAATTCATCTCATCAAATTCAACCAAATCAGAACCAACAAACAAATTCTGATCCAAATGTGTACAAGTGTAACATTGCTATGAATCAAAACAATGTTGTTTCTAAGCAAGTTGCAAAACAACACATGTCACTTCTGGCCATTGTTCTAGAATCGTATGAGAGTCTTGTAGCTGGAAAGATCGGCAATCCCGAGATGACCGCTGAAGACTACGATCAGGTGCACGAAGAAGAGCTTGAACTAATGGATATCAAGTGGTCACTAGCTTCTAACATCGAAGAGTGACAAAGTTTGTTGCACTCACTGGCCGAGATATTGGAAATTCAAGCAAGAAGCTAGGGTTCAACAAATCGAAGGTCACTTGTTTCAGATGCTGACAAAAAGGGCATTTTAAGAGAGAATGCAAAAATCCTGAAGCCATGGGCAATCAAAGTCCATTTGGTGGAGGCAATGAGTATTACAAGAAATCTCTTCAATACAAGCCTTTCGCAAAGAAGGCACAAGTTGAGATTCAAGAAAAGCCAAACATCAGCAACACTGGGAAAGCCATGGTTGCATCAAACGAAGATGATGGTTTCGATTGGAATTCTTATATCGGTAAGAAGACTGGAGTTGCATTAATGGCTAAGATTGTTGATGATACATCTGCCGAAGAAGCAGCTGCGATAGAGAATATTTTGCCTGAACAGTATCTACAATAACAACAGGAGGAAGAGGAGTATATTCACATGCAAAATCAAGGCATTTTATCTCCTAACTCATGTGATAGTTTTGCAGGTCACTTTGACGGAAGTTCTCAGGAGCAAGTTGTAGAGGAGAAATCTATTTCTGAAGAAGTCATTGGTGTTACCCAAGAAATGAATGCTGAAAACCTCAAGGACATTGCCGATAAAGCTTTAATGGCAAATCTAACCAAGGTAGGTCCAGAGGTAAATGAGGTTGTCAAAGTACAAGTTGAAGAGGTTGAGAAACCTTGTAAAAAATGTACTGAGCCATGTGCTGAATGTGCCAAAAAATCACAAATCATTGCTGAACTCAATGTACATAACGAACATTTCAAAGACGATTATCGTACAATGAAGGAAGCGTATGACAAAATGAAAGATGATTATGGCAGGCTCGATAGAAATAATATCGAACAACATGATGTCACAACCTGATCGTGTAAAGCAACCAACCGCGGCGGAAACGTCTGGGAGTCGTGTGGCAGAATTGTAGTTTCACAACACATGATAATTAGAGTTTAGTTTTACAATAATAAAAGTTTATTACATTGTCTTGATTCAAACAGAAACATAACATAAGGATAATAAGTTTCTTGATTTTAGATTTCTAAGGCCCAAGTCGCCCTAAGTGAAACACGCTCAGATCAGACATTCACTCCTGAAACATATGTGAAAGTAAATACGTTAGCATATAAATGCCTGTGAGTAACATAGGTTTAATGTTGAAGATTCATGACTTAGAAAGTTATAAGAAATGTTTTCGAAAAGTAGTCATGAACCTTATAAAATGTTTCCTTTTATGAAATCAAATGAATATCAATATGAAAATCAGATGATATAAAAGAATGATGTATGGTTAAGTAAATAACCAAATGATAATAATATATGTAAAATATGTCATGTCTTGTCCTTGATAAAGTGGTTTAGATAAGGCCACGATATGTAATATAATAAATAGACTTATATATAGGAAGTACCAGCAGTGTATCCACCATGCCTTTATCATATTACACATGTCTCGTGATTCAAATCACTTATCAAAAACCATCAAATAATGTCTTGTTTAAATCAATGTCAAATGTCATATGTAAATAATGTCTAATGTCAAGTATAAACTATGTCTTGTATGGCAAGTATATAGTATTTACTCAAACCAAGTGCATAATGCTCTGTATATTTAATTGCCTTGTACAAAAACAAGGTCTTTGAATAAACAAATGTTTAAATCAAAAGTTATGTTTTGGTTATCATTGCTTTCATCGATATGATTGTTTATCGCATACATTCAAGCCTTAAGACTATCTCATAAACCCTTATCAGGATCAAGGTTTATAGAAAAAAATGTTATAGGATCCTGTCATTCCCTAACACTGCCCAACAAGCCTGGGGAGCGGGAACGGGATTTGTCAAGTCCTATGGTACCATTACATACTACCGGTCAGCGCGATCACTGTTAATGAATGTATTATTGTCCCATTAAACATATCAAATGTCATTTTCAATGTAAGCATGTCATGAATATGTTTGAAAACCATGTACTAGACATACTAAGTCAATATGTCAAGTATAAAAAAATGTTTTTATTTTCGAAATAGTGTATTATATGTACTATGTAACAAAACATGTATAATGTCATGAAAACGGAAAGTAAAGTTATGCACATATGTTTCACCCAAAAACATTTATAAAACGTAAAAGATGGGGACTATGTACACACCTTTGGGTGCATTTTTATGTGTTAACACAATCCCTCAAATTGTTTGTTCGTCCTAAATTAAGTAAGAATGATTTAATAATCGAAACTCACAAATACCAAAGTTTCTCCAATACTTAGAATTTTCACATAACTTTGAGATTTTCTCGAAAAGTCTTTGTTTTGATTATGTTGGTGTATTTATATATATGTGTTCATATATATTATGATTTTCGCGACTTGAACGATTTTAGTGGTGACCCTTAATATGTTATACCCGTTATTACACCCGTTTATAAGAAATATATATACATACATAAATGTGAACATATAAACAAATATCGTCATACACGTATTTTGCTAACTTATATATATTATCATTTTTAAAAGCATTCATACATGAAATAACTTTTCTAGTTAACCTGTTTATCATTTCATGCTTGACAAACAAGTTACACAGATAACGCAATATTCACCGTTTTAACCGCACAAGTGTACATGCATAGTTTAAACTTCCCCTATCATGTTATCATCTAGCATATCACATAACATATTCTCATAATCACATATCACATCATAACATACCAAGTTCACTCTTGAACAATCTGTTGGAATCGGTATGGCCAAGACACATATTAAATTGATGTGGCTAGTACGTTATGATTCAAGTCGAGTCATACCCAATAACAAGCTAGACAAACACTTATAATATTTATTTATGATATGATCAAACAAATAAATATTAACACTTAGAATATTTAGAAATTGGTTTTCTGAATAATTGCACTTGAGGAACTAATAAATTATATGGATAATTTATTTTGAGAGTATATTTTATTTTGTTATTTAATGGGTTAAATAACATTATAAAAGGTTATGAGATTTTGCATAAAGTCTTGTAAACATATGATGTTGATTTTATAAAAGTTATAAAATAATACAAGACATAATTTAAAAGAAAATATCCTGCAAATTTATAAGATCTCACAATATCCAAGAAAGATTTTACAAGAGATATATGGATATCTTGGAAGATTTTGTGAGCTTTTTACAAACCTCACAATATCCAAGAAAGATCTTACAAGAGATATATAGATATCTTGGAAGATTTTGTGAGATCTTTACAAATCTCACAATATCCAAGAAAGATCTTACAAGAGATATATGAATATCTTGGAAGATTTTGTGAGATCTTTACAAATCTCACAATATCCAAGAAAGATCTTACAAGAGCATATCTTGGAAGATTTTGTGAGATCTTTACAAATCTCACAATATCCAAGAAAGATCTTACAAGAGCATATCTTGGAAGATTTTGTGAGATCTTTATAAATCTCACAATATCCAAGAAAGATCTTGCAAGAGATTATATAGTGTGGATTTGATTCATTATTCAAGAGGTTGTAATTCTTACACACACATTAAGATTTCAAGGCAAGAACACTCTCAAATTCTCTCTAGAATTTCGGCCAAAGGTTGGTTGATCGAGAGGTGTTCATAAGTGAAAATCCTAGCAACATAACGTGTTTGTAGGAAGGCTTGTGGTATACAAGCTTGAGGTCTTCTCCTTTGAATATTGTCATTCAATAATTATCATCTTCTTCTATCTCCTGGCTCCTTAAAAGGTCGTTTCTTAAAACACCCTATGGTTGTGTTTTGATAGCATGCATATTCATATATGGATCCGGGTTTTGGTTTTACATATAAAATGGGTTTTATATCTTAAAAGTAACATGTTTTAAATAATTATTCCGCTGCGTTTTTCATTTTATATGGATAAAATGGCTTTGATAAACATGACAAAACCCCAACACAATCCATGTTCGTGTACATTGAAATATGCGTGTTTAGCGTTTTCGGTACGTTTTCGGGCGTCGGAAGTCACGTATGACTAACCAAACACCAAAGATACTTAATATAAGTTAAATACTTATTTTTATATAAAAAATAACAGTTTATTTACTGATCTAAAACAGTTTTATAAAAATCACTTGAAAAGGCGAGTTTTACCGTTTTTAACGCATAGTTTTGCACCGAACTTTACCATAAGCATCCCAAATCGAAACAACTTGATATTTTAACACAATACATGTTATATACTGACCAAAGCAATAATTTTAATCATATATATGTAGGTCTCATAAATAGCACAAAAATCATGCAAATATCACCCAATTTACTACTTTTCAAGCCTTAAGTACAACATGCAAAGCCACCAGGTTATGACATAATTTTATAACTTTAAAATACATCAAATAATTTTATTTTACATGTTTATTTACTGATTTGAATGAATATTTATCATATCATGTATAACTATCATTCAAGCACATGCAACAACTTAAAAACTAGTAGACTTCAGGACAAAGCTTCATGCTATTTAACACTTCAAATATTATTATTTTTAGTGTTTAGGACCTGACTAAAAATCATTCTCATCATGTCATATTTTATTCATCATTTCATGTCCATACATCAACATGCATGTCTAAGTACAAGCATCTAATGCATCATCTTTTAGGAACCAGATCATACAAGAATCATCATTTTAACAAGAATCAAAACACAACCACTAACATATATAACATATATATTCACGGCCATACATACATATATACACTTCCATTTTTTTATTTAAAACCATGCTCTTGTTTAAAGTTTAAGTTTGTGAAGAAATCCAAGTTTTGAGAAACCTTCCATCAACATCATCACCAAGAAGCAAGAACACTACTTTAAAAGAAATTTTATACCTTCCAAGTATGTTAGTGGTTTTGATGATTTCTTTGACGTTATGGAGGTTGCTCTTCTTTGGAATCACCTCGGAAACCTTCTTGGATCTTCAACACAACTTGAAACTTGCTAGGAATGAGCTTGAATCTTCAAGAACTCATCAAAAATCATCAATGGAGAGAGAGAGGGGGGTTTACGGTTTGGGAAGAGAGAGAGAGTGGAAGATTTGTTTTGATTTTGTTTTCTTGGTTTATGAAGGATTATGTAAGAATATGTAAGATTTGGAAGGATGCATGCAACACACAAAGTCAACAAGTGTCATGCATGTGTGACAGGTGGGAGAGAGAGTGTCATATGGCTGCCATATCTCATGTATATACACACCACACACGCATACATATGTATATATAAGCTTATACAATTATTTAACGAGTTATCGGGTATTTTATCTGGCGTTTTAATTGTGTTTTAACGCGTTCAAAATTATTTTTAACGCTCTATAAAAATAAATTCACCAAAATATTGTTGAACAATATTTTATTTGTCTGGACTGTCAGCGTTGCCCGTATTTGGCAGTATGCGTGCTGTGCTGCGCAGTACTCGCTTAAATTCGTGAAAATAGAGTTTTTAAGCGTTTTAAATAATTTTTCTTCACGACAATGACTAAATATAATCTTTTAATCATAACAAACTATTTTTAGGATTTTGATATTAATCGGGCGGTTACCGAAGTTCATTTCGCATTTTAACTGTTACGCGATAAGCGTTTATCTTAAAATTACCAACATAATTTTTAATAAATTTAAATGTATCAACACATCAAATAACATCGAAATACATCAAATTTAATATAATGTGCCTTTTTATTTAATCATAACGCGTGTCACATTAGTACAGGTTCAAAATATCCGGGTGTCACACATGATACTGTGAGAATGCTAAAAGGTACAATAATGGACAAACAAAAAGCAATAAACATCTAAATAAACACCATTACTGAGACCAAACAACAACTCCAAGACATGAAAATTGAAATAGAACATGTTCAACAAGTTTTAAGAAGTTACACTTGTAACGCGTATGTCATTGATCACAATCTTCCGACAATTCCATCGTAAGAAAAACCAAAAAAGAAAATTGGTAAAGAATATAGCAATGTTCCTCCACCCCTATGCGAGAAGTATTGTCACAAAACCGTTGATGGGATGGATAAGGCACTCAACATTGAGTTGTTATCTGAAAAGAAAACCGAGTTGCCGGAGAACATTGATGTAGTCTATACTAAAACAAATGATGACAATGTAGTAGTGAAAAAAGTGGTTGAAAATGTTCTGAACGATTCTGATAATGGCAGCTTCGAAAGCGCCACCTCGAGTTTGAACAGTTCTGACACAAATTCCGAAGATGACGATACATCATTGGAGGATGATCTATGTGATGATCCTAACGTTGTAATGTACAAGGTTAAAGAATCTGAAAGATTATACTTTGATGACAGTTTTTCGATTCAGAACGTCAAAGAAGATCAATTGGATAAACTGTTTAAACTGATTGAAGTCACATCAGATGACCTGGAGAAAAATGAAAAAAAAATTCTATTCTAAACCCAAAAGAAATTACAATAACTACCAAAGGAATGGTGGTGATCATCCGGAAAACCAGAGAGCTGGGTTGGGATTAGAAGAATCTGATGAACCGAAAAATAAAATGTCGCCATTTCATGAATACGAAGATAAAAACATGAAATTTGTTTATGGGACGAACACGGTTCATGAGGAGAGTTTGATCGGAAAAAAATCAAATGATGAATTCAAGACACAGAAAGAACTTCGAGATAAGGCGAAGTCACAAATGGTGTAAAATCAACTAGTGGTCATTCACATGATAATCGAACTTGCTTTAAGTTGGTCATATTGCACGCAAGTGTCCGATGTCAAAACCAGGCTATCTTGAAAGAAAAGAAAGTTCAGATGTTGTGAAACCAAAGCAACCAGAGTTTGTAAAACCTGTAAAGATTTTGAAAACAAATGAATCAAAACCTAAAGATAAAATATGTAAGCCATGTATCTGGGAGGAACTTAAAAAAAAGAAGGGCTTTCGGTTTTTTCACCCGTTTTGTGGTCTTGCAGCTATTTCAATAAATAAGAATCTGAAAAGAAGTTTGTAAATTCAACTTTCAAAAAAGGTGAATCTTCAAAAACAAATGAAACAAAGTTTTACATCAAAAAGGCTAACATAAAATCACAAGCCTGGGTTGCTAAGAAAAGGTTAACAACATCTGAAATCACTAAGTCTGAGCTTGTTAAGACTAGTGATAACATGAAAGATTTAAAATCTGAAATCAAGTCTGAAACTGTCAAAACTACAAGTGGTAACAGTTTGAAAGATAACAAGAAAGTGAAATTTTCAAATATAAACATCGTAGAAAATCCCAGAAGATGAATATGAATTCGATTATGCTGACGAATGTGAATTTGATTATGATGATGGTTATCCAATTCAACCCAAGACCAAGAAGGCTTGGGTCACGCTGTTTAACTAATTGTTTAAATGTGCAGGGGTTCCAGAGATCCGTACTTTCCAAGTGGATTCTGGATAGTGGAGCTTCCAGACATATGACAGGAATGAAAGCGCTCTTGTTCGACATAAAAGCTATCAATGGCGGATATGTTGGATTTGCTGGAAACCAAGGTGGAAGGATTGTCACTAAGGGAAAGGTCTCAAACAGAGTTGTTTCATTTGATCAAGTGAACTACATTGCGGAGCTTGAGAACAACCTTCTGAGTATTTCTCAAATTTGTGATAAGAAATTTACTGTCCACTTCAACGATAAAGAATGCATGATCATCAAATCGGGTTTCAAAATACCAGTTGAGTGGATACTCATGTGTGC
This sequence comes from Scalesia atractyloides, assembly GCA_947069175.1. NCBI lineage: Eukaryota > Viridiplantae > Streptophyta > Magnoliopsida > Asterales > Asteraceae > Scalesia > Scalesia atractyloides. The sequence continues at coordinate 65,352,939 of CAMTDV010000014.1, forward strand.
ACCAAGAGAGAATGAATTTGTATATTCTTGACATGGAAAATGCTACTACTTTTTCAAGACGACACAATGTTTTGTCTCAAAAGCTATTGAGAAGGAGTCAATCCTATGGCATAGAAAGATGGGCCACATTCACCTGAGAAAGATGAATCATTTGGTGCATAACGATTTGGTGGAAGGTGTGAATCTGAAAAGTTTTCATATGTCCGATAATTGCCTCGAGTGTAAAAAGGGAAAGCAGACCAAGAAATCTCATCCAAGAAAGATTCTCAATCCGATAAAGTTGCCTTTCGAAAGACTTCATATGGATCTTTTTGGTCCAGTAAATGTCCGAAGCATCTCTGGAGATCTCTACTGCTTGGTAGTCACTGACGATTATTCCCGATACTCGTGAGTATTCTTCCAAGAATCAAAAGATGAGACGTTTGAAAATTTGGTGATTCTTTTCAAGAAACTTGAGAACCTGTACCATCTTCCGGTGAGACGCATTAGAAGTGACAACGGTACTGAGTTCAAAAACACCAAAATGAAGGAATTCTGCAATGCTAAAGGGATTTTGCATGAGTTTAATGCACCCTACACTCCGCAGCAAAACAGTGTAGCTGAATGGAAGAATAGGACGCTTATCGAAACTGCAAGAACCATGCTTGCAGACTCTAAACATCTAGTCAGCTTCTGGAGTGAAGCAGTTGCAACGGCTTGTTACACACTCAACAGAGTCTTAACAGAAAAACAAACAAAGAAGACTTGTTTTGAGATAATCAACCGACGGAAACCGAATTTGAAGTTCTTAGAACCATTTGGAGCGCCATGTACTGTAATCGATCAAGATGGCAAATTTGGAGCTAAATCACTCGAAGGATTCTTTGTCGGATATGCAAGTCCATTGCAAAGAGTTTACATTCCTTCGCTAAGAAGAGTTATTGAAGCGCATCATGTTGATTGTTTTAACTATGCAGATCCTATTCAGAGAAAAGGTGATGAATGGTTATTCAACTATCATGACTTGTGGAAATCATTTGATTTGCCTGAAGAACCATCAGATGAAGAAATTGCAGCGTTATATTATCTTCATCAATCAGCAAATCAAGAGCAAATCTTCAGACCGATTGTGGTTAATCAACCCACTTTGGGATCATCTTCTTCTGAAGCTAGTTCAAGTAATAGCGGTGGTCAAGAAAGTCAAACAAATCTAGTGACACCGACTATAGAACAGGTCAATACTACAGTGAATCCTAATCTTTCTGAAGCACAAAGTTCAGACTCGGACGAGGCTCCAACATTCGATGCCGATGGAGAATCTTCTTCAGATGAAGAAGCAGAGCAGATTACAAGTTTATTGAATGAATCTGCAAGCCCGAGTAGTGCTCCTGAAGTTGAATTAGTGGTAGATCAACATATCACAAATAAAGAGAATAATGTGGTTGTTCAAGGCGAACTGATGCCAAGATCATATTCTTATCATCTCTCAAATTCTTATATAGGCGAATTACAAGCTGGTGTGAGAACACGGAGTCAAATAAACAAAGCTTTGAGCTGTTTATATACTCGTGTTGCTCCAATTCAAGAGTATTGCTACTATTCATGTTTCATATCCCAGATGGAGCCAAAAAGTGTTTCTGAAGCTCTAGGCGATGAAAACTGGGTACAAGCAATGCAAGAGGAACTGTTGCAGTTTGAGAAGTTAGGAGTGTGGAAGCTTGTAGACCTACCTGAAAATCAGAAATCGATTGATACGAAATGGGTCTTTAAATGCAAGCGAGACGATCGAGGGG